>OZ007588.1:451954939-453239225 GCA_963931845.1 Maratus michaelseni
CACCTTCGCTCGGCTCCAGGCACCACGATTTCAACTCAGACTGTCCGAAACCGGCTCCATGCTGTAGGTCTGTATGCTCGCCGACCGATGGTATGTGTTAGATTAACATCAAGGCATCGTCGCGACTGCAGGGAGTGGGTAACCGAGCATGTCAACTGGAGGAGAAATGAATGGAGCAATATTCTGTTTTCTGACGAGTCCCGTTTTTCTGTGCATCCGGATAATAGGCGTATTTTCATCTGGAGGGACCGTGGCAGTAGGAATAATCCTGCGTTCGTGCACGAAAGTGTCAGATTTGGCGGTGGAGGAGTGTTGGTGTATGGTGGCATCTCCATTGACGGGCGCACTGACCTCTACATCATTCGAGATGGAGCTCTGACTGGTCGCCGATATAGGGATGAGATCCTCAGACCTATTGTAGTCCCTTACGCTGCAGCAATCGGAGATAACTTCATTTTAATGGACGATAACTGCAGGCCACATCGTGCAAACCTGGTGGAGGATTTTCTTTTCGAGGAAGGAATCGTTCGAATGGAATGGCCAGCGTGTTCTCCAGACATGAATCCAATCGAGCACGTTTGGGACGCTCTAGGAAGACGAGTTTCTGGCCGCCAACAACCCCCACAAACTCTCCAAGAACTGGAAAGGGCTCTTCTGGAAGAGTGGGGCAGAATACCCCAACTCGTCATTAATAGCCTCATTGAGTCCATGCCTCAAAGGTGTTTAACGTTGCTGGCCGCCCGTGGAAACCATACCCCCTACTGAAAATGATTTTCTTTGAAGAAAACACCTTTTCTTATTCTTTTTTTCTCATATGCACAAATTGTGTTTTTTTCCCTTTTGTACGCAAATGCGCAATAAAATGCATTTTTCTCTGCCAAAGATGTGTAATTTATTCTCATATAACCTACTATGTCTGTCGACCATGTATCAATCAGCTAAAAAGTTTCCCAGATACAAAATGCACCTAAAACTGCAATATCCTTTAATTGTTTTGAGCAGTGTATTTCTATGTCCCATGTTTTTCCCGAAGCGGATGACGGACATCCTCTAATGCAGTTAAAATACAATTGTTAATTTTTAGGTAGCTTTCAATACAAAAAAGTATAAAGCTACCTATTGCAGCCGTTCGGAGGAAAGCAGTTCCGGAAAATTTCGATATATTTTCACCGATCATGACCCCCAGACCCCAAAACCACCCTCCGTCCAAATGTTGATTTATATATATAGATATATCCATATATATATATATATATATCTGACCTATGTCATACGATAACGCCCGTAATTATGAATCGATTTTGATGAAACTAATTGTGTGTATTAAGGTCACTAATGTCTCGACCGAGTTTGTTGGCCAGCTTGGTCCGCCATCTTGTTTCAAGATGGCGGCCATTTAAAGATGTAAAATAACTTAAAATCTAAAATAAATATACAAAAAATTTACAAATTCAAATTTATTTTTAAATTACGTGTTAGGCCTTGATACAAGGATTCCAGAGCTTTTTTTGGTTTACCTCTATCTTAAAAAATGGCTGAGATAGAGCAGTTTGAAATTCTAGGGTGGCTGACATTTTGAAACAAAACAGCACATTAACGCGATTACTCGCAAATTATTTTCTTCCATTGTTGTAATAATTTTCCCAATCATACGCATAAAACTATATATTCATATCCGTTAACGCCAAAATTGGCGACATTGGCGACAAAATTGGCAAAATTGGGCGACATTTGGCGAAATATCGCCAAATGTGGCGATCAAAATAAGTCTTCATAAATGAAGCCAATTTGGCTATTGCTCAATAATTTGGCGAATTTCTTATTCAAATTCAGTATTAACGAAACTTTTGTAACCGTTTCTTTGCATTTTAACTTGCTGTTTTCGTGTAACATTAGCTAAAATTTTAAAACGAAGATATAGGAAAGCTACCTTTTCCTCCCGGTACAGGCCGGAAGGACTTTTTTTTTCTCGCGCGTTCCTTTAGCAATCTTGGATCAGTTTTTACTCTAACTTTGATGGAATAAGATGATATTCTGGCTTGACTAACAACTAAATGTTGTTTGCAGATATTTTTATCCTTGCTTTTCCTTTAGAAGTTTAAACCTGCATCTAATAACTATTACATATTGATAAAAAATGGTACTTCTCTTTTATCCCGTCGACCACTTTTGATAACAAAAAACTATCGCCAAATAAACGGGAGAACGTTGCCATTGGAATATCAAAATAAATAAATAAAATATAAGAATTTAAGGACACAATTGTTATTTTAATTAATGAAATAACTAATAAATCAGTAAAACGTAATGAAAAATACACGCAAATGTCGAATTAAAAACCACTTGATGACGTAACAAACATGTATAATGCTTCTGAAAATCAAGTAAATGGGACTGCATTTTTGGCGTTTAATCTTACAATTTGGCGATAGTTTTTTGTTATGAAAAGTGGTCGACAGCATAATAGAGAAGTACCTAAAAAATATTAAATTTCAGTGCGAAATCTTAGCACGGGCCCTCTGGTATAGTCTTATTTCTTGAAATTAAGTGCTTTTTCGGCAAAATACGTCATATTAACTTAATGGAAAAGCAAAAACTTTGTTAACCACATGTCAATAATCATGTACGATCGAAACAAGATGGCGGCCGTCGCGATCGTTAGCCATTTTGGACATCTCTTTTAAGGGGATATAATAAATATTTAACATTTTTTATTATTTTTTTTTAATAATGGTAGTAAAAATTATGATTTATCTTATTTAAACAAGTTGAGAAAATATATCTAAATATTTTTGTTTTCATTTCTGAATGTACTGTTGGAATTATTTAGAAACACTTGTGATTTGAGTATAAGACATACTGTTTCAAATGCTAAGAGTAAAGAAATTTTTACATAATAAAAATCTATTGCAGATTAATTTTAATACTGAATTGTAATTTGAAAGTAATGTCAAATCTTTCACTAAAATTTAAAAGAAAAACATATATCATATATATTTCTCCTGTCAACATCCCTTTTTCTAAGAAAATATGAAACGCAGAACAATGAATGAGATACCATATGAAAGGTTTTTGAACCGGTTTCTGACATAGTACACTTACATTTTTTTTAAACATGTTTTTCAATTAAAAATTGCCGTTAATTAAAATTAAATCGACATTGATTTCGTAAATGAAATGAAAGGTTTTCTGATATCAGTGTTGCCACAGAAATAAAATACTGCATTATCGTATGACGTCATCCTCTAATGCAATTAAAATATGATTGTCAATTTATTTCTTGCGCGTACTTTTTGAAAAAATATAGAGCTTTTAATCGGGTTTTTAATTTAATTTTTACGCGTACGTCACCTATTGTTTATTTGTTTTCTTTGTTTAATCATGGCTGTTTATATGCGTACTGTATCGGAAACGGAGCACCAGTAGATTACGTAATTTAAGGATTAACTTCCAAATATACATTTCATTAGGATTTACAAAAATTGTAAATATTTATTTTTTAATATTTCATTAAGCTGTTAATATGCCAGCGAAGTCTGATGTCACTTAAATGGCTGCTGGACCTCAAAGTTTGAACGCCCCATGTTTAAGTTCCCATAGGCTTTCAAAAAAGTGGTGTACCAAATATTGATTTATGTATTTAAGAAATTTCTTTAACAGTTTTGCAAAATCTGAGGAAATGCTTTCGGCACAGATGTCATATACGCACCACATTGGCGGAGATTCCCCCCCCCCCCCACTAATTTGGCAAAAACTTTGTTTATTTACTTTTGTTTGTTTACTTTGTTTATTTACTTTTTAAACGTTGTTTACTTACTTTATTTCGTATTTTAATTATATAAATTATTGTTATTATGTATATCCACATTTATTTATACCAAACTATCATTTATTTATTTGTATTTCCTTTTTTAAAATAATAGAAGCTATTTCATTTATTACGTTATTTTACTTTTATATTGAAATAAAATATCACATGCTATTATTGTATGCTATTTGTAACTAATATTCAAAAACAAAATTTTCGCCAAATTGGCGGGGGAAAAAATCGTGCCAATGTGGTGAGTATATGACATATGTGCCATGCTGACATATAAATTCCCCAAACATCTGATTCAGTGTTTAAATTTTTTTATAATTCTTTTTTTTTTTTCAGTATAGGGGTCTTGGCAACCTAGAGAAATAACCTTGGCGAGATAAGAAAAATTGGCAAAATATTTTCTGGCAATGTATTCGCACAAGCAATCATTATATATATTTCATTTGTCAACATCCTTTTTTCTATGCACATACAAAACATACAACGATGAATGAGGTATTCGAAAAGTTTTTGAACAAGTTTCTGAGAAAGTACAACTGCATTTCGTTAAAATGCGGTGATTGAATTAAAAAAAAAATCAGTTAATTAAAAACTAGCGCTAAAACGTACCAGGAAATAATCTCAAAGATTGCAGTGCGAAAGCTTCGCAGGGGTCCTTCTGGTATTTTTTTAATGTGTGTAAATAAAAGTTGTCTAATTCAACATTTTTTTTTAAATGGTTAATATAATTTTGTAATTTGCATTCAAAAATAAGTCAATTACATTTTTTTAATTCAAAGTATGGAAAAGTCAAGATTATGTAACCTACAGTTCATCCAATGTCCAAAATGTGTAACCTACAGTTAATCCAATGTCCAAAATCTGTAACCTACAGTTCAGGTCATGTCCAAACTCTGTAACCTACAAGTCTACAAGTACCCTAATTAAATACTCCAATTATTAATTTTAATGCAATTTCCTGTCTTTAAATGAACATATACTATATTATGAACTTGTAAACTAATGAATTAAAAGATTTTTTTTTAATTTCATGATTTTTAAAATGTATTAAAGTTAACATTTAGTATTCATTCTCACATTTTTAGAATCACTCAAATGGAAATATGTCATTTAAATCTGAAATATTATATTCTCATTTAATTTACTATAATTGTGTCAGATTCTATTAATTTTGATTTAGTAATTTAGTATTTAAAAAGAATACTTTCGGTCATTCAGATTAGAGCCTTTATTGATATTCGCATTTCCTATAACGGAGTAATTTCTTGATCATAAATAAAAATATGGCATTTTAAATCTGCAATTAAGTCTGAAATTTCAATTTTTCTTTTAAATATATTAATACTATAATACATCATTTTTCTATTAATTTTTTTTATAATAAAAATGTATGTATTTTTTTAGCTAATTATAGCTTATACATGGATAAAAACGTACATTTTTTGTAGTATCTGGAGTAATTTGTGCCCGAAGATTTTGCTACAGTGCCACAAATATTCCATTAATTCATCTTTTATTCTTTTTCCCCTCCAATATATTTTATATGATCTTGGTTATATTTTCTGTTTTAATTTTTCTTCAGCATTTTTCTGGGTATTAATCAAACAGGTATGTGTGCATTTTTCAAAGTTCTTTTTATTCTCCAATTCTTGTATGATGTTTCTGTGTTATGTTTTAATGGTTTTATATATATATATATATATAATATACATATATATACATATTTATATATATTTTTTTTGCTATTTTACATATATGTACATATATATGATATATATGCATTATATAAATATTTCATTATATAATTCTAACATTTCGTTATATATATAAAGAAATTTTAGAATTATACACATATATGTATATATATATATATATAATATACATATATATAATATACATATATATATTTATATATACATTTCGCTATTTTACATATATGTATATATATATGATATATATGCATAAATATTTCATTACATAATTCTAACATTTCGTTATATATATATATAAAGAAATTTTAGAATTATACACATATATGTATATATATATATATACACACATACTTTCGGTCATCAAGTTTTTTTTTATATACGTACCTCCTAGAAAATGCTCATTCCTCGGACATAAATAAAAAGAAAACCTCTAAGAATCTTTTGCAGTTGAATGACGCTTCTGCTAGATTTTTAGTTCCTAAACTTATTGAATTTAGAGCGACAGAAGCGAGATCCGAGTTTTACAAAGAAAAATCCGAGTACAAAAATGTTTCTTTTCATGCTCAAGTACTTTTTTGATGCAATTCCACTATAGCTTTTACTTGAGTGGAATAAAGTTATTACCACATTCAAGTAAGTAGAAAAATCTCAGTTCTTTTATCTAAAATGTTTTTTTGAGATGGAGAAAGCTTTGAAAAATTGAGGAAATCAACAATGACTTTCATTGGTGGATGACTACAAGTTACGTTCTGGAGAGCTGAACAGATATAGTATGTACTTATTGAAGAGCCTTCTTCACAAATAAAAATTCTGACTAAGGACCTGTTTTGAATACTTTTCAATGAAAAGGAATAAAATGTTTGACCTTTTAAGCTTAAAATATGGTATCGGGCTATCATATTTAAGAAATTATTAATAACAATCAATAGAAATATCTTTTTAATTAAAAAAGAGAATTATCGGAAGCTGAAATGCGTTAGAAGTGTCTTTATGTGGAGAGTTAACTAATATCTATTGATAAAACGGAGTTTTTATTTATTTTTATAAATATTTTCATTCAGTCTTGATAAATTAAGCATTTTTATTACTGACCTTAAGTTCAAGATAATTTATAAACACATTAAGTGTGCATTTGAGCTTGCAATCGTTTATTTATTTTAAAAATGAACTAAACTGAAATAAGTTTTTTTTTTGTTATTAATATGTTATCTTGCTTATAAAGAGATTTTGCTAAAAATAGATCAATAAATATTTTAGCCCTTTCTTTTATTCATTTGTATCCTTTTCATTTAAAAATCTTGACCAGTCAGAACATTTTGTAAAGAACTGAAGCAGTTTTTTTCATAAAATTAGACTGTGCTAAAACTAAAGTGAATCAACCTAAAAAGTAAAAACGTGATGTATACTAGATGTTTAACTTTTCTTCATTTGTTGGCTTCTTTAGACAAAATTTTAATTTTGAGAAAAATGCGCATATATGAAATTTTAATAACATTTACAGGTTCGGGTAAATAGAAAAGAAAAGCATTTCTTGTAAATCCACTGAAGCTTTCATAAATCATACGATAAAAAAGAAATAACATTAGTCTAGACAAATGCAAAGAAGATAATTAGAATAAAAAATAATGCATGTAAAGTTTTGAGATATTAATTGAAGAATTTGGAAAAATACAATCAGATTTGCGAAATCCTTGTAAAAGTCACAAAATTTACAACTAAATTAAACATTTTATAGAAAAAATATAATTGAAAAAGTTACTTTATTTATAAAATTGTAAAACATAAAACGTTTTGTAAACAAAAAGAAGCTCCTTAGGAGAGACGTATCAACACAAAACCCGGTTCCTTCAGCAGGAAACATAAACTTGACATCGTCAATTCATACTAAGAATAACATTACCTATAACATAATAATACAATAAAATCACTAATTATCATTAAAATACAGATATACATGCTTAAAGGGATAAACAGGATACAAAAAGACTTATAAAAACCTTTTAATCTGATGATCAGCATGTTTCGAACGCACAAACGGTAGCGGTTCAATAGAAATCTATATGCGTAACGGGAACATTCGCAATGAATCAGCCTCTTTTGAATTACCTAAAATTTGGCACGAGATGTTTTTAAATTTTAAAAAAGCCATAAGAAATTATTAATTTTCACATTTACAGTTAACTATTTTTAAACACTTGCTTTTATTACGCATATGATCTCGTGGTTTATGTTTTTCAAGTTTATTTTCAAATTTTCGCATAAAACAAATTGTATAACTTTTCCTCATGGAATAAAACATAATTTACATTATAGAAATGAGTTATCAGAACACTAACAGTATCAGAAAAACATCTTATGCCAAAAGCGGGGTTCCAACCTACGCTCCTTTTAGAGAACCAAAATTTTTCTTTCTTACGCTTCAGACACGGCCATCTCAGCTTCACTCAATATTCATCTGAAATGAAAACAGTTCAAAACAGGTTTCCCACTCCGTTTAGCGACAATATAAACATAGAAATAGACAAGGGCTTCTAACGAAGTAGTGTTAATATCGAGTCACGACTTTGGAACTAAATGACAGCCAGAGTGCAACTTTGCTAAGGTAGCACAACTTAATATACAACAAACCGAAACTCTCACCAACAATGTTCTCGCATCCTGGAATGCCACAATAATGCTTTACACCCATTGGTAGTAAAAATATATATACATATATAAATATCTAATTAAAATTAATAACAATATGACAATAAAATTCGTATATCGTATACCTACCAGACGATGGCTATCAAGCAGGCGATTTGAAGATACAGACAAACTGATACAAATGTCCTACATAGGCGCCACCTACTTGAAACATTTTTCGAGGAACGATTTTCTTCTTCAAAAAGCTTATTTTCTTGGAAATCCTTAGATTTTTCTATGTTGATGAGCGACAGACAAGCACCCTAAAATGCTAGTTGAGCATGCTCGATTCAGCCGAAATCGATCTTAAACATTCAACTTTGCGTTTTAAATGTATGGATGATAAATACTTTTTTTGAAAGAATATACGCTTTTTGGTAATATTAAACATATTTTTAAAAATTCTAACAACATTTATTTATATGTAATATAATAATTTTAAAACAGCCCTACAGACACAAATAATAAGTATTTATCATCCTAGAAGTATTCTTTTAAAATATTTTGGAGCAACATAAAATGTCTGGAAAACATACTTTCTCCTTTAAGCGAAATAGAACATAGCAAACATTCAAGTGAAACATTTCAAATTTTACTTATAATGGGTATTGTTATGACCATAGCTTCTATATCCTTAAAGATAGTGTAATGAAAGTTTTATGTTTTCCCTTGTCCTTCAAACATACTTTTATAACTGAAAACATGTATAACAATCGCAATATTTAGAAAAGGGTGCGGGATTCCTAAAGATTGTGCAAAGAAAAGAAAAATGTATTGAGTTTACTTTTAAAATGCAAAATATGTTTTACTTTTTTCTATCTTTATAAAAAAAAAGTAATGGATTCGTGAAAAATTTCCACTTCCGATATGTTTTTAGAAAATGTCTCTCTGTAAGTCTGTCTGTCTGTATGTGATAAGAATTTTGTGGGTGCTCTTTCTCAACAACTAATGCACACGTAACGTAATAAAATTTTAAAAAGATATAAATTGGTGTTGATTATTTTTTGGCGAAAATAGCCCGACAGGTGGCACTGCTATGCTGCATTTTTCAGGATTTACACGATTTTGGCGATAGTCATATCTCAAGAATTAATGTACGGAATTTTATCAAACTTCATATTCTGTTAGACCTTGATATAATTTGGTGCTGATTAGGTTTTCTTGTAAATCATATAACAGGTGGTGTTGCTACGCTGCATTTTTGGATTCTAAAAGGCATAATTTAAAAAAAAATACGCTTTTTAAAGTATTAACATGTATGACACACAAAAAAGTTTTGGAATTGGCACATCCGACTAGTTTTTTAATAAATGTTACTTGTTAAATTATCAGGGCTTTAGATATGTGCTTCATTTTATTAATATAACAAGTTGGAAATTGTACCTCAAACGTGACAAATGAGGTGCATTCGTACTATAACTAATTTCAGTGAAATGAATTATATCGTCTGTTATTATGATATGATTAATTTCCGTAATAAAAAAAGTACATTTTAAGTTGCCAATATATCATTTGTTGACATTTACTGAAAAT
The DNA here is from genome assembly GCA_963931845.1 of Maratus michaelseni. NCBI lineage: Eukaryota > Metazoa > Arthropoda > Arachnida > Araneae > Salticidae > Maratus > Maratus michaelseni. The sequence goes on from OZ007588.1 coordinate 451,964,690, forward strand.
TCCAATGGGAAACTTAAGCCTAGCACTGAAAATTTCATAACTTGACATTCATATTTAGACTTTATTCTATCTAATATCTATTTCTCCGGAAACATCTATCCAAAAACTATCAGTAGATTATAGGATTGCTATAATTAAACAATTTTAGTATACAAATTCGGTTTTTAAATTCAGTAATACGGAAATAATGTAATTGCATTTTAAATAGGACGTAATCAACATGTCAACCTAGTATCATTACCTATCATGTGATATCATTGAATTAATTACGTATGATAGGATATAATAGAATGATACATCTCGGTCGCTTGACGATTAGTCCTCGGAAGCTGCTATAACAAAGAAGTACCAATTTAAAAAAAATTTCAAATTACTTAATAAATATTTTTATTAATATATTTTTAAGTTTTGATTCAATTTTAATAAAATTTGAAATGACTCGACAAAATTCTGCAAAGATTATATATATTAAATTTCAAATCATTTGGTTGGGTAGTTTTTGCGTTGTTATTTGCGGACGGATGGACAGACAGACGGACGGGCCAGACGACGACTATAGGTGCTATGTTTTTTATATAATTCCGAACGCACCTAATAAGAACGAAAAATTGTGCATAGATTATGAAACACTTTCTAGCAGTAACAGTATATTAAGAAATTTCATTTTTTCATACAATGAAATGAGATATCTAAATAAGCAATTTAAAAAGAATTTTATGTACATCAAGAAATATACTAAAAACGAGATAAGTTTTAAAAATGTTATACCACAGCGGAAAACGTACTTTTAGCAATATCGACCATGCTCAGTTCTGTAATTGAATTTTTTTATGCGTCATTGTAAATGAACGTTAACAGCTACACACTCCATACCCTATCGAAAACATCTTATAGTGAACCTTAGTGATCTTCTTTAATTTCATTATGTTTGAAGAATCATAACATCATTAAAATACACCGCAAACGATTTTTCCCCGTAGATCATAATGTAATGGAATTATTTTGTACGTACCTGTAAATGAACGATAAATGCTACGCACTCCATAATCTATAAAAAACATGTTGCAGAGCACCTCAGTGATTCTATTTAATTCCATTATGTTTAAAGAATCATTACATTATTAAAAAAATCCCTGACGGCTCGGCCTACAGGCGCAGGTAGATTTCGAAGACGCAGACCGTGGGGTGCCTGTTTATTGGGAATTGCAGAAGAAAGACTTATTTGCCATGATGCGGCAGTTGGGATCACCCACTTCGACTTATACCTGTGCCTGTAGGCGAAGCCAGCAGAATTTTTTTTTTTTTTTTTTTTTTTTTTTTTTTTTTGCTGTAACAGTTGGTCTTATAAAAAAACTTGTCAATATAAAATTTGTAGATAATATTCAGAAGATTTATAATAAATTTAAGCAGATTTGTTATCTTCTGAATTGTCGAAGTTATGAATTTTTTTCTTCTTAAACCCCTATATATAGTGTTCTCTTAAGAATTGGATAATAATTTCGAAGCTGGTGAGATAAAATGTCACCACGTTGCCGAACTTATAAAAAATATATTAATTTTTAAAATTAAAACAAACGTTTTATATTTTAAAAAATTATCGAATAAACCATTTTACTTTTAAGCCCATTTGTTTTAACACCCATTTTTGAAGAAAAAATAATGGAAAACACTGTGTTGTTTTCTTTAAATTCAATTTTTATTAATAGGGCATCTACTGTCCTCCTACATCCAAGGAATTTAAATATGCCTCCTTGGTTGAGGCTCAAGATGAAAAAAGTTACGATGTAATGATTGCTAAATGTCAATATTTGATCGACGATTTTTGATTATGTTGAATAAATTGAATCATAAAGTTTGAATGCGCAAAAAATATGTTTTTATTTCTCGGAAAATTTACTTTAATATTAACAAACCAGTGGAAACAATTTGCCTTTGTAAAATTAGAAGCTAAGTTATTTATTTTTCTCCAAACTCATTTAAATATAAGTACTATGCCGTTTAAAGCACTTGTAGTAATCTTTGTAATATGCGAAAAAAATCACAACTGACAAAATTGACGTCACTTTCAGATTTCAAATTATAGCGAGTTAATTTGAAATTGGTTTATGAAAATATTGTCCATACGCAGTTCCTTTGAATGGCAACGGGAAAGAAATTGAATTAGAAATTGAGGAAAAAAATAGATTTCTGTAATGGTAAACTATGGGAAATCTTTGAAAAAAGTGGTAAAGAATTGTCTGAGAAATTTTTAAAGTTGACAGTAATTTTACTCGTGTTCTAAAGTATATGTACACCAAGTTTTGTTCAAATCGGACAAAAACTGTAGATTTGTATAAGGAACATACATACCAAGAACGGCTTTTATACATATAGATAGATTTTAAACAATATTCTTAAATACTAAATTTAACTCCGAAATTATATTTACAATGTAATTTAAACAGAATTTGCTAAAATTGCGTTTTGAAATTATGTGATTTTTGATGCAAAACATTATTTTCCAAAAATATAGTGTTCTCTTAAGAATTGGATAATAATTTCGAAGCTGGTGAGATAAAATGTCACCACGTTTCCGAAGTTATAAAAAAATATATTAATTTTTAAAATTAAAACAAACGTTTTATATTTAAAAAAATTATCGAATAAACCATTTTACTTTTAAGCCCATTTGTTTTAACACCCATTTTTGAAGAAAAAATAATGGAAAACACTGTGTTTTTTTCTTTAAATTCAATTTTTATTAATAGGGCATCTACTGTCCTCCTACATCCAAGGAATTTAAATATACCTCCTTGGTTGAGGCTCAAGATGAAAAAAGTTACGATGTAATGATTGCTAAATGTCAATATTTGACCGACGATTTTTGATTATGTTGAATAAATTGAATCATAAAGTTTGAATGCGCAAAAAATATGTTTTTATTTCTCGGAAAATTTACTTTAATATTAACAAACCAGTGGAAACAATTTGCCTTTGTAAAATTAGAAGCTAAGTTATTTATTTTTCTCCAAACTCATTTAAATATAAGTACTATGCCGTTTAAAGCACTTATAGTAATCTTTGTAATATGCGAAAAAAATCACAACTGACAAAATTGACGTCACTTTCAGATTTCAAATTATAGCGAGTTAATTTGAAATTGGTTTATGAAAATATTGTCCATACGCAGTTCCTTTGAATGGCAACGGGAAAGAAATTGAATTAGAAATTGAGGAAAAAAATAGATTTCTGTAATGGTAAACTATGGGAAATCTTTGAAAAAAGTGGTAAAGAATTGTCTGAGAAATTTTTAAAGTTGACAGTAATTTTACTCGTGTTCTAAAGTATATGTACACCAAGTTTTGTTCAAATCGGACAAAAACTGTAGATTTGTATAAGGAACATACATACCACAAGAACGGCTTTTATATATATAGATAAATGTATTTCTCATCTCTTAGTGACTATTTGAAAATTAGAAAATTATTAAAGAGTACTTTTTCATTGGCATTCTTTAGTGACATTGTAGATTTTAGTTTAGTTCGAATAAAATTATTTTAAAGAGATATCTTTACAAAAACAAATATGAATTTCTCCTATTTTAAAAGTATTCTTTAAAAAAGTTCTGAAGCGCTGTAAATTTTCTGGAAAACATATTATGCTTTTCAACAAAATAGAACTCCATACATTGAAGCAAACCATTCAAGTCTTTCTCGGACATCTTACTTATAATGGTTATTTTTATGGTCAGAACACAGCATCTTTTTGCGTAAGACATAGTTTAGGGCAAGTTTTATGTTTTCGCTTGTCCTACAAAAATACTTTTAGAACTGAAGAAACGTTTCACAATCGCAATAATTTAAGTGGGAGAAGTGGAAGGTATCAAAAGATTATGCAAAACATAAAATAAGTATAACATTTATTTGAAACATTTCAGTTTAATTCGAATAAAATAATTTTAAAAGATATCTCTACAAAAACAAATATGAATTTTTCTTATTTTAAAAGTATTCTTTACAAAATTTCTGAAGCGGCATAAACTTTCTTGAAAATTGTGCCTTTCAACAAAATAGAACAAACACAATCCACTGAAGCAAACCATTCAAGTCTTATTTATAATGGTTATTTTTATGGTCCGACCACAGCATCATTTTGCGTAAGACGTAGTTTAGGGTAAGCTTTATTTATGTTTTCGCTTGTTCTTCAAAAAGTGTGACATTTAGTGACATTGTAGATTTTAGTTTAGTTCGATTAAAATGATTTTAAAAGGTATATGTACAAATTCAAATGTGATTTTTTCTTATTTTAAAAGTATTCTTTAAAAATGTTTTGAAGTGGCATAAACATTCAGGAAAACTTTTGTGCATTTCAACAAAATAGAACACCATCCACTGAAGCAAACCATTCAAGTCTTACTTATAATGGTTATTTTTATGGTCAGACCACAGCATCTTTCTGCGTAAGGCGTAGTTTAGGCTAAGTTTTATGTTTTCGCTTGTCCTTCAAAAATATTTTTGTAACTGAAGAAACGTTTCACAATCGCAATAACTTACGAAGGGGTGAGAGGTGGGAAGTTATTTTGTCGAAAGATTATACAAAAATAAAATAAGTATAACATTTATTTGAAACATTTCAGTTTAAAAATTTCAATGTATGGGATCTAGATATTTTTTTAATCTGATTTCAAAAATAAATATTTTGTCTTATTATACCAAACCTATTTTTAAACAAGAAAGAAAAATCATGTGTCAAGCATAAACACTTTCCAAAACATTCCGAATACTGTAACAAAACTTCCTCGCTTAAAATGGCGAAAAATGATACATAAGTAAACAAGGTCATGGTCAAACCGGGTGGGAAGGCCTACCTTTCGGCTTAATCTCAACTAGCCCTGCCCAGCTACATACGTAAACAATTTGAAAAACGCATACCATATTTGAAAACCAAATTTTAGCAGTTACAATCTATGCTCACAAAGGTATTCAGATTATTTTGTGAAGACCTGTATATGATCTATAGATTTGTTTATATACTACATAGCATGCTAAAATTTGGTTCAATTCGGAAGCGCATAACACAGTTGAAAATTCCCCTTCAGCAATTTTCGTCAATAAACAAAAATAAATTGTTTTGTGCAACCCTGTACATGATTTATAGAATTTATGTGCAACTAGTAATATGCAAAAAATTAATTAATTTAAAACCGCATACCACGATTGAAAACTCATTTCTAGCAATTAACGCTCATAGACAGTAATGTAACCAAATTCTGTTATGTGTCCTTGTTTAAACTATAAACGCTATGTGCACCATATTCTACAGTAAGTATCTTGTAGTGCAACCTCAGTGATGTATGTCAATTTCAATATGTTCGAAATAGTGTAACATCATTAAAATACACTGCAAACGATTTTTCTCTATAGACCATAATGTATTGGAATTCTTTAGAGCCCCCCTCTAAATGAACTATAAATACTACACACTTCATTTTCAATAGAGAACATGTGGTTCAATAGAGAACAGTGGCATCGTAATCCTCAATAACATATATCAATTGCATGGCAATTCGAATATATTTATGCAACTTAGACTATAGCCGACGGACAGTCAGACAGACAGACGGACAGACAAACCGAATTCATAAATATTTTCAACTATGTTGGAAACTGTTAAAAATACTGCATTCATTTATTTATTTCTCATAAAAGTAGTTTTTAATGTCTATGCAGAAACAGATAAGAATTCATTGTTTTAAAAATATTCTTTTAAAATGTTTTAAAGTGGCATACATTTCTGGAAAACATATTGTGACTTTCAAAAAACAGAACATACCATCCACTATTTCAAGTCTTATACGGTCCGTCAAAAGGAATCATACACGGGTTTGGGTTAATAACTTTATTTGTACCCGGTTTAAATTCAAAAATTTAATGTCAAAATGAAGCTTGGAATATGCATAACATTATAAAAATACGATATGAATATCGAAAAGTACGAAATTTCGATATGTTCACCTGTCATGTCAACAACCATGTCAAGTCTTCTCTTAAAACATCTAATAACTTTAAGAACAGTGACTGGCGGAATGTTTTCGAGCACTTCGTGAATTTCTTGTTCTGATTCATCGAGATTGGACGGTGTATTTCGATAGCAATTATCCTTCGGATATCCCCAGAGGGGAAAATCACATGAATTGGGGTCAAGAAAATATGATGGTCACTGAACATCACGTCCATATCGGTTTTCGAAACTCAAACCGATATCTCTGTCATAGAGTGTTCTTCAATGATGTCGTAGCTTTCGTGAAAACGGTGAAGAGCTGCTCAATCTTGCATGAACCATGGTTCCCCTATTCCGGATCATGGAAGCAGTCAATGGGTGTATTCCATGCCATGTTCCTGAAGCACCGAACAGTACCTTTCTGAATTAACTGTGTTTCTGAAAAAATATGCTACCAATGCTCCTTTTTTAGTAGATGGCTAGCCAGGCAGTCCTTTTTTGAGGATGTAAGGGCTTTTCAAGAAACTCATGGCGGCAAGAGACACAGTATGGCGGACCAGTACCAGTAAATTTGCTTATTAATGTGCCCGATCAGATGAAAGTGAGTCTCATAATTAAACCAAACCTTTGGAAACGGGATTTTGTTACCTCGCGATAAACGAAGAACCTTTTCAGCGAAAACAAATCTCTTTTACTTGGCATTTGCAGTCAAATTGTACACAATTTTAATTTTTCATGGGTAAAGATGTAGTTCACCTCTTGAGATACGGCGAACATGCCTTAGAAATGCCGATCACTTGAGCAAGTCCTGAACTTGACAGATATGGATCTTCATTAAGACGTCCATCCACTTGCTGAATATTTTCAGCGTTCCTCACAGGTCATGGTGTTCCGGGTAAATTTGCCTTTTGAATGGTAACATTTTCTGTCCTTAAATTTTTTTTCTTAAATTTCGTGATTAAATTGTTTATCGTTTGTCTGATTGGTGCACTGTGTCTTCAATATTATTTTTCATAAAGAGTACACAATAAAAAAGACGATCCACCAGAAAAATCGCATTTCATGACGATAAAAATTCGTTGCTCGAACGTCAAAATTTGGTTAGGCAATTTTGGTACATTTCGGACCGATTGACTGAAATTTCAAAGCTGAATAACAACTAACCCTACCTTGAACTCTACAATCAATCACATTTTTTGATAGCCTAAAATCTCAGCTTTAATTTGATATTAAAATTAAAAAAATCTAATTTATGGTACACAATGTAGGGTTGTTCAATTGAAAAAACTCCTAGTTTTGGCCCAAAATTAAAAAAAAAAAAAAAAACACAATTGAAATGCAACAACGCTTTTTGTCAAACTTTTGCTTTCTTTATATATGCATACTTTGAATTTCCGTTTGAAACGAACCCCGTTTATCACACCACTCTACGTTTCCGCGCATGCACGCAGAAACGGTGAATGATTCCTTTTGGCTGGCTCTGCACTACTTACAATGGCTAATGTTATGTCCACAACATTTGTTTGTGTAGAAAATAGCTAAGAAAAGTTTTATGTTTTCTTTTGTCCTTTCCAAAATACTTGTATAATCAATAAATGTATCACAATATCAATATTTTAGAGGAGAGAAGTTATTTTATCAACCGTTTAGCTGAAAACAATTATAGTAATCTAGTAATTAAGAAAATCCAGATGCATAATGTTTCATCGGATTTAAAGGAAAATATTTTGTATTATGATTTCAGTCGCATTGTATTTTAATTGCTACAACATTTATTTATTTAAAATTAATTTAATATTTCTATACAGAAAGAAATGAATATTAGTTATTTCAGAAATATTCCATAAAAATGTTTTGAAGCGGCACAGCTTTTTGGAAAACATATTGTACTCTTAAGAGAAATAGAAAATATCGTCACTTCAAGTAAACCATTTCAAATCTTATTTATAATGTCTATAGTTATAACCACAGCATCTATTAGCGTAGGGCGTAGTAGGAAAAGTTTTATGTTTTCGCTTGCCCTTCAAAAGTAATTTTACTACTGAAAAAGTGCATCACAGTTGCAATTTTAAGCCATTTTTATCAAAATATTTTCCATTATAATTTCAAATACGATTTTTAAAAATCCTCTAACATTTATTTATTTGTATTGAAATTATTTTAAAATATCTCTAAAGAAACAAATAAATATTTCTGATCTTAGAAGTACTATGAAAATGTTTTGAAGCGGCCTAAACTTTCTTGAAAACATATTTTGTCTTTCAGCAAAATAGAACATACCATCCATTCAAACAAAACATTTCAAGTCTTACTGATAACGGCTATTGTTATCAAAATGACCATAAAATCTTTTTGCGTAGAAAACAAAGTTTAGGGAAAGTTGTATCATTCGCTTGTCTTTCAAAAGCATTTCTATAATTTAAAAAAAATGCAACACAATCGAAGTTTTTCAGAATTTGCATTCGCAAAATAAATTAACCATATCATTATACATTATAATGTTTTTTCTTACAACGCATAATATATTTTTGTACATTTCAATTTATACACTGTAATTGAGATAATCATGACAAATATAAGGTGCGACAATCAATAAACGAGACTGGAACAATTTAACAAATATAAGACACATTTCTGGTAAAACTGTTTAATAATTTTATAAGTAGTTACCTTCTGAAGCTACACACTTACAGCAGCGTTGATACAAATTTTGGAAACATGCTTTAAAATCCTCTGTCTTAACCTTTCCAAGTTCGGCTGTCACGTTCTTTTTGACGTCCTCTATATTCTCAAATCTGTGTCTTTTCATACTTGTTTTCCCCTTTTGGAAGAGAAAATAGTCTCGTGGAGACAAATCTGGAGAATAGAGAGAATTATAAAACTCCACAATTCCTTTACTGGCTAAAAATGTTTTGGTAAGCACTGCTGTGTGTGGCCGCAGTAAGAAACAACTCCCTTTTCATGAAATTGTAGCCGTATTCCATGAATTATCTTAATCAAATGCTGTAAAAACCTTCTTGCAGTACTTCTTGTTGGCTGTTTGTCCAGGCGGAACAAACTCCTTATGGATAATTCCAATGCTGCCAGACTTTAGTTCTTGATTTTTCAAACCGGAATTTCTAGTTTTTCGGGGATGTTGGGGACTTCCAGTCCATGCTCTGTCGTTTTGCTTCAGGGTCATATTGATAGCACGAGGTTTCGTCCCCTGTCACTATTCAATCCAGAATGTCCGGGTTGGCATCAGTGGTTGCAATTAATTTTTTGCAAGCATCCACTCTTTGCTCCATGTTACACATTGGAACATTACTAATTGGCTAAATTCGATTAACGCACGAGGCACGTTGAGGCGTGCGCAAATTAATTTGTTCAAACTGGTTCTAACTTGTTCTTACTTGTTCTAACACGCATCATCATGGTCGATCATGCTTGAACGCGTTCAAAATAGTGTCAGTCTCATTTATTAATTGTCGTACCTTATATTTCTTGAATGAATATATATTTTTGTGGTTTCAACTCCTTGCAATATTTATTAATTTGTAATAAAATTATTTTAAAATATCTATAAGAATATAAGTATTTATTACTTTAGAATTAGTGTTTAAAAGGTTTTGAAAAGACATAAACATTCTGAAAAGGATATTGTGGCTTTCAGCAATATAGAACATAGCATTAACGTAAAACCTTTAAAGTATTACGTCTAATAGTTATTGTTATGGCAACAGCATATATTTGCGTAGAAGATAATTTGGCAAAAGTTTTATCTTTTGCTTGTCCATACTTTTTAAACTGAATATATATATATATATCACAATTGCAGGTTTTTAGAGGAGAGGTAGGGCGTGGGGTGAAAACCATAAAATGTATTGATATATTTTAATTTAAAAACTGTCGTTTAAACATTTAGTATAAATGTTTTTCGTTCGGATTTGGAAGATTTTTTTAAATGATTTTAAACACATTTTTTTTATAATTCCCACAACATTTATTTATTTGCAATAAAGTGATTTTAAAATATCTAAACAAAATATAGTCGAAAAATAAATAAGAATTTTTATTTTAGAAGTATTCTTTAAAAATGTTTTAAAGTGGCATACAGTTTCTGGAAAACTTATCTTGCTTTTTAACAGAATGGGACATATCATCCATTCCAGCAAACCATTTCAAGTCTCATTTTTAGTAGCTGTTGTTATGATCATAGCATCTGTTTCTGTAGAAGATAGTTTAGGTAAAGTTTAATGTCCTCTTATCCTTCAAAAATTCTTTTATAAATGAAAGACGAATCACAATCGTAATTACATGAGGAGGAGGAGGTGCGATTTAGTAAAAAGATTTGCGGAAACAAACAAAATAAAAACATGAATGGAACGGCGAAATATTTCTTACCATTCTTGGTCATTATTTGCAAAATATAAACACGTGTTAGGATAACATTTCACGTCTCTATTGCCAATTCTGTCCAAAATATATCCAATAAAAACAATGTTGGCCAAATGTTGTTTTTTGCGCAAGGTTTCTAAATTAGATAATGAAGATAAATGAAGATAATATTTCGGGAGATGTCGTCCATTCAAGCAAACCATTTCAAGTCTTATTTGTAGGGGCTGTTGTTGTGATCATAGCATCTATTCTACACAAATATATACATTTAAATAATCTAGGATAAAATTATAATAGATGCCAGATAATTAGTTTAGGTAAAGTTTTATGTCTTCTTGTCCTTCAAAAATACTTGTAACCTGAAAAAATGAACCATAATCGCAATTTCATGAGGGAGGGGGGGAGGGTATGATTTTGTTAAAAAAACTTTAATGGAATGGCGAAATACTTCTTTCCATTATTTATGAATTTTTGACAAAAATAAACACATGTTGGGATAACATTTTATGCCAATATTGCCAATACTGTCCAAGGTATACCCAGTACAAACAATGTTGGCCGAATATTGTTTTTCTACTGGGTTTTTAAATTAGATAATCAAGATAAATAATTTGTATCGGATTTCAAAAAGAATATTTTCTATTTTGATTTTTAAAATATTAAAAAAAATTCCTTCAGTATTTATAAGTTGTAAAAAAGTTATTTTAAGATATCTGAGCAGAAACAAATATTTCTTTGTTTCAAAGTATTCTTTACAAATGTTTTAAAGCGGCAGAAGCAATTTAGAAAATATATTGCGCATTTCAACAGAATAGAATAACATACCGTCCATTCGAACAAAACACTTCAAGTTTTCCTTATAGTGACTGTTGTTATGACCACAGAATTTATTTGCGTAAAAAATGGTTTAGGCGAAGTTTTATACTTTAAATTGTCCTTCAAAAATACTTTTATAACTGACAAAATTGTATCAACATATCGATTTTTCAGGGAGGGGTAATTTTATCAAAAGTTTATGCGAAAGCAAAGTAATCATAAAATTTATCTGATATATTTCAATTTATAAACTAAACTTAAAATAATCAAGATTATCAAATACATTTATCATTATATTTGAAAGAAACTATTTTTTGTTAGGAATACAAGATCATTTTTTTTAAATCCTGTAACATTTATTTATTTCTAATATAATTAATTTTAAATAGCTGTAAAGAAATAAATCAGTTTTTATTATTTTAGAAGTATTCTTTTAAATTATTCTAAAGTGACATAAACTATCTGGAAAACATATTCTGTCCTTCAACAAAATAGAACACACCATTCATTCGAGCAAACCATTTTAAGTCTTGCTTGCTTATAATAGTTATTGTTATCACCATAGCATCTATTTGCGTAGGAGATAGTTTAAGAAAAAGTTTTATTTTTCTCTTGTCTTTCACAATACTTTTGGAACTGAAAAGTTTTATCAAAACATCAATTTTTGAGAGGGGTGATTTTATCAAAAGTTTATGCAAATATTAAGAAAGCATAAAATTTATCTGAAACAATTTAATTTATAAACTATACTTAAAATAATAAAAATTTATCATTTTTCATTGTATTTGAAACAAATTATTTTCTCTTATGCGTTTTCATGTACGTTTAAAAAAAATCCTGTAACATTTATTTATTTCTAATATAATTATTTTGAAATAACTATAGAGAAACAAATCATTTTTTATTATTTTAGAAATATTCTTTTAAAATATTTTGAAGTGACATAAACTATCTGGAAAACATATTCTGTCCTTCAACAAAATAGAACACACCATTCATTCGAGCAAACCATTTTAAGTCTTGCTTGCTTATAATAGTTATTGTTATGACCAGACCATAGCATCTATTTGCGTAGGAGATAGTTTAAGAAAAAGTTTTATTTTTCTCTTGTCTTTCACAATACTTTTGGAACTGAAAAGTTTTATCAAAACATCAATTTTTGAGAGGGGTGATTTTATCAAAAGTTTATGCAAATATTAAGAAAGCATAAAATTTATCTGAAACAATTTAATTTATAAACTATACTTAAAGTAATAAAAATTTATCATTTTTCATTGTATTTGAAACAAATTATTTTCTCTTATGAGTTTTCATGTACGTTTAAAAAAAAAAAAAATCCTGTAACATTTATTTATTTCTAATATAATTATTTTGAAATAACTATAGAGAAACAAATCATTTTTTATTATTTTAGAAATATTCTTTTAAAATATTTTGAAGTGACATAAACTTTCTAGAAAACATATTCTGTCCTTCAACAAAATAGAACACACCATTCATTCGAGCAAACCATTTTAAGTCTTCCTAATAATAGTTATTTTAATGGTCATAGCATCTATTTGCGTAGGAGATAGTTTAAGAAAAGTTTTATTTTTCCCGTCTTTCAAAATACTTTAGAACTGCAAAATGTTATCAAAATATCAATTTTTTAGACAGGGGTGATTTTATCAAAAGTTTATTCAAAAGTTAAGAAATCATAAACTTTATCTGATGCATTTCAATTTATAAACCATGCTTAAAATATCACAATTTGTCATTTCTCATTGTATTTGAAATAAACTATTTTCTTTTTTGACTTTTCATGCAATTTTTTTTTTAATCCTGTAACACTTTTTTTTTTTTCAAATATAATTATTTTGAAATAGCTATATAGAAACAAATCAGTTTTTATTATTTTAGAAGTATCTTTTTAAAATATTTTGAAGTGATATAAACTTGCTGGAAAACTTATTGTGTCCTTCAACAAAATAGAACACACCATTCATTCGAACAACCAATTTGAAGTCTTGCTTGCTTATAATAGCTATTGTTATGTTTATGTTACACAGACCACAGCATCTATTTGCGTAAGAAATAGTTTAAGGAAAGTTTTTTTTTTCTTGTCCTTCAAAATACTTTTAAATAGTATTGTACAAATATATCACAATCATAATATTTTCAAAGTGTGGCGAGGCGATGAGTTTTATTTTTCTCTTGTTTTTCAAAATACTTTCAGAACTGAAAAATTGTGTCGAAATATCAATTTTTTAGAGAAGGGTGATTTTATCAAAGGTTTACGCAAAAGTTAAGCAATCATAAAATTTATCTGATGCATTTCAATCAACAAACTATATTTAAATTAATCACAACTTGTCATGTTTAATTATATTTGAAATGTACTATTTTCTCTTATGAGTTTTCAAGAACATTTTGTTTTTAAAATCTGTAACTTTTTTTTTTAAATATAATTATTTTGAAATATCTATGTAGGAACAAATCAGTATTTCTTATTTTAGAAGTATTCTTTGAAAATATTTTGAAGTGACATAAACTTGTAGGAAAACTTATTGTGTCCTTCAATAAAATAGAACACACCATTCATTCGAACATATCTTCCTTGCTTATAATAGTTATTGTTATGACCAAAGCATCTATTTTCGTAGGAGATAGTTTAAGGAAAGTTTTATTTTTCCCTTGTCCTTCAAAATACTTTTAAGTACTTAAGGACTGTACAAATATATAACGAGCGTAATGATTTTAAAGTGCAGCGAGGCGATGATTTTTGTCAAAAGGATATCGGCAAAGTAAGAAAATAACTATAATTAGTTTATGAAAAGAAATTTCAAATTTTTTTCTTAACGTGCTTTACAGTTCTTAAATTATCTGGGATTTATATTTGTGCTTTATTTCATTAATATAAAAATGGTGAATAAAAATGCATAAACACAGAAAGGTGAATGGATAATAAATAACAATTTTTTGTTTTGCATCTCTTACTAAAGATAAGAAAGTTATTAAAAACTTTTTTCATTAGTAATTTTCTATTATTTGTTGGTAAGAGATTGGTCCTAGAGTTACAACTCTAGGACCTAACTTATATGCAACAATAAAGAATATATACTATATAAAGTACAGTAACTCTGAATGTTAACGTTTTATACATAACATTATACTTTCGTATTTTATGTGTAAAACATAGAAAAATTATCACTTTTTATTCCTTAGAGTACAAGAATTGACTTATTTCATCTATTTAGCAAGGATATATGTTCTCTTTAATAACTGTCGTAAAACTGGTAAAGGATTGCCGAAAAAAAAGTAACATATATTCTCAAAATATAAGAGGTAATTTGTTTGTTGTCCGTATGTCTTCAACTTAATAAAGAAAATTCTTCCAGGATTTTAAAAACAAAATGTGCTTGAAAACTGCCCTCCCGACCCGTTGAACTGAAATAATGTCGTATCCATTATTTTGAAAAAAAAAAAACTGATTTTATGTATTATTGGAAGAAATGCATGAACTATCAGATCCCGACTAATCACTTTTGGTAACTGGGGCACACTTTCACCACTGTTTCTAAATATTAACTTGGTTTTATTAAGGTTTTATTTATGACAGACATATTGCGCTTAAAAGAGGTGACGATAACTATTAGTAAATAGTGAAACTCCCTGCCAGGGACTCTGCTCCGTTTGCTCGTGCTTTAATCTTTCTCTCATAAATATTATTGAATGAGAAAGCTGAAAATTCGAAAAGAAAACTGCAAAATATGAAGGTGAGAAATGTAATAAGGTAAGACAAAGCATGAGGTAAGACATCAGCTTCCCATATGTTATAAGTGGATTGATGTTTTTATGCATACACTGTAAAAAATGACCGATGTTTCTTATTTTATGAAAATATGCTATAACCACGAACGAAAATATAATATAATCTTCTGAGTTATCCGAAATTTCAAATAGCATGTTACATTGTCTTTTGAATCCCCAGAAACGAATACATTTTCAAAATTTAAAGAATAATTTATAAAAACAAATTATTTTTAGCTGCCCGAATTTTTCAGAAACGTTTCCGAAGGGTTTTTATTGTGTATTAATGAGTGTCCTTAGCCTGGAATACCTGTTTTTCGAATGCTATCCATTCTGAAGTAAACATTTTCATGCTCAAAAAAAATGTTTAACAGACAAACATGCAAAATTAACAGCGTTAACAATAACATTAAAATTAAGATTATTTCTTTACTTTTTCATGTATAAATTAACTTATGCGGCTGAAAACGTGTACTTGAGAATGGATAAGATTCGAAAAACAGGTATTCCAGGCTAAGGACACTAATTAATACACTATAAAAACCCTTCGGAAACGTTTCTGAAAAATTCGGGCAGCTAAAAATAATTTGTTTTTATAAATTATTCTTTAAATTTTGAAGATGTATTCGTTTCTGGGGATTCAAAAGACAATGTAACATGCTATTTGAAATTTCGGATAGCTCAGAAGATTATATTATATTTTCGTTCGTGGTTATAGCATATTTTCATAAAATAAGAAACATCGGTCATTTTTTACAGTGTACCTTTCTGAAACAACACCCGGCGAATACTGACGTAGGATTAAACTAGCCGACTTTTCTTGTATGCGTAAAACGATCACAAGTTATCCACTGCACTCAGATTTTATCCTGAAGTAAGGCATTACTGATCCAAAAAAAGTTATTGATTATATGCTGTTTTAATCTTACTAGGGAACATATTCAGCTGGATTTCGTCAAGAGTGCTGTCGTTGGAAAGGTCTTGCTACCAGGATCAAGAGACATACACGATCTACCCAACTAAATCCAACCATTCACGAGATATGGGCCACTTTCTTCCATGACGTCACAGATAAAGAAAAATAATAAAGAAATCCGATTTTGTAAAAGGTATTACTGTTGGAAATGTCTTGCTATGAGGATCAAGAAAAACATAAGAACTACCCTCCAAAATTCAACCGTTCATTAGATACGGACCAATTTATTCCGTGACGTCATAGATGAATAAAAATAAAAAAGAAATGCGATTTTGTCAAGGGTGGTATCGTTGGAAAGGTCTTACGATGAGTATCAAGAAAAGTATAGCAAAACTATCCGTTTGCCTGTCCGTGGTTTCAGGAGATTAAAGGAATTTAACTAAAATGAAAATGATTTTTTTTAAACTTGATTTTAGTAGCGTATTAAAAGCAGAAAATAACTTTTTTTAGCAAAAATCCGGAGAACACAACGACTGAAAATTAATTTTAAAATCATAATTATTTTTTCAATATAGTATCACATTTGATTTAATATTAATCTATAAATTGATAATTAAGTTCTAAAAATATTAAAATAATGTTTTGTCATCGAGAACCCTTAACTGTACATAATATCAGAACTCTATCACATCAGAAAGTTAATGAAAAATCCATTACAAAATTCCATCTTTACAAACATGAAACTAGTTAGGTTATTAAAAAGGTGTGTACAAACTACAAAAAGAAAAAATTCTACTTGTTTCTCTAATTACTGACAAATAAATCAGTTACGCCGGCTTTGTATTGCTTAACCTGTTAAAGTAAATTTTTTGTTTGTTACTAGGGATTACAATCCTTAAAAAGATTCCTACTTTTGTGATGAGTTGTAATTTTTTTTACTACACTTCATAAGAGTTTCCCACAAAAGCATGTAAAATTGACAAAATAAATCCACGTTTTCTCATCTAATTAATCATAGCAGAGAAATAAATATTTCCCGGACACATAAAATTCCTCCTCCGCTGAAAGCGTCTGCCCATTAACTGCGCTTTGGCGGGGGGAATCTTCAAAGAAGAAAACAATTACATTGAACACAATTATTCGAAATTATATAGAAACCATATGAGTTATAATTTCCTAACTGGGTGAAAAATGTCCAAAAATGGGTATGATTTCTTTACCAATTTGAATAATTGTGTTAAAATTAATGTAATGTAATCACGTATCCAGCGTTTACTAGAGTTTTCATTACCTTCGATTTATTCTGTTGAGCTGATTCAGATATCAGATCAGATGTTATGATCAATAAGGTTAACTTGGTGAATTCGGTCCTCCAGATTCGCCCGGAATCGCTCAGTTGGTACAGATTTGAAAGCTTCAGCCAAGAAATCCCTGGTTCGAGTCCTGGCCCGGACATTTTTCTCCCAGTTGGGAAATTACAACTCATAAGAGACAATTGTTGGGGCTTAAATGCTTCACCTTAAGTACCTAACAATACAGTTCCTATCAATGAATAAAAGAATAAAAACAATTTTTCGCACGCAAAATATATTACTAAAAAGATAAATGTTCGATCATCAATATACACTATTTTAGTTGCACGTAAATCTAAATATGATATTGTGTGCGTAAATTTTTCACCTCTCGTAGATATTCTCAGGTGAACCAATGGTCCTACTAACTATTCGTTGAATTCAAAAAACTGAGCCCCTTCCCGAACGCTAATTGTGAAGGTCGTTGGAACCTCAAAGTCCAAGAGGGATATCCCCTACCATTACAAAACGAAAGCGCCTCTTTTGATAACCCTTATTTTACCTCATAAATAGACTACATGATAAGGACAAGTCAGCAAATGCTGCGATATTAAACCACTTCAGGATGGAGGAATACCGAGATCAGTTTTCCTGACCGAGACAAGTACCGATGAGTTCCAATTTTTAAGAATGCGTATAGTTGATGAGACCCCGATCCATATCAGATTGACTCCTGTTCGTCAGCATTCTTTGATTGTATACATGTAGATAGTAGTTGGACGAGGGGCTCCCGCTAGTCGATACCAGTGCACGATTTAGTGGCACTTATGCAATTAGTAGCTGATATAGGATGATACCGAACATTTTATCTAGCGTTCACATTTTTGCATTGATATCAAAAACAGATAAAAAGTTTGATAGTGTTAACTTTTTATCTAGGGGATACTTAGGAGTATCTGCAACTAAGCCGGTTGCAAGATGTATGTGACGATTCTCGAACTGTATAACGTGGCAGTCTCTGAAACAAACTTCTATTCTCTAAAACTAGTGGTCTCTTACTTTCCATGTACATCGGTGAGCAACTTATAAGTTCTTATCTCAGATGAAGCAATGACGACTGAGCTGGTCTAATTCCTTGCTAAAGCAATAAACTTTCATAAGCCTCAAGATAGCCTTGGGCCGGCTTTTTTGTAAAAGTGGGCGATTAGGTCAACACCGAGGCCTCTGAAAGCTACCTGAATCTTGGGACTAAACTTCTAGGTTTCGGGTAGTTGTCGCAGTGGCTAGATGTTACAATATTTGGAATGCATTTAGCTGCTTTATGGCTAGCTGGAGCCGTGTGGTTTGCAATGGATCTGGATCGATGGTTATCCCTAGTTTTTATACCATTGCCGAGCCACTTCCTATTTTAAGAGTTCCCTTTTGACATTAAAGAGGAACGGCCTGATGGTATTTCCTCTATGCACGGTTCATCTCGTGCGTCATACAGATGGAACTTCAACTCATCATACCATCGTTAGTCTTAAGATATCCATTGACTATGATGGTAAGCCCTGACGAGTCGCAGAGTACCCTCTTGTACTTTCATGTAGGACATCGGCCGCTAAACTTCATAACATAGAATTCACGTTGAACAGTATTTCGACTGATAGTCGTTGAAGCTATTATATTATTTCTAGCAATATCTCCCGCCATTTTCTACAATGATTGGCATCAGCCGCCACTATCCACTGTCAAATGCAAAATTGCTCTTGCCGAAATCACCTCTTACATTACCAGCTTTGTTGGATTTATTGTAGTTTCTGTGCATTCTGCATATGATGATACACGAAAACCCGAATTTTTCCGCATTTTCGGAAATGATTTGCAATATCATGAGGCTTTGATAGTTCTCACATTGGAAGTCACTTAAGACCTTTACTATCTTCCATGCGTATAATGATGTCAGCTCCCACAGCTTCTAGACAACTCTCTTAACAAAACCCAGATCTATAATTTGACAAGTTCATAGAAGTACGAGAGCCTATAGAAAACTAGGCCCAGGCTCAACATTCTCTGAACAGCATGAGTGATGGAAACATCCAAACTATTTTCAGATTTATACTAATGCAGCATACTACTGTCGGCTACTGAATGAAGCAAATTTACATATAGGCGGAAAAGAATATAGATAGGCAGATTTCTAATCAAGAACGTTATCCTCCTCCATTACAATGCCCGACTCCATATGGCTGTTTTAACTCAAACAAATTGACAAAATACATCTAGCAACTTTGGAATAACCTTTGTACACTCCTGGTGTCATACTATAACTATCACATGCTTATCCCATTAAAAAAGACGTCATTAATTTGAAGACGATGAAGCCGTTAAAGCGTTGGTGTGCAGTTGTCTTGACAACTATCCCCCTTCATTCGATGATGATCGAATAAAAGAAAAAAAATATGTACCCGCTGGTTAAAATGTGTTTTGAATTCAAGAGATTATATGAATAATAATAATGTATCACTATTTTTGTATCTTATTTCAATAAACAGTAAGAAATAAATTTCGGTTTATATTTGATTGACAATCCTAACTTTCAAAGGCTTTCTTTCTCGCATCATATTTTTATTTATTTCATGACTATTTTAAAATAACTTAACACGAAATTTTATTTTATTTTCCAACAAATTAAAAACTTGTTATAGTACTTATTAAATTAGGAGTTCAATGGTGGGGAAAATAGGAAAAGGGACCATTGAACGCATAGGCCTATTAATTCTTTTAGAAAAAAAAGTTCAGTGAAATAATTTAAGCATAAAACTTTTAAAAACTATTTTTAAAGTTTTGTATCCTCCTTTCCACATGATAAATGACAGCAAAGTTTCAGCGAATTTCGAAAAAGTATACGAATTTACGATTTTTTTTAAATAGGGATAAACTGCTGTGAAAAATTGAATGACATTTCGGATGAAGAGCTTATTGATTTATATTCTTCGAAACTTCTAGTCTGAATACCAAATGGAAATTTATTTGGTCGTTAGACTCTCTTCTTTCAGTAGAATATTTTCCGCCCAGCTTCTCAATGATTCTATATTGAGTTAAAAAAATTCTCAAACGTCAATAATGTTTTGAAAGGAAAATGCTTAAATTTACTTTTGAAGGCGATATTTAAAAAGGGCAAAAGTTTATCGTTAGAATATCTGTTTATGATCCATACAAAAGAGATAAAATACTTTTTAATTCTTAGATAACTATTAGTATAATATGATGATGTTTCAATTTCAATGCAAATAATCATAAAATTTATATTCATTTATTTTTATATGTGTAGCGTATATACAAGTTTCCGGAGAGGAACATCCGCAATTTAAACTCAATAATTCATTAGCTATACATGTTTACTAAAAATCTCATAATTTTCCTTTAGAGTAATTTAAAAAATAATTATATTTTTCGTTAACTGATGGCGCTGCGCTGTATCAATCTGTAAGAATACTTGACGAAAGTCAGTCAGTTTTTACTCTTCATTCTGTTTAATTGCTGAAAAGCGAAAAGAAAGTTTTGTGGTTTGAACTTAATTTGAGCATTCTTTCAAGTTGAGACAATGCCATCTATTGACTGAAATGTGAACTTTTTTAAAAATTGTATTGTATTGTATTGTATTGTACACTGGTGTCCATAAATTAAGGGGCAGAGACCAATTTCAGACGTTTCGTCGAATAGTTACTGAAACTCGTGAGGAAATGACCGAAATGTACTTGTGGATGTAAAGAGCATGTTTGACTTCATGTTTTTCAATTAAGATTTTGTCGCGAGGACAATTAGGGGGGTCAATAATATTTTTAATAATAAAATAATATTCCCGATCACCCAAGTAACAGAAAATGCTAAAAATGGTCTATCACTGTAGCAAATCACTGTGTAGGTCCTGTTCAACATTTGTGTGCATTTGTGCAAGCATAGCACGTATATTCGTGAAGATGTTAAGAGCCTACGCTAGTCACGCGAAGAAACGCTCCAGCTAATGTTAAGTCTATGCGAAGGTTATCGCGCGATTTCTCGCTCGCATTTTAATATTTTTAAATGATTTTTTTTTGCATAGGATAGCTGAGGTCGATCTCTAACGTTGTTAGTTTTTACTTTTTCGATTTTGGTTACGGTTTTTTTATAAGCGGACATTTTCAACTTTGGAACCGGTTGGAACCTGTTCTGAAAGTGAAATTACCCTTATATAAAAAAAACTGGAACCAAAATCGAAAAAGTAAAAACTAACAACGTTCGAGATCGACCTCAGCTATCCTATGCAAAAAAAATCATTGAAAAATATTAAAATGTGAACGAGAAATCGCGTGATAACCTTCCCATAGACTTAATATTAGCTGGAGCGTTTCTTCGCGTGACTAGAGTAGGCTCTTAACGTTTCTGAGAAAAATTCAAAAGGTTTTTTTTAATAGCATGCAGTTTTCAGTCAAATTTAACATCACTTTCCAAAAAATTGACAAAAAATCATAGAAATAGTATACTGTAATTAAAATATTAAAATATTGAATATTTGATAAGATATGGATATTTGTATAAAATAAATTTTAACTGCGCATACGCGAGCTAGAGCAAAGATTTTTTGTCATGATTTGATAGTGAATACTATAGGGCAACTCATATAAAAAGACCAGGGAAATATCGTGAAAACTCAAAAAGTTACAGCAATAATTGATAAATTGAGAAGGAAATCCATATAATAAGCGAGTTTTTTTATAAAAAGAAAGACCTCTAAAAATGCTGCAATAAAGTTGACAAAATCGTGCATACCTTTTGCCTAAATAATTACCAAATCTTCTGAATATAACGTACTAAAAGACTACAGATTCTCCATTCTAAAAGAAGTAACAAAGAAAAATCTTTTACCGCACATAGTCTTTGACCCACTTTCCAACATTATGTGTATATTGTACGAAATCATCTTTAACTACAGTGTAAGGAATAGAAACTTGTTGATTTACAATCAAAGACTGTGCTTTATTTTGCGACTAATAAAGTAGTCCATAATCAAACTCACTGATGCACAATTCACATCACAAAATGCACAAAATAGAACAATATAATTACGTGTAACACAAAGAATAGCTCAAAGCAAGTCAAAGCTCAATCACTTACAAGCAATTATTTCATATTTAACTCTTACAATATTTAATACTTACGAATGTATGTTTCGCTGAAGTTCCTAATAAGGCGATAATACAAACTCACTGAATAATGAACAATCCTTGTTACAAAAATAGCAAATAAAACCTTTGTGTAAGAATATTAAAAAGCAGAAAACCAACGTTAAAAATGCAAAAATAATACACAAAAGAACAGCAAACAGCTGTTTCGAATCGACAAGCAAGTTTCTTCTTCAGTGTGACAAAGAGTCTTTGAAAAGACTACAGATTCTTAATTTTAAAAGAAATAAGAAAGTATAAGTTTAAAATAAATAAGCGCAGCGTGCTAGAAAAAGCCAGACTGGGCAAAACAACAGAGAGGCGGTGGCTTACATACCCGATGCGGGTAGAGAACACAGAAAATCAACCAATGAGAAGAAAGCAGCATGAAACAACTGAGTGGATAAGTAGAGACATCTACCGAAGAACGAAAGAAACTAAAGACAACCAAAAAGGAGAAATTAAATTAATGCTTTCCAAATGCTTGGAAAATCAGGAGTACTAGATAAGTCATTGACTAAGGAGTGCGAATTTTTGATGATGTGGTAAGCTTCCTAAAACTCAAGATCAAGGTCAGAAGAACATTTTTGGATAATGGTAACTGAGGAAAAGTTGAACCTACGAGGGTTGTAAATTAAATAGTGGCAACTTAACCTTGAAACTCGCAGAAGGGCGGGCATGCGCAAATAAGATATGGGAGCGGTGAGGTGGCGCTGTTTTTCGATGTGTAGAGTGCAAAAAACAGTTGATCTGCTTAGAAGGGTAGTTGTTGTGTGGCGTTAAAGTGAGGAGTTTCGTTTCCATCGCTCTAAAGCATGTTTTCAAAAGGTGATCAGCGGTCGTGGCTTAAAATCGAGGTTGCCCGTGGCAAAAATGCAACAGAATGCTATCGAGGATTAGTGGAAGCCTGTGGCACAAATGCTTTACCGTATAGGACAGTAGTACGATGGGTTCAAGCATTTCGTTCGGGTCGGATTAAGACGCAGTAAGAATCCACGCAGTAGGGCGCTCGGTCGCTCACATCAACAATCAACACCTTGCCACTGGTCTACAACAGCTTCCCGACATTTGGCAAAAGGTTATAAGCATTGCTGGTGATTACATAGAAGGAATGTAATGCAATTGTACTTGTAAATTCATTAAAAATTGATTTATACCTATGTTGCCATTACTTAATTTACAGCCCTCGTATGTTGAAAAGACCAACAATGTTGAGAACGTTAGAATACAACAATAGAAGAACGTTTAAGCTCCTGATTTTTAATATAACCTTCATGCTCTTTTAAACGAAATCTAAGAGCATGTTTAGTCTGACCAATATAAGAGAGACCACGTTGGCAAGAGATTCGGTAAATACCCCAGTTATCTATAAGATCAATAAGGTGTTTGAGATTTGAGAAAGAGATTTTATTAACAGGAGAAAAAATAACATTGAATTCGAACATTCTTAAAATTTTAGCAATTTGCTGACTGATTTTAGGAAAAAATGGCAAAACAACTGAAATATTAGAGTTGGAATTAAAATTATTTTCCGAATGGGCGGGTTTTGTCAATTTCTTATAAATCGAATCTATAATATTAGAGGAATAACCATGATAAACAGCAATAGCTTTGAGATAATTAAGTTCAGCACTACGTAAATGAGGAATGCAACAAATATTGGCTAAAATCGTGTAAACCTTGAAAAATGCAGCACAGCAGCGCCACCTGTTGAGCTATTTACACCAAAACCTAATCAGCAACATCTTATGTGAACGTCTAACAGAATATGAATTTTGATGAAAATCAGTACATTAGTTCTTTAGAGCTATAGCGGAAATCGCGAAATATGCAGCATAGCAGCGCCACCTGCTTGTCAATTTATCTTAACATGAATCAGCACCAATTTATATCAAGGTCTATCTGAATCTAAAGTTTATTAAATATTGTGCATTTGTTCTTGAGATATGACTATTGCTAAAATCGTGTAAATCGTGAGTAATACAGCATAGCAGCGCCACCTTTTGGGTAGTATACACTACAACCTAATAAGCAAAAACTTATGCCAACGTTTAACTGAATGTGGAGTTTGATGAAAATCCGTACATTGGTTCTTGAAATAGAACTATTGCGGAAATCGTGAAAAAAGACAGCATAGCAGCGACAACTGTTAGGCGGTGTCCTGTCAATTCGTCGCGCACAATTCATCGCGTAACAATTCATCGCGCACAATTCATCGCAGCGTCAATTCGTCACAACGACAATTCGCCGCGGCGACAACTCATCGCAGCGTCAATTCGTTGTGGCGTCAATTCGTCGTGATGTCAATTCGTCGCGACGTCAATTCGTCGCAACGAAAATGTTTTTGAAGGCTCTGATGATAAAATAAAGATAATTTAGTAAAATTATTTAATGATAATTTGTTTTTTAGATATAATCACATGTAACTTGTTAGTTATAATTCTCTATATCTAAAAAACTAATTATCATTAACCATTTTTACTAAATTGCCTGTATTTTATCATCATAGCCTTCAAAAACATTTTCGTTGCGACGAATTGACGTCACGACGAATTAACACCACGACGAATTGACGCTGCGATGAGTTGTCGCTGCGACGAATTGACACTGCGATGAATTGTGCGCGATGAATTGTTCCGCGCTGAATTGTGCGTGACGAATTGACGCAGAACCCTGTTGGGCTATTTACACCAAAACGTAATCAGCACCAATTTATATCACGATCTAAATAAATCTAAAGTTTTATTAAATACCGTGCATTAGTTCTTGGGATACAGAGGGGGGCAGGGGGGGTTAGTCCTCAGAATTAATTAATTGAGAAATTGTGTAATTACTCATCCATAGTTTGTTGGAGTTCCTTTACTTGCGGTTTATACTGTTGTGCTATTTCAAAATAACAGCCCAGATGTCACGACAAGAACGGTTTTACTGAGCGAATATTGTGTTGGCTGGGATGTCGCCCATATACCGCAATTGGAAGAACATTGGCAATTGAAGCCAAAGGTCTGGGTTCGAGTCCCAGCCTAGATACATTACAAAAGCGGACTTTATAAGCTGATAAATTGAGCTGTAAATAATAAAGTTTTTCATTAAGGTAAAACAGAAATCTTTTATAGGATGTCTGGAAACAGACAATACATTTCAAAACAGAACAGAGGCCTTTCTCTATTGTTAAATATCGTGTAAACGATAGGAAAATTAGATCCTAAAAAGGTATTATTTGAATTTCCTGAAAAATTACAAATACAATCGAGTATATATAGCTGATAAATTTGATCTTTTTCATATTGTTTTAAATCTAACAATTACATTTTACTACTTTCATTTAATTAGTCGGTGAATATTTATTAATAAGAACACATCTAAAGTGTTAAAACTGACATATTTAATTAGTAATATTTAATCTAATTAAGTTAATGTTCAAATACATATTAATCAACAAGCGTTAATGAAACGTTCAACAAAATCAACACAAGAAATTACTGAATTAAATATAAAGGAACTTAATTATTAAATACAGTTATTTCCCGTTAAGAATTAAGTTAGAAAATTAATTTGACATAAAGCCTCTTATTCTAGACATTATTAAAAGTAGGAGAAACACGCGCGTGTAAAACAGCTATTAAGACACAACATTTCCTAAAATTTAATAAATGCTGTTAGCCTACGTGTCAACTTCTAAGTTACTCCTCCGCAAATTATTCATAACGTAATAGATTTGACATTTAATGCGTAAAATTACCCTTTTTCGAAAGATAATTTTATTAATTTAATTTACGCCTATGAATATTTAAATCTTAATTGAAAATTTGTCGAGAGATATTTCAGCTTTAATCACTATGTTAAAGTTACTGCAGTAAAAATACCATTTCCCTAAAATTTATTATAGATGTCTTTTGACTATAAAATAATAAAATTTATAAAATTTTAATAAATTGGGATACATTGCCGTTCTTTGAGATATTTTTTTATTATTATTTACTAGTTAACCCGATCGACCGGAGTCAGCCGAGAAATATTACTCCTGGTTCCAGTCAAATGAGGTCGGCGCATTTTCCCTCTTTCTTGACTATGCGGAATGGAGAAAATAACTTTATAATAAACATTTAAAAATGGCTTTGAAAAAAAGGGGGAAAAAACTAACCTGGAAATTTCGACTGTCGTAAGGTTGGTCATATGATGAAATCCCTTATCTCTTACGAATGAACTCTGTCGTCATGACAACAGGTTATTTCGTGATAAAATGTTACTGTGGCAATCCACTTCAATGCTGAAAAATGTTTTCGTGGAACCTGATTCCGATCTTCAGATTTTACTCATTTCCTCAGTACTTTAAAAAAATCGTATTAATTCAAATTATCTATTTATTTTTATTTTCGTAATTATTCCAGAAGGTTTCCTTCATACAGGGATATAAAATATAATACTGAATGGCATGGTGAATGCGTGGTCGGAGTATCGGAATACTGCGAGTCATACTGTGAAGAATTTTCCTCATGTCGTGCTTGGGCCTCCACAAAATTGCTGCATGTTTTTTCTGCCTCAATCTAAGTGACTAAGAAATCGGCGTCAGTAAAGTCGTTCTTGTTTATAAAGGATCAATTAAGTCACTCTGAAACCATTTACAGCGATTTCTCCTATTTGAACTCTCAGGTTGGCCTTTCCAAATAGTTCCATCACTTTATATGCTGTAACACGTTTGCCTGTTTCGCGTAAATACTTCAAGATTTCTGCGCTGTAGTGGACTTTAAACGGACCCATAAAGGCTTTGTTAGGTTATAGCTTGTGCGTGGAATGAGGAGGCAAAGAGGTGATTGTCACGTCGTTTTTTCTAGCCATGTCAATTATTTCGACGTTTCGGACATGACTGCAATGCCCATCGAAAATAAGCAAAAAAGGTACGTGTTCAATGAGCTTGACATTATCAATGAAATGAGCAAGCCACTCGGTGAACAGGTCGCTTTGTTTCCACCCAGAAGAGCGTGCTCTTCTAACTGATCCTGGAAGAGGACTCTTCATCAGAACGTCACTCGTGTTTTTTTTTTTTCGAAGAAAGATTACAAGAGGTGGAACAAATTGTCCAGCAGCACTCATACAGGCAGTTATCGTAGTAGTAGTAGTAGCTTCCCTATCCGCTGAAATTAAATCTGAGATTTATCTCTTGCCTTTGCGTATAACAACATCAAAAACTGTTCTTTGGATACTGGATAAACCTGTTTCATCCTTTCATCCTCGTTGTAGATTCTATCCGGCGTAATTTTTTAGGTAGATTTCGTAAGAAATACTACTTTTTACATTCTCCCCTCTGTTGGAATTTCTGAAAAATTTTTGCAGCTCTTTGCAGATCATGCTTTCTAATCGCAACAAATAAAATGTGCGTCACAGTAAGTAGAGATTGCGTGAAGAAATTTAAATGCGTGGGACCGCTATATTCACGATTTTTTATGTAAGCCGCCCATGATGATACGCATTAGCATGTGTTTTTCTTCTTCTTCTTTTCTTCTTTTTTGAGCATCTAAAGAGTGAGACTTAAATATTGGTTTAAATTTGCCCCATTTATTTGCATTTAAAATCTCAGAAGGTTTGTGTGTGTCTGTGTAGTGTGTGGGGGGGGGGGGCATAATTGTATGCTGAAATTCCCGATTTGATAAAATAATAAATTGGCAACCCTAACTCTAAGTCTCCTTCCCTGTAAGCGCGTGTCTGAAGACGCATTTCACTGAGCCAAACACTTTTAGTAAAACTTTTTTTCCTTCCTTTTATTAAAAAAAAATCCCTGACGGCTCGGCCTACAGGCACAGGTAGATTTCGAAGACGCAGACCGTGGGGCGCCTGTTTGTCGGGAATTGCGGAAGAAATGACCTTTTTTACGATGATGCGGTAGTTTGAACCGCCTACTTCGAAACCTAACTTGTTTGCAGGCGGATTCGGCAGGGATTTTTTTGTTTTTAATTTTTTTTTGGTATAACGGTTGGTCCTATAAAAAACTTGTCAATATAAAAGTTTTAGATAATATTAAGAGGATTTATAATAAATTTAAGCGGATTTGAAATCTTGGGAATTGACGAAGTTATGTATTTTTTTCTTCTACCCCCCTCCCCCCCTCTTAAGGCAATTTTTAATTATATCAAAAATCTGTCCTACATAAATTTTCGGCCCTTCTCCTAGAAGTAATAATAACTTCAGACGGATTTGATACGTATCATAATTAAGAAATTATGGGGTTTTTTCTGTTTTCAGAAAAAGCCCCCCCCCCCCCCCCATCCCTCCCCTGGTTCGATTTTCCCCATTAACGAACTTGACCAAGATTTTATGCCTCTTGATTTTATGTATCAGTTTCGAACAGATGCGGGAGTCGGAACCGCTTACTTCGAAAAATAACTTGTTTGCAGGCGGAGCCGGCAGGGGTTTTTTTGTTTTTAATTTTTTTTGCTATAACGGTTGGTCCTATAAAAAACTTGTCAATATAAAAGTTTTAGATAATATTAAGAGGATTTATAATAAATTTAAGTGGATTTGAAATCTTGGGAATTGATGAAGTTATGAATTTTTTTCTTCTAAACCCCCCCCTTCCCCCGCTTAAGGCAATTTTTAATTATATCAAAAATCTGTCATACATAAATTTTCGGCCCTTCTCCTAGAAGTAATAATAACGTCAAACGGATTCGATACGTATCATAATTAAGAAATTATGTTTTTTTCTGTTTTCACAAAAAGCCCCCCCATCCCCCCCCCTTGGTTCGATTTTGCCCATTAACGAACTTGACCGAGATTTTATGCCCCTTGATTTTATGTATCAGTTTCGAAAAGATGCGGGAGTTGGAACCGCCTACTTCGAAAAATAACTTGTTTGCAGGCGGAGCCGGCAGGGATTTTTTTTTTGTTTTTAATTTATTTTTGCTATAACGGTTGGTCCTATAAAAAACTTGTCAATATAAAAGTTTTAGATAATATTAAGAGGATTAATAATAAATTTAAGTGGATTTGATAGCTTGTGAATTGACGAAGCTATGATTTTTTTCTTCTAAAACCCCCCCTTTCCCCCCCCTTGGAGCCATTTTTAATTATATCAAAAATCTGTCATACATAAATTTTCGGCCCTTCTCCTAGAAGTATTAATAACTTTAAATGGATTCGATACTTATAATAATTAAGAAATTATGGGGTTTTTCTGTTTTCACATAAAGCCCCCCCACCCTCCCCCCCTTGGTTCGATTTTGCCCATTAACGAACTTGACCGAGATTTTATGCCCCTTGATTTTATGTATCAGTTTGTAAAAGATTAATGCAGAATTTTTCCAGTTATCGTGGTCAGAAAAAAGTGACATAGATAGATAGATAGATAGATAGATAGATAGATAGATAGATAGATAAAGTTTTGAACTGGGGGTGGTTTTGGGTTCTGGGAGTCATGATCGGCGTAGATCTGCAAAAATTTTTCAAAATTTCCAACTTAGGTGAGAATGTAATAGGTAGTATTTCTTACGAAATCTACCTAAAAGGGGAGACCTCCGCACCACCTACCCTCGCCCTTTCCTTAAGCCCTTACGGCCACAGGTGGTCCCAAATCGTGATTATTTTTCCAAAAATCGGAAAATCGAAGTTTCGAATATCGAAATGGAATACATTCCACATTATTCAGAAATATCTGAAAATTGACACTGCTAATACAGTAGAACCTCGATCGATCGTTTCTCAAGGGACCATTCGTTTCAAACGATAGTTACGGGGAAACGATTAATGCGAGTCAACATAAAATATTTTCGTGTGAAAAAGTATATGGCATAAAAAAAATTACGAAGCAGCATAAAGAGGAATAGATCTATTTATTTACTGGAAATATTGGGAAATTTTAGCTTGTACACACTGTTTTCTTCTTAACCCAAACAATAAATTTTCGACATTAGTGACATCTTTCTGCTCTCTTTCGCTTAATGCATGTGAATAAAGAAAATTTCTCATTGTTTCAAATCCTTTAAGTGCTTCAACAAACGTTGGAACTGGTTCTGTATTGACATTTTTGTCTTCATCGGTATCATCATCCATTTTCATTCTCTGCGATCATTTCTTGAACAGAAATCAAGCCACATGTCGCAACCTCTTCATCAATTGATGCATAATCGTCAAAGGTGATGTTCGAGACATTTACTCCAAACTGTGATAAATCATTTTCCTCTTCATCGTAAGCATCAGCAGTTACATTTTCGAGTTCTGTGACATCCCCCTTAGCCTTATTAAAAGAGTTAATTATAGTTTCTTGAGTTACTCTCTCCCAGGCAGAGACAACGAAATAAATGGCTTGTAGAACATCAATTTTGATGCTATTGCATTTTCCTTCATCCATCATAGCTAGAGCTTTTCTAACTAAATTCTTTCTGTAATGGGGCTTGAAACTGTGAATAATACCCAAATCCAGGGATTGAACCCTACTAGTGCAATTAGGGGGATAAAAATGAACTGTCACATTTTTTAATGAAGATATATCCGGAGGGTGCGCTGAACAGTTGTCAATGAATAAAACTACTTTTCTTTTTTTCTTTTCCAACTGACCATTCAAAATCATTCAGAAATTCAGAGAAATTTTCATTTGTCATCCATGCTCTTGAATTAGCACGGTACGAGACAGGTAAACTTTTGATGTTTTTGAAACACCTTTGCTTCTCTGACTTTCCGATTACATTCAGCATTCTTTTATCGCTTCCATGACTATTTGTGGACAATAAAACAATCAGTCTTTCTTTAGAACTTTTGCCTCCATGACAAGCCTCTCCTTTTAACACCAGAGTACGGTCCGGCAAACATCTATAAAAAAGCCCCGTTTCATCCGCATTGTAAATGTCACGAGAGTCATATCCTTCAAATAATGCCAGTAATTTGGAAAACCAATCTTGAACCACTCTGTCATCAACAGCTGCGCTCTGACCACACATTTTTTTTAATT
Organism: Maratus michaelseni; assembly: GCA_963931845.1. Lineage (NCBI taxonomy): Eukaryota > Metazoa > Arthropoda > Arachnida > Araneae > Salticidae > Maratus > Maratus michaelseni. The sequence goes on from OZ007588.1 coordinate 451,995,986, forward strand.
TTAATCCATGTCGCTCTTTAAAGCGTGAAACCCATCCATTTGAGGCTGTGAAATTTTCAATACCTTTTAAAACAGCGATTTCTAGGGCTTTTTCCTGCAAAATTGTTCCATCTATTGGAATTTGTGATCCTCGAGCTTGACGATATCAGTCGTACAAAACAGTTTCTAAATCTTTGTATATGGTTTCTCGACCAGTTTTTCGTTTTTTCGCCGAAATACCGTACTGCTTTCAAACTGCTTTCTAATTTCGGCTTTTTTTTAAATTATAGAATTCAATGTTGAAGGTGGTAAATTTAGACGTTTAGCAATTTGAACTCTTTTTTCAAACGGATGTTTTTCTACTTCTTCAATGATGCGAATTCTTTTCTCTAAAGTACGAATTTGTTTAGCCATGTTAGTCACAAACAAGTGAAAAATAATGAAAACAATAGACACACAACAATAGCCTATCACAGCCAAAACTGAAATGAGAGCCTAACGTAAAGTGACAATGTCTTAACTTCTAGAAGCTATGACGTTTTCAGCTAATCCCCGCCTTCTCTGTCAATCATTCACTCTTTCAACATTTTTCAAAAAACACACGAAGGATCTACTGCCCTCCTTAATTTCATTGGTTGAAAGGCCTTCATCCCCCTCCCTCCCTTTCTCGCTCTTAAGGTGACTACTTTAATAAATACAGATATCCGACGCCACGTCGTTAACCAAAGCTAAATTCTTATTCTACTTTTTTAAAGACAATTCACTGCTCATCATTTTAGATTTTTTTTCTATTGCAAACTTTTTTTTCATTCTACCTGTACACTGGAGGGTTGCCACTTACAGAATGGCACGTTCATCGCCCGTTTGAGAATTGCATTTAAAGATCACCACACTCTCATGGAATCGCTCTCGGTTTATCACTACGCAAGTGCATCCAAGGTCACAATAAGAACAACTTTTTTTTCCTTAAACATGAATACAATGGGATAAATTCTTCATTTTTTTCGAAGGTCGATAAAATTTTGAACAATATATGCGGGAATCTGGATGGGGTTTAAAAAACAACCTAAGCGAGTATAATTAACATTATTTAAATAGTATTCGTGACGGGACCTTTAAAACTACACGATACATACGGGATAACGAAAGATGCGGGAACGATGGATCGAGGTTCTACTGTATTTTGATTTTATCAGCACACAGTTATTCGCATTGCTTGTGTGAAGTTTGAAGCTTTGAACGATTCTTGTTGTGGCGTGAATTTCCGGCAAATTCGGTACATTCACGCACTAATTAAGCCCTTTTCACATAGTCTGTTTTATTATTATTATTATTATTATTATTATTATTATGCGTCTCTAAAACAACATTAAATTACATCTTTAATTTGACTTTTAAATTGTAAAATATCGCAAAAATTGAAAAAGAAGAATTGTCTTTTAAATACACAGTTTTAAAGCAGTTTTGTTCTTAGAAAGTTATCGATGAAAAAAGTCCACCAGAGCCTTTTGTACCTTTCATAGCACAAAACGTAGAATGGACCTCCTAAAACCATATGTAAGATCTATTGTGATTTTTTGTGATTTTGTGAGAACCAATAGTTTAGTTTTGACATTGGATATTGCCGATATTAGTCCAAAATCTGTAAATTAATTTTAAGATTTTTCCCGTTTTCGCATTGACCAAAATTTTACTGTTTTTATATAATTCAACATTTTAATTATCATTATACTGTGAATTTAAATTATTTTTAATTCGGGTGGGGGGAGGGCTTAGGAGTTAGGGACGAGTTTTTTATTTAGGTATTATTTATTTTATTTTTTCGTTTAGATTAAAACTATTATTGAAGTTTCACTTTATTTTAAAAAATACATATTAAAAATTCATTTGTTTTTTTTTACTAAATTCTACCAATATGTGGGCATAGGAAATTTAATCAACTGCAAAACATCATTCGATTCTCCAAATTTCCTGATTTTTTGAAAAATTGTTTTTTATTTACTTACAAAGATTTTTTTTTTTCACGTGCCGTCATGTAAATTTGTTGTAAAATTTTTAATTAACGATATTTTTTTCAGTTAATTATTTGAGTTGCATTTAATTGCATTATTTTATTTACATATTTAAATTTAAATTGATACTTTAATGTAGACTTATTTACTTATATGGATTTCATACATATTTACAACTTTTTCTCATTAAAGAAAGAAATAATCTTGTAAAATAAAACTTTCAAAAATGCATAATAAAACATAGAATACAACGTCTCATCATATTGCAGTTTCTTGTAACAATAGTTGCGAAAAATTTACCCTCAAAACAATATATATATATATATATATATATATATATATATATATATATATATATATATATATATATATATATATATATATATATATATATATATATATATATAATTTAACAAATTACAATAACCATTGGGAAAATATTCCGAAAGCTTAATAATAATTAAAAAAAAAAAAAATTACCGTACTTTTGTGTTATAGCGGTCTCCACACTTATGATTATACCAAGGTTGCAGTTATGATTTCGCCAAGATCATCGCAAAGCATATATGCATCCTATATACGCATATATATATATTCCAAACACTCTTATATGTGCCATATACGTCATTATACACATATTATTTACGTCTTATATGTCGTATATACATGTTATGTATATACATCATATATGCATCATATATGACTATAACTTGGCCACATACGTCAATAAATGTTATATATATATATATATATCATATATTGTTATAATGTCATACATGCTTTATAATTTGGCAATTAATCTTGGTCACTTGGCGATTCATCCTTGGGGGCCACTATAACACGAAAGTACCAAATTTACAATATATTAATGAAAACAGAAACAAAAATATTTTATCGGATCCTTCCTACAATAATTTTAACCCTTGTTTAGATTGATGTCTGAGCTAAAGGTATTTTGAGGAAATTAAGTCTTATTTAATTCTTAATATTAATTCTTATTATTTATTCTTAATACTTATTCTTAATATAAATTAAGTCTTAAGTCTTGATTAATTCTGATATTAAGTAATAAAAGCGCTCATTTTCTTGTTTTTTTTTTTTTTACGTAGGGTCGTTTCATAGTTTTAAAACAAAAAGTTATTTTTGTCCGAACTCTTTGAAATCTTTATTGGTGATAACTAAAACGGTTTTACAGCCCGTGTAAAAATTTCGTGAAAAAATATTGTTATCTAGTTGTAAAAGAAATGTTTTCTTCTCGCTTTTTTGTTTGATTGTTTTCGCGTCCGCTCCATTAACATAGCAATAAAAAAATAGTTCTCATCTTCCGAACTCTCTGACATTTCAATCGGTTATAATTATAACTGTATCCAAACTCACTTTAAAATTTTGCGAAAAAATATGCATATTTAGTAGTGAAAACATGAGTTCTTTAAAAAAAATGCTTTAGCTTTCAACCTCAAAGCAAAAATATATTAGAAGGTCTATGCTTTCAATGCAATGGTACACCTCCATCCGTTTTCAATCAACCCTTTTCAATCCCCCTAGGCTAAACAGGCTAATCAATCAGGTTTCCCGTTTCTGAGGGGAGAAACCTTCATAAAAACGTTGACGCATGCGCAAAAAGACGATATTCGTATGGAAATTTGACAGAATGTGCTTTTCGTTTTAAATATATAGATATTAAGAAAATCGTCAAAAGAGCGAAATGCGGATATTTATCCTAGCAATATGAAACGAGTGGCAGCTAAGAAACTTTGCTATCCGGAAAAATTTCGATGCTCAGAAATTGATTGTTCCATTGCAAAAGATGGGGGATTCGAAAATGTCAGAAATAATCTAATTAATGAATTGGATGATTTATTATTAATTTACAATAAATACAAATGGCGAAAACTTTTAAAAAAATTAATGTTTTTACATTTTCTATTGTAAAGGGGCAAATGGAAGAAGGAGCTATTTCGGTGTGTGTGACGGGGGGGGGGGGGATTTAGCTGATTGATTATTTGTGTATTTTATTAATTACATATATCCTTTATTGTTACTTTGCATTAAAACGACATTACATTTAAAAGAGAATAAAAAAATTAAGATTTTAAACAATATATTTTGAGGGAGGGGAGGGTTGCAAATTTACGGGGGAGACGGAATTGGATGATTTGTTTGTTTTTTTTTAAAAAGGGAAATATTCACCAGAATAAAAAGCTAAAAATTCTCAGCCCTGTAAAAGAAAAAATCTTTTAAAAAAAGAAAGTTAAATTTTAATAAAAACTTGCCCCCGCTTTTGCCCCCCCCCCCCCAGCCCTTCCCCGGCAGTCCCCAATTACATTTGATTTGAATTCACGATGTAATGTAATTTAGCACATTGTAAAATTAAAAATGACCATAAATAATTAATAATTAAATATGACCACTAGGAAAGCCAGAAATGATTTTTGGCCACATAATCGAGACACTGTGGCCAAAGACACTGTGTTGGGAACACTGTGACCCGAGAGTTCAAACAATTCAAATACTATACATATTGAAATGTCACGCCTTTTTCTGAAGATTGGGAATTGTGAAATTTCATTTCAGCGGTTCCTTTTGTTTAGTGCTGCCATCTTTACTTTTATTTTTGAAACAAATACTTAAATATGCTTTAGATAACTTTTTATTATGCTTATTTCGTTCTAATCTGCGTTGTAAAGTTTCACATTTGTGCAAACAATTGTAAAAAAACATTGCGTTTTAATCATAAAACATTTATTATATAGCTAAGGGAAACTAAATGCGTAAGATTTTGTTTTCTAATAATTTTAATTCATTTAATCTTAGTAACTATAAACAGTTTTTTCCTGTAATTTATTCTTCCCTAAATCTAAATCTCATTTGTTAAAAATTAATAGTAGATAGTATTGTTTTTTTAATTACAGAAACTTTTATAGAAATCTAGGTATATGATATTTTACTAGCTGATGTTAATCATGCAAGCTGAAATAATTTACAAAAGGAAAAGAAAAAAGAAACTTCTTTTATCCCTGTTGCGAAGGTAGCTTACCAGCTGATGTTAATCATGCAAGCTGAAATAACTTACAAAAGAAAAAGAAAAAATAAACTTATTTTATCCCTATTGCGAAGATAGTTTAACAAAAATGTGCTTAAACAGAATTTTTCAATCTTCAGCTAGAATCTTTACTGAGATGCATTTTTTATTATGAACAGATTTCATTTAATATTTGAAGCTTTCAACTGACAGTTTCATTTCTTTCAAATTAATATTACTGAAAATAATATTTCAGGTAATTACAGGAAATTTAACACATACGAAGAGTTACACGAAATATGATTGAATCATTCATACTCCAGAAATGTTTGTTTTTACAATTTTTAATTATTATTATTATATGAAAATTGTCTCCTTTCAGGAATAAGCTCTTTTCTCCTGAATCCTCCTTGAATAATTAATTTGATAATCAGAACTCCATATAATTTAGTACATTAAACTTTCTATCAATTTATTTTAAATCTTCAGAATATTGAATATTCATAAATATTCTGGGTTTCAATAATCTATAAATATTTGTACGAGACTCAAATAAAATTTGCATGTTTTAAATATCCATTTTAGTCTAAAAATGCAGTAGAGATATATTTATCTCTGAAAGCATTGTTGTGTGCACTCTGTATAATTTGAAAGGGGATGTATCTTTCGTATACCCTCTATCTTTTATTAAGGGCACGCTGTATCATTTTTGTGTGCACTCTGTATTTTATGAAGGGTTCTGTATTTTGAACATAACTTTTGTCAAAGGGTCTTTAGAAAAATAGGCCCAGTAGAATTTTTATGTGCACTCTGTATAATTTGTGAAGGGTCCGCCTGCATTTTGAACATAACTTTTGTCGAAGGGTCCCTTAGAAAAATAGGCCCTGAAGCATTGTTGTTGTGTGCACTTTGTAAAATTTGTGAAGGATCCCTGCATTTTTTACCCTAACTTTTATCGAAAGGCCCTTTATAAAAATATGCCCTGAAACATTTTTATGTGAACTCTGTATTTTATGAAGGGACTCGTATTTTTAGCCTAACTTGTAGCGAAGGGCCCTTTAGAAAAATAGACCCTGTAAAATTTTTGTGTGCACTCTGTATTTTATGAAGTGGCCTGTATTTTTAAAATAACTTGTAGCAAAGGGCCCTTTAGAAAAAAAGAGAAGGAGAGTAAATCATCGATTGGTGTCATTAAATCATTAACATAACCCAGAGATAAAAACTATTAACCGATTCTTAATAATTCTGCAGAATAAAAATCCCGTACCATTTCTTAAGTTTTCTCATTAAATATTAATTAACCTATTTCATTAAAACTCAACATTGCCGAAAAAAATGTCTTCAGAGTTCCGCCATTCGCTCTCATACTCTAAGACAATTCGTTAAATTTTCCAAATTCTGAAAAAAAATATCAAGTTCTAGGGGGAAAAAAAGACTAATAATAATAATAATAATAATAATAATTCAAAATTATACTCTAAACACAAGTCCCACAAAAATATTTTCAAAATTTCGAAAAAAAAAAAATTCTCCTGAAAAAATATTATCGTACTCCAACACGTTCCTTATCCTACCTCCACCAGGGCTATCTCAATATACCATCATCATCTCAATATATCAAGATGGCCTTGCCTCCACTCCCTCCAGCACCACCGGCGTCCTCAAAAGTGGAGTGAGAGCTCTCCACCTTCCTCCACTTGCGCCGACGCCGAAGTGGTCTGAAACAAACATTTATACACTATAGACAGGGGAAATTTAGATAAATTGTTTTTTTATTTATTGTTACAAAAATAAAGTAACAAAGGCAGATTCTAAATTTTTTTATTGAATTTTAAAAGTATTATGCTCTGTGTGATAAAAAAAAGGGGGGAGGGAGATCGAAAATGTCGGAAATAATCTAATTAATGAATTGGATGATTTATTATTATTTCATAGTAAATACAAATGTCGAAAACTTTAAAAAAAAAAAAAGAAAGTTTTTACATTCTCTATGCAAGAGGGGCAAATAGAAGAAGGAGACATATCACGAGTGTAGGGAGGGGAGGGGGGTTTAGCTGATTGATTATTTGTGTATTTAGAAGAGAAAAGAAATTAAGATTTTAAACTATATATTTTGAGGGAGGGGAAGAGAAGGAATGCAAATTTACGGGGGAGATGGAATTACATATATATATTTTTTTTTCTTTTATGTTTACCAGAATTAAAAGCTATAAATTCTCAGTCCTGTAAAGAAACGAAATCTTTTAGAAAAAGAAATTTAAAATTTAATAAAAACTTGGTTTGTCTTTTGCCCCACCAGTCCCCAATCACATTTAATTTGAAGTCACGATGTAATGTCCTTTAGAACATTGTAGAATAAAAAATGAATCATATACATCCACTAGGAAAGCCAGAAATGATTTTTGGCCACATGATCAAGATTTGGGACCACTATGGCAACACTCCCTATAAACATAGGGGGGGGGGGGGTGACTATGGCCGACCGTACAAACAATTAAAATACCATCACATATCCAAATATCATGGCTTTTTCTGAGGGTGCGACTCAAACGTGAAAGGTTCCATTCTCCCATTGGTTGACAAAAAACCAGCATTGTAGCTAACATAACATCGTTTTGTGCTGCTGCCCTCTGTGGACAGGATAATAAAACACAATTATGCCTTAATACTTCGTACTAAAAAATTAAACTGTGTAAATTAGCTTGTAAATTAAACTGTCTTTTACAAAATAAATTTTGGGATAATATAAATTTATTATACAAATAACTAAGTACATTTAATGTATACATAAAATATATTTAATTTCCATTAAATACATTTTATGTAAATTAAAATGTATTTAATGGGATCTTTTTAATTAATTGATATTTGATTATTAGAAATACTAGTTAATTATGTACGAGAATTGTTTTAACAAATTGTATAATGTTAATTTGTAAAATTTAATACATATTTCTTTGCATTTCTTATATTATAATTTATTATTATTATAATTTTTGTAAATAATTTAAATTAAATATTTATAAAAATAATATTTCCCATAGTGATATTTTTATTCTTGGTCATGAAATCATGACATGGTAAATTATAATAATAATAATAAAATTAATTAAAAAAGAAGAAAAATTAAAGAGAGATGTTATTGTATTTGATTAGTTTAAAAAGTGACACCTAAAAATAAATTATATTTTGTTTAATACATTTTTACTTATTAAAGACAATTAAAATTTTTTAAAGAAAATATAGATTTTATACAGGGCCCCTAGATCAAACTTTTGTTGTTTCTTTCCAGTATGACAGTAAAGTAATATACAAAGATTAATCAATTAATGTTTTTTTATAATCAGTATAATATTGGTGTATTATTGCTGTAGTTTTAACATTTTCTTACTCTTACACTGCAATCCAATAAATCTGACATAATTTTTTCTCGTAAAAGTGAAAACATATACAATACACATTTGCATGTATGATATATGTATGAATATATATATATGTATATAATTATATGAATATATATATTTATATACGTATGTATATTTATATTTATATTTACATATATTTATATATATGTAATATATAATTATATGAATATATACATGCATACATGTCTGCATAATTTTTATTTATATATGTATGTCTGTGTTTCTAACATAGTCGAAGATTTTATATGATTTAGATATTATTTGCTACTCCAGTTTTCAAAAATTTATTGAGATCACAATGATATTTTATTATATTATTGATGTAGGCATATACAATAAATGAAAAAAAAAAAAAAAGTCAATACTTCTGGATTCTAATAAGAACCAAGAAGCATACGTTTCTATTATGTATTTTTAATAACAGATAATATTTATAAAAAAAAGTTTAGTTTAATCCTAAACATACGTACATGTAATGTTTGGGCTTCTACAAAGTGTATCATCCAAAACTAAAATTCATTGTTTGAGTTACATTTAAAAAAATCCCAAGTTTTTCTTTAAGATATATTGGCCTATTTTCTTAAATGTCTTATTAATTATTTACTGAAAATGGAAGAGAATGTATTACAAACCACTGAGTGAAAATATTAATTATATGCATTTAAATAATAATATTTATTAATATTAATTATATATTTAAGTAATAATAATAAATATTAATTATATATGTATATACCCACACACACATATTTAAATAAACTATTAAATATTATTAATTATATATATTTAAGTATAATACTAATTACTAACATTAATTATATATATTTAAATATAATATTAATTAAGATTTATTATATATTTATATAATAATTTAAAAAATATATATATACTGATCTTTAAGTCAAGTAAATAATCTTTATTAATTAATTCAGTAAAGAGCAAAACAAAACTCTAAAAAAGGATTTAAAAAAAAAAAATCAGAGAGGACAAAACGTAAAACCTTCAGTTAAGTCCGGTGCTTTAACCACTGCGCTATATCGTTCACAGACAGAATGTGCTTTAAGCAAAGTTGTACGAAAATATAAAAATCAAGTGACTTCCGGTTTTTTTGTCAACCAATGGGAGAATGGAACCTGTCACGTTTGAGTTGCACCCTTTTCTGAAGTTCAGGAATTGTGAAATTTCATTTCATCAGTTCAACTTATTTAGTGCTGCCATCTGTAATCTTATTTTTAAAATAAGTACTTAAATATACTTTAGATTACTTTTTATTATACTTATTTGGTAACGTTGTAAAGTTTCGCATTTGTAAAAGAAAAAATGAAAAAAACTATTGCGTTTTAATCATAAAATATTTATTATATAGCTGAGGAAAACTAAATGTATAAGATTTTTTTCTAATAATTTTAATTCATTTAATCTTAGTAACTATGAACAGTTTTTTTTTTCGTGCATTTAAATTTTGTCGCTAAATCTAAATCTCATTTGTTAAAAATTAATAGTACATCATAGTTTTTTTAATTACAGAAAATTTTATAAAGATCTAACTATATGACATTTTACCAGCTGGTGTTAATCATACAGGCTGACATAATTTACGAAAGGAAAAGAAAAAAGAAACTTCTTTTATCACTATTGCAAAGATAGTTTCACAAAAATGGCTTTAAAGTGCTTTAACAGAATTTTTCAGTCTTCAACTGGAATCTATATAGAGATACATTTTTTTATTCTGAATAGATTTTATTTAATATTTGAAGATTTCAATTCACAGTTTTTCATTTCTTTAAAATTAATATTGCTGAAAATAATATTTCAGGTAATTACAGGAAATTTAACACTTACGAACAGTTACGCGAAATATGATTGAATGAATTCATACTCCAGAAATGTTTATTTTTCAAAGATTTTTCTAATTATATCAAAAATCGCTCATTTTAGGTATGCTCTGCCCTCATGAATCCTTAATTTCATAATCACAACTCGCTAGAATTCAGTATCTTAAATTTTTTATCAATTTATCTTAAATCTTTAGAATATTAAATATTGTTAAATATTCTGGGTTTAAGTAATCTATAAATATTTGTAAGAGACTCAAATAAAATTTAGATATTTTAAATATTCACCTAAACTAAAAATGCAATGTGGATAGATGTATCTGTATCCACAATATGAGCTATAAAATAAAACGAAGAAGTTATATTAGACTTTAGATACGCGTCGCCAGATACCTATAGACAAGTAAACAAAGGCGGATCCAAGGGAGTGGTCATAGGGGTCATAACCACCCCCACCCCCCTCCACCTTTTCCAGAACGAAGAAAATTTCCATAAAATATTTTTACACTTTCCAACGTAGTTGAAAGGTGTTTATGAATTCGGTTCGTCTGCCTGTCTGCCCGTGCTCTAATTCGCGTAAATATACTCGGATTCTCATGCAATTGATATATGTTATTAAGGTTTACTATAACATGTTCGGTATTGCAAATGAAGTGTGTAGCACTTATAGTTTTTTACAGGGACACTCAAAAGAATTCCGTTGCATTACAATCTATGGAGGGAAATTATTTGCAGTTTATTTTAATGTTGTTACACAGTTTCAAACATATTGAAATTGATATACAGTGGTGGCCAAAAGTGTGGACATTTTTTGAAAGTTTCATGTTTTTCAACTTTGTGTGCTTGTCATATTAATTTTCACTTAAATACAAACGTTCATATATCAAATTGAAGGTAATTTAATGTAGAATTTAATAATAAAAACAGTATTACAATAATCTGTATTACAAAAAGTTATGCTCATTGTAGTAGAACAAACAAACACAAATTGTTTTGAATAAGGACGTGTTTTGTAATAAAAGCGTACTAGCCAATCACAAACACTGTTCTGAGGACCAATCAAATGTCTGTAACTATAGTTTAGGTTATTTGGATGGTAAAAGAGTTATTGTTGTGGAAATATTTTGCGGAATGATGCATACTAGTACAATTAAATAGAGTATTGCTGTTTTTGAATATTTAAAGTCATTTTTTTTAATTAAACTAATTTTAAACAATGTCATCAACAAGAAGAACTAATTGGACATCTACAAAAAGAAGCCGAATCGTTATATTGAGAGAAAATGGCCTCTCTTATGCTGAAATTGCAAGACAAGTTGGTGGTTCAGTGACTTGTTCTGGTGTACGAAATTTCTGTTTACGTTGTGAAAAAACGAAATCAGTGAAAAATGAGGCCAAATCAGGCCGAAAAAAATGCACAAGTGCTACTGCCGATAGAAAAATTAAACGGTTATGCCTTCAACATAGAAAAATTTCATCAGATGCCATTAGATGTGAAATGAATGCAGCGGGTATTGCAGTAAGTTCAAGAACAATAAGAAGAAGGTTATCAGGATTTGGACTACAAGCTAGAATTCCAAGGAAAAAACCATATTTAAATCAAAAGCAACGCGAAAAACGAGTTAAGTGGGCAAAAGAACACATTAAATGGTCAGAAAATCAATTGAAGCAAGTAATCTGGAGCGATGAGAGTAAAATATCGCTCTTTGGTAGTGATGGTAGAAAATACGTGAGACGTAGAGTAGGAGAAGCACTTCATCCTGATTGCATCGAAGCAACCACAAAAACCGAACAAATGTCATGATTTGGGCATGTATGACTGCAGATGGTGTGGGCCGAATTCAAGTGATTGACGGCATCCTGAATGCCAAAAAATACATCGCAACTGTCCTGGAATCAAAATTGATACCTTCCATCAGGGATCTCTTCCCCAACAATGCACCATTTATTTTTCAGCAGGATTGAGCTCCATGCCACACAGCAAAAGTATGCAAAGCATGGTTTCAAAATAAAGGCATGGCCAGGAAACAGCCCTGATCTCAATCCAATTGAAAATTTGTGGCGACATTTGAAAATTCTTGTACGAAAAAAACGTCCATCCAATAAAAGACAACTTATTGAAGCTATAATTGATTCTTGGCACCATGTGATTACGAAAGATGAACTCCAAACACTCGTTCACTCGATGAAAAGACGCTGTGAAGCTGTCTTAAGAAATAAGGGTTATCCTACTAAGTATTGATTGTGTAAGTATCACTTTAAAAAAATGCAAATCTAAGATAGATCTTACTATTAGTTGCATAACTTTTTTTGTAATACAGATATTGTTATACTGTTTTTATTATTAAATTCTACATTAAATTACCTTCAATTTGATACATAAACGTTTGTATTTAAGTGAAAATTAATATTTTCTACAAGCACACAAAGTTGAAAAACATGAAACTTTCAAAATATGTCCACACTCTTGGCCACCACTGTATATCACTGAGGTGCACTACAAAAGACTAATTATAGAATGTAATGTGCATAGCACTTTTAGTTCCTTCGCAGGGATACTCAAAACAATTCCGTTACATTACGGTCTATGAAGAAAAATCGTTTGCAGTTTATTTTAACAATGTTTCATTTCAAACATAATTGAAATTGATATATATCACTAACGTGGATTACAAGAGGCTTACTATAGAACATTGGGAGTATAGTATTCATTTACAGAGACACAGAAAATAATTCGGTACTGTCTGTTAACAATAATTGCTGGAAGTGCGTTTCAGTTTCTAAACGCGTTTTTAAATTTAACTCATTTTCTTGTCTATTACTTGGTGTGTATAAATTCTATACAGTGTAGTACAAAAGTTTTCGAGTAGGTACATTTCCGTTTATTGACGGAAATTCACAGAAGCGGGATTTAAAACTGTGCTACGCGTTTCCTAACTAAACTAAATTTTAGCTTTCTACGTAGTATATATATATACAAATCTATAGATCACATATAGGGCAGTACAAAAGTATTTGGATATTTATTCGAATAGTGGTGCTAATTCCTGAAATTGTGTTTTTAAATATGTTATGCGTTTTCTAAATTGACTACTTAGATATCATCTTTCACCTTATTTGACGATAAAGATTGGTAAAATTATTTTGGAAGTTTTGGAAAGTGTTACATAATCTATGCTTGACGCATGATTTTTCGTTCTTGTTTAAACAAATTCATGTTGATCGTGTTTAATTTTTTTCCGGCTTTACAACGCGAATATTTCTGCCACATTCACAGACTCATTTTAATACATGAAAGTATGAAAATCGCGGACTTTACTCTTAAAGCGCCAAAGAAACGAACGACGTTTATTCTTTTCCTAAAAGTGGTACATTTTAAATTGTAACTAATTACCCCTTCATAATGACCTTATCGTGATTGCCAATTCCCAAAAATCATCTTAAAAAACCAATTTTGATAATCCATTCTGAGTGCTTTTGAACGCTTCTTTGATTTTTCAACGAAAATGGGAAACTCTGTTCGATTTCTCGGTATCTGAATAAAATCTACAATTTTCATATATTTTCGAACATAACTTCAAATTCTATGTTTTACGAATGGAATTGATTTAGTGAATGCATCAGAAAATAGCTAATTTTGAGGGCATAGTCTAGAAAACACTTTAAGTGTTCAAAAAATGCCAAAAAAAAAGTAGGGGCAATTATAGCGATATAGTTGGCTATTTTTTTGTTTTCCGGGAAAACCTCCTCTTAAATTAATAACATTTCAATCATTACTACACAGATAATTTAAGATATGTATGCTAATTCGGAAAATTTCATCATTTTCTAAAAGGCAACTAAATAAGAATTATAAAACATTACTTTAATAAGTAAAATTTTGTTGTTAATGATTAAATATTTTTGTGAACAGATAAAAAATTACGTTTATCTCTATTATTTTAATTTAAGTAGACATATAAATATAATTATTTTTTTACAGATTATAATTATTTTCTTTTTATTCTTTTTATTTCCTTTTATTACCTTTTATTAATATTTAGCCAATTAAGAAAAATTCTAGTGTGATGGGAGATAGCTTTTAAAAAACTATGTATCTCATCATAAGTATCATTATTTAAAATACACTTTCAAGCTGTTGCTTAGATGATAGTTTTAAAAGCGATAAATAGTCTCAATAATTTTAATATTTGGACATCATTAATTCTTCTCACTTGTGGTTGTTTTTATGCGCGCAAAAATATGTTGTCCTTACGAATAATTTTAGAAAATGTTATCTTGAGGTTATGTAAAACTTATAACTAGGACTTCCCTCAAAGGGATTAGTCTGAGTGATATTGCTGAGAACATAGGGTTAACAATTACAACATAAAGAAAAAAAGCAAATTAAATGATAGAATTACAAAATATCATATATAAATTCATATACACTGTTAAAAAATAGAAAAGAAGTACCGTTCTTCAGATATGTTGTCATTTTTTTTTTTTTAACATGTGGCAAAGAATCTCATTTTCTTAAGCGCGTATTGCGCAAAACTTGAAAAAAAAAAAAACAGAACAAGTGGATAAGTGGGATCAAAGATCGCTCAAACGGTTTCGTTTAACATTCCTTTCAAAACACTTTATCCTTTCTTTAATAAATGCAAACAAATTTCATTAAAAAAATATACCGGTCTATTTTTTTCCTTTTATCGAATATCTAAACCAGCCGGATAACGGGCCAAGCCCGCTATTGTATTCTGTCGTAATAATATCCGTCATACGGACTAATGCAATATTTAAAAAAATAATTTCAAAATTAAACAAATTGTATACTTTCAAAATGTTAAAATAGGCGAATATTTCCATAATCGGATTTTTATCACGATTCAATATGTTTCTCAAACTCATATATTTACTATTCTCTATTATTTATATTGATACTCGCTTTGAATTATTCTCAAACATTTGAAAAATTAGTTAAACTTCCCATATGACGTCATATTTTCTTTTTAATTCTCTAATGACGTGATATTAATCTGCTTTGTGTACTTACACATACTCATACTCTTTGTGTTATTGAAAAATCTTAGACATTTTCCGTTTTATTACGAATATGACGTCAATCAATTTTATTTCATATTTATCTTTTCTTCAATTCGTGAAACTTTTTATTTCATTTTTATTTTTCACGTGGAAATCGTCTGATAGAAATTAATTATTGTAGAAAGGATTTCATTGTGGATTTTAAATAGTTGACATCTGCTATAACGAAAAATGTTTAAATTTAACAGGAAAAGGCTGTTAGAATTTTGGTTTTTTATTAAAATAATACGAATTTTTCAAATTTTAATATTTTTAGCTCTTTACAGCTGATATTCTGATTTATACACAAAGTTTCAACTCTGTAAGTTATATAGTTTTCGAGAATGGCTCTGTGACAGACAGACAACGGAGTGGGAGCAATAGGGTTTCGTGAGATGAACGAAACCCTAAAAAACGCCGCATCTTTTAAAACGCCAAGCTTTTTAAAGTTACGTAATTGGATTTGCAGCCAATAGATTATTCTATCAAGCGTGGCTTAACGCAAATTTAATTTCATTGTTGCACCTTTTTTGTGTGTGAATTTAAAATTTTTCTTCCTTGATTATATATCTATTATTTGTATAACTGTTTATAGAAACTCTGACAATTCAAACCACATTGATAGCATGCTTTGCTACAAACCAGATTGCAAAACTATTGTCTAAATTACTATTAAAGTATACAAAAAATCTTTCGATGACTTCTGTAAAATAACTTTTACATTAAATCTCCATATCGGCAAAATTGAAAAATTATATATATTACAAAGTTAAGCTTAACAGATACTTCTTGATTATTCTCTAGGAGGCTCTGCCCCCTGCGCCTTTAATGCGCCTTTACTGTACCAATCCGCAGACTTTTCTTTTGCCTGTCTGTCTGTCTCTCCACAATCTGTCTGTTTCCCTATCCGTTCTTCTGCCCGTCTCTCTAACCGACTGTCTATCTCTCTACAAGTCTCGCTAAATGTCTCTATATTTATCTATCAGTCTCGCTAAATGTCTCTATATTTATCTACCAGTCTCGCTACCCGCCAATCTATTTCTCTACCCGTCTGTCTATCCGACTAACTACTTGTATGTCTGGCCGTGTCTCTATCCGCTACCCATTTTTCTATCTGTCTCACAACTTGTCTATCTGTCTCTCTACCCGTATGGCTATACGCCTCTCTACCCATCTTCTTACCCATCTCTCCGTACCCATATACTGCCTCTCTACTCGTCTGTATACCCGTCTCACTATCCGTCTGTTTTTGTACCCGACTCTTTACCCGTCTCGCTACCAATCTCATTACCCGTCAGTCAACTCGTCTCTGTACTCATCTCTCTACTCGTCTCTTTATCTACCACTCTACGCGTCTCGCAACCTTTCTCGCTACATTCCTGTCTACCGGTGTTGCTACCCGTCTCGTGACCCATCTCGCTACCCCTCTGTCAACCCTCTTTTTACCTTTCTCTCTAGCCGTCTGTCTATTCGTTTCGCTACCCGTCGCCTACCTATGTCGCTACTCGTCTCTCTGCCCATCTTACTACCCGTCTGTCTACCCGTTTGTTTACTCGTCTTTCTACCTCTCGCCACCACTTCCCAATATTTAAACAATTCATTTAATATACAGAAGCCGTTTATCAGTAATTAAATGCAAACAGAAGTAATTTATCGAATAAGTGTAATCAGATGCAATATTTTTAAAATACATACATAAACCTGAATAATAATTCATCAGTTTTGTGTTCATAGTTGTTTATATCATTTGACAGTAAATCTCAACTTCTTAAACCTGAATTGTCTCAAGCTTTTTAAAAAAACCACAAGGTCTGTATAACTGCAAAGTAGCCTGAGGGCTATATTAGCTACATGTTATTAAGTTAAGTGAAAGTTTCGTTATCGCGTTTTCAGCCAATTGCTTATGTCAGAAAGCGTGGCTTAAAGCCATTTTAAATTCATTACTGTAACTTTCTTTCTTTTCTTTTCTTTTTTTTTTGGGGGGGGGGAGAAGGAGGGGAAGGGTTTCAAATATATACATTTAAATTAAAACTTTTGCCTCCATGCCATTAGTGTTGTTTGTATTATTAACTAATACCTTGTAGACCGAGCTTCATTTGAAACAAATGTAAAAGACTTCTTCTACAGTTTTTTTCAGGAAAAACTTTCGTAATTGGGCCCAAAGCCAATCGGAGCATTTAATATCATTATTGTAACTCCTATAAAGTTAAAACAATATTGTTGCTAGCTTTACTCTTGTTTGAGACCAGCCTTGCCTGTGTATCTGAATAGGGAAAAGTTTCGTATCCTATATCGGTTGGCGAAAACAATTTAAAATGGTGCCAAAAGGTAGTTTTAGCATCTTACAAAATTTTTCAAGACAGCGGTAAAACATGTTTTCCAAATATTTACAAACATACGTTTATTAAAGCATGTTTTTGCACCATTTTAAAAATTTAAGAACGATGCTAAAATAAAATGTTATCGCCATATTCGATATTTTAATAAGTAATGAAAATACATAAACTTATTTAACAAACCTAAGAGGCATTTTTGTGATAAATAATTGTTATTGTCAGGGAGGTAAATTGCAAACAATTAATAAACGGCTAGTAAATAATAAATAGCATTTAAAATCTAAAAATGGAGAAGTAGTCCGTATAAAAATTAAACGCTTGATATATGTAAATCTTTTTTTATTTTTTAATATTTTCGAAGGCACAGATAAAAAGGTAAAAATCTCTTTTCCAAATGCCAAATAGAAAATAGACAAAATAGAATGCCAAATATACAAAATAGAAAAATATCTGCAAAAAAATATAATTACATAATACTACATCTGCAAAAAAATAGGATTTAGAAAAAGTAAGCCAAATCCTGCAGATCCCAACCATCACATCGAAAAACTTATCACCAAAAAAGAACTCGCCAAATCTTATGACACAGGAGATGGATTTTTCCCTCTGAATGCAGAATATTAGTTTTTTTTCTTGTACGATGGGTGATTATAATATAATTGTTTCATTTCACATACTACATACCGTTTGATATATTGGTACTTTTATGTTATCCTGGCGCAGTTGATAAATCGCCAAATATTGTTCCTATAACATTTTCATATTGAATTCATTTCATTTAAATATAAACCTTTCACTCATTTAATTTAAAATACATGCCTTTCATTAATCCCATTAAAATGCTAAAAAGAGAAAAAAAAATGAAATAATGTCATAAATCGAAACCTTTTATTTAAACACCAAAGATTTTTTTTTTTTTTATTTACACACGCAAAATAAAAAAAGCTGCTATTGCTGAGATTTGTGCCAAATCTCTAATACCAAGTCTACTAAGTTATTGCGGGGTTTTTCTTTCAAACAGAAAAAAATCCAGATTAATTTTCGATTTCTACTAAATTGAAATATATTTTATTGTGCTGAATATTAGTGCGTGCATATTTTTTTGCTCCATGTACTCCATGAACTTTTCAATTCCGATTGTCTACGAAAATCTCCCGCCTGTGAAAATGACGTACGCACAAAAATTTCGTGACGTATGTACTTTAATTGTGCTTTTTTATCTATTTTTTTAATATAATTTCCAAACGGTTTGACATTTATTCTTGGTAATAAATAGACGTCGTTGTCACCTTTATAGGTACCTGCTGTAAAAATTTGAACGAAATCCGTTAAATATTTTTTGAGTTATGCTTGACGAAAGGTTTTAATATCCATCGTAGCTATATATCGGGCAAAGTAATACTGCGCTGTGTATGAGTCTTCGTTGCACTCAGACAATAAAACCGGGGATACGCAAATGAAAGTTAATGGAATATTTATTCGTAAATAAACTTATAGTTACAAGGTCACTTCGTACGTGAATTCCAGATGTGGAAAAAGTTTTCTTTTTAAATTGTAAGTACGAAGGTTGTTCAATAAGTAATAATATTAAATTGATACCAAAAATAAAAGATATTACATTTCGTGATCATTTACATGGTATTTTTCAAATTGTTCTGAAACGCGATGCACTTTTTCCTGTTTTTTTAGTTATTTCAAAACTGTTTCTGCCGTTTTACACGTTTTTGGTTGCTTCCAAAATGGCATCCTCTCGATTACTTTTCTTTTTTTTTAAGCTCAGGAAAGACCCAGAAGTGTCATGATGCCAGATCAGGTTTCTATGAGGAGGTGGAGGCGACCTCCATGGTGTTCTCCTGCAAAACGGCAAAGTACGTGACCAGCAATATGCGGCCGTGCATTATTGTGGTGCGTCAAAGCACCGTTCTGCAGAACAGTACGCTTTCTTTTGATATGCTGTACTCATGTGATTTTTTCTTTTTACAAATAGTACACAATTTTATAGTGTAACGTTGTTCAAATTCCATTTTCATTTCGAGGGCTGTCTGCGTCTCGTAAGCACATTGTAACTAGATTGCGCTTACTCAACCTGACACGCTGATATATGTACATATTCAGCGCTGCCGCAAGCATTGGGCAAACGGGTCACCCGCGCAATTTAGAGTCTTGTTAGGAGCCCCGAGCCTCTCTATACAATTCGAAATAACGTTACCCTATGTAAAATAATAATATTATTGATCTAAATTTGTCTTTAAATGCTTTTTCTCGAAAAAAAGTTATTAACTTTATTTCTTGCAGCCAAAGTTGATACAATTAAAAATAATTATAAATAATCATACACATTAAAAAATATATATTAAATAAAAAATACACATTATTAAATTAAAAATAATTATACAAGTTAACATGCGAAAGAATTTGCATGTTATTTTTCATACATTTTATACCTTCTAAAAAAATGTAAAAAATTCTATGGTATGTATACAATTCTAAAAAATGATTTTTTTTAGTCGAATATTGCAGTCAGAGACGTTGGGCCCCGCTAAGTGATTTAACGGGACCCCACGCGGCATTGCGCCGGCCCTGTACACATCCTACATAAGGGAGAGAACGGACATTGACGAAACATCCGCCACTTTTGTTCAAAAACAGATGGATCCATCTGTTTTTAGGTTAAAAATTTAAAGGTTAAAAGTTAAAAATTTAGACGAAAAATGATTCTTTTTTAAATAGCACAATTTCCTTAAAATTAATTTTTTAATAAATTTTTTAAAAATTATTTTTCGAAAATTCAAAATTTTGAGCCGTGTCTCTTAGTTACAATCTTATTGAAGAAACTTTTAATAATTTTTTGTTTCTACAGGAATTTAGGATGCTGCCCATCGAGCCCGGATATTTTGGTACAGGTCGCGGCTGCAGGTTTCCGACGTCATATGTGACCAAATTTAACAACAACAAAAAATATTTTTAAATACTTGAAGCAATAAAAAACAACGTGGAAATTATAAGTTTTTCGATTAATTTTACTTCCTTCCTTAAAAAAAGAGAAAAAAAATTCCAAAATATGTCAATCTTTCGCCGCCGAGAACGTATGTAACCCCTTAAGAACTAAAAAAGTTTTAAAAAGTCAATTTATTTTAATACTTGGAAATTTTTCCAGAGAAAATTTCTCACGCCTTGCATTCATAATATTCAAATTTTAATTGCTTAATAGGCGTAAAGCCAACATAATGAAAAAGTACCCAAGCCGGGACTACCAATTGAACCACTTGAGAACGATACTCAGCCTGGAACTTTTTCATCATAACATGTTGGCAAGGCTACAAACGAGCACAAGATGGAATATTTTCCGTGAGCCGCCAACTCTGGGGAAAACACGAAACCAAAGAAAATCAAGCATCGACAATTGATATTTTAATACTTTGAAATTTTTCACTATGTTGGCTTTACGCCTATTAAGCAATTAAAATTTGAATATTTGAATATAAGTCAATTTATGTATCTATAAACTCGTATTATGGCGTCAGGTGCCGCCATCTGCAAAATCTACAAGAGACCACTCCATTTCGTCCGGTCAAGGGTCCATTCCTCCTCCAGACCCCTATCCCTCATGGCTTTTTTTATACCATCCATCCAGGTCCTTCGTGGTCTTCCTCGTTTCCTCTTTTGGTTTGTTCTGTAATTAGATGCGATTTTAGGTAGTCTCTCGTCCCTCATTCTTTTAACATGACCATACCAGATTAATTGCTTCTTTTGAAGATCCTCAAATATGGTTCCCTTTATTTTCATCATTTCTTCGATTCTTTCATTTCTTATTCTTTCTATTCTACATATCCTGCATGATCTTCTTAGGGCATCCATTTCCACTGCTGCTAATTTCTTTCTTTCTGTCTCCATAATTCTCCATCCCTCTGCTCAAAAAAAAAAAAAATCAGTTTAATAAAAGAAATTTTGTTTGAAAATTTATAAACAGCATAACAAACTGTTTGTGCACATATATATATATATCTATTATTTATATGCATATATATATATATTTGTTATTTGAACGCGGATAAATAATATAATCAAAGATAGCTTTTATAATAGTAAAATGTTCTACTTTTTCTGAAATGTTTTTAAATATAATGGCTGCAAAACACAACAAAATTTGACACTATCTTTCTTTAAAACATTCAAATCTTATTTTATTGCTAAATTCCAAGCACCTTTTTTATATAAATTATTTCCGAGAGATTTAAATCAGTCGCTTAATACTATTAAGATACATTACAGAAAACCATAAGGAAAAACTTATCACTAATGAAAATGGAAGTTTTCTAAAAAGGTTTAAAGATGACCTAACAAACTTGATTAGATTGTACGGTTTTATAAATTTATCGAAAATAAAATATATTAACAAAAAAAAAAAAAGGGCGCCTATGAAAAAAAAACAGTTCTCAAGAGAAAAACAATTTTCTGTTTATTAAATTTGTAAAAGGTTTTGTAAGAAACTGGTAAAAATAAAAAGAATGTTTCAGGTAATTGTTTTCATTAGTAAGGGGGGGAAAGTCTCCTTTTTTCTATAAAAGTTTTCTCAAAAACAAATTTAAAAAATTTTAAATTCTTTGTAGAACGTATGTTGTAATTGAACCACTAGTGTCATTAAAATAAAAGCACGAAACGTAAAAAGATAAATTTAAAGAAAGTTTCGTTTGTTTTACATTTCGAGAATGATATCGATAGATCATTAGATAGTTAAATCATAAAACAAAAACTTTATATTTTACTTTTTTAGTTAAATTAGATACAGGGAAAACATGTAACTACAGAATTTGATAAATATATGATATAATTATTCTTTGCTGGATCAGAACCTTTCTTAATTCGAATCTTCTTTATCACTTGTAGTGTCATTAAATTAACAGCACGAAACGTTAAAAGATAAATTTCAAGAAAGTTTTGTTTGTTTGTTTTACATGTCGAGAATGATATCAATACATCATTAGATAGTTAAATCCTAAAACAAAAAACTTATATTTCGCTTTTTTACATAAGTCAGATGCAATGAAAACATGTAACCAGAGAATTTGATAAATATATCCCATCATTATTTTTGGCTAGATCAGAATCTTTCTTAATTTCTTTTCTCAATGTTAGTAATTCATTTTCCAACTAGACATTATAGAAAAAAAATCTAACATAATAATAAACAGATAAATGAAAAATTTTAAAAAGCTACATATTCTAACATAAATATTCTGAGAAATAATTTTCCAGTTTCTGCTTAATTGATTGCTTTAAAACTATAGAGTCCTTAACGTTTTTAAGTTTGAGCATCATAATCATTTCATATTCAGTAATATGTTTCAATTGTTATCTTCATATGTTCAATTCTTTATATGCTTGTTCTTGGGAATAACTTTACCAGTAACTTTAGAAAATATTATTTTCGGAATATGTAAAAAATATATTAAAATATGGAATACTAGCGGCTCGTTCCGGCTTCGCTCACATGCATGGACAAAGTGTCGACCTCCTTGGAAAGATATTTTACGCACAATATCTAATTAAAAATCAGCAATAGTCTTATTCGTCTAATCTTCCATAATCGGGTTCATTGTCGATGTTGGCGACGAAATTACTAAAATAGCTGAAATACGTGTTTGATTATTTTTTAGCAGATTAGTTTATCTGTATTTTATGTATTTCATTGTTGTAATTTCATTGTCATAATTTCATTGTTGTAACTATTGTTGCGACTTTATTTTTGTAACTGTATTGTCGCAGGATTCATTTAACCCCCTTAAGGGGTGAATTTCTGAAATCGCAGAAATACCTGTTTAACGATTTTTTTAGTATATTTATTTTCTTGAATTTCGCGCTCCTACCTAAAACTGCTGCTGATATATGGGGAAATGACCTAAAACTTTCGATCCCTCCTTTAACCACCTTCGGAGGGAATTTTTAAAAATCCTTTATAATTGCATGTGTAGGTCATAACAGCAATCTAGTGTCCAAATTTCGTGATGATGACTTTAGTAGTTTCAGTTTGGCGTTCATAAGTCAGTCGGGCGTTCTCTCTTTATATAACAGTATAGATTTTTTTTTTAATTCTTTTAAAAATGTCTTAAGCAAAATATCTAATCAAAAATCAGCAATGGTTGTCTTATTCGTCTAATCTTCCGCAATCGGGTTCATATCCGATGTTTAATTCCCTTAGTGAGTGAATTTCTAAAATGGCTGAAATACATGTTTAACTATTTTTTTATTAGATTTATTGTCCTGAATTTCATGCTCCTATCTAAAACTGCTACTGAAATATGGCCAAATGACATAAAACCTTCGTCCCCTGATTTAACCCCCTTAGTGTGTGAATTTCTAAAATCGCTGAAATACGTGTTTAA
Source organism: Maratus michaelseni (assembly GCA_963931845.1). Classification (NCBI taxonomy): domain Eukaryota; kingdom Metazoa; phylum Arthropoda; class Arachnida; order Araneae; family Salticidae; genus Maratus; species Maratus michaelseni. The sequence goes on from OZ007588.1 coordinate 452,020,042, forward strand.
CTATTCTTTTAGTAGATTTGTTATCCTGAATTTCATGCTCCTACCTAAAACTGCTATTGAGATATGGCGGAATGACCTAAAACATTCGACCCCCCCCCCTCTATTTAACCCCCTTAGTTGGTGAATTTCTAAAATCGCTGAAATACGTGTTTAACTATTTTTTTGTAGATTTGTTATCCTGAATTTCATGCTCCTACATAAAACTGCTTTTCGAGATATGGCGGAAATTTCTAAAATCGCTGAAATACGTGTTAACACTAGAATGACCGGAAATTTTACTCAAGTTTTATAAAACTAATTCACACCAGAATATTTATTTAAAACTATTTAACTTATTCATTTAACATATTTCTGAGAGATTTATATTTAATTTATTTTAAAAATAAATTTCTGGTTTGAATCGCAATATATTCATTTGGTAGCGGTCAAAATGACCGCTCTTGGTCGTTCTAGTGTTAAACCATTTTTTTAGTAGATTTATCCTGAATTCCATGCTCCTAACTGCTGCTGAGATAAGGCGAAATGACCTGAAATGTTCAACCCTCTCCATTTAGCCCCCTTAGTGAATTTCTAAAATCGCTGAAATACATGTTTAACCATTTTTTTAGCAGATTTGTTATCCTAAATTTCATGCTCCTATCTAAAACTGCTGCTGAGATACGGCGAAATGACATAAAACGTTCGACCCCTCCCTTAAAACCCCCTTGGGGGGATTTTAAAAAATGCTTTCTTATTGCTTGCTTAGGTCATAACAGTAATCTACTCTCCAAATTTCATGATCCTGACTTTAGTCGTTTCAGCAAGGCGTTGATGAGTCAGTCAGGCGTTCTCTCTTTATATAATAGTACCAGTGGACCCGAGCGAGGATTTCGCACCACAGTCTAATAATTTTTAGCAATATCTAATATTTTTTTAGAAGCAGGTTCAAATTTCTAAATAAATATTAAGGATAAACATATCTGTAAACAACATTAGGCAAGCCAGAATATCGTGTCATTTACTCCATTAAAGTTACAGTAAAAACTGATTGCAGATAGCAAAAGGTACGCGTGAGAAAAATACTAACAATCGTATTTTAACTGTATTAAGAGATAACGTCATCCGCTTCTTGAAAAATGTGAAACAAAGAATAATAAATTGAATGCATTTAAATTACAATTTAATCTAATATAACAAAGCATACCTTTTTATTCTACACGTGAAATACCACTCTGCCTTCGATTGATGGTTGCTGTGTTTTTCTTCTGAACATTTCAATTTTGCTTTTTAACCATAAATGTAAAATAAACCTGTACGGATAAACCATACTTTATCTTTTTTGTACTATTTACTTTTTTATAAACATTGTTGAGCATCATGTAATGAGATATTTTATTTTTGTGGCAACAATAATTTGAATAAAACCTTTCATTTCATTTATGACAACAATGACGATTTAATTTTTAATTAACAGCAATTTTTAATTAAAAAAGTCCTTCCGGCCTGTACCGGGAGGAAGAGGTAGCTTTCATAGTCCATGTCAGGTCCCTGGCACCTATAGGCTTAAAAACTATTGTTATGGAACTATTGTGATTATTATTATTATCTTATTGTGTGTGTATCTTTTGTGTCCTGTGAGGCTTTTCAGTACTGGAATCTTAATACGAAGGGTAGCGAGTTGAATACAATGGAAGAAGTCTGTCCTTTGTGATGTGGTCTTCCATAGATAAGAAAGAGATTGCACCCATTATTTAGGAAGACAGACCCTTTGGAAACAGACCAGGAGCCCCGTAGACAGAAAGGTGCTCTGGAGAATGACCAGAGAGGAAGTTAGTTGGAACGCAGGACTGGAGCGTGTAGGTTGGTTGTTCAGAGAGCAGCTCTGGTCACGTGTGTGGAACGAGATCTCTCGAAAGGAAGAGATATAGCGTGTGTGAGATGAATAGAAATCTCGGTTCTGAGTGAATGAACGTAGTCTAACGGTACACGTAAAGCGTTTGCTGTAATTATTTTGATTTAAATGTTAAACCGGATAATTTACATCCGAGTTCAAGTGTAAATATTGTTAATAAATTGTTACTTTAAGTTTAATTGAAAGAGTTAGGTTTTTCTTGAATATACATCAAGTATCGTGTCCGATATCACGTATTCATATCGGTGGTGGCAGCATATCAAAAGACCGGATTATATTTCGAAGTCGTGTGGACGGAAAAGTGAAATCCGACAGTCCATGTTTTTAAAAATTCAACTCATTTCACTCAAACACCCGAAGCTAAATTGCTTGGAACTCGATTATAGAAAATTCAATCCCGGTGTGGTGTTTTCGAACACGACGCGGGAAAAGATGGAGTAGTAGCGTGAATATCGCGTTGCAACACAGCAGAAAACAACAGATATTTTAGCAGAAAACAACAGATTTAATTAATCCATATTCATTAACTGCAAAATACATTAAAGAATCGAAGATGTGGGTATGGCAGATTATAGTTCGGGTTAACCTAGAAGATTATTTAAACAAAGTCTGGAATTCAATGTTCGGTGCTAAAGTCTCTGATTAACAATTCTAATACCGTATTCTTTTAGAGGTATCGTTGTCGGGAAAGCTTTCTCGGTTTCCCGTCGTAACACACAAGGCGTGTTTCTACTAAGATCATTGATTGATCTCTGATACTGTGTTCAGATCGGATAGTTAAGATATCTTAGAAAGCCGAACTCACTGAGGGAGTTCCAGAAACTCACTTAGTGAGTTCGAGCTTTCTATTGCTAGATGCAGCCAGCACCACTCACTCTGATTGGCTCTGGAGGCCGATTGGCTGTTGAGGTTGCTTTTAACATATGCGCATGCGCACATTCTATGTTTGTTCAGATATCGGTCACAGTGATGAGCAGTGAGTTATCTTAGATGAGTTTTGTGGTGTGGACAGGTATTCAATTCCGAGAGGGTACCACCTCAAAAATGGCGGTCTGAGATATCTTAAATGTCCGATGTGAACAGGGTATTACTCTAAAATCTCCGGATGGAATCTCACACTATAAGTTCATCTTCTCACTCCAAAACTCAGGAGTTCATCTCCTTCCACTCTCAAAATACAAACACCCTCTTTTCTCCTCAATCTCTCTCTCCCTCCCTCTGGCCTTCGAAACCTTCTTTTCTTCTACAAGGAAAAAGGGGGGAGAGAGGTTGAATCGGTTTTCATTTCGATTATGTTATCTTTTACCCAGTTTCTCATTTGGGAGGGGATTCTGTTGTAACCGCCCTTGGTATCTTCCCCTCTGGATATCCTAAGGGGACTTCAAGTTTGCTGATGAGTTCGTTGGTGGCCCTGTCAATTTATCAAAGAGGTACGGTAACAAATTATTGCCTTCATCCTCTATTCTCTCGCTGTCTCGCTTGTTGATCACTCGAACGTTATAGTTTCTTATGATGTGGCCGCATCGTAGAAAAACCTCTCAGAGCAAGGCCTTTAGAAAAATGTTCTGGAATATTTGAATCGTTACATCGGTTTTCGTTAAGGCTGCTCGTCAGTAAACTTCCCGATTCCCCGCGCTAATGTTTTTCCTATGGGCGTAGGATGCATTCGTATTTTTAAAATATCTCCTCGGAAAATTAATATTTTTAACTTCTGTTTTCGTTGTACTGTTCTTAAAGAATGTTTCTTTTTTTCTTAGTTGTCAATTTTTTTCTAAACTATATACTGAATTTTATATGAAATGTTAAAATCTTATTCAGTTTCGCTAAGATTTTAACACATAAAAATATAAATTAAGCACATAGTTTAGAAATATTTTGATAACTAAGAAAAAAAGAGACATTCTTTAAGAACGGTTCACAGAAAACAGAAGTTAAAAATATTAATTTCCTGGGGAGATATTTTAAAAATACGAATGCATCCTACGCCCATAGGAATAACATTAGCGAGGGGAATCGGGAAGTTTACTGACGAGCAGCCTTAATACTGAATTTGAACGCGAATTTCAGCATGAGAATTACAGCATAACAAAAATCAGTTTGTTTCAAAATGTCAGCCACCCTAGAATTTCAAACTGCCATATCTCTGCCATTTTACTTACCCATCATACGTAGTATAGGGTAAGTCTTGTAATCGTTTTGAAAATCGAAAAAAAATTTTGGTACTTTTCGGTTAGCCGGGCACCAGTGAAATTTATATATCTATGTATACATATATATACATATATCTATACATACACACATTTATATATGCATGTATATATATATACATATATATACACATACATATATGTGTATATGTATACATATGTATGTAATATATAGATATATACATATCAGTGGCGCCCGGCTAACCGAAAAGTACCAAAATTTTTGACGGATTTACACGTTTCAGACATTGGAGATTCCGAAAAACATATTTTTAGAAAAAAAATTTTGCCGTCCGTCTGTGTGTCTGTGTGTGTGTCTGTGTGTCTGTAAACGCTCTATCTCCCGAAAAAATTGAGATAGAGACTTGCAATTTGGTATGTACTTAGTACGTAATAATGGGAAGAAGCCTATTTCATTTCAATAACCTCGATTAACCGGAACTATTTTTTTCGGACTCTCGAAATATTCGTTCTGATGAAAGGTATATAAAAATTTTCGAAATTGTTTATTTTAAGAAATGAATATAAAAGACAATAAAAAAACATAAATTTTGCATAAAGCATGAAGTCGATCGGATAATTAGTTGTCGAGATATTTGGAATCCTATTTTTCCACACTCTTCGATTTTTCATGACCCTGTATTTCATCCAAATTTCACTTCAAAGATATATTTTAATTGGAAATTTGACGCTTAATCAGATGCAATAAACCACTAGTTAATAGGATTATTATTTTTGGAGTTATAAGGATGTTTCTTTCAAGCAATTCAGTAATCGAGCCTTTAAAGTTTGTGACGTCATCGAGGCCACGATTTTATTTGAATTGCAATGCACTCTATAAGTAGTTTACACATTTTTATTTTAATATTTTACATTATGCATATCCATGATGGGTAAGTATTACGGTGGCCCCCAACGACTAGTTTTAAGATAAAGCCAAAACAAAAAAAATGTTCCGGAATCCTTGATTCATGATCTGATACTTAACGGAAACAATTTTTTCAATTTATAACATTTTTGTACATCTTTTTGAATTTTGAATTCTTTTTTTAAATTTTTAACTGGTTGTCATTTTGAAAAAAGACGGCGGATGAATCTGACCAACGAACTCGGTTGAGGCCTTGGTATGTCCTATACACATACTCAGTCACATCCAGATCGGTTCATAAATAAGAGAGTTACAGCATGACATATGTGTCATATATATATATAATGAATATATATATATCAACATTTGAACGGAGGGTGGTTTGGGGGTCTAGGGGTCATGATCGGTGAAAATATACCAAAAGTTTTTGGAATTGCTTTCCTCCGAATGGCTGCAATAGGTAGCTTTTTGTAATGAAAGCTACCTAAACGCATGTTTTAACGAAATGTGAGTGCACTATGTCAGAACCCGCTTCAAAATCCTTTCATATGGTATGTCATTTGTCCTTCTGCGTTTTTTATTTGCTTAGAAAAAAGGATGTTGACAACAGAAATATTATACAGCATGATAGATAAGATTGATATTTTAATACGAATCATACGTCTACGAATTAATGAAACATCTTTAAGGAAGATTGTAACTATAACATAATTTTACATTCGAATTCATATTGTAGAAAATGTTTTCTTTTTAAACAGTGAGTAAAATTACTTTCCATGCTCTTACATGTATTACAAGTCGATTTTTTATTACTAACTGTATTAAAACCCAAAAAATGAAAAAAATATATATAACTTGGGAAAAAAGAAATTGTTATGTTCTATTTTCCTTCGTAAATTTCAAGCAATTTTTTTTATATGTATAAAGTATTTTTTAGAACTCTAAATCAGTGACTTGATAGTATTAAGCTGCAGAAAACCTTACGAAAAAACATATTCACTAACGAAAATAGAAAATTCCTTCAGAGGTTTAAAAACAATCTATCGAACCTGATAAGATTGTATGTACAGTTTTATAAATTTAGCGAAGATAAAATACATTAACGGAAAAAAAGGGCCTATTGAAAAAAGAAAAAAACTATTGATAGAAAAACAACTTTCTGTTTATTTGCAAAGGGTTTTGTTTGGAACTAATTGAAATTAAAAGAACGTTTCAGGTAATTTTTTTAATTAATGATAAGGGTTTTAAAAAAAGTCTTTTTTGGTGGGTACGTAATTATATAAATACGTAGCACTTACAGTCGTCGTCTGGTCCGTCCGCCTGTCCGCATATAACAGCGCAAAAACTACCCAATCGAATGGTTTAAAATGCAATATATATAATCTTTGCAGGATTTTGTCGAGTCATTTCAAATTTTACAAAAATCGAATCAAAACTTAAAAAGATATTAATAAAAGTTTTCTTCATTCTATTAAATACTATCATATGTAATTAATTCAATATCCCATGATATGTAAAGATTCTAGGTTGCCATGGTAATTACGTCCTACACTGTAAAAAATGCCGAATGTTTCTGAATCTACGAAAATATAATATAACGACGAATAAATTTATAATATAAACTCATCCTTGTTAACCATGATTCTGAACAGTGTTTCTTTATCTTTAGAAACCTCACACGTCAATGGCATTTCGAGATTTAAAGAATCATTTAGAAAAACAAAAATTTTTCTAGCTGCCCGTAATTTTCCGAAACGTTTACGAGTAGGTTTTAAAGTATATTAATCAGTTTTCTAAGCCCGGAATATAGTTTTTTCCGATGATATCCATTCTCAAGTAAACATTTTCATGTTCAACAAATATGTTTAAAAGACAAACATGCAAAATTAACAGTGTTAACATTAACATTGAAATTAAGACTATTTCTTTACTCTTTCATGTATAAATAGACTTATGCAGCTGAAAACGTTTACTTGAGAATGGATGACATTCGATTAAATAGGTATTCCAGGCTGAGGAAACAGTTTAATACACTATAAAAACTATTCGGAAACGTTTCTGAAAAATACGAGTAGCTAGATAAATTTTATTTTTATAAATAATTCTTTAAATTGTGGAAATATATTGCTTTCTGGGGATTCAAAAGACAATGGAACACGCTTTTCGGAATTTTGGATAACTCAGAAGATTACATTATATTTTCGTTCGTAGTTATAGTATATTTTCATAAAATAAGAAAAATTGATCATTTTACTTACCCATCATACGTAGTATAGGGTAAGTCTTGTAATCGTTTTGAAAATCGAAAAAAAAAAAAATTGACGGATTTACACGTTTCAGACACTGGAGATTCCGAAAAACATATTTTTAGAAAAAAAAAATTGCCGTCCGTCTGTGTGTCTGTAAACGCTCTATCTCCCGAAAAAAAAATGAGATAGAGACTTGCAATTTGGTATGTACTTAGTATGTAATAATGGGAAGAAGCCTATTTCATTTCAATAACCTCGATTAACGGGAACTATTTTTTTCGGACTCTCGAAATATTCGTTCTGATAAAAGGTATATAAAAATTTTCGAAATTGGTTATTTTAAGAAATGAATATAAAAGACAATAAAAAAACATAAATTTTGCATAAAGCATGAAGTCAATCGGATAATTAGTTGCCGAAATATTTGGAATCGTATCTTGCCACACTCTTCGATTTTCCATGACCCTGTATTTCATCCAAATTTCACTTCAAAGATATATTTTAATTGGAAATTTGACGCTTAATCAGATGCAATAAACCGCTAGTTAATAGGATTATTATTTTTGGAGTTATAAGGATGTTTCTTTCAAGCAATTCAGTAATCGAGCCTTTAAAGTTTGTGATGTCATCAAGCCTCGATTTTATTTGAATTGCAATGCATTTTATAAGTAGTTTACACATTTTTTATTTTAATATTTTACATTATGCATATCCATGATGGGTAAGTATTATGGTGGCCCCCAACGACTAGTTTTACAGTGTATTTAAGATGGAGTCATATTATTTCCGTATTACTGAATTTAAAAACTGAATTTGTATACTAAAATTGTTTAATTATAGCAATCATATAATCTGCCGACAGTTTTTTGGATAGATGTTTCGGGAGAAATAAATATTAAATAAAAAAAAGAGTCTAAATATGGATTTCAAGTTCTAAAATTTTCAAAGCTAGGCTTAAGTTTCTCATTGGAATTTCCAGTAAATGTCAATAAAAGATAAAATGTTGCCAACTTAAAATGTACGGAATTAACCATATCATAACAGACGGTAGAATTCATTTCACTGAAACTAGTTTTAGTACGAACGCACATGATTTGTCACGTTTAACGTACAATTTCCAACTTGTTTCCATACATCTGTTCTAGAAGATAGTTTTTAAAAATATGATAATGTAAAGATTTGAACATCATAATTATTTCATGTTCAGTAATATTTGTCAATTTTTGTTTTCACATGCTCAATACATTATATGTTTGTTCTTACGAATAACTTTACTCGTAACTTTAGAAAATATTTTTTTCGTAATATGTAAATGTATGTATTTATATGATCTACAAATTAATGAAATATCTTAAAGAAAATTGTAGCTAAAACATAATTCTCCATTCGAATTGATAAAGTAGAAAATGTTTTCTTTTTGAACTGTGAGTAAAATTTCTGTCTTTGCTCTTACAGATACTATAACACATTTTTTATATTTTTAACTGTATTAAAAACCCCAAAAAATCAAAAAAAAAGGGAATATTGTGCGTTTGTATTTTCTTTACAAATTGCAAACATTTATATACATGTATACATAAATTATTTCTTATAATTGTAAATCAATCACTTAATACTATTAAGCTGCAGAAAACCATAAGAAAAAAACATATCCACTAATAAAAATAGAAAAGTTCTTGAAGTCTTAGGTTTAAAAATAAATTAACGAACCTGATAAGATTGTATGTACAGTTTTATAAATTTAGCGAAGTTAAAGTACATTAACGGAAAAAAGATGAATATGAAAGAAAAAAATCTCTTGAAAGAAAAACCAACTGTTTATTTGTGAAGAGTTTTGTATGGAACTAATTGAAATAAAAAAACGTTTCAGGTAATTGCTTTCATTAGTGAAATAGGGAAAAAAGTATTTTTTCCCTAAAGATGTTCTAAAAGATCGGTTTTTTTTTATGTGGTAATGTAATGATTTTAAATTCTTTGTATAAATTTGTATTGATATACCATTAAATAATTTAATCATATATATTATTTTATATATTTATTTTTATTTATAATAAATGCAATAGAAACGTGCCATCACAGAATTTGGCAAAATATGATAGTATTATTTTTTTTTCTAGGAAGTGTGACTTTAATTTGAATATTTTATCTGTAATAAAATAGAACCATATTAGAAAAACGTGATAATTTTCAGTGAAAATTTTTAAATTAAAAGATAGGAGATATATAAAGATGCGGCAAGTTTAAACCTCCATGCACCAAATTATGAATTAAAAATAGCATATCTTCAAAACTTTCTTCTGTTATGTTATAAAAGAAAATATGGAGAAGTATACAATAATAATAAAAAAATTAAACAAGAACATAAATTAAATTTAAAAAATCTAAACACCCGACTACATAAAAAGCGAACTAATAATATTTAAACGGAGCTTCTGACTGTAAAATAGTCTGGGAAACATCGTCTTCATTTTGAAAGACCTATCCAATGATATGCCACTCGATATGGTGCGGAAAAGTTTTTTTTCGTCTCTACCGCCATTTTGTATTTTACGGCCGCCATTATGAATTTATGAAAATGAAACCTAGCCTATAGCCATCGTACGGTTAAGACGAATCGATAGAGACCTCATTCATTAAAATTCATCCAGCTGTTGAGATGTTTCGAAGGTATAAAGAAATCCACATACCCACATACATATACCCAGATACGCGTCAAACACATAACCCTTCTTGGCAGTCGGATAGAAAACAATTAATTCCTTGATTAAAATTACGAAAACAATTTTTCTTTTGATTTAAAAATAAAAACACATTGTACATCAGCTAAATTCTGATAAGTAACCAACAATTACACAAGCATACAAAATAATACTTTCTTTTTTTTTAACCATTTCAGATTTTTCTAGTATTTTTTTTATTAGCTGAGTTAAAAAATTACGAGCTCTTTCCCTCTATTACGCATGGTTTTTTGACAAAGTGATGATGAATATTGAATATCCATGAAAATAACATAAAAAGAGTAACAGATTAAACAAGTGGGTAAGTGTGATCAAAGATCGCACAAAGAGTTTCGTTTAATATTCCTTTCAAAACACTTTATCCTTTCTTTAATAAATTCAAACAAACTTCATTTAGCATCAACAACAAAAAAAAAGTCATGTTTTTTATAAAGTAAAAATTTACCGGTCAATTTTTTCGTTTTTTCGAATATCTAAACCAGCCGGATAGCGGGCGAAACCCACTATTCTATTCTGTCATAATAATATCCGTCATACGGACTAAATGCGATATTTAAAAAAATATATAATTTCAAAATTAAACATGTTCGACGCCTTCAAAATGTTAAAATATGCGAATATTTCCATAATCGGGTTTTTATCATGATTCAATACATTCCTCAAACTCATATATTTACTATTCTCTATTATTCATATTCATACTCGCTTTGTATTATTCTCAAACATTTGAAAAATTAGTTAAACTTCCCATATGACGTCAGATTTTCTTTTTAATTCTCTAATGAAGTGATATTAATCTGCTTTGTGTACTTACACATACTCATACTCCTTGTATTATTGAGAAATTTTAGACATTTTCCGTTTTATTACGGCTATGACGTCAATCAAATTTATTTCATATTTATCTTTCTTTCAATGGGTGAAACTTTTTATTTCCTTTTCATTTTTCACGTGGATATCGTCTGATAGAAAATTAATTATTGTAGAAATTATTTTATTGTGGATTTTTAATTTTTGGCATCTGCTATAACGAAAAATATTTAAATTTAATGGTACAAGGCTGTTAGAATTTTGGTTTTTTATCTCTATTTATTAAAATAATACGAATTTTTCAAATTTTAATATTTTGGGCTCTTTACAGTTGATATTCGGATTTATACACAAAGTTTCAACTCTGTAAGTTACACAGTTTTTGAGAATGGCTCTGTGACGGACAGATAACGCAGCGGGAGTAATATGGTTTCGTGAGATGAACGAAACCCTAAAAAGTCGGAGAAAGAAAAAGCCTATAAAGGCCATCTTACATTTTAATACATAGTTACGTTCGTCATAGTTGCCATAAAGCTATTATAAAGTACTTTCTTCTTCTCAGAGAAATATCTTCACCGCCCCCATACCCCTCCCCAGACACCTTTTTATCTTGTGCACTTTTTTGACTATACAGAAACCAGTATTAATCTGCTATCGTGTTTATAAATGTCTGGTGTTTTTATGACTAAATTTATAACTTATCAATTCGTAATTCTGATGTTTTTATGTCTAAATTTGTGATTTACCAATCAGACAGAAATTCTCGATTTGGTACCAGGCGATAGAAATTGTTGAGTAGTTTCTCCGAAATGGGCATGAAACAATACATAAGAAGCATTTTTCCTTTTAAATAAAAAACAAGAACGAAAAATCATGCGTCAAGCATAGATTATGAAACACCTTCCAACACATCCAGAAAACTAACGAAACTTCCCCGTTAAATAAGGTGAAAGAAGATATGTTCGAAACAGTTTAGAAAACATATAACACATTGAAAAATACAGTTTTCGAAATTACTTTCCATTGTCAAAAAAGTAGTCTTATTATTTTGTGCAGCCATGAATGTGATCTAGAGATTTGAATATATACTACATATTATGATAAAATTTAGTTCAGTTAGAAATTTCACATTTAGCAATTTTTGCCAATCAGTGGAAATGCACTCGAAATCTTTTGTACAGCCCTGTATATTATCTAAAGACTTTTGTACACACCACATATTAAGCTAAAAGGTAAAAAACGCATAAGGCAACTTAACACTCACTTCCAGCAATTACCAACCGTAAACGACAATGTATTTTCTTTTTTGCATTTCCCTATATATGAATTTATTTATATTTCACAAACTACTATTAGTCTACTAAATATGGTTCAGCATGAAAATGCGTAATACAATTAAAAACTACCTTTAAGCAATTCCCAACCCATAGTCTGTAATACTTACGAATTCTCTTGTGTAGCCCTGTATGTGATAAACCGAATTTACATACACCACGTGTTATGAAAAAAATTTAGTTTAAACTTAACAAGAACGAAAAATCATGCGTCAAGCATAGATTATGTAACACTTTCCAACGCTTCCAAAATAATTTTACAAATCATTACCGTTTAATAAGCTGAAAGATAACATCTAAGTAAAAAATTTGGAAAACGCTTAACATATTTAAAAACGTAATTTCAGGAATTTCCAACATATACATTCGGAAAAATATCCGAATACTTTTATTTAGCCCTGTATATGATTATATTTGTAACATAGGATGCTAAATTTTAGTTTAGTTAGGAAACGCGTAGCACAGTTTAAAATTCTCCTTCTGGAGTTTCTGTCAATAAACGGAAATGTGTTCGCGAACTTTTGTGCTGCCCTGTATAGGATCTACAGAATTTATACACACCAAGTAATAGACAAAAAGTGAGTTAAATTTAAAATCGCGTTCAGCAACTTAAAACGCACTTCCAGGAATTATTGTTAACAGACAGTAGAGAATTCTTTTGTGTGTCCCTGTAAATGAACGATGACTGCTATACACACATTATTCTGCAGTAAGCCTCTTGTAATGCCCCTTAGTGATATATATAAATTTCAATGCATTTAAAATTGTGAAACATTATTTAATTAAACCGCAAACGATTTTTCTCCATTGGCGTAATGTAACGGAATTCTTTTGACTGTCCCTGTAAATTAACTATAAGTGCTATGCACACCCTATTCCATATTAAGCTTCTTGTAATGCACCTTAGTGATATATATCCATTACAATGTGTTTGAAATTGTGTAAAATCATTAAAATAAACCGCAAATGATTTTCGCCCATAGACCGTAATGTAACGGAATTCTTTTGAGTGTCCCTGTAAAAACACTATAAGTGCTACACACTTCAGTTGAAATAGGAAACATACTATAGATAACGACAATAACATATAAAAATTGCAGAGCAATCCGAGCATATTTACGGGAGTTAGAGCACGGACAGACGGCCATACGGCAGACAAACTGAAGTCATAAACACTTTTCAGCTAGGTTGGAAAGTGTTAAAAACGCAAACCAAACTTGAAAACGCACTTATCACTCATATAGACTGTAATTATCGCCCGCATACTCTATCCGATATATTTTGTGTGTCCCTGTAAATTAACGATAAACGTAATGCACAACATACTTTTAAGCGAGCAATTTATAGTGCACCTCAGTAATGCATATAATTTTCATTATGTTTGAAATAGTGAAACATCATTCAATTATACTGCAAACGATTTTTCCCCGTAGAACAATGTGTAACAGAATTCTTTTGTTTGACACTGTAAATGAATAATAAATGCTTTGCACCCCAATATTCTACAAAAAGCATGTTCTAATGCGCTTCATAATTATATCAATTTCATTATGTTTTTAATGACGTAGCGTCATCAAAATGCACTTGAAACGATTATTTCCCTCTGACTGTAATGTAACGGAATACTTTTGACTGTCCTTGTGAAAAAACTATATGTGCTACTTCATTTTCAATAGGGAACATGCAGTAAGTAGTAAACGAAAATCACATACAAAAATTGTAGGGCAATCCGAGTATATTTACGCGAGTTTGAGCACGGACAGACGGCAGACAAACTGAAGTCGTAAACACTTTTCAACTAGGTTGGAAAGTGTTAAAAAAGAAACAAAAATCATTCCAAGCATTCTTTTATTTCTAAGCTATAAGTAAATGAACTAGCAATTGCTTTCTAATCCCGATGATATTTAAAAGCACTACTTCAAAAATATCTTTAAATATAAAGTAAAATGACATATTTTTACACTCTTTTATTTAACTGAACCTGGTTTTTGTATGTAACGATTGAATTTTATAATCGATTTTTAATCCACTTCCTGATAGGCTAGAATTATAATAAGTGGGTGAGTAAGATCGAAGATCGCACAAAGGATTTCGTTTAATATTCTTTTCAAAACACTTTATCCTTCCTTTAATAAATCCAAATAAATTTCATTTTCTTTTTTAACACTTTCCAACCTAGTTGAAAAGTGTTTATGACTTCGGTTTATCTGGGCCGTGTGGCCGTCTGCCGTCTGCCCGTCTGTCCGTGCTCTAACTCCCGCAAATATGCTCGGATTGCTCTGCAATTTTTATATGTTATAGTCGTTATCTATAGCATGTTCCTTATTTCAACGGAAGTGTGTAGCACTTATACTTTTTTTACAGGGACACTCAAAAGAATTCCATTACATTGCGGTCTATGGTGAAAAATCACTTGAGGTTTATTTAAATAATGTTTCACTATTTTAAACGCATTGAAATTTATATATATCACTAAGGTGCATTAGAAGAAGCTTAATATGGAATAGGGTGTGCATAGCACTTATAGTTACTTTACAGGGACAGTCAAAAGAATTCCGTTACATTACGTCTATGGAGAAAAATCGTCTGCGGTTTATTTAAATAATGTTTCCCTATTTTAAACGCATTGAAATTTATATAAGGTGCATTACAAGAGGCTTACTACAGAATATTGTGTGTATAGCAGTCATCGTTCATTTACAGGGACACACAAAAGAATTCTCTACTGTCTGTTAACAATAATTCCTGGAAGTGCGTTTTAAGTTACTGAACGCGATTTTAATTTTAACTCGCTTTTTGTCTATTACGTGGTGTGTATAAATTCTGTAGATCCTATACAGGGAAGCACAAAAGTTCGCGAACACATTTCCGTATTATTTAACTCCAGACGGAGAATTTTAAACTGTGCTACGCGTTTCCTAACTGAACTAAAATTTAGCATCTTATGTAGTATATATACAAATCTATAGATCCTATACAGGGCTGATGAAAAGTATTCGGATTACTTAGATGTTATCTTTTAGCTTATTAAACGGTATGATTTGTAAAATTATTTTGGAAGCGTTGGAAAGTGTTACATAATCTATGCTTGACGCATGATTTTTCGTTCTTGTTTTTTTTTTTTTTTGAAAAATGAAATTTATTTGAAAAATTATGCTTTTTATAAAGAAAAATTTACCGGTCTATTTTTCTCGTTTTTTCGAAAATCTGAACCAGTTCGATAGCGGGCGAAGCCCGCTATTATACTCTGTCATAATAATATCTGTCATGTGGACTAAATGCGATATTAAAAAGAAATAAATTTCAAAATTAAACATGTTGTATAGAGACCTTCAAAATGTTAGACGTCAGATTAATTTTCTTTTTAAAATTCTTTAATGACGTCATATTAAGCTGCTTTCTGTATTTACACATACTCATACTCCTTGTATTATTGAGAAATGTTTGAAAATTTCCGTTTTATTACCAATATGATGTCATATTAATCTTTTTTTTCAATTGGTGAAACTTTTTATTTCATTTTCATTTTTCACGTAGAAATCTTTCAATAGAAAATTAATTATTGTAGAAAGAATTTTATTGTGCATTTTTAATTGTTGGCAACTGCTATAACGAAAGATGTTTAAATTTAGTAGGAAATGTCTGGTTTTTTATCTCTATATATTAAAATAATACGATTTTTTCAAATTTTATGATTTTGAGCTTCATAATAGGTATTTAGCTATAAGTACACAAAATTTCATGACTGTAAGTTACATAGTTTTTGGCTACGTGACAGACAGACAACGAGGCGGGAGTAATAGGGTTTCGTGAGATGAACGAAACCTTAAAAATTACGTTCACAGGTATCTTTCCGATGACAATATAACATTTTAATGTTTTTAGAACTTAAATGTAAATCAATACATTAATTTAAAGGCATTTATCCGTTAGCACGCCACAGATGATAAATCGCCAAATATTCTATGTAACTCATACAATTATATACAACTTGAAACAACAATGGAGTTAATGATGCGCCAATAAACGCTCGCCTAAAATAAGCTGTGAAACTGAAAGAAGGAAACATTTTAAAGGCTAAAAAGTAGAAAATAAAATTATAAAAAGTCCTTCCGGCCTGTACCGGGAGAAAAGGTAGCTTTCATATATATATATATACTAGGGGGCCTACCCCCTGCGAGCTACGCTCGCCAACCCCCGCTCAGACTTCGAAGCCTCTAAAAACATGACAGTGTGATTTGTTTTAAAAATATTGGTAAATCTGTAATTGGGTTGCCATGCTTTTAACGTTTTAATGGGGCATTTTTTGCATGGCCTCATACACAGCTGTTGCAACAACTGACGACTGTTTTCGGGATTGATAAGTAAAATCAATTATAACTTGAAAACCAGCTTGTTTAAAAAAATGGTTAGGTTTAAATTGTGGCTACCTCTCGGACTTTTATAACAACGATCTGTATTCTATTCTTCCTTTGTGTTTAAGGATGAGAAAAATTCCATCTGTTTGTGAATAACATTAAGGACTACGGTATTGAAAAGTACTGTTAAAGACATTTTCAGTAACAGGTTTTAATTTTCTCTCTATTTTAGTGCACCATCATGCACATTTTCATGTTATTTTAAATATGTAAATTATTTATTTTAATTAATATGTATATACAAATTTTCTAATAATTATTTATCATACAAAATTACCTAAATATTTTGTGCATGCATGCATGCATTTATTCGGCATCAATCGATGACATATTTAAACAAATTTGCTATCCGCGATCATTTTACACCTTGTTATGTCACTTGAATATTGTCCATAAGAAAATCGGGTACTTTTCCAGTATAGGATCCTTTGCTTTTAGGTTTGGCGTAATTCGAGCTTCGAAAAGGGATAGATTCGTTAATATACATAGATTTGTTGCCAAAAGTTATGAAAACAAACCCAATGAGCTTTTGGTGATTTTCTATTATAGGGGTCTTGACGCTTTTTTAAAAAGCTTGGCGCAATTCGAGCATCAGAAAGTGAGATTTGGTGTCAAATGACATAAACAGCCATGGAAACAAATTAGACGATTTTTTTGTTTATATGCGTATTTTAATTATACGTATATTATTATTGTTTTTCTATACAAATTACTTCTGATTATATATAAAATAGGATAAATGACATTTTACGCTAAACAAATTGTATAAATATTTTTTTGCTCCTTTCTTTTGCGTTTACATAAATGACGTAATTTGGACGAATTTATTCAAAATATTTTCAGTTTATAAATTAAATTAAACGCTGACAGACGATTGAATCCTAACAATAGAAATGTGATTTTTTTTTTTCAAATTTTCCTGAAAAACATAATTTAATCACAATCTTGTCTTCATTATCGACTAAAATAAAAGATAAATTCAATTTCAATTTGAAAATGACAAATAAAAAGAAATCAATAATCCCTATCGGGATCCTTTTCATTTTTTTCCCTTTTTTGTCCCCAAAAAACAGAGTAATTCGTTGCCATCATTACAGAAATGTCATTAAAATTAGAAAAAAATTAATATCTCGAAAACTAAATCCAATTTCAAAATTCTATTGCCAGTTTTGACATCCGCGGATTTTTATGGACAATTGGTATTAATTTCCCCATCAAGCGTTTAATATTTTATTAAAAATAGCCCTGAAACATAATCAGTCGTTTAATCAGTCGTTTCATAAAATCGTTTCATAAATTCGTTTCATAAATTCGTTTCACAAATTTGTTTCATTAGGATTTTATATATATAGGGTAGATATATATATATTCAACTCATTCTACTCAAACACCCGAAGCTAAAATGTTTGGAACACGATTATAAAAGATTCAATTCCGGTTTTCGTTAATACTGAATTTGAATGCGAACTTCATTTCAGAATGATATTTACAGCATAACGAAAATCAGATTGTTTCAAAATGTCAACCAACCTAGAATTTCAAACTGCCATATCTCAGACATTTTTAGGGTTTCGTTCATCTCACGAAACCCTATTGCTACCGCTCCGTTGTCTGTCTGTCACAGAGCCATTCTAGAAAACTATGTAACTTACAGAGTTGAAACTTTGTGTATAAATCAGAATATCAGCTGTGAAGAGCTGAAAATATTAAAATTTGAAAAATTCGTATTATTTTAATAAATATAGATAAAAAACCTAAATTCTAACAGCCTTTTCTTATTAAATTTAAATAATTTTCATTATAGCAGATGCCAAAAATTAAAAATCCACATGAAATTCTTTCTACAATAATTAATTTTTAATCAGACGATTTTCACGTGAAAAGTGAAAATGAAATAAAAAGTTTCACCAATTGAAAAAAAGATAAATATGAAATAAAATTGATTGACGTCATAGTAGTAATAAAGCAGAAAATTTCTAAGATTTATCAATAATACAAGGAGTATGAGTATGTTTATGTACACAAAACAGGTTGATTTCACGTCATAGAGAATTAAAAAGAGAATCTGACGTCATATTGGAAGTTTTACGAATTTTTCAAATATTTGAGAATAATACAATGTGAGTATGAATATGAGTAATAAAGAATAGTAAATATATGAGTTTGAGAAACATATTGAATCGTGATAAAAATCCGATTATGGAAATGTTCGCATATTTTAATATTTTGAAAGTGTACAACATGTTTAATTTTGAAATTATTTTTTTTAAATATCGCATTTAGTCCGCATGACAGATTATTAAGACAGAATATAACAGATTTAGATATTAAAAAAAAAAAAAAAAAAAAAAAAAAAAATAGACCGGTAAATTTTTACTTTATAAAAACATGACTTTTTTTTTTTTTTTTTTTTTTTTGGTTGCTGAATGAAATTTATTTGGATTTATTAAAGAAAGGATAAAGTGTTTTGAAAGGAATATTAAACGAAACCCTTTGAGCTATAATCGATCACGCTTACCCACTTGTTTAAGATAAAGCCAGAACAAAAAAATTATATCCTTGATTCACGATCTAATACTTAACGGAAACAACTTTCCAATTTATAAGTTTTTAGACATCTTTTTGAATTGTAAAAAAAATTTAACTGGTCGCCATTTTGAAACAAGATGACTGAAGAAGCTGGCCAACGAATTCGGTCGAGACCTTGGTATATTCTATACACATACTATATTCCTATACTCAGTCACATCCAAATCGATTCATAAATAAGAGAGTTACAGCACGACAAATGTCAGATATATATATATATATATATATATATATATATATGTGTGTGTGTGTGTGTGTGTGTGTGTGTGTGTGTGTGTGTGGTTTTTGTCGTCGGGGAGTCATGATCGGTGAAAATTTACCAAAACTTTTTGGAATTGCTTTACTCCGAACGGCTGCAATAGGTAGCTTTTTGTATTGAAAGCTACCTATTAATAAATGAAGAGTGTAATATTTAAAGCCTTTACCAATTAATAGTTTAATATTAATTAATTTACGATTATATGTGGAGAAATCAATTTAAAAATCTCAAAAAGATAGTTTAAGTAATGTTTAATTTTTTTCCCTATTGCCCTATCTTAAAAAAGAAGCAAATCAAAATTATATATACTCTAATAAATGCACTTGCTTGCGCTTTCTACAACGCGTAAAAAAAGCGGTGATTTTTTCATAATCGAGTTCGATGCTCGCGCCGAATTAATGTGTTGTAACGGATTTTTTTTTTTTTTTTTTTTTTTTTGGGGGGGGGGGGGTGCAATATGAATTGCAGTAAAAAAATAGGGCGTGGTTTTCAAGATGAACATTAAATGCTTATAAAAGAGCATATTAACCAATTTTTACGTTTACACTATTTTAAAATAGCAAATACTTTTATTTCTCAAACTTAAAAACAGAAATATCCTAATAATATTATAAATCTGATTGTGTGCAAATATTAGGCTGAAGCCAGCGTCAAAATGGAGCCTTTAATGATCCTGTATTTTTGCATATAGATTGATTATAACCCTCATTTGAACATAGGCTGTTTTTTGTTTATTTTATTCAAATATTTTTCTTAATAATTCAAAATTTCGTTATTTTCATTGAGAATAAATGGACATTTTTTTCGTATAGCATTTTAAAATGGTTAAATTTACTTTACCGTTGCTAATACTTTATCGTTGCCAAAACTAATTCAAATTCCGGAATAATAATTTTTAGTCAATAATTTAGTTTCAATTGAAAAATGTTCACGTGAAAAATAAAAATGAAATAAAAAAATTAAAGAATTAAAAAGAAGATTAAATAATATTATTACTAATAAAACGTACTTTTTTTTAGTTTTTGATAATAATACAAGGTTTCAATATGAGTAACCATAGGAAACAGGCGAATATGACGCCATACATCAAAAATAAAGCTGATATCTTTGATTGGTGAAATAAAATGATCTTGGGTTTTTTTTTCTTCGCTTTTTTCTTTTGTATGGTAATAATTCTTGGCGTTTTACCGTCTGCGCAGGGCTAATATAACTATACCGTATTTTTTATTTAAATTTTTAAAAAGTAAAAAGAAGTTTCAAAAGAAAATGGTCAGCAAATGTCAATAATATGCTCCGCAAAATTATCCATATCGAAAATGATGCCATGGATAGCGAGAAATATTTATTTTCATTCTTAAAACTAAAAGAAATAACTCGATTACCTAAAAAAAAAATGACGAATGTTAATAGTTCCATTTTTGTTGATAAAAACTAAAGATTTAATATTATTTCGTTAAAGCAACATAATTTCCCCTATGCCAGTACTGAAATTAATTGCCTGGAAAAGAAAATTAACAAGAATTATGTCATTAAAAAGGGATTTCTCTGCGGGAAAAAGAGGCGTCATATTTGAAATAAAACGGGAATTTTCCAATGTGTTTTAAAATGAGTGTGAATCAATTCCTTACATTAATAATACAAGGATCAGTAAGTATAGAAAGTAGATGAGTTTCACGCCATATTTATAACGAAAAATTTAAATGTTTTTTTATCTATACTGATTATTAAGCATGAATATCCGTTATATACAGATGAGAATTTTCTGCTAAAAATCGCATCATAATTTTAAGAAAAGGGAAATGAACACGAATCTATGTTTGTATTTCGCAACTACTCCTCACTGTAAAAAAATTGCTGCAGAAAAATTACTGCAGCAGAGATTCCAGGCAATGTCCATAAGAAAACCGGTTTTGTGACTAGATAAACGAGCTTTGTTATTAGATAAACGGTTTTTGCCCGTAAAAACAGAAATTTACTGAAACGGACCGTTTACCTTGAAAAGGGGGAATTTTCCGTAAAATTACGGCAGCAATTCACGGAGAATGCCCGTGAATTTACAATTTTCATTTACAGTGCCAGAATATCGAACGAAACGTGATTTACTTTATACCGGTTATCATTGATCCGAGGATGTTACACAAACTGTCAGAATTTAAAAAATTAAATTAGATGCCAAGATTTTTTTTTCTTTTTTGTTAATTTTAACGAAGTTTCTCTAAAAACGGAAAGTAAATTACTCCATATTTGTGTATAAAAAAAGGAGAAATAAAATAGATCTGTATATTTTTTACACCATTTTCTCATTAAAACTGAAAAACAGAATTGATTTTCACTTTGAATAGATGGTCAAAACAAAATCTTGATTTCAGTAAATTATCCGAAAAATAAAAACATATTTTCACATATTCAATGAATATTCTTCATGAATCAATTTATTCTGGAGAACAAAAATTGCCTGTCAACATACTGTCATTTAGAAAATAAGATTTGTTTCAGCTATACATTAAACCAAGGAGGCAGAACTGAATTTAAAGAAAGATCATGTACTATTTCCAATTAATGTTTTTTTTAAGGATGGCTGTTAAAACGTTTCACAAAGGCGTTAAAAGTAAAATTGTTTATCAGGTAAAATTGACATTTGTTTTTACCCAATTCGTCTATTTCCACGATTTTATTTGGCCCTCCTTTTTGCATTGGTTGCAATTTCATTTTCGCGATTATTTGGCACATAATTTCACTTTTTAAAGACTGAGTTATGTCAAGGTCCCTATAACAAAAAAATACCGTATTGTCGCCTATGAAATGTGATAAATAGTTAGTTAATTTTAACGTTTTTAATTATCGGGAGTGAAATATTTTCTTAAATAATGTATTTATTCTTCTTTTAATGTTGCGTGAACGAAGTCACGGGTAACAGCTAGTATATATATATATATATATATATATATATATATATATATATATATATATATATATATATATATATATATATATATATATATATATATGTATAGGATTCCAGTTTGAGCACTTCATGTAAACGATATGAACTGACTCTCTCTCTCTAGTGTTATTACCCATGGTTAGAAACTTCACTTCATCAAATGAACTAACTATGCACGAGTTATAAATGGTTTGAATCGCGAGATTTGGCTAAGAGCCAGTGTTCTAATTTTTATTATGAAGCGAGATGTAAAATGGATATAGCCGTTAGGCCTGGTTGGATTATTGTAATGTAAATTTGTTGTATAGTTTCGACCAAAAGTGTTATTAGTTGAAATTAAAGTTAGTATTCTGTTGTTCATCGATTATTTGTCATATTGGTTCAGTAAAGTGCCTATTTATACGTATTTATCTCACATTTTGGGGGCTCGGAATGCCGGGATTATTAAAAAGTAAAAGCCACTAGTAGTGAAATGGAAACCAAACATAAAGTATTGTAAAACGCCAGTATCAAAAGTTTGGTTACGAATTAGCAAGGTGAAACCGTAATCGTATCACTTCAAGCACAATTTTTGAAAGATGGTGTGATGAGTTGACATGTTTCAACTCCTCCCTTATTTGTGGAAAAAGGATAATCTCTCTGGAATGAAAATAATCTGACAGATTGATCTCTATTGACAAAAATTCTATCAATAGTGTGAATTTCATTTTCACTTTGAGATAAGCCAAGCTGCAATACATGCTTTGTATTGAGTGGTATGTTATCTGAATGACTAGATAAGAATTGTAAAGTATTGTTCTTGTGGATACAAAGAACTGGACCCCTACGAAATGCAAGGTTTTCTGGGAAATTCCTGGAATGCAAGGAAAGCCCCTGGGAAGTGAAATTGCTGACGGCATGAAGGTGGAAGGAGTTGAATGTTGAATCAGTTGGATTTGGAATACTCGAGAGTGAGGTTCCACTTTGAGCGGACGTCAGAATCAGAGTTTGGCTGACCATGTAAATTTACAGCATGGATGCTTATCATATTTTTTCATTTTTACTTTTGTTTTCTTTTTTTAATGTGTTAATTTAAAATAAAGTTTTTTCGTTTCAAACGATAAATGGAATTTATTAATTATATATACAACGTCTCACGCTACCACAATGGGAACTCTAAATAAAGCCAAGAGAATTGATCTAATAAACCTCTGCGAGGAATGCGGAATTGAAGCACCAGAAAAACCGACAATACCTATCCTAATAAAGCTGATCAAGAGTTGGGAGAGCTACGAAGAAGATTTTATACGAGATCGATTAGAAGTAGTGATAGCAAGTAGAAAAGAGAAAGAAGAAAGAGAAGAGAAAGAGAAGAAATTACAAGCAGAACTGGAAGAGAAGAAATTACAAGCAGAAAGAGAAAAAGAAGAGAAGAAATTACAAGCAGAGATTGAAGAAAATAGATTAAAAATGGAAATGGAAGAGAGAAAATGGAAAATAGAATCGGAGCAAAAAGACCGCGAAAGCGAAAGAGATTTTGAAATCAAGAAAATGCAGATACAAGAAAATTCAAGAGAACACATTGAGGATAACCTAAGGACAAATCCAAGTAATCGCTACTTGTATCCTTAACTGATTGTTTATTGTAAACCCTTTGTGCTGTTTCGTAATTATCTAATTTATTAACTAAGTCATCAATTTTCTTTATTACTAATAATTCCTCTACGAAATGTGTTTTTGTTTCCGTAGGTAAATTATGCCTGATTTGATTAACAACAATTAATTCCGCCAAATCTTCA
The DNA here is from genome assembly GCA_963931845.1 of Maratus michaelseni. Lineage (NCBI taxonomy): Eukaryota > Metazoa > Arthropoda > Arachnida > Araneae > Salticidae > Maratus > Maratus michaelseni. Next base: position 452,044,127 of record OZ007588.1, read on the forward strand.
AAGTTATTTACGTGAAGGCCTTCAATCCATTGTTGAAAATACACCTTTATCTCATAAGCGAAATCTCGCCAATTGGCTGATGGCTCCTTTTTAGATGAGAAAAATTTCAGCCTAAATTCCTCTGGTGATAGCTTGTAGCGTTTTAGTAGTATATTTTTTATGTAATCGTAATCGTGAATTTCAGGTTCGTTTTCCCTTGTTATTATATTTATCACATCTAACGGCATTAGATTAATTAAATAATTTACCCATTCTTTTTTATCAATGCCTGTTTGCGCCATTTGCCTTTCGTACATAGATAAATATAAACTAATATCATTCGAGCTATCATATTTAGTTAATAATCTAAGCAATTCGAATTGCTTACCTGGATTTGTCCTTGGGTTATCCTCAATGTGTTCTCGTGAATTTTCTTGTATCTGCATTTTCTTGATTTCAAAATCTCTTTCGCTTTCGCGGTCTTTTTGCTCCGATTCTATTTTCCATTTTCTCTCTTCCATTTCCATTTTCAATCTATTTTCTTCAATCTCTGCTTGTAATTTCTTCTCTTTCTCTTCTCTTTCTTCTTTCTCTTTTCTACTTGCTATCACTACTTCTAATCGATCTCGTATAAAATCTTCTTCGTAGCTCTCCCAACTCTTGATCAGCTTTATTAGGATAGGTATTGTCGGTTTTTCTGGTGCTTCAATTCCGCATTCCTCGCAGAGGTTTATTAGATCAATTCTCTTGGCTTTATTTAGAGTTCCCATCTTTCAAAAATTGTACTTGAAGTGATACGATTACGATTTCACCTTGCTAATTCGTAACCTAACTTTTGAAGATTTGGCGGAATTAATTGTTGTTAATCAAATCAGGCATAATTTACCTACGGAAACAAAAACACATTTCGTAGAGGAATTATTAGTAATAAAGAAAATTGATGACTTAGTTAATAAATTAGATAATTACGAAACAGCACAAAGGGTTTACAATAAACAATCAGTTAAGGATACAAGTAGCGATTTTGATGACAGAAGATCGCGAGTGGCTGATTACGCCAATTTGAAAAGACGCCAAATTGACAATAGACACAGTATGAATTATGGAAGCAAAGAGTCGCATATAATCTGTTTTGCGTGTGGCAACCCTGGTCACGTGAGTGCGAAATGTGCCATGGCGAATAATACAGAACAAGACTATTCAAATTTTTACCCGCAACGTAATCAAGATTGGCGAGAAACAAAATATCAAAATGAGACCCAAAACGCGCAAAGAAAAATAGTTAATATGGGCATGTTAAATGGTAAAAAAGGAAGAATCTTAGATATTAGCGGAATAAAAACAAGCGTAATAATTGATACAGGAAGCGATATTTCAATCGCCAGTTCAAGATATCATACTGCAATAAACGCGCCAAAACTAACCAGAGACAATATATACATATCAGGCATAGGTGGAGAAGAAATTAAGCCAACAGGTTTTTTCTGGCATAAAGTCTACGTGGATGAAACAGAAATCCAGGATAAATTTTACGTGGTACAAGAGGCGGACTGCGATTTAATAATAGGTAGGAAAGCAGTAGAAGGCATGACGTTAAAAGTAACGGAAGATAGTGTTAGAATAACAAGCGGCAACAAAGTTCGAGTAGGATACATTAAAATTAACGAAGTACCGACAAAAATTAATGAAGCAAGTATAAACAACGATAATCGAGGTTGTGAAGATATGGTTAAAATCGACTGCGTAAATGACGGGGTGAATTTGACTCAGATTACGAATTTAGTGAACAGAAAGAAAATAAGGAAATTAATAAAACTATATAAGCCGAATAGAACAAAAGATACAGGATTATCCGATGAATGGAATGCATCTCCAGAAGATAATTGTGAAAGTAGTAGTCCTGCACATGGTAGAAAAGACTATGTGAAAGATCGCAATACGAATTTTGATTATAAGGGAAAGAACAGAAATTTTAATAGACCATTTGACAACAGAAGCAATAATAGATATGGCCAGAGGTATTTTAAACAATCATTTAACCATAGAAATTACAATAAATATGGATATGGGAAACAGAGTTCCGAGAATTCTTACCAAAATAAGTCTGAGATTCCTGAAAACTTTGAGACTGAAAATTCTTTGATACCTCAAGACATAACAGAAGATGCTTCACCTTATTCGAAAGCAAGATGTAATCCAAAATTTTCCCCTAGATACATGAATAGAGGCTACTACCATGGTCGAAATAATTATAATTATGGTGGCCAAAAATTGTTGTGACATTATGATAACCAATATGCAGTTTCAATACAACAGAAGATTCTTCAAATATAATATAAACAAAAAGGTTTAATAAAATAACAGCATATACAACTGAAGATTCAAATACAAATATCAAACAGGATTAATATTTATGAACGTACATTAACGTACACGTAACGTATCATTTTAATATAAACATTTGCAAGCTTCCCTGAGCATTGCGTCAAAAATCCATCCACCTCTATACCGCTATGGCTCAAATCTATGGAACAACTCCTCGTGTTGGCGTGTTTTTCTTGGTCTTGGGTGATGATCGCTTTTATCACTGCTCGTGAAAAGTAATAATTCATTGAGTTCATATTATTGTTGCTGTTACTTCTAATAATTCCCACAGAATTACTAATGCTATCTATAGATATAAATTATTTGGCATCGATCCTGGACCGTAGCTTTGGTAATGGATGAATGAAATATTTTTTTACAATATCATTCTACTGTATTTTAAAATACCATCAGAGCATAAAGAGTTAAGAAATAGTCTATAAAAAATCTGAAGAAAAAAACAAGTTTTGTTTATTAAATTTGTAAACGATGTCGTAAATAACTAATAGAAATTTGAAACAAGTGGGTAAGTGTGATCGAAAATCGCACAAAGGGTTTCGTTTAATATTCCTTTCAAAACACTTTATCCTTTCTTTAATAAATCCAAATAAATTTCATTTTTCAAAAAAAAAAAAAAAAAAAAAAAAAAAGTGTCATGTTTTTTATAAAGTAAAAATTTACCGATCTATTTTTCTCGTATCCGAAAATCTGAACCGGTGCGACAGCCAGCGGAGCCCGCTATTATACTCTGTCATAATAATATCTGTCATGTGGACTAAGTGCGATATAAAAAAAATCAATTTCAAAATTAAACATGTTGGATAAGAGGCCTTCAAAATGTTAGACGTCAGATTAATTTTCTTTTTAGTTCTCTAATGACGTCATTAGAGCTTCATTTAAGCTTCTTTTTGTATTTACACATACTCATATTCCTTGTATTATTGAGAAATGTTTGAAAATTTCTGTTTTATTTATCAATATGACGACTTTTTTTTTTTTTTCATTTGGTGAAACTTTTTATTTCATTTTCCTTTTTCACGGGGAAATCTTTTAATAGAAAATTAATTACTGTAGAAAGAATTTTATTGTAGATTTTTAATTGTTGGCAACTGCTAAGGAAAAGGCTGTTAGATTTTTGGTTTTTTACCTCTATATATTAAAATAATACGATTTTTTCAAATTTTATGATTTTGAGCTTCAAAGGCGATATTCAGCTATAAGTACACAAAATTTTATGAGTGTAAGTTATATAGTTTCTGAGAACCAGCTCTGTGACGGACAGACAACGGAGCGGGAGTAATGGGGTTTCGTAAGATGAACGAAACCCTAAAAATAAAAAAAAACTGTTTCAGATAATTGGTTTTATTTAGTGTGAGACAAAAAATAAATCCTTTCTTTTCATGAAAGTGTTCTAGCAAACAGATATTTTAAAAAATATGTTAAAGTAAAGATTTTAAATTATTTGTAGAACCTATTTCGTAATTGAATCATTATTGTCAGTAAATTAAAAGCATAAAAGAAAAACAAGAACGAAAAATCCTGCATAAGAAATATATTATGAAACACTTTTCCCACTAACAGAATATTATTAAGAAATTTCATTTTTTCATGCAATGAAATGAGATATCTAAATAAGCAATTTAATTAAAATTAACCGCAGATATTTTTCCCCATAGACCATAATGTAACTGAATTATTTTGTGTGTTCCAGTAAAGGAACTATAAACGCTACACATTTCAATTTCAATAGCACACATTCTCTAGTGAACTTCACAAAAATTACATGTCATTCCGAGTATATTCACGGACAGACAAACCGAATTCATAAACACTTTTCAACTATGTCGGAAAGTGTTCAAAAGATAAATTTTAAGCAAGTTTTTATTACTTACCCATCATACGTAGTATAGGAAAGTCTTGTAATCGTTTTGAAAATCGAAAAAAAAAAAATTACGGATTTACACGTTTCAGACACTCGAGATTCCGAAAAACATATGTTTAGAAAAAAATATTTGCAGTCCGTTTGTCTGTGTGTGTGTCTGTAAACTCTCTATCTCCCGAAAAAATTGAGATAGAGATTTGAAGTTTGGTATGTACTTAGTATGTAATAATGAGAAAAAGCTTATTAAATTTCAGTAACCTTGATTATCCGGAACTATTTTTTTCGTACTCTCGAAATATTCGTTCTGATAAAAGGTATATAAAAATTTTCGAAATTGTTTATTTTAAGGAGTGAATATAAAAGACAATAAGTCGATCGGATAATTAGTTGCCGAGATATTTGTAATTATATTTGCCACACTCTTCGATTTTTCCTGACACTGTATTTCATTCAAATTTCAATTCAAAGATATATTTTAATTGGAAATGAGACGCTTAATCCGACGCAGTAAACCGTTAGTTAATATAATTATCAATTTTGAAGTTATAAGGATGTTTCTTTTACACAATTCAGTAACAGAGCATTTAAAGTTTATGACGTCATCAAGCCACGATTTTATTCAAATTGCAATGCATTTTATAAATTGTTTACACATGTTTTATTTTCATACTAGCTGACCCGCCCAGCGTTGCTCGGGCAGACTGTCATTGAAAAATATAACAGTGGCGTGGACTTCATAAAAAAAAAGACTGAATATCATTTATTTATACTAAAAACTTAATAAATTAAATAAGAGCTAAAATTTCAAAAGAATAACAGTTAAGTATAAAAAATGAAACGGTCAAGGAAAATTATTACACTCACTTTTCCCTTTTTACTAAAAATCCCTTTTTAAAAATCGTTGCTTTGTTTACATTTTAAATTTTATATTGCTAATTGTATTTTTTTAAATTACAAATATTAAATGCTTACAAAAATCAATATTTCAAATAAAAATGTATGAAAATATATGTATTTAATTGTTAATGTTGACAAATTATAATTACAATTTGAAATCATTGTTTGTTTAGCTTTTATTCCTGTAGATGGCAGCACCTAACCAATGAGATGCGTTACATTCTGGCGTTGCCATTAAACAATTAACAAATAATTGCAATATCTGTGCCACGTACGATAACGTAATATATATATATATTTTATATTATGCATATCCATGATGGGTAAGTATTACGGCAGCCCCCAAAGACTAGTTTTTATTCATCTCAGGAATAAATATGAATTTCGTTACATTTGAATGGTATAAAATTCTTAAAATGTATTTAAAAAAATTACCCACCCACCCCTCCCCCAATAGACTATATTTATCCGAATTATTTTGTGTACTCATGTAAACTCATGTATAAAAGTGACACTATAAAAGTTTCCAATCAGAAAAATGTTCTGAACATCACTAATACATTTTAACTTCATAGCATTCCAAGTTTATTTATAAAATTCAGAGCGCGAACACACAGAGTGAAGTCTTTCTGTTTATTAAATTTAAGGCTTTTGTAAGGAACTAATAGATATAAAAAGAATGTTTCAAATAATTGCTTCATTAGTGAGAGAGGGAAGAAAAAAAAAAAAAAACCCTTTTTTTTTTTTTTTTTTAAATGATTGCGTTTTACAAAATGGATTTTTAAAATAATAATGAAGGTTTTAAATTCTTTGTAGAAGGCAGCTCGTATTTGAATCACTATTGTCAGCAAGGAACAAAAAAGATAAATTTCGAGAAAGTTTTTTTTTTTTTTTTTTTTAATATTACGAGGATGATATCAATACATCATTAAATCATATAATCGATGAAAACATGCTACTACAAAATTCGAGAAAAATATGACATTCTTATTTTTTGCTGGGTTAGAAGCTTTCTTTATTTCTTAATTTCTTCACTTTAATTATGTTACTAATTATTTTATTTTTATTTCCGACTATTCATTACAGAAAGAACTAATATAATAATAGACAGCTTTAAAGAATTATATCATAAGATCATACCATTAAGGAATTATATCATACTAATATCATATTTAAGAATTATATCATATTAAAGAATTATATCATATTAAAGAATTATATCATAAGAATCATATCATTAAAGAATTATATCATACACATTTTGAAATAATTTCAAAAATGTATTTTCAAGCTGTTACTTAGATGATTGTTTTAGAATTATATTTTTTAATATTTGGATATCATGGATAGCATTATTATTTCATGTCCTCAATACTTTTCATTTGTTGTTGTTTTTATATGATCCAACATTTATCCCTGCTCTTACAAATTAAAAAAAACTTCTTACCGTTTAAAAACATTATTTTTGAAAAATGTATAAATTACATACATTAAAATATGAAATTCTAAAATATAAATTAGCGAAATATATTTTTAAATGATTACAGTTGGAATGTGAAATCAAAAGATAAAAAAAAATGTTTTATACATAACTAGCAGAACCACCCGGCTTTGCCCGGGTTAACATGAATTCAAACACAATAATACGACAATAACAATGACGACAATATGATTTGTGCATACTCAACCATAATCGATAAAAAAGACAATTAGAAAAAAAAAGCGTTACTTTAACTCAACCATAGTAAAATTTTTCAGCTTTATAAATGAGAATGCGCGTTTTCTTTGAGCATACAATATAAAAATATACGATTTTCTTGAAAATGAAAAAGAAATTACCAAATGTTGCAACATTTTACAAAATTCGCTTTCTCATGGCATCTATCTATATTATAAAACAAAAATATTTCCGTGAGTAGTGTCGACATCATATTGACGGTAGCAACGACCTACCCGTTAAATTTTACTTGCACTGCATATTTGTAACTACTAAATATCGCATAAATTCAATTTTTAAACTATCAATAAAAAAAAATACACTTTCAAATGTAGTTTGAAAGTTTATCTCAATTTACTGATTTTTTATGGATTTTAAAGTAATTTTAAAGCATGTATCTTTTTAAATATGTGTCCAATCTAATTACAAAAGATTAACTTATTTGATCTTTATAAAGTAAAGACATTTTATTTCTAAACATAGCACATTCAATTTTTATGCGGTCGAATAAAATAAATGTACTCTCAATGTTATTCGTTTGAAAAGCGTATCTGAATTTAATGATGTTTTGTGGATTTTAAAGTAATTTTAAAGTAATTTAATATTCTGAAAAATTGTACGGTAAAAGGATTTTAAACTTATACTTTGGCGACCAATACATTTTGTGGAAATTATGCTACTTTGTGTAATTGTTATGAAAAACTGATATTTTGTGAATTAAAACCGGCACATGATTTAAAATATGACGACACTTTCACTGGGGTAGATTTTCCTCTGAACCGATACGTGTCTAGTTAAAACAAATTCTTTCACTTCATGAATCATGTACAAATACGCATTTATATTTGTAGATTATGTGCATGTTTTTCAACTTAACGTAGGCAAAACGTTGAGCTAAATTGCTTGACGTTTCGCCAAGTTTCTAGTAATTTACAAATAGTTGAAATACATTATATTATTTGTAGGAAATAATATATTATGACTTATTAACTCCGCAAGAATTGTTACTTTTCGCCTGCAGTTAATTGAGTAAAACGACTTTACGCGTGACGTCACATGCACATTTGTATTTATAACATGAAAACGATTAAAGAATTCCAATACTACTGTACTCATAGAAAGAATTTAAACAATATTATTAAATACTAAATTTAACTCCGAAATTATATTTATAATGTAATTTAAACAGAATTTGCTAAAATTGCGTTTTAAAATTATGTGATTTTTGATGCAAAACATTATTTTTCAAAAATATAGTGTTCTTTTAAGAATTGGATAATAATTTCAAAGGTGGTGAAATGAAAATGTCACCATGATGTCGAACTTATAAAGTATATATTCATTTTTAAAGTTAAAATGAATGTTTTATATTTGAAAAAATGCATTAAAAAATTTTTTCCGCTAAACCATTTTACTTTTAATCCCATTTGTTTTAACAACCATTTTTGAAGAAAATAATAATGGAAAATACTGTATTGTTTTTTTAATCCAATTTTTATTAATAGGACATCTACTGTCCACCTGCATCCAAGGAATTTAAATATGCCTCCTTGGTTGAGACTCAAGCTGAAAAAAGTTATGATGCTAAATGTCAGTATTTGACAGACAATTTTTGATTATGTAAAATAAATTGAATCATGAAGTTTGAATACGCAAAAATATGTTTTTATTTCTTGGAAAAAGTAGTTTAATATTTAAAAAAAAAACGATGGAAACAATTTGCCTTTGTAAAATTAGGAGCTATGTTATTCATTTTTATCTCCAAACACATTTAAATAAACGTACTGTGCCGTTTAAAGCACTTATCGTAATCTTTGTAATATGCTAAAAAAATCACATCTGCCGAAATTGACGTCAGTTTCGGTTTTCAAATTATAGTGAGTGATTCTGAAATTGGTTTATAGAAATATTGCCCACACGCAGTTAGTTCCTTTGAATGGCAACGGGAAAGAAATTGAATTAGAAATTGAGGAAAAAAAAATAGATTTCTGTAATGATAAACTATGGAAAATGTTTGAAAAAAGTGGTAAAGAATGATCTGAGAAATTTTTAAAGTTGACAGTAATTTTACTCGTGTTCTAAAGTATATGTACATAAAGTTTCGTTTCAATCGGACAAAAACTGTAGATTTGTATAAGGAACATACATACATACCAAGAACGGCTTTTATATATATAGATTGCCCATACGCAGTTCCTTTGAATGGCAACGGGAAAGAAATTGAATTAGAAATTGAGGAAAAAAAAATAGATTTCTGTAATGATAAACTATGGAAAATGTTTGAAAAAAGTGGTAAAGAATGATCTGAGAAATTTTTAAAGTTGACAGTAATTTTACTCGTGTTCTAAAGTATATGTACATAAAGTTTCGTTTCAATCGGACAAAAACTGTAGATTTGTATAAGGAACATACATACATACCAAGAATGGCTTTTATATATAGAGATAACTAGCAGAACCACCCGGCTTTGCCCGGGTTAACATAAATTAACATACAATAATACGACAATAACAATGACGACAATATTATTTGTGCATACTCAACCACAAATCGATAAAAAAGACAATTAGAAAAAATAGGTGTTACTTTATACTTCAACCATAGTAAAATTTCTCAGCTTTATAAATGAGAATGCGTGTTTCCTTTGCGCATACAACATAAAAATATAACGATTTTCCTGACAGTGAAAACATAATTACCAAATGTCGTAACATTTTGCGAAATTCACTTTCATATGGCATCTATCTATATTATAAAACAAAAACATATCCGTGAGTAATGTCGACATCATATTGACAGTAGCAACGACCTAACCATTAAATTTTGTTTGTTAGTGCATATTTGTAACTACGAAATATCGCATAATTTCATTTTTTAAACTATCAATTAGAAAAAAAATGCACTTTCAAATGTAGTTTGAAAAGTTTATCTCAATTTACTGATATTTTTTATGGATTTTAAAGTAATTTTAAAGCATGTATATTTTAAAATCTGTGTCCAATCCAATTACGAAAGATTAACTTATTTGATATTTATAAAGTAAAGACATTTATATCTAAACATAGCACATTCAATTTTTTTGCGGTCGAATAAAATAAATGTACCCTCAATGTTATTCGTTTGAAAAGCGTATCTCAATTTACTGATGTTTTTTGGATTTTAAAGTAATTTTAAAGTAATTTAATATTCTGGAAAATTGTACGGTAAAAGGATTTTAAACTTATACTTTGGCGACCAATACATTCTGTGGAAGTTCGCTACTTTGTGTAAATTGCTATAAAATACTAATATTTTGTGAATGAAAACCGGCACATGATTTAAAATATGACGACACTTTCACCGGGGTAGATTTTCCTCTGAGCCGATACGTGTCTAGTTAAAACCAATTCTTTTGCTTCATGAATCATGTACAAATATGCATTTATATTAATAGAGAATGTGCATGTTTGTCAACTTAACGTAGGTAAAACGTTGAGCTAAATTGCTTGAAGTTTCGCCAAGTTTCTCGTAATTTTCAAATAGTTAAAATACGTTATATTATGTGTAGGAAATAATAAATTATGAATTACTAACTCCGCAAGAATTGTTACTTTTCGCCTACAGTTAATTGAGAAAAACGACTTTACTTGAGTGCGTGACGTCACATTCTCATAGAAAAATTTTAAACAATATTCTTAAATACTAAATTTAACTCCGAAATTATATTTACAATGTAACTTAAACAGAATTTGCTAAAATTGCGTTTTGAAATTATGTGATTTTTGATGCCAAACATTATTTTCCAAAAATATAGTGTTCTCTTAAGAATTGGATAATAATTTCGAAGCTGGTGAGATAAAATGTCACCACGTTGCCGAACTTATAAAAAATATATTAATTTTTAAAATTAAAACAAACGTTTTATATTTAAAAAAAAGTTATCGAATAAACCATTTTACTTTTAAGCCCATTTGTTTTAACACCCATTTTTGAAGAAAAAATAATGGAAAACACTGTGTTGTTTTCTTTAAATTCAATTTTTATTAATAGGGCATCTACTGTCCTCCTACATCCAAGGAATTTAAATATGCCTCCTTGGTTGAGGCTCAAGCTGAAAAAAGTTACGATGTAATGATTGCTAAATGTCAATATTTGACCGACGATTTTTGATTATGTTGAATAAATTGAATCATAAAGTTTGAATGCGCAAAAAATGTTTTTATTTCTTAGAAAATTTACTTTAATATTAACAAACCAGTGGAAACAATTTGCCTTTGTAAAATTAGAAGCTAAGTTATTTATTTTTCTCCAAACTCATTTAAATATAAGTACTATGCCGTTTAAAGCACTTATAGTAATCTTTGTAATATGCGAAAAAAATCACAACTGACAAAATTGACGTCACTTTCAGATTTCAAATTATAGCGAGTTAATTTGAAATTGGTTTATGAAAATATTGTCCATACGCAGTTCCTTTGAATGGCAACGGGAAAGAAATTGAATTAGAAATTGAGGAAAAAAATAGATTTCTGTAATGGTAAACTATGGGAAATGTTTGAAAAAAGTGGTAAAGAATTGTCTGAGAATTTTTTTAAGTTGACAGTAATTTTACTCGTGTTCTAAAATATATGTACACCAAGTTTTGTTCAAATCGGACAAAAACTGTAGATTTGTATAAGGAACATACATACCAAGAACGGCTTTTATATATATAGATAAGTAAAAAATAAAGTGGCTACAAAACACAACAATATTTGACAGTTAACTGTCATATATTGTTTGTTTATTTAATTATTTATTTTTAAAGAAAATAAAATTAATATATATATATATATATATATAAATACAAATCTCTTTTTCTTCGTAAATTGCAACCATCTTTTTTTATAATAAAAATTACTTCTTAGAGCTCTAAGTCAATCACTTAATATTATTATGATACAGAAAACCATTAAGGAACAACACATCACTAATGAAAATAAAAAAATTCTTCAGAGGTTAAAAAATAATCTAACGAACCTTATAAGATTGTACAATTTTATAAATTTAGCGAAGATGAAAAATGTTAACGTAGAAAAGTGTTCACGGAGGAAAAAAACAATGTTCTATTTATTGAATTTGTAAAGAGTTTTGTAAGGAATAGGAATAAAAATTATGTTTCAGGTAATTGGTTTCATTAGTGAAAAGAAAAAAAAAAGCTTTTTTATTTTTTTTCTATGAAGTTGTTCTAGTCAACAGATTTTTAAAAGAAATATGTTAATGTAAAGATTTTAAATCCTTTGTAGAACCTAGCTCGTAATTGAGTAACTATTGCCATTGAATTAAAAGCATAAAACAAAAAAATATATTTATTCAAAAAAGCTTTTGCTTATGTTTGGGGAATGATATTAATATATGTGTAAAAATAATTTTACATGAGCTTTTTGTGCCCCCAGCTTTACATTATTTTCTTTTTGCGTTACGTGCAAAGAAAAGTTTATTTTATTATTATTATTATTAAATTCCTACTATTAGCTCACACTCTCTCTATATATATATCTTGTTGGAATTTTCAATCGTTAATAAAATATTTTCTATTCATCCATTCAAGTTCAAATAAATTTTTTTTAACTTATACTGGATGACAATTGATGTTAATACAGTTTTTTCAAATATTAATTCATTAATTAAATTTAATTAATTAATTTTAATTTTTATATGGGAGAAAAAAAATTGTCCCATTGTTTTCATAAATGAAATGAAAGATTTATCTCAAATTAGTGATGCCAACAAAAAATAAAATACCGCAACGATGATTATAAAATAATGTTCAATAAAGATAACGTGGGACATTAATGTTGTACGGGTTTATTTTATATATTTATGATTAAAAAGTAGGAATTGACTTTAAAAAAAAAATTATATTACTTGTTTTTATTTTTGTGTTTTTGTCGTCTCTATTTTAGAAAAAATAATAGCTATTTAGTTTAAAACAAATTTCCTCTCCAATTTTATTTTTCTTTCCCAATTAGGTCCATTAGCGACAAATATGTCGCTTTAACTAATTGTTGCTACACCAAACTTTAAACGAGTTTTTGTCTAAAAACGACATTTATTACCTGGCAGCTTCGATTGTTCAATAATCGCTCGACAGATTTCTTTAAAATTGTAATACGAACTTTCAGAATTGGATTCTCCATGGCGCTATGTAGGATTTTTTTTTTTCATTTTTCGATTTTTTACAAGTATTTTAAAGCTATTTTCCCCATAGACACATCACATACACTTTCAAACATACTTGAAAAGTGTTATTGAATTCGGTTTGTCTGTGCTCTCACTTGAACTCGTGTAAATATAGTCCGATTGCCCTGTAATTGAGGTTTACAATGGCGTGTTCGATATTGAAAATGAAGGTTATAGCGTTTATAGTTCGTTTACAGAAACACTCATAAGAATTCCGTTAGTCTGTGCTCTCACTTGAACTCGTGTAAATATAGTTGGATTGCCCTGTAATTGAGGTTTACAATACAATAGCGTGTTCGATATTGAAAATGAAGGTTATAGCGTTTATAAAAACACTCATAAGAATTCCGTTACAGTCTGTGCTCTCACTTGAACTCGTGTAAATATAGTCGGATTGCCTTGTAATTGAGGTTTACAATGGCGTGTTCGATATTGAAAATGAAGGTTATAGCGTTTATAGTCGTTTACAGAAACACTCATAAGAATTCCGTTACATTCTGGTATATGCGGAAAAATCGTATGCGGCGCATTTTAACTATGCAAACTACACTGCTCAAAACAATTAAAGGATATTTGAAGTTTTATATAAAATAAAGATATAAACGATTTTTTTTTTTTTGCCGAAAATAGAAGAAGAGAATCACAAATGCAAATTTTTCTGGTTTTCAAACTGTGGAGTATGCAAATTTTGAGTTCGACGTCAAAAACGTCGCTTCAGCGGCAACGAATGAAATTTGACTTTCAACTGGATAAAAGAGAATGAAGACAAGGGTGATCGGCATTCAGTGATTGCTTTGTTTCGATGAGTACGATGTCTCAGCCAAGTCATTCGACAGATTCAGAAGCTTGGAGAATTGTTGGTAGGTTAGAAGGACGCCAAACTCAAGCCGAAGTAGCGCAAGCCATTGGAGTGTCACAAAGTGTCATTTCCAGGATCTGGAACCGTTTTTTGGAGAGTGGATGTGCAGGCCGAAGACCAGGGCAAGGTCGTAGACGGGCAACAACGCCCAATGAAGATCGGTATTTAGCGTTAACAGCTCGGAGACACCTAAACATGAACGCTACTCTTCTCCAACAACACCTTCGCTCGGCTACAGGCACCACGATTTCAACTCAGACTGTCCGAAACCGGCTCCATGCTGTAGGTCTGTATGCTCGCCGACCGATGGTATGTGTTAGATTAACATCAAGGCATCGTCGCGACCGCAGGGAGTGGGCAACCGAGCATGTCAACTGGAGGAGAAATGAATGGAGCAATATTCTGTTTTCTGACGAGTCCAGTTTTTCTGTGCATCCGGATAATAGGCGTATTTTCATCTGGAGGGACCGTGGCAGTAGGAATAATCCTGCGTTCGTGCACGAAAGTGTCAGATTTGGCGGTGGAAGAGTGTTGATGTATGGTGGCATCTCCATTGACGGGCGCACTGACCTCTACATCATTCGAGATGGAGCTCTGGCTGGTCGCCGATATAGGGATGAGATCCTCAGACCTATTGTAGTCCCTTACGCTGCAGCAATCGGAGATAACTTCATTTTAATGGACGATAACTGCAGGCCACATCGTGCAAACCTAGTGGAGGATTTCCTTTTCGAGGAAGGAATCGTTCGAATGGAATGGCCAGCGTGTTCTCCAGACATGAATCCAATCGAGCACGTTTGGGACGCTCTAGGAAGACGAGTTTCTGGCCGCCAACAACCCCCACAAACTCTCCAAGAACTGGAAAGAGCTCTTCTGGAAGAGTGGGGCAAAATACCCCAACTCGTCATTAATAGCCTCATTGAGTCCATGCCTCAAAGGTGTTCAACGTTGCTGGCCGCTCGTGGAAACCGTACCCCCTACTGAAAATGATTTTCTTTGAAGAAAACACCTTTTCTTATTCTTTTTTTCTCATATGCACAAATTGTGTTTTTTTCCTTTTGTACACAAATGCGCAATAAAATGCATTTTTTTCTGCCAAACATGTGTAATTTATTCTCATATAACCTACTATGTCTGTCGACCATGTATCAATCAGCTAAAAAGTTTCCCAGATACAAAATCCACCTAAAACTGCAATATCCTTTAATTGTTTTGAGCAGTGTATTTCAAAGTGATATACATCACGAAAGTGCACTACAAGATGCCTACTATAGAATAGGGTGTTCGTTTAGAGTACTGTCTACGAGTAACAATTGCTGGAAATGCGTTTTCAATTGTGATAACCGTTTTTATAAATTGAACTATTTTTTTGCATATTACTTGTTGCATACAAATTCTATAGATCCTATACAGGGCTGCATGCATCACAAAAGAATTCGAGTAACATTTCTGCTTATTGACAGAAATTGCTGAACGGGAATTTTCAACTGTGTTATGCGTTTCCTAACTGAGCTAAATTTTGACATACTATCTAGTATACAAACAAATCCATAGATCATTACCAAGGCTTCACAAAAGAATTCGGATACTTTTCCGACTATTAGATAGTAATATCTGAAATTGAGTTTTCAAATGTGTTATACGTTTTCCAAATTGTTTACTTATACATTGGGCGGGGCTAGTTGAGAGTAAGCCGAAAAACAGACCTCCCCGCCCGGTTTAACTTTGACCTTGTTTACTTAGACAACTTGGCAACTTGATTACTGAGCAACTTGACATTCTTAAGGATAAAAGATGAGAGATAAACCAATCTGCTTATGCCGAACATGGGGCTAACGCGGTCGTGGAAGCCAGCAGTCTATCGCCACATATGGTAGTGCGAGTGTGCCAGTTGTTTATCATGAAGTGGATACGCCGTGTTTTACTGTACGAAACATCATGTAGAAGATTTTGCATTTTCATCTCTACAAAATCAAGAATGTGCACAAATTAAATGAAAGGGGATTGGGAGATTCGTAAAACCTTTGCACTTCAGTTCCTTGCTCGAATGGTAATTGACGTCAATCGGCCACGGCTACTGAACATTCTGTGGACTAACGAAGCCCATTTTTGCCTCAATGGCCAAGTTAACACCCGCAATTGTCGAGTTTGGGGAGCAGAAAACCCTCATGCTATCCAGAAACAACCCTTGCATCACAAACAAGAAAGAAAAATCATGCACCAAGCATAGATTATGAAACACTTTCCAACACTAACAGAATACATAACAAACTATCGCTGTTTAATAAGGTAAATAAGGTATCTAAGTAAACATTTCAGAAAAACACAAAACACATTTGAAAACCAGATTTCAGCAATTTCCATCCACAGCCGGAAAGGTACTCCAATTATTTTCTGCAGCCCTGTATATAATTTATATACTTGCATATACTCTATAGTATGCTACAATTTAGTTCAGTAATAAAACACATAACACAGTTGGAAATTCATCTTCAGCAGTTTCGTTTCTACCTGTTGGTAATATATCAAAAGATTAATATCCGGAATTAATTTCTATGACAGTTTATTTACATCGTTTAAAACTCATCTCGATAAAAAGTAATTATCTAGAATTTCAAACAGGAAATGAAAGTGCCTGATGCAAGATGAAGAGGTTTTTACAGCACGTGCTCTGAACAAGGAAGTGAAAGACTAAAATACGTATTAGTGACGTAAATTGACTTTACGTCATTACCATCCAATGAAAGAACTTAAAAATGATGTCACTTGATAAGGACTAAGACTGTTGCATCTCTGCTTTATAGAACTTTAAGAGATTCTTTTTAATTCGCGATGGAAACGGACATTATGTCGTTTTCCCTTAAACTTAAATTGAAATAATGTTTAAAACTAAATTTTATGTAACTATTAAATGTAAGCTATGTAAATTAAATAATTTAACAGTATTATGAATATGTTTTATTAATTAATAATATTTTAACATTACTTAATCAGTCTCATGGATATTCTTCAAACCAAGGATTTACATAGTGTGTGTGCCAATCGTAATGGATTAATACGAAATTCTGGTGATCATGGCCTAGCGGAAAAAATGAGGAGTGAGGACGATTGCTGGAAAATAGAGGTAAGCAAATATCTTACCTATCTTTTGTTCCGAAAGTTGAATTAATTATTTATATTGCTTTAGAAAGCGCAAAATTACTGACTACCGAGAAAATAACACCAACACTACCAACAGATGGAACATATTTGAATTATTTTGTACAGCCCTGTACATTACCTTAAGCTTTTTATACACGCCACATACTAAGCTATAGTTTAATTCAGGCAAATACATGCTGAAATCACACTTCTAGAAATTATCATACATAGACAGCCAAGTATTCCGTTCTTTGCGTGGCACTGTATATGATTTTATTTATATTCCACAAACTTTTCTTGGTATGCTAAATGCAGGGTGATTTTTTTTAAAGTTGTGAAAGTAAAACCCTATAACGAAAGAACCACTGATCCAAATTACCGGAAATTTCACCAGTATGCTCCCAAAGCAATGGCAATTTTTTAGGCATGGTTAAAAAAAACTTAAAATATCACCGACAGATGGCGCTGTATATGCAGTAAAGTCGGGAGAGGAGCTTGTGCAAGACACACGCACAGTGGATACTCTTAACTCTGTTGTGGAACATGCGGTTTCACGTTTCCAACAGGCTGAAAACATTGGACAGCACACGGAAAATTGTATGCGTTAGTTGCGCAGTTCTGCACGAATGTTTTAATCCATATTTTTATTTCGTTCTGTTTCTGCAGGTGTTTGCAGTTCCTTTTCCAATTACTGCATTCTGTATGTTTTTGATATACAGAATGCAGTAATTGGGAAAAGGAACTGCAAACACCTGCATAAACAGAACGAAATAAAAATATGGAGTAAAACATTCGTACAGAACTGCGCAACTAATGCATACGATTTTCAGTGTGCTGTCCAATGTTTTCAGCTACGAGTTGGAAACGTGAAACCGCATGTTCCACAACAGAGTTAAGAGTATCCACTGTGCGTGTGTCTTGCACAAGCTCCTCTCCCGACTTTACTGCATATACAGCGCCATCTGTCGGTGAGATTTTAAGGTGTTTTTTTTTAACCATGCCAAAAAAATTCCCATTGCTTTGGGAGCATACTGGTGAAATTTCAGGTCATTTGGATCAGTGGTTCTTTCGTTATAGGGTTTTATTTTCACAACTTTAAAAAAATCACCCTGTATATTTTACGTTCAAAATGCGTAACCCGATCAAAAACTCATTTTAATCAATTTACACTGATGCACCGTAATGCTTACGAATTTTTTTTTGTGTAGCCCTGTATATGATCTGTAGAATTTATACATACCTCATAGCAATAAAAAATTTATTTAAACACATACATTACTAAAATCCCACTTCCAATTATGGCATATAAACAATATTTCGGACACAGTACTGTACCCGAAATATTTTGTGTGTCCCCGTAATTGAACGATAAATGCTATGCACATAACAAGTATCTTGTAGTAAACCTCAATAATGTATACCAATTTCATTATATTTGAAATGACGTAACATAATTAAAATACGCTGCAAACAGTTTTCCCCCGTAGACCATTATGTAAAAGAATACTTTTGTGTGGCACTGTAAAGGAAAGAAAAAAGCTTTACACTCCATATTCTACAGAAAGCATGTCTTAGTGCATCTCCGAAATTGATATCAATTCCATTTATGTTTGTAATAGTGTAACATAATTAAAATGCGTCGCAAACGATTTTCCACATTAAACCATAATGTAATGATATTCTTTTCAGTTTCCCTGTAAACTAATTATAAGTGAAAGACGCACCATGTTCGATAGTAAGCATCTTGTAGTGTATTTCAGTGATGTATATCAATTTCAATATATTTGAAATAGTATCACATCATTAAAATGCACTGCAGAGAATTTTTCCCCATAGACCATAATGTAACAGCATTCTTTTGAGTGCCCCTATAAAAAAAGTATAAGTGCTACACACTTTATTTTCAATACCAAACATGCTATAGTAAACCTTAATAACATATCAATTACATGACTTTCCGAATATATTTACGCGAGTTAGAGCACGGACAGACAGTAGAACATAGTTGAAAAGTGTTTATGAATTCGGTTTGTCTGTCTATCTGTCTGTCCGTACTCTAACTCGCGTAAATATATCCGGATAGTAATGCAATTGATATATGTTATTGAGGTTTACTATAGCATTAGCATGTTCGGTATTGAAAATGAAGAGTGTAGCACTTATACTTTTTTTTACAGAGGCACTCAAAAGAATGCCGTTACATTATGGTCTACGGGGAAAAATCCTTTGCAGTGCATTTTAATGATGTGACACTATTTCAAATATATTAAAATTGATATACATCACTGAAATACACTAGAAGATGCTTACTATCGAATGTGGTACGCCTAGCACTTATAATTAGTCTACAGGGAAACTGAAAAAAATTCCATTACATTATGGTTTAATGTGGAAATTCGTTTGTGGCACATTTTAATCATGTTACACTATTGGAAGCATAATGAAATTGATATCAATTTCTGAGATGCACTAAGACATGCTTTCTGAAGAATATTGAGTGTAAAGCATTTTTTATTTCATTTACAGTGCCACACAAAAGTATTCTTTTACATAATGGTCTACGGGGGAAAAATTGTTTGCAACGTATTTTAATTATGTTACGCCATTTCAAATATAATGAAATTGATATACATTATTGAGGTTTACTACAAGATACGTGTTATGTGCATAGCATTTATCGTTCATTTACTGGGACACACAAAATATTTCCACCAGGACTTATCCATATATCGACAGCTTCTGAAATACACATTGTTTCTATCTTAAGACTGTCTAGTGCAGTTGCAACAACAAAGATTTAAAGCTTTTTGATAAAAATATGTATTGCTCAATATTTATTATACACTTGTTGAAAACTCTTGCTTACATTCAAAGACTATTTTCCTGTATTTGAGATAATTTATCACGAAGGATTTGGCACACGCATAATGTGAGTTCCATTGTGTCATTTGACAATTGTGGCATCAGATATGCTTGTTCCACAATCTAACCATGTGCTTTGTGAACATTCCGAAAGTACTTATACAATTTGATTTAGTTCTTATTTAGTAATACATCTTTTGTACCAAATTAATAAGATGTGGAACACCCATATGTGATAAGTTATGGGTGTTTTTCCTTTAAAATATTCCACATTTTACCCATTTTGTTTTCTTTATCAGTTACCACAGCAAAAACAGTACTATACAAGTTCTTCACATTCTGTTATTGCTTCCTCCATGATGGCAGCACATTGTTCTGCTGTTTTTTCTATGATACAGCATCAATCACTTTCGGTAGATGACTGCTTGTTCCTGTGTGTATTGGATAGCTTGAATAGGATCATTCTTCACACTTGACCACCCATCCAATGTTAATATTAAGCTGCTATTTTTTACCTTTTCAAGAGCTATTGGCCTACTTGCTGAACTGCTGAATCTAAAAGCTTCCCACTCAGATCTTTTGCTGATGGAGGTTTGTAACCAGGTCTTAATGTTTGAATCATGCGCTTGAAGGCATATCAAGTTCAACAACATTAAAAGATATATTTGCAACATAAAAATACATTGATATTGCTTTGTCAATATTTTCTTTTTGATCTTCAGTTGTCTTAATCACAAAATCACTTATTTGATGTTGTATGTGGTTAGAAGTAGAGGATGCACAAACTACTGGGTTTGCGCTGACAGATGTACATGCATCTATGGAAAGAGATCCGCTGGCGTTTAAAGATTATGCTTCAGAATCTTCACTTCCAGTATTCCACATCATTCTGATTCTGGCTGGACATTTTTGTAAATGAGCTTTTATTCTTTCTATTTTGCATATTTTAATTTACAATGTTTGCATTTGCATTTTGAGTCACTATTATTTTTTACCACTTCTCTCCACTCACTTACCAACTTTAGACCACTTCCTTGTACTTTTGGCATTTTTGAAGAACCTGGAAACTCAATTTTTCTAATATTTGATTCAATTTTAGAATACAATGAGTGTAATTAATGAACAATAAAAAGACAAATTTTAAACAATACTAAGACTATTAAGTTTTGATTGACTATAATAAAACACTGATTTTAATATTACTTCAAATATGTGACCATGTGCACTTCATTCACACACATCAGAGTATGGTTTTTTGTGTGTATGCATTGCATGTCCATGTGCTAGCCTATTGTTTGACCAATCAGCTTCAAGGCTAAAAGTGAAATTTTCTGCTCACATACAATATTGCTTCACAACTCAGCTGCAAGCTGATTGGTCAAGTCGTCAGTTGGTCTTTACTGTCTGCATCTGAACTTTCATTAGCTATTTTCTTCAGGCATGTTTAAAAGCATTTGGATGAGTTTTAGATTACAGGCATGAAAATCTTCCTTCTTTTCAGTTAATTTTGTTTTTGGTCATTTCCTCTCAGCTTAGAAATTTCTTTAAATTTCTGGTACTTTTGAAATATATTTAAAATGGCATTTATCTTTATCTTATTTATTAATTTTTGTACATTTGTTAAACATAAACTTCAGATGACAGTAATTGTTTAAATGTTTAATTTCATATTTTGGTTTTCACCTTTTTTTTTCATTCTTATACCTTAAATTAAATAATGTTACAGTTGTGAAAACACGAGAAAATTTGAAAGACTCCACAATGGGTTTTTTCAAGTGGATCCGCCTGAAAAAACCCATCCGGATTTTTTTCAGGCCGGGCCCCACTTGGGCAAACCCTGCTTTAATATGTATTGAAATAATTATAACTTTTACATTCATTTATACAAAACTGTTTTCTAAATTATAATAGTTTTTTATTGAAAAATTAAAAAATGATAAATGCAGTTTTATAGAAATGACAAAAATGGTGAAAAAATGTGGGTTTTTCAAAAGATGGTAAAAACCATGGGGATTTTTTTTTTTTTTTTCTGCAGATTGTAAAAACCATCATGTGGATGAAAAAAAACATGTGATAAATACTTACCAACCTTGTGTGAATGCAATAATAGTAAATTTCAAAGACTCTTTTCTAAAAAAATAAAAAAAAAAATTATCAGAAATTCTTTTTTAATTGAAAATACTCAGTCATCATAACTGTAGAAAGAGAAAAAAGAATTTAATCTGGTATCTTGCAATGGATTTTTGAAAACATTTTAAAAAGGATGAATTAATGGAGTTTCGTCAGCTGAGTTGAACTGAATAGCCACTGATTTCTTCGAAAGCTGTAAAATGTTTGATAATGTTTAGCACAATTTATCTAAGTGAGAATGCATTTATAAATAAAATTTAAACAAATAATACTATATAAGTTAAAACTAATAAAAGTTGAGCCTGACATTAAAAAGCTATGCATGGTTAAGCAACCCAATGCTGCACATCAGTGATAAACACACATTTAGTTATATGAAATAGATAATACATCTAAGCCAGCCAATTACACATATAAGCAATAAGTCAAACTATTGTAGACTTCCACTCCAAATTGTTTATAATTTACATATTAATATACAATTATGATGCTACTACACATATGAATGTCAATAAAAGAAAATAATCTAGGTATTATTATAGTAAAAAAACGATGCAGATTTAAATAATAATACTCAGGAATTGATTAACTTGGAGGCCCAGGCCAGGACATACATGTTTTTTAGGGTCTCTCCTAGGAAATTGTATATATGAATTCTTCTATTAGACCTATTTTAGAATTTTGAGGCCACTTGGAGAGTGAGCCCCCAGGGTTTGTGTGCTGATTGCTGAATGTCCAGCTCTAAATCAGTCTCTGTTAATGTTACCTTCGTTACTTGGTGAGCAGTATGACGAAGTATAAATTTTGATTGAGTAGTAAGCCAGTCTCAGAGTTTGGGAATCCCTGTACTAAAGTTTTCAATGCAGAGCATTTCAGAAAAGCTGTACTACAGTAGATGATCTTTATAATGTAATTCTATATATAACGCACAACTTCTCAGATGTAAACAATGAATTTTGCAATTAAAAAGCATCTGCAATCCACATCGTAGAAATATTGTTACCCTCTGGAAGACTAAGATTCAGACATTATTTCATCTTTATCTTCTAATTCAGAGTTTCTTTAATCAAAACATTTGAGCAATACAGTGCTTTGGGCCAGGCATACTTGGGTCATGTTTATAAGGTAATTTAACAATATGTCGAATGATCTATAATATTATGCAAAAACTTATAATTTATGCAACTTCTGGTCCCAAGGAATGTAATATGTCCTTGTACTGTATATTGATATGTTCCAGACATGTTTGGCCCAGTTTACAAGATAAGTTTAATGTGTTAAATGTGCTCTATATAACACAAAATTCTATAATATGCATAACCCCTCATCTCAATGTGGGAGTTAAGATCTTCTACTGTATTTAGAAAAAAATATATATGAAACCATCTTTAATATGTTAGTGAATAATCAGAATTGAATTCCCATATATTAAACAATCTTAATAATTTAAACTTTTGAGTATTTTCATAACCATTTATGTACATAAGTTACATTTATATTTAATAACATATTTTGATAAAAAGCAGATATAAACATTTCTTATTTAAAATATCCCTACTTTATAAATATTGGGGTTCGACTATAATAGTGGTGTGTTAGAATTAATGTGGTTTTCAACCTGTATAAATTGCTAAACAAACCATACCAACTTGATGGAAGAAAAAATTATAAGATCCGAGACAACATTGAAACCTAAATTGATTGTAATTTGATATTTAATAAGTTTTACCAATATCACAGAACCATTGCAATTCTTAATTCAGAAAAGAGAGAAACTTTATATTAATGGCCAATAAATATCTACATGTCTGGTTTTCATACTTCATATTAGCTTACATAAATTCGATTTTCAAGCTCATTTTCACATTCATTAGTACTTAATTCTGATTAAAATATCCAATAGCTAAAACTTTATTTCATTGAGCATATTTTTGAAAGACTTATCAAAAATTAAGCTAAAGAATGATTTAACTGCTTGTTAACTGTTGTACAAAGAATGGTGTTTTTATAGTTGACATTTGATATAAAAAATAACATTTAATTTCAAAACAATTAATGTAAAAATTTATTAAAATAACATTATAAAAAAATTAATACTTATATTATTTGTTATATAATATTTTAAATACTTTAAAAATATAACAATAAGTTTAAAAAAATACATATGTTTTCAACATGTATCAACAACCTGTTTCAATGAAACTTCACCTGCACATTTATAAAATCCATCATCCCCAAGGGCTGATCCCATTTCACAAAGGTACAAATTTGTTATAGTCTCAGTTCCAAATTCATCATCTTCAAACTTTAAATAAAGGTATTGATCAATGTAATTGTTGCGTCTCAATCTACTTACTGGCCGAGATAATTTTGCTATTGTCACATGGGGAACAAAAGAATATTTATCAGCTATAGTGTTACTAACAAGTTCATCCACTAACCGTTTTCTAAAATTCAAAAGGTCATCATTTTTTTCAATTCTAGCATAAAGAACTCTTTGTCTAAAGTTGTCCAGACCTTCAAGTTTTATAGTAACCAATGGCAAATTCTGAGATGCCACTCTTTTCATAGATTCTACTGCATTGATAATATCACTTGGTGAGTCAAGTTTAAGAACACAGAGTGTTAAATGATACTTCTCTGGTAAATTACAACATTCACTTAAAAGTTCTTCTCTTGATTTCATGTAGTCTGCTACTCTTTTTAAATTGTTTACTGTATCCTCACTTCTTATTCTGGCAGCTATGAAAAAGTTCGCTCTGTCAGATGTATCATACTCTTCTTCATCATTAATGTCACAATCTTCAGAAGAAACGTCATCCTTTTTAGGTACAACAAAGCCTTCTTCCCAAAAATCTAACTCTTCTTGGTCAACCATAGCCATAAATTCATAAATGTCTAAAGAATATTTGTCTGTAGATCCAAAAACGATATCCTTCCTAGTAGTTTTGTCCCACACTTTTCTGTTTTTGTATTTGAAATACTGTATTCTGTGTTTAGGAAGAGCTAAGGAATAATTATCAACTACAGCAGGGTCATTCCAGTCTAAAGCTGTGAATGGCTTTTCGACAATGCCATCAAATCTATCAATATAACCAACAGTAAATTTTTCTTGTGGTAGAGAATCATCCCATAACAACCTGGATATGACATCACGGGCAGTTTTCATAGAAGGCTTTTTTGTATCACATTCTCCTTCCCCAACTGCAAAATGCTGAGTGGTTTTGTTTTTAGACTTTTTCTTTCCTTTTTCCGCCATCTGAAATATGTAAAAATAATAAAATTAAATACAAAAAAATAATTATGATCGGAATAAGCAATTAACTGAAGAAACTAGACTACAAGTTGTAAATTTCCAACTGGACGAAAAATGTCCGGGCCAGGATTCGAACCTGGGATCGCTTGGCTGAAGCCGCCACGCTCTACCACTGAGCTATCCCGGTCGAATCTGGAGGGCATAATTCATCCAGTTAACCTTATTGATCAAAGCATCTGGTCTGATATTTTAATCATAGACTAATAACTGAAACTAATGGAGATATTATATTTGTTCAAATATGATATTTGATCACAAAAGATTATTTTGATTCATAAATAAACCCAGATTTCAAAAAAGGCAAAAAAAAAAAAAATCCTGAAAGATTAAAAGCAATTTAATAAGGTAAATTAAATATAATAAATGAAAATTACAGCCATTTTAATCATACAGCACAGTAATTTACATTGTAATGACAATAAATAGATTATCAAATCACACCATGGTTACAAAAGCAAATATAGGATGATGTGCACATAAATCGTGAGTAAAAAACATGGATTATATAAATTTCAAACTATGACAATGGCAAGCATCAGAGTAACCACATTTATGAAAAAAAATAACAAACAGCCTGTTTTTTCTTCAAAGCATTTTTAGTTTTGTCAATTCATAATTTTTTTTAAATCTTGCAGTGATGAGATTATACTGTGTTTCTGCAGATTTCCCTTTTGAAAAAAATTCATCTAAACTACCTACTTCCTGTCTTTATCAAAATTTTCTCTAACTCTTTGTCTCCCTCAGCACAGTTAGTTGAATTTAAGATTCTTTACTGGACTGCCACATGTGCATCACCTGAATCATTCCA
The DNA here is from genome assembly GCA_963931845.1 of Maratus michaelseni. Classification (NCBI taxonomy): domain Eukaryota; kingdom Metazoa; phylum Arthropoda; class Arachnida; order Araneae; family Salticidae; genus Maratus; species Maratus michaelseni. The sequence goes on from OZ007588.1 coordinate 452,070,283, forward strand.
TGTCAAATCAACACATTTTTTGATGAAATTTTACCTCACCATATCAGATTTTAAAGAACTGTGGCACATAGTTAGTATTTATATAGACTAAGAAAAATACCAAATGTTTTTGAAAAATATCAGGTTTTTTTTTTTTTTAATTATGGCTACATAAACCTCTCGAAAATTGTCAAAAAATGCTAGTCTGCTAGATTTTCAAATTGTCATAAAATCTCTAGTAATTAAAATAGGAAGGTGAAAGAAGTGTCATATTGCAGCATTTAAAAAAATATATAAAAAAATATAAAAAATATGTTGCATTATTGTTAAATAGTTTCCAAAGTTTGAAAATGAGACAACAATAGGTTCATAGGGAAAATAATTTTTTAAGAAGGCTTTTTTCATCAATTTCAAGTATGATACAATAATTCATAAAAATTTGACTTTATTACAATATAATATGCAACAGGATAAATTTTGTAAAAAAGAATAAAAATTTTTAATTTGAATTGAGTAAGAGATTTTTCTTTAATTTTTTAAAAAAAAATTACAGAAATAAAATGGGACAATAGTAGAACAGGGATAATGGAAAATGGGACAACAATGGGCTCATAGAAAAAATAATTTTTTTAAGAAAGGCCTATTTTATCAATTTCAAGTATGATGCAAATACTATAATTTATAAAAAAAAAATGATTTTAATATGATATGCAACATAATATTATTTGTTAAGGGAAAAAAAAATGTAATTTTAATTGTTACTCCCCCCCCCCCCCCCCTAACAATTATAGAAAATACATTCTATTAATGTAAAATTTCAAAAAATTATAGAAAATAGGTGGTATTATTATAAAATAGTTTCCAAAGATTGAAAATGGGACAACAATGGGTTCATAGGGAAAATATTTTTTTATAAAGGCATTTTTCATTAGTTTCAAGTATGATACAATAATCCATAAAAATTTGACTTTATTACAATATGCAACAGGATAAACTTTGTAAAGCAGAACAAAAATTCAAAATTTTAATTTTATTTTTAAAATTTGAATCGAGAAAAAAGATTTTTCTTCAATTTTTTTTACAAATTATATCAATAAAATGGGTTAACAATGGATTCATAGAAAAAATAATTTTTTAAGAAAGGCATTTTTCATCAATTTCAAGTATGAAACAAATACAATAATCCATAAAAAGTTGACTTTAACATGATATGCAACAGCAATATAATTTGTTAAGGATAAAAAACAATTAAATTTTCAAATTTTAATTGTGATTTTTTTCCCCCAAAACATTTATAGAAAATACATTCTTTTAATGTAAAATTTCAAAAAAATATAGAAAATAAGTTTCAAATTAAGAAAATAGTTTCCAAAGTTTGAAAATGGAACAACAATGGGTTCATATAAAAAATTATCTTTCAAAAAGACATTTTTCACCAATTTCAAGTATGACACAATACAATATGATATAATATGATGCACTACAATAGTTCAAATATAAACTTTGTACAAAATTGTCAAATTCTTTATAAAGTAACATTCACCTTACCAATACATGTCCTTTCACACTTCTTGCTATTGAATTTAATTGGATAATGACTTGTTGGTTTTCAAAATGTCATTTTGTGACAAAACATATATTCTCCCAGTGTGTCAGAGGATCAACTGAACACAAAATATCCGTGAAAGGTGTCTATAGCACATCTGGCTTCCTAGGATAAGAAAATGATGGCAGATGGCCGTGTGATGCAGTCACATATTTTTTTTTTTTCCTTTTTCATTTTAAAATGTTTCAAAATTAATATTTCCTCATTTAAACTGTATTTAAAAAAAATAAAAGAAAAAAAACATTTATTTTTTATTTCTTTATTGAGTGTGTCTTCCTAAATTTGTAATAAATAAAACCTAATAATAAGACATAATTAATATACTACTTTAAAATATCATTTATTTTCTTTTTTTCCGTTGCAGTTTGCTAAAGTGTTAAAAACAATTAAATTTTATACTTCCCCTTTGATATTCATTTTTATTTCGGTTGTCTGTTTTTATTTAAATAAAAACGTTAATTTAAGTAATATCACAGTTGTGTTGGCAGACTTGGAGGCTCCTCATAGGGTTGTCGTATTTGGCATGCTCGTTTCGCCAAAGGTGATGTTTGTTTTCACTTTCTGCGCACTCAATTTACATTTTCCCTTTATTTTCTATCTAACGTCTTTTACCCGTACGTTTAGTTGGGAATCTATTTTTTTCGCCAGTATTTGTGTTGGCGATATTGTTTAGATAAAAAATTAGTCAGTTATGTAAGTGTGATGGTAGCAAGAAGGCTTGTGCTCCAGTTAATGTGGATTGAAAGAAAAATACTTATGTCTGTTTTTAATAATTTTTGGGTGCTAATGCTATGCCTCTAAACTTGTCAGCATCTTTGTTACTTCAATATTGACATGTAAATAAAACGATTGGTTGTGTACGAAATGGAATAATTTAATCTTTTGAAAGTCAACTTTTCTTCCAGTAAAAAAAATGGTTTTCGAACCTGAGATTCTATACTCCACAGTACGAAAATGGCTCATTGTGATGGTCGAACGCCACCACAGGCCCATGTGGATGCAAAAATGTAACCTTAAGTTTATCACATTCTTTATCCTTATCCATGATATAAGAAAGCGTCCAATAGTTGTTATATAGAAAAGTGTGATATACACATTGAAGTCTTATGTCCATCTCCATCATTTTCTTATCCTAGCAAGCCAGATGTGCTATGGATAATGGATACTTCTCATGTATGTTTTGTATTAAGTTGATCCTCTGACACCAAATGGGAGAATATAATGTTTTATCACAAAATGACATTCTGAAAACCAACAAGTCATTATCCAATTAAATTCAATAGCAAGAAGTATTAAAGAACATGTATTGGCAATTGGCAAGGTCTTGTGTTATTTTATAAAGAATTTGACAATTTTGTACGAAGTTTATATTTGAACTATTGTAGTGCATCATATTATATCATGTATTATGGCATACTTGAAATTGATGAAAAATGCTTTTTTTAAAAATAATTTTCCCTATGAACCCATTCTTGTCCCATTTTCAAACTTTGGAAACTATTTTACAATAATAGTACAACCTATTTTATATAATTTTTTGAAAAAAAAAAAAAAAACATTTTTTTTACAATTTAAATTTATTTTTTATACAACCTCTATCATGTTGCATATCATATTAAAGTTCATTAAAAATGCTGCAATATGACACTTCTTTCACCTTCCTATTTTAATTACAAGAGATTTTATGACAATTTGAAAATCTAGTGGACTAGCATTTTTTGACAATTTTAGAAAAATTATATAGCCATATTTTCAAAACAAACTGATATTTTTCAAAAACATTTGATATTTTTCTTAGTCTATATAAATACTATCTATGTGCCACAGGTCATTAAAATCTCAGATGGTGAGGAAAAATAGGTGTGTTAATTTGACATGGAATGAATCACCCCCATTCTCCCAACAGATTGACAGCATAGTCGCTGCAACAGCATAAAACGATGGGACCTGTGTCAGAGTCCCCCAACAGTTTTGGGATACCAGGCACCCAAAAGAGAGCTAGGCCCTTGTCCTAAGCCAGGTTTCCCAGCACATATTTGCTGTACCAACATACTGGGACGTGATTGAAATAATGATAAATAAGTGGTAAATCATTTTAATCTTCCCTAGTAATTTTCACACTCCCCTTTGCCTACCATCAAAAGAGGAGGGGAATTTTAAAATATAGGGTGGAAAAAGAGTCAAAGCAAAAATTTTCCTCCTTTTATCTTTCAAAATTATTGCGAAAGGTGATGTTTTAAATGAATTTTATAGATACTGAACCATGAAAAGATGATTGAGAGTTAAGCAGTCAAATATAATAAAAGATGTATCAAATTTATAAAATATCTTTAAAAAGGCTTACTTGTTTATGTTTAAAGTCTAAATAAGGCATCTACAAATTTCATGATGCAAATTCCAAAATGAATGTAGGATTCAATATAGAATGATTGTTCGTAACTCAAAGTTTCCACAAAAAGTTGTTTTCAAGTGAGAAAAAAAAAGAAAGAGAAGAAAACAACAATGGTTTGACAACAGCTTTTAGAGCAATATATTTGTTCTTTTTTGTAGGAAAATAAATGACAAATATGAAACCAGGAAAAAAATTATAAAATACAGTGTAATGAAAAAATTGACACAAGTTCTGGAAAATTTCTGGCAAAATTGGAAGAGTCGACAGTTTTGCACATATTCTATGGTTACAATAAATATAGTATATTATAATATATGCTGCCCAGATCAAGAAGCCGTAAAGTTGCCCTTAAATCAAAATTAGCAGCTTGATGGTATAATTATGAAAACAGTTTCATCCCCGACATAATTTTCAGGTTTTCAAGACTTGAACAACATCCTCACTTTTTCTATTAATAATGAGAAAGAAAAATCATGCCTTATGCACAGATTATGAAACACTTTCCAATAAAACAGAATTGAACCGTTAAAAAGGTGAAACCAGATTTCAGCAATTGTTGTGTAGTATAGCCAAACAGCTATTTGAATTCTTTTGTATACCTGTGTATAATCTATAGATCTGTATAAACATTACATAGTGTGCTAAAATTTAGCTTAGTTCAGATAAAAAATGCATAACACAATCGAAAATTCAGCTTCAGCAGTTTCCACCAATGGATGGAAATCCAGTTGAATAATTTTGTAGTACATCCCTGTACAGTGGTGGGGTATTAAAAGAAAAACTTACAAGCCAAGGATTTATTTTACCAGCCACCAAGATGCATCATACAGTTGAAAATTATGTGATTGCAAAAAAAAAAAAAAAAAAAAAAAAAAAAATGCATTACTATTAGTACAATTCATTTTCGTAATTATTTTTCTCCTATAAAATTAAGAAATATATACAACAGAGAAAAGTTTAGTATAGGATAGAATTTAGTACCATGTTTACATCGCATTAATTTCAAGAGTTGCAAAATATAGCTAGTAAGTCAAAAAAAAAAAAAAATGTTTATCTTCTATAGCTTGCAATTTTTTAAAGACTGTCAGAAAATTCTTTCACCAGTGGTAAGTAAAATGATGTAATTCCCCACCCCTGCATATTATCTACAGATTTTTATACATCCCTCATATTAAACTAAATTTTAATCCATGATAAAAACAGGGCTGTGGAGTCAGAGTTGGAGAGTCGGGCCCATTTTTGTGCAAAAGAGTCAGAGTTGGAGCCACTAAAAAACAGGCCGACTCCAACTCCAACTTATTTTTTGGACAGTTTGAATTTAAATTAAACCAATTATATGTAATTTTAAATTTATAAACTGAATTATTTTTATTTTTGGACTATATATACCAGGCAATCCAGGTTAAAGAGGCCCAATATACTGTCCAGTGTACAGCATAGATGAAAACTGTTTTTAATTGAAAACTCTAGTGAATATTTTATATGTAATATAGTTTTTTTTCTCGATTTTTGGGGGTTTGCAGAACCCGATCAGGGTTGGAAAAAAAAACGGTTTTTTAGAAAACCCCCCCAAAAAAATGGGTTTTTTTGGTTTAAACCGGGTTTTTTAAAATTATTGTATAAATAACATTTTTAAGAAAAAGAGTATAGACTTTAGTAAGTCATGATTTTTTATAATTAATAGTTAATAAACGCTAAACACTCAGATTAGTACTTAATTTTTTTTAATAATTAATTAATAAATACAAAACTTATAATTAAATTACCTCATAAGTATAGATTTCTGTAGGGAAAGTTTTATTGTTTGAAAAACTTAGCTATTATTTTATTACTATACTTACAGATATATAAACTTTTGGAAAATAATTAGAGAAATTATTATGTGTATTGATACAAAACATAATGAGGGCAAAGAAAAAAAACATATTTTACTAAACCAACAAAAAATTAGCTAAAATAGAAAGCATTTTCATAAGCATAATTTGTGTTCATAACCAAAAAATGATTTACAATATCAATAATATCAACAAATGATAACAAGTCTCTTAATATATATACATTTACATTCAAATCAAAAAATCATTTTTGTCTAATTAAAAGAAAAATATATATGTATTGACTTAACTGATTTTTCTGTGAGTGTAACACTTACAGAAATTGAGACAGAGACTTAAAAAAATCATTTATAATTTTAAAAATACGAACTTTATATTTATTGGTTAAACATACTTAGGAAAATAATTTCTTTATAAAAGCAACTCCATGCATTTAATTTTAATTAAAAGCTTTAAATAAAAAGACAAGTTTTGAAGCTTTTTCCAATCCTAACTTATTTCGTGTTTTTGATTGAACTAATCGAAATGTTGAAAATATTCTTTCAACACTTGCTGAGGATGTTTTGCTGTTATAAGTTGTTCAATTTCAGTAAAGACTTTGCTGTTAAATTTATTTACTTGAATTTGCTGACTCTTCCACCATTCATATGAGGTGACTTCTCTTACTATATTCTGCGCAAAAAAAATTTTCTTCAAAAGCTGAAGATTTGGTGTTAAATTTTACACTCAGTACAAGAATAGAGTTAGATGGATATTTTTTGCAAAATTTAATGCATCTTTTTTTTCTTGCTCAGATAGTTCACTTTGATTGTACCGTGGATCAAGCATATATGCCAAAAAGTGTGTGGGTGTTAGAGACATTTTATACCTGGATTCAAACAGCTGCGAGACTTCTTTATTTACTTTTTTCTCTTTTAATATTTTTTGGAGATCTTTCCAAATATAAACTGCATCAGCAATGGAACAATTATTACTTTGGATATTATCCAAGGCAGTTACAACAGGCTTTAACAGTTCAAACATATCTTCAACATTTCTTTTTAGATTTAGATTAGACATGAGTTTTTGAATGTTTTTATCAATAACATTCCTATTTTCTTCACAAATTTTAAGTAAAGTGGACCAATTTTTAAGGTAAACGTCTAAAGCATCTGAAAAAGAATTCCATCTCAGTATTAGAAGGAAGAACTAATTTGACAGCATTTGCATACAGAACAAAGAGTAACCAATGGAAAAAATGATTATGTCATCATTGATTCTTTGATGCATTCCTTAGTAAATCTTAACTAATCAAGCAATCTAAATAGTAAAAGGTCATTTTTAGTTGAAATCTGTCATTTTGGCTGTTTTTAAAAATAAAAGCTTACAAAAAAGGAAGAAAGAAAATTAACTTTTTTTTTTCTTTTCTCCCCAGCTAATTTTAGAAAAATTATTTTGTCATGTAGATTACAGCTTATAAGAAAAGTTAGATCTAGGGATGGGGGATTTTCAGAAAATCATACAAGCCATGGATTTTTTCTAGCAGCAAGCTAGTAAGATGCAACAATCACATTGTTCAGACAGCATTAATGACTTATTTTTTTACAAAAATGCACTTTCATATTAATATTTCTGTAAAATTGTTACATACAATTAAAAAATATATGCAAGTGCAGAACAGAACTTAGTACCATGTTTACATTCCAGCAAATTGAGAAAAATGTGAAATATGGCCAATGATTTGAAAATTAGGAATGTTTATGGCAAATTTTTATACAATGCAATTTTTTAATACACTGTTTGAAAATTTACTCGCCCAATTAGATAATTTACAAGCCACTGGAAGGTAATGCCATGTAGTTTCCCATCCCTAGTTGGATTGATTAAAAATGTTTGTCGCTTTACAAATTTCATCATTTTTTTAAAAGATTTGCTTTGCTTGTAGCTTGTGCATAACTTGGATTTTGCATTTTTCAATAATGTGTAAAATAAATGAAAACATTAGGAAAAATAAAAAAAAAGGTTGAAAAAAAACCACTTGGTTTAAACCAGCATGGTTTAAACCAAACAACCCTGCCCGAGGTAATGTGAAATTTGAAAATTTCTACTATTTTTTAAGTCGACAGAATCCAAAATATCACTGTATAGAATTCACTCCCCCCCCCCTTTTTTTCATGCTTTCCCGCATATTCTTCGGGTATGTGAGACAGGAGTAACGCCGAAATTGTAAATTTTCTTCCCCTTTTTTTTTCGTGTGTGCAAGAAGCAAGAGTCTTGCATAGTGATTGACCGAATCAGGAATTTCGCCGAATACCGAATATTCGGTCAAAGTGTACACCGAATACTTAAAAATTTTTAATAAATATTTTTGCATATATTACCTTTTTTTAATAAAATTTAATTCAGTTACATTTTTATTCTTAAATCTATTTACATTAAAAAATTAATGACTTCTTTTCACTGACAAATTCATTAATCTGATCACTGATTTGGTATTATTTTATCACTTGTCCATACCCAAAATAAATTATGAAAATATTAAATTTTACAGACTATTGTTACAAGGATAGGGATTATTTGATCACACAAAGCATATTGTACTGAATGTAGCACCTAAACAACTCATTCAAGATGTTAAGACTAGATGGAATAGCACTTATTATATGTTTGAGTGCTTAATGGAACAGAAAATGACATTGTCGTTGTTTTTTACCGAATTTGGTGGGATTATCAATTTAAAAGTTGATCAATGGTCTATGATAGAAAGCATTCTTATGCTTCTTTAACCTTTCGAAGAAATAAAAGTTATAAGTAAAAAAAAAATCTTTAATTTCAGAAGTAATACCCACTGTTTCTACATTGAAATGTTACTTGGAAAACAGTGATAGTGGAGAATTTTTTGGAGTGGGTACCATGAAAGAAACGTTAACAAAAGGACTCGCAGAATGTTTTTCAGAAATTTTTGATGATGAGTTTTATTTTTTAGCTACTATTTTAGATCCCAGATTCAAAACAGCCTTTTTTAAAAATGAAGCAACCACCAATAAAGTAAAAAATGTACTTAAAAGTAAAATGCAACAAATAAATAAACCCTCTGAAATTATTGAACCAGATCAACCACAAAGTTTCGATAAAAAGGATTCCCTCTCACAAACTGTGCATTCATCATTTTGGGAGTGCTTTGTTGAAATTGCTACAAGTGAAAACACAAAGTGAAAATCCTTCTATTGAAAATGATAGCCTCACATCAGATGTTAAAGCTTCAGATGTATTACCACTTATATCAAGAAAAGACAATCTGTTAGTTTGGTGAGGAAAAAAACCATAATAAGTATCCAACACTATCAAAGTTAGTTAAAAAATACTTATTTGCACCTGCCAGCAGTATTTACTGTGAACGATTATTTTCTGAAGCTGGACAGAGAAAACAAACAGATTACAACCAGATAATGCCGAAAAACTCTTATTTTTACACTATAATTTGCCCATACTAAATTTCGATTACAAATAATAATGTATCACTTTTATAAATTATCACTTATAACTGAAGCATATTAAAATAACATTAAATGAGCATTGGTCATCATGTATTTTTACAACTAGTAATACTTTACCTACTATTTTTCATAAATTTGAAATATTCGGCCGAATACTTTTAAGTATTCGGCCGAAACCGAATATTCGGTTTACGTGCCGAATCACCGAATACCGAATCGACTATTCAGTCAATCCCTATGCAAGACTCAAAAATATGTGAAATTGTAATTTTTTCCTGAGTCTTCAGTACCCAAAATAAGGATGAAATAGTGAAATTTCCGTTATATTTCTGCTTTCTATTTTTGGGTCTGCAAGAACTGAAATTATAAAATTAATGTGGAAAATGTAAAATTTAACTTTTTTTCTTTTTTTTTTTTTAAATCTGCAGAACTTGAATTATTTCTAAAATAATAAAATTTTTACCTTTTACTTCCCTTACATCGGAATTTTTTGGGTCTAGAGGACACGAAATAACTTTAAAATTGCAACTTTTTGCATTTTCTTTTCCAAGTCAGCTTGATCTGAAATAGTAAAATTTCCATTTTGTTTTGTTCTTTAAATATCAACTAGCTGACCCCCGCCCAACATTGCCCGGGCCCGTGATAATAAATTTTATATCTTTAACCCAATTTTGTATGAAATTATATTTTTTAATGAAAAATACATGAAAAAAATATTGATATTTAGTGATAAAAGCACTCATGTTCTTGTTTTTTTACGTAGTCATTTCATAGTTTTAAAATAAAAAGTTACTTTTGTCCAAACTCTTTGAAATCTTTATTAGTGATAAATACAACGGTTTTACAGCCTGTGTAAAATTTTCGTGAAAAAAATATTGTTATCTAGTTGTAAAAGAAATGTTTTCTTCTCACTTTTTTATTTGTTTGTTTGTGTTTGTGCCGGCTCCTATAACATAGCAATAAAAAAGTAGTTCTCATCTTCCGAACTATCTAATATTTCAATCGGTTATAAATTTAACTGTATCCAAGCTCTCTTTAAAATTCTGCGAAAAAATATGCATATTTAGTAGTGAAAACATGAGTTCTTTAAAAAAAGCTTTAGCTTTCAACCTCAGAGCAAAAATATATCAGACGGTCAATGCTTTCAATGCAATGGTATGTCTCCATCCTTTTTCAATCCCCCTAGACTAAACAGGCGAGGGCAAATCAATCATGTTTCCCATTTCTGAGGGGAGAAGTCTTAAAAAAACCCTTGTGTTCCCTTGTAATTCTTTGGGTTCTGAAGACCCCAAATGATGCTTAAATTGCAAAATTTTCGACTTCTATTTTTTGGATCTGCAGGAATGAATATAAAACCAAAATTAAACATCCTTTTGCCCATATTTTGGCATAATATATATTTGTTATTGCACCCCCCTCTCTATATTTGACATAACATATTTTGGTTAAGTAAATCTATTTGTCTTAAAATGACATACCAGCATAATATATCTAGTTTGGATTCCACTGATAGATTTTTGTGTGTGTTGTTCAAAGTAAATTTTGGAGATTTAATAGATTTCAACTGCTGTTTCTAATAGCTTCTAATTTAACTTTTCGATATAAATTTATGTACATATATATATTTTACATACAATTTTTGTACAGTTATGACATAATTAAATTTTACCATATATAAAATTTAGTGCATATTGTGTGTTTGTGCGAGTGCACCTAGAGTATATGAGAGATGGGGGGGGGGGGGGGGGGGGAGGTTCAAAATATTTTCAGTCTTGACCAGAGCCATTTAATGCAGGGGAAAAGTTCCACCATTACTTTATAAGAGTATTTTTGCCCCATTTAAAACAAAAATTCTGTGTTTAAAAGAGGTGAAATTTTTTATACTAAAATGATGTTGGAAGTTTGCCCCTACAGTAATTGGGTCCTGGTCTTGACTACTTATCACAGCTAACCCATGATTCATCTGAAGAAATGAAATGGAAAAAACTTGTTATCTGTCAATATGCATATCACATGCTTCAAGGTCAAACAACAGTGTGTCAATAGGTTGCAGAGTTGCTACTACTTTTTTTAAATAGTAATATTGCATTTATTTAATGACAAATTTAATAAAGCGACTATTACTATTTCAAAACAAATGGTAGCAATAAAGCAATCTGAATAATTGGAACAGACCCAACAGGCAATACGGGTATATTAGCTATCCCGGAATCGGAGTCTGTCATTTTTCCCACCAACTCCACAGCCCTGTAAAAACACATAACACAATTGAAAACATACTTTCAGAAATTACAATCCATCAAAAGCAATGGATGCATGCAGTTCCTTGCATAGTTATGTATATAAATTTATTTATATTCTACAAAAATCTCTTAGTATACTAAATAGAGTTGAGCTTTAAAATGTAAAACTCAGTTAAAAAACACCATTCAGCAATTCATGCTCAATACATAGTAATGCTTACAAATTATTTTGTGTAGCCCTGTATACGATTTATAGAATTTATGCACACCATATAATATGCACAAATTTTGTTAAACATAAAAATGCATACCACATATGAAAACGCAACTCCATCTTTTATCACTCACAGACAGTACTATTGTAGAGATTATATAACACTGTCTTCTTTTTATTTTTACAGATTAATTACGTAATCTTTTTTTAAAATCTTTACTATACTAAATGCAATTATATTATCAATTTTAACTTAATATTTCTAATTTGGTTAAATTCTAAAAATTTATTATAATATTTATATTTGGTATTTTTTAAGCACATTTTTAATGTAATTTTCAAAATGCAAAATTTGCAAACACTTCTATTTAACACATAGTCCATTTGCACACTTTAGTTTATGTACAAAAGTTCAGCCAAGTAATTTTTTCTGCTTAAAAAGGGTAAATTTGTAAAAGCAATTTTCTCTTAAATAGAAAATTTTCAGCTCTTTCCAAAAAGATGCGGATTATTTCGCAGGAATAGTAGCATTATAATTTGTTTACAGCATGTACATGTGACCACGTAGATAAACTATATTTTTTATAAGCTTTTATAAAATTTCAATATGACAAATGCTTTGATATGTTGCACATTATTTCTGAAAGTGAATCTGAAACTATACAGTAGCTATTGGCCGCATAGCAACTAACCAAAAAAATATCGTGACTAAGTAAAATAAACAAATGACCACTTGTGTTATAATGGCAGTTGTATTATGCATTTTTCATTTATTTTGTAATTTGTTATATAACATAATTATTATAAGGTTAACTTAACTAGGGCTCACAATGATGTTTTCCAATCAGATAAGATATACTAACCCTTAACAACTAAATTTTGTAGCACTTAATTTAGTTCAACTAGAATTAAGATTGTGAAAATGGTTAATAAACACAAAGAGCTGATCTACTGACCACAGGCTACAATACAAACTAAAAATTTCCATTTGCAGGTCTATAGGTCTATCTGAAAATAACATTTTCATTAGTTAACCCTTTCGTGACAGGCGTCCAGAATATATATTTTAATTTTTAGGCACCTGTTTTTTTTTTTTTTTTTTTTTTTTTCCAAATGGAAATTTTTGGCATATCTAATTACTGAAATACTGTAATTAAATAATTCAAAATAATAAAATAAAATAATGCTGTTTAAATTCAAGGATTTTGTGAAGCTTATAAGTGTCGCTCATCCCGAAGAGGTTCAATCATTTTAGAGTGTGTGAAATATATATAATGCACAAATATAAGTTCTTGAAATTTTATGTGAATGGATTCAACAATAAATGAATATCTGTATTTAATATTTCCTAAAAGATTAAAGTGTTTATTTCAAGCAATAATAACGGACAAAATTATTAGAAAAATATGCATATAAATGAATATGCACTGTTGCAAGATTTATTTTCAACTATGAATAGAAATTATACATAACAAGATTTTCATACTTAGTATCTTATGGCATAAATTTTTAAGTGGGATACATTATAGAAAGTATAAAACTTCCACAGAAAAATGTTTAAAATTAAAAAAAAAACTGTAATTGTAAATATTAAAAAATAGAGAAAGGTAAGTTTAAAAAACTATAAAAGGTTTTATTTTGTTTGTTTTAATAAAGTCATCTGAATACAATTGTTTAGTCAATTATAATAAAAATATTATTAAAAATTATAATCAGGAGTCAATCCAGGAAAAATTTGGGGCTTGTTTAGAGACCCTTCACAAAATTCCATTCCATAAAAACATACTCTTCATTGATTATTTTTATTTTATTATGTTTAAAAATGTGTAATTTGCAAACAAAACAAGTTCACTGAAAAGGAAAACTTTAGCATCAGGACTAAAGAAGAAATTATTATTAAATGCTTCGTTTGAATGAGTAGCTAAATTTCATCTTTCGTTACAAAAAGTTATTATTCACTAAAAATATAATGAATTTCACAAAAATAACTTATTTTCCACAAAATGGGCCTCAAGAAAAAAAACCCTGCATCAACCCCTGATAATATAAAAATAGCAACAACAGAATTGCGTTAAAGTTCAATAGTTGTATTTTTTTTTTCTAAAATATTTTTAAATAACTAACTGAAGAACACTTTCTATTCAAATATGTTTGAATAGAGCAAGTTATAAAAACATTATAAATTCACCAGCATTAAAAATAATTTAAAACAAGAAATATTGCGAATAAAAATGTATTAGAACTGCAATTGTGAAGCAATTAAAATAAGTTTTAAAAAAATAATAAGATGATGTAGCAAAAAATAATTTTATAAACAAATTGTGCAATTATAGTAGTATAAAATTAATCTGAAAACTATCAGTGACTAAAAAACTTTCTGCAAAATCTGAATATGTGCACATGCACACACACATCAATGCAAGATTAAGTTCATTTTTTAAACTTTTCTTTAATTGTTTATAATTCACCACAAAAAATACATGTTAAAAGACTACAACAATCCCACAAATAGAAAAAAATGGTACTTACGTATTAACGCCACCACAGCAGAAGTTGCGTTAATGCGTCAATAAAGAGCAATCTTGTTGTTCGCACGCACACGCTGTTATCTTTTGGATTCCTTGTTGCCTTGTTGTTTGCTGATTTTTGACGCCATTTTTTAGTGCTACGAAAGATTGGCGGCACTTAAAAACCACCAAATCTGTAGCTGTGGTGGCGTTAATACGTAAGTACCAAAAAAAAAAATTTTTTTTTTTAATCTGTAGGAATTGATTAGGAATTGGCAAAATCCTTACTATTATGACTTTTTCAAGCTAAAGGTAATCAAATAACTTGAAGATTTTATGATTACATAGTAATGCTTTCAGAGTTCATAAAGGTAGCCTGGTACACAGTGGACCACTTTTTCAGTTATTTTTTTTTTCTGTTTAACAGACACACCGATTTGCATGAAAATATTTTTGAATATTCCTTAAACCTTTACACATTTATCATAATTTTCTCAGAACATAATTTTCAATACATTTTTCAAAAAAAAAAAAAAAAAAATTATATGCACCCAGAAAGTGGACCAGTGTGCCCCAGAAGTGGGACACACTGGTCCACCCACTGGGACACAGTGGACCGCTATTAGATATTTTATGAAATACAATATAAATCTATTTTTCATTAATCTAATTCCTTCTTATTTCCCCTTTATCTGCAAAATAACATAGTACTATAAATTTACAAGTAACATTTTGAAAAAAGAAAAAAAAATTAATTATGTTTTAAAAATAATAACAGATTAATACAGGAACAATTGCAATTTAGTTGAAGTTATTACTTAAGTACAAAAAAAATCAGCACACATTAAAATTTGCAAATGAAATTCCAAAATACTTATGAGTAAGATTAAGCCTGGAATTTTCTTGAAATATTTTTGGGTCTGGGAGCAACATTACGAAATCATTGACATCAAGAACAGAATCATCTACAGTTTCAAGAGAAATAAACTGATTTCCATTCAATTTGTGTCTCATGAATTTTACTTGAATAGAATAATCACCAATTAGATTACAGTTATATTTATCAAAGGCAGTAAATACAAAACAAAATATTTCTTACTATGTTAAATAAATTGTTATTTTTCTTTGTTTACTTTATTTTACAGTTAAATGACTACTTTAAAACAATATTTCTAAGCAATTATTAAATATTTTGAACATTCTGCATTACAGGAGCAGAGTGGATTGTGGACCACTGTGCCCCAGGAGTGGGTGGTCCACTGTGCCCCATGTTAAAGTTCAATAAATAATCATATTAATATTGTTTATAGCTTTCTTTTAAACAAATTAACTTTAAAATTAAATAAAAACAAGTATCGTAGCTTTGCAAAAAAGCTGTTTTATCTTATTTATCTACAACTTTTAATTACTAAAAAAATAAAAATATGATGATGAAAAATTTTACTTTTAGAAGTTCAAAACAACTAATCAGCATAAAATAGTTCAATCTGAGCTAAACATATTTTCTGAAGGCTATAAATAATCGGTGCAGTGCTGTTGTCTATTAGGAAAGAAGAGAAGCTTAAAAAAAATTTAAATAAATAAAATATTAGGGGGTGGTCCACTGTGCCCAGTGTGTACCGGTCTCCCCCTACTATTTTAAGATTTATATTGTTTAATACTCTGTAATTTTCTGAAGTCTTGGAAAAGTTTCTGCAAATGATGTTGGCATATTCAATTCATATGTATTCCCTGACACTGAATGAAGGTATAAGGTTAAATCAAATGTATTAAAAGTATGAAAATACAGTCAAAACCAGTTAATATGTAATCTTGCTTAATAAGCAGATTTTTTCCAGTCCCTTGAACATCACCCATAAGATTAATGTAAAAATATTATGTTTATATGCAGACGGATATTACGCGATTCTGCTTAAAGTTTCGGTCCCTTGAAGCAAAAAAATAAACATATTTAAAACATGAATTTGTAGACCAAGATGAGAATTGCCAGGGATCTGTTTAGAAAGAAATTGTGTCCTTTAAAGGACCTTTCACAATTTTTTTCATTTCAAAACAGGACCCTTCACAAAATTTTTCATTTCAAAACAGGAACCTTCACAAAACTTTTCACCTTAAAACAGGACCCTTCACAAAATTTGTTGTCTTAAAAGTAGACCTTTCACAAAACGTTTCCCTTTCCAAATTGAACTGTTCACAAATTTAATCATTTATAAGTAAAATCTGACTGTCTCTTTTACATATATAAAGAAAATATGTCTATTTTACAAACATATATCTTCTTAAAAATGTATTAAAAATGAACTTGAGTATAACGATCTTTTCAAATTCACAAAATTAAGACTAGGTTTTTCACAAATTTAAAAAGCTGTTTCACAATTTCACAAAAACAGGACCCTGAGAGTAATATCTGGACAGACACCTGATTGTTTCTCTCTTCTCCATTGTTGCCAATTTAGAAGGATATTTTTATTCAGATATCTACCAGTATTTCCAAAAAGTGATATTCGCCTTACTGTGGTTATATAGTTCTTTTTTTTTTTTTTTTTTTTACTTTTTGAAATGCTAACAATATGTCAAAACAAATAGGGAGAAATACAAATTTTCACCTTACTTTATTCATAAAATATTAATATGAGATTCAATAGATGTCAATGTTACTTAACAGGTGATATTTAAAAACACAAATAGATGTTAAAAGATGTTTAAAAACCCTTCAAACACTTTCAGCTGGCAACTGCAACAATCGTAAGATAGAGAATATCCTTTCTACTGCCATCTTACGCATCTGAACCCTTGCTTCGTCTTGAGGTCCATTATTTCTTGGGTGTTGCTTTAGTTGGTTTCGATGGATATTCTGATTAATAATGTAAACAATTTTGAAAACTATACGAAAAAGAAGGGGTTTTTTTTCTGTATGTTTATCTTCTAATATTCAGCACATTAAACCAAATATCACAGTAGACGGGCGGCCAAATCTAATATCTGCTTTTTGTTCTTTAACTATGCCACTAAATTTTCTATTTGTCATGCCGTGTCTATATATTACATTGTATTATTGTCATCAATTGTAAAAGGAATAGTGTAGTATATATACACCAGCAATTTTATTTTTCGGGATTGGATCTATTTTAGTGCAAATTAAATCTTTCAATTTTTGAAAGGGGCAGGCTATCAAATTTATAGCATGCTTTAATAAGGCATATATACATTGTCTGTGATCACAACTATTTTCCCAAGAATTTTCAGCAAAAATCGGCTATATTATACTCATCGCACCAGTGTGGAATTCAGACATTTTTCTCTGGGAAGAAATTTTGCAGCTAAGGGGGTTGCTCACATAAGAAATCTACAGGCAGAAAGATTTAATTTTTAAATATTAGCTTGACAGCTGATTGAGCATACAAAAAATTCTTAACACAAGCATAACTGCCTATTATTTAGCTTACAAAACTATAAATTTTCTGAACTATTGAGGGGTGCTTGTCTAACAAAACAGTGTCACTTAATTTTAAAGTTGCGCCTATTTTGTAATTTATTTAACAATGAATCCATATCGGTACCATAGACACACCCATACTCACCAAATTTATACTTTATTTTTTAAAAACTTAACAAAATATAAATACACCAATTTGTTTTCTTAAATTTTCCTTTTAAATTAGAATTTCGTGAAGTTGGGAATTTATAATATTTATATGAATACAAAAAAATAATTTACTTACCGCTTTATGTTCACTATTTCAGGAAATTAGGCAAAAAAGATCAACCAGCAACTCACAGAGATGAAATGTAGATTACAACTGTGGTGCAATATCATGCCTTTTTAAAGTCAAAAATCAGTTATTGCGCAATGTTACGCACTTCAGGTTGAAGTTGAATTGCTAGACAACCAGGTAACCACCATTTGGCGAATTGGCGAGGGAAAGCTGTAAACATTGGCCTAAATCATCTAGATATTTACATTACAGATAGGTTGGTTGGTTGCATGACGTGTCAATCGAGCTCCAGCGAGATTTGCGAAAGTTTCCTGCAAGTAAAATTTGTACTAAAGCTATATTTTTTTCAAATTAGTGAGTCTTTAAAATATGTTTCAACACAGATTACAGAATTTTAATTAAATTTTATTACCCGAATGTCTCTTTTTTTTATATAAATAGGTACTTTACCGGATATGGTAATTTGGTAATGGCAATGGAAATGATGATAGAATGTAAACAAATACCGCTTGCTTCTGTTGTGCATTTATGATTTTCAAGAAAGTTTATTGAAAATGCAGTTAGCAAATAACTACTAAACATTGAATTTGAAATTTTGTTTTATTTGTTCTAGGGTTAAAATTAGGGCCAAGTTTGTGAATAAAGCAATGATTAATACCTACCGATTTATCCATGTGGGTAAAACATGCTTCAAAAACGTTGTTATTAGAAGACCTGTGAAAGTTTTAAATTTACGTACTGAAAAGACAGTCGAGACAATTAATGTTCCACGCATTCAAAGCTTAAAGTACGCTTCTAAAAATGAAACTGCACTACCAGCAATCATTAAAAAACCGGAAGAAAACGTTGTATCCTATGAAAAGTTGTCAAAATATGATAGTCGCTTTATGTAAGTATTTGTGTTTGATGTTGATACTATATGTGCATGCTTTTATTTATTTAAGCGTTTTAAATCTTAATATTTTATTTCTTTATTTTAACTGAGCTTCTGTAATGAAAACACAAAACGCACAGATAAATCAAAATGACATTAAATTTCTTCAAAAAGTTAAAAGGTACTTCTCCATTATCCCGTCGACCACTTTTCATAACAAAAATCTATCGTCAAAATGTAAAGCCAAAAAAACAAATGGAAGAATGTTGCCATTGGAATAACAAAATAAATAAATAAAATACAAGAAATTCAGAAAAGCCCCACTTACCAAAAAATCAACTATCAGTAAGAGTAAGCTTAAACAAAAAAAAAAAAATTCAATATATTAATGAAAATAGTAAAAAAATAATCTTGTATACTTATTTATTTACATTATTTTTCTTAGTTATGCTTCTCGGCTAATGAATAAATGTTTGTGACGTCAGTTGAAACTGATCTATTGCACGTGAGTATGCATCGCAACATTTTTTTCATTGCTTTTTCTCTTTTAATATAATGGCACTGCCATTTAAGGACGCAATTGTTATTTTAATTAACGAAATAACTAATAAATCAGTAAAACATAATGAAAAATACATGTAAATGTCGGGTTAAAAACCACTTAATGACATAACTAACACGTGAAATGATTCTGACGTCAAGTGAATGGGATTGCATTTTTGGCGTTAAATCCTATAATTTGGCGATAGTTTTTTGTTATGAAAAGTTGTTGACGAGATAATGGAGAAGTAGGGTCAGGTGGGGTAAAATAGGTCAGTTTTGAAAAGATTCTAAAAAAATAAACAAATGAGTTTTCATTTTGGTATTGCCATTCTTATATAGTAATACTGATACTTGTCATTATTTTACATGTAAAATTAGCTCCAACTTTTACTCTGCAGTTTATAACAATTTGAGGTTTTGGTGCTTGAACCTTGCATAAGTTGGTCATAAGAACTTTTGATTTCAGAAAATTTAGAGATAAGTTCACATGTTTTTATAATTCTATTAGATAAAATACTTTATCAAGATTAATTTTCTACATTTTTTAAAAATATAACTGCAAAAACAAAAGGACAAAAAAAACCTGTGTGGGGTAAAATAGGTCATGTTTTGCTGCAGGTTAGGCTTAGCATACACAATGTATATAATTGCAATTTTTCTTTTTAAATCACTTTTATGGTGATAAATATGTTTGTTCTGATTTTAAAATAGACTGAAGCAAAATTAAAAATGCTGCTTTCAGGCGTAATTTAAAATAATTGTTCCATTTTTATTTTTTCATGGTGTTTACGTAGTGCAGCCAAGAACTATAACATACCATTTGATACGCTTAAAAGATATGTTGTAAACCCACCAATACATGAAGGTTCAGGACGAAATACATATTTGACCTCACTAGAAGAACAATGTCTTGTTCGAGCCATGGAGTTCACAGCTTCATGTGGTTTTCCTCTTGATTGAAGTGACCTTTGGCAGTATTCTGCCCTTAACGAAACAAACCGACTCGGAACCAACCGATCCCGTAATTCATAACGAGATTTGACAGTTTGCAATTCTGCCCTGCGATCGGATTTTTTGACCGACGTTCAATCTCCCTGCTTTGAGCTTAACAGTTTCGACGAATCATTTCCAAGGTCACGCGTGGTTTGTTTATTTATGTGAGATGTAAACGTGTGTTTTATACCTATTTAAATGCAGACTTTTTTTAATTTTTTTTTCGAATGATTGATTTTTTTTTTTTCTTTGAAGTTAGATTTGCGGGAATTTAGAAGTCAATGATAAATATTATTTATAAATATTAATTAAGAAATAATTTTAAAATATTAATTAATGACAAGACTAGGGAGATTAGATTGGATATGGATTTTAGGTTAGAATTTAAATATTTTGATGAAATAAAGGAGAATACACCAAATTTAATAAAAAAAATATGAGGTATTTATCTAAATTCAGTAAATATACATTGTTGTATAAATATATACTACATTTTCTTATGACCATACAGCAAAGATTTTATTGCTAATTTGTAAATAATGTAAATTATACATTTATTTTTTTACTGTTCAGTTAATCTGAACTGTTGTAACACATTTTTTTTATTGTAACTTGAATTTGAAATTAAATCTTCGTAGTCATGTGACATTTCCCTCTCTCCCCCCTTTTTTTTCTACTTTTCAGTGAATATGAATTGTTCTTATGCCTTTTTCATTAGACTGAAAATTAAATATTTTCTATATAAATTAAATATTCGTAGTCATATGACACCTTCCCTCCGCCCACTCGCTCCTTTTAGGTAGATTTCGTAAGAAATACTACCTATTACATTCTCACCTAAGTTGGAATTTTTGAAAATTTTTTGCAGATCTACGCCGATTATGACTCCCAGAACCCAAAACCACCCCCAGTTCAAAACTTTATCTATCTATCTATCTATCTATGTCACTTTTTTATGGACACAATAACTGGAAAAATTCTGCATAAATCTCTTCCAAACTGATACATAAAAACAAGGGGCATAAAATCTCGTTAAGTTCGTTAATGGGCAAAATCGAACCAGGGGGGGGGGGGCTTTTTGTGAAAACAGAAAAAAACCCATAATTACTTAATTATGATACGTATCGAATCCGTGTAAAGTTATTATTACTTCTTGGAAAAGGGCTGAAAATTTATGTATGACAGATTTTAGATATCATTAAAAATGGCCCCAAGAGGGGGGGGATGGGAAGGGGGGTTTAGAAGAAAAAAAAAATCATAACTCCGTCAATTCACAAGATATCAAATCCGTTTAAATGTATTATTAATCCTCTTAATATTATCTACAACTTTTATATTGACAAGTTTTTTATTGAACCAACCCTTATAGCACAAAAAAATCCCTGCCGGCTCCGCCTGCGAACAGGTTAGGTTTCGAAGTGGGCGGTTCCCATCTGCCGTATCATGGCAAAAAGGTCATTTCTTCCGTAATTTCCAACAAACCAGGCATGAGAGTGGGTAAAGAACAAAAAGTCTGAAAATACGCATAAGCTCAAAATTTTTAAAAAACTAAAAAACTGTGCGCAAAACCATATTTTGCACAAAAGGAAAAAATGCATAAAACTATATTACTCAAATACATCACAAAACAGTTTTTAAAAATAAAATTAAAAATGCAATTATTTCTCATAAATACACAACAATAATGTATAATAATACTACATACTTATATTAGAATAATTTTACTACAACAAAAAATTATTTACTTATTTCTATACATCTATAAGTCCTATAAACTGTTAAGTTTTATGTACAGTAGGTCTGATTTAAAACAACAAAGTAATATAATTGCAGAAATAAAGAAAAAATACAAATAACTCTCTTGCATCTTTTCATTATTATTTACCATACAGTAAATTTCATTACAAGAGTGCCTTCATATTTATACTAAACAATTTTTTGATTATAAATTATAAATCCAGAATTTATGATTTTTTTTTTTTGCAATATTGACAAATACCACGAAGTAAAACTTAAAACAGACTTTTTTCCAGTATTATATAGAATTTCACTTTTATAGACTTGCCAAGTTCCAGAGGGTGAAAATAAAGAGATTTTTAAAAAGAAATCAGGAGTTTTCTAGGACTTTTTTTTTAAATGCAAACATAAAATAATCATAAAAATTAAATTAATTTTAAATAATATTAAAGTTGTATATACTTAATAACTTTAAAAATGCTTTTAAAGCAAATGACATAAAATATGTTTTAAAACAATTTAAAAATCATTATAAATACCAGGAATGGATTTTGCCTTCTCAGAAAAATATAGTTATGAATAATTCTTTTTAATAATAAAAATAAAATAATGCAAGATTTTTTAAAATGTTTTTTAAAATAATGAATTTACAGTTTGCAACATAAAGTTGCATTTTATTCTTTATAAAAAATAAAATTAATGGTGTCAGATTTTGAATTTAAGAATGAAAATAGAAAAATTTTTACCAGAAAGAATAAGTTTTAAAAAGCAATCATATATATTTGATCTGAACTTCTATCTATTTGCATTTTTTCGCGATCTTTTGACGAAATTTGCCGTTTTTACGCGATTCTCTGACGAAAGTCACATTTTTTCCCACAATCTTTTGACGAAATTTGCCGCTTTTTCGCGATTCTCTGACGAAAGTCACGTTTTTCCCGCGATCTGTTGACAAAATTAAGTCGTTTTACGGCGATCTTTTGACTGAATTTGTCGTTTTTTCGCGATCTTTTTGAGGAAATTTGCCATTATTTCGCGATCTTTTTGACGAAATTTGCCGTTTTTTTCGCGATCTTTTGACGAAATTTGCCGTTTTTTCGCGATTTTTTGACAAAATTTGCCGTTTTTTCGCAATTTTCTGACGAAAGTCACGTTTTTCCTGCGATCTGTTGACAAAATTAAGTCGTTTTACGGCGATCTTTTGACGAAATTTGCCGTTTTTCGCGATCTTTTGACGAAATTTGCCGCTTTTCGCAATGTTTTTGACAAAATTTGCCGTTTTTTCGCGATTCTCTGACGAAAGTCATGTTTTTCCCGCGATCTGTTGACAAAATTTGTCGTATTTTCGCGATCCTTTGACGAAATTTGCCCTTTTTCGCAATGTTTTTGACGAAATTTGCCGTTTTTACGCGATCTTTTGACAAAATTTGCCGTTTTTACGCGATCTTTTGACAAAATTTGCCGTTTTTACGCGATCTTTTGACGAAATTTGCCGTTTTTTCGCGATTCTCTGAAGAAAGTTATGTTTTCCGGCGATCTGTTGACAAAATTTGTCGTTTTACGGCGATCTTTTGACGAAATTTGCCGTTTTTTCGCGATTCTCTGAAGAAAGTTATGTTTTTCCGGCGATCTGTTGACAAAATTTGTCGTTTTACGGCGATCTTTTGACGAAATTTGCCGTTTGTTCGTGATTCTCTGGCGAAAGTCATGTTTTTCTCGCGATCTGTTGACAAAATTTGTCATTTTTTCGCCTTTTGACGAAATTTGTCGCTTTTCGCAATATTTTTGACGAAATTTGCCGCTTTTCGCAATATTTTTGACGAAATTTGTCGTTTTTTCGCGATTCTCTGACGAAAGTCACGTTTTTCCCGCGATCCTTTGACAAAATGGGCGACTTTTCTTCGAACGAATGACGTGATTGATTTTTTTCGGTGATCATTTGCCGAAATACCGATACATTTTATGTCCGAATTTTCGGATTTATGAACGATATATTTTTTTTTCTCGGAAATCATTGCCTTAATTTTTCAGAAAATTCGGACTAGAATCACCATTTGTCTCGTTTGGCACATTTTCTTTTCGTTGCCAGATGAAAAAGTCGGATTTTTTTTTTTAACAGATAAAAATCGGAGATTTTCTCAAAAATTTACGAAAAGTCGGAAATTCCGATTAAAGTCGGAAGAATCTCATCCCTGAACAAACAGGCACCCCACGGTCTGCATCTTCGAAATCTACCTGTGCCTGTAGGCCGAGCCGTCAGGGATTTTTTTTTTAATCTCGTGTAATATACCTTTTAGATTTCATTTTAAAACTAGAATTATGTATATTGCAAATTGTATTTCCTTTCCACAATTTGAATTACATTTCGCATAAGCAGACATGTATAAAACCAAAAACTTTCTGCGCACATAAATATTGAGTCAAAAACTTTCTGCAAAATAATTTAATGTTTAATAAAATTACATGTTGTATTATTCTGACGATATAAATTAAAAACAGTAGTTTAAAATAATTACCATTTTAAATTAATTAATATTAATTAAAGAATAATTATTTTGGTTAAAAATATTAATAAAGCTAAAAATTCATGATAGGAAGAGCTGAATTCTTATCAATTATTTTGTCAATGCATTTAGAAATAACACAGTTCTTAATATTTTGACCTCTTCGCAAGCGTCTGTAATATCACAACAATGTTTTGCATCTTTAAATTTTGAATTGTGCGCAAACAGTGACTAAATCATATACATAAAATTTCAAATATTTTTTATTTTTTGGTATTTAAAAAAAAAAAAAAAAAAATTCTGCAAAGTTCCGAATTTTGCTGAAAATTTTCCACGCACGACGTGCACACGTCCGTCTATATTATACAACTCTGCGCATAAGTATGAATGCAGCAAGTATATTTCAAACTAAATAAGATTTTTATGAGGTGTTTATCTAAATTTTATAGATATACAGAGTTATTTAAACATATATTACATTATCTTATGACTTGTAGCAAAAACGTTTGCAAAGCGAGTTTTTTCCCGTAGTGGGTGCGATTAATAATGTTTAGGCTTTTAATTATAGATTAATATGTTTTTAATATCTTACACAGGGACCGGTTGCGCTAAAATATCGCCCACTCCCACCTTTTTTATTATGTTAATTAGTAAATTATTAGGGATCTGTTTAGGAAGAAATTGGGTCCCTTTAAAGAACCCTTCACAATATTTTTCATTTCAAAACTGGACCCTTGACAAAAATTTTCATCTCAAAACAGGGCCATTAAAAAAATTATTTGTCTTAAAAAAGGACCCTTCACAAAATTCTTTGTCTTTAAAAAAAAAAAAATTATTTAAAAGTAAAATCTAACTGTCACTTTTACATAAAGAAACTGTATATTTTACATACACATATCTTCTTAAAAATGTATAAACAAGAACCAGAATATGACGATCCTTTCAAATTCACAAAATTATGACTAGATTTTTCACAAATGTAAAAAGCTGTTCATAATTTACAAGGACAGGACCCAGGGAGTTAAGCCTGGACAGACCTCTGATTATGCTAATTATGCTATGAGATGTTGGAAAATTTTAATGCTGTTAGTGAAATATATTAATTAAACTATATACATTTTTAATGTTGTTTGTGAAATATGATTTAAACTAAACAATTTTTTAGTGTTGAATAAATATTTAATGTAGGCAAAATCTTTCATTAAGTTATTTTTATTTATTTATTTTACGAATTATCTTTTTAACGAAATGTGTTAATTACATTTTGGAAAAAAAACGAAATAAGTAGTAATGCTTTCCCTTATTAGTTTTCAATAGAAAATATGTTTCAATCTTTATGTATGTATTATGACTCACACTATATTTCATACATATACAAGACAGTGCAAAAATATTCCGGTAAATTTCATTAGTATATAAATTCTATCGGTAGTGTAAAACTGTTTTCTTGTAACATGCAAAAATAATTTCGTAAGCAAATAAAAATCTTTTCACTCTAGTGAACTTTTAACTAATTATTAGTACTATTGGATTAGGGCGTATTTTTTTCTTTTCCTAACGGGTCTATAATACTTTTCTATTTACAATTCAAAATAGTATTAAAATAAATTTTAACTGAAAAATAATTTATGTTTAAAAATTTCGTGTAAACTGTATTCATTAGAAATGTACCTATTCTAAAACACTGTCTTTTTGCCCTGTATCCTCATATACTAGAGCGCTGCATATATACGCACGCCATCTTAAAGCAATAAAGGGAACGCTTTCCGGCTGCCTAAAGCAGTCGGAGAAATTACCACAAAACAGCCCCGAAATACGGGAACAAATTCCGAGACGATAGGGGCAGAATGCGAAATTATCACTTCGTCGGCGCATTACGAGAAAGTCTTCCGTTCCGATGAGGTTAGAATGGTCAATAGCTATTTAGAATATTCAAGTAAGCCAAGTCCTTTTCCAAACAGTACTCCAGGACCCGATTGGGTAAGGAATTTTGAAAAGCGTTGGGAGAAAGAATTGGAAAAGTGAAAGCCTGAAATTTTAATAAAATTTAATTAAAAACTGCAAAGAAAAACAGGTGAAATTCTCACAACTGCAACAACACTGGACCAGACTTCATGCTGAAAAAGTCCACAGAAAAAATAAAACAACTAAGATGTCTCTAAAGAAACAGAAGAAAAATGCCTACGTTTCTTCAGAAGAAAATACAACATGCTGTGATTCAGAGTAGATTGATAATGAGCATTCTTTAAAAGTTGGGAAATGGGTGCAAGTACCGTAAAATCCTGTTAATCTGCCCCCCTAAACGCGACGGAAAATCTTAAAATAATCAGGGGGGGGGGGGGGGCGCTTACACGGTATTAAAATTGTAGTATATGATATTAATGGGTGGTGATGTGTGTGGGGGGGAGAGATGGCCGATCGTTGCAAAGTATGCATTATTTTAATAAAGTGACAAAAAAAAAACATTTTGAAAAAAAAAATGATATGCAAAATAGAAAAATATTATAACTTCATGATTAATGGCGATTTTCGAAAATTCTGGATTTCAGAAGCTTTGAAACTGGAATGCATTTAGATAAATAATAACACTAATATCTGTCATAAGATAACTAACAACACGAATATCTGTCATTAATATGGTAACAGAAAAATAAAAGGAACTTAATAATTTAAAATAATTAAAAAACACTGAGAAATTGCAGTTGAAAATGTCCTGAAATACTTCCTAGAAATAGTAACATTTTATATGGTGTCGCCATCTGTTGTAAATTAGGTAGATTAAATGATAGTTTTCTTTTTAAATCATGATTTCTCATCTATAAATGCTAAAGAAATAATACAAATCACAAAAATTGAGAACATAAAGGACGAATTTGTAGTGTTGCCAGATTTTTAAAACGAAAAACTTTGCTACCACAAAGATAGACAAAATACGCTACAAATTCGACTGTGGCGCCATCTACTGATCAATCAATTGATTCATTTTTTGTGTTTGGTTTTCATAATAAAGTTAAATATGACTATAAATTCTTTGATAAAATAAATAGATTCTTTTTTAAGCAAAATATTTCACACACACCATCAAATACACATTTTTTAACTTATTTCATGAGAAACTTTCACTATTGATTTTTTTATTACCTTCATATCGCTATGGAGAAAATTTACAGCAAAACTGTTAACTATTATGAAAGATAATAGTTATGGGGTTTAAGAAAAGATAACAGAGTTAACACGCTTTTAAAGGAAACGTAAAAGCTGATTTTTATACCCCAGATAAATGAAAAACAATTAAGTTAAACCCAAATGTAGTGGTTTAAAAACAAGGAAGATAACATATTTAAAAACCAAGGATATTTATTTAAACATTCAATCAAACAATTACAACAATGATAATTAAACTTAATTTAAAATCAATTAAATAAATATAACAATGTCACACCACTCAATATATATACTTTAACAATTACTAAAAAGGTTCTCAATATCTAAATGACAACATGACGTGATTAGATTAAATATTGACCATCTGGAACCTTAGCCACTTCAACATTATATGGCAGCAAAGCACGTAGATCTGTTTCCTCTATTCCACACATAAGTTCATTTCATAAATGAAAGTCAGAAAGCACTTTTAATGAGAAACTAACTTCTTAATTAAAGGATTTCGCCAAGTTTCCGAAACAACGTATTCACTCAACACCATATCCCATTAAAAGTCAAACCATTTCCAGGAATACTTCTTTCCACTTCTTTCACCATAATAACTGCCGAACAAGCACTAAACTCACAATCTAGAATGTCATCACTTTCAACCAAGATAAAATATAACCAACATAAATACGACTGACACTGGGATGAACGTACACACTATTACAAGACACCACACTAAAACAATAAGGACAGTCTCTGAAAGCGGCAGCTGAAGAAGATGATCGTTCACCAAAGAATGCAACTATATATACCTCAGTACTCCCTCAGATTACTACGCCACGCATGCTCACACCGATCTTCCGAAACTTCCAGAACGTCAATGACATTGATTTATGCAAAACTATCGTTCTGGCGTTAGCCTCCTGACACGTACCGTGATTACGTCACGACAACGTCATCTCCCGGCATCTAGGCCAACTACGATGACGGAGATTGAAATCGATGAAGCGTATCAAATGATGTAAACGAAAGAAAAGTAACCGCGAGTTATGAGGCCATGCAAGGTAAACAGAAAACGGAAAACTAAAGATTGTACCAGAGTAAAGATTAACTTTATATTTACATTTAATATAGATACAAAAATGGTCAAATTCATTTCAATAAGTAAGTTTATCTTTCACTATGAATATGTATTTCCATGAAAGTTTAACTAAAGAATAGTATTTAACTGAACTAACTTTAAACATAAAACATGATTTCATTACTAAATTAAAAGTATTTTTATGAGACTTCTTGAATAAAAACATTGTTTAATTTAACATAACACAAAATAAAAATATAATTTAAAGATGTCTGTAAGGTATTATAACTTTAAATATTATTAAACTTTATATGAATGTTGAACTAAAAAGGTTTATAAAAGATATATAGAATGATGAGACAAATTATATAGAAATGAGGGACTCCATTTCTTAGACATGTTCTCATTTTTCTAACATGTGCCCCCCCCTCTCATCACTTCTACATTGCCAAACTCCACTTATCTGTAAATCAAACAACCATTTAAACAAACCCAAAATGTCACCTTGTCAACCAAAATAACATACACAACTAACAGAAAATTGCAAAAAAAATAGCCAAACAAAAAAAACAGTTCCAGACAGCCAATTCATCATTAAAAAGCACATTTAAATCACATACAATAAACAAAAAAATACAACACATAATACACATATTTAAAATCTTTATATATATTAAAAATTCATTCCAGTCTTTACTTAGTCCATCTTTTCAGTTCATATATAAAAAATATGCGTATATACACACTAACACAATTTAATTGTATATATACCGATCATTCACATTCCCAAAAAAAATATCCAAAAAAAACTTTATTTCTTGTAACACATCTTTCTACAGCTTACCAACATATTTTTTTTTTTTTTAACACAATTACACTTTATCACCTTAAACATTAAAAATATGAATATTTGATGAACAAGCTCCACCTGACACCAATAACCCTTGTTAAAAAAATTTGAAAACATTTTCTATATATATATTCAGAAATTATTCAATACGAGTCAATTCAAAACTCATTAAAAATTTACATATATGCCTAAAACAATTTATTATCTCTATTACCTAACACTTTAATTTAATTAATTTAACACTTGAACATTTTCTAACACTCACTATAAACTTCCTTAATCTAATACTTAATTTAACCTCTATCACTTATTTTCTAACACCTGCTTTAACACTTTATTTTTATTTAAAAAAAAAAAAACTATTAAAATAAAAACTATTATTTATACAAATTTTTTTTTCCCTTTTTCTAAACCATCCCTCCAGGCAATCTCACAATAATACATCAACACCACGTCTTATCTATATGATATCCACTCCTGCAGCTCCAGGCAAAGGAAAAGAAAAGATACCTCAATTCATGCCGGCCTGAATCAAGAATCCTATTTATAACTATAACTTCTCTTTCTCAAATCCATGATTATCTATCTCCAAACCTACCTCTAGGGATCCTGACACCCAGGACAACACAGAAATAAAACGTAATATCTCTAAATAGAGATCAAAATTATAACATTTATTGAAGATGTACATAACACTCTTTCAACTTTCACCATACTGAAATTCAAAGAACTTCAATATTCCCTTTCTGCACTAATGCCTAAGCACGCACTTTCTCAATCATCATTACTTTAGGCCTAAAGATTCCATACCATTTTCTCACATAAAACAACGTAGAAATAGGCTAGATACATAGACAATATCCCATAGACTGAAACTTTAAGTTTCACAAGAGAAATTTAGCACTATGTTCAAAATAATTTATCCTGAGCCGCAACAGATACCATGAATACTCAATATATTTCCAACACTCTTTAAACATCTTAAAACATTCGATGGAGATCTTAATAATGTCAAGCAGGGAAAAACCTTACAAATTCACTATCTCATGAAGGTAACCAAACAAATTCTAACACATTTCAACTAAAAAAAAATCCAGATCAAATTTAAGGAAAATTTAAACTACAGAAACAATATTTCCAACAAACATTTTCTCAAAAAAAAAACTTTCATCTAATTTAGAAAACGCTGAAAATCCAGCTCAGCAACTTATGTGACATCCTTCATACAGTTTAACTGGCCTAAAATAACATATAAATCCATGTTAACAATGGATTATATACAAATGTTCTCCAAAACACCACTCCCCATTACACCATTCTCCAAAAACTATCTTTAAAAAATTTATATATAAAAAAAAATACAAATAAAAACCAGAAAATGTCAACACTGTCAAAAATGAAAATTAACGTAACAAGACTACTAACTAAAAATCTCAAGATAGTCTATCCATCATGAGAATAGAGCATTTAGCTCAACACCACCAGTCAAGACTGTTCTGAGGCACACACTGCCAAGCCAATATTTACTTTACATTAACAATATCAAATGGATGTCAACATCTCCGCCTGGTTCAAACAATTAAAGGGCCCCAGTCAAAAATGCCAAAAACCATTTAACTGTCAACTATCAGACTGCTAACTAAAAATTACCAACTTCTTCACATACATTCTGCTTTTATTTTACTACTCCTGCACGACACACGGGTCCTAGTGGCATTCCCATTACAAAAAAACTGGACTCACAAAATTAAAATAACTATGCCTGCGGTAAGGCCCTGATGTGGCGGTAACCCCCCAACAACTCCCCCCGAAAGAGTTCTCTGTCATTTACCGGTCAAGGGTCACCCTCCCGAGACGGAACCGAGGGCTGATCGAACTCCCCGAAGAGGAATGTCGAAGGGCACCATCTCCACATCCTGACGGAAATTAAATTGCATGCCGTAACAAGAGACAGTAAAAGTTAAAAAATGCAAAAGATTTGCAAAAACATAAATCCTTCAAAAAAAATTCTTTTTTTTCTTTTTCTTTTCTCTCTTATGTAGCTCAATTTCAATTAATCATTTTAAAAACTCAATGCCTGACCACCTTACAAATGAAAAGACCCCTTTTTTTTTTTCATGAAACGTTAATGACATTTACCCTCTAAACATTTTTTTCTTCAAAAGAAACCTAATAAGATGGATCGACCAAGTCTCTCTCCATTCCCAGTTCCCGGAAAAAAAAAACAACCAGATCATAGCATACAGAGCTGAACCATAAGATCCCTAACAAAATATCAAACAGCCGCCTGCAGCTATCCAGATCTATTTAATAGTTGCACAATTTACCAAATCCTCAGGAACCAGAATTCCTTAAGCCACAATCCATCAAAATACCTAAAACTTTTATTAACATATTTTATCCTTCCTCAAACCTTAAAATTTTTACCTGACACAAAAAAAATTTAAATAGATTTTTTATTAAAATTGTACAAGTTATATTCACAAACAACAGATTCCCTTCTTCCAAACCCAGATATTCCCTACACTTTAATATCCAACTCCTCTCATTTATTTAAAAATATGACATGAAAGAAATCAAATTTCAAATTTCCAATTTTTAAATTAACACTTCTTAAAAAAAAATTTAAATTTATTAATTAACTCTCCACCAAAAGAACTCATTAAACATATACAAAACTTAAAATATATAAAACTTCTAAATTAAAAATTATAATGATATATTAGGATCAAACTGATTTCAGTGGAGCTGAACACACTTTTTCACCTAGAATGACCCCTTAAATAAAGATAATTCAAAAATAACCAATTAATAAATTAACTTAGTATATACAAATTAAAATTTCCTTTAAATTAACATAACTCAAGTAAATTCTCTCCCCCTCTCAGCATAATTCCCAGGATTCCTAAAAAAAGTTAAGTCCAAATTACATGACTAACTAACAGAGCATATCTTACACAAAGCAAATTAAAACTGCTTAATATACTCAAAAAATTCCTAAAGATAACTTTAAAAATTCTAACAAGGCTCCTGGATAAATGCCTTAAAAAGTGGAGAGACAAGACATAACTTTACACTACATAACTCCAACATATAATTACTTATAATATAACTTAAAAAATATATATAAAACAGTTTTATTATAGTCAGATCAAAAAAAAATAAAAAAAACTTCTGGTAGAGAATCACCAAAAAAAAATTAACAACATGTTTATTTATAAATTTATAAGTATTGCAATAAACAAAAAAAAACATTTCTTTCATAAATTCAAAAATATTCTCTCAAAAAAAAAATTCATCATCAGGTCCATTATATACATCTATATAAATAAAATATAGTTTATTTCTGACCAACAAAATGTAATTTAACTGAAATTAACGATAAAACATTCATAACACATGAGCTAGCCAAAAATTAGTTAAATCTGGGTCAGAAACAAAAAGATCTTTAACCCAAACTGGTTGTCCTTACAAAAATCAACCCCCTTGATATAAGATTTGTCTATATTCAAATCTCCAACATATCAAAAAATATGGTCAAAACCAATTCTATTTCATCCCCAGAATATACATTCAAAGCTAGACCCAATAAATGATATCTATAAAAATTTATATGACCCTTACTTTTAACTTAAAACAAGACTAAAATTTTAAACATTACTTTAATTTTATTCAATACTAAAAAAAAACTATTTCAACAATTCAAAAGTAAATTTCTATTAACTGTTACATATTAAAGTAAAACAAAAATTAAACCATTTAACATTACTTAATTTACTTATAAAAATTCTATTCTAAAAGTACAGAAAATTTACCATTAAAAAAATTTGCACAACTGGGTCATATTATATTAAATTTTTATTAATAAAAAAATAAACTCTCATAAATCCAAACTAATTTAAACTTAAAAAAAATAACAAGTCAAAAAGTAAAAAAAACTTTTAAACTTCGGACCTGACGATAACTTAAACTTCACTTATTTTCCCAAACCTATACTTAACAACTTGAGTCAATATCCAAAGAAGATTTCAGGGGATCTGCTGTAAAGACCTTTATTGAAAAACATATTAAATCAAAAAAAATTTAAATAAAGCACAGGGTATTCCTTTTACAGACGGTGGGCTTTCATCATCTAACACAATTTCTCACAACTTTCTCTTTCATATTCATCATAATTTCTTATTATCTCAAAAAAAACTTTAAAGTTAATGGCTCAACTCAGCAGCCTAAAACTCTGAAAAGAAAGAAGCATTATAAGTCCTTAAATCATATTAAAAAAAAATTAAAAGTTCAATGTCCACCAGCAGAAAGTCCTTTTTCACAACGATGGGGCTCCAGCACGCTCCATTTACTAGATATGACAAAAAAAAAATTATATGATGAGCTTGGAAAATCATATCTCTTCCTCCAAAAACATTTAATCTGAAAACCAAGAAGACGAGACGTCATCGCACTCATATTCACTCTGCGTTATTGAAAATGTTGACGATAGATCGGAATCCGATCCGTCCTCGTAGGGGAAGAAATATTTACTTCTTCGACGTGACTGCCCAGACATATACTCTTTGCTTTCCTCTGGAGAAACATTGTCCGATGTATCAATTGAATAAATATTCAAAACTTCTTCTATCATAAACAAATGCTGTTCATAATGCAACACATCGCCTCGGATAAAACTTTCAATTAAATCACAGTACAGACACATTTCTTCTCGTTAACTGATGACTTGATAGCAAAAAAATGACCTCTTCCAAAATTCTTATCAATTATTTTGTCAATGCATTTAGAAATAACACAGTTCTTAATATTTTGACCTCTTCGCAAGCGTCTGTAATATCACAACAATGTTTTGCATCTTTAAATTTTGAATTGTGCGCAAACAGTGACTAAATCATATACATAAAATTTCAAATATTTTTTATTTTTTGGTATTTAAAAAAAAAAAAAAAAAAAATTCTGCAAAGTTCCGAATTTTGCTGAAAATTTTCCACGCACGACGTGCACACGTCCGTCTATATTATACAACTCTGCGCATAAGTATGAATGCAGCAAGTATATTTCAAACTAAATAAGATTTTTATGAGGTGTTTATCTAAATTTTATAGATATACAGAGTTATTTAAACATATATTACATTATCTTATGACTTGTAGCAAAAACGTTCGCAAAGCGAGTTTTTTCCCGTAGTGGGTGCGATTAATAATGTTTAGGCTTTTAATTATAGATTAATATGTTTTTAATATCTTACACAGGGACCGGTTGCGCTAAAATATCGCCCACTCCCACCTTTTTTATTATGTTAATTAGTAAATTATTAGGGATCTGTTTAGGAAGAAATTGGGTCCCTTTAAAGAACCCTTCACAATATTTTTCATTTCAAAACTGGACCCTTGACAAAAATTTTCATCTCAAAACAGGGCCATTAAAAAAATTATTTGTCTTAAAAAAGGACCCTTCACAAAATTCTTTGTCTTTAAAAAAAAAAAATTATTTAAAAGTAAAATCTAACTGTCACTTTTACATAAAGAAACTGTATATTTTACATACACATATCTTCTTAAAAATGTCTAAACAAGAACCAGAATATGACGATCCTTTCAAATTCACAAAATTATGACTAGATTTTTCACAAATGTAAAAAGCTGTTCATAATTTACAAGGACAGGACCCAGGGAGTTAAGCCTGGACAGACCTCTGATTATGCTAATTATGCTATGAGATGTTGGAAAATTTTAATGCTGTTAGTGAAATATATTAATTAAACTATATACATTTTTAATGTTGTTTGTGAAATATGATTTAAACTAAACAATTTTTTAGTGTTGAATAAATATTTAATGTAGGCAAAATCTTTCATTAAGTTATTTTTATTTATTTATTTTACGAATTATCTTTTTAACGAAATGTGTTAATTACATTTTGGAAAAAAAACGAAATAAGTAGTAATGCTTTCCCTTATTAGTTTTCAATAGAAAATATGTTTCAATCTTTATGTATGTATTATGACTCACACTATATTTCATACATATACAAGACAGTGCAAAAATATTCCGGTAAATTTCATTAGTATATAAATTCTATCGGTAGTGTAAAACTGTTTTCTTGTAACATGCAAAAATAATTTCGTAAGCAAATAAAAATCTTTTCACTCTAGTGAACTTTTAACTAATTATTAGTACTATTGGATTAGGGCGTATTTTTTTCTTTTCCTAACGGGTCTATAATACTTTTCTATTTACAATTCAAAATAGTATTAAAATAAATTTTAACTGAAAAATAATTTATGTTTAAAAATTTCGTGTAAACTGTATTCATTAGAAATGTACCTATTCTAAAACACTGTCTTTTTGCCCTGTATCCTCATATACTAGAGCGCTGCATATATACGCACGCCATCTTAAAGCAATAAAGGGAACGCTTTCCGGCTGCCTAAAGCAGTCGGAGAAATTACCACAAAACAGCCCCGAAATACGGGAACAAATTCCGAGACGATAGGGGCAGAATGCGAAATTATCACTTCGTCGGCGCATTACGAGAAAGTCTTCCGTTCCGATGAGGTTAGAATGGTCAATAGCTATTTAGAATATTCAAGTAAGCCAAGTCCTTTTCCAAACAGTACTCCAGGACCCGATTGGGTAAGGAATTTTGAAAAGCGTTGGGAGAAAGAATTGGAAAAGTGAAAGCCTGAAATTTTAATAAAATTTAATTAAAAACTGCAAAGAAAAACAGGTGAAATTCTCACAACTGCAACAACACTGGACCAGACTTCATGCTGAAAAAGTCCACAGAAAAAATAAAACAACTAAGATGTCTCTAAAGAAACAGAAGAAAAATGCCTACGTTTCTTCAGAAGAAAATACAACATGCTGTGATTCAGAGAAGATTGATAATGAGCATTCTTTAAAAGTTGGGAAATGGGTGCAAGTACCGTAAAATCCTGTTAATCTGCCCCCCTAAACGCGACGGAAAATCTTAAAATAATCAGGGGGGGGGGGGGCGCTTACACGGTATTAAAATTGTAGTATATGATATTAATGGGTGGTGATGTGTGTGGGGGGGAGAGATGGCCGATCGTTGCAAAGTGTGCATTATTTTAATAAAGTGACAAAAAAAAACATTTTGAAAAAAAAAATGATATGCAAAATAGAAAAATATTATAACTTCATGATTAATGGCGATTTTCGAAAATTCTGGATTTCAGAAGCTTTGAAACTGGAATGCATTTAGATAAATAATAACACTAATATCTGTCATAAGATAACTAACAACACGAATATCTGTCATTAATATGGTAACAGAAAAATAAAAGGAACTTAATAATTTAAAATAATTAAAAAACACTGAGAAATTGCAGTTGAAAATGTCCTGAAATACTTCCTAGAAATAGTAACATTTTATATGGTGTCGCCATCTGTTGTAAATTAGGTAGATTAAATGATAGTTTTCTTTTTAAATCATGATTTCTCATCTATAAATGCTAAAGAAATAATACAAATCACAAAAATTGAGAACATAAAGGACGAATTTGTAGTGTTGCCAGATTTTTAAAACGAAAAACTTTGCTACCACAAAGATAGACAAAATACGCTACAAATTCGACTGTGGCGCCATCTACTGATCAATCAATTGATTCATTTTTTGTGTTTGGTTTTCATAATAAAGTTAAATATGACTATAAATTCTTTGATAAAATAAATAGAT
Source organism: Maratus michaelseni (assembly GCA_963931845.1). Lineage (NCBI taxonomy): Eukaryota > Metazoa > Arthropoda > Arachnida > Araneae > Salticidae > Maratus > Maratus michaelseni. Next base: position 452,107,687 of record OZ007588.1, read on the forward strand.
TCTTTTTTAAGCAAAATATTTCACACACACCATCAAATACACATTTTTTAACTTATTTCATGAGAAACTTTCACTATTGATTTTTTTATTACCTTCATATCGCTATGGAGAAAATTTACAGCAAAACTGTTAACTATTATGAAAGATAATAGTTATGGGGTTTAAGAAAAGATAACAGAGTTAACACGCTTTTAAAGGAAACGTAAAAGCTGATTTTTATACCCCAGATAAATGAAAAACAATTAAGTTAAACCCAAATGTAGTGGTTTAAAAACAAGGAAGATAACATATTTAAAAACCAAGGATATTTATTTAAACATTCAATCAAACAATTACAACAATGATAATTAAACTTAATTTAAAATCAATTAAATAAATATAACAATGTCACACCACTCAATATATATACTTTAACAATTACTAAAAAGGTTCTCAATATCTAAATGACAACATGACGTGATTAGATTAAATATTGACCATCTGGAACCTTAGCCACTTCAACATTATATGGCAGCAAAGCACGTAGATCTGTTTCCTCTATTCCACACATAAGTTCATTTCATAAATGAAAGTCAGAAAGCACTTTTAATGAGAAACTAACTTCTTAATTAAAGGATTTCGCCAAGTTTCCGAAACAACGTATTCACTCAACACCATATCCCATTAAAAGTCAAACCATTTCCAGGAATACTTCTTTCCACTTCTTTCACCATAATAACTGCCGAACAAGCACTAAACTCACAATCTAGAATGTCATCACTTTCAACCAAGATAAAATATAACCAACATAAATACGACTGACACTGGGATGAACGTACACACTATTACAAGACACCACACTAAAACAATAAGGACAGTCTCTGAAAGCGGCAGCTGAAGAAGATGATCGTTCACCAAAGAATGCAACTATATATACCTCAGTACTCCCTCAGATTACTACGCCACGCATGCTCACACCGATCTTCCGAAACTTCCAGAACGTCAATGACATTGATTTATGCAAAACTATCGTTCTGGCGTTAGCCTCCTGACACGTACCGTGATTACGTCACGACAACGTCATCTCCCGGCATCTAGGCCAACTACGATGACGGAGATTGAAATCGATGAAGCGTATCAAATGATGTAAACGAAAGAAAAGTAACCGCGAGTTATGAGGCCATGCAAGGTAAACAGAAAACGGAAAACTAAAGATTGTACCAGAGTAAAGATTAACTTTATATTTACATTTAATATAGATACAAAACTGGTCAAATTCATTTCAATAAGTAAGTTTATCTTTCACTATGAATATGTATTTCCATGAAAGTTTAACTAAAGAATAGTATTTAACTGAACTAACTTTAAACATAAAACATGATTTCATTACTAAATTAAAAATATTTTTATGAGACTTCTTGAATAAAAACATTGTTTAATTTAACATAACACAAAATAAAAATATAATTTAAAGATGTCTGTAAGGTATTATAACTTTATGTCGGCGGCGCAGTTAATTGAATGTGTAAAATAGTTTCTTTAATTGTATAAAAACATTTCTTCAAAAATAGAGTTAAGTAAGCATGCATTCGCTTACCTGATTGGGCGATGAAAGCATTTAGTATATCCAATAAATAGATTGGTGACGTGTTGCAACTTCCTCACGTATATTATTATCCGTTAGAGTATTCCGGATTATCTATAAGATCACTTCTGCAAAATAATAAAATTAGTTTCGTTGAATAATCACTGTAGAATTAATAGAGTATTTCCTTTCGATTAAATTTAGGTTTAATATACGTTTTTTGATTACATAATTACACAGAGCATTTACATCGCTCTGACATTTTCACACACTACATTTTATAAAGAAATTCACACAACAACTGACTAAAGTCTAAAGAGTTTTCAGTTCTTGATAGCCTTGGATGACGTCACTGGGAAAAAGCACATGATAGCACGTGGTAATCATTCTTTCACGTGGGCGTTTATTCCATGTACTTAGCTGAGTTGAAAACAGTTTATGAATGGGTTTTTCCGACGAGATAATTAAAGTTGTTTACTGCAATTTTAAAGTACTTTATTATTATCTGATGATTGAAGAGTAGTTGATTCCGAATAGAAGATTACCCTTTAATTGCAATTTCCGTCACTCCCCCTTAATCTTCTATGTAGGATAAGGAAGTAAGTTCAGATTGTTTCGGTGTTTAATGAATTCAGGTTTGGGGTTGGGCTTGGTGAGTGAATCTGCGGTCATAAATTCTGTGGGACAATACTTTAAATCTATTATTCCATCTTCCTTGAGTTGTCTTATCGCGTGGAATCTGATATCTATATGTTTACTTTTCCGAGTATGTTTTTCACTTTCAACCATTTTTATACATGGCTGATTGTCCTCGTATATTGTTATGGGTTTCTGTTGTGGTAATTTTAAATCTTCCAGGAGTTTTATCATCCATAGTATTTCCTGTGCTGCGTTACTTACAGAAATGTATTCAGCTTCTGCTGATGACAGAGCAACGCATGTCTGTCTTTTCGTTGTCCAATGTATGGGACATTTTCCTAACATAAATATATTTCCGCTGGTGGATCGTCTAGTTTCTGGATCACCTCCCCAATCTGCATCTGCGAAAACTTCGAGAATAGGCTTATTTTTCGAACTTAGCGTCAGGTTGAGGTGTTTTGTGTTGTTTAAGTATGTTACGATTCTTTTGACTGCTTTCCAGTCTTTTTCTCGAGGGGTTTCATTTCTACGGCTGAGTATGTTGACCGCTGCTGAAATATCGGGCCTGGTTAATGTTGAGATGTAGAGTAATGTTCCCGTTGCTTGTCTGAATTTAATATTGTTAGGTAATAGATTTTCATCATCGTTGAGTCGATTGTAACCTGCTTCCATAGGTGTGCTGTAAGGTTTTGCGTTTTGAAGATTGAGTTTATCTACCAATTCTTCAATTTTTGAATTTTGGTTTAAGTAGAAATTTTTATCGTCTCTTTTTATATTTATTCCGAGATAGTTATTGACTTCTCCCAAATCTTTCAATTCATATTCCCTTTTGAGATTGTTTATTAATTCAATTATATCTTCGTTTTTTCCGGCAATTAACAAATCGTCCACATATACTATAATGTATGTCCAGTTTTCACCATTTTCGCGTATAAAAAGACATGAGTCAGATGTACTTTGTACAAAATTTAATGCTTTAAGACTCTCGGAGATTTTCGTGTGCCATGCTCTGGCGGCTTGTTTGAGCCCGTATATTGCTTTTTGTAATTTACATACTTTGTTTTGTTGATTTGGAGCTATATAGCCTTCCGGCTGTTTCATGTATACCTCTTCTTGTAGGTTTCCGTGTAAAAACGCTGTATTCACGTCGATATGATTAACTTTAAGGTTATGATTTAATGCTGCTATGAGAAATGCACGGATTGTGGTATGAGAGACAACTGGAGCAAAGGTCTCGTCATAATCTACTCCGAATTTCTGACTGTATCCCTGTGCCACGAGTCGTGCTTTATAGGTTTGCGCTTGGTTTAGGTTGTCGCGTTTTAATTTAAAAGTCCATTTTGAACCTATCACTTTCTTGCCTGGTGGCGGATCGACTAATGTCCAAGTTTTATTTTTAGCTAGGCACTTGATTTCATTTTCGGTGGCTTTGAGCCAATTTTCCCTATCGTGTGGATTTTTCATTTCCATGATATCGTTCCAATTCTTTGGTTCATTTGATTGTGTGTCTTTAACTAAACAGACAAATCTATCTGGTGGTACTCCTCTGTTAGATCTATTTGACCTTCTTGGTTCTATTTGTGTTTGTTTGGACTCGCATGGTTGTTTTTCATTATCATTAATGTCAATTTCAATGTAATTTTTATTCTTCTCTTCTTGATTTCTATCATCAGTGGAGATTTCTTCGAGATTTGAATCTTCCTCAATGTTGTTTGAGTGTTTTATTTCATGTTCTATGAATTTTACAGTCCTGGCAATTATTATTTGTTTGTCTTTTGTGTGTATGCGATATCCTTTGGAACGTGTGTCGTAACCTAGAAAAATACCTTCTTGCGCTCTATTATCTAGTTTTCCTCGATGTATTTTATTAATGTAAACAAATGCTTTACATCCAAAGGTTCTTAAATGTTTGAGATCGGGTTTGATACCTTTCCATAGTTCGTATGGAGTTTTGTCGTTCGCTCTTGTTGGCAATCTGTTTTGTAAATATGTCGCTGTGTGTATTGCCTCTCCCCAAAATTGTTTATTTAAATTTGCTTCTAAAAGCATGCTACGTGTCATATCTAGTAGGCTTTTATTCTTCCTTTCTGCCACGCCGTTCTGGCTCGGGTTGTGTGGAATTGTGAATTGGTGTAATATCCCGTTTTCCTTTAGATAATTCTCTATTTCGTTGCTATTATATTCTCCTCCATTATCGGATCTTATTTCTTTTGGTTTTCTACCGAATTGATTATTTACCATTGCAATGTATTCTTTTAATTTATCAATTACTTCGCTTTTCTTAGATAGTAAGTATATAGTTGTATATCTCGAGTAATCGTCGATGAATGTGAGAAAGTATTGTTTTTCTCCTAGTGTTGGTGTACTTATAGGTCCACAGACGTCGCTGTGTATTAAATCGAGAACTTTGTTTGCTCTATTTGTAGCCGATTTTGGATATGGCGCGTCGTTTAATTTAGATTTGATGCAGGTTTCGCATAATTTATTATTGTGTCTGCAGTTTTTAATTTTTATTCCGGTAGCTAGCTGTTTGTTAACAATTGTTTTGATTGCTTCATAATCACGGTGTCCTAGTCTTCGATGCCATACTTCTAAACATTCTTTATTATTATTACAGCTTAGTGTGACGTTTGCATAGTTTTCTGCATTTTCTGAGTGGTTTGTTTGTTCGATTATGTATAAATTATTTTTGTTCTTCGCTCTTATATAAATTTCACCGTCGAACGTTAAGTCGCATTTGTCATTTTCAAAGATTAATTTGCATCCATTTTTAGTTGCTTTGCTTACGGATATTAAATTGGATTCTAGTTCTGGGACGTATAGGACTTCCTGTAGTCTTGTGAGTTTTATTTCTCCATTTGGGGATTTCGTTTTTATTAAAACGTCGCCTGAACCAAATGCTTCGAGTTTGTTGCCGTTTGCGATGGTGACTGATGATTTTTCAAAATTGTTAAATTTATCAAATAACCTCTTATCATTTGCAATGTGTGAGGTACTGCCACTGTCGAGTATCCAGTTCTGTTTTCCTAATTTTTCTGTTATTAGTACGCGATCTTCTGATTGATTAGTTTTTGAGCTTATTTTCTGATCATTCGCGTTATCGTGACAGTCAGTATTCTCTTTATAATTCTCTGTGTTTTCATAGCATAGTGATGATGAAAAAGGTTTAGCTTTATTTTTATTATTAAAGTTATTCACATTTTGATATGTGTGTTTGTTTTTGTTGTGCTGTGTGTATCTGCTCTTGAGATGATAGCACTCGCTATTATTATGATTTGTCATCTTACAGTGACTGCAATATTTTGAATTTCTTTTGTAGTCGTTATAAGTGTGTTTTCTTTGTGTTTTAAATGCCTTTTCAGAGCTGTTGTTTTGTTCAGACATTTCTTGTCTGCGATTATACTCATCTATGAGTTTACTTCTGATAAAATCTGGGGATAATTCGGCTTCGGGCCTCGCCTCTAATGCTGTGATAAGCGTGTTGTAGCTGGGCGGTAATGAGCATAGAAATAGTGCAGATATGTGTGAGTCATTTATATTCTCGCCTATGGCGGATAATTTATCTACTATTTGTAGAATATTTGTTATATGAGTAATCATATTGCCGTTTTCGGGCAGTTTAGTACTGTACAGTTTTCGTAATAAATACAGTTTGCTACTCAAATTTGCTCTTTCATGCGTACTTTTGAGACCTTCCCAGGTTTGCCTGGCTGTGGTAAAATTTTTTACATGCACAATTTGTGCATCATGTATGCTTAGATTAATTAAAGCTCTTGCTTTTCTATCTTTTTTGTTCCAATCCTCATTTAAAGGAGTTGGCGGTTGATCACTTATTACTTCGAATAAGTCTTCTTTAATGAGAAGCATTTCGAGCTTAAATTTCCAGTTGGAATAATTGCTCGAATTTAGTTTCTCGATGAATTGGCTTTCTTTAAATGTAGCCATTTTTATTTTCTATCTTTAATTATTTTTAAAGATATTCAATTTAATTTAACACGAATCGCTTTTCTTTGCGTTCGTTTTTATTTTCTATAAAGCGAGTTTTTTCAGCATATAGCTAATGTGCTTAAAATTTTTATTTAATACATACTATCAGTCTCATAATCTGTCGGCGGCGCAGTTAATTGAATGTGTAAAATAGTTTCTTTAATTGTATAAAAACATTTCTTCAAAAATAGAGTTAAGTAAGCATGCATTCGCTTACCTGATTGGGCGATGAAAGCATTTAGTATATCCAATAAATAGATTGGTGACGTGTTGCAACTTCCTCACGTATATTATTATCCGTTAGAGTATTCCGGATTATCTATAAGATCACTTCTGCAAAATAATAAAATTAGTTTCGTTGAATAATCACTGTAGAATTAATAGAGTATTTCCTTTCGATTAAATTTAGGTTTAATATACGTTTTTTGATTACATAATTACACAGAGCATTTACATCGCTCTGACATTTTCACATACTACATTTTATAAAGAAATTCACACAACAACTGACTAAAGTCTAAAGAGTTTTCAGTTCTTGATAGCCTTGGATGACGTCACTGGGAAAAAGCACATGATAGCACGTGGTAATCATTCTTTCACGTGGGCGTTTATTCCATGTACTTAGCTGAGTTGAAAACAGTTTATGAATGGGTTTTTCCGACGAGATAATTAAAGTTGTTTACTGCAATTTTAAAGTACTTTATTATTATCTGACGATTGAAGAGTAGTTGATTCCGAATAGAAGATTACCCTTTAATTGCAATTTCCGTCACTTTAAATATTATTAAACTTTATATGAATGTTGAACTAAAAAGGTTTATAAAAGATATATAGAATGATGAGACAAATTATATAGAAATGAGGGACTCCATTTCTTAGACATGTTCTCATTTTTCTAACAAAAACTAATGTTTGGTTATACTGCTGTATGTTACTTTTGTGTTTGTACAAGTTTGCGATATATCAAAGAATCGTCATGCCTTTCTGATCCGTCGGGAAAAAAACACTCGTGAGATAAAATTTTTGGTGTTGATCTTGACGTGCGCGGTGAAATTTCTTTTGGGGGAGGGCGCTTTCTCGGGATTTTTGGAATTTTCCAATTTGTTTACAAAGTGGGAGGGGGGCGCTTAATCGGGAAGGGTAGATTAACGGTATTTTACTGTAGAGTTTATAGAGAAAAAAAAAAGAAAATATTTCATTGCAACATACTTTCATAAATTAATGATGCCTGCAATGTAAAATTTGCCAAGCAAAGTGGAAGTGCTCACTTTGTGTTCTCAGAAATAGATGATATATATGAAGTTGATGCATCACAAATAGTTAAGGTCCTTCCAGAACCTGAAATGAATCACAGGGGACAGTATTTTTTTTATATAAGTGTTCATCCTCATTCTTTTCACATTTATATACATATTTACATAAACAGTATTCAATAAATTGTGCAATCAAACCTGTTTTTAGCATGACTTATTTTACCCCACCCTATGGGGTAAAAAAAAAGTCATAAACAACACATTTTAAATCTTGTTTATCAGTTCCAAAAATTTATTAAATCAGAAATGTTTCTCTTAAAATGTAATAAGAAGTGTCCATTTGCATATTCTGAGCTGTTTTTTCAGTGGTGGAATTTTTATTTTTTTCCCTATAAAGGTGCAATTGTAAAATGTGCTTTTTTTTACCTATTTTACCCCACCTGACCCTACCATAAAAAATATAAAGGGTTAAAAAATTAATACACAAATTTAACAAATTAATGCGATTATCATTGAAAAAAAAAAGGGTTATTCTTATCAAGGTTAACAGCCTGAACATGTGCCCCCCCCCCCAACTCCCCACATACAAGTTTTTCTATTATCTAAAATCCAGAGGAAACCCTGCTATCTAATATGGCAATCACTTTCAAAACTGTCTAAAATCAATGTTTTTTATAACAAAGATAAACACTTTAAACTAAGGATTTTTATGTCAGGGGGGCTCAATATATATACACAATTATTTTTTTTTATATAAATTGTGCATTCTTTAAGTGATTTTAGCAGCAGTTTAAAAAGTTAACTTTTGAAAGTGACAGCTTATTGGAAAAATTAATTTCCTCAGCATTTCAGAATTGTGATCAATTTTGAAAAAGGCATTTTAAGCAAATTATCATAAAAAAATCAATATAAAATGAACAAAATAGTACTTACCTACTTACCTTGTGCAGAGAAATCCTCCAAATAAATTATGAGTACAAGCGAAAAATTTTTGATTGTAAATAAAAACAAATTTAAACATTTCTATGGGTTTCAATACGACAAAAGCAAATATTAAAAGAGATTGAAAGAAATTATAGCCAGAAATCTTAATGTATTTATATCAAAAACATTTGATAAAAAAATAATAATCCAAAAATGCTGTGACTGCCCCTCCAAAAGCAAAATGTCAATATTAAAAATAAATATTCTGTATCATCTCGAGAAAATGTGTAAATGGATCCACATCAAAATTATAAAAATTTGACTCAGTAAACATAATCTTAAGTGGATCCATGTCAAAATTATCAAAATTTAAATCCATAAACACAGTTTTAAACAGATCCACATCAAAACTTAAGTAGGTAATCATATCTAAATTGGAACAGCTTGCTTTAACTTTAAACGGTCAGCCACAGAGAGGTGCGAATGCAAAGTGAAAGACAATAATACTGCACCGTTAGGTAGGAAAAATGTACCTTAGAATATTTGAACGAACATTCTAGAATGAAGTGCGCACACGTTAAAAAGCAGAAACTGCGCAGGTCCATTATAAAATGGCATCAGATTCGCAAAAGAGGATGATACTCTCTCCTCCCTCCACTACAAAGCTGGGAGAGCGGCTATGGTTGCTAGTAAAGAGGGATTTGGCAGGGTTACCAGAAATAAAATAAGTGTATCACCAAAGTTGGGGAAATGTTATTGCACATATATTTTGCAGACCACAGCAGCATCAAAATCGATATTTTTCTATTTTGTATACATATTTTTTTAATTGTAAGGGCAATTATAAATGAGATTTTTATCTGTGCCTTTGGAAATATTAAAAAACAAAATTTATATAAAGCATAATAATTTTTTGCATTTTTTTATATAGGCCACTTCTCTACTTTATTATTTTAAGTGCTAGTTATTTCAAATATGTATTTTCTGAGATTCCCACAGTCATTTTCGGTCATTTGTTAATAGCTTACAATTTTCTCACTGACAATAACAATAATTTATCACAAAAAGGACTCTTAGGTTTGTAAAATATGTTTATGTATTTTCATTACTTGTTAAAATATCGAAAAAGGGGATAAAATTTTGTTTTTAGCATCATACTTATTTTTTTTAAGATGGCAAAAAAACATGGTTTAATAAAAGTATGTTTATAAATATTTAAAAAATATGTTTTTCCGCCATCTTGAAAAATTTGGGAAGATGCTAAAATTGCCTTTTGACGCCATTTTGGATTTTTTTGCCAATCTCGCCAACCATTATAGGATACGGAACTCTTCCTAGTATTGTTATTTGGTCATAATAGATATAATGTAATTATTAATTAGATAAGAAAAATAAATATTTTAACAAAATTAAAATATTGAAGTAAATTTACTACTCTTTCAACCAGTAAGTATAGAAAATTCACAGTTATGGATTTACTGATAAGAAGGGGTAACAAGACTACTTAAGTTAATAAATCACTTTCATCTACGTATTCTTTTAATTCGGAACTGATGCTTTACACTCACGCTGGGATGCTTGGCGATTTTGATTGGCGCGCTTTCTAAGACTGCGCCAAGCTACTATTTTCCGTTGCCACTTTAGAAACATAAAAAGCAGAACATTTATAAATAACAACGTTGTTAGGAAAAATTAGAATAACATGTCTAATAAAGAGTCCCTCATTTCTAAACAACTGGTCTCATCATTCTACATATCCTTTATAAATTTGTAGTTCAATATTCATTTAAAGTTTAAAAGTATCTAAGGTTGTAATATATTTTAAGCATATTTAAACTATATTTTTGTTCCTTTTATGTTAAATTAAACAATATTTTATTCAAGAAATCTCATAAAATATAATCTGAAATTTGGTAATTAAACCTTGTTTTATGTTTAAAGTCTTTCAAAACAAATATTATTTTTATTTAAATTTTCATAAAAATACATATTAATATTAATAGATAAACTTACTTATTAAATGAATCTGGCCATATTATATCAGTCTTAAATGGAAATATAAAGTTAACCTTTACTTTAAAACGATCTTTAGTTTCCCCGTTTCTCTGTTTACTATACGTGGCTTCATAACTCGCGGTAACTTTCCTTCGATTACATCATTCGATATGTTTCATCGTTTTCGATCTCCGTCATCATGGTTAGCTTGGATGCCGAGAGATGGCGTTGTCATGAAGTAATCACGGTACGTGTTAGGAGGCTAACGCTAGGACGATAGTTTTGCATAAAACAATATCTTTGACGTTCTAGAAGTTTCGGAGGATCATGGTGAGCATGCGTGGCGTAGTGATCTGAGAGAGTGGTAAGATATGTATAGTTACGTTTGCCGGTGAACAATATCTTCTTCTTCTTCTGCTGCTGCATTCAAGGATATTGTCTGTGTCGTTTGGTGTCGTCTTATGTTTTGTAATAGTATGTTCGTTAGTTCCAGTGTCTGTCATTTTCATGTTAGTTATACTTGTATTTTATCTCAGCGGAAGTAAATGACATTTTTAGTTTAAGTCAAGTACATATTCGGTGGTTGCTTTAGTGAGAGAAGTTGTATAATTATTGCTGGCGATGGTTTAACATTTAATACATTATATGGAGGCAAATAAGTACGTTTCTTCAGAGGTGTTATGACTTTACAAAATCTTAAATAAGTGAAGTTGGTTTCTAGTTAAAGTGCTTTCTGATCTTCATTTACAAAGTGAACTGTGGATTGAGTGAGTCTACGTGTTTTAGTAATTTGCTGCCATTTGTTAAAGTGACTTTGTTGAAAAATTGTATGAGGTTCCAGATGGCCAATGCTTATAAAAGTCTAATGCATTTCTATTTAATCACGTCATGTTGTCATTGAGAAATTGAGAGATTTTAGTAATTGTTAAGTATATGTTAAGTAATGTGATATTGTTATATGTTTGATTGAGTTTAAGTTAAGTTTAATTGTTGTTGTAATTGTTTAAATGAATACTAAAATAAATATCCTTGGTTTTTAAATAAGTTATCTTTATTGTTTTCAAACCACTACATGTGTTTAACTTAATTGTTTTTCATATTTATTTTATTTATCTGGGGTATTAAAATCAGCCTTTACGTTTCCACTAAAAGCATGTTAACTTTGCTATCTTTTCCTAAACCCCATAACTATTATTTTTATAATAGTTTAACAAACGTATTCGAAAACACAGAAAATCGTATTTCTACACAACAATTAAAATAAACCAAAAATACATTTTTTACAACATAAATTTAATGGAAAATGTTAATTACGTCATTTTAATCTTTTAAAGTGCACTACTATATTACAGTAATCCTTCGCTGGTGCTAATTCTAATTTCACACAAATGTTTAGTTAAAATCATTGTGTCATTTCAATCTTTTAAAGTGCCCTACTATATCAGTGTAAACATTCAATTATTTAGTTTCTAATTTCATGACAAACACAACATTTATAAATAATGACGTATTAGTAAAATCAGAAAGCAAATTATCAAAATAAACGAAAAATTATTTTTTTTTAACATAAATTTAATAGAAAATATATTACCTACGTCATTCTTCTAAAGTGAACGGCTACAATCAGAATAATCATTCGATAACTGATTTTGTAATTTCACACAAACCTTTAGATAAAATCACGTCATTTCAATCTTTTAATGAGCACTACTATATCAGGGTAATCATTCGGTAATTCAAATTCTAATTTAACACAAACTATTAGATAAAATCATCGCGTCATTTCAGTTTTGAAGTCCATATATGGTTCTATAATACGCTACTCTGCAACCAATAACGTGCAATAAAACGCCCTTCTACAACCAACCACGTGGTTTCTCTAATTTTCATCATCAATGACATAATACAGACATGCACAATCATTTTCCTTAACATCCACACAAATACGGATTACAATAACAAATTTCAACACCAGTAACTGAATATAAGCGTAATAGCCAGGTTGCCATAAAAGAAAAACAGTCCCCAAAGTTGGTGACTTTTTTCCTTTTTTTAACAGATTAAAATTTAAAAAATTCTGCATGAGTGTAAAGCATCTTAGCCTTTAATTCTTCCTTATTATTTAAAAAATTGTGAACTTTTATTAATTTTTTAACTTTTTCATAACCCACCATATTATGTATCTTTGACCATGCTAATTCAAATGTTGAAAATGCTCTTTCTACTTATACTGAATTAGCTGGACCAGATTCAGTTCATTCAGAAAACTTTATCATTCTCATTTGTTGAGAGTTTTTCCAAAATATTCCACCATTGTGCATAGCTAAAATATTTTATTACATCATCAGCAAACATTGATGATGCATTGTATGTATAGTAAGAGCTGTTTTAAACCATATGTATTCATTACTGAGTAACAGGTATTCTCTCTGACACGAAGTACCGAATCGTTACTTTGGGATATAACTCAATAGTGCATCAGTGTGCTGCAGAATTAAATGCAAACTTCAAACGCTACTTTCACTTAAGCATGATTCATCAATATAGCTGGATATTCTCATGAGAAAAGATTAAAGTTTATCTTCAGATGCAGAGAATTCGGTACCTGTTGTTCCCGTGTCAGTGTACCCATATCGTCCCATTGGTATCAGAAGTTCTCAAATGGTTTGTATTTCATAGGTGTTTGTAGAATTATTTAGTTCACTTTTTACAGAAAGGAAAAGAAGCACAAACTTTGGACCTTTTTTTCTGAAGCATCGGGTAATAAGGTAAAATGTGATTTATGCCAATCGATGTCTTCAGTGAAAGATAGTTCAAAAACTAATTTTTAAAACTTTTATTGTTAAAGCATTGTTTATCATGTAAAAAAGTCTATGCCTGTGAAAACAAAATAATACTGATTAAATTTTAAAAATGATTGTTAAAGATATTCAACTGTAGTACATACGATGATTGTTAATATTAGTTTTCTAGATAGTAACGAATACTTTCTAATGGGTAGTGAGTTTGAAAGTATTGGATTGCATACGAGTGTTTATTTAGTTGTTAGTTTTCCAGCACTATATGTGTATCTTTAATTTTAAATGCTAAAAACTGTACAATCCATTCAGAGTTCAAACCAATAAACTTCACTTCACAAAACAACCAAATAAAAAAACAACTCAACACAAAACCCATTTCACAAACAAATTCCAACATATTCAACTTAAGACACAATAAACCAACTATAATATTAGGTGAAAGCTGGAAAATTGGGTTAGTAGCCAGTGGTCGTTAGACTTGGTTTCATTAGTGGCCACTTTTTAAAGTGGCTGACTATAATGCTTCAAACTTTCTTGACATCTAGATAAACTATAATTGTCATATATTTAAATACGACGATTATAGTACAAACATATTTTTGTACAGAGTTTTATTCTAGCCAAGTATTCATGATATGAATCGGGAAAAAGTCAAAATTCAGGAAAATTTCCTTAAAATCAGAAAGTTTATTATCACATTAATTTTTTTAGAATATATTCATGGATCCTTTGTCTGGGATGATTGTGCTCCAGTTATATACCAGAATTGTGGTATTTTTTTATTTTCAATACCAAAAATTTTTTATATATAACTCTACTCTGTCGTGAAAAAAAAATCACGAAATTCGTCAGTCGGTCGCGGGGGAAAAAATCTTAAATTTTGTCCTTCAATCATGTGAAGAATATTGCGATATTTTGTCAAACGATCGTGGGAGAATAACGCTAAATTTTTCAATCAATTGCATGAAAAAAAATCGCAAAATTTGTCTGTCGGTTGCACAAAAAATTAGGAAATTCTTTAGTCGATTGCGTGAAAAATAACCTGTAAATTTCGCCAATAAGCTGCAGAAAAAATCCGTAAATTCAACAATCTGCCACTAGAAAAAACTGCACAATTTACCAATTGGTAGCAGAAAAAAAAAACACGAAATTCATCAATCAGGTTGCTGAAAAAAAATGCGAAAATTGTCAATCAATCGTAAAAAAAAAATCATGAAATTCTTCTGTCATTCACACGGTGAAACTCATCAGTTGACCAGGGAAAAAATTGCACAATTCGTCAATCAATCGCAGAAAAAAAACTGCGAAATTTGCCATTCAGTCACGTGAAATTATCGCAAAATTCGCCAGTCAGGGGCAGAAAAAATTTGGCTATTCGTCGATCAAACAGGGGAGGGGGGTCGCGAAATACTTCGCACGTTCGTGAAATTTATCAGTCGCTCATGGATTGCAATGGAATGTGTAACTGAAAAGTGACTGTGCTGTGATGACCATCAATGACAATTATTTAATCACCATGTGGCGACTGCTAATTTTCCCTTTACCAACCAATCCGACCAAATGAATTTAATTCACTCATAAACCAATGAAATTTCCAGCTCAAACCACATTAAGCGGGGAAGAAATGTAAGAAATAAACTGGTAACAAGAAAAACTCATTTATCACCTTGTCAAATTCAACACCGTCAAGTGTCTCGCTTATAGGATTTATACATTTTCTTATTTGAAATTTCATTTGCCAACAGATTCATGTAATGGACTGAGTACCTATATGTTATAATGCTTTCATGAGTTTTTTCTAAAATTTCTCTCATTCTTGCAAATCTAAAGACATCAAAATTTTATTTTTGGTGTCTTTACAGTTAAAGTACTATACTTTTCTTTTCCCAGAAAAACTGTTTCACTTATAAAAGATAGGACAAGGAGGGAGAAAAGTGGGAAAATATTACTTGAAGGAAAGTGTCTAATTAATGATGCAATTAAAGCTGGAATGCAGATGAAGGCCTTATATTTTAGTAGAGAAGAAGATTTAAAAGATATTAATATAAAAGATCCCAAGGAAGTAGAGGTGTGCAAAGTGCTGTACAGAACATTAAAAGTGTGGTCAAATTTGACTACATGTCCTGGTGTTTTTGGTAAGATAATTTGACTTTTCATTTTATTTTATGAATAACTATTATTTATGTTATAATTGGTAAAGTAAATGAAAAAGGAAAAGGCAAAACACAAAAACCAAAGTCACAATCTGTGTAAATTGAAAGCTCAGTTGAATGTACTAAAAGCAAATTTAATGAATTATGTGTGTACCAACCAACTCTGATGATTAGCTTGGTCTCCCTTTTCAACTATACATGTTACTTTTATTCTCCATTTAAATTACTTGCTTAATAATCTTTCACCAAATTGGAAATCTCTGATAGAGGGTGTATGAACACTTGACTTTGCCATCATGACAGTATTTTTTTAAATATTATATAATTCATCTTTTTAGCATAAAACCACATAAAATGCTTAACTCACTCAATTCGGCACTTCTGTCTTCTTGTTTTTTTTTTTTTTTTGTTTTTATTACTAATAGGGGGCTCTGCACCCTACGAGTTATGATCGCCAACCCCCATTCCCCCGTGGCAGAATGTATGCGACAGGCGTCGCTGACTTTTTAGAGCGTCTGCAGATTAAAAACATACAGCAATGCCGTGGATGCGCTATAGCGTGTAAGTTACATGAAAAAACAGCAAACTTCGTTGAAGGATCGTGAAAAACACGGCGAATTTCGTCGAAGAATCGCAGAAAAAACGCGAAATTCATTTAAAGATAGCAAAAAATGGTTTATTTCGTTGACAGATTGCAAAAAAAACGCAAATTTGGTCAAAAGGCCGTGAATTTCGTCAAAAGGCAGTCAATAAAACATGAAATTCGTTGAAGGATCGCAGGAAACTGCGAATTTTGTCGAAGGGCTACGGAGAAAACGCCAATTTCGTCAAAGGATCGTGGAAAAAACTGTTAATTTCGTCGAAAGATCACAAAAAACGGTCAATTTCGTCGAAGGATCTCGGAAAAAACGGTAAATATCGTTGAAGGATCTCGAAAAAAACGAAAAATTTCGTCAAAGGATCTCGAAAAAACGGTAAATTTCATCGATGGATCTCGAAAAATTGGTAAATTTCGTCGAATGATCTTGAAAAAATGACAAATTTTGTCGGAGGATCGCGAAAAAAACACGACTTTTGTCCAAAGGTCAAAGAAAAAACCCGAAATTCATCAAAGGATCTGGGAAAATGGCTAATTTTATTGACAGTTGCGATAAAAATGCAAATTTCTTCAATACCCCTGCGGAAAAACTTGAAAAACAAAGACTGTTAAAAAAAAACCATGAGTTTGGTTAAAGGATTGTGGTAAAAATGCGAATTTCATCAAAAGGCCACAGAGAAAACGCAAATTTCGTCAAATGGCCGCAAATGTCAATTTCGTCAAATAATCGTGGAAAAAACTACAAATTTCGTCAAAGGATCATGGAAAAAATGCGAATTTCGTCCAAGGGCCACGAAAAAAAAAACGTGAATTTCGCCAAAGGATCGGGGGGGGGGGAAGAATGCTAATTTCGTCAAAAGTTCACGAAAAAGACGTGAATTTTGTTAAATAGTCCCGGAAAAAGAACAGCATTCCTTTAGAAACCAGCAAACACACAAAGTTCTATGCTTATTAATATATCGCAGTGATGTCACTGGATTCTAAAAATCCTGGGTCCCTTTTTTATAAAAGTGGGTCCCCATTCATAATAATTCAAATTCATATTTTAAAGGAACAAGTGAACTTGTTTATTTGGAAAAGAGAAATGCAATAGTTATTGTTTTGATAATAATGAATAATTAAAACCAGTATTTCCCAATCAAATAAGATATATTTTTTAAAAACTATTAAGAAAAATTTTCTTTGCCTTTTTTTTAATGTAAATGCTTAATTATAAATTAATTTAGTGAAATAAAGAATTATTTGGAAGCCTTTAATGATAACTAATATCATTCCCTTTAAGTTACATTTCCTGTCACTACTGCCAACTTATGTCACTTGTCATGCAATCTGGTTATAAAATTCACCGACTTTCTTCTTGATGTACCAATTAGAGATCTGCACGGGCCGGGCCAAGTTTTCTTCACGGCACTCGGGCCGGGCTGGGCCCGGGCCATATTTTTTTTCTGAAGGCTCGGGCCGGGCCGGGCCTAGTGATTACTCTTTACGGGCCGGGCCCTACTTTTTTCCTGAAGGATAAGGCCGTGCCTTAAATTATTTTTTCCGTACAGAGCCGGGACTGGTTTCATTCTTCCTAGTCTTCATGCCTTAAAATTTTTAGTCCTGGTTTTGACTCGTATGAAAATCATTGTCTCGGCGTACCTGGTCCGTTCGAAGGTCAGTAAAATAAGATCTGGCATAAAAATCTTTTCAAAACATGCATACATTTTTAAATCGCCATTATTTTATAATTAAACATTAAAATTTATTCTTTTTAAAGAATAGTAGATTTATACACTTATTAAAATATAGCTAAATTAAAATATAGTAAAACGTGTGAAAAATAACCTGCCTATGATGGAATCCTGTCGTAAATTGAAAAATGTGTTGATCCATTAAAAATGAATATACTAATATGTAAGAAAAGAATATATAATACATTTACACCTGCTAAGAAGGCAAATTGTCTATAACTCATTTTTTTTTCTTCCCTATGCAATTCCATCTTAGATTTTACTGTATAGCATTTTTCTGATTTTTAACACTTCAATAAATGGAATATGGATTAACAATATCGATGATAACTTAAACACATACATACAACAAATAGAGATTTATTAAAAAAATAAATATTCCAGCTTGCGGCACCTCTATAAAAATGAAGATTATAAACATAAAAAAAAAAAGGCTGAGATAGGAATTTTTGGTTAGATCTCCTCCTATGGGGCAAATAAAAATTTACCGACGTAAAAATTATGTTTTGTAGAAATTCACTCGGGCCGGGCCGGGCTCGGGTCGAGATTTTAACTTTTTTCCGGGCCGGGCCAATATCTTTTTTGTTCGGGCCAAACTTTTAATTTTTGTATCGGGCCGGGCCGGGCCAAATTATTTTTTGTATGAGTCGGGCCGGACCCGGGCCTGGAAATTTCGGCCTGTGCAGACCTCTAGTACCAATCACTATCTGATTGTTTTACCTTTGCTTTTTATTTCATAATACTAATACAGAAAGTTTTCAAATACTGCTTAACTCATTCACTTTGGTGTTTATACTTTATGTCCACTTGGACAAGAATCAGTTTCACTGGCATTAATTTTCCATTATTGAAAAATAGTCCATTTGCCCTGACTTCAAATAGGTCAAACACCCTGCAAAAGTGGTTATGAATTTAAATCAGAGGGGAAATGTAAAGAAGACATGTTAAAGATTTAATAGTAATCTTTAAGAGGCTACTTCACTCAGGCGAAAACACTTGCTGGCTAATGTTAATCCTTATGGGGGAAATAATTTATGCTATCTCATTCACATTTCAATATTTTTAAATTATTTTTTTTTCATTGGATAGCTGAGGTCAATCTCTATGTACGCTCCTTCGTACTTTTTCGATTTTTGTTGCAGTTTTTTTTTATTAAATTGAGGATACTTTTATTTTCAAAACCGGTTCCGAAAGTGAAAGTACCTTAATTAAAAAAACTTGTAATCAAAATCGAAAAAGTACAAAGGAGCGTGCATAGAGATTGATCTCAGCTATCCAATAAAAAAAAAATCATTTAAAAATATTGAAATACGAACGAGATATTGTAAGTTATTTCCTGCATAGGATTAATATTAGCGAGCAGGTGTTTTTGCCTGAGTGAAGTAGCCTCTTAACAGCAGTGTTGAATTCAGACACTTTTCTCCGGGAAAGATTTCTGTGGCTCTGAGGGGCAAATTGCACTTTTTAACCATTAAAAGCATAAAATCTCAAATCTTCCGAGAGGAGGGGGGAGGGACATTTCAATGCTCCGGGGGGGATTGCCCCCCCACCCCGGGCTACCCCCTGAATTCAACACTGCTTAACAGTATTGAGTTAAGTTGCAACAGGGTCACTGTCATGTGTGGGACAATCGCACATTGAATTCCTGAATTTGTATGGATGTACAGCAGACTCAGCCTCCCTCAAATCCGCGACTCTAAAATCTGCACATCATTGCAGATGTAAATATATATATATTTTTTAAATATACCATTCCATATACATTTTAATATGCTATTCTGGTTAATATGACTGAAATCATGCTTTTTCATAAAGGAAGTAAAAATTTATTTTCAAAAAAATTGAAGTAGGTGCTAATATCAGTGGCAGTCACAATCTTTTTACAAAATACATTTATTAATTAATCAAACTTTTTTAGGTACATTTATGTTAGCCAGTGATCGCCAAAAAATTTTCCATTTTTTTTTAGTCAATCTTTTAACATTAGCTAATAACAAATAGCCAATATTTTAGCATTGCAATATAATATCTTAAAATCTTACTCAAAAATAGATAAAATATAACCATGATAAAATACGTAAAAATGAACAGATCAATGCAAATAACAAAATCTCACGTAATCGGGTTTATTAATGATTATGCTTAGCCCATTACAGAAATGTTAAAATATGATATAACATAAACTAGAAACATTTCTTTTCATAATGAAAGCATCATATCTAATTTTATATACACAAAGATAGAAACTTATGTTATATATGATCCCAAAATCTTTTACTATCATTTAGAATTTGTAAAAATGTATTGTTAGTTAGAAATCATTGTTCAATGGATCGTTAGTTGTTTGCAATTCTCAAATTATGCCAATTGAAACAAGATTTGGCGAGTTAACACTGGCACCCAGCTAACATAAAAATACCCTTTTTTGGTTATTAACCCCTTCGGCCTTGATTTTTTTTTCAATTTTGAGAAAAAATTACTGTTATGCTAACAAAATTAAAAATAGCTATCAGAATCACCGAAGTTAGGGTTTAATGAAAGTTAACGAATGTGTTCTTTACCAAAACCTCACAAATGTAGTTATTTTGAGTGTTTTTCATATAACAATAGTCTAAGGAAGAATTTTTGAAGACGTTTGGAAAATGTCGTATTACAACTAAATTAAACAAGTATAAAAATTTAGTAATACTTTTTATCTTTTATCACAAATTACCAATTCGGAAAAGGATTCCCAAATTTTAATTTAAAGAGTGAAACGTATGTTTTAATTAAAAGAAATGCCAACGGCTTGCTAATAATTATGAAACTTATTATTATTATTACTAAATGCTAAACATAAGTGAAGTCATAATAGGAAATGTAGAGATTCATACTATCACTATTAGGTGCTGGAATTAATAAAAATAATGTTTAAGACAAAATAATACTCAATAAAAGATATGTCCTATTAGTAGGATGTCAGGGCTGAAGGGGATAAGTCTAGCTAAACATGAATAAAATTTTGTTATTTTATGATTTTGATGTAGATTATTATTGTACCTTTGTGAGGCAAGTTTCATTGAGCAATTCAAGAAAAAATTATCTCATCATTATTATGCATATTTAGTTATGCGTTATTAATTATTTACTTGACCTTTACTTTTAATATTTTAATAATTTTTTAATTTTTTATTATTTTACTTTATTGTAAGCATTCATTATAATTTTGAGTGCATTATTACATTCAAATTACTGTTTAAAAAACATAAACAAAACAGTGACCAGAAATCTGCAAAATTCTAAAATCTGCACAACCTCTGATCCCAAACTATGCGGATTTGAGGGAAAGGGAGACTACTGTATCTTAGATTAATATAAACAGACCAATAAATTTTTTTGCATGTAAATTATGTTTTCTTTGAGGAAACTTACCTAAATTTTTTGTTTATACATAAATTATTCTCAAAGAAAATAACTAATAAGAAGTTTTCTCGTGTGATACACAATAAAGTGAACAGAAATCCGGACATAGTTCTTTGAATACCAAATTGATTTCACTGAAGAATATTACCCTTTAAAAAGTTCTTATTCACAGAATCTTAGATTATAAAAATTAATAAAATCATAAAATTTTGTTCTACCTAGGATTTCAGTAAAAAAGTACATGCACATTAATATTATGTTCACTTGTTATTTTTATTTATAAATTACATTAAAATCTATTGACAAAGACTAAAATTTTCAAATTTAAAGAAACCTCTGCTGTTGGCTACTTCAGGAGGTGGTATTTTTTTTATTCTTCAGAAGTATAACAAATGGAATCAGGAGGTTGGGGCCATTTGAATGCCTCCCCCATCCCCATCCCACCCTTAAGAAACTTTATCCCTGGGTTCCAAGTTAGCTCTCTGGGCTTCTGATTTTGAGAGTAGTTCATTTATATACTTATCAAAGAGTGGGAGATGTTAGGTAGACGGACATGTACAACATGTATGCTTAGACTGCAAATGGGCCATTCACTGCTTTTGTCAGCAGCTCCTAGGGTCCCAGAAGCAGCGCTCCTTATAATTTCATATTTATTTTTACTGCTTGTTTGAGCAATGTTACAAGATGAATATGAAAACTTGTGTCCTGTACAAGAAAGAGTGGGTGTGGATTTATCACACACATCATACAAAATTATATATGTTTTATATATAAACACAAATTGTTGTAATTTTACAAATTTATGTAAGTACTGTAGCACTTAGCACGAGCCACCATCAAGGATAACTAATTAAAAAAATTATCCATTAATTTTTGTTTGCTTCATCTGTATTTCTCTCTTCACTTTTTACTTCTCACCAGCTAAGGTTTAAATCCCTAATTTTCCAGTTACATCATCTGATCATGCAAGTTGTTATTTGGAAATTCCATTTTCCTTAAACTTTATTTTTAAAGGTAAAAGAATAAAATGCAATAAACATTTTGTAGTTGTTTTAATTTTTCAGGTTATAGATCTTAATTTATATCTACATATACATTTTGGAAAAAAACTTTAATCTTATCTTAAATAAGGTTTGATCTCTAAAATACTCAAGACTGAAAATATAAGTAGAATATTTTTCTATAAAAGAAGTTTATAATGTGATATACAACAAATTAATACATTTTAATTATAGCAGACGAATATTAGTAATGTGAAAATCAATGGTTCAGATTGCAATAACATAATACAGTACCTGAAAACTGTGAAAACAGAACCTGTCTATAATGGAATCCTGTCATAAACAGAAAAATGCTTGGTCCCAGCAAAGAGAAGACAAACAATGCAATTATAACAGATGTCTGTTAAGATAAAAGCGTGTCTAAAACAGAATTTTGTTCCTATTCTTTGCAATTCCATTTTAGCAAATTTTTCTGTATAAAATTTAAACATACAATGAACTCTTGATTATCTGGCACCCATTGAATTAAGATTATGAGGCTTAATTTATATGATTAGGACATGATGTATTAAAAACACCATTTTATAATGTTTATAATATGTCCTGCCATTTATCCATCCGACCATATCAATTATGCATCAGAATCTTAGTTCAATAGTGTCATGCATTTGGTAACTGTAACTGTTTTGAGAGTCTGCTGTAAATCAAAATTTTTATCTCATGAAATAACTGTTGTAAGATATTGAAATATATTCATATATACTAAAATCTGTTAATGTGTTTCCTTTTATTTCAGGAGTATTTAATAGACCAAGTGCTGAAGAATTAAAGGTTTTATCATCTCCTACTCTTCCTGTTACCATTTTGTGTGGTAACATTCGGGAACCTGGAAACTTAGGTTCGATTATAAGAAATGCTGCAGCTGCTGGCTGTAAAAATATCTTGTTAACCAAAGGTAATTTTTTTTTTAATATAAGAAATATGTATAGTAACTTAAAATGTTTTTTTTATTATTATTATTTGTTTCAATCATATTATCTGCATTTCTCATAGTATAAATTCTTCTAGATTTTTAGATAACAACAGAAAATTCTGTCTTTGAACATCATCCCAATTCATACATAATTTAAAAACTAAAAATTTTAAAAATAATATCAATATTTTAAAAATATTAAATTTTGGCCTTGATTAAGCTTCACTAAATTTTTATATTTTATGTTTAGTTTGTTTTACATTTGGCGATGTCTATGTTGTCCATTTTATCAAGATGTTGATACAGTTTAACCTTTGAAATTTGCAACTTCATGGCAGTCTGCTGGGCACTTCCAACATGTTGTGCTTAGGCAGAATGACTATTTTTAAGATTTTAGACAACATGATCTTTCAAGTCATATATAAATTGGAATATGTTCAATGAAACAAAATTTTCTGCAGTCACCCTCCAGTCTATTCTTCAAATTAAAGAAAAAAGAAAAAATGAATCTTGTTTGTAAAAGTCTGAATCCAGTCTTTATTTTTTGAATTATTGGTTGCAGATGCATACTTGTAGTGACTCTATTACACAGTTTAAAGCAACTGAATATCATTTTTATTAACTCCATGTTCCATTTATTTTATTTTATTTTTATTTATTTTGTTGTTAAAATTATCGGCACATTTTTTATTTGAAAATCTGGCAACTGTCCAGGTTTGATTTTAGAATGAGAAAAAGAATAAAATGTTCATTTGGATGCTGTATTTTTTGTGATAATTAATAAGTTTATAAAGACATTTATCTATGAAAATAAGTATATTATGTACGCTCCTTTCTAACATTGTATGAGCCACTCCCCACACAAACTGGTGACCCGAAAAGTTAAAAAATATCTACAAGTGAACCGGAGAAGAATGATTCGTCTTCCACTGAAAAGCAGGAAATTAACAAGGTGAATATTAAAATTCCACCTTTCTGGATTGATAGACCAGAGATCTGGTTTTATCAAGTTGAGGCTCAGTTTAAAATTAACGAAATCACTAAAGAGGAAACTAAATTCAATTATTTAGTTGCGCAACTTGAGCCGAAATTCGTGGAAAATATATGTGACATAATAAGTAGTGAAAGCTTAATGAAATATTCCGATTCGAAAACTAGATTGCTTAATTTATTTAAAGAAAGTAAAAACGTTCGAATTAAGCGATTGATAACCGGAATTGAACTTGGCACTATGAAACCTAGTCAGCTACTTCAAAAGCTAAAAACTGTCGCTACTGCTGATGTTTCAGAAAAGCTGATTAAAATGCTTTGGCTTGAAAAATTGCCCGATTGCATAAAAAATATATTGCTTGTTAGTGAAGAAGACTTAAATAAATTAACTGTAATGGCAGACAAAATCAGCGATATGAATCCCAAAACCGAAATCTTTGCCACTAGTAATAAAACTGAAATTGTTAATAATAGCATGGCGTTGTTTGCCAATAATGAACTTTAAAATCGAATTGCTTCTCTGGAACAGCAAATTTCACAACTGTGCGTTTCACAACAATCCAGGTCTAACTTTCAAAATAATGAAAACCGTTCTCGCTCCCGAAGCAGGTCTCGTCAGCGCTACAATCCTAACGCAAACTCTGTTATTTTCATTTCCGTTTCCGTAATCATTGTTTCCCTGAGAAATGCACACATCCATGTGCGTGGAACAAAAAAACCGATTCCAAACAGGAAAACTCAGATCTGCAGTAGATCTAGCGGCACATACTACTGCAGAAAATGTAGAAAGTTGTTGCAAATTTCGATTATATGTGAAAAATTTAAGATCAAATTTGTGATTTTTAGTTGACAGTGATGCTCATATAAGTGTTCTTCCAGCCACTATAAAAAACAAAGAATCTTCCGATTATAAGCTATATGCAGCAAACAGAATAGAAATAGAAACTTTTGGCATTAAAATTCTAAATCTAGACTTAGGATTTCGAAGAGATTTTCAATTCCCTTTCGTGATTGCTAAAGTCACAAAAGGAATTCTTGGAGCAGACTTTTTGAATAAATATAATCTTCTAATTGACCTGAAAAATAAACAGTTAATTGATGGAGAAACAAAACTTTGTGTAAAAGGTGAAGTTTCTTCAATTTCTTTTAACAATATTAGCACATTGAACAAAACTGTTAAATTTCAAAATTTATTTTTTAAGTATCCCTATATTGTAAAGCCAAATTTGACCAAAGAAGAATTTAAATACATGCTCGACAATGATATTATTCGTCCTTCTAAATCCCAATGGGCAAGTCCTTTACATTTAGTGGTTAAAAAGGATGGATCTTGTGGTGATTACAGGCAGCTTAATTCCCGTACCATTCCTGACAGATACCCAATTCCCAGAATTGACAATTTTCATCATATTTTGAAAGTTGCAAAAATTTTCTCAAAAATAGATCTTTATAAAGCTTTCTATTAAATACTGATTGCAGAAGGGGATAAATGCAAAACAGCTATTATTACTCCTTTTGGATTATATGAGTTTAATGTCATGAGTTTTGGTCTTAAAAATGCCCCCACAACGTTCCAAAGATTTATTCACGAAGTGTTAAGATATCTTGAATTTGTTTTTCCATATTTAGAGGACATGCTAATTGCTTCTGCTGATGAAAACCAACATGAAAATCACCTTAATTTAGTTTTTGAAAGATTACACAAATATGGCCTCAGAATCAATATTTCCAAATCAGTATTTGCAGTTCCAGAAATAGAATTTCTAGGTTATCTTATTACACCCAAAAGTTCACGTCCCTTACCAGAAAAAGTTCAAGCTATTTTAAATTATAAATTACTAGAAACCATTCATGATTTAAGAACTTTTCTTGGCATGATTAATTTTTACCGCCATTATTTAAAAGATGCTGCTAAACACCAAGCATTATTACATGAATATCTTAAAGGTTCCAAGAAAAAAGATAAAACTATCCTGCGCCGTCAGGCACCCACGGGGGTCGCCGACGCGCGTAAACGACCATCGCACCCAAGCCTCTGAAGGGCTTTTAACGCACCAGGGCTTTGTCTCGCCCGGCGCTGCGATCGGCCTGAGGCCGCTCCCCAACTGCGGACCCCCAGGTCATTTTACCAAGGTTGGTGACATAGGTCGTCACGGCAGTAACCCCACATCTCGGAGGAAACTTCCACAGAGACGGAACCTTGATGAACCGCCATGGAACCCCCGACGACTTTGTTCGCGAGACCCCATAGGGGGAGACGGTCGCTAAGAAAAATTGACTGGACTGAAGAAGCACGAAAGCACTTTGAAATTTGCAAACAAGAACTAGCAAATACAGCTTTGTTATCCTTCCCAAATTCTGATTTACCTCTAGGTTTGTTTACGGATGCATCAGATTTAGCCATAGGTTCTGTCCTGCAACAATATGAAAATAAATCTTGAAAACCTATCGGTTTTTATTCGAAGAAGCTAAGCATCACTCAGCAGAATTATAGCACATACAACCATGAACTATTAGGTATTTACTTATCGGTAAAATATTTTAAATACTTACTAGAAGGAAGAACCTTTACAATTTATACGGATCATGAACCATTGGTGTATGCCTTTTTGCAAAAGTCTAACAAAGCATCACCAAGACAGTGCAGACAATTACAATATATTTCCGAATTTACTACTAACATTAGATACGTCAAAGGTAAAAGTAATATTGTAGCAGATTCATTATCAAGACTTGAAGAAATTACAATAATCGATTATGATGAAGTAGCAAAAGAACAATCTCAAGACGAAGAAATTAAAAATTTTCAAAAGTCTAAGACCTTAAAGTTCAAACAGTATTCTCTGCCTTCTGGTCAGAATCTGTGGTGTGATGTTTCTACATACAATATCTGTCCTTATATACCTGAAAATTACTGAATGAAGATCTTCTAGAAATTTCACGGATTATCCCATCCAGGAGTAAAATCAACAGTTAAGCTAATAACATCAAAGTTCATTTGGCCTAACATTAATAAAGATGTTAGAAAATGGGTTAGATCATGCATTTCATGCCAAAAAGTAAAAATTACTCGTCATATAAAATCAACAATTGGTGAATTTCCAGAGCCATCAGAGAGAGATTTCGAGCAGTCCCTATTGATCTCGTTGATCTACTAGCACCATCAAATGGCAACATCTATTGCTTTAACCTGCATCGACAGATACACTAACTGGATGGAAGCCATTCCACTGGATAACAGCACGGCAGAGACTGTAGCAAAAGCCTTTTATAATAATTGGATCACTAGATTCTGAATACCTTCAAAGCTGATTTCCGATCGTGGAGGTCAATTTTATTCAGAAATACTACAAGCCCTTTCAAGACTCTGCGGTATTAAGCTACAACATACAACAGCTTACCATCTGCAGTGCAATGGCAAAGTGGAATGTCTCCACAGATCAATAAAAGCACATAATCAAATAAATTGGACTGAAACCTTACCTACAATTCGCTTGGGTCTTCGCACAGCAATCCGAACAGATACTCCCTATACTATAGCAGAAATGGTTTGTGGAGAGAAACTTCGGCTGCCCGGTGAATTTTTACAGCTGAGTACCATGCAAGTCTCACCAGGAAGTTTTATACATAAATTACAAGAGCATATTCAGCTAATTGGACCATGAAGAATTCAACATAAATATATTCCAAATATAGTTGTTCATAAGGATTTGGAATCAAGTACACATGTTTTCCTAAGAATAGACAGAGTACACAAACAACTATAACCACCATATGAAGGTCCTTATGAAGTAATTAATCGCTCTTCAAAATATTTCACTATAAAAATTAAAGGTAATAATGTGAATGTATCTATAGATAGACTGAAACCAGCATATATTCTCTCAGATGATACCAAAATAGTTTCACACCCTGAACAAGCAACCCAGTTATAAGTGAAGCCTTCATATACACAAAATATGAACAATAGAAACTTTATTCAACCTGGTAATTGGTAATACAGCAGAAAAGCCTATGCCTGTTTTGAAACAATCACGAACTGGTAGAACAATTAAACTTCCAGTAAGATTTAGAGACTAGAAAATTTGCTTCTTTCTTTATGTAAATATTTTGAATAATTGTAAAATTGTATTTATTTTGTATATATATATTATTTTCTGTATGTTTTGTACTTTCCTACCTTTTTTTAAGATAACGTTCGTTACTGGTAGGGGAGTAAATGTAGTGGTTCGATTATACAGTTTAAAGCAACTGAATATCATTTTTATTAACTCCATGTTCCATTTATTTTATTTTATTTATTTTGCTGTTAAAATTATCGGCACATTTTTTATTTGAAAATCTGGCAACTGTCTAGGTTTGTTTTTAGAATGAGAAAAAGAATAAAATGTATGTTTGGTTGCTGTATTTTTTGGGATAATTAATAAGTTTTATAAAGACATTTATCTATGAAAATAAGTATATTATGTATGCTCCTTTCTAACATTGTACAAGCCTCTCCCCACATACTTCCCATTGCAAAAACATTTTTGATTAGTTAAATACTCATGTTATATCACTTTTGTATAACCAAATTAAACCCTGAAAATGTTTACAGATGGCAGTAGGGGTGTGGGAGGTATTTCTGGCAGTGGTGTTCACATAGAGACACCGGATCGTACATTCGACATAAAGACAAGAAATGCTAATTATTGCTCGGTTTTTAGATCTGAGCTTTTAGCTATTTATAAAGGCCTTTGTTTTATTGATTTGACACCAGGACTCGAGTACAGGGACATTTGGATTTTAACTGATAGTCGTGCCTCTATACAGCATCTTATTAATTGGACAAATGTGGAGGACAGAACGAGTCTGAACATCCTGGAACTATTGAATTGCTTATCTGCAAGACACTCCATCCACTTTCAATGGATCCCGTCACATGTTGGGCTGAGAGGAAACGAAATGGCTGATGGCTTGGCCAAGTCTGCCTCAGCTGAAGATCACCAGGAGGATGGAATATTAACCTATAGTGAAATAGCTTCGATTAAGTAACAAGAATTAAATTCACTTTGGAGAGTACCTCCTATTCATCCATGGTACTTTATTAAAACACCAGGATGGTCTCTCCAACTTAATCTTTGTAGGAAACAACAGACGCTTTTCTCTTGCTCTCACGCTTTATGAGTGGTCACTTAAGAGGACTATCTTTCCATCAGGGCCAGAAAACATTTTCTGAGTGTCATCGGTGCCCGGAAGTCCAGGCCTCTCCTCTGCATATTATCAAATGCCTAAATTTTACCCACTGTGAAATCTTGGAAAATCCAGCGCTCTTTCATGATTTTCTGGAAGTCTTTGGTTTTGTGGAGATGGTTTAGCATAGCTAAACCATCTGGGATTAGAAACAACAACAACAAATTAATACCCGTAAAAATTACAAAATCTAACTTTTTATATAGTACCACAGTTACTATAATTATATTTACTTAATAAAATTTTCTTTGGCATGCAACAAAAATTGACTGAGATTGGAAAGTTTAAGATCTTTTTTTCCTAAAAATACAAAGGTCATACCGACAAATTGAACATCACAGTACAGTAAAATCTGTGAAAACAAAACTTGTCTGTAACGAAAAGACTGCCTTAAATGAAGACATTCAAAGACTTTTATTATTAATACAAATTTTCATACTTCATACAGGGCAGCCAGCTACTATACATTAGCTGTAGAAACTACACATTGGTCTGCTTCTATACTACAAACTACACTTCGCTTACTGGAAAATACATTTTTTTCAAGTTTTTTTTTTTAATGAGAGATATTCCTGATTTCTTTTTCAACATGTATAAATTTCCTATTATAAATTTTATTGAGATTTAAAATATGTATTGTGCAGGGCTTTGTATATATTATGTGAAATATTTTAAGTTAAAATATTCAATTGATATTTTGGTCACAATTTTTATCTTGTGATGTTAAACAAAAATGGACACTTTATTCAACTTACAAGTTGATTTTAAATTAGAAAAAAAGAATAATAATGAAGGTATGCATATTTGTATAAGGTTTTTGTATTTTTATTAGTGAAAATTTTCTTTGTGCTGTGTGGAATTTTAATGTTTAATATGCTTTACAAATAAAAGTTCATTTTAATTTTATCATCTTTTAGATTTTTCTACTTTGAGTGTGTTCATA
The DNA here is from genome assembly GCA_963931845.1 of Maratus michaelseni. Taxonomy (NCBI): domain Eukaryota; kingdom Metazoa; phylum Arthropoda; class Arachnida; order Araneae; family Salticidae; genus Maratus; species Maratus michaelseni. The sequence goes on from OZ007588.1 coordinate 452,137,875, forward strand.
CTTTTAATAACTACCTTAAAATTACACATTTTATAAGCTTGAACTACACATTGTTATTCATAAAGGTTGGTAGCCCTGTTTCATATAGACATATGTATAGTCCATATAAAATAATATATTTTGTAATTTTTACAAAAGTTATTTGCTATGTAAACGTGCTTGAACAAAAATATTTATCCCAATTAAAATATTTCTGTAGTGGGAAGTAAATGTGTTTGAGTAATGGTTGAGAAAAATAAACGTTAGGTATCAATTGTAAGGAAGCACTGTATATACAGGCAATTAAATGTTTTAAAGGGTTATCAGAATTCATAAATATTTTTGTTGCTTTATTTGCTTATTTTAGAAGTGCTTCATTACTTTTTTAAATTATGTCACATTAATTTCTTTTTATAAACAAACCCATGCTTTGCATCATTATGGTTCTTCTTCTTAAAGTATTCTTAATTATTTTGTTTAAATTTTCTAGCTTTTTACTCATGTTTGTATAGTATATATATTTTTTTAAAATCTGAACGTTTCATTCATGAAATTTACGTTCCATAAATAACAAATCACAATGTTTGGCATCGTTTACAATAAAAATCCTTTTCACAGTTAGAGTTTAAATAATGGGCATGTTAGCATACATTTTGGCATGGTGTTTGTATAACGGAAAAGTATCCAATTTTTGAGTGAAAATACGTGCATATTTTCAAATCTTCAGTTAGTGTATATGACATAAAAAGCCATTAATAATTTCTAGGTTTTTTTTACTTGTTTCTGTTGCTACAATTAATTTTTTATTCACAATGGGAAGAATGACTGCAAAATTAATTAAATCACGTTGATAAAATAAGGCAATATATTGTTGGAAATTATTAATATTAAATATCAATAAAGAACTGTTTTTAAGGAAAATTCTACAAAGAAGACATCACCGGCACATAAAAAGTTATTAAAGAGTTTATTGCTGACTATTAAAAATTCAATGAAACAATATATTTTAAATTTACTTTAAAATGTTTACTTTCACTTGTTTAATATTATCAGTGAATTTTATAATGTTGGCAATACATTATCAATGTATTTACATTTCTAGGTTGTGTTGATCCATGGGAAATGAAAGTTCTACGTGCTGGATGTGGTGGACATTTCCGCATTCCTATTATAAATAACATTAATTGGACTCAAATTTCAAACTATATACCAAGCACATCAACTATTTTTGTTGCTGATAACTCAGCAGACATTGAAGAAGTTGGTTTAGGTCCAGATTTCATAAATTATGATGAGTGGACGGGAGATGTGGATAAAGAAGAAGCAGAGGAGACCAGATATTTCACATACAATGAACAAAATCAGCCAATACGTATTGACGAAAGTTTTGATTCCCGTGAGGAAATACAAAAATATAAAGATATTCCACTTCCTTGTTATCTTTATTCAAGCTTAAAATACCCTAAAGAACATATTGTTTTATATATTGGAGGAGAAACGTCTGGTGTGGATCCTAGAATAGTCAAACTGGCATGTGAATTTGGTGGAAGAAAAATTAAAATACCCATGGAAAATGGAATGGACAGTCTGAATTCTGCATTTGCTATGACAATAATTTTGTATGAAATTAAGCGGCAACTTTCTGAAGTATATGTTGCTTTAAAATAAATTAGTTTATAAAATAAAATAAGTTTTCAATTATTTGTTTAATGTCTCTAAAATTGTTTATACAAATTTAAAATTAACATACATATAATGCAATACAATGCAACCCTTACACGGTAAATTTTGCTATTTTGGAAGATAAATATTACAAATAAATGTGAAGATTTATCACAGTTAACAAAAGAAAATTGAGAATAAAAAAAATATATATATACATCTAAGCTTACAAAAATAAAATGAAAAAAGAATATATATACAAATTTAAATCTTTGTATATAAAAGTCAAAGTGTATGTTTCTTATACAAATCCTTGACAGATTTGCATTACTTCATACTGTCATAGTTTATCTTTATACAAATCTTTTTTTTTTTTACTTTCTAATACAAATTTTTATTTTATTTTGCCACACCCTGAAAAATAATGCAAGGATTTAAAAAAATTATACTTGAAATAAAAATTGACTTTTATATACAAATCTTTGTATATAAAAGTCAAAGTGTATGTTTCTTATACAAATCCTTGACAGATTTGCATGAAGCTTCATACTGTCATAGTTTATCTTTATACAAATCTTTTTTTTTTCCAATACAAATTTTTATTTTATTTTGCCACACCCTGAAAAAAATGCAAGGATTTAAAAATATATATACTACATATACTTTGATAGCAATAAAAATTCAAACTCACTCACTATATTTTCCCATCCAAAATTGATGTCAGTTTGAGCAGATAATGCATATTTTTTAATATAAAATTAAACAAATTTTACTATAAGTGCGTTAAAATGATATAGTACCTTCATTTAAATGCATTTGGGGTTAAAACATCTATTATAATACAGACATTTAAATTTCATGAAAATATTCAGGAGAAAAAAAAATATTCTAAATACAATGTCACTTTATATGAGACGCTTTCAGTGTGACATCAAACTAACTCTAAACAAATGGCTGCTATGTTTTATATCCAATTTTGTTTGTATATTACTACTGTATCATATAAGTTAAGTGTTTTAATAGTTTAGATGCAGCGGTAACATTTTCTGTGATTTAATTAAATTTAACTGAATGCAAAATATAAAATTTAACTAAATTTAAATTCTAAATTACGAGTATGCTTATTAAGCATAAATTATTTTACATGGGCATTTTCTGAAATAACCTACATATATGTTATATTATAAATATAGAATTTAAATTTTGAAATGAAAAAAAAATAGATAAATAAAATGTAGTGCAAAAGTAGCATAATATTTTTAATGTATATTAAAATTACGGCAGTTTTACATTTGTTTAGAAAAAATGCATTTAAGTTCCTTATCATAAATATTTTAAATTATAATGATTATAGTATAATGATAATAGTACAGTACTCATTTTCAAAATAAAACCTTACTGGAGACCACAATGATATGAAGGAAAGAACTTGAAAAAATAATTTCAGTGATACCAAAGTTGACACCCTACCCTAAACCCCTGGGGGTCAAGCATTGAAATATTGAATGAGAACCCCCATTTTTTATTGCAGATTCAGATTCTACAGTAAAAAAATTCGGATCATCATAGATGGTGCTGTTATCAAGCAAAATGCAGTCAGATTCGTTTAGTGAGCAAGAAATCCTATTTTTAATTGAAGTTCTGATTTTAACATTTTAAAAATATATAAACAGAAAAATTCTGCTTCCCTCTTTACATCCTGGAAAGGAAGGGGCCACTGTTTAAATTCTAAATGAATGCACTACTTTAAGCATTACCGAAGTATGACTTGGTCATAGTAGCTTCCTGTTCCCTTTGGGATGCTTCATTAACGTGAGTCCCCTTGCCTCTCACAATTTGGTGTGCTCTTTAACGCCGCATTTTGCTTGATTACATCACCATCTACAATGATCTGAAATTTTTTTTTTAAAGATATAAGTTGTGTATTTTTCCCCACAGAATCCAAATGTGTAATAACAATGGGGGGTTCTCATTCAAGTTTTCAAAGTTGGACATTCAGAGGATCAACTTTGGTATCACTGAATAGCTTTTTAAAATATATTTAAAATAAATTTAAAATAAAATATATAAGTGTTAAATAAACACTTATTTTTCTATTTTTGAATCCGATGTGTTATTTCTCGACTGTTCCCAGACTTTCTGGACATACTGTATATATTCAAATACAATGATTAAAATGATTTAAAATATTTTAGCTAATTCCATAGGGTGTGTTAAATTAATTGAAATCATAAACATTTCATCTAAATTTCAAACTGGTTGGAAAGTTAAAATTTGCAATTTGGAGTTTAAATAAATATATTACGCTCATAAATCAGCGAACATTTACTTTCTGAACATATAGTCTAAGGAAATTATTATAATTGTGATGTATGTATGTGTGTGAACACAACAGCTTCTAAACAGTATTTCTGTTCGAGCTTCTATTTGACAAATTTTTATAGGCTACTGCTACATGAACTGTATTGATTTTTGTACAAATCAGCCGATGAATTAGGTATTTAAACCATTTTGTGACGGATTCTATAGGGAAAATCACCAAGGAAATGTGGCAGAGTATAATCGATAAATATTGAGGTAATGTAATCAAGCATTAGTAGCTCAGAGGTAATGTCTCCTGGATCAAAGTGGGAAGTTCAGTGTTCAATTCCAGCTAATTCCATTGTTTTAGAAATTTATCTGAATCTATGGTATTACATGAGAAGCAGAATGGAGTCCCTTCAAAAAAATTTTTATGTGTATGTAGGGGGAGAGGTGTTTGATTTATCAATAATACGCTTTTGCTTCCAGTCATTAAGCCTTGCGCGGTAGCACAAGGCTTATTTATTTCCAGTGCGACTTCCCCATGCTATTCTAACACAGGCAATCCCGTTGAACGAGTTATTTTACTAGAGTTTTTCCCACTTTTTGTACGCGCTTCCACAAATTTTCTTCAAAACACCTAATTCTGTAAAAAAAATAAATCCTCCAATCAAAAAACTCTATATTCTGGTGTTGTTACTGTTCAGAAAATGGTATTTAATAAAGCCAATTTTCTTATAACACTTGATTCACACAAGCAAATAACGCTAATGGAATTTAGCTGGAATTGATTAGCTCATACAGCGAGGTGAAAATGTAGTTGAATGTTTGTTAAATAAGAAAAATAGAAAATCAAAGATGTGTATAGATGTTGCTTCATTAAAATAGGCAAGTATTCTAATCCAGTTCAATTTATTGAAAGTAAAAGTTCAACAGAAGATGATATTAACAAAGTCCAGTTCGATAATTTTAGTATAATGAACAGCTGGATGATCTTGAATACTATTATGATACAGACAACTCTTATATTAAATATGAATCACGACACATAACTAAAATATAAATCATACTTATTCATTATGAGTAAAGAGCTGCAAGGGTAAAAAGCGACACTTAAATCTTTAAGACACAGCACCATTCCATCACAACGGCCGGAGCCAAACTCAGGCTCGACCGATTACGTGAAGATCAAAAACAATAAACCGAAGCGGGAGTAGAAGGGCCGATGAACGCGAAGTACAGCGTATAAATACCTGACCAACAGCTCATCTACCAATGATAACGAAGTTCTAGAACTGTCACGGAAGTGACGCGTGGCCTACGGCATGAATAATTAATGAAACGGCGAATCAGAGAGTAACTCCTCTGTCGCCATCTATCGTAGAACCAGCGAACCCACTAATCGAATATTCGATTCTAGGATTAATCGAATATCGCCATGTGTGTTGACTGTAGCGTGACGTTCAAATGTTTGTAAAGTAAATTGAAAATAAAAACTATTGTAAAGTGAAATTTACTGTTTCTAATGAATAAAATAAAAGTACTAAACGAAGAATTAACGAAGTATGGGTAAGTTAAGCACATATTAATTACTGAAATTACGTTTTTCATGATGAATGTATACAAATGAAATGCAATGTTTATAAACTTTATACTGTGATTAGTGAATGTAAATAATGATAAAATATGGATGAAATTTAATAAATGCATGTGTGTAAAAGTGTATATGAGGCAGTAAGACTGAAACTATTAACTGGAGGTTTGTTTTTACAACAAGTGCCCCCCCTCTTACTGTCTCTAAGCAAAAACAGCTATAAAAATGTCAGAGATGACATGAAGCTGAGAAAAACTAAATAAGGGATGAAAAATCCCAAAGAACACTAATGACACTACTGCATAAAACAGAAAACAAACAAAATTTTAAAAACTGGATTAAAATTTTTTACTATAAGATAAAAGCGTATTAGTAAAAAAAATTAAAAGTTAAAAGAACTATAACAATGTGCCATCTTAAATGATGTGCCAACTAGAACGCATAACTACTGCCAAAAACTCCAAATACATTTTAAATTGAAGTCAAAAATCTTAAGCAGTTAAACCGAAAAATCCTACCCATGGATCCCAATTACCTGATCTCAACTCCCAAAAACATTAACATGGACCAGCAAGGATAACCAGGGAGGAAAAGTAGAAGCAGCTCAATACTCTTACAAAACTTGTAAGATGAAACCTCAAAAAGTACTTATACAATAAAAAAAAATTTGAATATAACACTTTTTAAATCCTTTAAATTTTAAGTTTACAACTTTAAATATATGAATATTAAATATACATGAAGAATAAATGTGCAATTTTAAACTAACCAAAGTTAAATATATATATACGTACCACCAATTCAATAAGACAACACCTTCAATTTGAAGGGTTTTTACACAATATGACACTCTTGATAAATCTAAGTAAACTTTAAACATTTGTAACAACAAACTTTATTAATGTGAAAACTTGAAATAATTTAAAACTTCAAAAACTTTCAGAAATTTAAAGAAAAATGCTTGGCATCCAAAACACATCATCTCAAGATCTAGATCTAATTTATGCATGCAATTTACTGATGTTAAAAAGATGACGCTTCAGATGCCTAGGAAGAGACTACAATTAATAACATATGAAAATACAATTTCAAACATCTCAAGACATAAGGTAACATAATATAAAACCATTATCAACACTATATAACGATTTAACAATTTTTAACAATTCTAATCGCATTAAACGGGCTTTGTCTAGTAGGGCCCTTACCAGAACAAAGTATGTAAAAAAAAAACTTTGTAACAATATCACCGGGTCAAGAGGTCAAATTTTAAAAATATGTATGTAAAATATTGCACTTTAAGAAAATAAAAAAAAAATAACAAGATTTTGTATAAACACATTCTAACACCTATAAAATTACGATTGCGTTTAACAAATTAAATATATCTTAAAAAATGCATACATACAATAACAGTGAAGATGGTAAAAAGGTACGTATAATAATACTTATTTTTATTCGGTGATAAATAGATGGTCGATAAACCTCTTAAGGTCAAATTTGGTCTGAGGCTTGGTGAACACATCCGCCAGGTTGGACTTACTACGGACAAAACTAAGATTGAAGACTTCTCTGTAAAATAAATCACGAATAAAGAAAAGCTTGACATCTATATGTTTTGACCTGTGATTCTCAACTGGGGATTTAATGAAATTTATGGCTGCTTGGTTATCTGCCCTTAGTTCTGCTACTTGACTACGTTCAGGAATGATACCAATCACCGAGCATTCTCGCAGTATCCGATCATACCAAACTAAGCTTTTGGTGGCCTCAGTCATTGCTACAAACTCAGATTCCATCGTTGATAAACTGACGCACTTTTCCTTAAAAGTACGCCAGTCAACGGGAGAGTTATCGAGCATGACTATTTGCCCTCCCATGGAAGTTCGGTCGTCACGGTTAGCTGCAAAGTCTGCATCGGTAAATGCTACCAAACGAACGGACTTGCACTGTAGCCTAAGGTGATAATGACGTGTGTATTTAACATAGCCTAGTAGACGAATTAAACCCTCCCAGTGAGGTAAACCTGGATTGCTTTGAAACTGGCTTAAGATATTAACAGAATATGAAATATCAGGCCTAGTGCGATTTGCAAGAAATGATAGACATCCTAAAATACTGCGATATGGTAATTTTGTCATTTGATGGATATCGGATGGAGAAGCAGGACAATCAGACTTTGAAAATATTGTGCCTTTACTTATGGGTAGACTGGAGACAGGAATATTGTATTCTCTGAATCTACTACAGACTTCATCAATATATTGAGTTTGATGTATTACCAAAGAATCACCTTCTCCTTCAAATTCAACACCCAAAAGCTTACGAGTCTTTCCCAGTATTTTAATGTCGAAATGCTTTTGTATTAACTTCAAGACATCATTGATGAGTTTCATATTTCTGCCTAGAATGACCATATCATCAACATATAAGAGCAGTACGATGCCTGTACCAAAAGTGTACACACAATTACACGCTTCTAATTTACTGAAGCCAATTTTAGTGAGTACTTCATGTATTTCAAAATACCACACCCTTCCGCTTTGATGAAGTCCGTACAGGGCGCGATCTAGCTTGCAATATAAATGCTCCTTTCCGGGAATGATGAAACCAGGAGGTTGAGACATATAGACGTTCTCCTTCAGCGGAGCGTACAGATAGGCGCTGGTAACATCACACTGAATGTGAAGCCATCCGCCATGCGAAACCAAGAGGGAGAAGAATAGTCGGATCACACCAAAGTTCACCACAGGGCTAAAGGTGTCATCGTAGGACTCCCCTTTAATTTGCTTAAAACCCTGGGCAACTAGCCTTGCTTTATATCGTGCGATCCTCCCAAATTCATCTCTCTTGATTGCATATACCCATCTGCAACCCACTGGGACAACGTTGGCAGGCAATGGAGCCAAATGCCAAACCTCTCGCTCATGCATGACCTGGATTTCGGCTTGCATTGCTGCTTCCCACATCGCCCTCTGCATAGACCTCATAGCTTGCTTAAAGGTGCGAGGTACTTCTACGTCTAGTCACGCACTAGGCTTTAGATAATTTAATTCGGGACTGTCGGAAACATCTGATGGTGATATATATGAGGATACAGGACCAGAGTATTCATTTTTACCTTTGAAATCGAACAGATTTGGATTAAACTTAATTTTATGTTGCTGGCAGTACCTTTCAACGTCATATATGGATCTGAGTCTTTGATTTTTCCCTTGCTCATAATAGTAGATGTCTACTCTAGAACCGTCAGGACGAGGTTTGGGTTTCCTAAAAAAAACTACCTCTCTCAAGGATGTTGAAGGTTCATCATCACTGGAACTGGACCCAGAGTCCGTGGTCTCCTCCCCATCACGCTGAGAACCTTGATGTAAATTGGAGGGACCTGGAGTACCCTCAGGTGCAACCTCGACAATTGTATTCTTGTTCTCAGTGCTACTGGGAAGAAGATCATCGAACAATGGGCCCATCAAGGCTCCACTGCTTGTAGACTCACTATTTTTATAAAGGATGTTATCTTCAAATTTTACGTCACATGATTCAATAATTTGGTCAATTTCTGGAACCCATATTCTGTAACCCTTTGTACGGAATGCATAACCCACCATGAATCCTTTTCTGGCTTTTGGACCTAGTTTGCCATCACGTCTCTGCTTCGGTATTCCGACGTACGCTACTGATCCAAAAGGTCGTAGGTGACGGACCGATGGTTTATTACCTCCGTAAAGTTCAAAAGGAGTTTTGTTTTGTGATCTCGGGCAAATCCGATTCCAATTATATGTAAAAAATTTCATGGCATCCGGCCAGAAGTTCCTGTTAAGACCACTTTCTGATAAAATGGTTCTTGCACCATCTGTTACCGTTTGCATGAATCTCTCCGACGTCCCATTCATTTGTGGAGTATATGGATTTGTTAATTCGTGATGTATTCCTTTTTGTGTGAAAAATTCTAATAAATCGTCGTTGACGAACTCCCTCCCGTTGTCACTTCTGAAATTTTTGACTTTCTTATTTAGAAAAGTCTCAGCACGTTTAATGTGATTTACCACTATTTCATATGCATCAGATTTAAACTTAATTGGATATAGTGACACACGGTGTGAAAAATCATCAATAATAGTTAAAAAGTATCGTTCGCCTTTGCGACCTACAGTTTGACATGGTCCCCATATATCGGCGTATAACAAGTCAAGTGGTCCTTTAGACCTCGTTATTTTGGTTGACTTAAATGATACCTTTCGATGTTTATTTAATCTACATTCTTCACACTTATGGTTAAGATCTTTTAAATTAGGTAAACCTCGGACTCCCCCCTCCTTACAAGTATGCATTAAAATTGATGGACTGATATGTCCCATCCTCCTATGCCATACCTCCATGTTACTGAGTTTACTTGTAATATTTGATTCTACTGGAGAAGACTTAGGAACCCGAGGATACAGCTGATACACTCCATTTTTTAAATATGCCTTACAAACTATGTCTTCCCCCCCGCGAGATGGTTACCTTGCCTCGTCGACCATGAAACTGAAACCCATGCATGTCTAATTGAGGTCCTGACAAAAGGTTACGTTTTAATTTTCCAGCATACATAACCCCTGTAAGAGTCAGGCTGGTCTTGCCAAAATCAAGTCTAACATCCCCTTTTCCCTCAATTGGAAAAGATACATCCTTAACAGCCACGGTCATTTCCTCACCTTCTAAAGGTTCAAAATTTAAAAAGTAATTTTTGTTATTAACAAAATGATGAGTGGCCCCGGTATCAAGGACCCAGGATCTTTCATTTACATTTATGCAATTAATATTATATTTAGTAATGTCACAAAAATTTGACTTACAAAAATCAGTCCTTGGATTACTTGAACAGTCACTATCATCTTGGTAATGTACAGTAGGTGTGGACTTTCTGGATCTGGACCATCTGGATTTCATAGGCTTCCTCCGGGAGTGGGATGAGTTACTTGACTCGTCATCAGAAAAGCTAGGTTGGCTCTCTCGGGATCGATGACAGGAACCGGACCTCTCTAGTTGTCTAATTCTGGAACGATGACTGGAACCGGACCTCTCTGGTTTTCTGTAGTGGCCATAAGAAGAGTCACTGGAAGTATCTGCATGGCGTGCTGAAGATGAATGTCGATGGTAAGATGATGGAAGGCTCCTTGCATTCAATTTACGGAACTTGATACAGTTCTTTCTTAAGTGTCCTCTCGCATTGCAATGCCAGCATCGGACATTTTTCTTTTCTTTACGTGAAAAGTTCCTTTTGTTCAGTAAATTTGCATGAGATGAGCTCTTATTCATATCCATATCACGTACCTGAAGACGAATCTCCTCAGCTGATAATTCCTCAACAATCTTATTGAATATAAAATCTTCTTTTCGCCATCTCAAAATGGATTGAACAGATGAATCAAATCTTTTAGGAAGATAGCGCAGTAACTGAAAATTCAAGTAAGTATCGTTAAAATCTTTATCAAGATGCTTAATATCATTGAAAATTCTCAACAATCTTGCCGCAAACATATTAATACTTTCATTATGCTCGATTCGGCATTCAATCAAATTGGAAAATAGCCGCATGTGGTGTGCACGAGAATCAGGACAGTGATTGTTTCGAAGTATAGTCCATGCCTCGACAGGATCCTTACAGTCCTCGATTAATCTTTTATAATCAGTGCCAACATGCAGGAAAATTAGAGCCAAAGCTTGATTGCCACGAATTTTATAGCTTGAAAGTTCATCGATTTTTGAAGCATCAGGTGGCTTCTCAGTTTGATTCACGATACTCCACAGATTCTTTTCTAATAAGAGATACTTTACATCAGCTGCCCAATTAAGGTAATTAGCAGTACTCAATTTCTCGATAACAATGGCCATTTTAACAAGAGAGTTAAAAAAAAATTTTCACACTTTAAAAAAAAAAATTTAAAAAAAAATATTTTATAATGGTTAAAAGCTTTTGTATAATTTAAAAACTGGAACTATGCATATATCTTCTTAATTATGCCAGCCCCCCCATCTATTTATCTCTTAAGATGGTGAGCTTTTTTTTTTTTTTTTTTTTTACTTCAATTAAACAGCTGGATTAAATTTTTCAGAAAAAAACGATCTCAAAAAAACGATCTTCTTATCCAAGATTTTCTGAAAACTTTCTTCATGCATCAAAAACAAACTTTGTTTTCACAAAACTTCACTAAAAAAATTTAAGTCCATTATATATTATTCAGACTACTAACTGTCCTCACTATATGGGCATCATCTTGCCCATAACCTAAAATGTTCAGAAAATGGTATTTAATAAAGCCAATTTTCTTATAACACTTGATTCACACAAGCAAATAACGCTAATGGAATTTAGCTGGAATTGATTAGCTCATACAGCGAGGTGAAAATGTAGTTGAATGTTTGTTAAATAAGAAAAATAGAAAATCAAAGATGTGTATAGATGTTGCTTCATTAAAATAGGCAAGTATTCTAATCCAGTTCAATTTATTGAAAGTAAAAGTTCAACAGAAGATGATATTAACAAAGTCCAGTTCGATAATTTTAGTATAATGAACAGCTGGATGATCTTGAATACTATTATGATACAGACAACTCTTATATTAAATATGAATCACGACACATAACTAAAATATAAATCATACTTATTCATTATGAGTAAAGAGCTGCAAGGGTAAAAAGCGACACTTAAATCTTTAAGACACAGCACCATTCCATCACAACGGCCGGAGCCAAACTCAGGCTCGACCGATTACGTGAAGATCAAAAACAATAAACCGAAGCGGGAGTAGAAGGGCCGATGAACGCGAAGTACAGCGTATAAATACCTGACCAACAGCTCATCTACCAATGATAACGAAGTTCTAGAACTGTCACGGAAGTGACGCGTGGCCTACGGCATGAATAATTAATGAAACGGCGAATCAGAGAGTAACTCCTCTGTCGCCATCTATCGTAGAACCAGCGAACCCACTAATCGAATATTCGATTCTAGGATTAATCGAATATCGCCATGTGTGTTGACTGTAGCGTGACGTTCAAATGTTTGTAAAGTAAATTGAAAATAAAAACTATTGTAAAGTGAAATTTACTGTTTCTAATGAATAAAATAAAAGTACTAAACGAAGAATTAACGAAGTATGGGTAAGTTAAGCACATATTAATTACTGAAATTACGTTTTTCATGATGAATGTATACAAATGAAATGCAATGTTTATAAACTTTATACTGTGATTAGTGAATGTAAATAATGATAAAATATGGATGAAATTTAATAAATGCATGTGTGTAAAAGTGTATATGAGGCAGTAAGACTGAAACTATTAACTGGAGGTTTGTTTTTACAACAGTTACTTTCTTTAGAGACCTGTCAGGCATCGACTAGCACTTCGACCAGGAAGATAGATTATTTTCGACTATTCATCCAATCTGTTTAAATTACATTATGGGTAAATTAAAGCTTTCTATTACAGTGCGGGCGAGATATTTTGATTTTAATAATTAGGCCTTAGGCAGTGTAAAAAATTAGGTGGAGGTGGGGGGGGGGGAGTTTTGCCCTTTCAGGGGGTGAGGGGGAAGGGCGCGAACACAATTAGGAAATACAATAAAGCGCTCTGTTTTAGACTTTACGATATTTTATAACACATAACATATTTTTTTTTAAATGAAGCAGCGTCAAAATTTATGAGGAGGGGGGGGACGCGTTCAGCCCACACGGGGGGGGGGGATTTTCTAAATTTTGCCGGCACCACTCATGTGATAGATCGTTGGAAAGGTCTGAGACCGCTTAATTATATTATGCATCTCCGGTGTCCATCCCCCCACTTTCCCCCCAAGAGGGGTACTTTTCTAAATTTTGCACACATTCCTCATGTGATACATCGTTGGAAAGGTCTGTGACCGCTTAATCATATTATGCATCTCCGGTGTCCAACGCCCACTTTGCCCCCCCTCACTTTTCTAAATTTTACCAATACCCCTCATGTGATATATCGTTGGAAAGGTCTGAGACCGCTTAATCATATTACTATGTATCTCCGGTGTCCATCCCCCACTTTCCCCCCCAAGGGGATGCTTTTCTAAATTTTGCACACACCCCTCATGTGATATATCGTTGGAAAGGTCTGTGACCGCTTAATCATATTATGCATCTTTGGTGTCCATCCCCCCACTTTGCCCCCCCCCCCCAAGGGGGCACTTTTCTAAATTTTACCGATACCCCTCATGTGATATATCGTCGTAAAGATCTGAGACCGCTTAATGATATTATGCATCTCCGGTGTCCACCCCCCCCCCCCCCACTTTGCCCTCCCAAGGGGGGTACTTTTCTAAATTTTGCACACATTCCTCATGTGATATATCGTTGGAAAGGTTTGTGACCACTTAATCGTATTACGCATCTCCTGTATCCATCGCCCACTTTGCCCCCCCCCAAGGGGGGCCCTTTTCTAAATTTTACCGATACCCCTCATGTGATATATCGTTGGAAAGGTCTGAGACCGCTTAATCCGATTATGTATATCCGTTGTCCATCCCCCTTTGCCCCCTCAAGGGGGTTCTTTTCTAAATTTTGCACACACCTTTCATGCGATATATCGTTGGAAAGGTCTGTGACCGCTTAATCATATTATGCAGCGCGTGCGCAGCACGACTGCTATACGGTGCCGCATGCAGCGGGGACTAGAGTCGGAGGTTCGTTCAGTTAGAGGTTTATACTATTCGATGTGCAAATTAAGGGACCATCCGGTGCGTACGTAGCACGACCGGTATACGGTGCCGAAAGCAGCGGGGACCCGGATCGGAGGTTCGTTCGGTTAGAGGTTTATAGTATTCAATGTGCAAATTAAGGGATTATCCGGTGCGTGCGCAGCACGAACGGTATACGGTGCCGAAGGCAGCGGAGACCCGGGTCGGAGATTCGTTCGGTTCGAGGTTTTACAAAATTCGAGGCACCGACGTAAATTAGGGGCCCGCTAGCGGGCGAAGCCATCTTGTTTTCTTATTATTTGTATTATATAACAAAAACTCTTGACACATTCACTGTTTACAATTATATTCAAGAAATTCTGCTCATATATACTCGTTATTATTTTTATACTTCTTATTATGTAATAAAACAACATAAGATTTTATCGATAGCTTTCACACACCACTTACTAGTGTCTCTTTCCAAAGTGGTTGCAAACGTATTTTGCACAATGGAATAAAATTATTTGCAAAAATGAACATGATTCATTTATTATTATCATTATGAAGATGAGAAACAATCCGTTGAAGTCCGTTATATATTTTTTTAATTAAAAATTACTTTTATTATTTTAATTGTTTACAGAATAATCAATGTTTGAACTATATATTTCATATTACCAATACAGATTTTGATCTGTGCAGTCTTTTACATACACTTGCCTCGTGTGAATCTTATTTGCTTCATATTACTTTGTTATTAAAAAACTTGAGATATTAAAAAAAAAGTAACTTGCAAAGCAAATTAAAAAAAAAAAAATTATTTCCATATTGTTAAGCCCGAGAAGGGACAGATATTAAAAGTATTTTATTTAGTCAATGCTACAATAATGTTGCCTTTTTATATTAAATCTTGTTCAGTCTATTTAATCTTAAAAAATTAAATTTAAATTTGAAACATGATATTAAAGCAACTTTAAAACATTTCATTTAGTTGAAATGAAATCTAAATAAATCTTCAACTTTTTTTTCAGTTTTACATGCATTATGCAAAATTTGTATTGTAACAAATTCTAACAGACAAGAAACATGAGAAGTACAAATAATTTAAAAAGTTGAAGATTTATTTAGATTTCATTTCAACTAAATGAAATGTTTTAAAGTTGCTTTAATATCATGTTTCAAATTTAAATTTAATTTTTTAAGATTAAATAGACTGAACAAGATTTAATATAAAAAGGCAACATTATTGTAGCATTGACTAAATAAAATACTTTTAATATCTGTCCCTTCTCGGGCTTAACAATATGGAAATAATTTTTTTTTTTTTAATTTGCTTTGCAAGTTACTTTTTTTTTAATTGTAAAGGTGATATGACAACAAGAATGTTTGAATTCAATAATCATAGCTTTTAAGTAATGAATTACTAATAATTACAGCATAGTATTTAGTCTATATATGACTTTTTATTTATTTTTTTAAATTATTAAATATACTTTTGAGATATCAAAATAATACGATAAATAATCAAATAGTGTGATTGTTTTATATTTTAAATGCTACCGTTCTGCCAACTTAATCAGATTTACTACATATTCAATAAATTCATGACATTGAAGCTATGGGAGTAAGTAATGAATTTGAATCCATTTCACATTGTAATTTATTTTTGTTCTTAAGATTTTAATGAAGTGTATATAACATGATACAGAAAGATTGAACACAATAAACTCATAACGTTTGATAATGGATCTTTATCAAAGGTTGTACGAGTGACAGTCGGAAAATAAGTTTCCCCTGGCGACTATGGACAGAGGTGTGTATGAAAGACAAAAAATTTAATGAGACATTAAAGATAAAACATAACTTTATTTTTCCACATAAGTACCAAGTAAATTGAGACATTTGTCATACCACTTTATAAGCTTCAAAAGGCCCTCCAGGAAAAAATCAGGGCTTTGCATACGGACGAAGCGTTGAAGGCCATCTGCACAGGCAATGCAACAGCACCATCTGCTTGATCGTGGTCGACCTCTACCCAATGGTGTATCGGTGTCTTGCAAGTTCGCGTTCACCTGCTGTGTCATCTTTCGCTCATAGCCATTCAACACTTCGTCCGTATACAAAGCCCTGATTTTTTCCTGGAGGGCATTTTGAAGCTTATAAAGCGGTATGACAAATGTCTCAATGTACTTGGTACTTATGTGGAAAAATAAAGTTATGTTTTACCTTTAATGTCTCATTACATTTTTTGTCTTTCATACACACCTCTGTGTGATAAAGATATATCACAGTTTTATCTTTTTTCATTATTTTTATTTCAGCTCAACGTATTCCTATTTTATAGCCTTTCCAGTTTAATTGCTATTCTTTTAAAATGCCTTTTTATCAGCAGTCGCGCTCCTTGTACGTTGCTTTTTCAGCAGTGTTTTCACGGCGTTACTCCATCCCTCCTGAGTTCGTTCAATCGGCGCTGAGCTGTGACGTCATCGTCATTCAGCGGCTCTCACTCCGCACGCGTGTGTTGTGCGCATGCGTCACCGCCGCTCTGGTTCGGTGTGTTTTCGGGAGCTGTTTTTGTTTTGGCGCTGCATGCGAAAGAGGCGTGTCTTTCAAATACAAATTAGAATCGTTCTTTTAATTATTAAATGTTAATTAGTTTCTGATTTGCTCTTTTGATTTTTCACGTAATTCCTAATCAATAAATTAGTTTAAATTAATCTTGCTCTCACATTTGTGCACCCCTGTTATGGGTATTTATACTAATGTTGCGCATTTTTCCAACAGAATTTTAACAAAAATGATGCTGTAAATTTTATGCAAAACGTCGTCTGATCTATGCCGGCGCTCGTATCCTAGAATCGCCATGCACGGATTCTTTGGAGATCAATTTCGCGTTTTCAGTTTTTAATTATTCTATAAAAATGCTGTTGTAAATTTTAAGTTTAATATTTTAAAAGTTTTAAATCAACTGGTAATTTAATTCTGCATTAATTCGGCCAGAAGGAATATTTTAAAGATTCTTCGAATTTTACGAAATTTGAGCCAGTACTTTTTAAAGACTTGATGTGCAGCTTTCATCTCATCCTTCCTCCTTCAAGAAAATGTAATAAACATTATTGGATCCAACTTATGGTATTCGTCATTTATAGTCTGCATCTATTTCTT
The DNA here is from genome assembly GCA_963931845.1 of Maratus michaelseni. Taxonomy (NCBI): domain Eukaryota; kingdom Metazoa; phylum Arthropoda; class Arachnida; order Araneae; family Salticidae; genus Maratus; species Maratus michaelseni. Next base: position 452,155,268 of record OZ007588.1, read on the forward strand.
CACTCAAGTAAGACCGTTTAATTCATTTTATTATTATTTTTGATTCTCTTCTCAAAGAATATTGACCTAAAGAACAGATGCACAAATTGTGCAGGGTTAATTGCTATTTTAATCACAACTGCAATATTTAAAAGTTCACTATACGATCTATTCCTACCATCCATTAAAATAAATTCATTATAACGGCACAACTTATTTTCCGACTGCCCCTCGTATTTTTTTGACAATACAAAAAAAAAAAAAAAAAAAAACACAATAAACATGCCAAAAAGCACACAAATTGGAGTCAGAGGCAAGAGATCAGCAATCTCTTGCCAAGACTGAAAAATATTGATATATCACGTTTAAGGGGATTCTTTAATCACAAACAGACATTCTTTGCAAATTTCTCATTTGAATATTTTTAAATGATTTTTTTTTTGCATAGGATAGCTGTTTTATATTTGATATTTATTGCTTGCAAAATTGCATAGTTCTTGTATGTTTTATTTTCATTCCTTGCTGAATGATCAATTTATTGTCAGAGCACAGCTCTGGATTTCCATAAAAATGACACTTTTATCAACACAATAACTCACAAAATATTGCTTGTAGTGACACCCAAATTGGACTGGAAGTTAATGGTATCTAAATTTTGCAGGGGGTTGAAAATCAAAAACATTCATCAACTCATCCCAAACAACGTCAGCCTAAATAATCCTATACTAGTAAATCTGCAGATCAGGAGCCTCAACGTCAGCTCTGAAAGTCATTGTTTTTTCTCGCTAGCTAACTCGCTCTCGGGTTAGCTAGTTTGTCATAAAATGCTGTGGATACTGGTCCAAAAAAGTTGCCATTTGAGGTACCTTATGTCACTTTTATTGTAGAGTTTGTCATTTAAAGGATATTTTGATAGAAGTGCCTTTTGCAAAGAAAGCACAGGCTTAGCCAAATTAGAAGAATGGAGACACTTGCTGATAGTTTAGCATTTGAGCATTATCTAATGCAATTGATACCTGAATAAACAAACACTTGAAGATTCCACAAGTGTTATTGCAAACTCAGTTTTATACTGCTAAACACTAAACATAAATATATATATATATTTTTAATTTTTAAAATATTGTCTTTTAACTTTATGTGACTGATGGTTGATCCGACATTTCTGCCCGACAGATGTTAGTAGAAAAATCATAATGAATTGCTCAAATGAAATAAATCTGTAGATAAAAACCTAAAATCTAAAAAGCAGATATTACACAGTGCAAACTAATAAGAGCAGTACAGGTAAGATTAAATAAATATCACTTTTCATCAACAACAAAAGATTGTTCTATCAAAACTTTCTCTTAAAAAACGGGGTTATTGTAGAGAAAAGTTCCTCTATATAATTCTAAAAACAACTTTCAACACATCTCTGTACAACCGGCGTTCAGGAAAGGAGCACATTTCTACTTTAACCCTTTCCGGCGCGGAGTAAGTCTGTTTGTAATATGAAGAAATAATGGACTGACACCAGAAATAACAAACGAATTCATTAGAAAATATAAACTTGCTTATTTTCCGGTACTTAACAAAAGGAAAATTTTAATTAAATATTCTTGGTGCCGATTGTCAGTTTTAGAATTAAAATTAGGTGTCCTTTTTTGTGACCACCGCCCGTTAAAGGGTTAAATGGCAAGCAAAAGCAATCTTGCAAGTGCCTACTTTGACTTAGTGAGGTCATCTAATCAGTGAGCTTCATAATTCCCCTCATCCCTTATGTGGTATTCATGGATCCAGCGAAAGGAAGAGGATTTTTCTGCCTGCCTTTCCTTCTACCGGATTGGCAACACAGGCCGTAGTCTCACGGCAGCATTCTTTTTTAGGATGCTGACAGAAGCCTGTCAGTTTTATTTCTCGTAAAAAAAAATTAAGTTTTTAATAATGTTTTTCACTTGAAATTTCTCTGCTGATGGATGCCTTAAAGTTCAAGAAATAATTTAAAAAGAAGATAATATCGTCTGACTGCTGAATTTAGATAATTTCCTACATTATTTCCTGAACTGACAAATTTTGAAAACTTCTCTACAGTGACTTCTGGACAGATAAATTTTGATGACTTTGCTATGGTATTTCCTGAATGGACAAATCTCCATACCTTCTCTACAATGTCTCCTCAATGAATGAATTTCAAGGCATCCTTCAAAGTATTCTACTGATTCGTTTAGAGGATATAGTGTTTTTCCAGAATCATGTGTGTGACATGCTGAACTTGGTATAGTTTTTTGTGTACTCTACAGTTCCTGGAAGTGAAATATGTGTTTTGCAAATAATCAGTGCAAAGTTTCATCATCTACAAAAATATATATGTTCTGAGAATTAGTATGAATTTTGTGAGATGAATTCTGTGCAATGCAAATTCGAGTTGTCACATATGAGTTCAAAAGAAATCATAAATTTCGGCACCATTTTTGTTGTACACCAGAAATTTGTGATTTCTGAAGAACTTATATGCAACAACTTGAATTCGCATTGCACCAAATTCATACTAATTCTCAGACATATATTTTTGTAGATGATGAAACTTTGCACTGATTATTTGCGAAACACATATTTCATTTCCAGGAACTGTAGAGTACACAAAAAACTATACGACACACATTCAGCACGAATAAGTCACACACATGATTCTGGAGAAACACTATATCCTCTAAGCAAATCAGTAAAATAATTTGAAGGATGCCTCGAAATTCATTCATTTAAGAGCCATTGTAGAGAAAGTATGAAGATTTGTCCATTCAGGAAATACCATAGCGAAGTCATCAAAATTTATCTGTCCAGAAGTCACTGTAGAGAAGTTTTCAAAATTTGTCAGTTCAGGAAATACTGTAGAAAGTCATCTAAATTCATCAGTCAGACAGAGATATTATCTTCTTTTTAAATTACTTCTTGAACTTTAAGGCATCCATCAGCAGAGAAACTTCAAGAGAAAAACATTATTAAAAACTTCATTTTTTTTTTTTACATGAAATAAAACTGGCAAGCTTCGGTCACCATCCTAAAAAGCAATACTATCAAGCCGCAACATTGCTTGCGAATTTCCCTATCGAGTAATGCTACTACCCGTGTTGACAATCTGGTAGAAGAAAGGCAGGAAGAAAATCCTCTTCCTTCCGTTGGCTCCATGAATACCACATAAGAGATGGAGGGAATTGAGATGCTCGCTGATTAGACGACCTCACTAAGTCAGAGTAGACACTGGCGATTGCTTTTGCTTGCTTTTAAAGTAGAAATGTGCTCCTTTTCTGAACGCTAGTTGTACAGAGATATGCTGAAAGTTGTTTTTAGAATTATGTAGAGGAACTTTTCTCTACAATTACGACATTGACATAGCATGATTTAGAACATTTTTAAATCAAATTGAGAAAATCATATTAAGTTTTCAGATAGCAAACACTTACAAATAATATTAGACAATTTTGAATAAGCCATTTATTTTTGTTCAATAACGGTCATACAGTAGTTCTATCACTTTATTAATTTTAAGTTCATGTATCGAAATTTATACATATTCACCATGATGAATAAAATCATAAGGACTAGTCCACATATTACAGCACTGCATGTTATTTTGTATACAATAGCCAAAACTGAATGGATTAATATTTTTTCTGTGTAATTCTTCAGCTTCTGCTTCTATTTTTTCTAAATCTTCATATTTAATAGGAAGGGCATCAAAAGGCATTTTCTTGGCCACCTGAAACAAAGATTATATAGACAATAATTAATTTAAACCAACAATAGAATACATAAATAAGAATTATGGAAAATAAATAAAAACATGTATACACACCAGGATTGGTAAAAAAACAGGTTTTTATTTATTTTTAAATAATATATGTTTACTTTTATACAAACATGTATATGGCTAAATAGTTACAAAGTGAAAATTAGATTTGTTAAATGACCAATTAGAGTAAGAACAGCTGAGTTTATTATACAAATCTCATATCTACATAAATTTTAGATCATTTTTAATTTAATAAAAAGTTAAGTAACCTTAGTTGTAAAAAAGCTTGTTGTTTTATAAAAACTCTACATAAAAAAGTAAACATTTCAGAAAAGAAAATAATAGAAACAGAAAACAAATGAATTTGTTTATTTCATTTCTCAGTTTTCAAATTACCAAAACTAACTATGGCTTTTCAACACTTTAAACAAGAATACAAGCTTAGGAACTTTTATTATGCCAAATCTGTTTCATAGTTTTGACAATTATACAATAGGAAAAAAAAAGAAGAAATTACTCCCAACATTAGCAGTAGATGCTTTTGAAGAAAGCAATGGTTTCAATTCTTTGAAGATTTAACTATTAAAATTCTTATTTATATCACTTTCTGGATTTTTTTTCACTATTCAAAAGGTGTAATATTATTGACAAATTATTTTTCAAAAAGTTCTTCTGGCATGTACCATGAGGAAAATGTAGCTTCCCTATTCCTTGGTTTAAAGATTTTAGCTAATTTTACTGGAAAACACAAAACTAAAATATGACAAACCCGATTACAGAAGATTCATTCCCAGTTCTTGCCAATATTGAATTTGAATGAGAATTTTACCAAATTAATCAGCTATAGCCAAGTTGGCTTCATTTATGACAACCTATTTTTTTCACCAAGCTTGGCAAGAATTTAACGCTGACAAATATGGATATACAGTGTAAGCATATAAGAGTTGGAACAGTGGTTACAACAATGAAAGAAAATTTGCCAGCAACCATGTTCACATAAATTAAACCCATTTATGGAGGAATCCTGCTGTCTTGTTTCAAAATGTCAGTCATTTTAAAATTTCAAACTGCTATATCTCAGCGATATTTTAAGACAGAGGCAAAACAATAATTGCTCCGGAATCCTTGTGTCAAAACCAAACATTTAACAGAAAAAAAAACTTTTAGGATTTCTGACTTTTTTGTACATATTTTTGTATTTGAAATCTTTAAGTGGCTACCATTGTGAAACAAAATGGCAGATGAAGCTGGCCACAAACTCTGTCAAGACATTGGTAAGTCCTATACACATGCTTAGTCGCATCCAAATTGGTTCATAAATAAGAGTGCTATCTCATAACAAAAATCATATATATATGTTAATGTCAATATGATAAATCTGGCCATTATTAATAATAACAATGGTTATTATTAATATTGACCATAACATATATACCATAAAATTCTGAAAATAAGCTCCACTTTTGACAAAATGGCAAAAGTTGGGAGGGGGTTTATAAACGAAATTTTTTTGAAAATTTCTTCAATACTAAATCTTATCATTAATGTCTATTAAGGCTGTTCTCAAATCCAAACTAGCTACTTCATGACATATTTTTAAATTCATTTTTGTTTAGAAACTTATGAAATTGGCAGGTGTTCTTATTCAGAAACTTTCTAATTGAAAGTCCTTTTTCATAAAGACAGAATATCTTTCAGAAAATACTGTCAAAGTCAATTCATTTCATCATTTATACAAGTCCATTCCGTGAATCTACATATCACATATTGCCATTTGTAAAAGCAAAAATTGTATGCAAAATGAACGGGTAATGAAATCAAAGCTTACAAGCGACCACCGTGAACAGTGATAACAGTGATCCGACAATCACAGTACTACAGCGTGAACAAATCACGTATTTACTGGAAAGCTAAATGAATTGGCGCTTCGGTGTACTTTACTATGTACTTGGGGATGGTAAACACACAAGGTATGTCATGTAAATAAATCTCAATTAAGAAATATTTAACTTTAATAAACGTACATGATATAACAAAACGAGAACACTAGGGAGCATGAAAACAAAGAAACTAACCTTGGCACACTGTTATTGACACTGTAAAAAATTTCATCGTCAAGGGGTGGGTGAAAACACATTCAACAAAAAATGTTTGCTTACAAACGAAATTTTTTCAAAAAGTGAAATTTGTTGAAAATTGAGGAGAGGGCTTACATTTGGATGGATGGTTATTTTTGGAATTTTACGGTACGTATATAAATCAACATTTGGACAGAGGGAGGTTTTGGGGTCTGAAGGTCATGAACGGTAAAAATCTCAGACCAATGAACAGACTAGACTAGGCAACAAGCCAAACAGTGTAAGTTCCAATTGTAACTGGGTGACCATATTGGAAGAATCAAATCTACTGCTACTGCCATCTGTTGATAGTAAAAGAAATGAAAATTAGTAAAAGATTTTATTTATTTTTATTTATTTAATCTAAAATGTAAGTGTATGTATATTTTTCTTTTTATAAATGCAATATACTGTCTCAGTTGATTAATTATGAGAAATATTTGAAATGAATTGCAATAATTGCAGTACTTTTATAAAAATCACTTTTTTTTTAGGGTTTCGTTCATCTCACGAAACCCTATTACTCCCGCTCCGTTGTCTGTCTGTCACAGAGCCGTTCTCAGAACCTATATAACTTACAGAGTTGAAACTTTGTGTATCTAGATAAACACCAACTGTAAAGAGCTCAAAATATTAAAATTTGAAAAATTCGTATTATTTTAATAAATAGAGATAAAAAACCAAAATTCTAACAGCCTTCTCCTATTAAATTTAAACATTTTTCATTATAGCAGATGCCAAAAATTTAAAATCCACAATGAAATTCTTTCTACAATAATTAATTTTCTATCAGATGATTTCCACGTGAAAAATTAAAATGAAATAAAAAGTTTCACCAATTGAAAAAAAGATAAAAATGAAATAAAATTGATTGACGTCATAGTGGTAATAAAACGGAAAATGTCTAAGATTTTTTAATTAATACAAGGAGTATGAGTATGTGTATGTACACAAAGCAGATTAATATCATGTCATTAGAGAATTAAAAAGAAAATCTGGTGTCCTATTGGAAGTTTAACGAATTTTTCAAATGTTTGAGAATAATACAAAGTGAGTATCAATATAAGTAATAGAGAATAGTAAATATATAAGTTTGAGAAACATATTGAATCGTGATAAAAATCCGATTATGGAAATACAGTGAAACTTCCCTTTAACGAAGTCTCTATTTAACAAAGTTTTCTACTTAACGAAATTTTCTGCAGAACTTTGACTTTGAACACCATTAGCATGTAAATTAATCTCCATATTACGAAAAATTTATTCTATATAACGAAGTTTATTCCACTTTTGCACGTGTACAGATTTCAAACTAAGAGGTTGCTGTTGCGATGGATATACTAATATATTTCAGCAGATTGTACGGAAATGAACACATTTAAATAATTTCCATTCTGCTTGGTGCTAAATAAAACAATTGTTTTTCACACTAAGAAAAACCTTTGTGAATAATCTCCCACACTGAGACTCCATCGCTGACAGTTGGAGAAGTCAAAATCCCCTTTTTACATTCAATAATATAGAAGATACAGTGACGCAATGGAGTCAGATGCATTGAATTAAAAAATCTCAATTAGAGTCAGACTGTTATCATTCTCATCTTCCATTGCTGATACACAATTGTTTTGTACATCCACAAGAATGTGCTTCAAAATGCAAATCGAAGAACATCAAAGTTATTTTTGTTCCTGCCAATAAACTTCTAAACTTCAGCAGTTAGTCTAAGGAATAATAAAAAAAATATTGAAGTACATTATCGACAAAGACAGTAAAAAGACAATGTATTGAAAACATTAGTTTGAGAACGTGTGTATCAGAGCTGATGAAAGCTTGAGCCAAATCTTGGGAATGTGACGTGATTTCATTAACCGTATACTACTGTTTTGTAAAAGATGGCTTCATAATTGAAACTGAATCAAATGCTTCTGAATCCAATACCTGTTTGTCATAGTTGAAGAAAAAATTTCATGAATTTAAGTTAATTTCTATTTAACGAATTTTCTTCATAATGAAGTTTTTAAGTGTAACGATGAGACTTTGTTAAATGGAAGTTTTACTGTATTCGCATATTTCAACATTTTGAAGGTGTACAATTTGTTTAATTTTGAAATTATTTTTTTAAATATTGCATTTAGTCCGTATGATGGATATTATTATGATAGAATATAATAGTGGGCCTCGCCCACTATCGGCTTGTTTAGATATTAAAAAAAAACGAGAAAAATAGACCGGTAAATTTTTACTTTATAAAAAACATGACTTTTTTTTTTTTTTTGGCTAAATGAAATTTATTTGGATTTATTAAAGAAAGGAATATTGAACAAAACCCTTTGAGCGATCTTCGATCACACTTATCCACTTGTTTACTTTTTAGATTTTGTTGACAGGTTTTTTTTATTAGAATACTTTCACTCAGTGTTAAATTCAGACACTTTTCACTGGGAGGGATTTCTGTAGCTCTGGGGGGGAGCGATCTTCGATCACACTTACCCACTTGTTTCAATATTTGCAATGCCAAAGTTTAAATTCATAATTTTACTAAGAAAATATAGAATGTAAATTTTATTAAAATTACTAGAAGTGTTTTAAATGAATTGCATTATTTTTTTTATAAAAATCATTACATTGTAAGATTTGTAAAGCTGAAAACCAATCAAATGACCATGTATTAAAAATTGTTTTGAAAATATAAATTCTTATTAACAAAATAAAGAAGAGTGTTTTTTTATTACTGTTAAATTTGTATTGCATCTTAATAATTTGTAAATCATAATAAAATATTTAATTTTTTTTTTTTTTGTGAAAAAAGATAAATAATTAAAAATCACTTAGAAATTTGTTGTTAATTAACTGCTTTATTATTTTAAGACCATCATTTAAGACATTTACTTTAATAGATATTTTGATAGACAAAATCTAACGAATTTAGAATTGTAAATTTTGTTTTGATGTGAATTCAAATTAATAATAATATTAAAAAAATTTTGAGAGGAGAAGGGTTATAATAGTTAATTTTTTCTTTGCATTTTTTTATTCATAATTATCTTTTTTTATATATAAGAATACTTAAATGTACTTTTTAAGTTACTGAAATTAATACGATAAAGAATTAGTTTAAAATGTTGAAGTAAATGCTAAAGATACTTTGCATATTATTGACATAAACTTATAACTCCTACATCACAAAAAAAAAAAAAAAAAACTGAAGCATGTATATCTATATATTTAGAATACTTCAGTATCATTTAATAACATTTAATCTAGTTTTAATTAATTATAGATTTTTTTTTTTTTTTTTTTTTTTTTGCAAAATAAGAGTTGAGAATTCATTTGAAATTAACAATATTACTTATAATTAAAATCAGGAATCATCTCAAATGCATTGGATTACGTATATGTTATTTTATTTTTAATAATTGATAGTTTTGAGTTTGACTGCTCTCACAGTGGCCGCCATGTTGGAGGGTGCAGAAAAGCATGCTCACAGTTACTTTAATCATTCTCATAGGCAGAGTTGATTGCCCAGTCTATTCTATTCATTGGTATAAAGTAAAAATATACTAAAATTTTACAGAATTGCTTCCCTCTGAATGGCTGCAGTAGGTCTTACTTTTTATAATGGTATGTAGGTCTTACTTTTTGTAATAGAAACTATCTAAAAGATACTGCAGAAATTGGCAACTTTAATAAAAAGGTCACTTTCGGAGTTTCTTTTTAGCATATTGAATTGTTGTTTTCAGAAATTAATGTTGATATGTTCAAATTTATTTTATATAATATATCAAAACTAAACAAAAATAGAAAAATTAATAAAAACAACATGATTTTTATAGATATATTTTTTAATGGTTGATTAAAACAGTGCTGATCCTGATACACATACACTAATATATTGTTTGCAAGTTACACAAACTGCTAAAAATATATTCAGTAAACAAAGAAAAATTTTACTCATGAGAGAAGAGGGGAGATCTTTCAAAATTAAAACTGTTTTTCTTTTCTTTTTTTGTGTCTCATACTGCAGTTACATTTAAAAAATAATTAAGAAAATTAAGACCAGTTAAAAAGAAATGATTTTATCTTTCAAATTATAGCCTACATTTTACATAACATATTTTCCAACATGTCTACACATTTTGTATTTTAACATTCAAATTATGCAGCTTTAAGCAAATTATGTTATTATCATTTTAATCACAAGATTAAAATGATGCACTGTTTACAGTCAGCCTAATGGATTTTGCATAATTAATATGAAAAATAGCAACATTTTTCAATTCATTATGAACAACTGAAAACAAATTTTTCTATAGAAAATTTAAAAATATTATTTCTTATAGCATTTTCTAAATTAATAAAAAATCAACAAATTCCGTGTATCATTAAAATGGATCTAAGTCAATGTGGTTAATTGTTGCTGTTGAAATGTTTTGAATCCCAAAAATGCTGGTGTTTAGAGGGTTGCTACTGTACTGTTCTGTGTTCATGAGTGCAAGTCATCTGGAGTTGGTAAGTGGAGTGACACAGAACTGGCAATCACACTTTGTCTGTGGAAAAATCAATATTTGGTGCTCCTACAACTTTCTGAAATCACGAAAAAGCCAAAACATCAACAAAGTTGGCAACTTCTGAAAGCTGTCTATTTTTTTAATAATAAAAACCATGATTTTCAATAACTGCACACAAAATTTTTCAGCAATTTGGTCAGTAATGTAAGATTATCAGCATTTTAAGTACAAATTAGAATATACTTCTAATTTTATGGAAAAGAAACCCTAATGACTACGGAAAATTCATAATAAGTTGGCAGTTCTGTATCAAATTTCTCCACTTCTGGCAACTCTTTCCAAACAATAGTTCTAGAGCAGATGTTTAGTGCACACAACTAAGTGAAATATGGAGGACTCTCTTTTAAGCTGCTTTTTTATTTAATGATTGATTTCTTGGTTATATTTTTCTTTATTTCTACAACCTTTATACACTAGATGGCCATAATTGATGGGAACTTTCAGTTTTAGACATTTTTTCGAATATTTTAAAATATACATGTTAGATTCTTTTGGAATTTTAGGATTAAAAAGAGCAGGTTTGACTTCATATTTATCAACGTCGATTTGATAAAGAGGACAATTAGGGGACCAACAAAAAATTAAAGAAAAAAATAATACTTGGGATCACCCTGTAAAATAAAATGCACGAAATGATCTATTGCTACAGAATATACATAGGCAGACATTGTATAATATGTGTATTCATTTGTGTAAGAATAGCATGCATATTAATAGAGATATAGCGATTTTTTTTTAAAAATTAAATAATTCTTGCATGTTTTTTGCTTATAAAATACAGGGTTTTTAACCAAATTTAACGTCAGTTTCAGAAAAATTGACAAAATGCAGTAGAAATCATATAGTGTAATTTAAATATAAATATATTAAATATTTAAAGAAGTATGGGCAGTTGTATAAAATAACTTTTATCTGTGCATGCACGATCGATAACAAGGAACTTTTTGCATAATTTAATAGTCAACTCTATGGAGCAACTTATTAAAAAAATTAGTCAAATATCGTAAAAATTTATAGAGATATCGGCGTTAGAGTGAGCTGTTTTTTAGTTTCTGACTAAAACTCGCTGAATGATAAGGGATTGTCCACAAATTGTTATTTTTAAGTTAACTGGCGGTGTTCAGAGCAAATTTTTAGAAAAAACTGTTTAATTATTATTTACGCTTATGTTTATGAAGATTTTGACTCTAAACTACGATGAAAAGGAAAATATAGTCCATACATTGATTACATTTAGGTAAATTGAGGAGTTTATGGTAAAATTTTGTGAAATTTAGCCCAATACGCAAAACACTCTACAGTAAATTCTATCGCATATATATGTATTTTCTGTATACACGTAATTTGTATGCCAGTAGTGAATATGATAATTTAAAATCTAAGATATATTATATATTTTTCATAAGTTATGAGTCAATAACTTGCAATTTAATTTTTATAGTGATATTTCAATAGCTTTTTGAGAAATTACATTTTGCGTATTAGTCCAGTCAAATTAAAAAAGTTTGCCACAATAAATGATATGGAGTTAAAATTGGTACAGTTGTTCATTGATAGCTACTGATGACTATGTAAAAAGTCCTGATGGATAGGAGGTGAACGAGGGGGGGGGGGGGCAAAATACTTTTTTAGTTTTTTACAAATATCTCAGAAACTGCCGGTTTTCACGAAAAAAATTACTCTGACATAAATTTAAGAACACAAAATTCTCTACAAAAGACAGGTATTTACAGTAGAACCTCGATTATCTGTCATTCAGGAGACCTGAGCCTTGACAGATTTTCCGGAAAAAAAATCACTTTAATTTCATATTTATTTACTTAATGTCTATTCAAATTTATTAAATATTGTTGCGAAAAAAAATGGAAAACAGTAAACACTCCAATATTGCATGAAATAATGCCAGGTAAGTTGTTTATGAAAGATAAATATTTATCATTAATGAAATGTTTATTAATTTGAAATATTATAATTGCGAATATCAAACATTGAGAAAACTAAAAGTAGGTACATATTAATTTATAATTAAGTAAATATTATGTAATTATGGAAGTGGATGGATCGTTAGGATTCATAATCATCACCTCCTCTTCTTCCTTCTCCTGTTGTTATCACCCTGGTACTGAAGACAAATATTTATATTTATCATTAATAAAATGTTATTTCACGTGAAATTTTATAAGCGCGACAAAACATAATTGAGAACAATGAAAGTACTAATTTATCATTAAGCTAGAAGAAGATATTTCAATGGCTGTTGTTACGATTAGGGTATCTGCATCGCCAGTACTCTCCCGGCAAGATATTCCATTCTCCTTCAATTTGGAAGAAAGCACAGCAAATAATTTTGATTTGTTCTTTTCATTTGAAAGGAAGCTTTCTTGCTTGACGGAAACCGCTGTGTCCCCGTTGAAATTAATATTCACAGACTTCTTCAGTGCACATCTTCGGTTTTGCTCTGCTGATTTCGTGCTATTGGCAATGTCGGAGTAGCCATCAAAAACCACTCTAAAGCTTTTTCCTTTATAATGTGTACAGATATATTTGTTGTAACATTCACAAATTGAAATAAAGGTGGAACCTCTTGACCAAGGGACTTTGTGAAGAAAGAAACCACCTGTGGTGGTTGGACGATAAGTTCCCTTTTTTTATACAGTGGAATCTTGTTAATATTCCAAATAATATATATTTGGGCTTGTGATCAAAAGAATATAGTGGGTACAGTGTTGTTATGGCCGCAAAAGACCACTTCGACATGACATTAATTATTAAAACAAAGATTTGTTAAATAAATTATTCATGCAAATTTATAATCAAGAACAATGAAGATAAAATTAAAATATTACCTGCATCAACCTAAAAAGGAACATAAGTGAGAGACGTGACTAAAAGAACTTGCACTAAAATTTTGCACCTTCAATATAAAATCTTTATTTATAAAGAATCTTGAAAAAGTATTTCTGAGGGAATCTCTTCTTTATAGATTCACCTCTATTTCTTAAATTATAAGCACATAACTGACGTTTTTAAATAAACACCATCACAAATATTACTGAAGTTTTTTTTTCTTGGGAAACTCGGATATGTTGATTTAAAAAAAAAAATAAAACATACGACTTTATCAAGCAATTTGTAGAACAAAAAAGGTATCGCCACTCGAATGACAATAAGCCATTTTCGCCATATATGCCAGGTTCCAGTGAGCTACCATCACACACAACCGTCTTTTTTTTACGTTGGTGGAGAAGATTTTTATTGTTGCCGTACTCAGAGTAAACTAATAAGGAGGTCAAATTCATCATAATTTCTTTTAAAAAAGAAATATTTTTTTCATATCGTAGCTTTAGACGCATAACATTTTTTTACAGCCAGGCAAATCATCACGTTACACTCTAGCGGCCAACATCTCTGTGTGAGTGTCGAAAGCGAGCAGCATCCGCGCTGATAGGGCACGGAGGGGAGGGGGTGCCAAAAATTGAAAAACACCAATCGGCAGAGATAAAAAAATACGTATTAAAAACATTTGAATTTGATTGGCGAGGGGCGGAGCTTAGAACAGGAAGTGGGCATACGCAAAGAATGATATCGAAGCTTCTAGTAAAATCCAATTCCGGAAGTGCAGAGGTAACAAAAAAGATTCCTATCATTTTTAAAAAGCGAAATGTTATGAAAGAAAGAAAAGTTTACAGGGGAAGATTTAAAAAGGAAAGAAATAAAATAATTTTGAATGTGAATTTTAAAATTAAATGAATAAGGACTAATAAAATATTTCTTAAATTGAATTAAAATATGGCAGTGGTTGTAAGAACCACAACACCACCATCCATAATAATATCACAGTTTTAGAAATCAATGGGCTGTTTCAATAGTAACTTTGATGCAATAAATTATATGATATTCTGGCTTGACTAATGTTGTTTGCAGATATTTTTAGTCCTTAATTTTTCTTTAGAAAATTAAACATGAGTCTAAAAAATATTAGATATTGTTAAAATATATTAGACCACAGTGCGAAATTTTCGCACGGATCCATTGGTATTTAATAAATTTGAATATATATTAACTAAATAAATTTGAAATTAAAGTGATTTTTTTTTTTTGCGGAAAATACCAAGGCTCTGATCTTGTGACTGACGGATAATCGAGGTTCCACTGTATATACCTGTCATTTGTAGAGAATTTAACGTTCTTTAATTTATGTCAGAGTAATTTTTTCATAAAAACCAACACTTTCTGAGATATTTGTATAAAACTAAAAAAAAGTACTTTAGTTTCCCCCTCCCCCTCCCCTCGCTCACTTCTATTTTCAGGACTTTTTACAAAGTCATCAGTAGCCATGAATGAATAACTGTACCAATTTTTTATCTTTGTAGCATTAATTATGGCGACATTAAGTAAATAAATTTGAAATTAAAGTGATTTTTTTTGCGGAAAACCCGTCAAAGCTCCGGTCTCCTGACTGACGGATAATCGAGATTCCACTGTATATACCTGTCATTGTAGAGAATTTTATGTTCTTTAATTTATGTAAGAGTAATTTTTTCATGAAAACCAACAGTTTTGGAGAACTTTGTAAAAAACTAAAAAAGCATTTTGCCCCCCCCCCCTCCCTCCCCTCCCCTCCTATCCATCAGGACTTTTTACATAGTCATCAGTAGCCATCACTGAACAACTGTACCAACTTTTATCTCTGTAGCATTTATTATGGTGACATTAAGTAAATAAAATTGAAATTAAAGTGAATTTTTTGAGGAAAATCCGTCAAACCTCCGGTTTTCTTGCTGACGGATAATCGAGGCTCCACTGTATACAACTGTCATTTGTAGAGAATTTTATGTTCTTTAATTTATATCAGAGTAATTTTTTTCATAAAAACCAACAGTTTCTGAGATTTTTGTAAAAAACTGAAAAAAAATAATTTATTTTAACCCCCGCTCACCTTCTATCCATCAGGACTTTTTACATAGTCATCAGTAGCCATCAATGAACAATTGTACCAATTTTTATCTCCTTAGCATTTATTATGGCAAACTTTCCTAATTTGACTGGACTGATACGCAAAACGTAATTTCTCAAAAAACTATTGAAATATCACTATAAAAATTAAATTGCAAGTTATTGACTCATAACTTATGAAAAATATATAATTTATCTTTAGATTTTAGTTTATCATCTTCACTACTTATCATCTTCACGAATTTTAGTCAGAAACTAAAAAACAGCTCACTCTAACGCTGATATCTCTCTGAATTTTTACGATATTTGACTGATTTTTTTTATAAGTTGCTCCATAGAGTTGACTATTAAATTATTCAAAAAGTTCCTTGTTATCATTCGTGCATGCGCAGATAAAAATTATTTTATACAACTTCCCATATTCCCTTAAATATTTAATATATAGATATTTCAATTACACTATATGATTTCTACTATATTTTGTCAATTTTTCTGAAACTGACGTTAAATTTGGTTAAAAACTCTGTATTTTATAAGCAAAAAACATGCAAGAATTTTTTTAATTTTTTAAAAAAATTGCTATATCTCTATTAATAGCAAGCTATTCTTACACAAATGAATACACGTATTATTTAATGTCTGCCTATGTATATTCTGTAGCGATAGATCATTTCGTGCATTTTATTTTACAGGGTGATCCCAAGTATTATTTTTTTTCTTTAATTTTTTGTTGGTTCCCTAATTGTCCTGCTTATCAAATCGACGTTGATAAATATGAAGTCAAACCTGTTCTTTTTAATCCTAAAACTCCAAAAGAATCTGACATGTATATTTTAAAATATTTGAAAAAATTTCTAAAACTGAAAGTTCCCGTCAATTATGGCCATCTAGTGTAATACTGTCCAAATTTCGTGATTCTGACTTTAGTCATTTCAGCTGGGCATTGATAAGTCAGTGAGTCAGTCAGGCGTTCTCTTTTTATATAATAATATAGATATTATAAATACTCAGTAACAGCTGAAAGAAATATGTCAAATTTATTGAATTATACATTGTCTTAAAACAAAAAGGATTTCTGTAGTGAACAGAAATTGTCGGAAATCCTATAAAACTTATACCGTTGAATTTTCATACTTTAAAATATTGGAATATCAAAAAATATGACATTTTGCACTTTGTATTTCAAAAATTTTTCTATAGTTCATGGTGGTCCTGATGACTGTCAACACGAGGACTCGACAAATGCAGCCACCAAAATATTTTATCTGGCAAGTATGTTTTTGGTACAATACCATCCTATCAATTTTTTTTTTCTTTTGTTTTTTTAAATATGTTGATACAAAAAATGACCTAAGAAATGAACACATACAGCATTTTTTCTCTCATGTGAGTGGCAAGCTATCTACTTCTTCTTTCATATTGTTAATGGAAGAACCATGTTTAAATGGCATTTATATACAGAAAATGCAGATTGCTCATCTAGTCTTTCTCCAGTCAGCTGCATGTTAAATGCTTAAAATGTGAGTGTTTCGAAATATTCACTTTCAAGTCACAATTAATGAAAACAATATCTAGAAGTGATCTATACACCTGAAAAAGAGAAAATGCAAATGTTTATTGTTTTTTTGGAAGTTTATTTTCTTTCTTTCTTTTTTGTTATTTGCTATCTACATCTAATAGCGAACTGTTAGTCAACATAAAAAATATTTCCCCCCCCCTGATAATCGATTTAAATAATACTACGGTCAGAAAAGTGTTTATTTATAATAGATATAAAAACAAATACCATTGCATTAAATAACATATTTTAATAAGAATATTATACAATGTTTCATAACAAATTCCTACCAATGTTTCATAACAATTTCTTACAATGCTTCACAAAAATAACTTTGTAATGTTACGCCTTACATTATAGGCCATATTTCTTAAATTGCCTACAATAATTCATCAAAAATATTTTATCTCCCTAGGTATTTTTTCTACATAAATTCTATAGGATATGATTTGACATGATGGTGAGTTGTTCCACATTTTTTCAACATGGTATATGGGAACACCTAATATGTTGGACAACAAAATTGTACTTATAGTTCACAATAAAGAGTTTATAATCTGTTTTTCAAGCTGTACCCTTTCCAGCAGTCATTGTAGATTTTTTATCTATCTTCTACATGTTCAAAATTCTTTTGCATCAGCATATTAGCATTTCTATTTGACATCTGAGCGAGAAAGCACTCGCCATTTTCCTGGCATATGCCTCCAAAAATCCACTGTTGTGGCAGTATCTTGTGTTTGTTGTTTTTTCAACATAAAACAAGCTTTCGTCAATCTCAAAAAAATTATTGACACCACCAATTCATCCATTAAAACTTTCTATTGGGTGTAGGTAACACACTTTTCACATGTAACTACTATTTCAATCAACTGTTGCATTTTCAATCAACTGTTGCATTTTCATCCATATTTAGTACTTTCTTATACCATTTTATGGTTAATTCTTCTGCCCAACAGTACATAAACTTTAAATCAGTTACAAACATTATTCTCAAACCAATTTCCAACATGACACCTTTTTTTATTTTACAACTTTCTACATTGTATCTCTATATAGCTATCATTAGTAACAAACAGTTTCATATCATGGCCATTTTTGCATAGTTGTTTGTTGAAAAAAATGAGATTGCATCCATCTCAGTAATAGGCAATTCCAAGAATGTGTCCATATTCATCAAAATAAATGCAAGTTATTAAAGAAAAAGCAATGCAAGATGCAATTTTTTTTTATGTGAAATATGTTCTGGAACATAAACAAAAAATTAATAGGATGATAGCATAAACACATGCTGTTTTTTTAGGGCTGCAAACATTTGACGAGATTTTACAACTACTTTGACAATATATCTCTCTGTCACTTCATTTGACAATTCATTATTGGGAAGTGGGAAATAGTACAAAAGAAAAAAAAAAAACTCCTGGAGATAGGAGGATGACAACAGTTACCATAAAACCAATAAATATACATATTATTAAAGGAAAAAAAAATCAAATAATTATAATATTATATATTTAATATATGTAATGATTTATAAAAATTAGTGCTGGGCGCAATGTATCTATAGAAAAGTTAAAAAGAACCTAATATAAAATTCATACAGATTAAAATTTTGATGATTATTAGAAATAGCAGATACAATAAACACTACTAAAAAATATCATAATAATTAAATTTATTGCATTTCAAATTATGATTTAAAAATATTAATCATTCTACTCATTAGCAGACAATACATTTCTTTGATTACAACAACTTCATCTTACCTTAAAATAAAATGTGTAAATTTGTATTATATCTTTTTCAACCAGGCAAATGGAGTTTCAGTTTTAGTCAGTAAGTCACTTGCCAACGAAAAAGGTTTCTATATATTTTTCTACTACTTTATTATTTAAATTTTCTTTTAAAAGGATTACAAACTTTGCAGGTAACATGTGAAGTGCTTAGCATAGTTGAAATACATATAATATAAATTTTTCTTGGCATTTCATTGCGTTTCAGTGTGTTGAAATTAATTTTCAGTGTTACATTTTTAGAAATTGTTCTCTGAAAAATATATTAAAAGTGCTCAACTATAATAAATTTTTCACTGCTGGTTTTCATAAACCAATGACATATAAATTTCCCATTGGTATTTTTAATCTAATAAAATTTGCAACATAAAAACAATAATAATATGGCTTTTTCATTATGTTTTAGTGTGTTGAAATTAACTTTCAGTGGTAGTAAAAACACCCTAAGAACTGGTGACAGATAAAGTAATAAAAAGAAAACTGCCCAGTTAAACTGAGGGCATTGAGTTCACAGGCTATTCACACTAATTGTATATTATACTCGTATTTCAAAGAATTTGAAATAAGCTCCTTGAAAAATAAAGAAATCGACAATATATTAAGGGGGGGGTTATCCCCCCGTTACCCCCTCATAGTCCTAATAATATTATAAATCTGATTGTGCGCAAATGTTAGGCTGAAGCCAGCGTCAAAATGGAGCCTTTAATGATCCTGTATTTTTGCATACAGATTGATTATAACCCTCATTTGAACATAGACTGGTTTTTGTTTATTTTATTCAAATATTTTTCTTAATAATTCAAAATTTTGTTTTCTCATAGAGAGTAAATGGACATTTTTTTCGTATAATATTTTAACATGGTTAAATTTACTTTACCGTTGCTAATACTTAATCGTTGCCAAAACTAATTCAGATTCCGGAATAATAATTTTTAGTCAACAATTTAGTTTCAATTGATAAATGTTCACGTGAAAAATAAAAATGAAATAAAAAAATTAAAGAATTAAATAGAAGATTAAATAATATTATTAGAAATAAAACGTACTTTTTTTTAGTTTTTGATAATAATACAAGGTTTCAATATGAGTAACCATAGGAAACAGGCGAATATGACGCCATACATCAAAAATAAAGCGGATATCTTTGATTGGTGAAATAAAATGATCTTGGGTTTTTTTTTCTTCGCTTTTTTCTTTTGTATGGTAATAATTCTTGGCGTTTTACCGTCTGCGCAGGGCTAATATAACTATACCGTATTTTTTATTTAAATTTTTAAAAAGTAAAAAGAAGTTTCAAAAGAAAATGGTCAGCAAATGTCAATAATATGCTCCGCAAAATTATCCATATCGAAAATGATGTCATGGATAGCGAGAAATATTTATTTTCATTCTTAAAACTAAAAGAAATAACTCGATTACCTAAAAAAAAATGACGAATGTTAATAGTTCCATTTTTGTTGATAAAAACTAAAGATTTAATATTATTTCGTTAAAGCAACATGATTTCCCCTATGCCAGTACTGAAATTAATTGCCTGGAAAAGAAAATTAACAAGAATTATGTCATTAAAAAGGGATTTCTCTGCGGGAAAAAGAGGCGTCATATTTGAAATAAAACGGGAATTTTCCAATGTGTTTTAAAATGAGTGTGAATCAATTCCTTACATTAATAATACAAGGATCAGTAAGTATAGAAAGTAGATGAGTTTCACGCCATATTTATAACGAAAAATTTAAATGTTTTTTTTATCTATACTGATTATTAAGCATGAATATCCGTTATATACAGATGAGAATTTTCTGCTAAAAATCGCATCATAATTTTAAGAAAAGCAAATGAACACGAATCTATGTTTGTATTTCGCAACTACTCCTCACTGTAAAAAATTGCTGCAGTAAAATTACTGCAGCAGAGATTCCAGGCAATGTCCATAAGAAAACCGGTTTTGTGACTAGATAAACGAGCTTTGTTATTAGATAAACGGTTTTTGCCCGTAAAACCATGAAATTTACTGGAATGGACCGTTTACCTTGAAAAGGGGGCATTTCCCGTAAAATTTCGGCAGCAATTCACGGAGAATGCCCGTGAATTTACAATTTTCATTTACAGTGCCAGAATATCGAACGCAACGTGATTTACTTTATACCGGTTATCATTGATCCGAGGATGTTACACAAACTGTCAGAATTTAAAAAATT
The DNA here is from genome assembly GCA_963931845.1 of Maratus michaelseni. Lineage (NCBI taxonomy): Eukaryota > Metazoa > Arthropoda > Arachnida > Araneae > Salticidae > Maratus > Maratus michaelseni. The sequence goes on from OZ007588.1 coordinate 452,176,206, forward strand.
AAATTAGATGCCAAGATTTTTTTTTCTTTGTTAAATTTAACGAAGTTTCTCTAAAAACGGAAAGTAAGTTACTCCATATTTGTGTATTAAAAAAAGGAGAAATAAAATAGATCTGTATATTTTTTACACCATTTTCTCATTAAAACTGATAAACAGAATTGATTTTCACTTTGAATAGATGGTGAAAACAAAATCTTGATTTCAGTAAATTATCCGAAAAATAAAAACATATTTTCACATATTCAAACTTCATGAATCAATTTATTTTGGAGAACAAAAATTGCCTGTCAACATACTGTCATTTAGAAAATAAGATTTGTTTCAGCTATACATTAAACCAAGGAGGCAGAACTGAATTTAAAGAAAAAGTATGTACTATTTCCAATTAATGTTTTTTTGAAGGATGGCTGTTAAAACGTTTCACAAAGGCGTTAAAAGTAAAATTGTTTATCAGGTAAAATTGACATTTGTTTTTACCCTAATCGTCTATTTCCACGATTTTATATGGCCCTCCTTTTTGCATTGGTTGCAATTTCATTTTCGCGATTATTTGGCACAAAATTTCACTTTTTAAAGACTGAGTTATGTCAAGGTCCCTATAACAAAAAAATACCGTATTGTCGCCTATGAAATGTGATAAATAGTTAGTTAATTTTAACGTTTTTAATTATCGGGAGTGAAATATTTTCTTAATTAATGTATTTATTCTTCTTTTAATGTTGCGTGAACGAAGTCACGGGTAACAGCTAGTTAACTAATGAACCCCTTAAACTAATCAGGGAAGCCTCTTATTACAATGAATATATATATACAAAATTTGAAGAAAATCGGATAATGCTGCTTGAAAAACCCATTTATATAAATTAAGGGGGGATTGGCCCCCCGTCCCCCCCTTTATACTTAACCAATCAATCCCGAAAACTAATCAGAGAAGCGTCTTAACCCAATGAACTTATAAACAAATTTTGAAGCAAATGAGATAATTCTGCATGAAAAACCCATTTATATAAATTAAGGGGAGGATTACCCCCACCCCCCCCCCCGTTCCCTCCCTTTATACTTAACCAATGAATCCCGAAAACTAATCAGGGAAGCGCCTTAACAGAGTGAACCTATAAACAAAATTTGAAGGAAAACGGAATAATTCTGCAGGAAAAACCCATTTATATAAATTAAGGGGGGATTAGCCCCCCGTCCCCCCCCCTTTATACTTAACCAATCAATCCCAACAAAAACTAATCAGGGAAGCCTCTTATTACAATGAATATATATATATATACAAAATTTGAAGAAAATCGGATAATGCTGCATGAAAAACCCATTTATCTAAATTAAGGGGGATTAGCCCCCCCCCTTCCCCCTTTATACTTAACCAATGAACACCCAAAACTATTCAGAGAAGCGCATTATCACAAAGAACCTATATACAAAATTTGAAGAAAATCGGATAATTCTGCTTGAAAAACCCATTTATATAAATTAAGGGGGGATTGGCCCCCGTCCCCCCCTTTATACTTAACCAATCAATCCCGAAAACGAATCAGGGAAGCGTCATAACCCAATGAACCTATAAACAAATTTTGAAGCAAATGGGATAATTCTGCATGAAAAACACATTTATATAAATTAAGGGGGTGTTTAGCACCCCCCGTCCCCTCCCCTTTATACTTAACCAATCAATCCCGAAAACTAATCAGGGAAGCGTCTTAACCCAATGAACATATAAACAAATTTTGAAGCAAATGGGATAATTCTGCATAAAAAACCCATTTATATAAATTAAGGGGGATTAGCCCCCCCGTTCCCCCCTTTTATACTTAATCAGTCAATCCCGAAAACTAATCAGGGAAGCGTCTTAACCCAATGAACTTATAAACAAATTTTGAAGCAAATGAGATAATTCTGCATGAAAAACCCATTTATATAAATTAAGGGGGGGATTAGCCCCCTGTTCCCCCCCTTTATACTCAACCAGTCAATCCCGAAAACTAATCAAGGAAGCGCCTTAACACATTGAACCTATAAACAAAATTTGAAGGAAAAAGGAATAATTCTGCAGGGAAAACCCATTTATATAAATTAAGGGGGAGACTAGCCCCCCCCGTTCCCCCCCCCTTTATACTTAACCAATCAATCCCAAAAACTAATCAGGGAAGCGCCTTAACGCAGTGAACCTATAAACAAAATTTGAAGGAAAACAGAATAATTCTGCATGAAAAACCCATTTATATAAATTAAGGGGGGGGAATAGCCCCCCCATTCCCCCCTTTATACTTAACCAATCAATCCCGAAAACTAATCAGGGAAGCGCCTTAGCACAGTGAACCTATAAACAAAATTTGAAGGAAAACGGAATAATTCTGTATTAAAACCCCATTTATATAAATTAGAGGGGGATTGGCCCCCCTGTTCCCCCCTTTATATTTAATCAATCAATCCCGAAAACTAATCAGGGAAGCGCCTTAACACAGTCAACCTATAAACAAAATTTGAAGGAAAACGGAAAAATTCTGTATTAAAACCCTATTTATATAAATTAGGGGGGGATTAGCCCCTTCTGTTCCCCCCTTTATATTTAACCAATCAATCCCGAAAACTAATCAGGGAAGCGCCTTAACACAGTCAAACTATAAACAAAATTTGAAAGAAATCGGATATTTCTATGAAGAGTTATCGCGTTACGTACGTACATACGTTATCCGTTATACGTTACAGAGTTATCGCGTTACGTACGTTGATAGCCTGTGAGCTAAAAAACTTTGTTGCTATTACCATGAAAAAATAATATAATAGGCACACCAACACTATTTCTGAATGATACAAAATGGTACTCTTGTGTTTGTTGCATTATTAACTTTTTATGGTGATATCAACAAAATTTTCTACACTTTCAGTGGTATCTTTTTCAGAAATAGTTCATTGAAAAAGTATAAAAAAAGTGCTCAACTATAATAAGTATCGCACTGGTATTTTAATCTTATGAAATTCCCAACATTAAAAAAATAATAATAATAAAGCATTTAATTATGTATTTAGGATGTTAAAATTAATTTTGAGTGGTACATTTTTAGGAATGGTTCTCTGAAAAAAAATAAATTGTTCAATTGTAAGTATAAATTTTGCACGGATATTTTTAATCTAAGGAGATTCTCAAGATAAGTATTAAAATAAAGTACTAAATAAAATAGTAATTGGCATGCAGAAAATAATACACTGGATAAATTAAAAAATGTGTTAAATTAAGCTTGTTAAAATAAGGAACAATATTTTGAAAATATTTTATTCAGTAATCAATATCAGACAGAAAACTTTTATAGTACTTACCCTATTTAGAAAAGGATAAACTTCTTCAAACTCAATTTTACCACCTACTTCAATAATTATTCTTCCAGCCTTCACAGGAGAAGCATAATGATGAACATTTGGCTTGCCTCCACCCATTCTTTTTCCAATTGCCTAAGTTTAAAGAAATACCAGGTATGTAAACAAATTTCTAACCTTTTTAAAAATTATTCATACATCAAGAAAATATGGAAGACTTTCAATAAAAGACAAATGGCAAAATATTCTGTTTGTAAGTAGTGTACACACATACATATATACAGTCAGTTACAAAAGAGTGTTCGGTCTGTTGCTCTGAAAAAACACACAAACTGGTTAAAAATAAATTTGCATACAGTAGTAAATTCATTAAACTAAAATGCTTTTACTTAATAAGCTGTACAGTCTCTGTTATAGAGTGTAGCTTGGCGGTGTCCAGGCATACTTTCAATGATATTTTCAACTAATTCCAAAGGAAGAAACCTTCAAACTTCCCATATACGACGACTAAAGCTGCTTCAAATTGTACATCATATTCTTTTCCCTCAGTTTCATCTTCATGGTTGACCACACCTTTCCAACATATCATGAACATTTTTGGTGTTGTTATACCGTTTTACCAACTTCCTAATGAACCCCTTTGACTTTTTCATGTAGTGAGTGGGCTGCAGCTGCATAAGACATTTTTAGTCCTTTTGGATGTGTGCAAAGAAACACTACCTCAAAACGACTTGCATACACAGCACTCATTTTGAATATTTTGCTTTAATTACAACCAAACAAGTTGAACTGAATATATAACCTCAAAGCATTCTTGCTGAATGTTTAAAGAATACAAGAAACAACATCTGTGTGTTATCTATTAATGAAATTAAGAACCAAACACTCTTGTAGAGACATAATTATTTTTCCCTCAAGCAAAAACATAAATAAATAAAATAAAATAAGACAGGATGTTTATTCATGAAAGGGACAAATTTTAATGAAAAGAGCAATTTGGATAGTGTTGTTATTTCTGCCTGAATAAATTAATTTACACTTAATTTAAAAATATAGTTATTAAATTTAATTAATTATTATTTATTTAAAATTTTAAGCATGTATTAAAAAAATCATCTTCATCTTTTTAATATAAATATTAGTCTTGTTAATATATCAGAGAATAAAATTCATAATAACAGTCAAAGTGTTAAATAAATAGGGATAAATTTAGATATGGAGCCCAAGAAAATTAATAGAGGCTCTTAAAATAAAACAGATAAATTTACCTTGATGATTTAATAAAACACCAGACCTCGCACATACATGAATGGTAAATAGATATAATATAAACTATGAAAAATCAATTAACATATACCAACAAGATAAATATTCTAGATTTATATGAAAAATATAAAAATTTTGAAACGCTAATCATATCATTTTATTATTTTTCATATTAATTGTATTGTATTCAAATGCATACATAATGGCAAAAGAATATTCTTTATCAAAATATGCAGAGCACCCGGATGGAGTTAATATAAGATTTAGAGACTAAATATTAATACAAGATCGTATTAATCTCTCTATTTTTTATTTATATTTTACTTTCTACTTTTTAGTATTTAAAATAGTTCATTGTTGCAGTTTCATATCATATTCTAGCAAGTATATGTAGTTTGGTGCATAATTAACTCTACTATTGTTATAACTTGTATACTGTTCTAACCATAAAGAATATTTGACAATTTATCCCATGTGCCCAGCTAACAGAAAAATACCTTAAAATAATTTTATTAATTTATAATTAATAAGAGGACTACCAAACTTGGTGCACACAGATTTCAATAATTTTAAAGTATGTTTAAGGGGTCATACCCTAACTATTCTGGTGAAAAATTTTCTTCAATCTTCTATATGTCTGTTTTCATGGCACCGAGGTAGCATGCCTGTTCATAGTCCAGGAGGCTAGGGTTCAATCCTACCTTGTGACTTTTTTTCTTTTTTCATTAATTTTATATTTTTGACACATTACAAGTTTTAAGCAGAATTATAAATTCTGCAACTTTGAACTTTTCATTATATATTTTTTTAATTTAATACCGATATTTCTGTTGACAAAATTCCAAAACTAATTTATTTCTAGATATCTTATCTTTTTTAAACTTACTATTATTGTTTCCATATATATATATATATATATATATATGGGCTGTTTAATAGCCTCTGCTTGTTAACTAGGAGAAGACCCTTTAAATGCCTCAGAGGAGGACTTAAAGGAATCGACTGGGAGCAGAGACTTAATGTCCAATCCGCACCTTCCATTGATGCAGCCTGCTAGTACCCTTGTCTAGTGCATGGGGAATGAACACGGATGGGCTTCCTCCAACCCGCTTGGCCAGCGTGGAGGAATTTGGCCACCTCTCCTCTTATTTTATTATGAATTCACAAAACAAATCACAGCCATCAATTCCCGGCAGTCTACATGTTCCTGGTTATGGCAGCGATCAGAAAGACATGAAGACAGAGGATGCTAAGAATCACCGGTCTTGGCTTGGCTGCCATAAGTTGATGACCTTGCTACATATAATCGACGATCCCTATCTTCGGAAAGTCGTTTACAGGAACTTGAAGAAGAATTAGAAAGAATCAACTGGGACATCCTAGGATTATGCGAAGTAAGAAGAAAAGGTGAAGAGAAGATTGATCTTGCCAATGGACATGTATTGTACTACAGAGGTACGGAAGATGGAAAAACAAGTGGTGTAGGAATTCTGATTCATAAAAAGTGGAAGAATCACATCGAAGAATATGATAGTGCATCAGATAGAGTTGCAAGGTTAGTTATACAAGTGTCAAGCAGATATAAGTTGCAAATTACCCAAGTTTATGCACCAATAATTAGCTATACTGGTGAAGAAATTGAGGATTTCTATGAAGTAGCTTCAATGCATCAAAAAAGAAAATGCTACATAAAATTAATAATGGGAGACTGGAATGCTAGAATTGGGGAAAAAAAGAAAGGTGAGTTCTCAGTAGAATATCATGGATATGGGATGCGTAAAGAAAGAGGAAACTGGTTGATTGAGTTTGCAGAATGTGAAAATGTATATCATGAATTCATTTTTCAAGAAAAAGCCACAAAGAAAATGGACATGGCGTAGTGCAAATGGCTCAACAAGTGAAATCAACTACATCCTGACAAACAAAAAGCATCTTATTTAGGACTGCAGCATTCTCAATAACTTCAATACAGGAAGTGATCACAGTTTGGTTAGATGCAAACTGCTTTTAAATACTAAAGTGGAAAGAATGAAGCTTTTGCAACACCCAAAGAAATCAGTCAATATTATAAATCTCCAGAAACAAAGAATTTAATTTAGAGCCTAAAAATTGTTTTCAAGTACTTTTTTAATCAATCTTATATCAATCTTAGAAGAACAAGATGTTACAGTAGTGAACAAGAAAATAACAAAAACTCTACAAGAAATTGCAAGGACGATAGCGGGTAAAGCACAAGTAAAGCAGACAAAGAAAATAACAGAAGAAACAAGCGGGAAAAATTCTATCTTACGGCAGAGTATAGATTGGCCACCCATGGCTTTTATCGTTGAGATTTTTTTCAGCCAAGTCTAACTCGTCAAAAAAAAGTGTTTGTTAGCATAAGCCAGCTTCTCCACTTTAGAATTTAGTTAGCGCTCTAAGATTTTTTGGGAGGCTGGCGGAATATATTAGGCATGAACACACCAAGTTTTAAAAAGATTCAGTGACTAGAAGTATTTTTAATAAATATAATAGTAAAAAGATGTGGCTCCAATGGGCTGAGACGTGGCGAGGTAGATGTTGTTTACAAATGTGCTGGCTTAATTACACCCTTTAAACTATATATTTATTGGTTCAAGACACTTTAGCACTTAATAGATAACTTAAAAAAGTAATGAAAAGTTCTATGATAGCAGCTTTTATGATGGATACAGCTAAGATAAGTTGTTTAACAAATGATGAGTTAGCATTAATTGACGGGCTCTTGAAGCGCGGTGGGGGGAAGGGAGAGGGGAGCTATCAGGGCTGGGTTTTTGCCGTGCCAGTGGCAGAAAGTGGTTATAACCGGTTTTAACCGGCAGAAACTGGCAACAACTGGCAGAAACACATTTCGGGACATAATCTGAGACTTTTATAGTTGTATTAAATCATTAAGTACATTTTATTCAGGATAAATAACAAATGAAATATTGTGGATAGTTCTAATTAAAAAATAAATAAATTTGTATTAGAAAAAATGAGTAATGTAACAGATTAAAAATTTGTTATAATACAGTTGTGTAATTTTATATGTAAACAATTATTAGAGTATTTAAAATTCAAAATAGAAAACTATATCCAATACTTATTTTAAATTAAATGCTGAAAGACAAATAATCAATACTTACTCAAAATAATTTTCTGTAATTTAATATAATTTAATAATAACTGTAAAAAATCTTTCTCACAGAAATGTTATACAGCTCCAAATAAAAAAATTAGACTAATTAATTCCATTTGTATTTGGAATTGCATTTAGCTTTATTTCACTGTAGTCCAATTGAAAAAGAACATTGGTGGATGTTTTAATACATTTGCATGTTATTAAAGAAAATTAAAACTGTAAAATATTAAATTTTAAGTGAATATTTTATTTTTGTAAAATTATTTTCATTATTCAAAATATTAGAATACTAAAATAGGTGGTTCAAAAAATTAGAATACTTATGAATTTTCCTGATTTGTTCAGAAGGTTGCATAAAATTATCTTCTGTGGGACTTCTTAAGTAATAAAAATGCTTTGCATCATCGTTTTCATTTTGTGTAAAACATACGCCATTCATCCGACATAAAAGAGTTTACAAAGCATCATATTATTGATTTGCATAAAGAAGATCGTAATCAGCAATATATCGCCAGTTTTCTTAAAATGTTCTCAACCAAGTGTTAGTAGAGCAATAAAGCAGTATTCTAACGATGGACATTTTGAAAACAAGCATTTGAATAGCGGCCGAAAGCCAAAAACTACTCAGAGAGATGATAGAAAGGTAAAGAGTATTGCTAAAAAAAACTGTTTTGGAAGTGTGAGATATTTGCATCAAAGTGGAAAGAACACAGTGTTGATGTGAGTAAATCTACAACGCTAAGACGTCTCCATAAACTTGGATTTCAATCTCGTGCACCAAAGATAAAGCCCTTCATGACTATTAAACTGAAAAGGGAGAGAGTGAAGTGGTGCAAAACAAAAGCTTTTATGGGGTCTGGATGATTGGAAAAAGATATTATTTAGTGATGAGAGTGTGTTTTGCGTAACATATGGTGAATGTTGTGTTCGTGTTTGGCGAATGAAGCAAGAAGCATATGAGAAGAACTGCATGAAACGATCAGTGAAATTTGCAGCCAGTGTAATGGTATGGGCTTGCATGACTGCAGATGGTCCTGGAAGGCTATGTATCATTAACAAAACTATTAATTCTGAGATATATCAGGAAATCCTTGATCATTTTATGATACCATCGTTGGAAGATCTGGGTGGTGACGATTTTATTTTCCAACATGATTTAGCAACTTCACACAGCTTAGTGTCCACCAAGAACTGTCTTAGCCAACATTAAATTAACGTACTTCCCTGGCCAGCTAATTCACCGGATTTAAATCCAATGGTGAATTTGTGGGCAATAATGAAGAAAAGACTACAAGATATTACACCTAAAAACAAAGTTGAGCTTCTTTCCAGAATAAAGTCGGCATGGTCATGTCTGGGCAGAAAACATTGTGAACCACTTGTAGCTAGCTTGGCAAAGCGAGTTTGTGCTGTTATAAAACGTAAAGGTGATGCTACAAAATATTAAAGAATAACTATGTTTCCTCTTTTTAAACACATATTATTTACAATGCATTATTCTAATATTTTGAACCAGGTAAATGGTTAGTCTACTATTTTGATTTTTTCCAAGTGTGAATAATTATTTTAATTTTTGTATTATTTCGTTTAATTTTAATGCTAAAAGAGTCTACAAACTATGTAGATTCTTACTGTAGATTAAAATACTATATATTAAAATATCATAGAATTTTTTGTAAATTTCTTTTTTTTCTTTTTTTTACTTGTAAATAGAAATTTAACTGTAAATAATATTAATAGTTAAGCTTGTACAGCAACAGATTACCATTATGAAAATTTCTGTTTTTCAAGTAAAAGAAAATTAGTATATTATATAAACAAAGTATATTTATATGATCATTTTGAAGCTTTTTGCTACTTTGAATAACATTCATAATCTTTAGTTCTAATTTTTAATTTAATTGTTTATATATCAAATACAAGTGTGAATTATGAATAATTGCAGTTAAAGTTCTTCTAATTATTATTTCTTAGTTTCTGCCAGTTTTTGCCACTTACTGGCAGAAACTAGTTTCTGACATGCCAGTTTTAACCGGTTATAACCACTGGTTTTAACCACCCTGGCAGAAACTTGCCAGCCCTGGGAGCTATACAAAACACAAGTGCTCTACAAGACCTTTAAAATGAATCCTCACTTGCAATTGAAAGATGGGACTTTAAAAAGGATCCCCCCTTTGTGCCCCCCTCGAGAGATACGTGAAAATCGAGGGTGCCAAAAGAAACAGGGGGGGGGGGATATCTTTAGGTGGTTTACAGCTAATTTTGGGGGAATTTTGTAGCTGTCCGGCCCATAGGAACAGAGAAAAATGGGAAAAAATAAAATAATTATGTGATATTGAAAAAAATAAGTAAGAAAAGTGCTCCTGACAGGAGACGGGAGAGAAGGAGTAGAACCAGACAAAAGTGCTTGATGAGATCAAATTTTTGATATGTTACATGACGGGGTTTGAACACCTTGAAAATCTCCCCCCAGGGGGGGGGGGGGTAACTCCGGTCCTTTGGGAGATAGGGCCTTGTGACCCTCTTAGAAATGTCGGCCTTGACGAGCTTAACTTTGTTGAATCCTTTAGAAGAGGCCTGTGCCCTCTGTGAGGCTTAAAGAGGCTGAGAAAGATGGGAAAAACTAAAATTTAAAGAGTTGAAACAGAGAAATATGCTTCTTAAGGGAGGGGGGGAGTGAGAGAGGCAGAGTAGAACCAGACCATAGTGCTTGACGAGATCTATCTATTGATATGTTACATGAAGGGGTTTATATGAGGGGGAGCACCAAAAAGGTCTTACTGAACCCTTCCCCCCCCCAGAACTTACAAGAACTTACCCCCCAGGGGTAACTTCATTCCTATGGGAGATAGGGCATCGGGACCCCCTTAGAAATGTCTGCCACGACGAGTTTAACTTCGTTGGATCCTTTAAATAGGGTCTGCACCCACTGTAGGGCAATTACGTACTGAGAAAGGAAATACAAGCGGAAGTATCGGCATAATAAAGAGAGACAATTTGATTTTTGAAAAAAAAACAAAAAAAAACGTGTTATACCGGCTTCCACAATTATGATTATGCCAAGGTTGCAGATATGATTTCGCCAAGATCATTGCAAAGCTTATTTATGCATCCTATATACGCATATATATATATATTCCAAACACTCCTACATGTGCTATATACGTCATTATACACATATTATTTATGTCTTATATGTCGTATATACATCATATACACATGTCATATATATGCATCATATATGACTATAACTTGGCCACATACGTCAAGAAATGTTATATATATATCATATATTATTATAATGTCATACATGCTTTATAATTTGGTGATAAATCTTGGCCGCTTGGCAGTTCATCCTTGGAAGCCGCTATAAGACAAAATTACCAAATTTACAATATATTAATGAAAATAGAAACAAAAATATTTAATGCTTGGTGGCTGCTATAACACGAAAGTACCAAATTTCTTCTTTATTTTTCATATCTGATAATTTGCATCTATCCTTTTTGTAATTTTAACATTTTTGTAACGATTTTATGCATTTCTATTGCCTATTCAAAGAAAAATTCTTCAAAAGTTACAGAATTTCGTTAAAAACGCTTAAAAAATTCTTCTAAAGTTACAGAATTTTGTTAAAAACGGTTAAAATAGTAAAATGCGAACATCGCATCGTTTGGTCCATTCTCGACTGAAAACAACAACCATTATCATTATCTTTTTACGCGTGAAGGTTTAGCTATGGTATTTCATTGTGAAGTTTGGTAATTTTTGAAATTCATTATTTGAAAAACGGCATAATTATTCGATTTGAAATTTATATCAAGAAAAATACAATTTTTTACCTTTCTAACGCAGTTTGTCTAACAATTTTGTGACAAATACTTTTCGAGCTATTAATTTATTCAGTAACTTCAAATGTTTCATTTTCCGAGATTAACCTGTGGCAACGATGGATGGCTGTGACTTTTCATAAACATGAAAAATGATAGAGATTGAAAGAATAAGCCACCCTGTGGGCGGCTAACAAGAAGATTGATGAAGAAATGCAGAGAATTTAAAATGAAGAAAAACTATCCTAAATCAAGAGTTGAATATGCAGAATTATGTAAAACGGTAAGAAATGTGTTACAGAAGATATCAGAAAATTTAACTGTGATCTTGTCAAGAAAGTTCTAGAAGATGACAAAAGTTTAAAATCAGCTAAGCGCAAACTGTGTGTTGGAAGAAAAGGTATTTTTGCACTGAAGAAGGCAGATGGAACAATCGTCAAAAGCAATAATGAAATAGTACACATTGTTGAAAATTTCTATAACGATCTATATAAATGTGAAGATCAAAGAGAAATCAACCTACATGATCCACGAGTAAACATAACAGAAACTGAAGAGATAATCCCAGTGATGACAGATGAAGTTGTACAAGCTATTAGATGCATGAAAAAAAGTAAATGCCCTGGCGAAGATGGAATTACAATTGACCTTATCAAAGAAGCAGGGGAAAATTTTGAAAAAATGCTAGTCTTACTGTTTTCCAAATGTCTCAAGAAATAAGATATACCAGAAGATTGGAATAATGATGTGATGGTGCTACTTTACAAGAAAGGGGAGAAGGAAAACATTAAAAACTACCGTCCAATCAGCTTACTATCAGTGATTTATAAAATTTTCACCAAAGTTTTAACGACAAGACTTGAATCAGCTCTGGACTTAGTTCAACCTAGAGAACAAGCAGGATTCCGAAGTGGATTTAGCACAGTGGATCATATTCAAACAGTAAGGGAACTTATAGAAAAACATAAAGAATATAATTTACCTCTCTGCCTTGCCTTTATTGATTATGAAAAAGCATTTAATTCGGTCTACACATCTGTTATAGTTGATTCTCTGGAGGACATTGGTATGGACAAACCTTACATCAATATCATAAAGAAGATTTACAAGAAAGCAACAGCCACCATCCATTTGGACAAAGGAAAAGCGAAGATCAAGCTTGGAAGAAGAGTAAGACAAGGAGACACCATTTTGCCTAAGCTTTCTACTGCTGTCTTAGAAAATATTTTCAAGAAGCTGGATTGGGAAAACAAAGGGATTAGAATAAATGGGGAATATTTAAGCCATCTCTGGTTTGCTGATGACATTTTAATATTCAGTAATAGCTCTGAAGATTTGGAAAATATGCTAAAAGATTTGGCAGAAGCTAGCATTAATGTGGGATTAAAAATAAATTTGGAAAAGACTAAGGTGATGTTCAATTCATTTGCATCAAAAAAGAAAATCGTCTATTACAACACTGAGATTAAAGAAGTGCAAAGTTATGTGTACCTTGGACAAGAAATATCATCGGACAGCAGTATCATGAATGAAATTAATAGAAGAATAAGAAATGGATGGAGTGCTTTTGGGAACAATATCATTCTGAAGAGTAACATGCCTCTTTGTTTGAAAAGAAAGGTGTTTAACCAATGTGTTTTGCCTGCACTCACTTATGGAGCAGAAACATGGACACTAACAAAACGAATGGTACAAAGATTACAAACAACACAGCGAAGTATGGAAAGATGTATGCTAGGCATAACCAGAAGATATAGAAAGAGAATAACTTGGATAAGAAGTCAGACAAAAGTTTTTGACATCATTCTGAGAATTAAATGACTAAAATGGAAATGGGCTGGGCACATTGCAAGAAGACAAGACAATAGATGGAGCACAAACACCTTACAGTGGTATCCCAGAGATGTAAAACGACCAAGAAGACGACTTCAAGTAAGATGGAGTGACAAAATCCGAAAAATGGCTGGTGTTAATTGGATGACTAAAGCACTAGACAGGCAACAATGGAAAAATCTCGGGGAGACCTACATCCAGCAGTGGATTGAAAACCAGGGTTGGCAAGTTTTTGACGCATGACGGTTTTTACCGTCATGTCAAAAACTGTCAAAAACCCATTTTTTAGTAGTTTGTTTTTACATTTTTTTTTCATTCTATCTTTAATATACAGTTGTTTTACATGAAATATTCAGTATCAAAAAGACTCTAAAGTATATTTATCTATCCAAGAAAAACAAAAAAGAATTACATTAGAATAATACGTGTACATCTCTGTTAGAAGATCTCTACAATAATCTTAAGCTACTTGGCATAGTCTAAAAAAATTAGATTTTTTGAAGAAATCCTGTAACCTATAAGTATTAGATTAAACAATGTGTGTAATTTCGGTACAATTTATTACATGGTTGAAAACAAAATTTTAAGATTCTACTTATTGAAGTGCAAATGAAAATCCCCATAATTGCATTTATGAAATACATAAGATATGCATTTTAAAATATTATATCTAAGAATATTCAAATTTATTCACTGCCAGTCTATGCTTAACATCTATTGTCATACAATGTAACAGCATTTTTGCATCTCTAAAATAAATTTTAATGTATTTTATTAAAAATGTATATTGAATGTTATTTAATAATTATCATAACCTTTTATTATCATTTAATATCAATGTTAATTGCAGTTAGTAGAATCTATATTAGTGAAGATTATGACAAATATTGTTCTTTTCTTTTACTCTTGTATTTTTAAATATTTCCCATATTAGGAAATGATCTTCTTTTAAATAAATTTAAATTTAATTGTAAATAATAATAATAATAACAAGAACAACAAGGTAAAATCAATCTAGAAATGTATTGTATGCTACACTTACACCATAAATTGGAGGACAATCGAAAATGATAGGTTTTTGACGGAATAAACTGGTAAAAACACTGTTTTTACCACTGTCGTGTCAAAAACCCAACCCTGTTGAAAACGGTTGACGATGATGATATATATATATATATATATATTGCATTTTCTTTACAAAAAATGTATTTAATTGACTAAAAAAATTAATAAAGTAAAATATCTTTGTAATATTTGATTTGTTCTACACTACAAACAGCTTTGAAATGGCTACATGATAAATCTAAAATTAATATTTTTTTAAAAAAGTTTTACTATCTTAATTTTAAAATATTTCTATAATAACAGATAAATAGGTATAAATGATGCAATTTTGAAAATTATTACTTACTTTTTTAGTAATAGGTTTCCATATAGGATCAACACGCCAAATTGCAAAAGTGCGTTTTTTTTCCATTTCTCTGTTGACAGTATTCACAATTATTTCAGCATGAGGATAAGTAATGTAGCCTGCACTCAAAGCCTATATTAAAATCAATAGAGTTTCTAAACAAAACTGTAGACTCAGATTAGACCCAGAAAAATCAAACATTTACAAAAAATATCTATTCTATTAAAATTGCAATTAAATGATAGAAGGTGATATAATGGATTGATAGAAAGATTACGATTAGAAGAACACACATTTTATCAGACAATTAAATACACTAAACCAACATGGAGGGAAAAATTGACCTGGGCCAGGGAATTTATTATACTATGAGATGACTGATAAAATACAACATAACTTTGCTTTTAAATCAAGAAACTACAGAAACAATAAAAATATGCAGCTACAATTTAAAAAGTCCTTCCGGCCCGTAGCGGGAGGAAAAGGTAGCTTTTCTATATCTTCGTTTTAAAATTGTAGCTAATGTTACTTGAAAACAGCAAGCTAAAATGCAAAGAAACCATGTACAAAGGATTCGTTAATACTGAATTTGAATAAAAAATTCGCCAAATTATTCAGCTATAGCCAAGTTGGCTTCATTTATGAAGACTTATTTTGGTCGCCAAACTCGGCGATATTTCGCCAATTATCGTCAAGTTTGGCGAGAATTTGGCACTAATGGCGTATGATTGGGAAAATGATTACAACAATGAAAGAAAATAATTTGCGAGAAATTGCGTTCACTAAAACTCATAAATTTATCGTTGGTTTTTTGTAATGGCTGTTTTGTTTCAAAATGTCAGCCACCCTAGAATTTCAAACTGCTCTATCTCAGCCATTTTGTAAGATAGAGGTAAAACAAAAAATGCTCTGGAATCCTTGTATCAAGGCCTAACACTTAATTAGAAAATAAATTTGAATTTTTAACTTTTTTATACATTTATTTTAGTTTTAAAATTCTCAACGGCCGCCATCTTGAAACAAGATGGCAGACCAAGCTGGCCAACGAACTCGGTCGAGGCATTGGTGAGCTTAATACACACAATTAGTTTCATCCAAATTGATTTATAAATACGAGCGTTATTGTATGACATAGCTCAGATGTATATATAAATCAACATTTGAACGGAGGGTGGTTTTGGGGTCTGGGGGTCATGGTCATGATCGGTGAAAATATATCAAAATTTTCCGGAATTGCTTTCCTCCAAACGGCTGCAATAGGTAGCTTTATACCTTTTTGTATTGAAAGCTACCTAAAACACAAATAATAACCAGAATGGTTAAGAGGCAAGAGGGCAGAAGGCAAAAACAACAGAGAAAGTCCAGCCTTTTATACAAATACAAACTGTCAGCATATGTTTTGCATAAACATGTTGCCATTTCAAATATACAAACTCGCATCTGAAACGCCATTGGCTACTTATGCAGAATATTGCAACCAGCCGATCATGGGGAATAACATGATCCTGAAAACACAAATTACTGCCTGTTACTAAGTAACGTATTTACATTTGAAGCCAGTGAATGAAACAAAGTGCCAGTCGCTTCAGATATGTGAACATACATTTCAGGAGACTTTGAAAAACACAAATGCATCGATATCAAAGCAAATACTTTTATGTTAAACCTATTTAAAAATAACTTTAAATTAATGATTGCATTAAATATATGCATTATATTAAATAAATTATGAATAGATACATAACAAATATCGTCGATCGGGTATGGAAAAATCACGAAGTTCACCGATCGGCTGTGAAATAATCATGAATTTCGTCAAACAGGGAGGTAAAAATCCTGAATTTCATCGAACAGGTATGTAAAAATCCTGAATTTCATCGAAAGGGCTTGAAAAAATCACAAATTTTAAGGAAAGAAGGAAATTGGAAAATCCTGCTGGTTCTTTCCATATTTTTAATTGCCAGTTTTTCAAATTTAATCGCCGAGTGGTGACTGGCTTGCTTATTTTCACCTTTAGGACCAGGACTCTAACTTGGGACCTTCTCAAGTCCTGGACCAGGTCAATTTTTCACTCCATGTTGGTTTAGTGTATATAATTGTCTGATAAAATGTGTGTTCTTATAATTGTAAAATAAAGTAATCAGACACAGTGTTTTAATATATATAATAGAAAGATTATTTTGTCGGTTCCCTGCATAAATCACAGCAAAAACGTGTAAATTTTAAACTTGACAGTACTTTTACTCGGGTTCTACAAAACATGTACATCAAGTTTTGTTCAAATCGGATAGGAACTGTAGATTTTTATAAGGAACATACCAAGAACGGCTTTTATATATATAATGTCATTTAATCTTATTTGCAATGCTTATTATTATTTTTTTTTTTTCATTTTTCACATGAAAAATAATTGTTGAGAAAAAAATATTATTCCAGCTTTTGTATTTATTGGCAACACTAATGCTTAGCAACGTAAAATAGTTAATTAAATTTTACAGGAAAAGTACTCATTGATTCTCTATGAAAATAATGAAATTTTGAATTATTAAGAAAAATATTTGAAAATAATAAATAAAATCTACCCTATATTCATTTCGGGGTTATAATTCATCTATGTGCAAACATACAGGGTCATTAAATCCTTCTTTTTGAAGTTTACTTCAGCCAAACATTTACACACACACAATCGCATTTATAATATTATTAGGATAAACTTTTCAATTCAATCTTAAACGCTACTATTTACTATAGTTGTTTTACAATTTTAAAGGTGATGTCACAATTGTTAACCTACCACCTTTACCTGACACACTTTGTGGATCTCTTTCATCTTGAAGTGTGATGTAATAAATGGATAAGTTCTGCACTGTTTATAAAAATGCAAAATAAGAAGTAAATTGCATAGCTGCCAAAATACAAATATATTCATGTTTATTTGACCTAGGCCAAATAAACATGTGAGGAACAGAAAATTTTACTTAATAAAAAAAATTAAATAAGGACCACAAGAAAACAAAATACAATTTAATTTATCAAATAATTATTATGGTTCAAAATGTGTTTAGTTGCTATGGAAATATCAGTATAATATAATGACAGCTATGAAATTGATAAACAGCTACAAGATTTGAAGATTTGATATAAAATCATTCTACATAGAACATTTACTACTACAGTAAAAACCTCTAAATAACGAACACTTCAGAAGAATTAATTTTGGATTTGTCCACTATTTTAAGGAGTCTGCTACTCAAACGTAAAATAGGCAAATTTATATATATGTTGGGGATTGAAAAAGTGTTCACTAAATAGAGATGTATGCTATTCAGGAATGCCTGTTATTGAGGTTTTACTGTATTTAAATTTATATTATGTTTCTATAAAGCAAATTTTGTTAATATCTACAGATTACAGTTTCATTTATAAACTATATGCTCACAGAATTTTTTCTTCAAAAAATATTTTAATAAATGCAGAACTAACAGGCTAAAACAGGTCAGATCAGAAAATAAATTCAGAAAAAATAACTTTAATAGTTTCTTACTATTATTCCATATTGCTTGTATAAAAGCTGATTATTCACTTTTTCAGGTCCTCTGAGATCTAATGCATGAGATTTTCGAAGCAGAGGTGGTTTCTGATTAATGTAATAATGAGGTATTCTTTGCATATCTGGAAGTTCACGTGCTTCTGGCATCTCAACATCTAAGATGTATACATGTACATAAGAAAACAAGTATTTCACTTTTCTACACATTTATTTGAAAATAGATAAATATTAAAAACAAAAATAATTGTATAAAATTCTATATAAAATTTTGATATAGTTAAACTTTTATTTAACAAATTTTTATTTTTATTTAACAAAATTTTCTAGAACCTTGATTTTGACCAAAAATAACATACGAAAAGTCTCTAAATAATGAACATGAATTTCTATTTAATACATATTTTTATCAGAATTTTTTTAGAGGTCTAACCAGTGGACCCGTGCGAGGATTTCGCACTGCAGTCTAATATTTTTTAGCAATATCTAATATTTCTGAGATGCAGGTTTAAACCTTTAAAGAAATATTGAGGATAAAATTATCTGCAAACAACATTAATCAAGCCAGAATATCGTTTCATTTATACCATCAAAGTTACAGTAAAAACTGATCGAGCATAGCGAATTACACAAGCGAGAAAGAAAAATTAACAGTCGTATTTTAATTACATTAGAGGAAGATGTCACTTGCTTTAAAAAAGAAAAAAGTCCTTCCGGCCTGTACCGGGAGGAAAAGGTAGCTTTCCTATATCTTCGTTTTAAAATTTTAGCTAATGTTACACGAAAACAGCAAGTTAAAATGCAAAGAAACGTTTACAAAAGATTCGTTAATACTGAATTTGAATAAGAATTTCGCCAAATTATTGAGCAATAGCCAAATTGACTTCATTTATAAAGACTTATTTTGGTCGCCAAATTTGGCGATATTTCGCCAAATGTCACAAATTTTGCCAATTTTGGCGCTAACGGATATGAATATATAGTTTTATGCGTATGATTGGGAAAATTATTAAAACAATGAAAGAAAATAATTTGCGAGTAATCACGTTAATGTGCTGTTTTGTTTCAAAATGTCAGCCACCCTAGAATTTCAAACTGCTCTATCTCAGCCATTTTTTAAGATAGACGTAAACCAAAAAATGCTCTGGAATCCTTGTATCAAGGCCTAATACGTAATTGAAAAATAAATTTTAATTTTTAATTTTTTTGTATATTTATTTTAGTTTTAAATTTTTAAATGGCCGCCATCTTGAAACAAAATGGCGGACCAAGCTGGCCAATGAACTCGGTCGAGACATTGGTTAGCTTAATACACACAATTAGTTTCATCAAAATTGATTTATAAATACGAGTGTTATCGTATGACATAGGTCAGATATATATATATATATATATATATATATATATATATATATATATATATATATATGGATATATCTATATATATAAATCAACATTTGAACGGAGGGTGGTTTTGGGGTCTGGGGGTCATGATCGGTGAAAATATATCGAAATTTTCCGGAACTGCTTTCCTCCGAACGGCTGCAATAGGTAGCTTTATACTTTTTTGTATTGAAAGCTACCTAAAAAACAGAGAAAACCTTTCATTTCATTTAAGAAAACAATGCTGATTTAAATTTTAATTAATTTCAATTTTGCTTCCATCGATCGTTGGTGTTTTTATTATTTCTAAATATTTCAATTTTCATTTTTAATCATAAATATAAAATAAACACATGCGCAGGTGTCAAATTTTATACCTGTTGGACTTATTATATATTCTACACATTATGTATTACGTAAATAATGTACTCTTATTACGTATGCCACAGTTATACAATTTATTTTTTATAATCATTGTTGAGCATCACATACCGTGGTATTTTATTTCGGTGGCAATACTAATTTGAGGAAAACCTTTCAATTCATTTATGAAAACAATGCCGATTTAATTTTTAATTAACTACAATTCTTAATCAAAAAACATGTTTTAACGAAATGTTAAGTGTGCTATGTCAGAAGCTTGTTCAAAATCCTTTCATATGGTATCTAATTTATCATTCTGCATTTTATATTTGCTTAGAAAAAGGAATGTTGAGGACAGCAGAAATAATATATAGGATTATTTTCAACGTAGCAAAGAAGCTATTTTCAAATGTTTTTTTTTATTTTCTTTCTCAATCATCACAGTACATCATTAGCCAGAGTTTTAAAAAAAAAGCCAGCTGAAATTAAAACAAGTTGGAAATTGTACGTCAAACGTGACAAATGAGGTGCGTTCGTACTATAGCTAGTTATATAAATAATCAGATCTTGATGATTTTTTATTCTGTGAAATGAATTTTATCGTCTGCAGATTAATTTCTGTCATAAAATAAGTATCTCGGTCGCTTGATGATTAAACCTCGAAAGCTCCTATAACAAGAAAGCACCGATTTTTAAGAAACATTCAAATTTCTTAATAAATATTTTTATTAATATCTCCTAAAGTTTTGATTTGATTTTTATAAAATTTTAAATGTCTCGACAAAATTCTGCAAAGATAATATATCTTAAATTTCAAACCATTCGGTTGGGTAGTTTTTGCGTTGTTATATGCGGACGGACGGGAGGACCAAGCGACAACAATAGGTGCTACGTATTTATATAATTACGAACGCACCTAAAAAGCCTAACTGGTGGCTTTTCTGCTCATTTTTAAGTGTCTTGTAAGCAATTTTATAAACATTTTACTGATTTAGAATTTAATATATAACACAATTCTCAATAGGGAAGACATTAGGGTTATTCTCAAATCATTCTTGATGATTTGAGAATGTATTCGAAGAATATCATTCTCAACAGGCTACTTTACGACGTAATTCTGAATTTTTTTAATTTTTTTTTATTTGGAAATACATGAAATTGGCAGGTATATTTATTCAGAAACTATATAATCAAAAGACATTTTCCATTTTTTAGTAAAGGCAGAATATCTTTCAGAATATAATGTCAAAATGGATGTTTTGAACCAAATTCCTGACGTGTCACCCCGAGAAAGGGGAAAAATGTATCGTCACATGACAAGAATCACTTATAACTCAATAAGTAATTAATTTATCAAAAATGGAAAATGTGTGTAGATTCCAAATCACTCCAATAGTCAGGCCTCCCAATTTTATGCCTTTACATTTAAAAGTTAGTCTGAAAATGTATCTGAAAGTCTCGCGTTGTTGAACAGGGAATTTGAGAATTACCTTACTATTAGAATAATACATATATACATGGAGAAGCTAGTGATTTGTAATCAGAATTGCAAATATGTTTCAGCTAAATTTTAAAAAAGCATGCCAATTGCTTTATTTGGTTTACACTGGCAATTAACATTAATATTATTCAACTTATTCATCAGATTCAGGTGTTTCGTGGTTGCCAGGTAAGTAAATATTACTATTTCGGTATTAGAATAATATAGAATCATTCACACATACAATAGGAAATCATGAATATAAATTTTAAAAGGTTAGGGGGGTGTTCAAAATTTAATTGTGGATTGTACGATGCTAAATAATATGAAAAGAGAGATGAAAAAACAATGACTTTCAGAACTGACGTTGAGGCTCCTGATCTGCAAATTTACTAGTTATTTAATCCAAGACCCCTTTATCATATTAACATAATGTAACATAACTTATCAAATCAATATGATAAGCGGGGTTTTGATCTAATCGTATCCATGCAAAACATCTTAATTTGTTATTTTTCTAATTGAAAATATTTTTTATTAGATTATAACTTATATTTTTCATTGATGCTGGGATGGATTTTATCATTTGGCAGTTGAAGAGAAAGCTACAATAAAATTGTTTCAGAGCTATAGAGTTTGATACATACAGAAAGTCGTTCTGTGAGATGCCAGCTAAGAACATCTCACAGTAAATTACAAATGTAATTTTGTTAACCCTAGCACTGGATGCCATACCCAATCTGTTGAGAGATTATGGAACATCACAAAATGTCATAATAAAAGACAGTGTGGAACTGTTCACTATTATTTACAGTCCTATCTCATAGAGTTCATGTGGTGACGTCTTTTTTCGAACTAACAAAATATTTAATGAAATGCTAAGATATAGTCACAATTTCATGCCTGTAGTTTAAATTGAGTTTCATTTTATAATTTTATTGTATGATATATATTTGTTCTTTTATTTTTAAGTATATATTTGTATTGATTTAATGAAATAGTTCATAAAAGTATGTGATTTTCAAAATGTTATATTTTTTAAATGATCACTTTCGGAGCTACAGTGTTATACTTTTTTTCTAATGTTTCATTTGGTGCCAACTACAGTAAAAGCTCTGTTATCCGGCATTCAAGTAACTGGAAAAACTCAGAGAGCTCATTTATTTTTCTCTTCCCATAAACAGTTGAATTTTTTTTACTGCAAGTTTAGGAAGTTTATTGTTAGCATTCTCAATTTATCACAGCGACTGATTCAGCGTAAAACAAATGTATGTGTATGTTCATGACAGTGAATGTTATAAAATTGAATAAAAAAACTATCTACAGCTCGATAGTGGATACTACAGAATAGCTGCTTGTGGTGTTACATTCTATGATCACCTGCCAGCTGTTTTCCGGGAGAAAGCTGAAAGAGAGAAGGAGGGGGAGGAAGACGAAGACGAAAGAAGAGAGGCTTGATCCTTCTGCTTTTGGCGAAAGTAGACAAGAGGGGGGGGGGGGGGGTTATAAACAGTAGAAGAACTACCTCAAGAATAAGAAATCATTATTTTAAAAGAATTATTTAACAAAGATCTTTATACTATATTATATTTTAAATATTATATTTACACAAGAATATTTTATAATTGAATCTATTTGGATCATCTACACTTAACTGGAAATTAAGAAAAGACACTCCAATGTATGTTTCTTTCTTTTGTTTTTGTTTTATTGTTTGATTTTTATCAGTTCAAACTTTTTCTCCCTAGCCAGCTGCCAATGACTGAGATTGTTTCAAAGTTAAACGGCAAACAGAAATAATAATAATTTAAAAAAAAGAATGGAATGATACTCTTTCCTCTTCTTTACCTTTTATTTTTTGAAAAATGATATTTCCATTGTTAATTGTCCGATTGTGTTCCAATTTCCAGAGAATTCAAATAATAATAAAGTAGGCTGTTTACCAAATTTCTATTAAAATACAATAAGTTTTCAGAAAATTAAGCGCTCTCCCCACAAAAATCCACTATCTGGGCCACTCCAAAGAGAAAAATGCTGACTACTGTTTGTAGTTTGCTCCTATCGTGATCGGAGAAATGTTATCAGCTTGCATCTGATGTTCTTAGCTATGCAGAAAGGATCCATTATTATGGTGGGGCAGTGGGTTACTGCACCTGCTCTTGGCAGTCCGGCGTGGAACAGGTATAGAGACAACACAAGTGAATCATACAGAACTTAATTTTCCGAGCTTCTATGTGCTTTTTCCAGAAAAGAGGGCAAAAAAAGGCAACTTTTTTTTGTACTTTTCGGTTAGCCGTATTATGCTTGAGGACATTGCTGTTGATATAATAGAAAAATACCAAAAGTATATCTATATATAGACTAGCAATCCTTTTAAGTTTTAAAATGTAGTAATTAAAATAAAAGGGTGCCTTTTGTACTTTGAAAAGATATCTCTTTGAAGGGGTCTGTCCAGATTTTTCTTGTGGGGTCCTGTATTTTGTAAAATTGTGAATAGCTTTTACATTTGTGAAAAACCTAGTCAATTTTGTGAATTTTAAATAACTAGTATATTCAGGTTCTTGTTTATACATTTTTAAGAAGACATATGTGTGTAAAATAAGCATATTTTCTTTATAATATGTAAAAGTGACAGTCACATTTTACTTTTAAATGATTAAATTTGTGAAAGGTTCAATTTAGAGAGGGAAACGTTATGTGAAATTTCTATTTTTAAGACAAAGAATTTTGTGAAAGGTCCTGTTTTAAGGTGAAAAGTTTTGTGAAGATTTTTGGTTGGGATTTTTTTTAAATCATCATTTTCTTTTTAGTTTTATTTATATTCACAGGTGCAATTATTATCTTAACATGAAAAAATATATAAAATTTATTCGCTGATGCTTTTTCATTCAGATCTCTCAGGAATTCAAAATATGGGCTTTAAAAGAAATATCAATGATACAAATGATATTTTGGGATGAAAAATTTTGTGAAGGGTCTTGTTTTAAAATGAAAAAAAAAAAATGTGAATGTTTCTTTAAAAGACCCAATTTTTTCATAAAACAATCAGTGGGTAGAATTTACATGTAACTAAATTTCTGTATTGTGAATAAGACTAAGATTCATTAAATACAAGTTCAACTGTATATATATATCAGTACAAAAACCCTTAACGGGTTAAAAGTTGTGACGCAGCACTTTCTTTTGGCTCTAAGAATTTTAAATATGGGTCTTAAAAGTAATGATATCAAATTTGAGTGACGCTATGTTAATAATTTTTTTTAAATCATCATTTTCTTTTTAGTTTTATTTATATTCACAGGTGCAATTATTATCTTAACATGAAAAAATATATATAATTTATTCGCTGATGCTTTTTCATTCAGATCTCTCAGGAATTCAAAATATGGGCTTTAAAAGAAATGATATCAAAATTTGAGTGACACCTTGACGTGAATTTAATAAGATTGTTTTAAAATTCAATTTAAATTATTTTTCGTTTGTCTTCTAAAGTATATTTACACATACAAACAATACTTTTAATTTTTCAATACACTGTTAAATATATTACTTTCACTGAGCCTTGAATTTTACATTATCCACTTACATACATTTTCCTTTGTTTGGATACTATGACGCAAAATAATCATTTACATAAATTTTACTTATGATTTTGGATAGCGTGGCACAAAACATAAATCAGTTTACTGAAATAAATACATTTCAATACATAATATAGGCTCAGTGAAAGTAATATACTTAACAGTGTATTGAAAAATTAAAAGTATTGTTTGTATGTGTAAATATACTTTAGAAGATAAACGAAAAATAATTTAAATTGAATTTTAAAACAATCCTATTAAATTCACGTCAAGGTGTCACTCAAATTTTGATATCATTTCTTTTAAAGCCCATATTTTGAATTCCTGAGAGATCTGAATGAAAAAGCATCAGCGAATAAATTTTATATATTATTTCATGTTAAGATAATAATTGCACCTGTGAATATAAATAAAACTAAAAAGAAAATGACGATTTAAAAAAAATTATTAACATAGCGTCACTCAAATTTGATATTATTACTTTTAAGACCCATATTTAAAATTCTTAGAGCCAAAAGAAAGTGCTGCGTCACAACTTTTAACCCGTTAAGCGTTTTTGTACTGATATCATTACTTTTGTGCGGTTATTGATGAGAATTTCATTTAGTCGAAATTAAGCATAGGGTATAAATTTATAAGAATAAAACTTAGTGGCTTCGCCCGCTAGCGGGCTTTCAATTTATCTTTTCACCAATTCAAAAAATGAATCCACCCTTTCCGGGGAAAAAAAGAGGGGGCGGGTACAACAAATAAATTAACTGAATAAAATGGATAGCCTTTGTGAGTCTTTTTGCAATTATATATATATATATATATACATATAGGTTTTTTTTAATCTAAGATGAATGTTGTGATTTTTAAATGTTCATATCCAAGTAGTTCTTGAAATTATATTTTTAGCTCACAGGCTATCAAAGCCTGAGAGCTAATGTGTGCCGGTTCTGTATGTACGTATGTATGTACGTAGTGCGATAACTCTTGATAGAAATATCCGTTTTGCTTCACATTTTGGTTATAGGTTTATAGTGATAATACTTCCCTTATTAGTTTTGGGAGTTCATTGGTTAATTATAAAGGGAGGAGCGGGGTACTAATCCCCCCCCCCCTTAATTTATATAAATGGGGTTTTCATACAGAATTATCCGATTTGATTCAAATTTTGTTTATAGGGACATTGGGATAAGGCGCTTCCCTCATTAATTTTGAGGGTTCATTGGATACGTATAAAGGGGGAGAACGGGGGGGGGGGGGCTAATCCTCCCCTTAATTTGGATAAATGTGTTTTTCCTGCCAAATTAAACGATTTGATTAAAATTTTGTTTATAGATTCATTGTTATAAGACGCTTCCCTGATTAGTTTTGGGGGTTCATTGGTTAAGTATAAAGGGGGGAAACGATGGGCCAATCCCCCCATCTTGATTTATTGTCGATCTCTTTATTTTTCGTGGGGTACTATTCTTTGAAATAAGAGTATAATATACAATTAGTGTGAATAGCCTGTGAGCTCAATGCCATCAGTTTAACTGGGCACTCTTTTTTTTTTTTTTTTTATCTGTCTTTGTTAAATAAATGTTTGTTTCTTAAATAAAGATGTGTAATTTTTCTTGTGTAATCTTTATTTAAATATACACACATAAGCACAAAAGTTTTTTTACTTATCAAAATATCTTGATCATATGCAATAAATACATAGACAATCAAGTTATGTTTTGATTTAAAAAAAAAAAAAAAAAAAAAAACTATATTTCAAATAGGAAGTTATTGACAACAAGTCTTAAATGTAGAAAATGATTCATATTATACATGTGTATTAATTTACAGAAAAAGCTAGTTGTATTTGTATTTATATTACATTTAATATAAGAACCAGAAGGACCCGTGCGAAGTTTTCGCACTGCAATCTTTGAGATTATTTCCTGGTACGTTTTAGCGCTAATTTTTAATTAACTGATTTTTTTTTAATTCAATCACCGCATTCTAACGAAATGTAGTTGCACTTTCTCAGAAACTTCTACAAAAACTTTTCGAATACCTCATTCATCGTTGTATGTTTTGTATGTGCATAGAAAAAAAGATGTTGACAAATGAAATAATATATATAATGATTGCTTGTGCGAATAAATTGCCAGAAAATATTTTGCCAAATTTTCTTATCTCGCCAAGGTGATTTCTCTAGGTTGCCAAGACCCCTATACTAAAAAAAAAAAAAATATATTTATAAAAAAATTTAAACACTGAATCAGATGTTTGGGGAATTTATATGCCAGCATGGCACAGATGTCATATACTCACCACATTGGAACGATTTTTCCCACGCCAATTTGGCGAAAATTTTGTTTTTGAATATTAGTTACAAATAGCATACAATAATAGCATATGATATTTTATTTCAATATAAAAGTAAAATAACGTAATAAATAAAATAGCTTCTATTATTTAAAAAAAAGGAAATACAAATAAATAAATGATATATACATAATAACAATAATTTATAGAATTAAAATACGAAATAAAGTAAATAAACAACGTTTAAAAAGTAAATAAGCAAAGTAAACAAACAAAAGTAAATAAACAAAGTTTTTGCCAAATTAGCGGGGGGGATCTCCGCCAATGTGGTACGTATATGACATCTGTGCCGAAAGCATTTCCTCAGATTTTGCAAAACTGTTAAAGAAATTTCTTAAATACGTAAATCAATATTTGGTACACCACTTTTTTGAAAGCCTATGGAAACTTAAACATGGGGTGTTCAAACTTTGTGGTCCAGCAGCCATTTAAGTGACATCAGACTTCGCTGGCATATTAACAGCTTAATGAAATATTAAAAAATAAATATTACAATTTTTGTAAATCCTAATGAAATGTATATTGGGAAGTTAATCCTTAAATTACGTAATCTACTGGTGCTCCGATTCCGATACAGTACGCATATAAACAGCCATGATTAAACAAAGAAAACAAATCAACAATAGGCAACACAAACGTAAAAATTAAATTGAAAACCCGATTAAAAGCTCTATATTTTTTCAAAAAGCACGCGCAAGAATTAAATTGACAATTGTATTTTAATTGCATTAGAGGATGACGTCATACGATAATGCAGTATTTTGTTTCTGTGGCAACACTGATTTCAGAAAACCTTTCATTTTATTGATGAAATCAATGTCGATTTAATTTTAAATAACAGCAATTTTTAATCGAAAAACATGTTTTAGGAAAATGTATTTGTACTATGTCAGAAGCCGGTTCAAAAACCTTTCATATGGTATCTCATTCGTTGTTCTGCGTTTCATATTTTCTTAGAAAAAGGGATGTTGACAGGAGAAATAATATATAAGGATAAAATTACAATAATCCAGCAATATATGAAACCCTATTTCTATTTTCCAGGGTCCCCCTTTCCTTTATTGTCACAAAAATTTGAGCATTTCCAATGTCTCAAAGTATAGATGGGAGTATGTAAATAAATATTTAGATAAATATATTTATTATTATCCTACTCTATTAGTATAAAATATCAGCTCTAACTGAAAATTACATGCTAAATTTGGGGACCGAAGGCCCAATTAGCGTGCAATGACCCAATTGCTACAAGTTTCAAATTTATTTTACATTTGCAGTAGGCATAAATATTTTTTAAATCTAGCTACTGTCTTACGCTCTTTAAATAGTTTGAGTACAGTAAAATTAATGCTAATAAAATTTACCTTATTCCAATTACTTGCTTTGAATATGAATTGATATTTTTTGCTCATTTTAAATAATACAGCTGGGAAACAGAATATATATATATAATAATAATAATTTTTAGTTATTTACAGTTTGTAAAATTTATTATGAATATTTAACGAATTCTTAAACTGAAAGTCCTGGTTTTCATATTTTATTTATTTAAAAAAATAAATAAAAGCATATAAAATCATTGCATCATTTGTTTTAATTAGAAAAAAAAAAGTTATTCTATAAAATATTTACGAGAATTACGTGATAAATCCCAGATATCAAAGTACAATAAAATTTAAAAGAAAAAAAAAGATATATCTGAGTTCCAGGCTTGTTTTGAATAAGAATGAATATTTTTTGTTCCTTTTTAATAATACAGTGGGGAAAAAATATATATACTATATTATTGACAATTTGTAAAATTTAACAAATATTTTACAAACTCTTAAAATAGTTCGTTTTCTGTTCTGTTAATTAAAAAACTCGCAAAAAAACATAACAGAATTTCTTTTTAAATACAGCTCAAGAAAAAAAAAAAAGTTTTCGATTTGCTGAACTTCAATTATTGACAATAGATGGCGCTCCGGCCAGTACACGAGATTTCGCGCATTACCAAACTAGGTATTCTATTACCATGCCGCGGAGGAAAAGCGTAAAAATGTGCTATGCGTTTCTACAGAAAATAGTCCCATTTTAAAACCGGATTATATAAAAAACTAGAGTTTTCCTATTTAAGCGGGTCGGGGGATTAGCTTCATCTAAAACCGATTAATATCATATATTAATTTTTAAAAAATCGTCCGGCGGATATCGAGAATAGTGTTTTACACCATGACACCATTACATGCAGAGCGAAAAACTTCCCATTTTACTTAAAAATGAGTTTCCAGATCTTAAAATCTATTGCATGTAGAAATGTATAAATTTCAGGATAGAGTTAGACCAGAGATATAAGACAGCTGTCAAAAAATCAAAATGATATGCCTCATATTTGCTGAGATATTAAATGTCGGTGTTTCGCTTTTCGTTTGAACTCAAACTACGCGTATATATAGAGTGACGGTAATCTTAGGTTTTGGGCTTTCGGTTTTTGCTGCGTCACTCGAGAAACTACCGTCTCTCATGATATATATATATATTATCAGGTACAAGTTTTAAAACAATTTGAATGGTTTCATAAATATTGAGTCAGGGTTCCCAGCAAAACATGACTGGCAAATTCCCGGACCAAATCTAAAAAAATTATCTGACCAAACAGGTATACAACAAAATTTGTTACTTATTTTTGCAATCCTTTGTCAAAAATTAGAGATTTTTTTTCTGTGATTGCTCTTCAAAATTCTCTATTTTTCCCCAGAGACTATATGATGAATTTCACATAATTTTTCATTTTTTCTCCAAAACATTTCCACGACTTTTTAGAAAATATTTGTAAATTCCCTGACTTTTTGTATATATTTTAAAATTTCCCTGACTACTTTGAAATTCCATGACTTTCCATGACGCTGGGAACCCTGTAACTGCACAGCCATAAATTAATCATGAAAAGTTTAAATTGTATAATATACATATACTAAAGCAGAGTTTCCCCCAGGTTTTAAAAAGGGCAGGCTGCTGCTGGTGAAAAAAAGGGCACTTTTTTAATTCTTAAGGGCACTTTTTGGATTCTTGAGGGGACTTTTTGGATCTTTGAGCTTGAGGGCACATTTCGGATTCTTGAGGGCACTTTTTTTTAATTGTTAAAGGTATTCTTTTGGTTTTTAAAGCCACTTTTGATATTTAAAAGGGCACTCTTTTTAAGATAACATTGAGTCAGTTTTTACTATGAAAGCAAATTTTTAATGCAAAAAGGAGAAAGGTGGCATTTTTTTTACTGAGGGGCAAGAAGGGTGCTAATTATTTTACTGCAGGGGGCAAGAAGGGTGCTAATTATTTTTACGAGGGGCAAGAAGGGTGCTAATTATTTTTATGAGGGGCAAGAAGGGTGCTATTTTGTAAACCAAAGAGCAGGCAGGGTGCAGCACCCTTCTGAAACTGTCTGGGGGAAACTCTGCTAAAGGATATTTTTGTTGCTCTTGCTTGTCGCACAAATGTGTACAATGTATTGCAACCTGCACTACAGTTTTTAAAGTTTTTAAAATTAGTTTCTCTATTTTTTCTTCACTTCTACTAAATATATCTCATAATTCTTATCTTTACTCCACTGAATAGAACAAAAAATCCATTTTCAAATAAACTTTTTCTTTTTTTTTAACTGCAACTTAATTTACTGATTTCTGAGATTTTTATAAAATAACTTTAAGTATGATTTTTTTTTAAATCTGTCAATGCTGACTATTAATAGACATTTGTTTGGTACAATAATGTAAAGCATGAAAAACTAAGAAAAAAGTGGAAGGGTTATCACAACTGATGATTTATTTGGTACACCTTCTTTTGGTTGAGACTTAGAAACCTTTTTAGAATATATGAACACCTTCAGACCTTTGGAGGCATGTTTTTAAGTCTATAATTTCATCATTATAATTCTGTAAATTGCAATTAGATATGAAACTATGATTAAAAGCTTTCAAACATAAGAAAATAAAACTATAAAAAATGTTCAACAACAGAAATAAGGACAAAATACAAAGGAAGAAACTACTGCTGGAAAACTAAAACAATGAATTTAAGAAATGGACTTGACTACAAATATTTTAACCAATGGTATTTTTTTAAGTTGATTTCCGTACAAGGGAAGTCTTTTTAAAAATATTCTTATATTACACAGATTAATGTACTATTTTAATATTTTGGAAGTATATTAAGGGTTACTTCACAGTTTCTCCCCAATCGCAAAATTCCATGTTAGCATATGGGGAAAATTAATTAGATGATTATTACATAATATAAATTTAAATATTAAAATAGAATTTTACCCATCAAAAAGTAGACATTCGATGGCTATGTAGTGTGTTTTTAAAAATTGTCTCTTTAAATTTTAAGTATTTTTTAAAAGACGATAAAATTTGAAGATTTTTCAGAAGTACAAATTTTGAAGTTTACATGGTTTTTAAAAATACTTAAAACTTAAGAAGCCAATTTTTAAAAATACCCTACATTGGCATTGGGCACTTACTTTTTAATAGTGAAAACTATGTTTATTTATTATTATACTTATAAATTTATTTATTATATTATATTTATACTTTATTATATTTACAAAACTATAATTTTATTAGGTAGTGAGTATTAAAATTTCCCATAGGTTAATATGGGGTTTCACGATTGGGAAGGAGAAACGTGTATTGCTGTAGTGTGCCCTTAAAATAACAGTACAAAATGTCAAAATAACTCATCAGTAAAACTGAAAAAATAAATTTTAATAATCATACTGCATTATGTTTGAATTTAAATACGGCAAAAATGTAAAGCACAGTTTACTTCATCTTTATATTCAATGTAAAAATACTGCTTTAGATAATGAGTTGCACATTCTTTACATAATTTTAGCAAGAAAAAGTATTACCTATAAAAGATGGAGGTGGTTTTTCAGGATATTTAGTTCTATATGCAGCCACAGAAATTAAACATGGGTTTTGACCTGAAATATATTAACAAAAATTAGTAAAATAAAATAAATTTTAGTATCATAATTTTTTACAACAAATTTCATAATAAAAATTTTATATAAACATGCGTTCGGTCCTTATTCCGGTATATTTTGGTGTACTCACAATGATTTGTAGGATATAAAGGGCTCAATTATTTGTTTTTCAGTTTTAACAACTTTATACCTAGTTACAAATTATTTTAATTACCGTAAAATCCCGTTAATCAGTCCTTCCCGATTAAGCGCCCCCCTCCCACTTTGTAAACAAATTGGAAAATTCAAAAAATCCCGAGAAATCGCCCTCTCCCAAAAGAAATTTCACTGCGCACGTCAAGATCAACACCAAAAATTTTATCTCACGAGTGTTTGTTTTTTTCCGACATATCAGAAAGACGTGACGATTCTTTGATATATCACAAATGTGTACAAACACAAAAGTAACATACACAACTTCAACTATTGAAGCAATATAACCAAACATTAGTTTTGCTGTAAATTTATCTCCATGCGATATGCAGGTAATAAAAATATCGATAGTGAAAGTTTCTCATGAAATAAGTTTTAAAATGTGTATTAGATGCTGTGCGTGAAATATTTTGATTAAAAATAATCTATTTATTTTATCAAAGAATTTATAGTTGTATTTTACTTCATTATGAAAACCAACCACAAAAAAATTATCGATGTATTGATCAATAGATGGCGCCACTGTCAAATTTGTGCTATCTTTGATGTAGCAATGTTTTTCGTTTTAAAAATCTGGCAACACTACTAATTCGTTCTGTCTGTTCTCAATTTTTGTGATTTGTATTATTTATTTAGCATTTATAGATACGAAATCATGATTTAAAAAGAAAAACGGTTATTTAATCTCCCTAATTTACAACAGATGGCGACACAACATAAAATGTTACTAGTTCTAGAAAGTATTTCAGGACATTTTAACTGCAATTTCTTAGTGTTTTTTAATTATTTTAAATTATTAAGTCCCTTTTATTTTTCCGTTACTATATTAATGAAAGATATTATTGTTATTATTTATCTAAATGCATTCCAGTTTCAAAACTTCTGAAATCCAGAATTTTCTATAATCTGAAATCGCCATTAATCGTGAAGTAATACTGTTTTTCTATTTTGTATATAACTTTTTTCTTCAATATGTTTTTCTTTTACCACTTTATTAAAATAATACATACTTTGTGACGATCGGCCATTAGCATCTCCCCTGCCCCCACCACCCATAAATATCATATATTACAATTTTAATCCCGTGTAAGCGCCCCCCCCCCCCCCCTGATTATTTTATGATTTTCTGTTGCGTTTAGGGGGGGCGGATTAACGAGATTTTACGGTAGTACTTAAAATTATCCCAGTGTTTTGACATATATGTAAGATTTGATAATCATGATTCTGCTGTTTGGGAAAGTAACAAATTTTATCAAATTCAAGAATGACTCGTAGATGATAGTAACCTAAAGTGGAGGCAATCTATTATATTAACTGGTTTTCTCAGCTCAGCTGAGATCGTAGAAGTGCAGTAATTCGTCTTTCTTGTTAGCCCAAAGGCTCCTATAAGGGGAGCTGACACATAACCATCTTGTTGCCCAAAATAACCGCCATATTGTAACCGAGCTTCGCATTAGTTCACCGCCAAAGCAGGTGTTTGTCGTCTTTGTCACTGTCACTCGTCATCCACCACTACAGTAAGCTAACAGGTTTTAGCTTGGTGTTAAGTCTGATGGGTTATTAAATGGCGGTATGATTCAACCTGTACTATAAGAGCTCTAGTTAGCCTTGACTTTATCTGTGTGACGTCGCACCCCTTTTCGATTTTTTTGCCAATCATGCCAACAAGCACAGGATATGGAACTCTTCCTCATTCTAACTTGAAAAAATAAAAATCCTTGAATACAACTAGTAATATGGATACTCTGTCCATTAAGTATAATGTGATCACAAACTGAGTTCAGTGCTATTTTCTTTTTACCAATGCAGGAGTCTGGTTAATTGTTATATTTCAAATGAATTAAGGGATTGATTAATGAATTAATCCCTTTAAATTATTTATGAATTAATAAATAAAGTAGTGTAAAATTTACAAGTTAAGAGTTTCGCCTAAATGATGCTATTTCATTATAAACAATGAATTTGTCTAACCTTCAATCGGATACAATGTGCTTGAGAGATTGGACAGTCAATTTTTGTTTGACGTTCCATGTACAATTTGTGCAGGGTTTTATTCCACGGATACTTGAATCGCAAAAAGAACTTTGGAGTTTTGTGTTGACTGAAGCATTTACCTCCTATAGTTATTACTTTTTAGAAATAATTCAAAATTACAGGAATCGTAATCACCAAAATTCCCCAAAACCATATGAAATGCCGAAAAGTGATTTTAAGAAGAAGTAAACTATGATGTAGATAAAATTCAAAATCAAGAACACAAAATAAAGTAAAGAGAAATCAGTGCAAGCTAAAACATAGTATTAAGAAATGATTTACTAACTATTTAGGAGTGATTTTGTAGTTATATTTTTCAATAAAGCTCTCAGTATACAGCTATTAGCCATCGCGAAAGTGTAAACAAACAAAATGGAAAAGTACTATGAGGCTCTATTCAGAATCAAAGATCAGGCGACGCGCAGGTGAAGGAGATTTTCGTATGGAGTAGGTCTTAGCTGAGTTCAGAATTTAAAAGGCACTGTAATGTAAAAATTTTAATCGTGATATAGTCGTATTTAAATAAGTAATTGTTTAATATAAAATTTTACGTTTATGAAATTTATTCCATTTATCATGAAAAATACAAAGCAAGCGATAAACATTTTTAAATAAAAAAGTAGAAAAATCAAACAGAAAGGTAAGGGAATTGAACCCGCAACCTCCAGAGCCAAGTTCAGTGCTCTAAACATAACAGCAGATCATTAAAATACGCAAATTAGTCAAAAGTCATTAAGCTGCGTTTTCACTGGTCGACCCAACTACCTAAAAATCCCAGCGACCCAAGACCTTAACCTAAGAGCGTTTTCACTGGTTACAGGGAAGCACTAGCGCTAACCAATCATGAACAAGGTTTTACTGCGCAAGCGTCATATTTACGGATCGATATCAGCTGTGAATGATTATAAACATACACAAATAATTATTTGTTGTCCTTATCTTGTTAATAACAAATGTTTTGCGTGGAAATAATCCAAAGTTTTGGCTAATTTTCGCTATTAAAGGGTCTTAAATAATGCCACACAAAAATATTAATCTTCCGTTAATAAATCAATGATAACTATTAATTTTTTTGTGGTTTCAAAAAATAAAACATTATATTTTTTTAATAATGACGATCGTAAATCATAAGATTTCGAAGTCACTCAGAATACAGTGAAAGCTCATTTTATCTGAGAATAATTTTTATTGCATATGACTTGTATATCTAAAATTATATTTCTGCTTTTCACAAGTTAAATTAAAAGTCTAAATATGTTTTTGATATTTACTTCAGTGCTATATACAATTTATTTGTACATGCATATATCATTTTTGTGCCAGTGCAGTTATACTTTTGAAACAAATAGTAATATTTATCATTTATTTAAAAACACCTTTCAGGATTGTCATTATACATGAGGCTTCTCCAAGGTACATGCTAATAGCATGTATCAGTTGATCACACTGGCAGCTAGTTTTATCATATAATCACTACAATGTAGAATTACAGAATGTAGTTACATCTACTTTTTGTGACACCCCCAACCCCTCCCCACAAAAACAAAAAAAAAAGGTCTTCACAGTAAAATGCAAATTAAATGTATTTAAAACTGTAAATTTTACTGTATGATTGATTTCACATCAAAGTTTGATGCAGATTTTTTTTTCCCATCTCTCTCATGGGTATTTTTTTTTTAATTATGTTTTGCGAAAAATAAAATGATGTAACAAAAAGTCAAATCCAGTTACTCTTTAATTCAAACTGATATATATATATATATATGTTAAGTTTACCTTTTTGGTGAGCTTATTTTGTTTGCAAATTACACATTTTAAATCCCAACATTTTTTTCTTCTTTTTTTAATGTAAAGTGTTCACTTTTATAGAAAAAATAATTTTGTGAAGGTACTTCTTTTATTAAGAATAATTTTGTGAAGTGCTCCCAATTTTTGTCAGAAGCAATCACTGATTTTTCAAATAGATCACAAAAAAAAGGTACTTTTATGTTATCTGGGCCAATATTATATTATCTTGCCAATATCTTTTTTTCCCCTCCAGCTATAGCACCGTTTATTTTTCACTTGCTTAGATTAGAAACAATGGCTTGATGTTGAAATAAAATATTTTGGTTTTTTGTATTATTTCATTTATTATTATTCTTCTTTTAAATAAATGTACCTTAAATATATGTGATATGTGTATTTTAAATGAAAAATTCATATTTTAAAATGAATGATAAGTCTATATTTCAAAAGAAATTAATAGAATACGAATAATGGTAATAACAACAATATTTAACGATTAATCTCATGTGCTAGGCTGACATAAAGCCAACATTGCATTTGGCAAAGATTCCGATTTTTTGTTGTGATAGTTCGTTAAATTTAAATAGTTTTACATCATTGTTTTTTAAAATGTATATACATAAATACTTTAAAATGTGAAAAAATAGGGCAGGTATATGAATTTTTATGCAATATTGCTTAAATAAATGCATAATTTAGTCATTTTCGGTGGCATGGATGCCATAAATGGTGGTTTATCGCTCTTTTCTAGCGATCGTGAAAGTGTTACATTGGCGATATGTTTATGGTGGTTTATCGCTCTTTTCTAGCGATCGTGAAAGTACTACATTGGCGATATGTTTTTGTTTATTTTGTAATTACGATTAATAATGAAGGGGCAGATATTTGTATCAATCACACAAGTCAGATGTATGTTCCCAATAAAAAAAAAAATAACGAAGGCTTCTCTTAGTATTTGATTAATCTAAATTGTTTAAAAATCAATACTAAAAGTTATACAGAAGAGTAAACAATATTTAATTTGTTCCTAAATGTAAACTTAATATGTCATTTATTTGTATTGTTTTATTTATAACATATTATTTCTTTCGTTTAGATTTTTCACTTGAAAGTTAAATCAGATTTTTTAAATTAATTATCCTTACCAAACTTAATAAGCTTAAAAAGATTGTTATAAAAATAACAATGTTAATAAACTTAAACTGTTAAACTTGCATTTATATTATATTAAGCTTAACTGTTTACATTAAACTTTTTCTCCTCATCGTTCAAAATATCTTAAACGTTTAATTGTAATATTTAAAAATAAAGTACAGTTGGAAATTTTTAATTAATAATCAAAATAACTGTTGAAGATTTCAATTACAAATAATATGAGGTTGTGAATCAATATTTTATTTTCAATATTGTCACAATAAAAAATAATTTAGACTAATGAAAAAAAAAAAATCACTCATTTACATGAAACTATTCCAACGTTCTACTACCAACAACAAATTATAGTGTAAACATTAAAATTTCAAGAATTAGGGATATTACATCAAATATGCTGCAGTCAATCACTTAGTCTTATAGTTTTTTCACTCTAAATAACAAACAATAGAACCTAATACTATACTAATTTGTGCTCTAAATAGCGTCACAAAAAATAGAGTGAACACTAAATTCTGCAAATTTATTCACAGAATAAACATAAAGAAGTATTTTGTTTTCTTATTAACAAAGGTTTTAAAATATTTTAGTATTTGATTTCAATAATAAATAAATAAAAACCCGTTTTTATATTTTTGAATGTAGTTAAAAATAAACATAATTTGAGAATAGTAAATATTTACTGTGTATCGCACTAAATAATGTTACAAGTTTTTGAATGCATCTTTACATATATGTGTCTAAAATATATAATTTTTTTTCCATACAACTATGGTTGTTGTATTTTTAAATTGTAGTCAGAATAAAATAAGAAATAATGTAAATAAATAAATAAATAATCTATTTTTCGCGAAACCTTGAATGTTAAGTGTGTGTATTTCATAGATTTGACGGCATCAAATTTGTAAACAAACAAACTTCGCCAAGCAAAGGCGCCAAAAGTAAGGGTTAACTTACCGGAAGTAAAAGGCAAATGTTTCTACATTAGTGTCCTCGGCTTGAGGTTTACAGAAAATTCAGTCTATAAATAGCTGTCAACTATTCCACTTTTTTGTTACCAGTACTTCCGAACAGAAGTCTTCGCCTAATCTTGACATGGTTTAATTGCAGAATTTTGCAATTAAATAAGGTCAATATTACTATCCAGATTTAGTAGCAACACAGATAAGGATTAGTTGGCAGCTATGCATATATATAAAGTAAAATCTAATGAATGAACAAATAGCAAAAACATTTATAAAAAAAATTTCAGAAAATCTTACTTGCTAAGCATTTTTTTATCAACCAACAATATAAAACATACACGAATGTCCTGGTAAGTTGTGGTGCACAATATTTATAAGCTCTGGCTATATTTAAGTATTCACTGAAAACAAAGAAGTACCAGAGCTGAGCTCCATCATAAATTAAGCACTGATTGCTAGATATCCAGTATCACTACATAGTATAAAACAAAGTCGCTTTTTCTGTCCCTATATCTCTATGTACGCTTAAATCTTTAAAACTACGCAACGGATTTTGATGCGGTTTTTTTTAATAGATAGAGTGATTCAAGAGGAAGGTTTATATGTATAATAACATCCATTAAATAGTGGAAAAATACTGTTATTTTTGAGGTTTTTAATGTGATGTCGTAAATAATTTAATTTTTTCCGCTTATACATTGCAAACGCAGGCTGAACCCTACAAGATTTATCAAAATAATGTACTAATTATTGTACACATTAAAAAGGTCTACAGAAAACACAAAGAGATGAAGGTTTTCAAGGTTAACCCGAAGCAAAGCGAGGGAGGACCGCTAGTTCACTTATAAAATTCACGTAAAATAAATATTTCAATAATATTGAACACCTGCTCCAATTCAAATCCATCAAAGCAAAATAATCTGATGATTTAAAATTATAAACAAGCATCTTTGACTGCTCAAGTGTACAATTCTTAAAATTAAAAATAACGCTAAGGGGCAATTCAAGTATTACGTAAGCAGTAAGGAGGAGTTCAGGGTTTGATTATTTTTGCTGACAGGGAGAAGAGGGGAGGGGGGGGGGATTATGACAATTCTTATGAATGCATTAGACAACGCAGCAACAACAAGAAAAAATACATGATGGGAAATGAGTATTCTGTAGTCTGCTCGGAACTTCAAACACGTAACATTTCTATGATTCCTTTTAAAAATTTTAGTTATGATGACTAATTAAGTTAGGGCCTATTGTTAAGTTTTATTGTTCAATGCGATAAACAACAATATATTAAAACCATTTTGCATTATTTTGATACCACAACCCCTATATATGCCTATTTATATAAATTTGTAAGATTAATAGTGTAAATTAATGGTAACTGTTTTTTCCTGGCAAACAGTGTTGACGTATAAAATGTCAAAATCATACATAAGCAAAAAAAAAAAAGGAGGGGGCTTACTATTTGCTTATATTTTCTGATAAGGGAAGGACGGGGTATAAAATTACTAAAAATATGCTTACGGGTATACTTGAACGACCCCCTAAGGTCACTTGAGAGATAACATCACCATATAACTTTTGTTTTATTCATGTTCAACGAAAAATATCTCTTCTCTGTCAGAACCACCAGCAAAAGGGAAAAGGTTGCTAGAATTTACCAGAAAATGCATATCGCCAAAATTTCACAACTTTTCGATTTTTCTTAGCAGGAAAATTTTCCCTTTTTTTTTTTGTAGACAAAAGCATTAATTTCAAGCTTAAATTGATTATTTTTTTAGATTTGTTTGATAAATAGGCCAAATCAATGTATATTTTAAATATTAATACTAGTTGGCATTGCCCGGGCCCATAATAATAAATTTAAAAAGAAACATCAAGTTTTTATTATTTTATATCTTTAATTCAGATTTTGTATGACATATTTTAAAATGAAAAATATTGATATTTAGTGATAAAAGTGCTCATATTCTTGTTTATGTAGGGTTGTTTCATAGTTTTAAAATAAAAAGTTCTTTTTGTCTGAACTCTTTGAAATCTTTATTGGTGATAAATAAACGGTTTTACAACCCGTGTAAAAATTTTGGGAAACATAGCAATAACAAAATAGTCTTCATTTTCAAAACTCTCTGACATTTCAATCGGTTATAAATATAACTGTATCCAAGCTCTCTTTAAAATTTTGTCTGAAATTATATTTTAAAATGAAAAAATTGGCGAAAAAATATTAATATTTATTTAGTGATGCACTCATTTTCTTGTTTACATAGGGTCGTTTCATAGTTTTAAAATAAAAAGTTCTTTTTGTCCGAACTCTTTGAAATCTTTATTGGTGATAAATAAACGGTTTTACAGCCCGTGTAAAAATTTTGCGAAAAAATATTGTTATCTAGTTGTAAAATAAATGTTTTCTTCTTGCTTTTTTGTTTGTTTGTTTTCGTGTCGGCTCTTTTAACATAGCAATAAAAAAATTGTTCTCATCTTCCGAACTCTCTGACATTTCAATCCGATATAAATATATAACTTTATCCAAGCTCTCTTTAAAATTTTGTGAAAAATATGCATATTTAGTATTGGAA
This sequence comes from Maratus michaelseni, assembly GCA_963931845.1. Taxonomy (NCBI): domain Eukaryota; kingdom Metazoa; phylum Arthropoda; class Arachnida; order Araneae; family Salticidae; genus Maratus; species Maratus michaelseni. The sequence goes on from OZ007588.1 coordinate 452,217,379, forward strand.
CAATGAGTTCTTAAAAAAAAAAGCTTCAGCTTTCAATCTCAGAGCAAAAATATATTAGAAGGTCTATGCTTAATGCAATGGTGAGGTGACTCCATCTGTTTGCAATCAACCCTTTTCAATTTCCCTAGGCTAAACAGGTGAGGGCTAATACATCAGGTTTCCCCTTTCTGAGGGGAGAAGCCTTCAAAAAACATTGGTGCATGTGCAAAGAGACTATATTCGTGTGGAAAATTTGACAGAATGTGCTTTTAATTTTAAATATATAGATAAGCCAACTAAATATATTGTTGATCACTTTACATAATTTATCATTACAATAGATATTAGACATTAAAAAAATGTATGCATGGCTTTTTTCTGTTAGATGTGTGTTGGAGGCGAGTGGGTGCATTCTCCTAAACATTGTGTAAATCTAAGGAGACAAAAAATTTAAAAGATACTTCCTCATTATAGTGGCCTTCAAAATTACTATTATCCCACAGTTGTAATGATTTTGCCAATCTTATACAGTAGACTTCCTTAAATCTGTGTAGCTTAAAACCAGAGGTTATGCAGATTTTTGGTCACTGTTTTATTTACATTTTTTAAACAATAATTTTAATTTAATAATGCACAGAAAATTAGAATGAATGCTTACAGTAAAATAAAATAAAAAAATTAAGAAAATTTAAAAAACATTTAAAATATAAAAGTAAAGGTCAAGTAAATAATTATTAATGCTTAATTAAATATGATAATGATGAGATATTTTTTTCTTAAATTATTCAGTGAAACTCACCTTATAAATGTACACTAATAATTCACATAAAAATCTTAAAATAACAAAGTTTTCTTTCATGTTCAGCCATGCTTAATAACCAAAAAAGCTTGATTATACAAAAATTATTTGGTTAAAAAAAAAAAAAAAAAAATATTGCAATCGCCACTGATATCAGCAGTATCTAGAATTTTTTCAGAAATAAATTTATACTTTCTTCATGAGAAAACACGAGTTGAATCATATCAAACAGAATTACATATTAAAATGTGTACAGAATGATATAAAATTTTTAAAAAACTAAAATTTTACACTTACATCTTAATTGTAAATTTCATTGTTTACATCAGGAACGATGTGAGGATTTTAAGAATTTGCAGATTTTAGGGTGTGGATTTGAGGAAGTATACTGTATATATGTATATCCTAAATGTACCCAATATATATATATATTTTTTTTCATAATATTTAAGTCTAAAATATCATATATACATCATAAAATGTCAATATGATTTTAATGTCATATATGTAATATAACTTGGCGATACATTTTAGTCGCCGCTATCTATATCAAGGAAATACCATATTAAATATTTTATTACATTTTAATTAATTTTTTGATAATTATAAAATACTCTGGATAGAAATTACAGACTGCCCAAATGGCGATTTTCTTGTTTCAAACCGAGTGTCCCCCTAAACAGATTTAAGAAAGGACAACACGGACTGAAGCCCCATGAGTTATGTCAGAAATTTTAATACAACCTTTTTTTATTAAGTATCATAAACGTCTTACGGAATATTAATAAAAATGGGATAAATTATTACAATAACAATAAACGCTTACTTTTGGTAAAGCTTTCTCCCTGCTAGATCAGTTGCTGGTGAACACAGCTTTTCCCATTTTACAGTCGAAAAAGCATTGCTGGTGTATACAGTTCAAATTAAGCATCAATATACACCAAGCAATATTTATTCAACTATGCCACAATGCAGCAGTAGTTTTCACCAGAGAATGGCAGCTAGGTAGCATCAGATGAGGTCAATTCTTCCGAGGATGGCTCTTGGGAATGCCATGTCAGTGCTACAGACTTGCACAAAAAAGTAGCGGTGTGGAGAGTCCTCTCACTTGGAGGTCCGTAGATAAAAGCGAAATGCCAATCAAGCCATGTGGTATCTCGTGAAATAAATTTCACATGTGGGTGAACCCAATTCCTTCAATCACATTGTTAATCACAACTACAGTTGTCCAGGATACAACAGCAAAATTGGCTCTAAAAAGAGAGAAGATTTCAGATTTTAAAAGTTTGGTTGAAGTAAAAATTAGGCTAGAAATATTGGTACTTTTCGGTTAGCAGGGCGCCAGGTGATATATATACATGTATATATACGCACACACACATATATACACATATCCACGTATACATATAGATACAGACACATATATCTACATATATGTATGTATACATATATATGTATATACATGTGTATTTATATATGTACATATATCACTGGCGCCCGGCTAACCGAAAAGTACCGAAATATTTTATAAAATTTTCAGTTTAATAATATACACCATATGAAGTATAGATAATGATAATTTGTGAGCTTTTCCAAAATATTGTTCATTAAGTTAAAAATGTCATAAAATATATATTTATATTGGCACAGATGTCATATGCGCACCACCATTGGCGCGAATTTTTTCCCGCCAACTTGGCGAATAAAATAAATATTTGTTTATTTGCTTTTATTTTTTATTTCAATTCTATAAATTATTTTTATTATGTATATCAATCAATATGCACCACATTAGCGTGATTCCTCCCCCCTCCCCCCCCCAGCAATTTGTCAAAAACTTTGTTTTTGAATATTAATGTTATAATGTATGTTAACGTTTATAACACTAACGTTATAATGTATATTAACGTTATTTTATTTTTACATTGAAATAAAAGATCACGTGCTATTACTGCATGCTATTTGTGACAAAGTTTTTGCCAAATTGGCGGATGAAAAAAATTGTGCCAATGTGGTGCATATATGACATCTGTGCCTTTATATTTTACAGTTTATTTAAAATTGACTCACTCAAAAAAATTCACTTTTAAATATTAATGATAAATCATAAAATGGTTTCCTAATCTATTATTAAAACAATATTTAATTATCTTTAAACATCTAAAAATTAATGGATTTGTTTTTTCATATTGGTAAGTTCACAGCACTACTGTCAATCTGCAGATAATGAATTTTACCATCTATCTCTCAGACATCATTACACAAGCATAAAATTTCAAATAACAGATGTTGCATAATGCAACACTGTATCAGTTTAAAAAAATTATCACTAGAATATTCACTAAATTTTGTTTTCCTTATTAAAATATAGTAGAAACCTAAACTGACTCAATAACATTTATCAGGATATAACGATCATCTTATAACTGATACAATATAAATATAAAACTATTTGTAAAATGCAGTAGAAAATGTTACATAAGACTATAAATGAAATACAGCAAACTACGTCTAAAACAGAATCGACCAGGACCGAGAAAATTTTCTATCATAAAGAATATTCTACCTTAGACAGTGTATAACTCTATTTATAATGGGGACTTTAAAATCTTTTTGCATTACACAAAGTTTATTGTACACATAAAAGGTCTAACCTAAATCATAAAGTGGTTTCTGTTATTCTAATGCTAATTTGTGAAAGAATACCATTAAAAAATATTTTAAACATTATTTGCAATGTGCCAGTTTGTTTATTTAAGCTTAGCATGCTATTAAACATTATTTTTTAAAGTTACATGCCTTATAAATGTTTGTTTATTTCCAATCTAATTCTTAAAATTTTCCTAAAGAAAAAGATAAACACAGACTTGGAACTAAATTTCTCCTTTTTCCTACATTCATAATTAAGAGAATAATAAGACTGAAGAGTAATCAAAGAATCCAAATCTAATAACTTGTTTATAATATTAAACCTGCTGTTTTCTTGTTGACCAAATAAAGTACTATATAACAAATTCAATGGGATAACTCTCAGATTCGTTACTCCTCACTTAGAGAATACAGAATATTTTTTACACAAAAAGAGCATTAATTCTGATCACGATACAGGATTACAGGATTTGTGGGTTAAACTATGGTGAAATAAAAGTTAAATGCCATTCGAATTGAAATATCACAAGAAAACATTGCTCAATTAATAACACATCATACATGATAATGTGTGCCAATTCTTAGAGATGTCTATTTAAAAAAGTTGTATATGATTGCAATTGAATTAAATTTTATACAAAGTTTTAAATCTTCATAAAAGTTTCAGCATGAATGGAATAACAAAAAAGATTAAACTCAAATATAGTACATCTGCAGGTGAAATGCATAAAAAAAGAAAAATTAAACAACAGAACAGCAGAGTTTTCTTTATATAGCAAAGCTAACAAGTAAATCTCTGAAAAGGCAAACTGTTTTGAAATTAGTAATACATATTTCACCTTTAAAAGAGAACATGATAATACAAAATATACTGTCTTATTTAATTTAGAGAAAGTTTGTTTACATGCTTGAATAAACATGAATGTTCAAGTATTAACAAAACTGGATTGACGTTTGTCTTTAACTAATTTTCAATTTAAATATCAATGGGCTGGGCTACAGTAAATAAATCTTTATTAATACTTATAATTATTTTAAATGAGAAAAGAGAAATTTAATTCTAAATTACCGAAAAACACATTATCAAATAAGGATATATAATAAATTAAAATCAATGAAACAAGTATATTTAATTCATTATGAGAGAGAAATATCCATAATCATAATATATAATATTTTTATTTACTTTTTTTTTATTGCTAACATTCAATCATAATAAAATAATTTTGAGAACTGCACTTTATGTATCCATTATTACATCAGAAACGAAATCCTTAAACGAACTATATATTAGTATTTTAATATTAATAAAAAGCATCTGATTCATTACCAAAAACAGAGATATTTATCGTACAAAATAAGTGCAACAATAAATCTATACTGGATTGCTATTTACTAAACGGAAAGACATTAATAAAAGATATAAATTTGTTAAGAAAACTCACTATTTTGCTTCAATCACAAAAAATTGAATTTCTTTTTTCAAAAGCTGAATAATTCCAAAATAAATATTTATCCGCCGCCATTATGTATGAAAAAGCTCTTTTCTAATTGGCTGAGCTTGGGTTAGATGGGCTTAGGATTGAGTACTGATCAAACCTTCAAAATCGCTACCTAACTGCCTAAAATCTTGGGTTTAGGTCGAAAGTTGGGTAAGTTAGGCCTTGGGTCGACCAGTGAAAACTCAGCTTTAGTTCGAACGCAATAACTTCGATTTCACTATGTCACATTTACAGTATAGAACCACTCCATATTTTAGACTCCTTCACCTGTGCGCCAACTGGTCTTCGTCTGTGAACACAGCCACAGTGGCAGCCAACCAATCAAAACAGTACAAATGGAAACCATGGAGAAAAAACTATGGAGAGGAAATGTGGGAAGGTTTAATAAAAGGGAGAGGTTAAACCTCAGCTTAGTGTGGAAACCGGCTATCCTTGTAATGCTTTAAAAAGTGCTAAAAAGTTGTAGCCTATAAATGTGCAACGGTGCTCCTACGATAATAAGCTCTAATGACATCGTATTTTAGCTGCTTATAAGCTAGCAGATGGCCTGCGATCCCATCGTTTTCATTTCAGAAACGTTGTACATTTATTGGATTCAATTTTTTAGTACTATTTTGTAGCAGATTTCCACACTATGTATTCTAGGCGCTGTACCTCAGCTCCTAGAATAAAGAATGAGAAAACGGTTAAAAATAGTACAAAAAATTTAATTCGATTAATGTTAAACGATGTTGAACGATAAGAGGTCGATCGGAGCGACAACTTTTAGCTATTTTCAACATAAACATTGTATAAGAATCAAACTGAGAAAAATAATAAATTCTTTAAAAGCGTTCATTATGAGTGACTGATTCAAACTTTATATTTTACATATAAACTAGCATATATTTTACATTATATATTATTTATGTTTTACATATAAACTACAATCATAAGACGTTTCATGATTGTACTATATAGTACTCTAATGTATATACATTAGAGATGAGACGGGCTAAGCCCGTGCCCGTCACGGGCTCGGGCTCGATTTCTATACCAATTTTCGGGCTCGGGTTCATTCTTTCTGAAACTGAGAACGTTATTTAATCTCGTATAGACCGAATTTTCTGTAAAACTCAGGCCGAGGGCGCTAGTGTCGAAAAGTTTGCCTTTTACTTCCGTTTCTTACTTCCGGTAAGTTAACCCTTACTTTTGGCACCTTTGCTTGGCGACGTTTGTTTGTTTACAAATTTGATGCTGTCAAATCTATGAAATACACACACTTAAAATTCAAGGTTTTGCGAAAAATAGAGTATTTATTTGTTTACTTATTTATTATTTTATTCTGACTACAATTTAACTACAAAAATGATTCTGTATGTGTCATGTAATAGCAATAAAAAAAGTAAAACGTTATCTAAATAATTTCACTTAAGTCAAACACGTAACGGTGGAATCTCCCTCCTGCTGTTTTTTTTTCTTTCTTGTATTTTATTTTTTCTTCATTCGGTGTATTGTTTAAATAAATTTCTCTGCTAAATCGTAGAGCAAGGGCGATCTTTTAATATCTTTTGCTTGATATTCCTGCAGTTTAAATGCATTCTTCAGTCGTTTTCATGTTATTTGTGTTGTTTTTTTTCTTAATTATTTTACTTGATTACCAAAAATGTCTATGTTCAGTTGTTTACTTTCCTAGTATTTAATAAAATTTTACAAAGATAGTCTTCCTGCATGTAATTATGCGATGACCGCGCAAAAAAAAATAATCCAGAAGCTATGAAGAATAATTAGATAAAATTATCACTAGTGCTCTGGCAATTATTTTCTGTTTCTACACAGCTTAACTATTTTTCTCTTTACAGAAACAAAAATAAACGATCATATCTGGTGTTTTCAACCTTTTTAGGTGCGTTCGTAATTATATAAATACGTAGCACCTATAGTCGTCGTTTGGTCCGTCCGTCTGTCCGTCCGTCTGTCTGTCTATCTGTCTGTCCGTCTGTCTGTCTGTCTGTCCGTCTGTCTGTGCGTCCGTCTGTCTGTCTGTCCGCATATAACAACGCAAAAACTACCCAACCAAATGGTTTGCAATTTAAAATATATTATCTTTGCAGAATTTTGTCGAGACATTTCAAATTTTATTAAAATCGAATCAAAACTTTAGGAGATATTAATAAAAATATTTATTAAGAAATTTGATTTTTTTTTTTTTAAATCGGTGCTTTTTTGTTATAGGAGCTTCCGATGGATGTTAAATCGTCAAGCGACCGAGATGCTTATTTTATTACAGAAATTAATCTGCAGACGATATAATTCATTTCACAGAATTAAAAATCATCAAGATCTGAATATTTATATAACTAGCTGATACATATATATCTGAATATTTATATAACTAGTTAAGATATTTGTATGAACAGTGTCATAAAATATATACTTAACTAGCTGTTTAACCCGTTCTACGCACGGGATATCATGAATTTAATTCTAAAACGTGCGTACGAACGCACCTCGTTTGTAACGTTTGACGTACAATTTCCAACTTGTTTAATATGTGAAACCATGCCTAATTGAATAGTAACATTTCTAAATTTTCGTTTAGTAGTATTTTGTTATAATTAAAGTATCCCTCCCCCTCCCCCCATTTAACAACTTCTGAAATACAAATTGCAGGAATTAGAAGGCATATCATCCTTTTGATATTTTATAAACTTTCTAATCTATTTATAAGAATGCACATCAAATTGATAGGCATCTTCTTGTGAAAAAAATTATTTCCAACACTGTGCATGTGTTTTATTATTTGTTAACAATGTCAAAGTGACTCCATTTAATATAATTTGATTTGTTTACTAACAATTACTAGTGCATTGCAAAGACATTTAAGATACACAGACTGGTAATTCCCATTCAAAAGCCATCAGCCATCTGAAGTAAATTGAAACACCTCAACCGCGAGGTGTGTACGTCAGATTTGAGTTGTTTACTACTAATCACTATGGCTAGAAGCTACTTAAAAAAATTAATTTTTATTAATGTAAACGAAGTTTATGCCATTTTTTTACATCAAGCTATTTTTAACCGACTCAAAAAAGGAGGAGGTTATTAACCGACTCAAAAAAGGAGGAGGTTATCAATTCGACGTGTATGTATTTTTTTTTATGTATGTACACCGATTACTCCGGAACTATGCGTCCTATTTATGTGATTTTTTTTTTATTCGAAAGAGAATACTCTCGAATTGGTCCCATTTAAATTTTATTAAAATTGGTTCAGTACTTTTTCAGAAATTCAACAAAAACGAAAAAAAAATAAGCATTTTAAAAATAGTTAACTTGTTGGCTTTTGAGTGTTGCCAAATTTGAAAAGCAAAATTACATAAAATTGTGAATTGGATAAATATAATACAACGTACAGATAAAAACTATAAATTATGCTACAACAGATCTACTTTTGAATCTTTTAAAATCTTTTATGTATGTTCACCGATTACTCCGGAACTATGCGTCTTATTTATGTGATTTTTTTTTTTTATTATTATTATTCGAAAGAGAATACTCTCGAATTGGTCCCATTTAAATTTTATGAAAATTGGTTCAGTACTTTTTCAGAAATTCAATAAAAACGAAAAAAAATAAGCATTTTAAAAATAGTTAATTTGTTGGGCAGACGACTTTCATTTAATTTCATAAAATATTCTATTACGTGAATTTGCAAATAATAAAAAGACTGACATATTTAAATCAGCTTTAACTTGTCGGATTTATTTTCATAGAACAAACTTTTTAAGATCTAAACAAAAAGTTTTGAGTGTTGCCAAATATGAAAAGCAAAATTACATAGAATTGTGAATTGGATAAATATAATACAACGTACGGATAAAAACTATAAATTATGCCACAACAAATCTACTTTTGAATCTTTTAAAAGTTCCATTGTTGCAGTTTCACAGCGGTTTAGCATATTTTGACGAGCGTTTATTGGCGCATAATTAAATAAATTGTTGTTTCAAATCCCATACAAATGTACGAGTTACAGAAAATATTTGGCGATTTATCACCTGTGGCTGTGGCGCACTAGTTGGAAACTGTCTTTAAAATATCCAATATCTATATTATATTATACAATACAGTTGTATATAAATGCTTCTGCAATTGTCTTTTAATATTTCTACTACATAATATTAACTATAGAGTGACAATATAGAAAGAAAGAAAGAAAGGGGTTACTCCAAATAGTATTATAGGCGACATTGTTGGCGCAGTGTATTTACCTTGTACGGATCGTAAAAATCAGTACACATTAAGCATAAGCACCAAAAATCAGTGAGTTACACAGTTATCAAAACTGTAGTATACAGCCCGATTATGACACATTATCCAAGACGATTAGGTGAGAATAATGATAAAATTTTTAATCTTCCGTAATCGAGTCTACTGCCAAGGTTAGCGTGAAATACAAAATATATTAGCAACAATATGGTTTAATATAAATATATATATCACTAGCCGCCACTGGCGACCAGTTTGGTCTCCCTTAAATGTATGTTAAACATTGCAACACGTTACATTTATTCATAATTTAATTTTCCCTTAATCCTTCGCCAAATCGGAAGATTCTAATAGACAAATCATGAACTTTTGCGATCATGGTAGCATTTCGCATATTTTTTGGGCACAAATGTCACATACGCACGTTGGCGCGATTCCCCCCCCCCTCCCCCGCCAATTTGGCGAAAACTTTGTTATGGAAATTGTTGTTTATTTATTTTTATTTTTTATTTTAATTCTATAAATTATTTTTGATATGTATATCAATATTTATTTACAACAAACTATCATTTATTTATTTTTATTCTTTTTTTTAATTATGAGTATTTTTGTTAGCCGGGAGCAGATGATAATTCGCCAAATATCGTTCCCATCACCGTCATTCATACTACAATTAATTTAATTTTAAATTATAAACCTGTCACTCATTTCATTTAAAATACTTAACTTTAATCTAAAATGCTTATATTACATAAATTTAAAATACTTCACACTTTTCATTTAAAAGAGAAAATAAATAAATAAATAAGAAATAATATCATAAATCAAAACATTTGATTTCAAAATCAAAGTATCATTTCTAATTTGTACACGCGATAAATAAAAGCTGTATTAGCGATTTTAAAAATGCTAAAAATCTGATTCATTAAATATTATTACATGAGTTCAATTTACGTCAAGAAAAGGTCCGAAAGTTGAGTTGTATAGCACATAATTATGGTAAACTTTGATTGTCTCACTGGTGCGAATTATTTTTTTGACGCGAGGCAGCGGTCCAAAAATTCATTCGCGGAGAACTTGCTTTGCGAATGATTACCTCCATGATTTAATATTTTAAATGTTCACGACGAATCAATCTTTTTTTTTGTTTACTTTTATGAATAGAGAATTTGAACTGCGAATCTTTCGACTGAAGTTATTGCAGAATATATACATAATTGAACGCAAGTCATCTCTCAAATATTAATTTATTTTGAACGATCTTTCTTAAAATGTAACTTTTATGCAGTTTATTCGAAAAAATAATTTTGAATAAAAATGGCCGCTTGGCATATGAAAAAGCGATGCGGCATCCCGGAACTGTTGAGGACAGTCACATGACTTACAGTTTTATTATAGAGATTAAAGGCTTTAGACATTAGATGAGAATAATGATAAATTTTCTAATCTTCCGTAATCGAGTCTACTGCCAAGGTTAGCGTGAAATAAAAAACATATTAGCAACAATATGGTTTAATATAAATATAGGTATCATTAAAGGCTTTAGACATTAGATGAGAATAATGATAAATTTTCTAATCTTCCGTAATCGAGTCTACTGCCAAGGTTAGCGTGAAATAAAAAATATATTAGCAACAATATGGTTTAATGTTAATATAGATATCATTAAAGGCTTTAAAGACATTAGATGAGAATAAAGATAAATTTTCTAATCTTCCGTACTCGAGTCTATTGTTGTAAATATAGATATCATTAAAGGCTTTAAAGACATTAGATGAGAATAATGATAAATTTTCTAATCTTCGATACTCGAGTCTACTGCCCAGGTTAACGTGAACTAAAAAAGATATTAGCAACAATATGATTTAATGTAAATATGGATATCACTAAAGTAATAAATAAATAAATAAACTTTTTAACCAAAAAAAAAAAAGAACCGACTTCAAAAACTACTAAAAAGCGAAAAATAAACTTTTTAACCAAAAATAGAACCGACTTCAAAAACTACTAAAAAGTGAAAAATAAATTTTTTAACCAAAAATAGAACCGACTTCAAGGACTACTACAAAGTAAAAAATAATTTTTTTTAGATAATAGTTAATAAGAAATTAATTTAAGAGCATTGTATTTACCATGCATATTATTATATTATGTACATTAATTTGATTTTTTGGAGTCGGTGCCAGCCAAGCCAAGTACAAAATTCAAAACAAAATATCCAATATAAATCGTAACACGCGTATAAATTATATCTACATAAAAACGAGACAAAAAAAATACATATAACTCATCAAATGGTAGAAAATACAATGATTTAAATGATTAACTAATTTCCAAACCAATGTTTGTAGACATATAGTTGCTAATCTCATTTGAAAATATACATGTATAACGTCAGATGAAATATTTAAAAATGGTAATATGGCTTTAACTTGGCTTGGCTGGCACCGACTCCAAAAAATCAAATTAATGTACATAAATATAATAATATGCATGGTAAATACAATGCTCTTAATTTAATTTCTTATTAACTATTATCTAAAAAAAATATTTTTTTCTTTGTAGTAGTCCTTGAAGTCGGTTCTATTTTTGGTTAAAAAATTTATTTATGTATCTAAATAAGCATTAAAAATATTTAATTTCGTGAAATAAAATTAAATAAGGTAATTTATTAATAACTAGCAAGCTACACCCGCTACGCTGGTCAATTTCTCTTAACGAACCTTTAATCAAACAAAATATTGACATTTCATAATTCACTTTTATATTTTAACAGAATAATAAGGCTACTATAATTTGTGACTCGTGCTATAACCAATATACACGTCAGGACACGTCGCCTTTATCATTATCTTTTTAAGCGTAAAGGTTTCGCTATGGTACTCCATTGTGAAATTTGGTAATTTTTGAAATTCAACATTTGAAAAGGGGCATAATCATTAGATTTGAAATTTATATCAAGAAATATACAATTTTTTACCTTTCAAACACAATTTGTCTAACAATTTTATGACAAATACTTTTCGAGCTATTATTTTTTTCAGTAACTTCAAATGTTTCATTTTCCGAGATTAATCTGTGGCAAAGATTCGCGAAAAACCCAGTCGTCAGCAACACATAGCTTTATATTAAAGAGGATGTTGGAGCAGGGATTGTCACCATCACTTTTGAAATCGGCTCTGTAGTTCCAGAGATTCCATAGAAATTGTAATTTAGAATGATTTTAGAACGCTTTTCGCTCCTTTCACCCTTTTAAATTTCGATTTTTTTTAAAATTTATTCTTAGAGTGCATTTACATCTTATAAGTAACTACCATGCCAAATTTCAAGTTTCTAGTTCCATCAGTATTAAAAAAGTCGCAATTTTCGAACATTTTTCACTCCTGCACCCCATTGGGGTTAGTGGCACCGACATAAAATATAGCCTATGTTGCAGTAGGGATTGTCACCATCAATTTGCCACCATTACTTTTGAAATTGGTTCTGTGGGGGTTCCAGAGATTCCATAGAAATTGTAATTTAGAATATTTTTAGAACACTTTTCTCTTTCACCATTTTAAATTTCGATTTTTTTTATTTTGCTCTTAGAGAGCATCTGCAACTTATAAGTAACTACAATGCCAAATTTCAAATTTCTAGCTCCTTCAATATAAAAAAAATCGAAGTTTTATAACGTTTTTCGCTCCTGCATCACCCTGGGATTAGTGGCACAGACGTAAAATATATCCTATGTTGGAGCAGGGATTGTCATAAAAAATTTGTCACCATCACTTTTGAGAAGGGTTCGGTAGTTCCAGAGATTTCATAGAAATTGTAATTTAGAATGTTTTTAGAACGCTTTTCGCTCCTCTCACAGTTTTAAATTTCGAATTTTTTAGAATTTGTTCTTAGAGAGCATTTACATCTTATAAGTAACTACCGTGCCAAATTTCATGTTTGTAACACCTTCAGTATAAAAAAATCGAAATTTTAGAACGTTTTTCGCTCCTGCACCCCCTGGGGGTAATGTCACTGACATAAAATATAGCCTATGTTGGAGCAGGGACTGTCACCATCAATTTGCCACCATCACTTTTGAAAATGGTTCTGTAGTTCGAGAGATTCCATAGTAATTGTAATTTAGAATGCTTTTAGAACGCTTTTCGCTCATCTCACACCTTTTAAATTTCGAATTTTTTTAGAATTTGTTCTTAAAGAGCATTTACATCTTGTAAGTCACTACCGTGCCAAATTTCATGTTTCTAGCTGTTCAGTATAAAAAAAAATCGAAGTTTTAGAACGTTTTTCGCTCCTGCACCCCTCTGGGGGTAGTGGCACCGACATAAAATAAAGCCTATGTTGAAACAAGGACTGTCACCATCAATTTGCCACCATCACTTTTGAAAACGGTTCTGTAGTTCCAGATATTCCATAGAAATTATAATTTAGAATGTTTTTAGAACGCTTTTCGCTCATTTCATCCTTTTAAATTTCGAATTTTATTAGAATTTTTTCTTAAAGAGCATTTACATCTTGTAAGTCACTACCGTGCCAAATTTCATGTTTCTAGCTGTTCAGTATAAAAAAAATCGAAGTTTCAGAACGTTTTTCGCTCCTGCACCCCTCTGGGGATAGTAGCACCGACATAAAATAAAGACTATGTTGAAACAAGGACTGTCACCATCAATTTGCCACCATCACTTTTGAAAATGGTTCTGTAGTTCGAGAGATTCCATAGTAATTGTAATTTAGAATGCTTTTAGAACGCTTTTCGCTCATCTCACACCTTTTAAATTTCAAATTTTTTTAGAATTTGTTCTTAAAGAGCATTTACATCTTGTAAGTCACTACCGTGCCAAATTTCATGTTTCTAGCTGTTCAGTATAAAAAAAATCGAAGTTTTAGAACGTTTTTCGCTCCTGCACCCCTCTGGGGGTAGTGGCACCGACATAAAATAAAGCCTATGTTGAAACAAGGACTGTCACCATCAATTTGCCACCATCACTTTTGAAAACGGTTCTGTAGTTCCAGATATTCCATTTGAAATTATAATTTAGAATGTTTTTAGAACGCTTTTCGCTCATTTCATCCTTTTAAATTTCGAATTTTATTAGAATTTTTTCTTAGAGAGCATTTACATCTTATAAGTAATTACCATGCGAAATTTCATGTTTCTAGCTCCTTCAGTATATAAAAAATCGAAATTTTAGAACGTTTTTCGCTTCTGCACCCCCTGGGGGTAGTAACACCGACATAAAATATAGCCTATGTTGGAGCAGGGATTGTCACCATCAATTCGCCACCATCACTTTTGAAATCACTTCAGTAGTTCCAGAGATTACCCCGTACAAACAAACAAACAAAAAAACAATCTTTACTACTTTATAATATTAGTATAGATTTATTTGAATGGTATATTTGAGTAAGAGTATATAATTTTAACATGCAATAAAGGTAAAATGTACATTGAAACAAATTGGTGGAGATTATAAGTTGAAGCGTTTGAAACCAAGAAAGAAAAAAAAGGGTGGGGAGGGGGAGAAATCTATCTAAAGTTAATTAATCGATCCTTCAAAATATTCATGCATGAATGAATGTTGAATGAAAAAATAAAAATAACTTTTTTTTTCTTAAAAATTACTCAATTAATTCATCTGTTCAAGTCATTTTAATGCTATTTTGATCAGAATAAAGGAAAACAGAAATTTTGTTTTTCTTTCCAAGTATTAGAATGCTTTTTCAAAAAAAAAAATTTCATACATATTAGCAGATTTATGTCTAGCAAAGATGACGACTGTTCATATGGTGCCATTTGTTGTTCGATTTTCGTTTGTGACAGTAGGAAATGGAATGTTTTAATTGGAACGTTTATTTATTTTATTTTTTATAGAGATCTAATGCCAAGTAAATTTTTACTTTTTTTTTAGTAAACCAGCTTTAGCTTAAGGTTTGCAAATTTTTAGTCTTCTATAGTGTGTGAGTAATAATCGCTCTTCATAGGAAAATAACGTTAGTGATTCTTACATTTTCATCATGAACTCTGCTCACACTGCGTCTCTGCTCTGCACATTATCGAAGTCACTTTCATTCGTAAGTACATATAATTATTAGCACGTATTGTTATTGAGATAGAAAGCAATCGAACAGTTTTTCCTCTTTTTACTTTCTTCTATCTATATAATAGAAGAAAGTATTGTAATCGAAAATTTTTTCGACTTCCGGTTTTCGACGGATTTACACGTTTTAGGGGTCAGAGATTCCGCAAAATATGTTTTTACAAAATGTCCGTCCGTCCGTCTGTCCGTCTGTGTGTCTTCATTGTATCATCGAAAAATGTATGAAGTTATGCTTCAAATTGAACCACATTTTTTTCTATGTTTTTGGATATGGCAAGCAGATTCTATAAGAATTTGGGGATATTTCGACGAAAGGGGGCGCTGTGATCGATATTTTTGTTCCATTTTCACTATTGTACCATCTAAAAGTGTATGAAGTTATGCTTCAAATTGAACCACATTTTTTTCTATGTTTTTGGCTATGGCAAGCAGATTCTATAAGAATTTGGGGATATTTCGACGAAAGGGGGCGCTGTGATCGATATTTTTGTTCCATTTTCACTATTGTACCATCTAAAAGTGTATGAAGTTATGCTTCAAATTGAACCACATTTTTTTCTATGTTTTTGGCTATGGCAAGCAGATTCTATAAGAATTTGGGGATATTTCGACGAAAGGGGGCGCTGTGATCGATATTTTTGTTCCATTTTCACTATTGTACCATCTAAAAGTGTATGAAGTTATGCTTCAAATTGAACCACATTTTTTTTCTATGTTTTTGGCTATGGCAAGCAGATTCTATAAGAATTTGGGGATATTTCGACGAAAGGGGGCGGTGTGATCGATATTTTTGTTCCATTTTCACTATTGTATCATCGAAAAGTGTATGAAGTTATGCTTTAAATTGAACCACATTTTTTTTCTATGTTTTTGGCTATGGCAAGCAGGTTCTATTAAAATTTGGGGATATTTTGACGGAAGGGGGCGCTGCAATAGCCATTTAAAGGTTTCAAACTCAAAAAGATGTGCAAATTCAAAAAAATTAGAAATCCTAAAACTTTTTTTCGTTAAATGTTCGGCCTTGATCCGGAGAATCCGGTGTTTTTATTTAACCTGATGTTTAGGGACACGAGAATCACGAAAGATTGTTTTGAGGAAGGAATCTATTATAATTTAAGGTGTACACCTTTTGTGGGAAATAAAAAACGTTGTTCGATTCTTTGATATATAAATTGTAATTTCTGCAAATATCATACATTTATTGATAAAACTCAATTCGTTAATGTGTCCATCAGATTTGTTTGTTGGGAGAGAAAACTATTACAATCTTTTAAGGAAGTATATTTTTATTTTATACCAAACTTCTCTTTTGAGACGATTGAATGTAAATTAAAAAAAAAATTATGTTCTTGGGATTAACAGTTATTTTTATGTAATAAGAGGTTTAAAAATCTTTAAAACAATTTGTAAATATTATGCAATTATTTTTTCTATTGCACACTTATAGTATCGGGCTCGAGCTCTGATGACACAAAATGTTTCGGGCTCGGACCCGAACTCATTTCTACTATACATGAGTAAACAAAGTCCTGTCATTTAAATGCACAAATAATTAAAGTGCACGAAAATATTTTACAAACATATAAAGCTAACATAACTTTATCATACCAATAAAGTGATTTTTCGAATGTAATTTTAATATTTAAAATTGCTTCTTTCATTTTCTTTTGGTAACTTATAGGGCAGTTGGAATCAGCTGATCATCCATTGTATTCACTTGGAGGTAAGGGTAATTCCACCAATCAGAACTGCCTATTTGTACTGTTTACCTCCAACCTGACGTCAATTGCAACTGCCCGAGGCTAACGAAAAAGACAGGCTACCGCGGTGCATTCGACTTATCTTTTTTTACGGACCGCTAGAGTGACGTGATGCTCTTTTCGTACACCCGCATTGGTGCATTCCAGCATCACGTGACTCCGGCGGTCTGTAAAAAAAGATACGCGTAAAGCACCGCGGTAGCCTTTCTTTTTCGTTAGCCTCGCAACTGCCCTATCACTGTTCAAAATACATATGACATTTTACTAAATTTTGCTATACAATTTTTCATTGAAAACAGCTATAAGATGTCGCTGCTATTGCCCTATTCTCGTACAGCATCGTTGCACACTTATTGGATACAATTTTTTAGCAATTTTCAAAGCATTACTGCCATAGCCAGTTTCCACACTATTTATGTATTCTAGGCGCTGTAGACGAATGATCATATATTTTTATAAATACAGAGGGCGCTGAAATTCGTACAATCTTAGGGTGCCTTTATAGGAGAGTGGCGACCTACAAGATTCGATTAGCTAAGGCGATTCTGCACAAAAGCGAATCGCCAAGCATCATGGCTAGGCTTCCATTACCGCCAAGCTAATGCTTTTTCTCATATTAAAGAAAAGTCTTATTCTTTAGCCTGAATGCTTCTTAATTTATCTCACTTGTACAACCGAACTCGTCTAGGCGAGTATCCTCTATGGTACCGCCAAGTCTGGACTATAGATTTGTCATAGTTTAGACTGCGTATCTACTCAACTTCACGTAGGCAAAACCTCGAGCTAAATTGTTCGAAGTTTTGCTAAAATGCTCGTAATTTTCACGTAGTTATAATATATCATATGTCAAGAAATAATATATTAACTCTGTGAGAATTGTTAGTAATGTAAGGAAAGTACATTATCGGGACTTTCCCATAAGTCGCCTCAGTTGAAAGATTTAGGATGGCAAATTTATGACCAGAGACTCGCTGGCGACAATTTTAAGCCATAAAAGTCAAATAAGAAGAACTTTGATTTAAGTTGGTCTGGGAGATAATATCAAAGAACACACACGTAGTTCCGAGAAAGAAAACAACACGCTACAGAAACAACTGATGCATAGCCATTGGTTGGGGTTGGTAAAGAGGAGGTGAAACTGACCCTCTGTTATGCAAATTTCAGTTAAAACGGGAGATCAACTACCCAATGAAAAAAAAGAAGGATGGGCTTAAAGCACTGTCATGCAAATTTTGGGCAGAACGAAGTACGGCCCACCGTGGTGATGAAAAAGGAGTTGTGAAAAAGAATGAAAACAGAACACACATCGATCTCAGAAGCGAAAGGAAGAGGTGAAATAAAATGACGCGATGAATTTTGTGCGGTCCGAAAGAGGAAAATAGAGTGAGTGGCAATTCTGATGGTAAGAAAGCAACGAACCCGAACAACATATATGGAGAGTGGGGAAGTTAAGCTAAGTTTTGTGAAATGAACATTTTCAATAAGTGCAGTGCTATTTAGTTAGCGGAAACAGTGCTCTGATACAAAGAGAAACTTCTTCAATCAATGTGTAGAGGTAAATATGACTCTGACCTAAGTAAATCCCCAGTTTATTTGATTTTATCAAAATATTATAAGAGAAGCTGGTAGTGTGACCTTAGTCACAAATGGAAGTCAGTATTTTAATTGTAAACAAATAATGTTGTCAAAGATCAATTTAAATATAAATACAAACAAATATAAGTATCCTTTGCAAGGATCAAAGTGTTAATGCCAATATTATAGGAGAAATTTTGTTAGGAAATTAAATCAGATGTGTTCTGATAAATCTTTTTTTTCTTGAAATAACTGTAAATATTGTAAATAAATAATAGTGTTAATTATTTGGAGTCTTCTCATTTAAATTATCTAGTATGTGTTTGTTTATTTAGATTTCCATTTTAAAAGTCAGCTAAGGGCAAGAATGATCATTCTCAAAAAGGGTAATGGGCTACTTCGAAATTACACAATGCAATGGGGGGAACATATCCAAAATTTAATCTCTATGGATTCCTTTTATTATTATTTTCTGAATAAATTAATTTATTCTATTAGCCAACCCCAGAGAAACCTTTATGTATTTAATTCTAAGCTTTAATTTTGATCAACTTGTCCCAGCAAAAGGGTTATGTTGGAATGGGCAGAAATTAGAAGGGAAATTAAAGGATAAAATCTTAAATAAATATTATAACTGAGCCATGCATATTTCTCTTCAACATCTGCAATTCCTATATAATTCACTGGTGCCGTCCAGTTCTTAATTATTGTTAATTGAGTTTTCAATTTTAATGATTAAAAAATTGCAACTGGGTTATTGTCAAACATTAAGTTAAATACCTTTAATGTATTCTAAAATACAGGCTCATGTTAAAAGTAATCAATTTAAAATTTTATATTCAAATTGTGGAAATTTACAATCTATATAGTATATTGCAAAATAATAATTATGAAACTGTTAATTAGAATAATTTCAACTCTTTTATTTTAATGATAAGTTATTGGAAGATTAAATGGAGATTTTTTTATTTTGATGGTTTGTTTGACTTCCTCTAAAAGGCTCCACTACCAGCAAGTCGGTGATTTCGTAAATATCAGTATTCAACTTAGAAAAATCAGTATATTCGTAATTGTATGTATATTTTATGTTACTCTTATATGAACTTTGCATTTGATCTTTAACAGTATACTGAAACATTGTGCTAAGAAAGTAAATCATAAAAAAAAAAAATCAAATGATATCGTAAAATGATATGAATAATAAAAGAATAAAAAGATAAGGATTTATGTAGCAGATAAAATAGTGTATTAGTAGATTGTTAATGCATATATATTTTGATACTGTATACTTTATTGTATAATGCATTTATATTTTGATATCTTTGAAATTTTGCAAATGTTTACACTTGGCTTAATAATATTTTTAGGGGTAAGAATTTCCATGCATTTTTAAAGTTAGATTTAGAATTCAGTATCTAAATAAATTTTAATTATCAAAAAGCTGAATGCCAAAAAAGAATCGTAGAAATCATAGAAATAGCTTGAACTCGAGTTTTTCTGGCGTATTAACGCGAGGGCATATAAAAAAGTTAAATAAAGAAAAGCAAATTGATTCGAGTAACACGATGGCAGATCCATCAGTGGACACAATAATTTCTCTAATCCCGAATTTCGATGGGAAAAAGTTAAGTGATTGCGAGTATTTTCTCAGACAATTTGAGGACTTAACTAAACAAATATTAAAAGACGATGCGAGGCTTACAATTTTGAAAGCAAAATTGTCGGGTACTGCGAGAGAGAAACTCTCACAAAATAAATCGCTTATAGAAGAGAAAAACTACAACGAATTCAAAAAGAAATTGTTAGATTTATTCAAAATCAAGAAATCATTTACGCAGGTACAGACTGAGTTTTTCAATCTGAAACAGAAACCGGGACAAGACTTAACAAGTTTTATTAGCGAATTCAAAAACGCAGCGTCTCTTTATATAGAGAAAAGCCATACAGAAGTTGATCCGAACGGAAACGGGAAATTTTTGGACTTAGTAAGATTGACATGATTTTTGGATGCGATTAGACCGGATTTAAGTACGGATTTAAGGAAAACCTTTCCCGATAATTTTGAGGATGCTTGCAAAACAGCAATTAAATTAGAAGAGGCGTACAATAATATAGGGGCAGAACAGGTAAATACTATAACAGCTAACAATGAATCGCAACTTTTTGAGAAGTTATTGAAATTAAATGTAGAAACGGCGGAGCAGATTAATAATTTATCAAAAGAAATAAATAACATAAAATTGGGAACAATCGAAAAAAGAGAGGAAGTCGAAAAATTTTGTAATATATGCAAGAAGGGGTCACACAATGAGGATAGTTGTTGGTATAATAAAGCTAATAAAAACAACAACCAGAATTATAGGCATAGATTTGTAAACAATAGGGGTAATTACAGAGCAAATTACAAGAATTATAACCAGTATGAAAGACACGATTCTCACAATGCATTTCCGGAGGGTAATATTTACTATAATCATGTACCAAATGCTCAACCTTTTCCACCCCCACCACAACAACATTACAACACGCCGTATACTTATTATCAACCTGACTTTAATAATTATGATGCACAGGGGTATTACACTCAACAGAGAGGAAATTATAGAGGGGCACAGAGGAATAACTATCGCAATAAATATACGGACTCTAGGGAAAACAGAGAAAATCATACGAACAGTAACAAGGATAGTAATCAAAGGGGTAAATTTCAGAGGGGCAATTATAAAAGATACAAGCAGAACAAAGATAAGGATGCGGAAAACTAAATACGAGACTTGTAAATACAGATAAAGAAGACCCGAGCAAGTCTCACGATAGCGGGCATACTTTAAGGGATAAAACTATTGCAAGTGTACAGAACGATACAAATGAACTTCCTCTAATTAAATTTAAAATTAAAGATATTGTAATTAACATCCTTTGTGACTCAGGCGCACAGGTGAGCTTGATCTCACCGCTTTTGTTTGAAAATTTAAAACAAGCAAATATAAAATTTAAATATTTGGGAAATCAAATTAAGATTCAAACACTTACAAATTCACTGATTACATTCAAACAGTGCATTAGAATGTCATTTAAATTACAGGACACTTTTGTAAAAGGAACTTTTTATGTTACAAATAAAGATTTTGGCCGCAAATATCAATTATTACTAGGGTACGATTTCTTAAAAGAAAATCAAATGGTTCTAGATTTTGAAGAGAAGTATCTTAAATTCAAAGGAAGAAAAATGGCATTAAACATCAAAGATTCGGAGGACACTGGGGAAGTAAATACATTAATTACAGAACAAAACACAAGGACTAAAAAATACAGAAAACCTACAAAGGGAAAAATGTTTGCAAAAACGGTAGGCCATAATATTATAAACCCAGGGGAGGAAAAATTTGTAAAATTAGAATGCCCCATAAAATTAGAGGAAAATCAAACATTTATCCTAGAACCAATACAGCACAAAAATAAAATTTTCTATGAAAGATCTATCCATGACACCCCAAGGAACAGAAAAATAAATATTTTAATTAAAAATATTACTAATAACAAGATACATTTAGAAAAAGGTATGAACATCGGGCAAATTTTCACTAATTTGGAATACAAACAAGATAAATCTATAGACAATATTGAGCAAGGGAGAATTTTTGAGGTCAATGCATTAAATTTGGAAGATGTACATAAATTAAGAGAGGCAGAGATAAATGAGGAAGATTTTGATCTTAATCATTTACCATCGGATGTACAGGATTCGTTCAAACAAATTCTTTTAAAGCATGTACACGCTTTTTCGAAATCCTATCAAACTTTAGGTCAATGCTCACTGGTGACACCAAAGTTTACACTTAACCACGACTATCCCATTCAAACAAAACCATGTAAAGTGCCACAAGCAGTGAAGCAATATGCAAAGACAGAGATAAGAAAATTATTAGAAGCGAAAATCATCGAGGAATCGGACTCTAATTACGCATTTCCTGTCATTTTTGTAAGAAAAAAGCGGATAACAAAAACAATCCAAAATTTCGAATGGCGGTAGATTACCGGCTGCTAAATCAGATTTTAGAGCCATATTCCTATCCGATTCCAGATATTAAAGAAATTTTACAGAATATTAGTGGGAAGAAGTACTATATAGTACTTGACTTACACAGTGCTTTCTTCCAAATTAATTTACGACCTGAAGATAGCCAAAAACTATCGTTTATTACAGAAAATGGTAAATTTCGACCTCTGAGACTTGCGTTCGGAACTCGCAATTCGAGCGCCTATTTCGCTGAACTGATAAATAAGGTATTGGGTCATTTTAACAAGCATCAGGTAGCCTACTTTATTGATGATGTTTTAATAGGGGCTGACACTATATCAGAATTATTAAGAATTTTGGAAGAAGTGTTACAGGCGCTAATCCAACATAATCTAACAATTGAGCCATCCAAGATGCAAATATGTAAAGATAAAATAGAATTTCTTGGTTTTCAAATTCACAAGCACGGCTATTCACCATCCACAAGGAATATAGATAAAATTAAAAGTTTAGTAAGACCTAAAACAAAAAAAGGAGTAAGGTCACTCTTAGGTTTGGCTAACTACTTTAGAACACTTATTCCAAAATATGCGGAAATAGTAAACCCATTAGTTAATCTTACTAAAGATAAAATTAAATTTAAATGGGATGAAAATACTGAAATGGCCTTTAAGAAAATCCAAGATGAAATTATAAACAACCCAACATTACATCCTCCTGATTACACCAAACAATTTACTTTAATCACAGACGGCTCAAAAATTGCAATTTCAGCGGTACTGGCGCAGGAAATTGAAGGAAAATTACAACCTATTGAATTTTTTGGGAGAAAATTACGGGAACCGGAAAAGAATTACCCGAGCTTGAAATTCGAATTATTAGCGGTTCATGAAGCGGTGTTACACTTCAGAACTATGTTGGAAGGCAGACACTTCAAGATTCTCACCGATTCCAAGGCTCTCACGGAAAATTTACATCTAGAGAATCAGTCCGATTTGGTTAAAAGATGGGTGATAAATCTCAGCGATTTCTCTTATGAATTCGATCACATTAAAGGGGACACCAACCCAGCGGACTATATTTCGCGAAATATAAATAATATTATTACGGATACAAATTTACACAATAATTTATTTTCCGTTAATCCCGCATTATCTAATGAGAATATTAAACAACATCAATATTCAGACGAGAAATTAAGCAAAATAATTCAGAAAATAGAACAAGGTAAAGAAAACAGAAATACCAAAAGGTATACTTTAAATGAAGAGAAGATGCTAATTTTAAAACCGGGGAAACAGAAAACAGAACTAATTATAGCGCCGGATGCTTTAAAGATTGCTTTGATGGAAGAAGTGCACAAACCGCATTTTGGTTTTGACAAAACCTATGAAGCCATGAAAAGTAGAATATTTTGGCACGGAATGTATACAGATATTCGAACTTATTGTGCCAATTGTGTACCATGTAACACCGCAAAGCCACATAAAAAAATGAAAGTTCCTATTCAAAAAATGGTTAAGGACCATGAGATAGGGAGTGTATTACATGCGGATATCGTCGGAAAGCTTCCACTTACACTTCGCAAGAATAAATTTATTCTCACGATTATGGATTCTACTTCAAGATTCCTAGAAGCCATACCTATTCGCAATGTCGAGTCCCAGACTATTCTCAATGTCTTTAATAAATACTTCAGTTATTTTGGATTGCCAAAACAGTTAAAATTAGATAATGGGCCATATTTTAGGGGAGCGGTATTCAAAGAGTACATGCGTGCTCTAAACATTGAAATTCGCTTCAGTTCAGTTTACAGAGCCCAAGGAAATGGCCTGATAGAAGTCGTGAATCGAATACTGAAAGGATCACTGACAGCCATGGCACAAAGTTCCTTACAATGGGACATTCGCCTAGAGTTTTTCAAACTCCAATACAATATGGCGAAGCACAGAGCGACGGGATTTTCACCCGCCTTCCTTTTTTTGGAAGAAATTTACGCACTCCTTTTACTGCACACATGCCAACAGAACAAATTCACACTCAGACATATGTCAAAAACCGAATGGACCACATGCAGGAGGTTAGACTGCAAGCGTTGGCACAACAGGAGAAAATGATGGCCGAATATGTGAAAGAGGAAGACCTTGATAAAATTACAACACTTGAACTAGGACAACAAGTTTACCTTAAGTCCATTAACCCTACTGTTTTACAAAAAAAATTTGAAGGCCCATTTAAGGTGGTTCGAAAAGTGCGAAATAACAATTACATTTTACAAGATGTAACGGAAGAAAGTAAAGGAACTATAAAAAGACACATTGACAGACTCTGGGCACCAAAGCATGCTGACAGGTGCAAAACAGAGGAGTCAAGCTCATCGGAGGAAGAATAGTGGGAATAAAATACCATTAAAAAGGGGTAGTAAGATGTTACTGTTACAGAAAGACTAATAGCTTAAACAGTTTATGTAAAAATTTTAGTTGCGGTTTGCAGAATTCTACTAACTGTCAAATTTAAATATTCTCAAAAAAGCGATGGCATACTCAACTAGGGTTGAAAAAAAAAAAAATAAATAAGTAAAATAAAATAACATAAAATAAGATATCCCTGGCACATTTTTCAAATTTTGATAAGAAATAATTTCATAGTAAAAGCGACCCAAGGTATCACAAACAATAATAAAAAAAACAAAGAAAATCACATAATCAATTGAATAAATATTTGGATAAAGACAAATAAGCAAGTAAGTAATAATAAATCCCTAGGCTAGGTTACGCAGGGCAATAAAATCTCTGAGGCGGTGTGAAAGATTTTGGTGACGTACCAGGTAGGCGCGGAGTGGGGATTTGTTTATCAACAAACATCCCCAGTTGCCATGTCAACAAGCATTGCTGACAACTTCGCGGAAGGAAGGGTCAGTAAAGATAAAAATAAATAAATAAAAATAGATAAATGAGGGTATCACTTACTCGGTTGATGTCTTCTTCGCGAGGGTGCACTCTTTGGGTGTGTGTCTATTCCTTGGGGGAAAATCCAGGCGTCCCTGACACACACCAATTTTTTCCATATTACACCAAAAAAAAAAAAATAATAACTAAAATTCACAAACACACACCGGGGGGGAGTTTTCCGTATGCGTCCCCCGGTCTTTTCCTGTTGACACTGATACATTCTGGACGTTAATTTCTGTTTCCTCCAGGGGCGTGAAACGGTAGCAGTTGGTTCCTAGCTCGTCCGCTTGGTCAGGTTGGCAGGGGCCACATCATAAAAAGGAAAAAAAACGAAATCAGTAAACAGATAAACAAATATCGAACATTCGTTTTTCAGGGTATCATTTTGTTTTAATTTCGTGTTTTTTTTTTGGAAAATTTAGATAACGATTTTAAACTCTTAGAGAACGATAAAATAATAATAATAATAATAATAATAATAAGACGAAAGGAAATAATTCAGTTAATTAATTAAGTGATAATGATAATAATGACAGAATTTATTTTCTTGTTTCTATAAATTAAGGCTCACTTTTCAAAAGACTGCATGAAATTGGGAAATGAATCGGTCAAAAGATCATTTCATTCACATTTGCGTGGTAAAGCCAAGCCGTTAAAAAAAAAAATTAATTAATTAATTAATTAATTAAGTTACATTATGTTTTTTTTAATTTAACTAAACAATTTGGATTTAACATTTAATCTCATTAACTAATTCGTTAAGCTGAGTTTTAAAAAAAAATAAAAATTAATAATAATGAATAATAAAGTATATATACATATAATTCCAGCTGTGTAAAATTTTTTAATTACTAGGATGCTAATTGCATATTAAGTTCCAACACTAATTGGAAATTTTTGCGGGCAAAATTTTCTTAACTGCAGTAATTGGTGGCGGGCAATTAATATGTAATTAAAAACAATAATAATAAATAAATAAATAAATAAAAGTTTTTTTTTTCCATTTAAGTTAGGTTAAATGTTCTAAGATATTATTTCTTAATAAGTAGATAGGTAGTAAAAAAAAAAAATAAATAAATAAATAAATAAATACATAACAGAAATAATAATACAAAAAAATAATAATAATATTAATAATTATTATAATGATTAATAAATAAATAAATAAATTTTATCGGTTTTAATATATTCAAACTTTTTTTTTTTAAATGAGCATTTGGAGATAATCTTAAAAGTTGTCAGTGATTCAGAGGCTTTTAAGTACTATGCATTTCAACGTGGGCTGCTCATCTAAAGGGGAACCGAAATTGATAAGATTCCCATATGCATATTTATGAAATTAATTCGATAACGGATTTTAGGAAATAAATGTATGGCATTCCGGTAGTGGACATATACCATTTAATAATCATTTAGCGTGGAGATGACTTAGTTCACACGATCTTGTAGGCTTGAAGTCATTTTTTTTTCCTCCTTCTCGCTAAGTGTTTGTAATTATAAGGCCGTGATTAGATGATAATAAACTTTAAAGGATATTTGTTTTATATAAAGATGGTAATTTGGTAACATATTTAACGGGAAATGGAGTTTTGTCTTAATATTGAATTGCATGAAAGACCACGTGCATGTTATTTGGTGATCTCAATTTACGGGTCAAGACGAAGGGTTAGTTTAAACAATTGGCTTATAGTCAGTTTTAATAATTAAGCTTTTAATATATATCAAAAAATTATATATATAGATATAAATATCATTAAATAAATAAATAATGAGAATAATAACTCGTAAACTTACATCATAATTCGCAGCCATACTCCATGTGACGGGGCAAATCAGGAAGGTAGATCTGAGGTGAGTTGAGGTGTTATGCATACGGAAGGATCGCAAACGCTATTCACCTGCAGGGTTGAAAAAAAAAAAAAAAAAAAAGGGTGCGTTCAGGGGGCGTGTTAGAAACGCATTATCCCAGGTAAAGAAGCATTTAGGTGTTGAACCGGTCGTGGTATGGGATTAGGCCAGCATTTTCAGGTGTACGAGGAAGGAATGAATCACCTGTTCAGTAGGGCTACATGATTGACAGAAACGGGGTGAGAGTATGACCCGAGGTCACGCAGCTTTCCGATTCTTATCATTGAGTAGAAGTTTTTTTTTTCTTCTTTCTGTCGGACAGAAAAAATTAACAGTGACAGAACGGGGAGTTATTATTTTCAACATGTTAGAATTAACATGAGAATTTTTACGCTTAGGCGTTTAAAAAAAAAAGAAAAGGAAATAGAGAAATAAATAAAAAAAAAATAAAATAGGAAAGAAGGGAAAATTATTAAAGAAAAATTTCACCTTTTTTCTTTTTATTCATTCTTTGTTGTTTAATAATTCGAAAGAATTGTATGTATATAATAAAATTACAACAATCATATGAATGGACAATACAAATGGTAACTGAATTAATCCATAAAATTGGGTCAAGTAGTAGATGAATATCATAAAGTTACAACATCATGAATGTGTCATGTTTTCAGATTGCTAGGACTGTTTTTGTGTCCATCTAAAATATTTGTCTGTTTGCATTTATTAATTAGATATAGTGCTGAATTCATTCATTAATATGTGTAAATATTGTAAAGTGGAAGACATGCCATTTCATCGAACTCAGAAGAGTATTGCTATTATATATATATATATATATATATATATATATATGTATGTATGTATAGATATACATTTGTTCCTTTTGGTTTGTTTTGGCCTAATTTTGGTTTCAATTTTAGTAGCACTAGATATAATTAAATAATTTGAAAAAAAAAAAAAAAAAAAAAAAAATCTGAGAATGTGGATGTACAGTTTTATATTGGATTAAACTCTTTGCTCTATTGGTATATTGTTGATATACTCATATGTATATTTTATCCAAATCACGTGTATCTATAGGATTTTTTTTTCTCAACAACGTATAGAGAGGTAGAGCTACACAAAAACTTTTATTGCTCTATATAAATATGTATATATATATACATATTTTGAATGTATACTCATTATCATAATTTTTCTCTCAGGTATCTTACATATTCAGTTATGTATGTGTAATTGTAAGATTTTGCCTGAATTGGGTTTTATATATTGTATGATGCATGTATTGTGTTAAAAATAATTATCAAGAATCATTGTAAAGTTGAATACTGATCCTTACATATCACAGTGTATTATATCTTTTTGTTTTGTATGGTCTGTTTGGCTATTTAGATATTTTGAATTTGGTGAGTGCTCTATCTTAGACACACCGGTTATATTTAACCACAAAATTTAAATTTTTTTGTACTAATGATAATATTTTATCTCTAAATTGTTTGGGAATACTTAGGAAATGTGTACATATATGAACTGTTCTTTATTAAAGTCACACACGTAATTTACAAATGAACATTTTCCTCTGCATGAACTTTAGTCTACAATATGATTCTGTATAGATGAACGTGGACTGATATCATCTATGTGATCTATAGATTATCTGCAATGGTGATGGACTTCTAGGGTATGCAATGCTAAAGAAAACTGGACGTTTTCTTTCTTTTAGTACGGGGGGAAAGATAATGTAAGGAAAGTACATTATCGGGACTTTCCCATAAGTCGCCTCAGTTGAAAGATTTAGGATGGCAAATTTATGACCAGAGACTCGCTGGCGACAATTTTAAGCCATAAAAGTCAAATAAGAAGAACTTTGATTTAAGTTGGTCTGGGAGATAATATCAAAGAACACACACGTAGTTCCGAGAAAGAAAACAACACGCTACAGAAACAACTGATGCATAGCCATTGGTTGGGGTTGGTAAAGAGGAGGTGAAACTGACCCTCTGTTATGCAAATTTCAGTTAAAACGGGAGATCAACTACCCAATGAAAAAAAAGAAGGATGGGCTTAAAGCACTGTCATGCAAATTTTGGGCAGAACGAAGTACGGCCCACCGTGGTGATGAAAAAGGAGTTGTGAAAAAGAATGAAAACAGAACACACATCGATCTCAGAAGCGAAAGGAAGAGGTGAAATAAAATGACGCGATGAATTTTGTGCGGTCCGAAAGAGGAAAATAGAGTGAGTGGCAATTCTGATGGTAAGAAAGCAACGAACCCGAACAACATATATGGAGAGTGGGGAAGTTAAGCTAAGTTTTGTGAAATGAACATTTTCAATAAGTGCAGTGCTATTTAGTTAGCGGAAACAGTGCTCTGATACAAAGAGAAACTTCTTCAATCAATGTGTAGAGGTAAATATGACTCTGACCTAAGTAAATCCCCAGTTTATTTGATTTTATCAAAATATTATAAGAGAAGCTGGTAGTGTGACCTTAGTCACAAATGGAAGTCAGTATTTTAATTGTAAACAAATAATGTTGTCAAAGATCAATTTAAATATAAATACAAACAAATATAAGTATCCTTTGCAAGGATCAAAGTGTTAATGCCAATATTATAGGAGAAATTTTGTTAGGAAATTAAATCAGATGTGTTCTGATAAATCTTTTTTTTCTTGAAATAACTGTAAATATTGTAAATAAATAATAGTGTTAATTATTTGGAGTCTTCTCATTTAAATTATCTAGTATGTGTTTGTTTATTTAGATTTCCATTTTAAAAGTCAGCTAAGGGCAAGAATGATCATTCTCAAAAAGGGTAATGGGCTACTTCGAAATTACACAATGCAATGGGGGGAACATATCCAAAATTTAATCTCTATGGATTCCTTTTATTATTATTTTCTGAATAAATTAATTTATTCTATTAGCCAACCCCAGAGAAACCTTTATGTATTTAATTCTAAGCTTTAATTTTGATCAACTTGTCCCAGCAAAAGGGTTATGTTGGAATGGGCAGCAATTAGAAGGGAAATTAAAGGATAAAATCTTAAATAAATATTATAACTGAGCCATGCATATTTCTCTTCAACAGTTAGGTAACATGATTCTATGTTAACGTATTTCGTTTCATATTGTTATATCAAATTTTAACAATAATTTAAGAATTAACATATTAATTCAAACAATTAAATACATTAACCCAACATGAGTGAAAAATTGACCAGGTCAGTGTCAATTTTTCGCTGATGATGAGTTAATGTATTTAATTGTCTGAATTAATATATATGTTCTTAAATTATAAAAAAAGGAATCAGACGTATTGTGTATATGTGCTTTAATAAAAATATTTGATCAACTTCATTTAATGAAGTTATAATAAACAAGTGGGTAAGTGTGATAGACGATCGCACAAAGGGTTTCGTTTAATATTCCTTTCAAAACACTTTATCCTTTCTTTAATAAATCCAAATAAATTTCATTTTCCAATCTATATATATATATATATATATATATATGTCACGTTTTTACTTGTATCACCATATTTTTTGTAGAATCATTATCCAGGCAAGGGCTTCCACCGAGGAATTTGCAGTCGGGCGCCGAGATAGTGTGTGTACAGAATGCAAATAAGAGGCTGTCGGTTCCAGTTCACTTTTATTCGAAATCAAAAGGAAAATGGCCATGTTTTACTAATTACGATGCTAATTCCGAACATGATGATTTTGATACCGTGGAGAAACTTGGTGACTTAATTTAATATTTAAGAAGACATTTTTGTTCTTACAGGCAGTCGTTTTTTCTATCAGCAGCCAAGGAGATTATTCCATCGTCGTGAAGTACGCGCCGAGGTTACATGTACAATCGGCTCCAGGAATAATACCAACTCTACGCGGGAAACTCCGCGTATATCTATTATCTAACCCCCAAGAATACATTTTCATTAAAAAGTCTTTCGACCAATTAGCGCAACGAGACTAAATTCTTCGGCGCTCTGATTTTCGAAGCTATTAGACCGTAAGCTGAAAAAAATGCGGGAAAAATATTTCTAGAACATGACCGAACAATCTAATTCCTTCGAATAAATAATAAGAAAAAAAGTCCTTCCGGCCTGTACCAGGAGGAAAAGGTAGCTTTCCTATATCTTCGTTTTAAAATTTTAGCTAATGTTACACGAAAACAGCAAGCTAAAATGCAAAGAAATGTTTACAAAAGATTCGTTAATACTGAATTTGAATAAGAAATTCGCCAAATTATTGAGCAATAGCCAAATTGGCTTCATTTTTGAAGACTTATTTTAGTCGCCAAATTTGGCGATATTTCGTCAAATTTGGCATAGGTGATATTTCGTCAAATTTGGCATATTTCGCCAAATGTCGATAATTTTGGCGAGAATTTGGCGCTAACGGATATGAATATATAGTTTTATGCGTATGATTGGGAAAATTATTACAACAATGAAAGAAAAAAAAATCGCGTTAATGTGCTGTTTTGTTTCAAAATGTCAGCCGCCCTAGAATTTCAAACTGCTCTATCTCAGCCATTTTTTAAGATAGAGGTAAACCGAAAAATGCTCTGGAATCCTTGTATTAAGGCCTAACACGTAATTATAAAATAAATTTGAATTTTTATTTTTTTTGTATATTTATTTTAGTTTTAAATTTTTAAATGGCCGCCATATTAAAACAAAATGGCGGACCAAGCTGGCCAATGAACTTGGTCGAGACATTAGTGACCTTAATACACACAATTAGTTTCATCAAAATCGATTCATAAATACGGGCGTTATCGTATGACATAGGTCAGATATATATATATATATATATATATATATATATATATATATATATATATATATATATATATATATATATATGGATATATATATATATATATATATATAAATCAACATTTGAACGGAGGGTGGTTTTGGGGTCTGGGGGTCATGATCGGTGAAAATATATCGAAATTTTCCGGAACTGCTTTCCTCCGAACGACTGCAATAGGTAGCTTTATATTTTTAGGTAGCTTTCAATACAAAAAAGTCCATCCGGCCTGTACCGGGAGGAAAAGGTAGCTTTCCTATATCTTCGTTTTAAAATTTTAGCTAATGTTACACGAAAACAGCAAGTTCAAATGCAAAGAAACGTTTACAAAAGATTCGTTAATACTGAATTTGAATAAGAAATTCGCCAAATTATTGAGCAATAGCCAAATTGGCTTCATTTATGAAGACTTATTTTGGTCGCCAAACGCCAATTTTGGCGCTAACGGATATGAATCTATAGTTTTATGCGTATGATTGGGAAAATTATTACAACAATGAAAGAAAATAATTTGCAAGTAATGGCGTTAATGTGCTGTTTTGTTTCAAAATGTCAGCCACCCTAGAATTTCAAACTGCTCTATCTCAGCCATTTTTTAAGATAGAGGTAAACCAAAAAATGCTCTGGAATCCTTGTATCAAGGACTAACACGTAGCTTTCGGCATGCATTCATTAATGATTACCATTGATGGCAACAAAGTGGCTAGCTTTCGGCTTGCATTCATTAATGATTGCAACGAAGTGGCTAGCTTTCGGCTTGCATACATTAATGATGCCCATTCATGGCAACAAAGTGGCTAGCTTTCGGCATGCATTCATTAATGAATAGCATTGATGGTATGTGGATGGCTGGCTTAAGGCTAGTTTACATTTATGATGACCAATAAATTAACATTTATGGCCAGCTTTGGGGTAGCTTTTATTCTTAACAAACGCAGGTGGCATGGCTATGGCGATCTTCTGGCTAGATTTTATTCACGATGATCGTTAATGGCCAAACTGTGGCTAGTTTTCATTAATAATTGCCACTTAAAGTATAACTGTGGCCAGTTTCAGGCTATCCGTCAATTATGATTAACCACTTGTGGCACAATTATGGGCATCTTAATGTAGTTATGGCCAATTCTGTTGCGGCCACATTGTGGCCGGCGTGACAGTTTTTTTAAGTTGCCGTTACGGCAAACGATTGCGGCCCCTCATCTACTAGTTTGGGCCAAGGATAACGTAGCCATCAGTGGCCCGCAAGTTCTGTGTTAGTTGGGACGTAATTAAAAAATAAATTTGAATTTTTAACTTTTTTGTATATTTATTTTAGTTTTAAATTTTTAAATGGCCGCCATCTTGAAACAAAATGGCGGACCAAGCTGGCCAACGAACTCGGTCGAGACATTGGTGAGCTTAATACACACAATTAGTTTAATCAAAATCGATTTATAAATACGGGCGTTATCGTATGACATAGGTCAGATATATATATATATATATATATATATGATATATTCCTGTCGAAAATTGGCACATTATAGACGATCGCTATTGCTGTCGACTAGGACGTTCTTTCCACCAGACTATCGGAACATCTCAGTCCGAAACCACTAAAATTACCTGATAATCATATCGAGGTAGCCGCAGTCGAGATCGTTGTAATGTAGTCATGACACCCGGACAGGGCATCACTTCGAGTCACTCACCATGAAGACAAATCTCGAAGTATATCACATCGGAAATCTTAGTGTATTTGCAGTCGTAAAAATTGAGCAGAGGCAGTGAAATCCAGAAGAAATTTCCCAAAAACATTAAAAAGAAGACTTAATAACTTAATAGATGAGCAGTGGCTTTATTGTGATCACAGAGATGAAAGCAACTCCACCAACTTTCGCTTCATAAAAAACTGAACACATTTGAAGATCTTGAAGAATTAGCCGAGCTTGAAGAACATACTACCGATGCATTAGTGTAGACTCCCCAGTGACGGCAATTAGATGACAACCACTAATTCGTGTAAATTCTGTCTCCGAAGCCAGTGTAACCGTATAAATACTTCAAAATTTGGCCCAAAGGTACAAAACGCGCGAACAAGCTGGTCCACTCGCATCCATGTTCGGAGGGCGCTAGGGGGATAAAGAAGGCGGAGCTTTCTCGCTAATGGATGAAAAAATGAGGCCACGAAGACGTGTCTCTGACGTATGATTAAAACTCTTTAACAGAAGCGGCAAATTAAAAAGGTAAAAAGGCCTTTGGGTGCGAAAACCGCTTGGAATCATGGGATGCCGAATGAATTAAATAGAAATAAAAATGGTATTATAAAAGTTCCAAAGAATAAAAATTAAATGTCTCAAAAGAAGAAATTAGGCAGGTGCGTTTAGAGGCAGTGTTGCAATTTAAGAGAATAAGGTTTTAATAAATACGTGTAGCTTTTAACAGATTAAGATTTTTAGAATGATAAATAACAGAATATTTTGATTAAGTTATGGAATAAAATACAAAATAGATTTAAGAGATATTTTAAAAAGAGAGGGAAAAAAGAATTGAAGAATTTGGAATAATTTAACTAAAGAAATAGGGCGAAAATTTTTTATTATTACATATCCCCCCACCCAAAAAGACGAATGAACCGGTAGGTCATATGACCTGCAAGTTCATTGAAGGGAAATGTTACACGGACTTGGATTACAATTTATCAACTGGAGGAAGTCAAAATAAGTACATTTCCAAAATTTATTCATTAATGCCCAATAACATTAAATTTAATAACTATAACGCGAATTGGTGGAGTTGTTAATAAAAATACAATTACAAGATATTAATCTTGTTAACAATGACATAAAAAGCTTTAGAAAATATTAAACAAAATAAGAAAAGAATTGTAACACTTTAAAATAATAGATAACATACTTCCAGAGTATCATCTTACAAAATTTGTTGCAAATTGGTTGTAGAATTGTTGCTTAATTTGTCGTTCAGTTCTCGTCTGAGTGATAGTCCATCCAAAAAAGTTATTTGCATACCTCACAAACTGAACAGTTTACAAATTGAAAGAGAAAAATCCTTCAAATTTTAGATCTTACTGATCTTCCTTATGAAAGTCTATTTCAGAATTAAAGTTCATCTGAATGCTTTATATTTACTAGCAACAACTCGAAAATAGTACTAAGATTAATATTAACAACAATAAAACACAAATAATACAATAATAATAATAATAATAATAATAAGAATATCAACAATAAAAATTTTAAAATAATAATATTTAACAATAACAATAATCATAAGTTAATTTTCAAATATTAAACTTATGTTTGTCTGAAAAACTCAGTCCTGAATGGAATGCTAAGAAAAACTTAAGAGAAATGAGTATTTTGTTATGGTATAGTTTGTCTGACAAATGGTAATTACTCTAAAAAGGCAAATAGGTAATGTAAGCAGTATAAGAGTTTTTTACTCAACATCAAAATTACTATTACCATTATTACCTTTATAACTTCCATTACCTTTACTACTTTATTACTTGTTTACTTCTAGAAGTAAAAATTTATATATCTCAACATATTCAAATTCAAGTAGTATTCAAATTCAAGTAATATTTAATCTCAATATCAAATTATAAATAGTATAACTAATAATAATAATATTCAACAATAAGTTCAGCAATAACAAGCATTATAATTCAAAAATATCACACTCTTCCTTTAATTACTTTCTTAAGTATATAATTAATATCTCATCCATATAGTAGTGAATGAGGTATGAAATATACTCAATAAAATACATAATACAAAAAAAAGGAATAAATAAGAAAAATTCGTGAAAACAATCATTATTGTGTAGATGATGGTTATGTAACTATCTTGCTTTCAGTCAAACAAGAAAACATAAGTTGTGAAATGAAAAAATGGGACCTTGTAGCATATTAAGAAAGGTTGGACAATTCTCAATTAGTATTAAGATATCATATTTGATTAGTTTAAGATATAATTTAATCCAGTTTATTTTATTAGTTTAGTTAATACTGTTTAATTTATTATTCTAATCTAATCCAATTCAGTATCAGAAACTCCTAACTTAAATCAACTAAATTACACCAGCATAAAAAGTTGACTCAAGTGGAAACTTCAACAGTGACACTCTCGTGTGCACAATCAAGAACACCACGGTTATACAGAAGAGAATTGATTAGTTAATTATTAATTTATTTTATTTCGTTTATTTTTGGATTATATTAAAATCAAGACGAAACTATAAATTTAACATTAGTTTGTTGTTGGTTCTCATGGGATAATTTTAATTGATCAGGAGGATAATAAGGGCGTAATTTTGATACATGTACTATTTCAGTAGGTTTATTTTGAATTTGTCTATCAATTTCAAAATTGACATCAGATAACTTATTAAGGATTTGATAAGGACCACTAAAGACTTGTGAAAGTTTTCTGGTATTAGGATATTGGAACTCTTCATAAATTACAAGATCTCCAATCTCAAATTTTGGTTCTAGATAATTTCGATCATAATATTTTTTACTTCTCCAATAGAATTCATCAGTGCGTTTTTTAGCAAGTTTAAGGGCTTCTTGAACAGGAGGGTAATAATTTTGTTGAAGAGGAGAATCATAGGGTAATTGGCCAAAAAGTAAGTAAGCAGGAGGGAATTTAGTGATAGAATGAGGGGTATTGTTATACTCATTAACTACTTCTGTCAAAATTTTTGTCCAAGGAATTTTGGAGTTGGTAGAATTGACTTTACACTTCAATCTAGTAACTATTGTCTGGTTCGCTCTCTCACATTTGCCATTCGTTTGAGGATGATGTGATGTGGTTAAACGTTGCTTAATATTGTGGTTTCGCAGAAATTTTTTAAATCTAGATGAAGTAAAGGCTGCATTTCTATCACTTAAGACTTTTTGATGGGTCTGGACATTAAGAATTTTATTAAAACAGAATAATTGTTGTGGTGTTTGAATATTAAAAACTTGGTTTAGACAATTAGTATAAGTTTCTGTGGTAACACTTTTTGAGGGGAAAGCCCAAACATATCTAGTAGCATGGTCGATGATGATGTGTAGATATTTTTTGGTGGAGTTATAATAATTGAATCCTCCCACAGTATCAATAGAAAGACATTCAAAAGGTTGATCTGTGGTGTGCATAGCTTGTAATAAGCCAAATTTTTTCTGTCTGGGTTTTTTATTCTTTTGGCAAATATCACAATGTTTTACAAAACTGGTTACATCTTGCGTCATGTCAGGCCAATAATAATTAGGGGAGATTAAATTTAACATTTTTTGGATACCAGGATGACCAAATTTTTCACGAGCAACATTTAGTATTTTTCTCCTTAAAGACATGGGGACTACTATTTTTCTAAAACCTTTCTTTTTTACTATCATAAGTCCATTTTCCTTTAGATAATTTTTACCACACACATTATCTTTTTCCTGCCTCTCTATAATTTCTTTAACGTCCAGAAGAAAAGTAAGTGGTTGAATAAAATGTGAAATTGGGTTTCTCGACAACATGTCGGCTTCGACATTTGTGGATCCCTTTTCGTAAACTATATTATATTCAAACATGCTCAACTTCAAAGACCATCTAAATAACCTGCCTCTCAAATGTTTAGTATTTTTTAACCATACAAGAGATGCATGATCAGTATGAATGGTAAATTTTACACCATGAAAATAATGATAGAATTTGTCTAAGGTGTCAATGATGGCAAGACACTCTAACTCGGTAATAAAATAATTCTTCTCATAACTTCTCAATCCTCTAAAGTAATAAGCAATTGGATGTAAAAAATTATTACTATCAGGTTGTTTTAAGACTGCACCTACTGCCACCTGTGAGGCATCAACAAACATATGGAGGGGTAACTTAGGGTCATAAATTTTTAAGATAGGTTTGGCTATTAAGGCATCTTTTAATTTTTGAAAAGAATTTTGACAATCTGTATTCCATTCCCATAGTGTATTTTTTCTGAGTAATCTGTTAAGAGGGACTCGAATTTCGGCATATTTATCTATAAACTTGTGATAAACATTGATAGATCCTAAGAATCTCTGAAGTTCCTTTACATTTGAAGGGGGTTTTAGTTTTTTTATTACTTCAATATTAGCATTAGCAGGAGTTAATGTGCCATTCTGGATGGTATATCCTAAGAAGTTAATTTTATTTTGGACAAAATTGCATTTAGAGAGTTTAAGTTTAATGTTTTCGCGTCTATATAATTCAAATATTTGGTTTAAATGTTGCATATGTTCTTCTAATGAGGAAGAAAAAATAATGATATCATCAAAATAATGGCAAGCAAAGTCTATTTTGTATTTAGTAAGTATTCTTCTAAGGGTTCTATTAAATATCGGGGGGCCTAATTTAATCCCGAAAGGCAGAACTAACCATTCAAAGAGCCCAAAGTTGGTAGAAAAAGCCAATTTTTCAGTATCGGATGGATATATGGGTATGTGCCAGTAGCCAGAGGCTAAATCTAAAGTTGAAAAATACTGCGCACTACTCAGTTTATCTAAAATTCCATCGATACGAGGTAGGGGTTCTGCGTCATTTTTCATTATTGCATTTAATTTTCTATAGTCAACACATAATCTAGTTTTTTTACCTTCTTCTCTTTTCATTACTAATGTTGCTCTCTTTAATTAAACCAGCATCTAATAGTGAATGAATTTGATCCGAAATCTCTTTTTCTTCTAAAGGGGAAGTTCTGTATGGCCTCAGAGATATTGGTAGGTCAGAATTAAGAAGAATACGTTGCGGTTCGATATTAATTCTCCCGACATCAAATTTATTTTTAGAAAATATATCTAAATAATCCCTTATACTTTCCCTTAAAGTTTCATTTTCTATAGAATTTATTTCCCCAATTAATTTAGAATTATCAACATTAGATGGAACAAAGGATTGAGGAGATATGATCTTTCCATAATCGGGTTGCACTCTCTGATAATCATAGTTAACATTAAAATGAAGTAACCTTAATTTATCACTGGATATGTTCTTAGATTCATTTAAAACAAGGTCTCCTTGTAATACTCTACATGTAGCACAGTCAATAATTAAATTAAACTTACAGCATTCTTTTAAACCTAGTATAGCATAATCTAAATTTGTATTACATATTAAAAATCTAATATTTTGTTGCACATTACCTAATTTAAACAATAAATTACAAGCTTTATCTATTACAACAGTTCCTTTGGCTTGGCCAATAATAACAGGTGGAATATTTATAACTTTAGCATTTAAGAATTTAACAAATTTAAAAGGCAAAATACTTATGGTTGAGCCAGAGTCAATCACACAAGGTAGTTCCCTGTTATTTACATATCCTGATACAATTAACTGTCATATATTATCAGTAGATGGTTGTGGTTGACTAAGAGGGGGTGCAGAAGATTGCAGAGGCCTAACATTGAATACACAATCCCTCTCCCAGTGATAAGCATTTTGGATACCTCTATTTAAACACATTCGACATGGTCGACTAGGAAGCCTTCTTTGATAATGATTGACAGGCAATCTGGGACTAACGAACCTGGAAGTTGAAGGGTTAAAATTAGTTGCTGCTTGGAAATTTGGATTCCTGTAATTAGGTTGAGGGCGAATCCAATGTCTAGGTGAATTAATTGGTTGAGAAAAAGGTCTGGAATTTTGAGACATATTTCTAACATTACTATTATTGTTACTGCTAGAATGAGATGGAATGACAACAAGTTGTTTAACTAATCTATACCAATCGGTAGTAGATTCAGGAGGATTTACTATTAAATAGTTCTGGTATTCAGGTTTTAAGCCATCTGTCAATCCTTGTAAAATAATAGTTTCACATAGTTTAAGTTGTCGACCTATCTCTATTTTCTGACGGAAATAATTTTCTAAGTTGTTTAGGTCATGCAATTTCAGCGAGGCGAAATCAGAAAAACGGGGGACTGTTACTTTCAGAAATTTTTCAGTTAAGATCTCAGCAATTTTTTCATACTCTTTACAATCTAGACATTCATTAACATACACCTTTAATGCTTCGCCCTTCAAATATTTGGAAATATTGTTGATTTTCCACTCTTTTTTATCTGGAGGGGCTGATCCTTCAAAGTGTCTAAGCCAAGACACAACATTCATCCCACTTTCTGGGTCAAAAATAATAACATTAAGCTCTTTTTCAGCCATTTTGGTTTGAGTACCCTTACTTTCAACAATAACTTTAACAAACCCTGACTTTAATAACATGTAAAAAAAATAACAATGTATAAAGAATTCTTTAACTTAACAACAACTGTAAATATCTAACTCTTAATAATTTAAATAACAAACTAAATAATATTCAACAGTAAAAAAGTCCAATTCATATTAAAATTCATTTCACTTAAATAGTAAATGTAAACTACTACTATAATCTTTCTATAAATAGATCCACTATATATGAATATCACAATTTAGAATGAAATAAATAAAACACTTTTTTAAAATAAGTATCATTATTTCGTAAGAACAATTTTTTTGGCTCTTGAATTGTACTCTCAGAATATAGCATCAAAAAACAAAAGTAATAAAATAAACAAATAAATTAACTGCACAATAATTTTACCCTTTCAATGTTACTCAACTTTCTTTTGAGATAACACATTTTTTTTTTTTTTCTTCACATTAATAAACTTCAAAAGCTATTTTTGCGATTATTATGCAATCAGTGAAGCTGTAATTTCAGATAATCTAATAAATTTTTATGCATTTTTAGAATGGCATAGAATATGTTCCAATACATGTTACTTGAAAAGAGATTACTCATATATTTTTTCCATAAATAGAAATTATTTCCTATGAATAAATATCACCGAATGAAAAGGGACTATAATTAAATGATAAAATAAGAACATAAAATGAAGTTACTCTTGTAAAATGAAGTAATATAGGAATAAATATCAGAGCAGTTCAAAACTTTCAGTAATATTTGTGAGCTTAACCAAATAAAATTAATTTTTTAACAATACATAAGAATAAATATTAAATTTTGTAAGTTCTAAATGTTCAGGATAAAAGGAACAAAATTCTTCTAAAGTATTCTAAGAACAATATTTGTTCTATATAAGCCAATAATAACAAATCAATAAAATAAGAAATCAATAAAAATAAAAGAATAATTTAACTTACAGACGTCACTTCTGGGATAAATTTATAAACACTTATGAGTGATAATTTGACAACTAATCGGTAGTTGTTCTCCAATATCACTGGGAAGTCTCCAAAATGTTTTTATTACACAGGTCATCAGTTATCCTGACCGGCTTTTTTGATACATTCCTGTCGAAAATTGGCACATTATAGACGATTGCTATTGCTGTCGACTAGGACGTTCTTTCCACCAGACAATCGGAACATCTCAGTCCGAAACCACTAAAATTACCTGATAATCATATCGAGGTAGCCGCAGTCGAGATCGTTGTAATGTAGTCATGACACCCGGACAGGGCATCACTTCGAGTCACTCACCATGAAGACAAATCTCGAAGTATATCACATCGGAAATCTTAGTGTATTTGCAGTCGTAAAAATTGAGCAGAGGCAGTGAAATCCAGAAGAAATTTCCCAAAAACATTAAAAAGAAGACTTAATAACTTAATAGATGAGCAGTGGCTTTATTGTGATCACAGAGATGAAAGCAACTCCACCAACTTTCGCTTCATAAAAAACTGAACACATTTGAAGATCTTGAAGAATTAGCCGAGCTTGAAGAACATACTACCGATCCATTAGTGTAGACTCCCCAGTGACGGCAATTAGATGACAACCACTAATTCGTGTAAATTCTGTCTCCGAAGCCAGTGTAACCGTATAAATACTTCAAAATTTGGCCCAAAGGTAC
The DNA here is from genome assembly GCA_963931845.1 of Maratus michaelseni. Classification (NCBI taxonomy): domain Eukaryota; kingdom Metazoa; phylum Arthropoda; class Arachnida; order Araneae; family Salticidae; genus Maratus; species Maratus michaelseni. Next base: position 452,259,498 of record OZ007588.1, read on the forward strand.
AAAACGCGCGAACAAGCTGGTCCACTCGCATCCATGTTCGGAGGGCGCTAGGGGGATAAAGAAGGCGGAGCTTTCTCGCTAATGGATGAAAAAATGAGGCCACGAAGACGTGTCTCTGACGTATGATTAAAACTCTTTAACAGAAGCGGCAAATTAAAAAGGTAAAAAGGATTTTGGGCGCGAAAACCGCTTGGAATCATGGGATGCCGAATGAATTAAATAGAAATAAAAATGGTATTATAAAAGTTCCAAAGAATAAAAATTAAATGTCTCAAAAGAAGAAATTAGGCAGGTGCGTTTAGAGGCAGTGTTGCAATTTAAGAGAATAAGGTTTTAATAAATACGTGTAGCTTTTAACAGATTAAGATTTTTAGAATGATAAATAACAGAATATTTTGATTAAGTTATGGAATAAAATACAAAATAGATTTAAGAGATATTTTAAAAAGAGAGGGAAAAAAGAATTGAAGAATTTGGAATAATTTAACTAAAGAAATAGGGCGAAAATTTTTTATTATTATACATATATATATATATATATATATATATATATATATGGATATATCTATATATATAAATCAACATTTGGACGGAGGGTGGTTTTGGGGTCTGGGGGTCATGATCGGTGAAAATATATCGAAATTATCCGGAACGGCTTTCCTCCGAACGGCTGCAATAGGTAGCTTTATACTTTTAGGTAGCTTTCAATACAAAAAAGTATAAAGCTACCTATTGCAGCCGTTCGGAGGAAAGCAGTTCCGGAAAATTTCGATACATTTTCACCGATCATGACCCCCAGACCCCAAAACCACCCTCCGTTCAGATGTTGATTTATATATATATCTGACCTATGTCATACGATAACGCTCGTATTTTTAAATCAATTTTGATGAAACTAATTGTGTGTATTAAGCTCACCAATGTCTCGACCGAGTTCGTTGGCCAGCTTGGTCCGCCATTTTGTTTCAAGATGGCGGCCGTTTAAAAATTTAAAACTAAAATAAAAGTACAAAAAAGTTAAAAATTCAAATTTATTTTTTAATTAAGTGTTAGGCCTTGATACGAGGATTCCAGAGAATTTTTTGGTTTGCCTCTATCTTAAAAAATGGCTGAGATAGAGCAGTTTGAAATTCTAGGGTGGTTGACACTTTGAAATAAAACAGCACATTAACGCGATTACTCGCAAATTATTTTCTTTCATTGTTGTAATAATTTTCCCAATCATACGCATGAAACTATATATTCATATCCGTTAGCGCCAAATTCTCGCCGAAATTGGCGACATTTGGCGAAATATCGCCAAATTTGGCGACCAAAATAAGTCTTCATAAATGAAGCCAATTTGGCTATTGCTCAATAATTTGGCGAATTTCTTATTCAAATTCAGTATTAACGAATCTTTTGTAAACGTTTTCTTTGCATTTTAACTTGCTGTTTTCGTGTAACATTAGCTAAAATTTTAAAACGAAGATATGGGAAAGCTACCTTTTCCTCCCGGTACAGGCCGGAAGGACTTTTTAGTATTGAAAGCTACCTAAAAGTATAAAGCTACCTATTGCAGCCGTTCGGAGGAAAGCAGTTCCGGAAAATTTCGATATATTTTCACAGATCATGACCCCCAGACCCCAAAACCACCTTCCGTTCAAATGTTGATTTATATATATAGATATATCCATATATATATATATATATATATATATATATATATATATATATATATATCTGACCTATGTCATACGATAACGCTCGTATTTATAAATCGATTTTGATGAAACTAATTGTGTGTATTAAAGTCACCAATGTCTCGACCGAGTTCGTTGGCCAGCTTGGTCCGCCATTTTGTTTCAAGATGGCGGCCATTTAAAAATTTAAAACTAAAATAAATATACAAAAAAATTAAAAATTAAAATTTATTTTTTAATTACGTGTTAGGCCTTGATACAAGCATTCCAGAGCATTGTTTGGTTTACCTCTATCTTAAAAAATGGCTGAGATAGAGCAGTTCGAAATTCTAGGGTGGCTGACATTTTGAAACAAAACAGCAAATTAACACGATTACTCGCAAATTATTTTTTTTCATTGTTGTAATAAATTTCCCAATTATACGCATAAAACTATATACTCATATCCGTTAGCGCTAAAATTGGCGACATTGGCGACAAAATTAGCAAAATTAGTGACATTTGGCGAAATATCGCCAAATTTGGCAACCAAAATAAGTTTTTATAAATGAAGCCAATTTGGCTATTGCTCAACATTTTGGCGAATTTCTTATTGAAATTCAGTATTAAATAATCTTTTGTAACCGTTTCTTTGCATTTTAACTTGCTGTTTTCGTGTAACATTAGCTAAAATTTTAAAACGAAGATATAGGAAAGCTACCTTTTCCTCCCGGTACAGGCCGGAAGGCTTTTTTTGTATTGAAAGCTACCTAATACGTAGGTTTTACCGAGCATGGGCAAGATGCCAAGATAATATTTTACATTGAGACTGAAGTTAGCTTTCATAATTTTGAGAAAGAATCTTGTTTTGTCAGAAAACATAGGGAAATAAAAAAAATATATATGGGTTGTTATTTCAAGAGAGTTAAAATATTGTTAGCTGGGAGATTGATGTTTAAAATAATTAAATTCTAGGATGCATTTATTTAATGAAACAAAAGTGCGTAATTTTAATAGAACAGCGCGATCAGAGCCATTTTTTTAAGAGAATGAATTTAGAATAAAGTATTTTTAGCTAGATGAAATTTTGACAATCGAAATACTGGAACGAGAAAATAATTTAGAATAATGGGATTTACACAGAATTATAGTTTTGATGAGGCCAACGGCGAAAACTTTTTAATTTGTTTCATATATATCTATGTCGTGTTTCCAAGTTCAAATCCGGGAAGAAGGCAGTCGTGCTCGTGATAAATAGGGTTAGCTATGTTATTGGTTTCCCTTTTAGTTCGCATCAGGCGGCCGGGTGGTATCATCAACAACAAGAAATGTCAGTCCATATTTTTGTCGAAGAACCTTTTATTTCCAGTTTAAGACATCTCTTCAGGGAAAATGCTCATTAGCCAACGCTAAACGAAAAAAAATACAACGTTCCATTATTTTCTAGAATCCGTCCCGATTCTTTTAGCAAACACCAGCGTCGAAAAATCCTCTCCGAATTAGGATGATCGTGTTTTTAAACTAGCTTGCGTAATAATACAGAATACGTCACGTGACCCACTTCTATCGAATCAAAAGGTCTCTTTTGGAACTTTATCAATATTTCCGGTGGATTTATTTTGTTGTAAAGTGCAAAAACTTTCTACGCCCATCCAGAATATTCCATAATCTCGTACCAGATGCCTGTCATATCAACAAACGAGCTTATCTGTTTTTGAGGCTGTAGCTAAACTTCGAATTTAATACGTAATAAAAATAATCAGAAGAAAAGAAAATGAATCTTTATAAAAGGGAAAAAAAAAAGAAAGAATTAAAGTTTTTCGGAAATATTTTAATAGACATTTGATATTTAATAATAGGATAACTTTATGAAATAAGGTTTTTTGAGCGGAATATTTTAAGAGATACGATATTTTAGCATTTAAATAAAGAAGTTATAGCAATTTGACCACACGGGAATAATACTAATGAATTTTAATAATGGATTAAAATAAAGATGTTCTATCTAAAGAATAAATTAAAAAAGCTATCGCCATTTTTAGAATAACTACATTCGAATAAATATTATTAAGTGGATTAGGAATAATTGGCTTTACATATGGATAGTAAAAAGCTATTTTAAGAATGAGAATTATTTTAATAAGCTGGGTATATATATACCGAATATTATTGATACCGAATATTATTGAATGGACAAATTTTATAGAATAATTGCGGAAAAAATTTAAATTTTGTAATATTATCCCCCCTCCCTAAAGATTTTGGATGAAGTTAATAGTTAAGTAACTATAAATTCAGACAATATAAATTTAATACCTTAGAAATTTGAATTTTGACTAGTATAAATTTAGAGACTGCCAGCAAGGAGATGGGGAATTTCTGAAGAACTGGAAGACAAAAACAGAAACAAAAATAAAATAATAGTAATCAATTAAATTTAATAGATAAATAAAAATAAAGCTACGAGCATTTCCCCTGTAATAATAATACAAGAAATGGTTACAATCTCACTTACCATTTGTAAGTGCACAAGAAAAATACAATAACAATAAATAATAAATATTAATAAACAAGAAAAACAGGATAATAATAGTAACAGAATTTTGCTTTTACCAAGTTCACAAGCTTTAGAATAAGTAGTCACTAGCAAATTGTTAAAACAAAGTTAAAAAAAAAAAAAATTCGACTTAATTCAAATTTGAGTTCATTAGATCCAACTGTTTTATTTCAGTCTCTTTCTTGGATCGTGATAAGTCCTCATTTTGTTTTTTTTTAAAAAATGGTTACTGCAGTCCCTTTCTTAAAAATACAGTTTTTATGTAAAGGCTGAAAATAAAGACATTACTCCATCAAAATTTTAAAACTGTAGTCATTCTTACCACTTTATAATGACCTTATAATGCTAGCACTTGTCACAACATCTTCTCTTAAGTATCACATTAATTTTCTCACATAATAAACAAGTCAAATTATCTCTTGGTCGTTTATTGTACTTGGAATATGTTATCTTTGTTATATTCCTGTGGGATTTATTATATTTCTGTTGGGATCCCACCATCTTTAACTAATATTTGTCAAACATTTTTTCACTAATAAATAATATAACTCTTCAATAATATAAATAAATGCTATAATAAAATTCAATTCATAAACATAACAATAATAACTTTCAATATAACTAATACTTCTCAACATATGTAGTAATTCATAATATAATTCAATAGTAGAAATAATAATATAATAACATTAGTATAATTTAAGAAAATATCACAGCTTGTTTATTTATTCTTAGGGAAAATATTGGTTGAGGATAAAATAATTACATAGCAAATAAATAAATTTCTTATTTTTTAATTATATAAGAAAGTATTTTTGCCAGTCGAAAGTATACAAAAAAATATATATAATAATTTCAAAATCCAAATAAATTTAAATCTAAATATTTAGAAATTGAACTCTCAACCATTAGTTCCTTACAATAATTTTTTCCTCTGATACCCTTTTACAAAATTATACTGTTAAGTTATAAGTATTCATATCCTAAATGCAGAGAGTTTTTTTTTTTTGGCAAACTTAGAATAAATAAAGACAATAAATAACAAATAAAAGATGTTAATTTTAGCTGAGAAATGGAATACAAAGGCAATTAGTTTAGATACTTAATTTTCTATTGTCACACCAAAACAATCACTGTAAAATCACATCATCACTATCCAATCATTTATATGTTTGTATAATTATAGAAATATTTATAAAACGGTTACTATTTGATTATCTATTGAAGTAAATAACATAATATTAAATTTTTGAAACAATTGGTTTAAGAAAAAGTAAATAAGTAAAAATAGTTTATTTTGATATAGAATTAAAACATTTAATTTCATTTTTCAACATCAATTTGACAATTCCTAAAATCAAAATACACATCTTATGCCTGCATAAGGTGTCTACTCAACCTCAAAAACTCTCAAAAACAAGTAAATATTTTAGTTGATCAGGCTAAAATATAACCACAATGTTGAAATAAAAGCTGTGACATTTATCTTAAAATTTTAAAATATTAAACTTTCAAAAATGGGTAATATCTCTGTTGTACACCAAAGACATACCTGATAATGTTGAAACTAGAGTAATAAGAGATATTTAAAGAATTAGAATTTATTCTATTGTTTTTACTTTAGTTTGATTTTGTGATGGTGATTGTGATGTCTGTGGTGATTTTGATTGTTGTTTGGGTTGCTCATGAAATAGTCTGAAGTTATCTGGTGAAAAATAGGTTGCGAATTGTTCCATGTCTCCAAATTAAGACCCTATATACCCTTCTGACAGAAACATAACTGAATTCAAACCTTTCCTATTGAATTTTTAAGAATTTGTGAATCCAAATTAAGCATTAACCAGAACATTTATTCAATAAAATACATAAAAATCTCCTAAATTTTATTTATTATTTTTGCTAAATTTAAATTTAATATGTTGCATTAACTACCTTAGAATAAATTTTTTTTATCATAGTAATAATAATAATAACAATTGTATCATCAGCAAAAGAACAAGAAGAGCAACATCATCAACAAAATTTTATTACATACCCTATGAATTTTTTGAATGCAACTTACCTACATTTTCCAATTTATCTTCTAAATATTTTTATTATTTGTCATCAAGGAAAACATGACTTTATCTTCATATTGATCGTCATCACGTATTAATTCTATCATCACATCATAATTATTCTGAGTATTCAATTCTAGTAAATTTATTACTGCTGAGGACTTGGTAAATAATGAACTTATTTTTACCTAAGCTATGGACAAATGAGGTGTAAAAAAAATTCCCCATTGGTGAGCTTAAGATTATTAAAATTCAAATTACCTAATAGCGCAATTCAGCTAGGTTAACATAGTGCTAAATGTCTACATGTTCCAGTAATCTAATTTCTACCTGACCTAGCATTTTATTTAAACACTTTATTAATATTATAACACCATCAAAAATTTTCAAAGTTTCTATATTAAATATTTTAGCAAGTTGGTAAATGCATCATAAATCCTACATTAAATGAAAATAAACAATAACATACTAAATTTAGTTTTATATATTCACAGTTTAAATAAACAATAAAATACTAACACTCTATTTACATATTTACATCATAAATAATCTTTCAGTGGCTCATTAATTTACTACAATTCAAACCACCAGTCACTTATTATTCAACATACAGATTTTTTTTTTTCTGATAATAGCTGTTTTGTAACTTAGGTTTGGCATGGTGCCAGGAATGTTCCCTTAGGATAAAAGCTGTCTTTTTATAAAATACAGATCAGATCTCAGTAACATATTTAAAATAATAGATTTTTTTTTTTTTTTTTTTAAGAATATCTGTTCTTAAAACAGGAAAATATAAATTATACCGCTGTCTATATATTACAATGACGTATCACACGAAATCATCAAATAAATTAATTAACCTTAACAACACTTAAATATTTGCAACAGAAATAAATTTTAAAAACAAAAATTTAATCAGTATAACATAGTATATAAAACCTTTAAATTTCAAAGTAGACTATTAAATAAATAAATCATTTTAAATATAACATAAACTAATAAATATCAACATATAAAGATACCAATAAATAAAAATACCAACTTACAGTTACTCTTGAGCATATTTCACAGGAAAGTTTCACACATCTAAAAATCTTTAATTTTCAGATAACACAAAAGTTCTGCTTTTTCGCAATCCAATTAAAACCAACACCATGAAGACGCTTATGAAGATGAATAGTATATTCTCTAGCAACAACTTCACTTAGGCCAACTTTTCCTCTTCTTTTCTCTTTTAGGCTTGACCATTTTTAATTTATTATAAAAGTACAAAATAACAAAACACCAGACGTAAACGTGCTGTAATGGCGTAGACGTCCTCGTAACATATTCTTCTAATCGGCAAATTTCACGTTTAACTACACAAACTTTCTGTTGATCATCAGCATCCTGTTCGACTTATTATATTAATGTCGTGTTTCCAAGTTCAAATCCGGGAAGAAGGCAGTCGTGCTCGTGATAAATAGGGTTAGCTATGTTATTGGTTTCCCTTTTAGTTCGCATCAGGCGGCCGGGTGGTATCATCAACAACAAGAAATGTCAGTCCATATTTTTGTCGAAGAACCTTTTATTTCCAGTTTAAGACATCTCTTCAGGGAAAATGCTCATTAGCCAACGCTAAACGAAAAAAAATACAACGTTCCATTATTTTCTAGAATCCGTCCCGATTCTTTTAGCAAACACCAGCGTCGAAAAATCCTCTCCGAATCAGGATGATCGTGTTTTTAAACTAGCTTGCGTAATAATACAGAATACGTCACGTGACCCACTTCTATCGAATCAAAAGGTCTGTTTTGGAACTTTATCAATATTTCCGGTGGATTTATTTTGTTGTAAAGTGCAAAAACTTTCTACGCCCATCCAGAATATTCCATAATCTCGTACCAGATGCCTGTCATATCAACAAACGAGCTTATCTGTTTTTGAGGCTGTAGCTAAACTTCGAATTTAATACGTAATAAAAATAATAAGAAGAAAAGAAAATGAATCTTTATAAAAGGGAAAAAAAAAAAGAAAGAATTAAATTTTTCGGAAATATTTTAATAGACATTTGATATTTAATAATAGGATAACTTTATGAAATAAGGTTTTTTGAGCGGAATATTTTAAGAGATACGATATTTTAGCATTTAAATAAAGAAGTTATAGCAATTTGACCACACGGGAATAATACTAATGAATTTTAATAATGGATTAAAATAAAGATGTTCTATCTAAAGAATAAATTAAAAAAGCTATCGCCATTTTTAGAATAACTACATTCGAATAAATATTATTAAGTGGATTAGGAATAATTGGCTTTACATATGGATAGTAAAAAGCTATTTTAAGAATGAGAATTATTTTAATAAGCTGGGTATATATATACCGAATATTATTGATACCGAATATTATTGAATGGACAAATTTTATAGAATAATTGCGGAAAAAATTTAAATTTTGTAATATTATCCCCCCTCCCTAAAGATTTTGGATGAAGTTAATAGTTAAGTAACTATAAATTCAGACAATATAAATTTAATACCTTAGAAATTTGAATTTTGACTAGTATAAATTTAGAGACTGCCAGCAAGGAGATGGGGAATTTCTGAAGAACTGGAAGACAAAAACAGAAACAAAAATAAAATAATAGTAATCAATTAAATTTAATAGATAAATAAAAATAAAGCTACGAGCATTTCCCTTGTAATAATAATACAAGAAATGGTTACAATCTCACTTACCATTTGTAAGTGCACAAGAAAAATACAATAACAATAAATAATAAATATTAATAAACAAGAAAAACAGGATAATAATAGTAACAGAATTTTGCTTTTACCAAGTTCACAAGCTTTAGAATAAGTAGTCACTAGCAAATTGTTAAAACAAAGTTAAAAAAAAAAAAATCGACTTAATTCAAATTTGAGTTCATTAGATCCAACTGTTTTATTTCAGTCTCTTTCTTGGATCGTGATAAGTCCTCATTTTGTTTTTTTTTTAAAAATGGTTACTGCAGTCCCTTTCTTAAAAATACAGTTTTTATGTAAAGGCTGAAAATAAAGACATTACTCCATCAAAATTTTAAAACTGTAGTCATTCTTACCACTTTATAATGACCTTATAATGCTAGCACTTGTCACAACATCTTCTCTTAAGTATCACATTAATTTTCTCACATAATAAACAAGTCAAATTATCTCTTGGTCGTTTATTGTACTTGGAATATGTTATCTTTGTTATATTCCTGTGGGATTTATTATATTTCTGTTGGGATCCCACCATCTTTAACTAATATTTGTCAAACATTTTTTCACTAATAAATAATATAACTCTTCAATAATATAAATAAATGCTATAATAAAATTCAATTCATAAACATAACAATAATAACTTTCAATATAACTAATACTTCTCAACATATGTAGTAATTCATAATATAATTCAATAGTAGAAATAATAATATAATAACATTAGTATAATTTAAGAAAATATCACAGCTTGTTTATTTATTCTTAGGGAAAATATTGGTTGAGGATAAAATAATTACATAGCAAATAAATAAATTTCTTATTTTTTAATTATATAAGAAAGTATTTTTGCCAGTCGAAAGTATACAAAAAAATATATATATAATAATTTCAAAATCCAAATAAATTTAAATCTAAATATTTAGAAATTGAACTCTCAACCATTAGTTCCTTACAATAATTTTTTCCTCTGATACCCTTTTACAAAATTATACTGTTAAGTTATAAGTATTCATATCCTAAATGCAGAGAGTTTTTTTTTTTTTGGCAAACTTAGAATAAATAAAGACAATAAATAACAAATAAAAGATGTTAATTTTAGCTGAGAAATGGAATACAAAGGCAATTAGTTTAGATACTTAATTTTCTATTGTCACACCAAAACAATCACTGTAAAATCACATCATCACTATCCAATCATTTATATGTTTGTATAATTATAGAAATATTTATAAAACGGTTACTATTTGATTATCTATTGAAGTAAATAACATAATATTAAATTTTTGAAACAATTGGTTTAAGAAAAAGTAAATAAGTAAAAATAGTTTATTTTGATATAGAATTAAAACATTTAATTTCATTTTTCAACATCAATTTGACAATTCCTAAAATCAAAATACACATCTTATGCCTGCATAAGGTGTCTACTCAACCTCAAAAACTCTCAAAAACAAGTAAATATTTTAGTTGATCAGGCTAAAATATAACCACAATGTTGAAATAAAAACTGTGACATTTATCTTAAAATTTTAAAATATTAAACTTTCAAAAATGGGTAATATCTCTGTTGTACACCAAAGACATACCTGATAATGTTGAAACTAGAGTAATAAGAGATATTTAAAGAATTAGAATTTATTCTATTGTTTTTACTTTAGTTTGATTTTGTGATGGTGATTGTGATGTCTGTGGTGATTTTGATTGTTGTTTGGGTTGCTCATGAAATAGTCTGAAGTTATCTGGTGAAAAATAGGTTGCGAATTGTTCCATGTCTCCAAATTAAGACCCTATATACCCTTCTGACAGAAACATAACTGAATTCAAACCTTTCCTATTGAATTTTTAAGAATTTGTGAATCCAAATTAAGCATTAACCAGAACATTTATTCAATAAAATACATAAAAATCTCCTAAATTTTATTTATTATTTTTGCTAAATTTAAATTTAATATGTTGCATTAACTACCTTAGAATAAATTTTTTTTATCATAGTAATAATAATAATAACAATTGTATCATCAGCAAAAGAACAAGAAGAGCAACATCATCAACAAAATTTTATTACATACCCTATGAATTTTTTGAATGCAACTTACCTACATTTTCCAATTTATCTTCTAAATATTTTTATTATTTGTCATCAAGGAAAACATGACTTTATCTTCATATTGATCGTCATCACGTATTAATTCTATCATCACATCATAATTATTCTGAGTATTCAATTCTAGTAAATTTATTACTGCTGAGGACTTGGTAAATAATGAACTTATTTTTACCTAAGCTATGGACAAATGAGGTGTAAAAAAAATTCCCCATTGGTGAGCTTAAGATTATTAAAATTCAAATTACCTAATAGCGCAATTCAGCTAGGTTAACATAGTGCTAAATGTCTACATGTTCCAGTAATCTAATTTCTACCTGACCTAGCATTTTATTTAAACACTTTATTAATATTATAACACCATCAAAAATTTTCAAAGTTTCTATATTAAATATTTTAGCAAGTTGGTAAATGCATCATAAATCCTACATTAAATGAAAATAAACAATAACATACTAAATTTAGTTTTATATATTCACAGTTTAAATAAACAATAAAATACTAACACTCTATTTACATATTTACATCATAAATAATCTTTCAGTGGCTCATTAATTTACTACAATTCAAACCACCAGTCACTTATTATTCAACATACAGATTTTTTTTTTTTTCTGATAATAGCTGTTTTGTAACTTAGGTTTGGCATGGTGCCAGGAATGTTCCCTTAGGATAAAAGCTGTCTTTTTATAAAATAGAGATCAGATCTCAGTAACATATTTAAAATAATAGATTTTTTTTTTTTTTTTTTTTTTTTTTTTTTTTTTTTTTTTAAAGAATATCTGTTCTTAAAACAGGAAAATATAAATTATACCGCTGTCTATATATTACAATGACGTATCACACGAAATCATCAAATAAATTAATTAACCTTAACAACACTTAAATATTTGCAACAGAAATAAATTTTAAAAACAAAAATTTAATCAGTATAACATAGTATATAAAACCTTTAAATTTCAAAGTAGACTATTAAATAAATAAATCATTTTAAATATAACATAAACTAATAAATATCAACATATAAAGATACCAATAAATAAAAATACCAACTTACAGTTACTCTTGAGCATATTTCACAGGAAAGTTTCACACATCTAAAAATCTTTAATTTTCAGATAACACAAAAGTTCTGCTTTTTCGCAATCCAATTAAAACCAACACCATGAAGACGCTTATGAAGATGAATAGTATATTCTCTAGCAACAACTTCACTTAGGCCAACTTTTCCTCTTCTTTTCTCTTTTAGGCTTGACCATTTTTAATTTATTATAAAAGTACAAAATAACAAAACACCAGACGTAAACGTGCAGTAATGGCGTAGACGTCCTCGTAACATATTCTTCTAATCGGCAAATTTCACGTTTAACTACACAAACTTTCTGTTGATCATCAGCATCCTGTTCGACTTATTATATTAATGTCGTGTTTCCAAGTTCAAATCCGGGAAGAAGGCAGTCGTGCTCGTGATAAATAGGGTTAGCTATGTTATTGGTTTCCCTTTTAGTTCGCATCAGGCGGCCGGGTGGTATCATCAACAACAAGAAATGTCAGTCCATATTTTTGTCGAAGAACCTTTTATTTCCAGTTTAAGACATCTCTTCAGGGAAAATGCTCATTAGCCAACGCTAAACGAAAAAAAATACAACGTTCCATTATTTTCTAGAATCCGTCCCGATTCTTTTAGCAAACACCAGCGTCGAAAAATCCTCTCCGAATCAGGATGATCGTGTTTTTAAACTAGCTTGCGTAATAATACAGAATACGTCACGTGACCCACTTCTATCGAATCAAAAGGTCTGTTTTGGAACTTTATCAATATTTCCGGTGGATTTATTTTGTTGTAAAGTGCAAAAACTTTCTACGCCCATCCAGAATATTCCATAATCTCGTACCAGATGCCTGTCATATCAACAAACGAGCTTATCTGTTTTTGAGGCTGTAGCTAAACTTCGAATTTAATACGTAATAAAAATAATAAGAAGAAAAGAAAATGAATCTTTATAAAAGGGAAAAAAAAAAAGAAAGAATTAAATTTTTCGGAAATATTTTAATAGACATTTGATATTTAATAATAGGATAACTTTATGAAATAACGTTTTTTGAGCGGAATATTTTAAGAGATACGATATTTTAGCATTTAAATAAAGAAGTTATAGCAATTTGACCACACGGGAATAATACTAATGAATTTTAATAATGGATTAAAATAAAGATGTTCTATCTAAAGAATAAATTAAAAAAGCTATCGCCATTTTTAGAATAACTACATTCGAATAAATATTATTAAGTGGATTAGGAATAATTGGCTTTACATATGGATAGTAAAAAGCTATTTTAAGAATGAGAATTATTTTAATAAGCTGGGTATATATATACCGAATATTATTGATACCGAATATTATTGAATGGACAAATTTTATAGAATAATTGCGGAAAAAATTTAAATTTTGTAATATTATCCCCCCTCCCTAAAGATTTTGGATGAAGTTAATAGTTAAGTAACTATAAATTCAGACAATATAAATTTAATACCTTAGAAATTTGAATTTTGACTAGTATAAATTTAGAGACTGCCAGCAAGGAGATGGGGAATTTCTGAAGAACTGGAAGACAAAAACAGAAACAAAAATAAAATAATAGTAATCAATTAAATTTAATAGATAAATAAAAATAAAACTACGAGCATTTCCCTTGTAATAATAATACAAGAAATGGTTACAATCTCACTTACCATTTGTAAGTGCACAAGAAAAATACAATAACAATAAATAATAAATATTAATAAACAAGAAAAACAGGATAATAATAGTAACAGAATTTTGCTCTTACCAAGTTCACAAGCTTTAGAATAAGTAGTCACTAGCAAATTGTTAAAACAAAGTTAAAAAAAAAAAAAAATCGACTTAATTCAAATTTGAGTTCATTAGATCCAACTGTTTTATTTCAGTCTCTTTCTTGGATCGTGATAAGTCCTCATTTTGTTTTTTTTAAAAAAATGGTTACTGCAGTCCCTTTCTTAAAAATACAGTTTTTATGTAAAGGCTGAAAATAAAGACATTACTCCATCAAAATTTTAAAACTGTAGTCATTCTTACCACTTTATAATGACCTTATAATGCTAGCACTTGTCACAACATCTTCTCTTAAGTATCACATTAATTTTCTCACATAATAAACAAGTCAAATTATCTCTTGGTCGTTTATTGTACTTGGAATATGTTATCTTTGTTATATTCCTGTGGGATTTATTATATTTCTGTTGGGATCCCACCATCTTTAACTAATATTTGTCAAACATTTTTTCACTAATAAATAATATAACTCTTCAATAATATAAATAAATGCTATAATAAAATTCAATTCATAAACATAACAATAATAACTTTCAATATAACTAATACTTCTCAACATATGTAGTAATTCATAATATAATTCAATAGTAGAAATAATAATATAATAACATCAGTATAATTTAAGAAAATATCACAGCTTGTTTATTTATTCTTAGGGAAAATATTGGTTGAGGATAAAATAATTACATAGCAAATAAATAAATTTCTTATTTTTTAATTATATAAGAAAGTATTTTTGCCAGTCGAAAGTATACAAAAAAAATATATATAATAATTTCAAAATCCAAATAAATTTAAATCTAAATATTTAGAAATTGAACTCTCAACCATTAGTTCCTTACAATAATTTTTTCCTCTGATACCCTTTTACAAAATTATACTGTTAAGTTATAAGTATTCATATCCTAAATGCAGAGAGTTTTTTTTTTTTTTGGCAAACTTAGAATAAATAAAGACAATAAATAACAAATAAAAGATGTTAATTTTAGCTGAGAAATGGAATACAAAGGCAATTAGTTTAGATACTTAATTTTCTATTGTCACACCAAAACAATCACTGTAAAATCACATCATCACTATCCAATCATTTATATGTTTGTATAATTATAGAAATATTTATAAAACGGTTACTATTTGATTATCTATTGAAGTAAATAACATAATATTAAATTTTTGAAACAATTGGTTTAAGAAAAAGTAAATAAGTAAAAATAGTTTATTTTGATATAGAATTAAAACATTTAATTTCATTTTTCAACATCAATTTGACAATTCCTAAAATCAAAATACACATCTTATGCCTGCATAAGGTGTCTACTCAACCTCAAAAACTCTCAAAAACAAGTAAATATTTTAGTTGATCAGGCTAAAATATAACCACAATGTTGAAATAAAAGCTGTGACATTTATTTAAAAATTTTAAAATATTAAACTTTCAAAAATGGGTAATATCTCTGTTGTACACCAAAGACATACCTGATAATGTTGAAACTAGAGTAATAAGAGATATTTAAAGAATTAGAATTTATTCTATTGTTTTTACTTTAGTTTGATTTTGTGATGGTGATTGTGATGTCTGTGGTGATTTTGATTGTTGTTTGGGTTGCTCATGAAATAGTCTGAAGTTATCTGGTGAAAAATAGGTTGCGAATTGTTCCATGTCTCCAAATTAAGACCCTATATACCCTCTGACAGAAACATAACTGAATTCAAACCTTTCCTATTGAATTTTTAAGAATTTGTGAATCCAAATTAAGCATTAACCAGAACATTTATTCAATAAAATACATAAAAATCTCCTAAATTTTATTTATTATTTTTGCTAAATTTAAATTTAATATGTTGCATTAACTACCTTAGAATAAATTTTTTTTATCATAGTAATAATAATAATAACAATTGTATCATCAGCAAAAGAACAAGAAGAGCAACATCATCAACAAAATTTTATTACATACCCTATGAATTTTTTGAATGCAACTTACCTACATTTTCCAATTTATCTTCTAAATATTTTTATTATTTGTCATCAAGGAAAACATGACTTTATCTTCATATTGATCGTCATCACGTATTAATTCTATCATCACATCATAATTATTCTGAGTATTCAATTCTAGTAAATTTATTACTGCTGAGGACTTGGTAAATAATGAACTTATTTTTACCTAAGCTATGGACAAATGATGTGTAAAAAAAATTCCCCATTGGTGAGCTTAAGATTATTAAAATTCAAATTACCTAATAGCGCAATTCAGCTAGGTTAACATAGTGCTAAATGTCTACATGTTCCAGTAATCTAATTTCTACCTGACCTAGCATTTTATTTAAACACTTTATTAATATTATAACACCATCAAAAATTTTCAAAGTTTCTATATTAAATATTTTAGCAAGTTGGTAAATGCATCATAAATCCTACATTAAATGAAAATAAACAATAACATACTAAATTTAGTTTTATATATTCACAGTTTAAATAAACAATAAAATACTAACACTCTATTTACATATTTACATCATAAATAATCTTTCAGTGGCTCATTAATTTACTACAATTCAAACCACCAGTCACTTATTATTCAACATACAGATTTTTTTTTTTTTCTGATAATAGCTGTTTTGTAACTTAGGTTTGGCATGGTGCCAGGAATGTTCCCTTAGGATAAAAGCTGTCTTTTTATAAAATACAGATCAGATCTCAGTAACATATTTAAAATAATAGATTTTTTTTTTTTTTTTTTTTTTTTTTTTTTAAGAATATCTGTTCTTAAAACAGGAAAATATAAATTATACCGCTGTCCACAATATGACAACGGCTATTACAATGACGTATCACACGAAATCATCAAATAAATTAATTAACCTTAACAACACTTAAATATTTGCAACAGAAATAAATTTTAAAAACAAAAATTTAATCAGTATAACATAGTATATAAAACCTTTAAATTTCAAAGTAGACTATTAAATAAATAAAACATTTTAAATATAACATAAACTAATAAATATCAACATATAAAGATACCAATAAATAAAAATACCAACTTACAGTTACTCTTGAGCATATTTCACAGGAAAGTTTCACACATCTAAAAATCTTTAATTTTCAGATAACACAAAAGTTCTGCTTTTTCGCAATCCAATTAAAACCAACACCATGAAGACGCTTATGAAGATGAATAGTATATTCTCTAGCAACAACTTCACTTAGGCCAACTTTTCCTCTTCTTTTCTCTTTTAGGCTTGACCATTTTTAATTTATTATAAAAGTACAAAATAACAAAACACCAGACGTAAACGTGCTGTAATGGCGTAGACGTCCTCGTAACATATTCTTCTAATCGGCAAATTTCACGTTTAACTACACAAACTTTCTGTTGATCATCAGCATCCTGTTCGACTTATTATATTAATGTCGTGTTTCCAAGTTCAAATCCGGGAAGAAGGCAGTCGTGCTCGTGATAAATAGGGTTAGCTATGTTATTGGTTTCCCTTTTAGTTCGCATCAGGCGGCCGGGTGGTATCATCAACAACAAGAAATGTCAGTCCATATTTTTGTCGAAGAACCTTTTATTTCCAGTTTAAGACATCTCTTCAGGGAAAATGCTCATTAGCCAACGCTAAACGAAAAAAAATACAACGTTCCATTATTTTCTAGAATCCGTCCCGATTCTTTTAGCAAACACCAGCGTCGAAAAATCCTCTCCGAATCAGGATGATCGTGTTTTTAAACTAGCTTGCGTAATAATACAGAATACGTCACGTGACCCACTTCTATCGAATCAAAAGGTCTCTTTTGGAACTTTATCAATATTTCCGGTGGATTTATTTTGTTGTAAAGTGCAAAAACTTTCTACGCCCATCCAGAATATTCCATAATCTCGTACCAGATGCCTGTCATATCAACAAACGAGCTTATCTGTTTTTGAGGCTGTAGCTAAACTTCGAATTTAATACGTAATAAAAATAATAATAAGAAAAGAAAATGAATCTTTATAAAAGGGAAAAAAAAAGAAAGAATTAAAGTTTTTCGGAAATATTTTAATAGACATTTGATATTTAATAATAGGATAACTTTATGAAATAAGGTTTTTTGAGCGGAATATTTTAAGAGATACGATATTTTAGCATTTAAATAAAGAAGTTATAGCAATTTGACCACACGGGAATAATACTAATGAATTTTAATAATGGATTAAAATAAAGATGTTCTATCTAAAGAATAAATTAAAAAAGCTATCGCCATTTTTAGAATAACTACATTCGAATAAATATTATTAAGTGGATTAGGAATAATTGGCTTTACATATGGATAGTAAAAAGCTATTTTAAGAATGAGAATTATTTTAATAAGCTGGGTTATATACCGAATATTATTGAATGGACAAATTTTATAGAATAATTGCGGAAAAAATTTAAATTTTGTAATATATATATATATATATATATATATATATATATAATTTAACAAATTAAAATATGGCAGTTGCAATTGACGTCAGGTTGGAGGTCACACGTTACAAATAGGCAGTTCTGATTGGTGGAAGTACCCTGACCTCCAAGTGACGTACAATGGTTGATCAGTTGATTGCAACTTCTCTATAACCATTTGGAAAATGTTCCGAAAACTTAAAAAAAAATTACCAAACTTTCGTGTTACAGCGGCACCCACAATTATGATTATGCCAAGGTTGCAGTTAAGGTTTTACCAAGATCATCACAAAGCTTATTGCATCCTTATATACGCATATATATATTCCGAACACTCCTATATGTGTAATATATGTCATTATACACATACATCATACATGCATCATATATGACTATAACTTGGCCACATACGTCAAGAAATGTAATAATATATCATATGTTATTATAATGTCATACACGCTTTATAATTTGGCGATAAATCTTGGTCGCTTGGAGATTCATACTTGGGGGCCGCTATAACACGAAAGTACCAAATTTACAATACATTAATGAAAACAGAAACAAAAATATTTCATCCGTGGGGGCTGCTATAACACGAAAGTACCAAATTTCTACTTTATTTTTCATATCTGATAATTTGCATCGATCCTTTTTGTAACTTTAACATTTTTGTAACGATTTTATGGTTTTCTAGTGCCTATTCAAAGAAAAATTCTTCTAAAGTTACAGAATTTCGTTAAAAATTCTTCTAAAGTGACAGAATTTCGTTGAAAACACTTAAAAAAATAAAGTGACGACGTGAAACAAAATGACGACGTCAAATAAAGTGACGACGTCAAGAGGTCTATTCTCGACCGAAAACAACGATTTTCATTTTTCACGTAGAAATCTTTCAATAGAAAATTAATTATTGTAGAAAGAATTTTATTGTGGATTTTTAATTGTTGGCAACTGCTATAACAAAAAATGTTTAAATTTAATAGGAAGAGGCTTTTAGATTTTTGGTTTTTTATCTCTATTTATTAAAATAATACGATTTTTTCAAATTTTATGATTTTGAGCTTCATAGCAGGTATTCAGCTATAAGTAGACAAAATTTCATGCCTGTAAGTTAAATAGTTTCTGCGAACCGGCTCTGTGACGGACAGACAACGAAGCGGGAGTAATAGGGTTTCGTGAGATGAATGAAACCCTAAATATAACCAGGAGGCACACTTTTAGAAATTTTAAAAATGTGTAAATAAAAAACAAAAACAATTCTAGTCAGAATTTGTTTTATCAATTTATTTCGAGTGCTTGATCAAACCTGGAAATGCCCGAAAAATTTATATTTATAGGAGCAGGCTAACTACCCTCCTCTTAATGGACATTTGGGACAAAGTTGGTGTTATCGGAAGTAGAATCCATAGATCAGATTTGAAGTTTAACCGAAAGAAATCGAAAAGCATTTTCCATTTACTAATAAAAGCAAATCATGTTTCAAAAAATGGAAAATGTTTCAAATGTGGCGTTTTGAACCGAATTTCTGGTATGACAGCATATAAGAAGTTATCACGAGACAACAATAATCTCATCAAAAACGTCACCTGTAAAAAATGCAGCCAAGTCTCGTGACCCCTTTTCCGTAAAAAGTTCTGAGATCGTGTAAAGCCAAGTTTAGCTATCTTATTAACTCTGAAATTTTCATTCACAAATCACTCCTAGTCTCTATATCTTCAGTTAAATATTATTTTCTGACTTGGCAATTACGCAGCACAGGGAAGTTATTACACCTTACTATGTTATGGGATGGGATGAGATAATATGATTAAGACTAATTATATACGCACAGGGAAGTTATTACACCTAAATATGTTATGGGATGGCATGGTATTATTTGATTAAGACTAATTATATACATCTTATTCTCGTGCTACGTAATTGCCAAGTCACAAAACAATAATTAACGAAACATGTAGAGATTAGGAGTGATTTGTGAATGAAAATTTCAGAGTTAATAAGATAGTTAAACTTGGCTTTATACGATCTCAGAACTTTTTACGGAAAAAGAGTCACGAGACTTGGCTGCATTTTTTACAGGTGACGTTTTTGATGAGATTTCACTTCTTTTTGTAAGTAATCCTCCTTTTCTTGATTTTGGGTTCTTTTTGGAGATCATCCACTGATTTTCGCTAAGTCCACACTCTGTCCCTATTATTTACAGGTATAAAAAATTTGAAGTTTTAGTTTCGTTTGCAAAGTACTGTAGATAAAAAGAAATTTCAGGTTCCTAGGCAAGCACTAAGTTATGGGAGGGGGAAGTCAAAAGTACACTCAATTGCTTGCAGGAAAGGTGCTATCCATCTGAGATATTACTCGCAGCCTTAGATACTTGATATTTAGCATAAAAGTACTTTTTAGTATAAAAAGAAAGCCAAAATTAAAATTTCTGGAAATTTCCAATAAATCAAACTATATTCCTTTTTTCGATGTTTTCTTTTCATTTTTTTAAATCTTTTTTTTTATTATTTACGGATTTTTTAATTTTTCCTTACTTTGTGTACTAAACCCTGCCTTTCTGCCAAATGTCAAGCTTCTAGGACTACAAAATCGAATTATTTTCAAATTTTCGACTTTTTATAAATTTATTGATTTTTTGATTTTAATTCTAAGTTACCTGATTGTCATGCCAGTATAGTAATTCTTTGATCCGTCTTCTTAGGATCATTTAGGTTCAATTTAGAGATAAATCAAGTGAATCTTAGAGTCACTATGATTTAATTTAGAAAGGACAATCAAGCAATAACCTGCCAGTAATGTCGGGAGGAGAGGGGGAGCTGTGAAAATTTTTGTGGGGCTAACATCATTTAACAATCCATATTTCCTATGCAAATTAAATGGTATTTATAATAGCAAATTAAATAGTATAGAGTATAAACTGTGAAGGAAAACAAACCTGTCTATAAAGAAATCGCCTATAACGTAACCAGTCTATAGAGGAACTTTTCTATAACGAACTTCGTAAACGAAAGAAAAAAAAAAACTATAATCCGGGGGAAATAGCATAAAACAATTAAGGGCGGCGTACTAGCTAATAGGACAATTATCTTAAAACTAATGTTTCTAGCACTACAAAATCAAATTGCTTTCGAATTTTCGATTTTTTAAAGATATTTCGATTTTATTTTCGAATTTAACGAATATTTTAATTGCTCCTTTTATTGAATAGTAAATACTACCTTTAAACCAAATTTTAAGTTTCTAAGACTACAAGATCAAATTATTTTCAATTTTTTATTTTTTCGATTTATTTTTTCAAATTTTCTGGATTTTTTATTTTTTTCTTATTTTGCTTCCTTTATTACAAATTTCAAGTTTCTAGCGCTACAAAATCGAATTATTTTCAAATTTCCGATCTTTTTCGAGTTTTTTATTCTATTTTCGAATTTATTGTGTTTTAATTTTTCCTTTTTCTATATCCTAAACAATAAGTTTACGCCGAATTTTAAGTTCTAAAGCTACAAAATTATTTTTTTTTTCAATTTTTCAAATTTTCGAATTTTTTTCGAATTTTACAGATTTTTTCTTTTTTTCTTTTTTTGTATCCTAAATACTGCCTTTATTCAAAATTTCAAGTTTTTAGCTCTACAAAATCGAATTATTTTCAAATTTTCGTTTTTTTTCGATTTTATTTTATTTTATTTTCTATTTATGTTGTGTTTTTCTTTTTTTCTTTTTCGGAATCCTAAACACTACCTTTACAGCAAATTTACAGTTTCTAAGACTACGAGATCATATTATTTTCAATTTCTCACTTTTTCTTTTTCTTTCTTTTTTTCTTTTTTTCCTTTTTCTTTTTAATTTTTGAAATTTTCGATTTTTTTTTTAATAATCCATATTTTTTAATTTTTCCTTATTTAGTATCTTAAGTATTACCGTTATTCCCAATTTCAAGTTTCTAGCGCGATGAAATCGAATTAATTTCAAATTTTTCTTATTTTTCGATTTTCCGAATTTTTTCGATTTTTTGATTTTATTTTCGAATTTTATTGTGTTTTTTATTTTAACTTATTCTGAATCTTAAACATTATATTTACCGCGAATTTTAAGTTTCTAAGGCTAAAAGATCAAATTATTTTATTTTTTACAATTTTTTTCGAATTTTTCGAAATTTCGAATTTTTTTTCGAATTTTCCGGATTTTTAAATTTTTCCTTATTTTGAATCCTAAATACTACCTTTATTCCGAATTCCAAGTTTCTAGCAAACAAAATCGGATTATTTGAAAAATTTCGATTTTTTTCGATTTTTTCAATTTTTTGATTTTATTTTCGATTTTTTTTTGGTGTTTTTGATGTTTTCTTTTTCTGAATTCTAAACACTACCGTCACACCAAATTTTAAGTTTTTAAGACTACAAGATCGTGTTATTTTCAATTTTCAATTTTGTCCGAATTTGTTGAATTTTCGAATGTTTTTTTTTTTTTATTTTCCGGATTTTATAATTTTTCCTTTCTTTGTATCCGAAACACTTAGCTTTATTCCAAATTTTAAGTTTCTATGGTTGTGGGATCTACCCAATCTTTTTGATGACGTGAGAGTGAGTAAGTGAGTGAGTGGCAAAAAATCGAAACTTTAAGTTCATATATCGTCTGCGCTAGAAAAGACAGAATCGAAAAATTTCGAATTTTGGTCCTGTTTGCCACATACTCTACATAAACGAAGTTTCAAAATTTTGGGATACTCCAGCGCAGCGATATGGGGGGTCAAAAGTGCCCTGAGTTGCTTCCAGAAAAGTATGCTTATGGCTGTGCTTTCTCGACTTGGCGGGGGCACTACCGTGCCTCCAGATAGCTTATAACTCAAGATGTAATTCAGTCATCGAAAAATGAAAAACACTGTTCAAATCCAAACTAATTGTTTTGTATGCATATTGGATCTATTCCGTTTAAAAATGAATTCGTGAACGTATTAGACAAGTTTACATTGTTGAATGGGAAAAAAGTATTTTTATAAGAATTCCCTTAGTTGTTTTCAGGTTTCACTGTAGTATCCTTTCCTAGTTACTTATTTCTAATTTTAACTGAAACATCACTGAAAAAAATCGAAGAATCCATATACTTAAAGCTAACCTGCTTTTTAGTTTTTCGTGCAAAAATGCCTTTTATAGGCATGCGCGAGCATTCAGCTAATCAGCTAGAGGCTTTTACTATCTTCAGACACGATATTTCAGCCAATGAGGTGAAGGCTTTTTCCTCTCTCTAGAAGCGTGTGTGGATTACTACGACTCCATTTGGTTGTTCAGTTGTTGAAACTTTATGGATTTCTTTTATAAGGTATTTTTTCATTTTACCGTATTTATTTTCTTTTTAAGTCGTATGTATTTTATTACTTTGAATTTTTTATAACTAACCCCTTTTTTTGAGAGAGAGAGAGAGATTTCGTGGCACGAAATTCCGGGAATCGTTTCCGATGTAAACAAGTGTAAAATTTCAGTTTTTTAAACTTTTAATATGTAATTCTGTGTGATATGATTAAATTCAGGTTTTCTCAGCGACGATCACAGTATTTTTACCAAAAAATTTTTGTATTAATCAAGCTTTTTTGGTTATTAAGCATAGCTAAACACGAAAGAAAACTTTGTTATTTTAAGATTTTGATGTGAATTATTTGCGTACATTTATAAGGCGAGTTTCACTGAATAATTCAAGAAAAAAAAATCTCATCATTATACATATTTAGTTACGCATTATTAATTATTTACTTGGCTTTTACTTTTAATATTTCAAACTTACAGCTGAATGTAACTATTAAAACATTTGAAATACTGTATTCGTAAAATGAAATTTCAGCTTAAACACTCGACAATTACTTTTACTTATGCATTATTAATTATTTACTTGGCCTTTAATTTTAATATTTCAAACTTACAGCTGAATGTAACTATTAAAACATTTGAAATACTGTATTCGTAAAATGAAATTAGCTTAAACACTCGACAATTACTTTTAGTTATGCATTATTAATTATTTACTTGGCCTTTACTTTTAATATTTCAAACTTACAGTTGAATGTAACTATCAAAACATTTGAAATACTGTATTCGTAAAATGAAATTTCAGCTTAAACACTCGACAATTACTTTTAGTTATGCATTATTAATTATTTACTTGGCCTTTACTTTTAATATTTCAAACTTACAGCTGAATGTAATTATTAAAACATTTGAAATACTGTATTCGTAAAATGAAATTTCAGCTTAAACACTCGACAATTACTTTTAGGTTAAATTCAGGTTTTCTCAGTGACGATCACAGTATTTTTACCAAATAATTAAAAGTACTACATGCATGCATCTATCTATCTATCTATCTATCTATCTATATTAGAAATTGTGCAGGTTTCTGGTCACTGTTTTGTTTACATATTTTAAACAAAAATTTCAATTTAATAATGCACTGAAAATTATAATGAATGCTTACAATTAAACACAACAACACAAAACAAAAAATTTCACAAAAACACATTATTTCCCCGATATTTTCCCACAACTAATCAATAAATTTCATGATATTTTATTGCGATTTTAAACCATGAACTTTAGTACTTTTCTGTTATACGGACACTATGCCAAAATGTATGTATGTATGTAAATGTATGTATGTATGTTTGGCGACAATGGTGTACGTATAACGGAAAAGTGCCTGAATTATTATTTTTATATATATATATAAAATATGAACATAATTGGCGACACAGCAAGTTTTCTGGATTTCTCCCTGGCTCTCTAACCACATTGTTAACAAAACAAAAAATTCACGAAAAACACATTATTTCCCCGATATTTTCCCACAACTAATCAATAAATTTCATGATATTTTATTGTGATTTTAAACCATGAACTTTAGTACTTTTCTGTTATACGGACACTATGCCAAAATGTATGTATGTATGTATGTATGTTTGACGACAATGGTGTCCGTATAACGGAAAAGTGCCTGAATTATTATTTTTTTATATATATATAAAATATAAACATAATTGGCGACACAGCAAGTTTTCTGGATGTGAAAGGCGGAGATGAATTTCATTCATTCAATGACCTTTTTAAAAGTTTCAAGTTTGGATTGAGTGCACATGAACATAGAAACCGATACCTATTTCTATGTTTATGATTGAGTTATTTGGATATCTTTTCGTATAGCACAGAAAATCATTTCTCCCGCTTTCGTAATACAGATAAATTCTGGTGTATTTTTTTTTCTTCTTTTTATATCATAAGTACTTTTCTACTTTAAATTTTTTTAACCTAATAGTAATTGTCGCGTTTCTAAGCTGAAATTTCATTTTTCGAATGCAGTATTTCAAATGTTTTAATAATTACATTCAGCTGTAAGTTTGAAATATTTAAAATATTAAAAGTAAAGGTCAAGTGAATAATTAATAATGCGTAACTAAATATGTATAATGATCAGAATGACATATTAAAATGTGTACAGAATGACATGAAAATTTTAAAAAACTGAAATTTTGCACTTGCAACTTAATTGTAAATTTCATTGTTTACATTGGAAACGATTTGTGGATTTTAAGAATTTGCTGAACTTCGTGTCACCAAATTACTAAATCTCTCACTCTCCAAAAAAAAAAAAAAAAAAAAGGGTTAGTTTAAAAAAATTCAAAGTAGCAAAATACATACAACACAAAAAGAAAATAAATACGGTAAAATGAAAAAAATACTTTAATAATAGAAATCCATAAATTTTCAACAACGACATCAAACGAACGTATCTCATCTTTCGTTTGTGATAAGAAACGCTCCTTTGGCCCCCTCCACTCATTGGCTGAATTGTAAAGGGCAAAATTGGGGGACAAAATGACTACAGCATTTCTGAGAAAAGAAAAAATCAGAAAATTCACAGAAAATAATTATTTTTGTTGCAAGTTGGGTTAACTGTCTTTATGGTTCGAGTCGATTTCAGACTGAGTGTAGATTTCTGCAAGTTGGATTTGGGTTAACCCGATTTTTCAAAAGTTAGTTCAAGTTCAGTGTATTATTTCAGATTAAAACTATACCTATCAGGGCTTGAATTTCAGGGCGGGATTCTCGCGGAAAATTTTGAAATCCCGCCCAAAAAAGATCATGAGCGGGAGCCTCCCACCCAAAAAATTTCAGCATTTTTGGAGAAATTTGCATTATTTAATTTACCTGCAACCGAACGATAAATTTCGTGATTTTTTTTCCCCGCAACCGATTGACGGACTTTGTGTTTTTTCCGCAACTGGTCGACGAACTTTGTGTTTTTTCCGTGACAGATCAACGAACTTTGAGTTTTTTCTGCGACAGATGGACGAACATTGCGTTTTTTAAGCGACTGATCGACGATCCTTGCATTTTTTGGGGACATATCGACGAGCTTTGCGTTTATTCCGCAATCGATCGACGAAATTTTTCTTTCTTCCCTGACTGATCGACGAACTTTGCATTTATTCCGCAATCGATCGACGAAATTTGCTTTTTTCCACAACTGATCGACGAACTTTGCGTTTTTTCCGCGACAGATCAACGAACGTTGCATTTTTTTCTGCGACTGATCAATGAACTTTGAGTTTTTTCTGCGACAAATAGGCGAACATTGCGTTTTTTAAGCGACTGATCAACGAACCTTGCGTTTTTTGGGGACAGATCGACGAACTATGTGTTTATTCTGCAATCGATCGACGAAATTTGCTTTTTTCCCACGACTGATCAACGAACTTTGCGTTTTATGGTGACAGATCGACGAACTTAGCGTTTTTTCCGCGACAGATTGATGAACTTTGCGTCTTTTCCACGATCGATCGGTGAATCTCAATCAAGTAAAATCTAAAGTCAGAAATTTATTTAACAACCTAATTGTTAAGGGTCCCTAACACATTTAATGGAACTTGAAAAATACACTGCATATATAAAACTTAACTTTCTTCCCTTTTTTATAATAAAAATAAACATTTTACATAATCATTCTCAGTTGACTTAATTTTTTCAATGGTATTTTGTCATGTCTGCATTAATGTAATTCTTTAAATAGCACGTAAAAGAATAGTGGGGTTTAAAGATTTTTTTTCTCCCTCCCAAACATTACAACTCCCCTCCATTTAAAAATGTTGGTAGGGAGACTCCTGTCGTTGGAAAAATTGAATTTCAAGCCCTGCCTATAATATGTTTGTGTGTATTGAGGTTTGTATAGATGTTTGTGTGTGTGCTGTTTTTAATACAGACAGTTTCATTTTTCACACGAACCTTTCAAAAAATTCACATTCTTTGCGCAATCCTTTAACAAAATTCACATTTTTTTTCGTGATTCTTTAATGAAATTCGCATTTTTTTCTGTATCTTTTTTTTGTCGAGATTCATAATTTTTTCAGCTGTCCTATGACGTAATTCGTGTTTTTTTTTCAGCGATAATTTGACGAAATTTGTGTTTTTTCTGCGATTCTTTTTTTTCACGAAATTTGCGTTATTTTCCACGATTCTTTTATGAAATTTGCGTTTTTCTGTGATCCTTAGACGAAATTTTCTTTTTTCGCAATGCTTTGATAATAATCACATTTTCTCTGCTGCCTTTTGATAAGATTCATGAAGTTTCAGCAATCCTTCGATGAAATTCGCATTTTTTCAGCAATCTTTGAAGAAATTCGCATTTTTCTCGCGATACTTTAACAAAATGTGCGTTTTCCAGCGATTTTTTGATAAAATACATTTTATTCCGCAATTTTTAGACGAAGTTTGGCAAGAAAGCGCTATCTTTGGGTGAAATTTCCTGTTTTGCGATTCTTTGACAAAATTTGCTCATCTTTTGTGTAAATCGCGTTTTTCTATGGCCTTTTAACAAAATTCACGTTTTACATGATCCTTTGATGAAATTAGTGTTTTTCCCGTGATCATTTGACGAAATCTAGGATTTTTTTCCCGCGAAGATTGATTATATGTTTTTAGTCTGCAGGTGCCCTAAAAAGTTTGTGACGCCTGTCGCTGCATTGCACGCATTCTGCCACGGTGTATCAAACAGACTAAATTCATCCTAAAGAATTATTGTTTCGTTTCTGGAAATGAACAACCGTCAACTCAATGGCTGAATTATAAAGGGTGAAATGTGTAGGCACTGAGTATCATCGATACTATTAATGTCGGTAAACGTCTGTCTGTGTGTGTGTGTTGTTGTGTGGCGTCTGTAAGCACAAAACTCTGCATACAGACGACGGACATAAGTGCTTTTGGTATAAAAAAATTCGTAAGTGGAGTTTTTAAAATTCACAACATTTTGCGGGAGAAGAGGGGTGCGAACGAATTTAAAAAATGAGTCCGCATCAATAATTATGGCGGGGGGGGGGGGGGGGAGTATGTTTTGCCTACACGGGGCGGAGACTTTTCTTTGTTGACACCACTCATATGATATATCGTTCGAAAGGCCTGTGACTGCATTTTCATGTTATGCATCTGTGTGGTCAATTGGGGCACTTTTCTAAATTTTGCACATACCACTCATGTTATATATCGTTAAAAAGGTCTGTGACCGCTTAATCATATTATGCATCTCCGGTGTCCATCCGCCCACTTTGCCCCCCCAAGGGGGTATTTTTGTAAATTTTGCACAATCCCTTCATGTTACGTATTGTTGGAAAGGTCTTTGACTGCTTATTCATGTTATGCATCTCCGGGGTCCATCCCGCCACTTCCCCCCCCCCCCTTAAGGGGGGGCAATTTTCTAAATTTTGTTGACACCCCTCATGTCATATATTGTTGGAAAGGTCTGTGACCGCTTAATGATATTATGCATCTCCAATGTCCATCTCCCCACTTTGCCCCCCCCACCTCCCCCAAGGGGGTACTTTTTTAAATTTGGCAGACAACCCTCATGTCATATATGGTTGGAAAGGTCTGTGACTGCTTAATCATATGCATATCTCCAATGTCCATTTCCCCCACTTTGCCCCCCCCTCCCCCAAGGGGGTACTTTTCTAAATTTTGCAGACAACCCTCATGTCATATATCGTTGGAAAGGTCTGTGACTGCTTAATCATATGCACATCTCTGATGTCCATCTCCCCGCTTTGCCCCCCCCCCTCCCTCAAAGAGGTACTTTTCTAAATTTTGCACACAACCCTCATGTTATATATCGTTGGAAAGGTCTGTGACCACTTAATCATATTATGCATGTTCCGTGTCCATCCCCTACTTTACCCCTCCCCCCCCAAGGGGGTACTTTTTAAAATTTTGCACACACCCCTCATGTTACATATCGTTTGAAAGGTCTTTGACTGCTTATTCATGTTATGCATCTCCTTGGTCCATCCCGCTATTTCCCCCTCCCCAAGGGGGCACTTACCATTTACTTGCACAACAGTGCTAAATGTGTCAGATGAAAAAAATTCCGCGAGTACATGTGCCAGTGAAACTTAGCCAATTGCTGTTCTTCAACCTAGCTTTAATTCAAAGTGGGTTTTTTATTTATTTAAATTATTCTGCAAAAGTTTCAAGCATTTTAAAGCAGATATGAATTTTATTTTTATGGTACTATCAAGTTTTTTGCCGTCAAATTTTGACGGGTTCCATCTAGTATTTTTCTATTTTGTGACAGCTCGAGAAAGGTCATTTTGAGACAACAAACGCTTATAACTCAAGATATAAATCATTTATAGAAAAAAGAAAATCGCATTTCAATTCCAAATTACTTCAATAGTTTTACCAGCCAAATGGATATTGTTCCATCATTTTACTTTTACTTCCTACTGCCTTAAGTAATTTCGGAATTTTACCGTAACTTACTTTCCAATTTGAACTAGTTTTAACTGCTAAATACCATTAATTATTGAAACTATATTAGTCAATTCCATTTTCAATAGAACATAGCTGAAAAAATTGAACGGCATATTCTATTTTAAAAATAAATGTGCAACGTTAAATTAGCACAAATTAAAATTATTTCTAATGGCCCCTTTTGCCATTAGAAATGATTTTAATTTGTGCTAATTTAACGTTGCACATTTATTTTTAATATAACGGCACAAAGTTTTAATCCACCTTTTGAATATTCTATTTTCTGTTAAAGGAAAATAATCTCTCAGAAAATGCTATCAATGTTATCGTTTTGAATTAAATTTCTGCCTGTTAGAGTTATCGTATACTTATAATAAAACATTGAATAGTTACAACTTAGAGATTATTTAATAGATTAAAGCAAAAGATTGGATTGGGCTACAAGACATTCACACACTCGTTACGTGTGCATTTTCCGAAGTGTACAGTCGGAGTCGTCAACATGGAATTTAGCTGTATAACTACTGCTTTTTATAGTGCCAGTACATTTTTGCATTTTAACATTTCCTCTAAAAATATACTTGTTAAAATGAACACATTATACATAAATTGGCATTAAATATAGAAAAACACTTGAAAAATAATTTCAACTAACAGTTTTCAATCCTAATGAAAGTCTTACGCCCGTCGTCCTAACCGTTCGGAGTTTTCCGTGGTTTTCTTCGAACCTTGTCGTAAATACGGGTTAGGATTCCTTAGAAAGACCCCCATGGAGGGCACTCTCCCCTAGGGCCCATATCCCTCGTGTTGATAATCGGCCGTCGTAAATCAACCAACCAACCAACCTAATGAAAGTCTAAAAAGTTTTTCAAAAAGAACTTTAGAAAGAGGTTTTGTCATAATGTCAGTAGCCTGATTTTGGCTGTCAGTATGTTCAATGTTCATTACCTTTTCATGAAAATTTTCACAAACGAAATGATGCCTCAATTCAATATGCTTCGAACGCTTGTGAAAATCAGGATTCTTTGCAAGTTTGATTGCACTAGCGTTATCCACAAACAGGGTTGGAATATCTTTCAGCACTGAAATGTCACAAAATAGACGTGCCAACTAAATAGTTTCTTTCATGACTTCACTGGCTGCTACATATTCTGCTTCAGTTATCATTCTTCATACAAGGGGTTTTGTATACATCTGATTAGCTTTAAATATTTTAACTCAGAAATCACCCTCCCCTCAACCCCACACTTCTTCAGTGCATGTAGCTTTAACTCTGAGGAAAAATCGATACTTAATTTTTTCCGATTTTCTAAATTTTTTCTACTGCACATAATAACATTTAATTAAATTAGTACACAGAGGAAGGTCATACAATGCTTAGCCCTTTAAAAAAATTGAAATTTGATAAATTTTAAACTGAAATGAAATTGATATTATCTTGATGCAGATTCTTAAATGTTAGAGACTGTTAAATATTTCAAGAATTAAGTCTATTTACTAGAAAAGCATTTTTTTTTATGAAACTAGGATCGCAATGAATCTTTTCAGTCAGATATACAGAGTGTTTCACTCTTACCAAACCCTAATTCTTGTTTTGTTAAAATGATGAATCTATTTTAATGAAAATTTCGATGGACTTACCTTGCTTAGCGTCAAAAGTAACAATATCACGTATCACGAGAATTGGTCAAAGTTATTATCATCCGCATCCAAACAGTGCTGATTTAAGTGCTCCATATTTCGGAATGTAGTTGACATTACATGCATATAGATACTGTGCCATCGACTGAATTACTGTGCACATCCTGCACTTTTCCTGATATCGCATTCCACATAAAGCAATGTAAATCTGTTGAACTTTTCATTAAAATACTGTCATTATTATTAACCTCTAAATAAATGTTCAGGTTCGGCTTAAAGTCTATACCCTATATTTTTGACTAAATAAATGCAACCTAGTTTACTACTATACAAAAATTATTAATTGTAGTGTACCACCTCTTACAGTTTGTCCCATCTTTTTTAAAGCGCTCTGTATATGCATAAATTTTTTAAAGTTTTATTTTTAAGAGAGAAAGTATGATTGTTTTTTATATTTATTTTTCATTTGTAATATTTAATAAGAAAATGATGAATAAAAATTTTTAAAGCATGTTAGCATATAAAATTTTGTTATTAAATCTTAACAAATTTCACCCTAATGGAAATATTTGACAAAATCACATAACACTTTTTTAATAATCATAATGTCAATATTTTTAAGCTTATTTTATTTTAATACTCATTGAAGTCTTTTTGTAATAATGCATAATCACAGATATAAATGTCCCGCGATTATGTTAGGTATTTTTTAGAGCAGCATTGTGACATTTTATGACTTTACAATAACATTTCTTTGTGCGCCATGCAATTTTTCACGTATGTCATACTGATTTTATTGGGATTCCTATCTTCTGTCTAAGTTAGCCTCCGTGTACATTTTTCGTAATTATTTGCCAATGCAGTCTATGTCAGCATTCATGCCAACATTTGCACTTGGCGCGAATTGGTGTTTGTCTAACAGAAAAATATCATTAAAGCATCTGAAAATAAATTAATTTATAACATCAAATGGCCTTTGTGAAAAGTTTTGTTAAATACTTTCATGAATTATAATAAATCATGAATAAAATAGCCGGAAATTTTATCTTCGTTAATTATAAAATAATAACTTTTGTTTAAAAGTTTACTTTATAGATGGCAGCACCGCACCAAATTTCTTAAATTTAATAGTAAATTTTAGAATGACCAATAATTGATTATACAATCAATTAAGTGTTCCGTTAGTACCATCTTTTAAATATTTATTGGTCGATAAATAATCAATTTCTCAGAATTTCAAATTCCAGTTTCACCAAACTTCATATTTCATAAAAAATATAATTGCAGGTTAATTTACTTTTGTATTTGTTTAATAAAAAATAAATAGAAAGAAAATATTAAAACATCTGAAAGAAATGAATTTATAGACATAAAGGACCTTTATAATAAACTTCAAAAATTAAATATTTTTATGGATCACAATATTTAATATAAAATACCATGAAAGTATTTGTTAATTTTAAAGTAATAGATTTTATTCACATCTTTCACTGTAGATGGCAGCACTAAATATCTTAGCTGGAATGACCAATTCTGGTCTACAGTGGTCAATAAATAGTTCTGATGACAAGTCTTGTCAGATTGGAGAATTTTTTTATTCAAAATATCCACTACGTTTTCCGATTATTAATCTGTTATAAAAACTGTATAAATTTATGCCTCAAAAAATCTTTCCTTTATTTACCCAAGGAATGTTTTTCATCAAAT
Source organism: Maratus michaelseni (assembly GCA_963931845.1). Classification (NCBI taxonomy): domain Eukaryota; kingdom Metazoa; phylum Arthropoda; class Arachnida; order Araneae; family Salticidae; genus Maratus; species Maratus michaelseni. The sequence continues at coordinate 452,293,023 of OZ007588.1, forward strand.
ATAATGAAGATTTTAATTCTGGAATAGTGGTATATATTTTGTTTAAAAAAATACTTCAATTTGGCAAAGCTGCCATCTTTTAAAACCCTAACTGTCTGTCTCAAATGTTTAGGCACAGCAAGAAAATGTCGTTTATGAAATAACAATGCAAAATTAAGCAAAAACATTTTATTTACTTATTAGGTTCCGTATAATTATTTAAATAAGTCATATTAAAAGGAATTAATGGGTACATTTGTCATAATTTTGATAAAATATCATAAAAGTGACTATAGTTTGATAAAAAAACTATACCGAGTCTCAAAAGTTTAGCCTGAAAATATCGAAAATATATTAAACAATGATATTTTGAAAGTAAATATCAAATAGTATATGAAAGTATAAAAAAAAATAGTTTTTTGAAAATGAATATTGGATATCTATCATGATGTAGTATATATCACGATATATATACATTGGTGTATATCACCGAACCATGGAGAATATCCTCCGAAATGAAAAAGGTCTTCTTTGAGAAGGATTTGTATGATGAATAAATGTCTTTGTGTCTCAATCAATGGTGAGTGATTGATTTATAACACATTATCAAAGACTCCATTTAAAATACTTAGACATTTTTCTCCAGAGTGTTTCTTCTTTTACATTATCCTCTCTTAATTTGATCTTCTATAATTTTTTTTCGCTGATTTAATCTTCCAATGTTTATTTCTCTAAATCAGCGGTTCCCAACCTGGGGTAAGTGATGGAATATTTGGGGGTACGTGAAAATTGCATTAGTAATGGCGGATAACGCAAAAATAAAACTTAAATTGAAAACAGAAAAACAAAATTAAACTTTTCGTTTACAAAGAGAGACTTGTGTAAAATTAAAATAGGCTATTCGCATAAAATGAACGAAAAACTTAGTAATTGTTTGATTATTTGTTGGCTTAATCTCCACCCACTCTTGATAATATCTTGCGATTTCGCATGTGTCAAACCTTTTCTTTTTTTGTTCTTTTCTTTCTAGTAATTCTAGAAATATGTAGACAAAACATGAATTTTATCTGGTCTACCGGCTTCGACAATTTCATTTAAAACCCATTTGAATAAAGGTCATCATTAGCAGAAGCTCATTAATGTTTAATAATAGGTGTAGCTTCATCTCTGCTTTGTGAGTGCTTAATTTGAAATCTTCAGGAAATATTTCGTGTTTTGAATGACTTTATGTTGATATTGTGTTTTGGTTCAAAATGGATAAGTGGTTGAAAACTGGAATTTTGAGGAGAACTGCTTCTGACATTGGTAACTAGTATAAGAACATTACTAATATGAACAAAAACAAAAATGTATGGAACGGTTTTATGTGAGAAGGGGTACGCATAAATGAAAAGTTTTGGCAAGGGGTACGTGAAAGAAAAAGGGGTTGGGAACCGCTGCTCTAAATGACTGCTTAAATCGCAAACTTCGCAAACAACTGAAGATATCCCATCATCACTTGCCGTAGACGAGGTTACATATTTTAACAAAAACAATTTTTCTAAGACAAAATAAACATCTCCACCGTTCATTAAAATAGACGAACGAACTTCACGCTTCATTAAAATGAACGAAAATCACATTCTTTGGAGTGCTGATTGCCTTGAAAACGGTGTCACGTTAATTCATCGCGCACAATTCATCGCCCGCCGCGTTAATTCATCGCAGCATCAATTCGCCGTAGCATTAAACCTTCGTGGCGTCAATTCGTCGTAGCATCAATTCATCGTTTCGTCAATTCGTCGTGGCGTCAATTCATCGTAGAAAAAAATGTTTTTGAAGGCGATGATGATAAAAGTAAAGTTAATTTAATAAAATTATTTAATGATAATCTGTTTTTCAGATATAGGTAATTATAATTAATATTGTACAGGCCGATTTTAAATGGAGATATATTTTTAAATATATATATATGAAATGATTTTTCATTTCATAGTGAATTATATTAATATATTAATTCTGGTAAGCTATGATTTTGTAGAATAAGATATGTTTTGCAGTCGAAGGCTCTAGATGGAAGACGATGTTTATGAAACTATTGGAAATTTCCCATCAAAATAAAGAAAGCTGCATTTTCGCCAACAAGTTTATTAGTAGTTCACAAAGAATAGACAATTCCGCAAGTCGTTATTCTTAGAACTCAGATCGAGCTGCGTTACATCGTAGAAAAAGAGCATGAAGATGTTACAGATTATTATAGAGATACACCGATTTAAAAACACTTTTCCTCCAAGTGACGGGTTTTGTTAAGCAATTCAAAAACGTAAAAATTCTGAGCTCCGGGTCTGCGTAATTACGTTTTAAACGTAGCGAGGTGAGTGAATATTTCGTCAATGAAGGAGTAAATTAACCAATGAGCGGCTTGGAAGGCTGTGGAACTTATTATTATACTCGGCATAATTTTGAAGTGAAAAAGTTAGACGCGCGAGTCGAAATGAATTATGGGATATCGAATGATAATTTTAATAAAAATAAAAATGATATTATGAGACGTTCTAAAGAAATAAAAATTGAATGTTTCAAAAGAAGAAATAAATTAGTGGTTTTTACAAATAAGTGTAGCTTTTAACAGATTAAGCTTTTTATAATAAAAATTAAAATAATATGTTGATTAAAGATGTGAAATTAAAATATAATTTATATTTAAGATATTATTAAAAGACAGGGAAAAAGTAGAATTGTAAGAATTAGGAATAAATTAATTACGAAAAAATGGCGAATTTTTTTTTATTATTACATATATATATATATATATATATATATATATATATATATATATATATATATATATACTTTTCTAATCGAATAAAAGAAAAACTAACCTTTAATCTAAACTATTATACAACAGTTCATTCACAATTACAATCAGAATTTTGTGTTTACATTCTGTCTGTACTTTTTATTTCCTTATTTTTTCATAGGTTAGGGGGAGTTCACTTGCCCCCTCTTTTTTTAGTACGCCCATGCCAATTTATATATCTTTTTGTAATTTTTCTAGCATTATTCTTTGCTATTTCTTTCATGATCTTAGTACTTTTATCTCAAATCTCACGCTATTTTCCCGGTTATCAAAAGCAATAACTACTTTATCTGTAATTTAAATAAAAATGATTTGCTCTAGTCTAGTGCATTAAACATGTATTTCTTTATAGGGAACTTCACAAAAATCACATATTAAAAAAAAAATCCTCTCTATTTTAATGAGTGATATTTTTAGACTAAAGCAGTAAAAGGAGAAATATGTCTATAAAAATATTTCAATCTGCATACAAAATCGGCCTTTAAAATGTTAGTTAAAATTCTTTATATCTGAAAAAAAAATTAAATTATCTGTAAATAATTTTACTAGATTAATTTTATTTTTATTATAATTGACTTCAAAGACATTTTCGCTGCGATGAATTTTCGCTACGACGAATTGATGCTCCGATGAATCGTGCACGAGGAATTGCGCAGAAACCTTCAAAACCGTAAACAAGTCTGAATTATGCGTTACTGAGTGAATTGATTGTTTTACGGGCGATATTACCATAAACAAAAATATTTTAATCAACGTGGTGCCCAAAATTATTCATCGTAGACCGGATGCGAAGAGAAAGGAAATCCGAATCCGAAGTACCTGAACTAACACCTAACTGCAAATCCATGCAAGCTAAACACTATTTTTAGGTAGATTCGTAAGAAATACTACTTATTACATTCTCCCCCATTTGGAATTTTCGAAAAAAATTTGCAGATCTACGCCGATCATAACTCCCAGAATCCAAAACCACCCCTAGTCCAAAACTTTATCTATCTATCTATCTATCTATCTCACTTTTTTATGGACACGATAACTTCAATAATTCTACACAAATATCTTCCAAACTGATACATAAAATCAAGGGGCATAAAATCTTGGTCAAGTTCTTTAATGGACAAAATCGAACGAAGGGAGGGCTTTTTGTGAAAACAGAAAAAAACCCCACAACTTCTTAATTATGATACGTATCGAATCCGTTTCAAGTTATTAATACTTCTAGGAAAAGGGCCGACAATTTATGAATGACATATTTTTGATATAATTAAAAATGGCCTCAAGGGGCGGGGTATATGAAGAAAAAAATTCATAACTTCGTCAATTCACAAGATATCAAATCCGCTTAAATTTATTATAAATCCTCTTAATATTATCTACAACTTTTATACTGACAATTTTTTTATAAAACCAACCCTTACAACAACAACAACAACAGCAAAAAAAGAAATCTTTGCCGATTCCGCCTACAGACACAGGTAGATTTCGAAGTGGATGGTCCCAACTGCCACATCATGGCAAAATGTAATTTCTTCTTCAATTATCAATAAACAGGTGCCTTACGGTCTGCGTCTTCGAAATCTACCTGTGCCTGAAGGCCGAGCCGTCAGGGATTTTTTTTAAAACTATCTGCACCTAGCCCGGATATCTGAGCCGATAACATTTAGTTTCGGACACAGAGGACGTCTCTGTGGACCACTGATTTTCTATTGTTTGATTTGGGCGTTGTTCCTTAATAATTTTACTGGTAGCTATCAAACTAAAATTAATTATTTAACTGATGAATGTTGAAGTATTTCATTTAAATTAAATACTTGAAGTAGTATCAAGATTGGACATTTATTTTAATCTGAATCGAGCCCTTCCTTCGACTACTTTCTCACCTACATCAATTTGCATGTAATTCATTATCTAATTGTGATAACGTAAAATGCCACCGGAAAATTTGTCAATAAAATATATATTTTTAAAATTATTATTATTTTTTAAAATTTTTAAATGACATAATTATTTTTATTTTTTAATTGTAATTATTTCTTTGAAAGTTTTCTTTATCAGATATTTTAAAGTATATACAAGACTTCGAATGAAGAGTACAACTATTCTGGATTCCTCGGCTTTTTGTATCTAAAATACAAGTTCGCAAAAACAATTCTTAAAAAAAAAAAAAAAAAAAAAAAAAAAACTGTAATTTAACAAATTACAACAACCATTGGGAAAATGTTACAAAGCTTAAAACAATAATAATAGTTAAAAATATTAATTATTCAAAACTATTGATCGGAACCATCTACAAATAAACGCATTTTCCCGCAAAAATATTCGTGTTTGAACCATCGCCGCAGTTATTGAAACGCATTTTCCATTGCTATACCTTATCCTTAATATATACCTTAATATTTTGTCGGGTCCTTCCTACAATAACTTTAACACCTTGTTTAGATTGATATCTGAGCTAAAGGTATTTTGAGGAAATTAAAGTTGAAGACAACATTTTTTTGCTTTATAAGACGATTTCTCATACGACGTCAATTTTTGAATTCGGCTTTTTTTCATAACCGATAGTTTGCATCTATTCTTTTTGTAACTTTAACATTTTTGTAATGATTTTATGCACTTCTATTGCCTATTCAAAGAAAAATTCTTCTAATGTTACAGAATTTCGTTAAAAACGCTTTAAAAAATAAAGTGACGACGTCAAGAGGTCCATTCTCTACCGAAAACAACAACCATTTTCCCAATGGTTAATAAATATCATACTTGCATGAATGTTTGACATTTTAAGAAAAAATAATAAAAGGGTAAAAAAATGAATTATTGGTAGTAAAATTTGTATGACAGCCTCTTTAAAATACACCCCTGAAACTTTCTTTCACGATGATGAAAACCACCTGCTTCTTACTAATTCTTTAGATAATCTCATGATCCACCCGCGGTTATTAATCAAAAAACTATTTCTTTTGTTCTGACAAAAGACAGTTTCTTTTTTTTTTTAATCTCTAGTTACATTATCCCAAAAACTGTGTAAAGCCATTCTCAGGAAACGGAATGACTTACACCAGCTTAACAAACTTCATGAACCATAAATCATTAGACTCTTCTTTTCTGTATGCTTTTTTTCCCAAACATTTTCTTTTGTAATGATGCGTGTAGAACATGTTGTTAATACTCTTTTTCTAGAAAATATAAATACAAATATAATTACTTGTAAGCATTTTTCTAAGGGAAGAGAATAGATTTAGAAGCTCGTGGGTTTTAAGGATAATAATTTTTTTCAGTAACTTGCTAAAACACAGAAGATATAAATAGTAACATTTATTTAATATTTGGTAATTTTAATTTGCTTGTGTATGAAGAATTTCTTTTCTTCTTTAATTTTGATACAACGCAACATTTTAAAACAGCTATTAACGAAAATGGTTATAGACCAATATATTTAACAAATCGAAACCATAAACACATTTATAAATCATGCTTGCAGTTACAGTAAACTACTTAACAAGTAAAATACCAAATGATGAAAAATTAATTTTAATGTTCCAGAGTAACTTTTTTGTATTCATATCAAATATAACACATTCTTTGTAAAACAACTTGAATAAGGCTTTTTTTCTTAATGTTATTGTTAAATTTATATTACCTTATAAGATACTAGCTGACATGCCCGTCGTGGCCCGGGTCCGTGATAATAACATTGAAAATACCTAAAATCAATGTTGAATGATTTTATATTTTAAAATGAAAATCTATCTAAACGAACTGAAGAACTGTCTTTATAGTTATTGCCGATTTAATGTCGATTTAATTTCTGATAATTTGATATATTAAATTTTCAATTCTGACCAAACGTTTCTGAGAAAACCTAAATAATATAAAGCGCTCCCCACTTTTCCTCTTTTAAACTCGAAATAATATGCAGTATTAGCCAAATTATAGTCCCATTCGAAAACATTTCCCAAAACCTTGTTTCTAAGATGATTATAATAAAATAAATAAAAATTATGCACTCGTGACATCATATTTTAACAGAATAATAAGGCTACTACAATTTGTGACTCCTGCTATATAGTCAGTAATACACGTCCGGACACATTGCCGTTATCATTATCTTTTTACGCGTGAAGGTTTCGCTATGGTACTCCATTGTGAAATTTGGTAAAATTCAATATTTGAAATTCAATATTTGAAAAACGGCATAATCATTAGATTTGAAATTTATATCCAGAAAAATACAATTTTTTACCTTTCTAACGCAGTTTGTCTAACAATTTTCTGACAAATACTTTTCGAGCTATTATTTTTTTCAGTAACTTCAAATGTTTCATTTTCCGAGATTAATCTGTGGCAACGATTAGCGAAAAACCCAGTTGTCAGCAACGCATAGCTTTTTATTAAAGAGGATTATGTAGTAAATATAGTATATAACTAAGTATATTTAAAAATTTTCAAACTACTGACAAAGTCATTCAACCTTTTTTATTTATGTGAACTAGTTAAAAGTTATAAAATGTAAAAATACATTTAATAAAACTGAAAAACAACACATTGATATCCCATAATAAAATCAATTACAGTAGATGTTCAAAGCAAGTTCCTCATCAGTTACAAATGTCAGTCGAAAAACAAAGCTATTGCTTAGACATGTTCACGTTCAAAATTATGCAATTAAAATATTAAATCACCAGGGAGTACAGAGCTTGAAAGTCTACTGTAATTGATTCTATTATGTGATACCAATGTGTTGTTTTTTAGTTTTAATAAATTTCTGATTTTAAATGCATTTTTAATTTTAAAATTCTGATCAAGACATTAATATGTTTAGTTATTTGAAATAGTTAAAACATCTTTAGCAGGAAACGGGAAAACACGTTTTTTGGATAGATGTAATTTCGCCCACGGCCGGTACTTTTGCATTTTGTGTTACATTATTTCTCAAAAACATACACAATATTCGTATTTTTAGAATTAGACTATTATGCATTTAAGTACTTTGATTAGAAACAATACCGCTAGAGTAACGCCCACAGGCGGAGTTTCCTGTTTACAAGATGAATACTGCCCGCTTTCATACACGAACAAGTTCAGTTTAACCCTTTCCGGCGCGAGCAATTTTTCACGTAAAATGGTGAAATGATTGATTGAAACCAGAATTTACAAACGTATTTTTTAGAAAATATATACCTGCATTTCTTCGCGTTTAACATAAAAGTAAAATCTTATTAAAATATTCCGGGTGCCGTTTGGCAGTTAGGATTTAAAATTAAGTGGTCACATTTGTGACCACCGCCCGTGAAAGGTTTAAATGGTTGCAATCAAAAAGTTTGGGATGGAAGGAAAATCTAAAACAATAGGGGGGGGGGTCAATGTAATGCAATTGAGGGAGTTTAGCGAGAGAAGCATTCACACCATATTTTACATAAACAGTAGTGCCGCCACTAGTTCGGCCGCCATCAGGAGGTTTGTTGACATGAAATAACTCGTAGTTTGCGAACTTGGTGCAATTACCCTGGGTAAAGTGGGTCTCAGAGACTAAAACGATATCATAACTACCAGCATATATAAAATCTTTAAACTCAGTGGCTTTATATCTAAGTCCGTTGACTTTCCATTATCCAGCAGTTAAAAATTTCAAATCACCTGAGTCTGGGAATGTGCCGGATGGAGAAAAATCGAAGAGAGAAAAGGAGGACAGACAGTACATGCTAAACAGCAGCACTGGGCAAGTTAGTATATAAAATATAAACTCTGTCCATTTCCGTAGGTCCGTTGGGGGGCATTTAAGTATTTTTGGGAGGTTGTCAGCACAATCTGCTTTCCCCAGAATTTTTCTAGAAATATAAGTTGTTTTAGAAAATCGGCGTCCAAAACTGTACCAATTTTTGGGCCGATGAAATTTTGTTACCCACAGAGGGAGTAGGAGGGGAATTAGCAACTACGCCTGCCGCAGTACTCGAAAAGGAGATTGCATGGTCCACTTTCTTGGAGGGAAGGGATGACGCGTTTTTGGGTTCAATATTTTTGCCAGAGGCTTTAGCGATTTTTTTTGTTGATCTCCCGGGTATTTCGGGCACAATCTGTAATTGTCGGGATGTGATCTCCCACAGAGCGCACACTTGCAAGCGTCATAATATGCTTTGGGACAATCAGTGGATTTGTGTAGAGCTGCACATTTAATACATTTAGAAGGTAAATGGCATACTGCTGCCGGGTGAAAGTACCCTTGGCAATTGCACAACTGAGCAGAAAATGGAACATTACATATATATTTATAAACATTGTTGGGATTCTGCCAGAAAATTAGCGAACCTGACAGAAAGCTAGATAAAAGAACGAACCAATGAAATTTAAACAGTAATGCTATGATTAGAATATTTTGACAGTAGATTACAGAGAAAAATAATTTATGAAATGTATTTTTTAAGCTAGGAGAAAAAGCTTTTACGAAATATATTTTTTAAGCTAGGAGAAAAAGCTTTTACGATTCTAATAGTGTAACGATTCATTCATATTTCACTAACATTACAGCAAATTATCATGAATCACTTGTTAGACAGACGCAAGTTTTTTCTGGTATTTGATTTTTCCCGAGTTACGTGGCTTGAAATAGTCCTAGCAAGAAACTGTCAGAAAAATGATACATGAATGTCGTTTCAAATTCAGAGGAGGTTTAAACGATCTGTTATCCAAAATAATGGTTTTGCTAACTTTCTTAAAATGTACTTGTATGACAGATTAAGCGTCATCTACTACATTTTCCGAAGTACATTAGAATACATGAGTTTTAAAATGATTGATATCATTTATAAGCCGATTTTTAAATCAATATTCCTTCACAATAACTTGAGTATCGATAAATTATTTTTTATGTTTCGATGATAACACTTCCATTAAATGAATGTTTGCTCTAAAAATGGTTGTAACTCTGCTTTGCGTAAAGATGATTCCTTTAAAAAGAGCTCGAATAAAACTTCTTAGAAAATGAAAAAACAATAATAACTGAAATTTCAAAATTTGTATTTATTGGCAACGATAATGCTTAGCAACGTAAAATGGTTAATTAAATTTTACAGGAAAAATATTCATTGATTCTCTATGAAAATAATGAAATTTTGAATTATTAAGAAAAATATTTGAAAATAATAAACGTCTACCCTATGTTCATTTCTGGGTTATGATTATTCTTATTTCTGGGCAATAATACAGCGAAAATTTATTGTTATATCGAGTTGAACACAAAGCTGACTTTAACCGAGCGTAGCTCGGTCTTCCTTGCTGGTAATTCTAATTACAGCAAGCCGTTTTTCTCTCTATATTATTGTAACTCTATAGTTAATATTATGTAGTAGAAATATAAAAGATAATTGAAAAAGGCGCTTTTATTGATATAGCAGATATAGATATGTATATTATATTAATAGGTATATAGTATGGGATTAGAATATATATCTCATATTCATTCCGGTGGATATGACATACTACAATAAAACTATCATCGTAAATATCTAAGCTAAAAGCCATCAATAGGATTTTATGTGTTTAATAAATGTATACGAAATTATTTTTTGTATTATTTTACTTTGATTCTATATTATTTACCATTTTTAAGGATGGGTCCTTTTGGGTACAGCTGTCGCAGATGCACAGGGGTATCATTTTGGCGCCAAAATGGCGATTTTATGCCTGGGCAACCAGGCGGTTTCGACTAGATTTTGCTTCGTATGGCAACCCGGTAGAGCAGATTCCGTATGTTTTATAATTTATTAAATATTGTGTGTTTTATAATAAATTAATCATTGTGTGTGTTTTATAATAAAACTGTGTGTTTTTTAATGTAAAATAAACTATTTCATAAAAAAATAAAAATAACATGGTGTATAGTATTTTAAGTACTTAAATTAAAGAAATTAAAGCAGCAGCATTATTAATGATTCGAGGTGGAATGTAAATACGTTTAATTGACATTTACTTCACAACACAACATCGAACATAATACAGGTTACAGATACATTTTACATATAACAGTAAACAAAGGCTTTACCGGTAATTGACAGAATTTCCGCAGTGGTGCTGCCATCTAGTAATTAGATTAATAACTAAACACCATAATTTTCCCCTCCTTAATTGGGAAATTTACAAGGAACTTTTCTTTTCCTGGTGGATCTTCTAGGTACCTGTTGGGAAAAAGAAGAGTTAATTAAAGTATCTTTAGCATCATCAATAGAAGCCTGTTCAGCCTGTCTTATCAGATACCAGAGATATAGGATACCCGTATCTGGCAAAAAGAGAAGAAAGACAAGTAATTGTATGTTCTGAAGTTGTATTAGGGACAATAAAAACTTCAGGCCATTTGCTATGAGCATCAACCACAAGCAAAAGCATTTTACCCATCACAGGACCAAAATAATCTATGTGAATTCTTTGCAATGGAGCTGTAGGCCATTCCCAATTATGAGTATCTACCTTAGGAGGATTATTTTTTAAATTGACACAAGTAGTGCAATTTCGTGCAAGATCTTCAATATCTTGGTCAATTCCTGGCCACCAAACAAAACTGTGAGCTAAGGACTTCATTTTCACTATACAAAAATGGCCATAGTGCAAATCACGTAAAATTTGTTTACGGTGAATTTCTGGGATAATTACTCTACATCCTTTTAAAATACAACTATGTTGAAGAGTAAATTCTTCTTGTTTGCCACCAAAAAGTAAATTTTTAGGAATTGGAGAACCCGAAATTAGATGATGAAAAAGTTGTCGTAATAAAGGATCAGATTTTGTAGCTACAGCAATTGATTTGGCGTTTAAAGGCAATGTAGAAATTTGGTTAATTTGAAAAAATTCAGATTCATCAATTACATTACTTGATTTTAATTGTGGGAGTAAATCTTCACTACGTAATGGAAGTCATGAAAGAGCATCGACATTTCCATGTTCGGTTTTTTTCTTATAGCGAATATCATATTTAAACGCTTGTAAGTATAATGCATATCTTTGCATCCGCGCAGCTGAAAGAACAGGACTACTTTTATTTGGAGAAAATATGGACACAAGTGGTTTGCTATCTGTAAATAAAGTAAACCTATTACCATATAAATATTGAAAAAATTTCTTTACTCCAAAGATAATAGCTAGTGCTTCCTTATCCACTTGGCTATATTTTTTTTCTGCATTAGTAAGCGTTCTGGACACAAAACCAATTGGTTTTTCCACGTTATCTGGCATCATATGCGAAAGAACTGCAGAGATACCATATGGAGAAGCATCTGTTGCTAACACTAAAGGCAATTTAGGGTTGAAATGAGTAAGAACTCTTTCTGAAATAATTTCATTTTTTATATTTTTAAATGCTTGTTCACAAACAGGAGACCAAATAAATTTTACATTCTTTTTGAGCAAGTGATTTAAAGGATGAGCAATTGTAGGTAAATTTGGTACAAATTTAGAATAATATGTGACTAAGCCAAAAAAAGCTTTAACTTGTGACACATTAATTGGTCTAGGAGCATTGACAATAGCCTCAACTTTATCCTGCGTTTTATGAATACCTTGCTTATCAATTTTATAACCACAATATGTAATATGTTCAGACAGAAAAATTGATTTATCTTTATTTATCCTAATATTATATTCACGTAATCTTTCTAAGACTTGTTTTAGCCTTGTTAAATGAATTTCACCCGTTTCCCCTGTAACACCAATATCATCAATGAACACAGTGACACCATCAATGCCACTTAATATTTGTTCAATATAGCTTTGCCAAATTGCTGGAGAGCTAGTAAGACCCATTGGTAACTTTAAAAATTGAAATAAGCCCTTCGGAGTATTTATAGTTAACAATTCCTGTGATTTTTCGTCGACAGGTAACTGAAGATAAGCTTGATTTAAATCTATTTTCGTAAAATGTAAACCACCACCTAAAGTAGCTAACATGTCCTCTACCCCAGGTAAAGGATATTTTTCCACCTTCAAAAATTTATTTACTGTAACTTTAAAATCTGCGCATAAACGTATATTCCCATTTGGTTTTACCACTGGAACTATAGGAGTTGCCCACTTACTACTGGTGTCAGGTTTAATAATATCCTCATCCTGTAACCTTTGGATTTCATCATTTACTGCATTACGTAGAGCATACGTGACTGTTCTAGCCTTACAAAATATGGGCGTAGAACCTTTTTCTAGATAAAGTTCTGCTTTCAAACCTTTTATTTCCCCTACTTTATCCGAAAATAAATCAGAAAAATCATTTAATAATGCTTTCAATTTATCTGTAGAATTTGCAATTTCATTGACATACACAGATTTAAAATTAGTGGGAAACAAATTAAATGCAGCTACCCAGTATCTGCCAAATAAAAGTGGGAAATTATCTTCTTTAATTAAATACAATTTAAGCTGTTTAGTAATATTTGCATAAGAAACATCTACTGTTACATACCCCACAGGTGTAAACACCTCACCCGTTGCCGTTCTCAACTGAACGTCTGGTGGAAAAATTTTATTATTCGGAAAAATTCTCCGAAAACGATTTACAGGTACCGCAGAAATTCCTGAGCCCGTGTCTACCTCCATTTCAGCTTTAGCTTTGTTTTCAATTAAAACCCACATTTTTATAGGTGTAGAACTTTTATCATGACTGACAGATAAAATGTCGACAGTTTGCAATACATTTGTTTGTTTCTGAGAATTACTTTTACATACTTTACCAAGATGGCCTCTTTTTTTACAAATTTTACAAATAGTATTGATATGCTTACACTTATTGGCAAGATGCGATGGATTTCCACATCGATAGCATTGTAATTTATTTTTATTTACATCAAAATTCCCCTTATTTACATTGTTTATTTTCGGTTTCTGGAAATTATTTGAAATTGTATTCGGTTGAACATTTTTAGAATATGCCAATTTATTAACATTAACATTTTTTGTTTTCAATTCAGAAATATCATGTTCGTTATTTTGCAAAATAATTGCTTTTTCAATGGCTTTCTCGAATGTTAAATCATCTATTTGTGAGAGTAATTTACTTTGGATAGTTACATTTTTTAAACCTCGCAGAAATTGTTCCAACAAATTTTCATTAAGTGTTTCACCAGCAAAAGCACAGAACGTGGTTAACTTCTTTAATTTTGAAACAAAATCTTGTATGGATTCGTTTTCATTTTGATAAGAATTACGGAATTTAATTCTAGAACAAAATTTATTAGGGGCTGGGCTTAAGTGCTTTAACAGAATTTCAACTATTTCCTCATATTTCAGTGCTTCAGGATTTTTCGGAAATGTTAAATCTGACAGCAAATTATACAATTTAGGCCCCATACAGGAAATAATTGCAGGTACCTTTTTTTTCTTCAACATCATGTAATAAAAATCTCTGTTCCAACCTCTTAACATATGATTGAAACGTTTCAATGGAATAATTGTATTCCTTAAAATTAGCAAACATTATTACTTTTTATTTATTGCAGAGAAGAAAAAAAATGTCAGCACTTACCACCCTCGAAATGACGTACGCATTCAAAATATTAATACAGCATATTCTCTTGTAGATGCAAAACACGAAGTGTCGCCATTTTCCTCAGTTGGAATTTCTTGTAATTTAAATTCCGGTAAGAAATTTGATTTTCTCGTCGCCATATTATAGTATTTTAAGTACTTAAATTAAAAAAATTAAAGCAGCAGCATTATTAATGATTCGAGGTGGAATGTAAATACGTTTAATTGACATTTACTTCACAACACAACATCGAACATAATACAGGTTACAGATATATTTTACATATAACAGTAAACAAACGTTTTACCGGTAATTGACAGAATTTCCGCAGTGGTGCTGCCATCTAGTAATTAGATTAATAACTAAACACCATATGGTGTTTTAGCAAATTCTAATAGGTACCTGAAAATGGGGTTTTCTCGCCAAAATGGCCCAAAACAAAAATCGCATCAACCCCGGTGCGTCTGTGACATCTGTTTTAATTTAAAATACATGCCGTTCACATTTTTTATTTAAAATAGAAAATAGATAAATAAGAAATAATATCATAAATCAAAACATTTGATTGCAAAATCAAAGTATCGTTTCTAATTTTCACACGCGATAAATAAAAACTCTTATTGGCGATTTTAGAAATGCTATTGCGAGATTTGCGCCCAAATAACATAAAAGTAAAAACACACCAAAAGGACCCGTGCGAAGCTTTCGCACTGCAAACTTTGAGATTATTTCCTGGTGCATTTTAGCATAAATTTTTAATTAACTATTTTTTTTAAATCCAACAACGCGTTTTAACGAAATGTGAGCGTACTATGTCAGAAGCCTGTTCAAAAACTTTTCGAATGATACCTCTTTCATCGTTGTATGTTTTGTATGTGTATAGAAAAAGGGATGTTGACAACATAAATAAGATATGTGATCTGGATTGTTTTTTCATAAATGAAATGAAAGCTTTTTTCAAATCAATGTTGCCACAAAAATAAAATACTGCATTATATGATGCTCAACAGTGATTATAAAAAGTAATAAATAGTACAAAACAGGTAAAATGTTACTTTTCGCATAGGTTATTTTATATTTATGATTAAAAACCAAAATGAAAATTGAAACGTTTAAAAGAAATTAAATATTATTGATTGATCGAAACAGTGGTATTTTACACGTGTAGCATAAAAGGTATGATTTGTTATATTAGACTGAGTTGTAATTTAAGTATAATTCAATTTATTTTTCTTCGTCCCGTACTTTTTTTCCGAAAAAGAAGCCGTCATCTTCTAATGCAGTTAAAATAAAATTGCTAATTTTTTTTCCCTCGCGCATGTCTTTTTCTATCTTCGATGGGATTTTATTGTTGGGAATAAATGAGATGATGTTCTCGCTTGACTAAGGTTGTTTGAAGATATTTTTATCCTTAATTTTTCTTTAGAAGTTTAAACCTGCATCTAAAAAATATTAGATATTTCTAAAAATTGTTAGACTGCAGTGCGAAATCCTCGCACAGGTCTACTGGTTAAATACATAACATTGTTAAAAATGGTAAATAATATAAAATAAATAAATAAATAAATAAAATATATTAAAGTATTGAACAAACCGGTGTGATATTATAAAAGCATAAAAAGCCACAACATATATATATATATATATATAATACGTAAGTACCCATTTTTTTAATTATTATTATCATAAAACACACTGAATGATTATGTTATCATAAAACACACACAATTATCAATTTATTATAAAACATACAATACTTAATTTAATATAAACCACACAACCACACGCAATCTTCTCTACCGGGTTGCCATATGAAGCAAAATCTCGCCAAAATCGTCGTGTTGCCTAGGCATAAAATTATCCCTTTAGCGCCGAAAATATATCCCGGTGCGTCTGCGGCATCTGTACCAATATTATTTATATACAATTTACTTCTGCTTGTACATTTCAATAAGGTACAGATGTCGCAGATGCACCGGGGTATCTTTTTGGCGCCAAAAGGGCGATTTTATGCTTAGGCAACCCGACGATTTTGGCGAAATTTTGCTTCGTATGGCATCCCGGTAAAGCAGACTGCGTGTGTTTTATATTAAATTAAACATTGTATGTTATGTAATATATTAATCATTGTGTGTGTTTTATGATAAATAATTTTTGTGAATAGGTTGCTAAAAAATATGTTGGCAAATTTTCTTCTCTCGCCAATTCCATTATCTTTACTTTGCCAAGATAATCATTAAATAAGTTAATGTACTATATTACTCCGTTACAGTACGCATATACACAAACATGATAAATATAACAATAGATGACGCATGTATAAAAGTTATAAAAACCCGATTAAAGGCTCGATATTTTTTCAAAAAGAACGCGCGAGAAAAAAAAAATTAACAATCGTATTTTAACTGCATTAGAAGATGATGTCATCAGCTTATTCTTGAAAAACATGAAATAAATTGAATGCATTTCTAATATAATAAAGCCTATCTTTTATTTTAATTAAATTTTGCTTTTTAAAAATAAATATTAAATTAATCGCGTGGAGAAATCATACTTTATCTTTTTTGTACTGTTTATTTCTTTTTATAATTATGGCAACACAAATTTTAGGAAAACCTTTCATTTCAGTTATGAAAACAATGCCTATTTAATTTTTAAGTAACAGCAATTTTAATCAAAAACATGTTTTAACGAAATGTTAAGTGTGCTATGTCAGAAGCCTGTTCAGAAACCTTTCATATGGTATCTCATTCGTGGTTCTGCGTTTCGTATTTTCTGAGAAAAAGGGATGTTGACAGGAGAAATAATATATAATGATAATAGGGCGAAATACAAATTTCACCTTACTTTATTCATAAAATTCCAATATGAGACCCGACAGATCCCAATGTTTACTTAACAGGTAACAAGACAAGAGAATTTAAAAGACACAAATATATGTTAAAAGATGTTTAATATGTTTAAAAACTGTCCAGATACCGCCGGTCGAAAGTCTCTGATGATGAGGTAGCCGGCCGAAAGTACTAGGACAGTTTTTAAACATTTTAAACATCTATTGGTGTCTTTTAAATTGTCTTCTCTTGTCACCTGTTAAGTAAACAGTGTGATCTGTCGGGTCTCATATTGGAATTTTATCATAAAAGTCCTTAATGATGTTAGGTATTTTATAAATGTATATTAAATTACTGTTTTGAAAGCGATTGGTCATTAACGATGGTAAATATGATTGGCGATTAACAATCATTTTCGGTAATCTCTCTTCCTGGCACGTATAATACATAAATACCAAATTAACTGATAATTCGTTTCGAAATTTAATTCATAAAATATCATTACATGAGTTGTATTTGTTTACATTCAACTTACGTCAACAAAAGATCCGGAAGGAAGTTGAGTTATATTACACTTTGATTGTCTCACAGGTCCTAGTGCGATTTATTTTTTTGACACCATGCTCCAAAAATTAATTTGCAGAGAACTTGCTTTGCGAAGGATTGCCTTCATGGTTTTATATTTATATCGTTCACGATGAACGAATCTCTTGTGTTTGTTTATTTTGGTGGAATGAGATATTGGATTATCAATCCAATTTCAACTGAAGTTATCTCAGAATATATATATATTTGAATGTAACTCATCTCACAAACATAATTTTTTTAACAATCTAAAAATGACCTCCCGGCATATTAAAAAGCGATGCGGGCATCCCGGAACTGTTGATGACAGCCACATGACTTACGCTTTTATTATATAGATTCTTGTAACTATCATACACTTTTAACCACATTGTTGCCAGCATCGCTCATTTTTCACGGCAACTTTTGGCTGTGCACCCGGTTCCAAACTTTATAGTGGAGTTTAATGATTAAAATTAAATATTTTGATTTAATCTTTAACATTTTGAGAACGGACCAGGACTGGTAACTATTTTTATATTCAATCATACCACAATTTGCAAAAAAAAAAAAAAAAAAAAAAATGTAATTTAACAAATTACAACCACCATTGGGAAAATGTTCCAAAAGCTTAATAATAATAATAATTTTTTTTTCAAATTAATTAAAAATATTAATTATTCAAAAATATTCATCGGGACCATCTACAAATAAACGCAATTTCCATTACTACAATTGAAGAGATCCTGGCATTCTCTGTCCACGCAAAAATATTCGTTTGAACCATCGCCGCAGTTATCGAAACGCATTTCGTGCAGGGTTCTCTAGATGCTGCTGCTGTGGACAATCCTTAAATCCTTAATATATACCTTAATAATTTGTCGGGTACTTCCCAAAATAACTTTAGCTTTTGTTTAGATTTATGTCTGAGCTAAAAGTATTTTGAGGAAATTAAAGTTGAAGACCACGTTTTTTGCTTTATAACACGATTTCTCATCCGACGTTAATTTTTGAATTCGGCTTTTTTTCATATCTGATAATTTGCATCTATCCTTTTTGTAACTTTAATATTTTTGTAACGATTTTATGCATTTCTATTGCCTATTCAAAGAACAATTCTTCTAAAGTTTCAGAATTTCGTTAAAAATTCTTCTAAAGTTACAGAATTTCGTTAAAAACGCTTAAAAAAAATAAAGTGACGACGCCAAGAGGTCCATTATCGACCGAAAACAACAACCATTTTCCCAATAATAATAATAAAAAAATGTAATAGGTTTTTCTTAAAAATATCCTTGTATAAGTGTATAGTAGAGATTATTTTTTAAAAAGTGGTACAAATAGAATAAAAAAAATAATCTCTGGGACGTACGGTGTCCCAACCTCGTACTCAAAAGGTTAAAGTTTAGTGATCAACAGGGGATGCTGCTGTTCTGTTCTTCTTTTAATTCGATGATCACCAAAACTCCGTGTTAAGTTCAATAGAAGTTTAGAATAGGGAGAAACTGAACAATATTAAAAAGAAAATTCTTAATATTTAAATATCTTAAAACAAAATTTTAATCTAATACTAGTTAAAATATATTTTAAAGTTTAAAAGCACGTATATGTCAATTTTAGTCAAGCTATTGCGAAACAGATAAAAATCTGTGATAAAACTTCCAGATACCAAATGTCGGATAAACAAATTTTCAATGTGCTTGTAACGTGAAAAACAACTCTAAAAATAGGGAAAAAGCAATCTGAACTATCAGTTCAGAAAGTTCAGAGGAAGATTAAATACAATTCTTTTTAGTTAAAAAAGTTTGTACTGTAAAATCTCCAAATAGATCTTTTTTATTTGGAACGTAATGAAGATATCCTTAAAATACTTGTTTTAGTGTTACTTGCATAGCCATTCAATGTGTTGTATTTCAATTCACTGAGATCTTTCGATTTTTTTGGGAGGGGGTGAAGCTAAATATATTTTACATTTAGAAAATTTTATGATATTAATTTTATCAAGTACTAAATTCCACGTAAGAAATAACAGTTACAATGTGGGCTAAAAGTATTCTTCATGAAAGTGCACATTTTCAATACGTCATTTGTCAAAAGCATTTCATTCTTTCAGGATTTGGCTCCTAATCGATGGAATGAAAGTGGCTCTGTTTTGTTAAATTTATACAAAAATATTTCAGTTTTATGAAAACAAATAAATGCTGAAAAATATGTCATTTTTACCAGAAATAAGATTCCAGTTTTAGCATACTTGAGAAAAGTTTAGTTTAACTATCATCTTTCAGAAATAATTAGCTAAAAATTTGTGTCTTTTTCTTTAAATTCAATTTTTGTGAATGGGGAAAGGCAATAACTGTCCAGCTGAATGCAAATAACTTAAACTTGTTCGACCGCTTTGATTGAGTGTAAAACCCGAAATAACTTTGTTGTAATGATATCTAGATGTCAGATTGTCGACAGTCAATTTTTTACTTTCTTCTATCTATAATAGAAGAAAGTATTGTAATCGAAATTTTTTTCGACTTCCGGTTTTCGACGGATTTACACGTTTTAGAGGTCAGAGATTCCGAAAAACATGTTTTTACAAAATGTCTGTCTGTCCGTCTGTCCGTCTGTCCGTCCGTCCGTCCGTCCGTCTGTCCGTCCGTCCGTCTGTCCGTCTGTCCGTCTGTGTGTCTTCATTGTACCATCTAAAAGTGTATGATGTTATGCTTCAAATTGAACCAAATTTTTTTTCTATGTTTTTGGCTATGGCAAGCAGGTTCTATCAGAATTTGGAGATATTTCGACAAAAGGGGGCGCTGAGATCGATATTTTTGTTCCATTTTCACTATTGTACCATCTAAAAGTGTATGAAGTTATGCTTCAAATTGAACCAAATTTTTTTTCTATGTTTTTGGCTATGGCAAGCAGGTTCTATCAGAATATTGGGATATTTCGACGAAAGGGGGCGCTGTAATCGATATTTTTGTTCCATTTTCACTATTGTACCATCTAAAAGTGTATGATGTTATGCTTCAAATTGAACCAAATTTTTTTTCTATGTTTTTGGCTATGGCAAGCAGGTTCTATCAGAATTTTGGGATATTTCGACGAAAGGGGGCGCTGTAATCGATATTTTTGTTCCATTTTCACTATTGTACCATCTAAAAGTGTATGATGTTATGCTTCAAATTGAACCAATCTTTTTTTCTATATTTTTGGCGATGACAAGCAGGTTCTATTAGAATTTGGGGATATTTCGAAGAAAGGGGGCGCTGTGATAGCCATTTAAAGATTTAAAATTCAAAATGATGTGCAAATAAAAAAAATTAGAAATCCTAAAACTTTTTTTCTTTAAATGTTCGGCCTTGATCCGGAGAATCCGGAGCAATTTTTGTTTTGCTTCTATCTTAAAAAATGGCTGAGATAGAGCGGTTTGAAATTTTAGGGTGACTGACATTTTCAAACAAAACAGCAGAATTCATCCATAAACGGATTTAATTTATGAGTTTTAGTTAACATGCTTTCGGCAAATTTTCTTTCATTGTTGTAACCATTAATCCTATTATATGCTTATCACTATATATTTATATTCGCCAACATCAAATTCTCGCCAAACTTGGCGACAGTTGGCGTAATATCGCCAAATTTGGCGACCAAAATAAGTTGCCATAAATGAAGCGAACTTGGCTGTAGAGGACTAATTTGGCGATATTCTCATTCAAATTCAATGTTGACGAGAACTGGGACTGAATCTTTTTTATTTAGATTCCACGATTTTACCTTCGTGTTTTCCAGTAAAATTAGCTGAAATCGTAAAACCAATGAATAGGGAGGCTATCTGTTCCTGTCGATTCAGGCCAGAAGGACTTTTCGTAGTTTAGTATACATCAGTGGATCGCATCCCGGTAACCCGATGATTCGCAGGCAGCTGACGTACAACAGAATGACGAAAAATATTGATTTTATTGGCGATGTGATAGCGAATTTTGAAGTATTAACATGACTGTGATAGAAGAAAGTTTTGGGATTGGCACATCCGACTAGTTTTACGCTAGAATAAGCTGATCCATGAAATCGGAATATGTGAAAATATGTTTTTATTTCTTTACATTTTCTTTAAAATGTAATTTAACCAGGATATATTTTTTTTTCACAATCTATTACAAAACAGAAATTAATTTTATTTTTAATTTTAATGAGAAAATATCTTAAATAAAAATTAAACAATACTAATATTTTTGCTTTTCTCTCTTTTCTATGCAACAATCTATATATATATCAGGCTATCGTACGTGGCACAGTAATCGCGATTATTTATCATTTGCCGATGGCAACGAGAAGTTTGTTTTCACTAATTTGCGAATATAAGAAATGTATTTGAGGTATCGATTTAAAAGTCACCACACATATGTAGAAAAATTTTTTGCATCCGAAAATACAATTTTTGTAAAAATTGGCCGGCATTTTTTCTTATTTATTTTAAAAAACTAGCTACTTTCTAAAAAAGAAAGAATATAAAGTGCTAAATCAAACCAAGAAACGCGCCATTTTGTTATTAATTAAAACATTGACTCCATTGTTGTACCTTATGCCGTTTAACCTCATTGTTGTCCGCATCGTTATGACCTCAATGTTACGAATGCACGTATTTGTTATTTATACTATAGATTGAGTAATAACAAATAAATAATAAAAATAAATGAATAAAATAATCTTATTGGGAGGAGATTTCCGTCAACTCACAGCAAATATGCATGCCTTTCAAACAGAGAGAGTGTTAGCAAGTTCGCTGTTACAGGTTGGCGAATGTCAAAGTGGGAAAACTATTGAGTTTCCCCCCAATTTGCTATCCAGATATACAAGATCCAGTGCAGCAACTTTTCAGTAACATTGATTTTTCAACGGTGACACCCTAAAAGCTTAGGACGAGCCCTACTAACAGTGACAAACAATTTGTCAATTAAAATTAATAATAATATCTCCGAGCTTTGAAATTTACAATTGTGTATATAAAGACGTTTTCGATGCAGAAAATTAAAAAAAAAGACAAAAACATTTTCCTAATTGTTAATGGTGTAGATATTTTCAATATAATATGTATACACTTTTTTTGTTTGTAAGAGTATCCAGCAACTATTGTGTGCATGCAAATGTTTTTTATATGCACGATGCTGGAAAAATACCTCTGTTTTCATATTTCTAAATGATGTCCATATTTTATGATGTGTATATATAAGTACTCAGTCCTAATTGGAGAAGTTTTTATGGATGATATTTATACATATAATGCTGAAATTCGTGTATTATAATATGCACATAGTATTTAAAAGAGTAGGCACTAGAGTGCAGATATTCTGCGCAGGGTCGGCTAGTGTTATAAATTTGTTTCCACTATTACAAAAATTTTATTAAAAATTGCAGAAATTCTACACCTTGGAAACTAATTTAAATTTCGAAATTTCAACAGTTATTATGACATTTCTGGATCCATACGAATAATTGGTGTTTATTTTAATTCGTAATTCGTTCTTTTCTTAGATAAGTAAATGTGAAATACAAACAAAGGGTCAGATTTTAATATAATAAGAGGGATAAGAGAATGTTCAAATCTTAACAAAATTATTTTGTTAATTTAAATGCTACTTTCAGAATATAATTGCGATAATAGAGAGATAATGAATCTCGTAATAAGAAGTGACATCCGTGAATACTCGATAATTAGCTATCAGTTAGCAATAAAAAGGAAACAGTTAACAATATAGTTAACTGTTTCCTTTTGATTATAAATTAGTATTTTTAGTGTTTTTTGCTGTTTATTGCTTGTTTATACTATGGATCGTGTAACGACCTTTCAGGTCTTGAGAAATATGTTATTTGTTTAACTATTCTAACTAAGATTAATTATGCGATTCAACTTTGAAAACTGTCTGTTAAGATTCTTAATCCTTTTCTTAATTAACTAGGGGGCTCAGCCCCCTACTCGCTAACGCTCGCCAACCCCTGGTGAATTGCAAGGCAATTCACATTGAGACCGCTACGCGGTCACAGCTTGCTTTGCTCGCTCGCCTCATTTTATTTTTCTAGTAATTCTAGCCGGAATAAGTACTACAATAAATCATTTGAACGTATGAAATTGACAATTTTTTTAATGTAAAAAAGTAATTGAAAACTCCGTTGAAAACACAACTAAAAATGCATTTAGTTGATGCTACTAATGGACATATAAATAATTTAAATACCATGAAAAGAGGATCTTGGAAACATAATTAGCACCTATAATATTGTACAGCACGGCTTAAATTCATTAAAAAAAAAAAAAAAAAAAAAAAAAAAAAAAAAAAACACTACGTGGTAGGAAGATAGTTTATCATCAATGATTGTTTAAATTTCGTTCAACATTTTATTATTCTAATTGATTATAGATTTCTGCAAAAGAAATTATTTTTACTTCAATAAAACGGCAACAGATGGCAGCAGGGCATTCTAGAAAGTTTATATTTTATTATCTCCGATTTTTTGTGTGAGTGAAATTCGTAAATAAATTCTAAATGAATTCATTTGAAAAAAATGAATTCATGTGAAATTAACACTATTTCTCATAATTAAAATGAGGAATCATCTCAGACGCTTTGGATTACGTTCATATTATTTTATTTTTAATAATTGCTAGCTTCAGTTTCACTGCTCTGACACTTTCCGCCATGTTGGAGGCGGGGCTAACACAATCTTGTCTGTTCATTGGTCTGAGCTCTGGAAACTACGATTGTTGCCAACGATAAGGTAGAAATTCAGCCCTATTTTCGCGCCACGTAAGACAAATATATATATAGATGTGCAAGGAAAATATCCTGAAATATCAAAACTGGCACAGACACAATATCACAACTTATTTGTATGGATGTGCCTTGCATCCAGTTTTTGACAAACAAATATGGAAACACACTTCAAACTTTTTGTAGACAGTGACTTGAAATTAAACTTAACTTCAACTCTGATATAGACACTATTGATGTTTTAAATTAATTTCATAAATCGCATTGACTTTTATTCTATATTTGTTTTATAATGCATTCATTATAAATGTAATTTTTCTTATTGTAATAAAAAAGGTTTTGTTTTATGGTTATTCCACTATTAATTTAGGATTATTTATTGCTGTTTCTGCACATGTAGCTTTGTACGAAAGTTCACTTTTTCAGTAAGATAGACTAAACAAAAAGCTCTATATACCTACATATGAGAAGGTTCGTGAAATATTTTCAAACTTTAAACTGGATCCCGTAACCACAAAGTTTGGAAAACACTGAGTGAGGTATATCCATAGACCTTCTAATAATACTATCTTTGCTCTGAGGGTATATCTCTCCAGTCTTTATGACATTTTTTTTCTTTACTAAATTTTGTCTGTTTTCTTTCGTCATTAAATGGTTTACTTTTAACTACAACTGCCCTTTTCGCATCCGATAAAGAGTTGATTTGCGTATTTCAATCCAAAACGATATCTTCATGGGTTTCTAAGGTATACAGGGTGTGCATAAATGTCTCTATACATTATTGGGAAGCAGGTCCTAAATCCATTTTATTTGATGAGTGTGATAGGATGTTATCTATTAAAAGCAGAAAGAATAGCCATTATTGGGCTGGAGCATGTGGTAGAGGTTTCCATGGACCCCAGGCCTATACCCGGCATAATAAAGGCAAATTTTTAAACGGGCCGGGCCAGACCGATAAAAAAGTTAAACGTCTCGGTAGCCAGGTCGATGAAAAAAATTTAGCGGACCGACCGGCCCGATATAACACATTTGAATGGATTAAACTAAGCTAATAAAATGTGAACAATTTTGAATGGACGTGATTGGAACGAGAATAAGTATAAATGTGCTGCACGAACCGATAGTGGCCCGACAACATCAATACAGAAATGTAACATGTCCAGCGTAAAAATCGGTATCGGACAGTTGCATCGTGTCTGAGCCCGGGCTTAATTTTTTTCAACAGACTCTGTCAGGCCAGGATCAGGCTTACATTTTATTCAACATACTCGGGCCAGGTCGGAATTGGACTTAATTGTTCCTAGGGCGTGTCGAACAAGCAATTTGTTTTGTAAAAATAGTAATCGCGGTAATGAACTTCTGTGAACGGAACCTTTGTGAAATAAATATACTTTAGTAAATTATGGAAAAACATTTTTTTATAATACAGCAACAAAAGTTATGATTTTTTTAACCATCTTTTATCTTTTATTCTAAACTATGCATTATTTTTTAATGTCTTTATTTGAATGTAACAGTCTAAGTGATCATTAATGCTGCTATTCTGTATTCCATGACTTGTGAACCTATAGTTATCTAAAATATACTGTAAAATTTCCCCATAAATTTGTGTGCAGTATTCAGTAAAATAATGTTTATTCTATGTTAAGAAAAATCTGATTTTTTTGTAGAAATTGAGTCGGGTCAGGGCGAGCCAATCAAGGCTGCCAATCAAGGCTGCTTTCATTGATTTTTGTACGGGCCAGGTGGAGCCGTGAACTGCAAAATTATAAACGGACCGAACCGGGCTCGGGCCTGGAAATTCCGGCCCTGCAGACCTCTACTATCTGGTGTAACATATAAACAGGTGCAAGAATACTCCACTTAAAATTCAGAAAATCAGTACCTGCCGAAATAACTACTACAAACTTGTTAAACTTGTGGATATCGCAAAATTTCCTTGTATATCATTTTAATAGATTAATTTACAGTAGCATCAACAATTAACAATATAATGTATAGTTCAGTTTGTTGAATTTAACACGGAGTGATTACAGTGATCAGTCAAATAAAAAAAAGTACAGAACAACAGTCCCCTTGTTTGGAATTACAATTTTAAATTCAACCAACACTTATAATCATTATATATCAAATATTTACTCGTAAATCTGCAGATCAGGGACCTCAACGTCAACTCTTCAAGTCATTGTTTTTTAATCCCATTTTGCATATTATTTAGTATCCTAAAATCCGCAATTACATTTAAAAAAAAGTTATACCTAAATTTTTCATCACATAAGATTCCCCAAAGCTTCGGGAATTAGGATCATCACATTCAATACAGTTTTATGCAAAGATATTGCGATGAACTGCTTATTCTTGTAGTTTTGTCAGAAAGATTCAGGGAGGCGGAGCACCCCTTAACTCCCAGTAGTCTCATTATTTTACATTCGCAATTTTCTATTCGTTGTTCTGTATCCTGATTGTAGTATATCTTGGATTTCATTTTGCACTGTGAATGTAATAGGATATGAATAAGTTTAGAAATGAATTTTTTGTTATCCTAAGTCCAAATAACAATCCTTACTTAGCTAACCAACAAAACATCTGCATCTGATGGAGAAATTTAACAAAATCTCACGCAAGAAAGGTACGTATGGAAATGTAAACTGAATTTACAATACTTACAAGGACCTAAATCCGTCGAAATACGGGTATAAAATTTCAGTCGAATTTTGACCGTTTTTCGACACCGGAAGTCGGAAAATTTCAGGAATTTCTTCCATTTTAGACCCCTAAAAAGGCTCATAGGGACTATATATATATATAAACAAAGGTTATTTATTGCTTATTTCGCTATTTAAGGACCTAAATCCGTCGAAATACGGGTATAAAATTTAGTCGCAAAGATTAATCGGAAATATAAAGTTTTTACAATTTTTGTTTCGGAAAAACAGTTCTAGTGGTCAGACTACAATATTTAGATTTAAGATTTTATCTAAATACATCCTAATCTATTCCATAACAATAGCATGCTAAAATCAACCAAAGTTAGGCATATTTGCAGACATTTAAACATATAGGGTAATAATCCATAATCGTGTCCACTGCCAATTGACTATTTTTGAAAGCCTGATTTGGCGCGATAAAGTGGTCTTTGTGGTAGCCTTTTAATAGTATCCACATTCAGTTTAAACCGTAATGTTACTATCATTGTTCTTATTTGACGCAAACCAACTTTAACTAAACTAAATTAACTACGTGATTTAATTTATTTAATTATTATTTGATTATTTAATTTACTAAATTTAAACTAAACTAACTTAAACTAAAAAACTTGTACACCAGATTGCGAAAGATTAGTTAACCCTTTATTTTTCCTCATCCATATTTTCTGCTTAACCTTCCGCAATTGAGATTATTTTGATGATTTTTTATAGGCTATATAATTGCTAGGGAATTGATAAAAGGATAAACAGAAAAAATGTAATACGTATCGTGTCAAATATGTAAAGGTATAAAACAACATATTTTAAATTTTTCGAACAGATGCATAAAATTCCATTACACCTAATTTGAAAAATTTGACAAATGTATTAGCAAAATTTCAAATTAATCGGAATACTTTAAGACTCACATTGGGAAATTTTAGCAACCATAATTTAACATTTAAATAAATTATTCAATTGCGCCATTTTCTTTTCAATGAATAGTAAAATTTTAAAATGTCTGAATTCTCATAGAAAAACATTATGACGTGATAGAAAATATTCTATATTTTCCGAATTTCGTTTCTTCCCAGTAAGCCTCACTGACGTTTCGACAATAAAATTTAGTGCATTTATACGAAATAGAAAATGGGATACATCTATAATATTCATCGCAAAAAGCACACACTCTAAAAACGACATTTTCAAAACTGAGCAAAAAATACTCAAATCTGAGTATGTCGCGTAGTCAAAATGTCTCCGAATCAAAATTACTGAAGTTTGAAACATGTATATACTCATTTCTGAAAACATGCACACATTCAATGATAAAACATCGTGTGCTCATATTTGAGTATGTCCATGTTTCAAAAATGAGTATGCACTGACTTCTATGTGCTCATTTTTGAGTATGTCCATGTTTCAAAAATGAGTATGAACTGAACTCTATGTGCTCAGTTTTGAGTATGTCCATGTTTCAATATTCTGAGAATTTTTAGTATTTCAGAATTGTGTCGTCATTGTGTCGTCATATGTGAAACAGAAAGTTTCATAACAAAATGAAAACATCGATTTACTCAGATTTGAAAGTGTCATTTTTCTCAGTGCAGGTCTAACATTCTGCAATCGCGTCCACAGCCAAAGTACACGTAAAAAATGAGTGATTCTGACAACAATTTAATTAAAAGTGTATGAGTATTACAAGAATGGAGTTAATATTTCAATAATACTGTAAACCTTGCTCGCTAAATTGGATCAATTGATTGTGGACCCAATTAGGAATCTTTCTCAAAGCATAGGATAGCAGCGTCCCCATGTGGAGTGATCCAATCCAAAACTGAATCAGCATCGATAATAAAAAAGCATTTTGTATATAAAATTTGGTACAATTTCATCTAATACATGCCGATTAGATATGAGGGAAATCTTTTAAATACAAATATAGAAGCGTCACCCGTACAGCAATATAAACTAAAATAGCAACAACACTAATTTATGTCGAGGTGTAACACAATATAAAGTTTGATGAAAATTCGTGCATGATTTCTTGAGATATAGCCATTCCGAAAATCGTAAAAGACACAGCATAGCAATGCCACCTGTCGAGCGATATACACCTAAACACAATCAGCACCAGTTCATGTCAAGTTCTAACATAATATAAAGTTTTATGAAATTCTGTGCATTAGTTCGTAAGATAGAGCAGCCATAAAAATTGTGTCACGCTCACACTAATGGACATTAAACTGACATTTTCCAAAAATAGTCAAATTGTGTTCAGGACATCGCAAAACATGTAAATCCATAAGAATCGGAAAGTTAAAAATTTTCACAATTTCAGTACTTTTATCTTATGTATATGGGAATTCAAGAGAACTGCTAGCATTAAAGATGAGGATTATAGAGGTAGATCACCAAATATCACCAGATGTTGTGCAAAGAGCAGAAAAAGGCATTTAAATGCAGCACCAAGTCATCCCTGCCTTTCTACTGCTTAAGAAACTGTGTCCTACCATTTAGACAAACGTATTTTTAGCTCACAGGCTATCAAAGCCTGAGAGCTTATGTGCCCGCCGGTTCTGTACGTACGTATGTATGTATGTATGTATGTACGTAACGCGATAACTCTTCATAGAAATATCCGTTTACCTTCAAATTTTGTTTATAGGTTCACTGTGTTAAGGCGCTTCCCTGATTAGTTTTTGGGATTGATTGGTTAAGTATAAAGGGGGGGAACGGGGGGCTAATCCCCCCCCTTAATTTATATAAATGGGTTTTTCATGCAGAATTATTCCGTTTTCCTTCAAATTTTGTTTATAGGTTCACTGTGTTAAGGCGCTTCCCTGATTAGTTTTTGGGATTGATTGGTTAAGTATAAAGGGGGGGATTGGGGGGGCTAATCCCCCCCCTTAATTTATATAAATGGGTTTTTCATGCAGAATTATCCCATTTGCTTCAAAATTTGTTTATAGGTTCATTGGGTTAAGACGCTTCCCTGATTAGTTTTCGGGATTGATTGGTTAAGTATAAAGGGGGGGGAACGGGGGGGCAAATCCCCCCCCCCCCCTAATTTAGATAAATGGGTTTTTCATGCAGAATTATCGGATTTTCTTCAAATTTTGTATATATATTCATTGTAATTAGAGACTTCCTGATTAGTTTAAGGGGTTCATTAGTTAACTATGAGGGGGGGGGGTAACGGGGGGATGACCCCCCTTAATATATTGTTGATTTCTTTATTTTTCTCTTATTTCAGATTCTTTGAAATAAGAGTATAATATGCAATTAGTGTGAATAGCCTGTGAGCTCAATGCCCTCAGTTTAACTGGGCAGTTTTCTTTTTATTTAATGTTGTGGAGCTTAGAGCGACTTGATGCAAGCATGTCCACAATGTCCCAACATTCTGTTTACTATGCCCATTAGTCATTTTGAGTGGATAATATGATTCTGAATATAAGGCACCAGTAAAGCTCAGTAAACATTTTCAGCTATCAACAAAAACTTGGATAATTTAATGAGTTTTACAGATAATCTGGTTTCATTAATTTTCGACTAGAACCTTTAAACAGGGTTTTATCAGCTTTACAACCAATCTGGTTCCATTACTTTTCTATGCACTTTTTCACTTTTTGAAGTGAAAACTTCTTTAGGCGCGTTGGGCATTTTTTGAGATGGGAAAAAACCATTGAATTCGCGACACTGTTACCGTTACTGTTACCGTTACTGTTACCGACACCGGTACTTTTCGGTTAGCCGGGTGCCAGTAATATATATATATATATGTATATATACACGCACACATATAACTACACATATCTACAGTTACATATATATACATACACATATATATGCATATATGTATACAAATTTATGTGTATACATATGTATTTATATATGTACATATATCACTGGCGCCCGGCTAACCGAAAAGTACCCCGACACCTCTGTATATTTGGCGACGATTATGCAATAGCTGGTTCAGGTAAGCAACCATAGATTTGCTTAAATTAATATCTCACTTTGACGGCAAAAGTGATATTAGTCTATATTTAACATTATTTGAAAGACAAATTTCTCGAATGAATATAATAAAAGAAAATTGGGTCACACATTTGTTAAGTTTAATTCCGTTAGAAATCGCCAATATTATAGCTAGAGAGCCAGAAACATTGGCGCACAATTACGATTATGTAAAAGATTTACTTCTTAAACGCTTCAAAATGACGCCAGAAGAATTTAGGCAGAAATTAATGTCACATAAAAAAGAATCTTCAGCCACTTGGCGCGATTTAGCATTTGAATTAAGAAATCATTTGGAAGAATGGATTAGCGGTCTTAAAGTATCTGATTTTGAATCCTTGAAAGAATTAATAGTAGTAGATCAAATTAAGAAAAGGTTACCTATAGAAATGAAAGAACATTTTATTGATGATCTTCCAAAAATTAAAAATGTAGACGTATTAGTAAGTAAACTAGACGATTATGATGCGGCGAGACGTAATGTTAAAACCATGAATAGAATTTCACACCACTTTGAAGATAGAAAACCCGAAGTAAGTAAAAATGAAAATTCACAATCTTTCTTTCATACCCAATACCAAAACGAAATAAATCTCAAATTAGGTGTTTTAGATAGATGTAACTCTCAAGGCCACATAGCGTCTCAGTGTAATAATAGCAATAACGGTCAAACTAATGAGTTCAGTCAAGACTCTACCGAAAACTATCGAAATTATAATCGCCAAAATCACAATCCTAATGCCGATGTACAGGAAAAAGCTAACATTGCTACAATTATAATCAGAAATAAGTCTAAACCTAATGGAATGGGTAAAATAATTAATATCAAAGGCAAAGAAGCAAATCTATTGTTTGATACAGACAGCTATATTTCTTTATTCAGTTTCGAATGTTATGTCATATTGGGTCGCCAAATTTGTCTTCTGTTGATATCTTATTAACTGACATTGGCGGAGAAACTGTAAATCTAATTGGATATTTTGTGTATGAAATACGTGTCGATGGGTTTCTTATATCAACGAAATTTTATGTTTCAAAATCTCTCGCATACGATATTGTAATAGGGCAAGACGTGATCACCAAACTAAAGTTGGCGATAGATGAAGAGGGAACTAAAATTGTTGGCGAGCGCAATACTTTTCAAGTACGTTGCCTTAAAGTTGTAAATAATTCCGATAAAAAATTAAATTATGTTGCTAATTCATACAATGAAGCGAAAGTATCAAAAGGAAATAGTTCACATGCATAAAACGAAATGATTGGTATTATGAATAAAAATAATTCAGAAAATTATTTCAAGATAAATTTAGCACGCGCGGTGAAAATAGATAAAAGTGACTCAACTCGCGAGACCAAATCAAAAGATGAAAATGAAATAACAAAACACGGAAAATATTATGATTTAACGAGCACGAGAAAAAAATAGACAGAAGTAACATAAAAAGAAAAAATGAAAATAATGAAATATTTCAATTTATAATATAATATTATAATGTACAATAGCGCATTAAATGAAAATTGTAATATAATTTATGTGGTAGTAGTTTATAATAGTGAATAAAAAAAAGACACTTCATTTAAAAGTATTTCCTGCACAATAAAACGTTTCCTGACGATTCAAAAAATACACACGTAATTGTTCAAGTTTTCACTTCTGTCGGCACTCCCGGAGTGCCATTGTTTTTTAGACTGAAACTATTTGCCAATTTGTTACTGTAACTTTTTTGGATCGAACTTTACTTTTCTCTCTGGTTCCACCAGTTTTTCATATGATTCAAAGTAACCATATGCTTGAATCTGAGGACTATTCAACTTGGCAAGCTGTGTGTTTCGATTTACTAAGAGAAGTCGAGAATATGAACTTAATGCGACTGGGATACCCCTGCACCTGTTCATACATGAAACCATGTAAATGAGAACATAAAATGACTGTTCTTTCTTCTGTTGAAAGTCTTCTTTCAGATCACGTGCAAAGAAATTGGATTTAGACCCTATTTCTCAAAAATGTATAGAGATTTTATAGACACTCTGTATTTTTACCGTGTTAGTAACAAAATTTTGTTCATTTCTGTTGACTGAGGCTATACTCTTGATACTTTTTTATTTAGATAGGAATGTATTTTCGTGATTATTTAAAAGAAGTTCTAATAAAATTAGTGTAATGACGATTATGTAAATAAACTTTAGCTTTCGTTACTCAGTACAACCAATCCACTTTTATGGAGGATATTCAAACATAACAAGAAATGTTTACTATTTGATATAAAAAGCATGATTAAAATGATCAAAATTAAATTATTGATAATTTATTTCTGTTTTGTTTAATTTAATTTAATTTATTTATTACTTCTTTAATTTCACGCTATGGAAAAGGAAGAAAGGGAATTAATTTTATGTGATTTGTAGTAACTTGTATATCTTCCATCTCACCACTTTTAACTGTTATCTGCCAAAATACTTTTTCTGATAACGCATTACGTATGAAAATTGACAAATTCTAAAAATCATTTCTGTGTCATTTTATTTTAACTCACGGATATTTTTCACCTGTATCCTAATTCTCTAATACTCAATTAATATTTGAGCATTAATAATCAATATGCTTTGCACTAATTAATTTTCCTTCTAAATAAATTGAAATATCATCGGAGGTAATTCATTTAATTTATAAATATTCATAATTATGTTACACATTCTGGCTTGGTATATTAATTGCATAAACATGAAAAATTATTAATATCTCTTGACGCAGCTTGCTTTAAGCAGAATTTAGAATTTTAAACTTCTGACGCTATAATGGCTTTATTTTGCATAAAACCACAGAAATTGTTTCAAAAATTCTCCGAAATTGTTTCTACATTATTACAGCTGCAGCTACTTATTAAATAAGAAATTATCATTCAATTATTGCGCGATTTGTTGCATGTATATAGTTGAAAAGCGAATGCATGAATTATTAATGAGAAAGATATTAAATTTATTCAGTTAATAAATTAGGAATATTATTTGTTTATAAAATAAAACCTACTGTCAAAATTGATTAATTAAATATGAATGTAGAAACACAGTTTTTATTCAAAGTACACAATTAATACTTAATTTATTTCTGAAGTCAAATAATTTACTGTTTACTAACAAACTAAGAGATGATATTTATTTTGTAAATACAGTAGAATCTCGTTACAACGAATCTCGCTGTAACGAATTTTTCAATTCAACGAATGTTATTTGGATTAGAAAATAAAATCTTATACTTTCCCATTATAAATACTAGGGGATCCGACCCAGGCTTCACGGGTTACAAAATACAGATGAAAAACATTCTTTTAATTGAAAACTCTAACAGATTTTTTACATTTATATATTTTTTTAGATTGCCCACTAACAATACCAAAAATCATGTTTATATGAAATTATGTATTCAAATAAAGTTTTGAAATGTATTAAAAGCAATATTGGCTTCGTGCCAGGAGTTAATAGCTTGTTAATTCATGATTGAAAAAATTATTTTAAAAAGCCATAATAATCAGTCAATTAAGATATAGTTTTCAAATAAATTGCATTCGAAAGTAGATTTTTTCCCCCTATATAACGGTGTAAAAATTGAATTTGTGCGATGATTAGAAAATAAAAAAAATTGCAATAGCAAAAGTCGCAAAACCGAAATTTTATCGTCAACTGTTGCCATTCGCAAAATGACGTCAGCGTTACGCACAGACACGTTTGTCCTTTATAATATAGATAATCGCTTTAACGAATTTCAGAATAAAGATTTTTTTCAAATTAACGAATTTATTGAAGTCGTGAAAAGTGTACTCATTTCAGTTTAACAAACTCTGAGTTCGCAAAAAACTTTTTTTTTAATTATTTCCACTACCCCACAATCTTCTAATTTTCAGCGTATCTCGAAGCTACTTTTCTAGAGACGGCATAAAATTGTTCCTCTATGCGCATTTTTAAAATTAAGAAACTCTTCCTGTGCATTCTCATCTAATCGCTTTTCTTCTTAGTTTCTAAGGTTTGCCTTTACACTCGTTTAGAAAAATGTAGGAAGTCCAAAGAATTTGTTTTTACAGTAGTCCCTTACCTTCGAATTTGGCGATAAATAGCTTTGCTTATTGGCGAAAGTCTAATCTGTAGCAATTTACA
Source organism: Maratus michaelseni (assembly GCA_963931845.1). NCBI lineage: Eukaryota > Metazoa > Arthropoda > Arachnida > Araneae > Salticidae > Maratus > Maratus michaelseni. The sequence continues at coordinate 452,328,347 of OZ007588.1, forward strand.
TTTGGAGTTAGAGTTCTTTATTTTAGTGGTAGAGAAAAGGGGGGGGGGGAGAAGTAATTTTCATTGAAAGGAAAAAACAAGTAATAAAAAAAAATTAAGTCAATTCCTACTTTGGTCAACAAAGAATTTTTTTATTTTAGTTACTTTTTATTAAATAATTACAATTAATATAAATATGTATACATATGACAGAATCACATTATTAAGTGGCAAAATAGTAATTAAATTTAATTAGTGAATTAATATTTGAAAAAACTGTATTAACATCAAGTGCCATCCACTACAAGTTTAAAAAAAAATGTATTTGAACTTGAGTGGATGAATAAAAAGTATTTTATTAACGATTGAAAATTTGAAAATATAAAACTAAAATTAATTAATTAAATTTTATTAATGAATTTAATTAAAAACATAAGTTGGAAAACGTGACAAATGAGGTGCGTTCGTACTATAGCTAGTTATATAAATATTCAGATCTTGATGATTTTTAATTCCGTGAAATGAATTATATCGTTTGCAGATTAATTTTTTGTAATAAAATAAGTATCTCGGTCGCTTGACGATTAAACCTTGGATGCTTCTATAACAAGAAAGCACCGATTTTTATATAAATATAAAACTAAAATTAATTAATTAAATTTAATTAATGAATTAATATTTGAAAAAAAAACTGTATTAACATAAAGTGTCATCCACTACAAGTTTTAAAAATTGTATTTGAACTTGAGTCGATGAATAAAAAGTATTTTATTAACGATTGAAAATTTGGACAAGATATATAAATATATAGAGGGTGTGAAGTAATAGTAGGAATTGAATAAGGCTGTTCTCAAATCCAAAAGAGGTACTTCCTGAAACACATGTCTTAATTAATTTTTGTTCGGAAACGCATTAAACTTGCATCAAGTATTCTTATTCAGAAATTATGTAATCGGAAGACGTTTTCCATTTTTTAGTAAAGATAGAAGATCTTTCAGAAAATACTGTCAAAGTGGGCGTTTTGAACCGAATTATCTGCGCGGCAGTGCGAGAAATAAGTAAAACTTCCAGTCACGTGACAAGAATCGCTTGTAACTCGATAATTAATTTATTTATGAAAAAAAAAATGGAAAACGTTATTCGATTCCAAATCACTTCAGTAGTAAGGCCTGCCAATTTTATGCCTTTATGTTTAAAAATGAGTCAGAAAGTTTTGCGTTGTTGAGAAGGTTATTTGAGAACCACCTTAACCTCTTGACTACTTTCGCATAAACAGTGAACGGCCTCCCACTACCAAGTTTTGAAGGAAAGTAAAGACAATTCAATGCAAAACCGTATGCTAAAAAACAATAACAAAAAACACACATACGTTGATGTCGAATACTTTCAACCACGTAAGCATATTATGTGGCCGTAGTCAAACAGTTAATAGGAAATTGGATTAAAGTCTAATAATGCTTAAAGTGATAAAAACATAACACGAAATATTTAAAATACCTTTTTAATGTAGATTACATATGTTTTGTTCACACTATCGGTGACATCTTCGGATCTAAATGATAAATACAATATTCTCGCATGTTTTTGAAAATGGTAAACAGAAACCACGAGATCGCATGTCCAAGGCTAGCAGGTGCTTAAATTGGTTAAACTGGAAAACGTGAAAATTATAATTTTTTTGCGAAAAAATTGCATTTGCAACGAAGCCGCTTCTTTTGAATTAGCTAAAATTTGGCACGTGATGATCGATAGATTGAAAAGCAATAAAAATAAAAACAAATAATAATTTTCACGTTTCCCAGTTTAACCAATTTAAGCACCTGCTAGCCTTGGACATGCGATCTCATGGTTTATGTTTACCATTTTCAAAAACATGCGAGAATATTGTATTTTTCATTTAGATCCGAAGATGTCACCGATAGTGTGAACGAATCATATGTAATCTGTATTAAAAAGGTATTTTAAATATTCCGTGTTATGTTTTTATCACTTTAAGCATTATTAGACTTTTAAAGTTAATAAGTGATTGTATTATTTAGGAAATTTGATGTTGTACAATTTAGGAGACTGCTAAGCATTTGGCAACTTTCCTCTATATCTTTTATTTATCGAATGACTGTGAAACAAAATTGTGTAAAATAATGCGTTATATATATAAACATTTTAAGTAATGAATTTTTGAAAAAAATCTTAAAAAAAATTGATTCGCTATGCTTTATGAAAATCGCTGCAAGATCTGATTGAAAAATCTACAGCATTAGATCACTTTAAAAACTACAAAAATCATATTTATATAACCGTAAACAGAGAAAACTGAACATTTTTGTTTGAAGAAAAATAATAGTTTGCAGGTTATTGAATAGTCACTTTATAAGATGTATTCCGAAAGTTCCAGTTTATTTTATGCTTTAAATGGGGAAACTTTATGTTTTGAACATAAAATAAACTTTAATATTGAGTTATTTTTCATTGAATAAGAAGTTTTATTCAAAATACCAAATAAAACCTATTTATCCTGTATTACACTGTAGCATTTCTGATAGGCTGAAATGTATTCTGTATATATTTTTAACTGCTCAAACTAAATAAGGAATGTAATTTGAAATGTAATCTCTTTTTTTAAGAAGGGGCTATGCTGTAAACAGCGGTTCCTTTCCGAACACTGAAGTAAAGCATCAATAAATTAGTAAGTACTTGAAACGGTCATTTACTGGGAACACTGTATTGTTCCTTCTATTGTATCAGGTTCAATTGATGATAAATATTTATTCTTTCATAATGTTTAATTTCATTCAAATTTTATTTATTTCTGGTGCGGTCGCAGAGTCCTTAAGGCATTGTGGAGTACAGACAACTTAGAGCAATAAAACTGAAAAATTCGAAAAAATAATTCATTATACGCACTTAAAATACTGAATCCAACTTTTAAAACTGACATTTCACACTACATTAATTAACATCCAGACTCTTGCATGATTTAGTGAATTTGAAAAACAAATAATATATGTTTAATAAATAATTTGACGATGACTTCAAGAGTTTTTAGTTCAATTTTACTTGAATGGAAGATGGATAGAGGTATTCATTTACCTGCTATACGGTGCCGTAGGCAGCGGTGTTCCGTTCCAGAGGTTCGTTAGGAAAGAGGTTTGTTTAGAACAGAATGGCACTCTGACGGTGGAAAGTGCACATAAAAGATGTTTTAATCATTCGAAGTTCGTTTGGAAAACTTGACCAGTGAAGCGAACGTAGACTGGTAGTGAGCAATAAAAAGTGACTTTTTAGTCGTAGTACGCGTTTTAAAAATTAACTCATTTTTTGCCTATTACTTAGTGTGCATAAATTCTATAGATCCTATACAAGTAGGCACAAAAGATCTCGAGTACATTTCCATTTATTGACGGAAATTGATGAGGGGGATTTTCAACTGCGCTATGCGTTTCCTAACTGAACTAAATTTTAGCCCGCTATGTAGTATATATGCAAATATATAGATCTACATGGCTGAACAACAAAAAAAAAAATCGGATATTATCTCGACTATGCATGGTAATTTCTGAAACTGGGCATTCAATGTATTATGCGTTTTCCAAATTGGCTACTTAGACATCATTTTTCACCTTATCAAACGGTGAAGTTTTGTTACAGTATTCTGAATGTGTTTGAAAAAGTTTCATGATCTATGTGGTTTACCCGTGGTTTTTCGTTCTTATTTAGTTATGAAAGTTATTACTTTAACTCCATGTTAAGTTTAAAGAAAATCACTATACTTCATTTGCATAACTGTTGGTGTGTAACTACTCTATTTAAATAAAATTAAGAAGTTAAAAAATGTGATGACCACAGCATACCCGTTTTACACGGATTTGATCTGTCCTTAAAAACCATTCAGCAAAAAGTCACTTAAAAAATAAGTTGACAGAGTTTAAATTTTTTTTTTGTGTGTGAAACTCATTAAAGCGAATATGAATGTAAAAAGACAAGGCTTTCTAATTCGCACTTGAAAACAGAAATTGGATAATAAATATATATATGATGATCAAACTTAACTCCTGTTTTATATTAATAAAAAAAAAAAGAAAAAAAAACTAAACAATTAGATTTTTTCTTGACAAGATTAAATGACAGCGTTCTCATTTATTTGAGAGAAGTATAATTAAATAAATCTGTTTCACTAATTAAACGCCTAATAAAAGATAAGAATAAAGAATTAAAATCGTCTAAATGCATCACAATTGTTTAAAACATAATACAAATATTTTAAATAATACTTTTAAATACTTATTGTAAATCAGGGAAAGAACTCATTTGATGAAATAAGAACATAAACTAAATTTAATAACACTGAAACATATTAAAAATTTCTAAAAGGGAAAATTCGTTAATCATTGCTTTTACATATTCATAATTGAAAATATGTGCCCGTTTTGCTGCACCAAAAGTGGTTCCCTGGTGAGATGTACTATAAATTGCTAGCTTAAAAGTATAGTGTGCATTGCGTTTACCATTCCTTTACAGGGACACACAAAAGATATTGGTTACGTGCGAATATTACAGTCTATGTGTGATAAGTGCGTTTGCAACTTTGGTTTGCGTTTTAGAGTTTAACTAATTTATTTCATAATGCGTGGCGTGTATAAAATCGGTTGATCATATACAGGGCTACACAAGGGAATTCGTCAGTATTACAAACTATGGGAGTGAAATGCTTAAGGGTAGTTTTTAATTGTGTTACGCATTTTCTTGCTGAACTGTATTTAATAGACCAATAGAAGTTTGTGGGGTATAAATAAATTCATATACGGAGCTACGCAAAGAACAAGATACATTGTCGTTTGCGGTTGGTAATTGATGCGAGTGAGTTTTAAGATGCCTTTTAGCTTAATAGATGGTGTGTACAAATGTCTTCAGATAATAGACAGGGCTGTACAAAATATTTCGAGTGCATTTCCATCGATTGTCGAAAATTGCTAGATGTTAATTTTCTAACTAAACTAAATTTTATCATGCTATATATCCAAATCTATAGATAATATACAGGGCTGCACAAAATAATTCGACTACTTTTATGATAATGGAATGTAATTTCTAAAACTGTATTTTTCAATGTGTTATATGTTTTCTAAGCTGTTTACTTACATGTCTTCTTTCACCTTATATAACGGTGCAGTTTCGTTACAGTTTTCTGGCTGTGTTGGAAAGTGTTTCATAATCTATGCTTAACGCATGATTTTTCGTTCTTGTTTAAGATATGAAAACAGGCAACAGGAAAAAAAGACAGCATTATTCAAAGTATGTTTTTAGGATTGCTTAATTGATCTCTCAACGTACAATTATAATTTAATTATTAAGAAACTATTAATTGATCGAAGCATGCATATTTTTTAAAATATATTACATTATCTCAATTTTTATTTATATTTTCTACTTTTGTGTTTAAAATATTTCGTTGTTGCAGCTTCACACCAGTTGGCCTTTTTTCACGAGCGTGGTTTGGCGCACCATTAAATCGATTCTTGTTGTAACTCGTATACAATTGTAACCATACACAATATTTGACGATTTGTCACCTGCAGCCGGCTAACGGAAAAATGCCTTAAAACTAAGTTATTAATTTATAATTAAGTTATAAAAATATTAAAAAGTTGTATTGTCATCGGATGCACACCTTTTTATAAACAATTTTTATAATTCTAGCATATCAGGAAGCGAATTAAAATTGATTGCGAAATTGCATCTCTACATGCAAAAACAATTTGAGTTAAATATGAATTAAATAAAATAGTTTAAAGAACAAGAATAATTCAGACTATCGGAAATAATTTTTTTCTTCATCACAAAGGCAACATTCTACCACTTCGATACTATAGTTATCTTTTCTAGGTAAATCCCACAACAAGCATTTTGTACTGATTAGAAATAGCTATACAATTTATTAAAATTGTATGTCTTTAAAAATTCTGAAATCTGTAATGTAACATGGCAACGGAAACATTTTTATAAAGAATTGAGAATTAAACTGATTATCGAATTTTTCATGATTCTATTCATGGACTATAACCTAGAGAGCATTACGCTCACTTTTTAAAACTATTCGATTATTAATAGTTATTAAATCTTACATTTTCAAACTAATGATATATTAAAAAATGCTAACAGAGTATAAAATTTGCAATTTTAAACTCAGCTGTTCATTTCATAAATTAGGAATAGGTTTTTCATCGTATCCACTTAAACTGTGTACGATATAAATGCACATTTATATATTTTAAATACTAACTGAATATTCTAAATATCATTCATTTACATTTAAACTGTATTTCTTTTAAATATTTAAATTTCATTTTCAATTATCTGATTAAAAATTTATCATTTAAATGTATTGGTCTTTCACCGGATATTTTGAATGAATACACTAAATCTGAAAACGTCATCTAAACAGGTCACCAAAATATTTTAATGAAATAAAGCGTCCAAAATAATTGAAATAACGTGTTCTGACACGTACTTAATGGAAAGTTTGAAATTACATGGCAAAGAATTTTTTCGGTTATTCTGTTTAATAATCATGAGCAAAAATGAATTTTGGCATTTCTGAATGAATAGTTAATTAATTGAAATCACATGTTCATTTCTTGATTTTTATTCACAACAAAAGAAATTTATTTATTCAAATAATTTAATTCCACGTATTATTGAAACTTATTTATAAATATTAATCACATTTTCTATAAAGTTCATAATTACATTTTTTTTGTAATATTAATTTGAAAATTTACCTTTTTAATTAACAATAAAAAATTTCATTATGTAAAAGTAATATATTTTTACTTTTTATAATAGTGAACAAAATTCGTAAAAGCAGTAGTGTAAAGTAGCGTAGGAACGTACAGTTGTGTGAAAGTAGAACATCTCAAATGGACTAGATTTGGGAAATTTTCTATTGGTTAATGGCTGAAAAACTTAGCGCTACGCAAGTAAAAGAAGCGGCTATTACGGTATCTCGATAATGACATTTGTGTATTTTATTTGTTGGTAAGTTAATTTTATAATTTTTTTTGTTTTAATGTATGCTAGTTTAATAAAAACTTGCACATGAACATATTTAAGTTTTCCAAAACTATTTATACCATTCCATGTAGCATATACATTAATGGGGGAATATTCCGAACAATAAATCTGTTGCTAGCATTTACAGAGCAACTTCTACGGCTTTCTTTCAGATAATTATTCTAACCCACGATATCATAACTTTAAAATACAACTTTATTATCCTTATTTTGATTTAAAAAATAAAACTTTGTATTGCTTTTCAGAGAAAAGTCAAAACTTTTTCATTTCCTGTATATAATATTAGCATATTCGGTCTTATTCTGCCGGATGATTTGACTATTTTTAGGACAGCATTTAATAATTTAATAATTAAAGTATGATAATAATCTAATTAATCATATATTTATAATGATATTATTCTACAAGGTTTAGTGCAGTGTTCTTACATTAAAGTTTCGATAAATTCTGTTGGAAATTCTGGCTTCTAGTAGCAACTAATAATAAGATATCTGATTTGATTCTACTTTCTCCCAACTACTTGATAAGTTTTAAATTAATAGTTAATTAATAATTAAATTAACTTAATAATTAAATAAAAATTAAAAATGAAGCATAAAAATAAAATAAAATTTAATTTATAATTAAATAAAATTATAAATAATTAATTATTAATTAATTAAATTATAATTATTATAATTATTAATATTATAATAAATAATAAAAAATATTCAATTTTTTAATTTTTATATTAAATAAAATTATTAATATTATAATACTATTATAACTATTAATTATAACTATTATTAATTAAATTATAATCAAATTATAATTATAATTAACAATTTAAATAATAATTAATAATTAAATTAATAATTAATTTAACAATTAAATTAAATAATTTAATAATAATTAAATTAATAATTAATTTAATTAATAATTATTAATTCGGTTTTTAGTTCTTGATTGGAAATTAATTATTAGAAGTTAAATTAGTGTGGTACACATTTAATAATAGATAATAAATCAAATAATCAATCAAAAAAAAGTCTTCATTCACTGGTTAATTTATAAGCGTATATAAACGATTAATTAAACAAAAAAAATAGTGTTTAAAAATATTTTACTGTGTAAAAAGTTATTAAAATTAAGTGTATAATGTAAGATAAGGGAACTTCAGTGCATTTCATATATTCTCAGAAAAAAATAAAATTAAGTCGTCTTAATTGGTTTTTAAAGTTCCATTATTCATTCACATCTTTCCACTTCTAATGCTTTATTCGCTGAATAATAATAATAAACAAGTGGGTAAGTGTGATCGAAGATCGCACAAAGGGTTTCGTTTAATATTCCTTTCATAACACTTTATCCTTTTTCATTTAGCAACAACAACAGCAAAAAAAAAAAAAAAAAAAAAAAAAAAAAAAAAAAAAAAGTCATGTTTTTTATAAAGTAAAAATTTACCGGTCTATTTTTCCGTTTTTTCGAATATCTGAACAGGCCCGATAGCGAGCGAAGCCCGCTATTATACTCTGTCATAATAATATCTGTCATGTGGACTAAATGCGATATTAAAAAAAAAAAAAAAAAAAAAAAAAAAAAAAAATTCAAAATTAAACATGTTGCACACCTTCAAAATGTTAAAATATGTGAATATTTCCATAATCGGGTTTTTATCATGATTTAATACATTCCTCAAACTTATATATTTACTATTACTATTACTCATATTGATACTCGCTTTGTATGATTCTCAAACATTTGAAAAATCCGTTAAACTTCCAATATGACGTCAGATTAATTTAATTTTTAATTCTCTAATGACATGATAGTAAACTGCTTTCTGTACATACACATACTCATACTCCTTGTATTATTGAGAAATGTTTGAAAATTTTCACTTTATTACCAATAGGATGTCCGTCTTTTTTTTCAATGGGTGAAACTTTTTATTTCATTTTCATTTTTTACGTGGAAATCTTTCAATAGAAAATTAATTATTGTAGAAAGAATTTTAGTGTGGATTTTTAATGGTTGGCAACTGCTATAACGAAAAATCTTTAAATTGAATAGGAAAAGTCTGTTGGATTTTTGGGTTTTTTATCTCTCTATATTAAAATAATACGATTTTTTCAAATTTTGATATTTTGAACATCATAGTAGGTATTTAGCTATAAGTACACAAATTTTCATGCCTGTAAGTTATATAGTTTCCGAGAACGGCTCTGTGACGGACAGACAACGGAGCGGGAGTAATAGGGTTTCGTGAGATGAACGAAACCCTAAAAAATCCCCTGAAAGTCTTTAGACGATGCTAGGAGAACCACCCGGTTTTGCCCGTGTCAACTATAGGCGCCTTCATAGGATAAAATAAATAAAAATGTTATAACACAACGATCATAATAACAGGGCTCTGTGCATTTCCGCCTATAAATTGTTAAAAAGACAATCAGAAAGAAAAATGACATTGCTTTTATGCAATCATTGTAAAATCTCTCAACTATATAAATGAGAATGCACTTTTTCTTTGGCGCGTGTAACAGCAAAATATATAATTTCCTTGACAGTACGAAATAATGCAAGATATTCAACCAAATGACATAGTATTTAGTGAAATTATATTTCGCATGGCATTGTTTTTAAATGGAAGCTTACATTTCCATTCATAAAAACAAAATCTACAATGATTACATGAAAATGGCGACATTTTCTAGACTTTTTCAATCATGTTTTGTATTTAACGGGAAAGAACAGATTGAAAATGGTTGCTATGTTTCATTTTCTATTTAATATAAATCGTAGAAAATGCTACACTGCTTCCAAAATAACATAACGTATATAAGATATAACTGTAGTATCAAACAAAATAGGAAATAAAACATAGTAACCGCTTGGAATGTAATCTTTCCCAACTGGGCAAAAAAGTTCGGGCTAAGATTCGAACCCGGGATCCTTTGGCTGAAGCTGCAAATGCTCTACCAACTAAGCAATCCCAGACGAATATGGCTGAACTAATTCACCCAGTAAACCTTAATGATCATAGCATCTCGTCTGATATCTGAATCAGCACAATAGAATACATCATAGGTAATGGGACCTCCATGGAAACGCGATTACACTAGATTAAATTTACCACAATTATTCTAATTGGTAAAGAAATCATATGAAATGTAATGTTTCCCAACTGGGCGAAAAAATCCGGGCCAGAATTCGAACCCGGGATCCCTTGGCTGAAGCTGCCAATGCTCCACCAACTGAGCAAAGTTGGGAAATATTACATTTCATATGATTTCTTTACCAATTAGAATAATTGTGGTAAAATTAATCTATAGTAAAAGTTTGTTTAGAGTAAGTTTGACGTCACACTGATAGTGTATGACAAAAAGTGCCGTCATGTTTAGTAAATTATATATTAAAAAAAAAATCCTGAAAAATTTCCCAGAAATCGAAATATGTGTATTATAATAGATATTGTAACTCCACATATATTTAAATGGAGGTACTATGTCATTTTAACGCACTTGTATTAAAATTTTAAAATTTTATATATGAAAAATACGCATTGTCTGCTCAGAATGACGCCAGTTTCTTACGCGAAAATATAGCGAGTGAGTCTGAAATTTTATTGACTTATAAAAACAAAGTATATGTGCTATAAGTTTTTTTTTTAAATTTTTGCGCCAATTTATAGAGTGTGACAATAGAAAAGAAAAAGTTGCATTAGAAAATAAAAGAGATTTATATAAAGATAAACTATAGCAAGTGGTTGAAAAAAAGTGGTACGTACAGTAGCCAGTAATTTTACTCTTGTTCTAAAACGTGTGTATGTTTCATGCAAATAGGTAAAAAAATGTAGGTTTGTATAAGGAACATACATTCAAATACTGATTTTTATATTTAAAGGTAACTTAAGAATTTTTAATAACTGCCTTTTTCGAAAATGCATCTAAAATTATCTTAAAAATATATTTATATTTTTCATAATCTTCATAAATGAAGAGAAAAAAATACTTCTAATCGTACAGAAGCCCCCCCCCCCACGCCCTTCTCCCCAAAAAAATGTTGTATGTATTAACTGTTTGAAATTGTATTACATCTCATTTATTTTTTATAAACATAAAATATCAAAGTAATATTATAAAATTATATTTATAGCTTTAAAATATAACATTTTTATTCAACTATTAAATTGTTTAATACATATTTCTAATACACATTAACTTAAATCTGTGTCTTGCTGTTACTTTCAGTTTGTAGGACAACAAGTAAAAAAAAATATGGTATGTACATGTTTTAGAAATACACAATGTGTAATTTGTATATAAAAAAAAAATGTCTTATTTGTTTGACGAGAAATTGTTTTGGAAAAATATATTACAAATAAGATAACATGTTTTTCAGTCATTGAAAAGTAAAATATATAGATTTGTTTAAAAATTATATTATTTTCAACACTTGTATTTAGTTGCGTGTTTTTAATTTTATTTTTATTTGGAAGAATGAATTGCTAAAACCGTTAAAATATTTTCTACTCAATACAATAGTGTTAATACAAGAAACGTAATAATAATATCCCGATTTTTAAAAACGATATAAGAATGTGTATCTAATACTAAATTAGGCTTCTCAAAATATATGCTATTTTTATTAATCTAAAGAATAACCTTTACAGTTCTTCTATAAAAGAGAAATTTAAATGCAGATCATCTAAAAAACTACATATTTTATGAAAGGGCAATTTATTTACGTGCATTTGCAAAATATTTTCTAAAAACTGAGCAAGAAAACACAATTAAAATTGAAAATAATTTGTATTCTTTCTCGGTGAATTTCTTGTTGGCGACATTATTTTTGTATTTTATACATGTTTCACAGCAAAGAGAATAAAAACTACTTAAAAGTTATAAAATAGATTATTATGCACAAAAATATATAATTACTGAAAAGCATTTAAACGTATTTCAATTTCAATAAAACGAACAAATCACATAAAAATTATTTGTACACTAATCAAATATTATTTTTTAAAACTTGCGTTAAAAAAGTATTATAAATCTTAGCTTACACGGAAAAGAGAAAAAGAAAATTAAAATATTGTTTTTAAATTACATTTTTACTATTAATTTGTAATAATATATCGGGTGTTTCAAAACTTCAGAGTAACAGTAAAACGGGATAAAATATCATTTAAAAAATTATTATTTCTCATTGTTCCTTTTGAAACAGTACTGTCTATTACCAAGATTTTGAACTACTTTTTTAATGCCATAAAAGCTGCTGCAACAAGATGATAATAAAGCTGAAAACTGCTTGTTTCTCCAATTCGTAGGTTTTTCTTTTGTTTGTCGCGATTTACGTTTGCTCCGGATATTTGATTCACTTCGTATTTAAGCTTTTAAGTAATATCTTAACGTTATAAATTCACAAAATAAAGAAAATAATTAACAAAAGAATAAATGCCAATCTAAAGTTTATGGCGACTGGTCTATTGCTACAAAAGTTAGAGTGCACATTATAAATTAGCAGGTAAGAAAATAAACATTCCATATTTGAAATATTTAAATATTTTAAACGGTAGAATGAGTTCATTTGTACTGAAAATAATTATAAAAATTGGTACACCTATTAGAAAATGTTATATGATAGTGCATAATAAAATACAATGTCGATTTGTGTAACCTTCTTTTTCTAAAATTTCTTAAAATCTTGAGCTTTCATGAGCTTTCAGTGCAGTTTTATTTTGTTGAAGGTAATAATTTATGTCGCAGTAAAGATTATTATACATGTCTATTTTCTGCATAGGTATTTCAGGTAATGTTCCACAAAAAGTTCATTGAATTACTAATTTACTTAAATGTTTAATATTTTTAGAATGATATATTTTTTAATTGCATGCTTAACACTTTGATTACGGGGTTGGGACATATGTCGTCCCAACGATTATTTTTAAATTCACCACTTTTTGAAATATAATCTCTGCCATACTCTTTCTTATACTAGGATAGTTTTAAAAGATATCTACCACAAAGAAATTTTTTTTTATAAATTGTTGTACGCGGAAATATAAAAATAGCCGCCAATCCTAGCCCGTAATCAAAAGGTTGATAGTTCTTTTTATTTTATTTTTTTCTATTCTATCCTTAGTAATTCTATGCAAAACATTATTGTTACTCACTTTGCCTTCGTAACATTCATTGCACTATACTAACAAATGTTCTAAAATGAAAGAATTGTACGCATTAGAAATACTCCAAGAACTGCATTTGCTTTTAAGCTGATGCTTTTACTCTCGGAAATTCGTCAGCATTCAAAGAATTAATGGCAGAGATAAAGTTGGAAGTAACCTAAGGAGATGTAAACCTAATTTCGATTCTTTCATTATTTTACAATCGACTTGATGCTTATTTCTTCCAGTATAAGTTTGTTGATGCATTGCTTTTACTCAGATGAATGCCAATAGGAGAGAATTTCTAATAACCCTTATTTTTTCTCTTCATTTCTCTGAATAGAAAGCGGCCTTTTTAGAAAAATAATTGGGGGGCTTTTTGTGAAAAAAAAAAAACCCGTAACGTCTTAATTGATACATATCGAATACGTTTAAAGTCATTATTACTTCTAGGAAAAGGGCCAATTATTTATGTACTAGCAAGCTACGCCCGCTGCGCTGGTCGGTTTCTACAAATGAACCTTGAATCAAACGAAATATATCGTTTAATTTGACCTTGTATTTGAAAGCAATCTGTATATTTACCTGAAATATCCTTCCACATTACTGAAAAATGACGCCATTGCACTATTATATTTTCTAATACGCAGTCAAAATTTTAGCTGTTAAGGACCAACTCTTTTATTTGGTAATTTACAGTTAGGGTTTGCTAAAGAACGATAAAACTATATGCAATATATTAAAACAATCACTAAAAGTTATCGAACTAACAATGAAAAAGCCATCCAGTAGAAGTTTTTATAAAGGCTAATCTTTGATAATCAGGTTCATCTGATTATAGAACTTTTCCACATAATTCTAAAACTAACATAGAACAATATGAAATATACTAAAACCATCCTTAAAAATTATCTACTTAACAATTCAAGTCGCAAAAAATACGCCCAGTAAAAACTTTCTAAAAGGCTAATCTTTCGGAATTGGGTTCACCTGACTATATAACCTTCACACATTGACTAAGCAACGTAGCACAATATGTAGTACACTAACACCATTCCTGAAATAGCATCTAACAAACAATACAATTATCATCAAAATCCAGTAGAACTTTTTCAGAAGGCTAATCTTTCATAATCGGAATCAAATATTAAAAAGGCTAATATTTGATAAAAAAAAAGTCACCCGATTTTCGAATTTCCTCATATAATTCTAGAACTAAGCAACGTAGAATGATATGTAATCTAATAAAACTTTCCCTACAAAATTATCTAACTAACGGTGTAGGTTTCATCGAAATCCATTCGGCAGAATCTTTTAAAAAGGCTAATCTTTCATAATCGGATTGATCTGATTATAGAACTTCCCATAATAATTCTATAACTAAGCTACGTAGAATGATATGTCATACAATAAAACCTTCCCTGAAAAATTATCTATCTTACAGTTTAAGTTCTACGAAAATCCATTCAGCAGAACTCGAGTTACAAGCAGCCGGAACGAAATTTCATATATAAGGTAGAAGAAAATAGAAGTATATTGCTATTAATATAGTTTACATTTGAATAAAAAAAAGGTACTTTTCGGTTAGCCGGGCGCTAGTGATATTTGTACATATATAAATATTTATGTATATACATATGTATATATATCTTCATACATATAAGTGTAATTATATATATATATGTATATGTATATGTACCGTGTAGATATATGTGTATATATATGTGTGTGTGTGTATATACATGTATATATATCACTGGTGCATGGCTAACCGAAAAGTATCAAAAAGAAAATACTGCAAAAATGATGTCGTACACTTGAAAAAACATCTTTTGGCTTAAAATCTCTCATCAAAACTGTTTTTCTTTTTTTTTTTCTTTTGTTTCTCTTTCTTTCTTTTTTTAAAAATAAAATTAGTAACAGTTTTTATTTTATTTTTCGTCATGTATAGCCATTTTAATTCTTTCTGCAACAAAAAAAAACACCTTTTGGCTTAAAATCAAATTATTTGGGGTCAAAAGTAAAATCAAAATTGCCAAAAACAAAAGATAAATCGCCAAATATTTTTTTCGATAGCAATCTTGCCGATTGAATAATTTTTTAAGCATTACGAATATTCCCAATCATATTTAAATAAAATATTTTCACTTTGTAATATTATCTCTCGTCAAAACTGTTTTTCTTCTTTTTTTTTCTTTTCTTTCTCTTTCTCTTTTTCTTTCTTTTATTTTTTAAATAAAATTAGCACAGTTTTTTCTTTTATTTTTCGAGATGTATAGCCTTTTCAATTCTTTCTGCAACAATAATGGTCGCCAAAAAATTAGCAATGGTAACCTTTTCGGCCAAAATAACAGAACTTTCTATCATAATTCTATAACTAATGTACGTAAAACAATATGTTATATACTAAAACCTTTCCTGAAAAATTATCTTTCGAACAGTACAAGTTCCATCAAAATCCATTCAGCGGAACTCGAGTTATAAAGGAACGGAACGAAATTTCCGTTTGTGTTTTATATATATAGTAGATGACAGATTTTTGATTTAATTAAAAATGCCCTCAAGGGGGGGGGAATAGGGGTTTAAGAAGAAAAAAAATCACAACTTCGTCAATTCACAAGATATCAAATCCGCTTAAATTTATTATAAATCGCCTTAATATTATCTACAACTTTTATATTGACAAGTTTTTTATAAGACCAACTCTTGCAGAAAAATAAATCCTGCTGGCTTCGCCTACAGGCACACATATAATTCGACGTGAGAGGTCCCAACTGCCGCATCATGGTAAAAAAGTCTTGCTTCTGAAATTCCCAATAAACAGGCATCCCACGTTCCATCCCACGTCTGCGTCTTCAAAATATACTTGTGCCTGTAGGCCGAACCGTCAGGGATGTTTTTTTTTACTATGCTACAGTTCTTATATGCAATACAGGATAAGCAGAGAAAGTGAAAAGAGTACAATAGATTCAATTACGGCAGCGGCAACGTTTATAACTTTTTTGAATAGAGAGATATATCAGTGACTTTTTAAAATGGTTAAATATTGATGAAATTGAATGACTTAAAAAACATTTTTATTTATAAGTTAAATTTTCTTCTCATTTTTTATTCCAATCTAATTATTAAAATATAAATATCAAGACTGTTGGAGAATGCATACATCCCTTTTTCGGGGGACTTAACCATGGCAATGGGCATTTATTAACTTTTTCTCAAAATTAGAAAATGAGACTGTTGAAAATTGGTAGGAATTTTTAACTTTTCCATATCTTCTTTCAACATGTCTCATGCGATTTATGTTATTTACATTGATTACATGCCGCATAAAATACAGAATAGTTGACTGAAATATAATTTGCCAATAATGTGAAAGATTAAAATTATTAAAAATTGTGTTATGGTAAATAGAGTTTAAAATAATAATTCTTTTTGAGGTTAAATTATTCAATGTAAAACTGATTGTTTTCTTTGGAATTATTATTTTAGGGTATTTTATAAATAGATTTAAGAGTTTAACTTTTTTTTTTATTCCGTCGATTTTTAATGGGTGCCACCTCGTTTTAAAATCTATATATTTAAAACGCTAAGCGATTTCTTTTGACAATCCGTGAGAACAAACTACCGCATCAAATTACATCATTCTTTTTTTAAATGAAAGATATTTGGACACAGATTTGTTATCGTGCATTCGTTTGTTCGAAAATTTAATTAATTAGCCGTAATTTTCAATTAGATTTTTACTTCTGCTAATGACGTCATAATCGGATAACGCCCACTGTTGCGAGGCACAAAGTTTATTCTCTAAGCTCGATGGTTGCGAAGATAAGAGAGGAATAATAAATATTAAAAGCACGTGTAATGTAGGCCGAATTTTTTAATTTGCAAGTTAAATTTCGGTAAAAATATTTATCCGCGTGTTTTATAGCGAATAAAAATTCATATTTATTGTAACGTCACGGGAACATTGTCTATTGGGTTTATTTTATCATTATGCATTATAACTTTGTTGATGCCCTTTTTTCATTACAGTTAAATACAAAATATATTTTTATTTGTATACATGGTTTTTAAGCATTAAAGTAACATATATAAAGTGCGTGTGAAAAGTTTGCGCTGGTGAAAATGACATAATGCTTAGCTTAAAATACACTTTAACAGTGATAAAACTAAAGAGATAAATGTATGTGATTGTGTCAACATGTCAACATGTGTAATTTTAACTGATTTTTTCATTCTTAATTATAAAGTTTAGAATTGGAGCCGTCATTGATTGCTTCATCTTGATTGCATACGTTGATTACATGTTACCAATTACCCTTTTTTTAATTATAGGTTAGAAAATTTCCTATTTTAATAAAAAAAAAAAATCACAAAAGAAAAGGATTTCTGGAAATTTGAAATTAATAAAAATAGTGTTATGGTTAAAAAAAAAAAAAACTTGAAATAATGATTGTATTTTTAGGTAGAATAAACACTGTAAGACTAATATTTCATAAGAATTATTTTGGTTGGTTTATTATAAGTTCATTTAACAGTTCCTTATTAGCGCAAAGTCCTATTCCTTTCACTGTGAATTTCTCTTTCGATGTCAAAAAATAGTTTTCTACTTTTGGACGCCAGCCAAAATACAGTGGCAATTCTTAAAAATGTACAACGGTTGTGACAACAAACGGCGCTATCGCTTTAGCTTTCATCGGGTTTACATCACTTCTAAATACTACAAATTTCTATTTTTTACTACATTTTACAATTTTAACTCTTACATCATCAATTAGAAAAAAAATTAGCTTTCGATTGAAATTTATTTGAAAACTGGCGATTAATTTAACGACTTTTTAAATAATTTTCAAGCATGAAAAGTTTTTCAATTATTTCTTATGAATGACCGCCAGTTTGCTGCAATAATGTAAAATAGCCCCTGGGAAAGTTGCCACAATTGTAAGTAGATTTCCCTAAAAAGCATAAAAAGTGAATAATAATAATAATAATAAACACAGTGATAAATCATAAAATCAGATTATCCATAAGATAGAGCATTTTGGCGCTAAACAAAAATCTGTCCCCCCCCCCCCCCCCCCAAAAAAAAAAAAAAAACTATTTTCAGTTTATGTTGAGCATAAAATTGATATGTTGAATTCGTTGATGTATATGTTCCAGCAAGTATCAGAATATGCTAGGAATTGCATTTTTTTTGCATGTACAAATAAATTACACTTGAAAACATTAAAAATCTCCCTCATCTGCAGATTTATTTATTACTGTAAAAAAGTTCTTCATCTTTACATAAAAATTGATTAGCTTAAAATAATGGATGCGTTTTAGAAGATATGGGTTTGTAACGAAGAATGATTAAAGAGGACATTTTAAAACTTTTAATTTAAACATTTTAAAACTTTTTTAACATCGAATTTCGACGGTGCTTTTGGGCAGGTGCAATGCACATGCACATAGGAGTTCATTCGGTTGCATTATCACAGTGGGAGGGGGAAGATGTGTGATTTATTTACTATGTTCTTTTATTTACTGAATATGAGATGAACGTAGGAATATACTTTTTGTATGATACTTCATAGGTCCATGAAATTTTTTCTTTCTGTGGGGAATTTGGCGGTAATGTGAAACGGATTTGCATTACACAGTTGTTTACGGATTGTTTGTTTTGAGTTTACACTGGAAATAGTACTGTATTTGACTGGGGGGAAAAACTTTTAAAATATAATATTTGAAAAACTGTTTCATACGCACCCCTTCTAAGAAGCTTATTTTACTGATATTGTTATAGTATTTTTTTCCGTCAAGTTTTGACGGGTTCCATCTAGTTATTTCTGAACTTTTTAAAAATTTGAATAAATTTCTTAAAAGGTAAAGTAATTTTATAGACTACATCTACAATTATAAAAAACCCAATTATGAAACAATTAGTTAAAGAAAAATAAACTCTAGAGAAGCAATTTTATTATATATTTTGAAAATCAAATACATGAATAAATTTTTTATTATTTACGATCTTGGATTTTATGTGAAGATGAAGATAAAAGATAAGAAAAACGTATTTGGTAATGCAATCACGTTTTACTTAATGCAATTAAACTCCAATTTGCCTCAATGTGTCTGTTCCTGTATAAATTTAGGCATTGTTTATTCTTTTGCGTCATAAAGCCCATTTTATTTTATGCGTTTAAAAAATTACAAAATTTTATTTCTAGTCTAATCAGTTTCTTAATAATATTTGTATATTAATTTACGTAAGTAGATTTTTTTTTCTGGATCTGTAAATGTCTTGCAACTGCCCATTTTATTTTATAAGTTAAAAAAAAATTACAAACTTTTATTTCCAGTCGAACCAGTTTCTTAATAATATTTGTATATTAATTTACGTAAGTAGATTTTTACTTTCTTCTATCTTTACAAGAAGAAAGTATTGGATTCATGAACATTTTCGACTTCCGGTTTTCGACGGGTTTATACGTTTTAGAAGGTCCTGAACACGATTTGACTATTTTTAGAAAATGTCTGTCTGTGACTCTGTCTGTCTGTATGCGACAAAAATTTTGTGGGCGCTCTATTTCAAGAGCTAATGCTCGGAATTTTATAAAACTTTATATTCAGTTAGTCCCTGATATAAATTGGTGCTGACCAGTTTTGGTAAAAATCGCCCAGCAGGTGGCGCTGTTATGCAGCAGTTTTCGCGATTTCCGCAATAGCTCTATCTCAAGAACCAATGCTTGGAATTTAATAAAACTTTATATTCAGTTAGTCTCTGATATAAATTGGTGCTGATTAGTTTTTGGTAAAAACCGCCTAGCAGGTTGCGCTGCTATGCAGCATTTTGCAGGATTTACACGATTTTAGCGATAGTCATATCTCAAGAAATAATGCACGGAATTAAATAAAACTTGACTTCCATTTAGACCTTGATATAAATTGGTGCTGATTCTTTTTAGTGTATGCGAAACCTGTGTGAGATAGAAGAAAGTTTTGGGATTGACACATCCGACTAGTTTTTTCTGGATCTGCAAATGTCTTGCAACTGCAGTTTTTGTTTGGAAATTTCAATTTGTATAAGTACTTGCTTTCAAAGTGAATGTTTTCCGTAGTAAGAAAATAAAATACTGCTTATAAACAGAAAAGGGTTTGGGTGTATTTTTTGAATTCTAATAAAAGTAAAAAATGCAATAAAATTTGGAAATTTTAAACAAAGATAAGCATGACGTTTAAAATAATTGTAATTAAATTATTTTTAGAATAACTATTAGAAATTAGCACAGTATAAAACTGTATTTTCCCCCCAAAAGACATAAAAATTACAACATATGAAAAAAAAAATCTATATTTTCCATATTCAAAGAATCTGATTTTATAAAATGAGGAGAAATATATTATATTTAAATATAAATATTAACTAAATGAAAAAAAATCATCTTGTTCCGATAAACATTATTCCAAACTCATTAAATGGATACAGAATAAATAATTGTTTTCTCAATACGTTTTTCTTCATCTAATGTTTATTTCCGTAAAATTTTGTCACATTAGACCCAGTGTTTTCAAATAATAATCCAAGAATATCTCACACTGAATTATCAGAGTCATGCTTTTATAATGCTTCATGACTTGAGAAAACAAATCAATTACCCCGATTTATGAAAATGAATTTCTTTTCTCGAAAAATATAGCAATATGGAAAAATTGAGAATAGTAATTTTTTAAAATGGAATTATTACAATAAATAGCTTCTTAGTTTGAAACATCTATGCATTTTTAGGTGCGTTCGTAAATATAGAAATACGTAGCTCCTATAGTCATCGTCTGGTCCGTCCGTCTGTCCGTCTGTCTGTCTGTCCGCATATAACAGCGCAAAATCTACCCAACCGATTGGGTTGAAATGTAATATATATAATCTTTGCAGGATTTTGTCGAGTCACTTCAAATTTTATGAAAATCGAATCAAAACTTAAAAAGATATTAATAAAAGTTTTCTTTATTCTATTAAATTCTATCATGCGAAATCGATATAGTAAAAGCGCAAGTCATGTGACTGAAGAAAACAAATACGGGCTAACCACATTTTTTTCCATATGCCAAGCGGCCATTTTTATTCAAAATTATTTTTTCGAATAAACTTGCATAAAAGTTACATTTTTAGAAAGATCGTTCAAAGAAATTGTTTACTTGAGAGATAAGTTACATAAAAAATGTATTGATTCAGAGATAACTTTAGCGAAAATTAGGTTAACAGCCGAATATCTCAATCCATTAAAGTAAATAAATAAAAGATTCATTCATCGTGAGTTATAGAAATTTTAAACCATGGAGGTGATCATTCGCAAAGCAAGATCTCCAGGGCGAATTTTACAGCGCTGTCTGAAAAATAAAATTCGCTTCTGTAAACATGGCATACGTAATAAGAAAAAAAAGGCATCCTCAATTCGTTCAAAGCAGACGATATAATTTATTTCACTGAAATAATAACGGTGATTTTTACTTTCTTCTATCTTTACAAGAAGAAAGTATTGGATTCATGAAAATTTTCGACTTCCGGTTTTCGACGGATTTATATGTTTTAGAAGGTCCTGAACATGATTTGACCATTTTTAGAAAATGTCCGTCTGTGACTCTGTCTGTATGTATGTGACAAACATTTTGTGGGCGCTCTATCTCAAGAAGTAATGCTCAGAATTTAATAAAACTTTATATTCAGTTAGTCTCTGATATAAATTAGTGCTGATTAGTTTTTGGTAAAAATAGCCCAGCAGGTGGCGCTGCTATGCAGCATTTTTCGCGATTTTCGCAATAGCTCTATCCCAAGAACTAATGCTCGGAATTTAATAAAACTTTATATTCAATTAGTCTCTGATATAAATTGGTGCTGATTAGTTTTTGGTAAAAATCGCCCAGCAGGTGGCGCTGCTATGCAGCATTTTGCAGGATTTACACGATTTTAGCGATAGTCATATCTCAAGAAATACTGCACGGAATTTAATAAAACTTTATATTCAGTTAGACCTTGATATAAATTGGTGCTGATTCTTTTTAGTGTATGCAAAACCTATGTGAGATAGAAGAAAGTTTTGGGATTGACACATCCGACTAGTTTTACATTGTAAAACTAGTTATAGCACGAAACGAACGCACCTCATTTGTCACGTATAACGTACAATTTCCAACTTGTTCATATGTAGCATAAGTGCTTAGCTACTTTCTTATGAAGGTAGTCTATGGTCAAGTGGATTTTGAGTTTTGCGTGCGAGTGCGCTGTCCTGAATTCTAACATTTGTGCGTGAATGACCTACTTATTCTGTCATCCCTTTAAATTTCGCAAAGAGTATCTGAATATGATTTTCATTGTTATTTTGTGCAATGATAGGATAATTAGGTATCTGCGGTCGTCTGTCTGGTATAAATACGGCGGTAGGAGTGTAATCATGTATAAATTTTTTTGTGTAAATTTAGATGATTCAGCGGATGTACACTGCAAAAAAATTGTTGATTTTACAGTATAATATTTGCGTCCCAGCTGCTAGTATTATACCGAAAAATTAACAGTAATAAACAGCAAAATAAGCAGTAATACGTTGCCGCACATGAGCGGTAGCGTATTACTGCTTATTTTACTGTTTATTACTGTTAATTTTATGGTATAATACTAGCAGCTGGGATGCCAGTATTATACTGTAAAATCAACGCTTTTTAGCTCACAGGCTATCAAAGCCTGAGAGCTTATGTGCCCGCCGGTTCTGTATGTACGTACGTATGTATGTATGTACGTAACGCGATAACTCTTGATAGAACTAACCGTTTTACTTTAAATTTTGTTTATAGGTTCCTTGTGATAAGACGCTTCCCTGATTAGTTTTGGAGGTTCATTGGTTAAGCATAAAGGGGGGAAACGGGGGGCTAACCCCCCATAATTTAGATAAATGGGTTTTTCATGCAGAATTATCCCATTTTCTTCAAATTTTGTATATAGGTTCATTTTGATAATGTGCTTCTGTCAATAGTTTTGGGGGTTCATTGGTTTAGTATAAAAGGGGAAAGGGGGATACCCCCCTAATTTAGATAAATGCGTTTTTCATGCAGAATTATCCGATTTTCTTTAAATTTTGTTTATAGGTTCCTTGTGATAAGGCGCTTCCCTGATTAGTTTCGGAGGTTCATTGGTTAAGCATAAAGGGGGAAAGGGGGGCTAATCCCCCCTTAATTTAGATAAATGGGTTTTTCATGCAGAATTATCCGATTTTCTTCAAATTTTGTATATAGGTTCATTTTGATAATGTGCTTCTGTCAATAGTTTTGGGGGTTCATTGGTTAAGTACAAAGGGGGAAAGAGGGGGCTAACCCCCCCCCCCCTAATTTAGATAAATGAGCTTTTCATGCAGAATTATCTGATTTTCTTCAAATTTTGTATATAGGTTCATTGTGATAATGCGCTTCTCTGAATAGTTTTGGAGGTTCATTGGTTAAGTATAAAGGGGGAAAGGGGGGCTAATCCCCCCTTAATTTAGATAAATGGGTTTTTCATGCAGAATTATCCCATTTTCTTCAAATTTTGTATATAGGTTCATTTTGATAATGTGCTTCTGTCAATAGTTTTGGGGGTTCATTGGTTAAGTATAAAGGGGGAAAGGGGGGGGGTAACCCCCCTAATTTAGATAAATGAGTTTTTCATGCAGAATTATACGATTTTCTTCAAATTTTGTATATAGTTTCATTTTGATAATGCGCTTCTGTCAATAGTTTTGGGGGTTCATTGGTTGAGTATAAAGGGGGAAAGAGGGGGCTAATCCCCCCTTAATTTAGATAAATGGGTTTTTCATGCAGAATTATCCCATTTTCTTTAAATTTTGTATATAGGTTCATTTTGATAATGCGCTTCTGTCAATAGTTTTGGGGGTTCATTGGTTGAGTATAAAGGGGGAAAGGGGGGCTAATCCCCCCTTAATTTGGATAAATGAGTTTTTCATGTAGAATTATCCGATTTTCTTCATATTTTTTATGTATATTCATTGTAATTAGAGACTTCCCTGATTAGTTTAAGGGGTTCATTAGTTAACTATGAGGGGGGTAACGGGGGGATGACCCCCCCCCCCTTAATATATTGTTGATTTCTTTATTTTTCGAGGGGCATATTTCAAATTCTTTGAAATAAGAGTTACAATATACAATGAGTGTGAATAGCCTGTGAGCTCAATGCCCGCAGTTTAACTGGGCAGTTTTCTTTTTTATTTGTGCAGTGTGGTAAAACAGACGGGTTTATCGCTTCCCGATTTTCGAAGTAGAGTCTTCCACGTGATGAGCAGCCAGAGAACGGGTTTGTCGCTTCCCGATTTTCGAAGTAGAGTCTTCCACGTGATGAGCAGCTAGAGAAGTGTCCATTTATTTATTTTCTTTTTGGAGTAATTATAATCTTCAGCTGAGACTCACCAGATGTGGTGAAGCGTTCAAGTTTTGTATTTCAAATATGAGAATATTGTAATCCATGGGATTCCATTTTATAGTGGCGTATTTTGAATGATACTTTTTTGTAGTTCTATTTGCAGCGTTTCTAAGTGAAACTTTTTTAGTGAACCGAAGCGAACTTTTCTTAGTTTCCTGCCATTTTGTTTTAGTGCTTAAATTTAACGAATTTCTTGGGTATAGCATTACCGCCTCATTCTTTTAGTGCTTCAAGTTTAATTTCAATGACCCTTACATTTAAACTGCCATTTACCTTTATTATTGCTTTAAATAGAATTGTTGTCATTGTTAAAATTTGAGTCATGGCTATTGTTCAAGCTGATTGCCGCAAGATTTGTCAGAAATATTACAATAAAGCATGATACAATATTTGACTTTTATGTTTGATAATCAACATCATCCACCACAAATGAAATTCCAGTTACTGAAAGATAATTCAACCCTTGAAGTAGGGCCGCACCAAGTGTGGTGCTGGCAGTGCTCACCCACCAGGCGCTGTCAGTTAGGATAGACGCTGACAAGCTTAATCGACACCAACACTAATTACTACTCACGCATCTACCATCTGTAGGAAAACTAACAAGGGGTTTCGCACCAGGCGTCAAATAGAGTTGTTGTGGTTCTGCTTTGAAGATTGATTTATGCTTATCTGAAACGTAAAACTAGTAACGGATTAGATTTTTTTTTTTTTTAAATTTTTAAGAAAACATTATATTATTTTAATAGTAAATAATTTGGAGATAGAACGACAAGATATAATATTTATAAATTTTTAAAAGGATGGTAAATACTTTAAATACTCTCAAGGACTACTTTTTAAATATTACTTTGCTTTGTATTTAAAATACTTACTACTGAGAATTGTATTAAACAATTATTCTATATTATTCTGTAATTTAAAGTTTACCAGTTTTTTATTCGGTGTCATACAATTTATTGTAATTTTTTTTTTAAATAACAATAGTATATCAGTAATTCATTTAATAAAACAAAAAAAATATTAACTATCTAAAATAATTGTCAATTTAAGAGCATTTCTAAAAGATTTTCATTTTATACTTTCTAAAATATTTCCTATTAAACATTTTATATATAGGACTGCATATACTTAGGACTGTATATACTTTTTGTATATTCAGCCTAACATAACAGAAACATCCATGGCATTTAAATATGACACTAAAATTTACGAGAATAGGTTGTTTTTATACTTAATAAAAATATCGGTAATGCATAGAAATTAAAACTTTAAACCAATAATAAGAAAGAAAAACTCGATGTTTTACATAAAAAATGGGAAAAACTAGATGAATTTATTAAACGCTTATGCTTTAGAGCGTTAGTTTAAAATAACTAAGGAACTTTGAAACTTCCAAATTAGTTTTAGCCATTTATTTTAACGTATGCTTTGGGAGTTTCATTTAAGAAATGTCTTTACATTTTCAAGTATTATTAAGTACATTAAGTATTTTATCAAGTTTGGGTAAAAAAAAAGGGGGGGGGGTACAGAGCCCCCCTAAATTAATTAGGAAATAGATTATTCATGTACTTTTCTTTTTAAAACAGGCATTTGTGTTTTTTTGTTATGTTTATTCTTAGTGTTTAAAATTGATGTAAAAACTTACAGTATTTTTTCAATTATTTTTCGTTAGGAAGAACTTTTGAATTTTTTTAGTATTTACACTGATATTTATCTAGTAAGAGCTGATATATTTTTAAACAATTTTTTTACACTGTCTTAAAGTCTAGAAAAGGTTTTTTTTGCTTCTGACAATAGTTATTAATTTTTTTAGAGAAATTTTTGTCTTCTTTTGGATTTAAAAAGTAAAAAAAAAAAAAAAAAAAAAAAAAAAAAAACTAATTTCTTTTTAAATTTTCATTTTCTAAAAAAGCAGCTATCATGTCATTTAAAAATATTTACAGATTAAAATCTAAAACTTTCACCCTTGTTTTAAAAAAGTCATCAAGATATTTTGTTTGAACTAGATTAATTTTGACACAATTATTCAAATTGGTAAAAAAATCATATCAGATGTAATCTTCCCAACTGGGCGAAAAAGTCCGGGCCAGGATTCGAACCCGCGATCCCTTGGCTGAAGCATTGGCATTTAGAGAATTGGCAGCTTCAGCCAAGGGTTCGAATCCTGACCCGGAATTTTTTGCCCAGTTGGGAAAGATTACATCTCATATGATTTCTTTACCAATTTGAATAATTGTGTCAAAATTAATCTAGTGTAATCACGTTTCCAGCGTTTACTGGAGGTCCCATTACCTGTGAATTATTCTGTTGTGCTGATTCAGATATCAGACCAGATGCTACGATCGTTAAGGTTAATTGAGTGAATTTGTTCAGCCGTATTCGTTCGTAATTGCTCAGTTGGTAGAGCATTGGCAGCTTCAGTCAAGGAATCACAGGTTCGAATCCAAATAACAGATGTAATCCCCCGGACTGTTTAGCCCAGTTGGGAAGATTACATCTCATATTTTGTTTGAGTTAATTGCCATGGTTTATTTTAAATTTAAGACAATGGAAATAGACCATGGAAATAGACCAATGAGTTGGCGGCGTTTACTATTTATGCGCTAAAATACTGTGATGGCTTATGACAAGAACTGCCTTATTATACCAACACCTACTTCACATAAAGCTTTCGGACGAATTTGTGACGTCACTGTTCGACGACCTTTCCCCTTGTGGGAACTCCACGCTTTTCTTGTGCGTTAAAAAATCATTAATTGTTATTTATCTTATGAATTTCTTCACTACATGATCTTATTTTATAGATAATTGAGTTAAATATTTATTTTTCATTTTCTTCCTTCTTTGTAAACAAAAAAAGGTATTAATGTCTTTTTTTTGTAATGTATAAGAATTTATTTAAAGATTTTTCAAATCTGATAAATTCAAATTTTACCAAATACAATTAGTAAGTAAAAGTTTAAATATTTTGCTGGATATTTTTATTTACAGGAGCTAAATCACATTAGTTAATGTTTAAGGTGAAAAATAATAAAACATTAATATGCATTAAAGAATAATTAAAAAGAGTAATTAAGCCAATTTGTAAATATTATAAACCAGATGCATCTAAAAAAAAAATTGTTTCAAAAATAATCTTTTTGTGAAAATACTTTGTATTTTCCACTTTTTTTTCTTTTTTTTTTTCAAAATTATTAAAAGTTTAATTAATTTATTTAATATTCTAAGATTGTTTATTTACGAATAAATAAATTTTTTTATTCATTTCTGAAAAGTAATATTTAAATCTATTATTGAAAATTTCTTTTTGTTTCATTTTTTTTTTTTTTTTTTTTTTATAAAAACAGTTTATATTTTCAATTTTTCTTCATTTATAATTAATTTATAAAACTAAGAAAGTGTAGGATATTAGAGGAGGATATTAGATATTATAAGATAAGTGTTTTATTTTGATAATTCCTAAATTTTTCTATGTATTTATCTACATAATTTTCTTCAAACATTTGTACTTGCTTTTGATAATATTGAACATAAATTATCCTAAAACAGTTAAGATCATATAGTAACAATGCCATGATTATTACTCTTAATTCTATAGACAATCTTTTTTTATAATCTGTAATTTGATGGGCCTTTGCTCTTTTAACAATCAAACTAAACTTCAAACTACATTAAATATTGCACAATTTTATTATTATTATAATTATTTATAATTTATTATATACATTTTAAATTTTGCCAAGCTTCTAACTATGTATATTTTTCGATTGCATTATAAATAATATTTACATATCCCACTAATATACTATTTTTATAGTATTTATTCTATAACTTAATTAAAATAACAAAAATATCATGCCCAAACAAGTATCATTAACCTAATCTTAAAAAAGTTTATCTTAAAAATAAAAAAAATATTAATAAAACTACCAGATAACATTGTAAACAATGCTATTTTCTT
Organism: Maratus michaelseni; assembly: GCA_963931845.1. Lineage (NCBI taxonomy): Eukaryota > Metazoa > Arthropoda > Arachnida > Araneae > Salticidae > Maratus > Maratus michaelseni. The sequence continues at coordinate 452,356,943 of OZ007588.1, forward strand.
AACTATCAATAATGAATATTTTATTATCTGAATAAAACATATAAATAGAATAATAAATGTAAATTAATTTGCTTATGATTTAATATATGCTGATGTACTATAAATTGTTACCTTCAAGACAAAAATTCATGTTGTTAAGAGTTTAATACATTTAAAAAATATATTAAAATAAATGAATTACAATAATAAAATTATACAGCATTAACATAGTCCAAAGTTTAGTTTGATTGATAAATTAATAATGAATATTTTATGATCTGAATAAAATATGTATTATACATAAACTAAAATATTAAATTTTGATTAATTTTGATAAGTTTTAATAATAATATAGACATTAATTAAATAGTTACAATTTTGATAATATTATGCGTTATTTAAAGTTGCTTAAAGTTTAGTTTGATTATTAAAATTAAAATATAATGCCCAACATATTTACCTAACTGACTTAAAAACTATTATTAGTATTTATTCTATAACTTATAAAACTGAAATCTACAGAGGTTAATACATATAAATAGGCAATAAACTCAACATAAGTTTTATACATATACTAAAATAATAATTTTATTTACATTTGAGAAGTTTTAAAATATATCGAGAACTAAAATTTGAAATTAAATTACAAACAATTTAAAAATAAAGCGTTTAGTAAAATTAAAAAGTAATAAAATAAAGATAATGCAATGCTACAATATAACTTATTTAAAACAACAAAAATAATTTGCCAAATGAAATATCATTGACTTAATCTTTAAACCATTGTTAAAAATACAATCAAATCTTTTCCAATCAAACTAAAATTTAAACTACATCTGGAGAAACGTCAGTGCTTCCGCCCAGTCGAGAAAGCATAACCGTAAGCATCTTTTTCTGGAAGCAACTTAGGGCGCTTTTGACCCCCCTCCCCATTTCTTTGCGCTGGAGTTTCTCAATAACATAAATCTTCGTGTATCTAGAGTATGTGGCACACATGAGCAAAATTTAAAATTTCACGTTTCTATCTTTTTTAGTTCAGACAATATATGAACTCAAAATTTCGATTTTTTGACACTCACTCACTCACCGATCATCAAAAAGATAAGGTACATCCCGTAGCCCTAGAAACTTGAAATTTGAAATAAAAGTTACAAAGAAAGGTAAAAATAAAAAATCCGGAAAAAAAGGAGAAAAAAAAATCAAAATTTAAAAAAAATTGATAAATTGAAAATAATTCGATCTTGTAGTCTTAGAAACTTAAAATTTGGTGTAAAGGTAGTGTTTAGGATTCAGAAAAAAAAACCACAATAAAATAAATAATAATAATAATAAAAAAACAACAACGAAATTTTGAAAATACAACCTGTGGAGTTACCCCCCCCCCTCCCTCACGGTGGAGACATTCAAGGTGCTCAAACCCCGTCATGTAACATATAAAAAGTTTGATCTCATCAAGCACTTTTGTCTGGTTTTACTCTCCCCCTCCTTCTCTCCCGTCAGGAGCACTTTTCTTATTTATTTTTTTCAATTTTTCATATTTATTTTAGTTTTTCCCATTTTTCTCTGTTCCTATGGACCGGACAGCTCCAAAATTTTACCAAAATTAGCTGTAAACTGCCTAAAGGTATCCCCCCTTCTTTTGGCGCCCTCGGTTTTCACGTATCTCTCGAGGGGGCCCGTCAGAGGGGCGAAAAGGGAGATCCCTTTTAAAGTCCTATCTCTCAATTTCAAGTGAGGATTCATTTTAAAGGTCTCGTAGAGCACTTGTGTTTTGTATAGCTCCCCCTCCCTTCCCCCCACCGCTCCCCAAGATCCCGCCAATTAATGCCAACTCATCATTTGTTAAACAACTTCTCTTAGCTTTATCCATCATAAAAGCTGCTATCATAGAACTTTTCATTATCTTTTTTAGGTTATCTATTAAGTGCTAAAATGCCTTGAATGATTAAAAATAATTTAAAGGGTGTCATTAAGCCAGCACATTTGTAAACAACAACTACCTCGCCACGTCTCAGCCCATTGAAGCCACGTCTTTTTACTATTATAGTTATTAAAAATACTTCTAGTCACCGAATCCTTTTAAAACTTGGTGTACTCGTGCCTAATATATTCCGCCAGCTCACAAAAAATCTTAGAGCGCTAACTAAATTCTAAAGTGGAGAAGCTGGCTTATGCTAACAAACACTTTTTTTGACGAGTTAGACTTGGCTGAAAAAATCTCAACGATAAAAGTCGTGGGTGGCCAATCTATATTCTGCCATAAGGTAGAATTTTTCTCGCTTGTTTTTATCTACAGACATTGCAAACGGAACTAAAGATCCAAATTTTTTGTACCTACAAATAATAGGGACAGTGATGATCTCCAAAAACAGTACAAAGTCAAGAAAAGGAGGATTATTTACAAAAAGAAGTGAAATCCCATCAAAAAGTCACATGTAAAAAATGCAACCAAGTCTCGAGACTCTTTTACCGTGAAAAGATCTGAGATCGTATAAAGCCAACTTTAGCTGTCTTATTAACACTGACATTTTCTTTCACAAATCACTCCTAGTCTCTACATCTTTAGTTAATGATTATTTTGTGACTTGGCAATTACGCAGCAGACGGAAGTTATTACACCTTACTATATTATGGGATAGGATGAGATAATTTGATTAAGACTAATGATATACGTCATATTCTCCGTCTGAATGATTAGATTAATAAATCGCCAAATACTTTCTGTACGTGCACAATCATATGGGAGTTGAAAAAACAATGGATTTAATTATGCGTCAACAATCTATCGCCAAAATATGTCAAAGAGCTGCCATAAACTGCAACAATGAAATATTTTAACGGCTAAAAAATAGAAAATTCGTTATAATTGGAAAATTAAGAATGTGATATTTAAAAAAAAATCACTTTTATCAACTAACAGTTTAACATTAATTAATGGTATAGATGTTGCTGACGCACCAAGGTATCTTTTTGACGCCCAAATGGCGATTTTATGCATGGGCAACACGGCGATTTTCACGAGATTTTGATTCGTCTTGCAACCCAGTAGAGCAGATTGCGTCTGTTTTATATTAAAATAGCTGATCCACCCTGCGTTGCCCGGTCCCGTAAAAAAAAAAAAAAAAAAAAAAAAAAAAAAAAAAAAAAAAATAGTACGAAACGTGAAAACACTCTATATATCGCTGCACGAATACACGCTGTACAATAAATGTGATGTTTAATATAAAGTCGTTTGCCCTCTCCGATCCTTCCCCCGCAGAGCAAATATGAAACATTCTGCTAAATAAAATTTTTCTTTATTAATTCGTCCATTGTCAAATAGCTATTTATTTCTTTTCCATAAAAAACAATCAGGATTTACGTTGTTACACCTTGCTATGTTATTATTTGACGAAGGCTAATTATATACAGCTGTCACATTCTCGTGCTGCGTCACGTATCAAGCCACAAAATAAGCATTAAGTAAAGATGTAGATACTGGGAATGGTTTGTGAATGAAAATTTCAGAGTTAATAAGATAGCTAAACTCGGCTTTACACGATCTCAGAACTTTTTACGGTAAAAGAGTCACGAGACTTACATGTGATGTTTTTGATGGGATTAAATATTTTACAATTTTTTTTTATTATTATTTATATTTTAAAATTTTCTTAAACTTTTAATTATATAATTTAAAATATAGTAAAATAAGTGTATTACGATAGTAAAATTACATAACTTTAATATAGAGTTCAAAGTTTAATTTGATTGTTAAAAGAAAAAATATAATGCACATTACATTTATCTATATTAAGTAAAACATTTTTTTTATAACGTATTCTGTAACATAATTAAAAGTTAAAAAATTGCCGAAAGAAATACCACTTATAAAAGAGCACAAATGCATTTCAAGTACGAAGCAATAATTATATTTCAAAAAAATATAATCATTGATAAACAGACTTAGAAAGCACTCGTGCTTAAAATTGTGTTTAATGTGGATACTTCTAAAATTTTCCAGAAGTTTCGATAAATCTTATATTCTTATAAATGTATAAATAGCTTTAAAATATTGAATTCTAGGATATTAAATATTATGCAGTTTATATTAAAAATGAGTGAGATTAATGAACAAGGATTTATAGAGCTGACGTTGAAGCCTCTGATCGGCTAATTTACTAGTCAATTAATAGATAATAGAAAAGAAAATTGCGAGAAAAGCCCTTAGAAAAGCAACTTGAAAAGTTTCTTCCCAAGTTGCACTACATATTGAAATAATATTTCCCTCCTCTGTTTTCCGTTCAAGATTCAAAGTACAAAATCAATAAAAGTCTTCGTAAATCGAATTTATGCAGGATATATTCATGTGTGACAATACAAATTCTCTTGTCCTTGTTTGTACGATTGGATATTTATTGAAAAGATTTGTGGAAGCTTCGTAGGAATTTTGGTAATCACATTTTGTACATGCAATACTTTGTATTTGTTTGATTTTTATGCTACTTTAAGTTTGAAATGGAATTTGGTTTTACATTAAAACTTAACTAAACAAGAAAGAAAAATCATGCATCAAGCATAGATTATGAAACACTTTCCAACACTAACAGAATACTTTAACAAACCATCGCTGTTTAATAAGGTAAATAAAGTATCTAAATAAACATTTCAGAAAAACACAAAACACGTTTGAAAACCAGATTTCAGCAATTACTGTCCACAGCCGGAAAAGTACTCCAATTCTTTTCTGCAGCCCAGTATATAATTTAAATATTTGTATACACGCTATAGTATGCTACAATTTAGTTTAGTAATAAAACAGATAACACAGTTGGAAATTCATCTTCAGCAGTTTCTACCAATAGACGGAAACATACTTGAATTATTTTGTACAGCCCTGTATATTACCTTAAACTTTTTATACACGCCACATATTAAGCTATAGTTTAATTCAGACAAATACACGCTAAAATCACACTTCCAGAAATTATTATACATGGGAAGCCATGTTTTCAGTTCTGTGCGTGGCCCTGTTGATTTTATTTATATTCTACAAACCTCTCTTGGTATACTAAATATATTTCACGTTCAAAATGCACAACTCGATTAAAAACCCATTTTAATCAATTTACGCTGATGCACCGTAATGCTTACGGTTTTTTTTGTGTAGCCCTGTATATGATCTGTAGCATTTATACATACCTCATAGCATTCAAAACTGTAGTTAAACGCATAACTTACTAAAATCCCACTTCCAATTATGGCTTATAATCAACTAGCGGCCCGTTCCGGCTTTGCACGGGTAGGCAATGTAATTTTTTTAGTACATTTGTTTTTCTGAATTTCGCGCTCCGACCAAAAACTGTTGCTGAGATATGGCGAAATGACCTAAAACTTTCAAATCCCCTTTTAACCACCTTCAGGGGCGGGGGGGGGGGGTTCTAAATTCACTGAAATACGTGTTTAATCATTTGTTTAGTAGATTTGTTTTCCTGAATTTCGCGCACCTACTTAAAACAGCTGCTGAGATATGGCGAAATGTCCTAAAATTTTCGAAACCACCCCCTTTAAAACCCTGCGGGGGGAATTTCTAAAATCACTGAAAGGCGTGTTTATCCCTTTTTTAGTAGATGTGTTTTCCTGAATTTCACGCTCCTACCTAAATCTGCTGCTGAGATATGGCGAAATGACCCAAAACTTTTGAATACCCCTTAATCCACCTTCTGGAGGGAATTTCCAAAATCGCCGAAATACGTGTTTAACAATTTTTTTAGTAGATTTGTTTTAATTAATTTCGCCTTCCTACATAAAAGATGAGATATGGCGAAGTGACCTAAAAAATTCGACCCCCCCCCCATTTCACCACCTTCTGGGTGAAATTTCCAAAATTGCTGAAATACATGTTTTATTCCTTTTTTAGTAGATTTGTTTTTCTGATTTTCGCGCTCCTACATAAAACTGCTGCTGAGATATGGCGAAATGACCTAAAACATTCGACCACCCCCTTTAATCACCTTCAGGGGGGAATTTCTAAAATCGCTGAAATGCGTGTTTAATCATTTTTTTAGTAGATTTGTTTTTCTGATTTTCGCGCTCCTACCTATAACTGCTGCTGAGATATGGCGAAATGACCTAAAATATTCGACCACCACCCTTTAACCCCCTCCGAGAGGTAAATTTTTAAAATCGCTGATATACATGTTTAATCATGTTTTTAGTAGATTTGTTTTCTTGATTTTTGTGCTCCTACCTATAACTGCTGCTGAGATATGGCGAAATGACCTAAAACATTCGACCATCCCCCTTTAATCCCTTCGGGGGGAGGGGAATTTCTAAAATCGCTGAAATACATGTTTAATAATTTTTTTAATAGATTTGTTTTCCTGATTTTCGCTCTCCTACCTATAACTGCTGCTGAGATATGGCGAAATGACCTAAAACATTCGACCACCCCCCTTTAACCCCTCGGGTGGGGAATTTCTAAAATCGTTGAAATATATGTTTAATCATTCTTTAGTAGATTTATTTTCCTGATTTACGCGCTCCTACCTATAACTGCAGCTGAGATATGGCGAAATGACCTAAAACATTCGACCACCCACCTTTAACCCCCTTCTGGGGGGAATTTTAAAAATCGCTGAAATAGGTGTTTAATAATTTTTTTTTAGTAGATTTGTTTTCCTGATTTTCGCGCTCCTACCTATAACTGCTGCTGAGTGGCGAAATGACCTAAAACATTCGACCACCCTCCTTTAACCCCTCGGGTGGGGAATTTCTAACATCGTGTAAATATATGTTTAATTATTTTTTAGTAGATTTATTTTCTTGATTTACGCGCTCCTACCTATAACTGCTGCTGAGATATGGCGAAATGACCTAAAACATTCGACCACCCCCTTTAACACCCTTCTGGGGGGAATTTCTGAAATCGTTGAAATAAGTGTTTAATCATTTTTTAGTAGCTTTGTTTTCCTGACTTTCGCGCTCCTACCTATAACTGCTGCTGATATATGGCGAAATGACTTAAACATTCGACCACCCCCCCTTTAACCCCCTTCTGGGGAGAATTTCTAAAATCGCTGAAACAGGTGTTTAATCAATTTTTAGTAGATTTGTTTTCTGGAATTTCAAGCTCCTACCTATAACTGCTGCTGAGATATGGCGAAATGACCTAAAACATTCGATCACCCCCTTTAACCCCCTTCGGGGGGAATTTTTAAAATCGCTGAAACAGGTGTTTAATAATTTTTTTAGTAGATTTGTTTTCTGGAATTTCAAGGTCCTACCTATAACTGCTGCTGAGATATGGCAAAATGACCTAAAACATTCGAACCCCCCCTTTAACCCCCTTCGGGGGGGGGGGGAGAATTTTCCAAAATCCCTTCTTATTGCTTGCCTAGGTCATAATAGTCCAAATTTCGTAACCCTGACTTTAGTAGTTTCGGCTGGGCGTTGATGAGTCAGTCAGTCAGTCACCGTTTCCTCTTTATATAATAGTATAGATAATTCGGACATAGTACTATACCCGAAATATTTATTGTACTGTAAATGAACGATAAATGCTATGCACATAACAAATATGTTGTAGTAAACCTCAATAATGTATAGCAATTTCATTATATTTGAAATAGCGTAACATAATTAAAATACGATACAGACAGTTTTTCCCCCGTAAATCCTTATGTAAAAGAATACTTTCGTGTGGCACTGTAACTGAAAGAAAGAAGCTTTACCCTCCATATTCTACAAAAGCATACGGTAGTGCATCTCAGAAATTGATATCAATTTCATTTATATTTGTGATAGTGTAACATGATTAAAATGCGCCGCAAACGATTTTCCACATTAAACAATAATGTAATGGAATTCTTTTCAGTTTCCCTGTAAACTAATTATAAGTGCTAGACGTACTATGTTTGATAGTAAGCATTTCGTAGTGTATTTAAGTGATGTATATCAATTTCAATATATCTGAAATAATGTCACATCATTAAAATGCACTGCAAAGGATTTTTCTCCGTAGGCCATAATGTAACGGCATTCTTTTGAGTGCCCCTGTAAAAAAAAAATTAAGCAAACACTTAATTTTTAATACCGAATATGCTATAGGAAACCTCAATAACATATGTCAATTGCATGACTATCTATTAAGCGAGTTAGAGCACGGACAGTCAGACAGATGGCAGACAGACAAACGGCAGGCAGACAGACAAACCGAATTCATAAACAGTTTTCAACTATGTTGGAAAGTGTTAAAAATGATATTCCACAAATGCATAATATTTAAATTTGTATAAAACTTTAGAAATATTTTTTCTTCGTCTTGTTCTCAAGATATCCTGATTAAAGAGACATATTTGAGTTTTTGAGAATGTTCTACATATGTAGAGAATTTTTGTTTAATAAATAATCCTTATACATACTGGCATATATTTACACCTTTATATTTTTCAGAACTTTAAGTTTACCTATTTTGCACAATAAATAATTTACTTTCGTACATAAAGGATAACATGATATATCAATTCACAATAAATTTAAGAAAAACATTCTATTAGTTAATAAGTTATTCTTATCCGTAAGTTAACTTAAGGATTTCACAATAAAATGTTATAAAAACTAATATAATACACAAATAAAGAGCATAAGTTTAATGACTCTGGAAGAATATAATTTTCTTTTTCTAATATACCGTCATTTTCCTTGAGAGAAACATTCCGCCTGTTTGGTATTAAAATTCTTTATAGAAGTTTCCAATCGAATAATACTTCTTTACAACTGACGTCACTTTCGCCGGTGAAAATATTAGTTTATTTGAAGTTTCAATCTATCGATCAACTCTGAATGTATTATTTCAGAGCTGATGGAATGAAAAAAATTTAGAAATGATGTCATTTTCACAAAACATTTAAAAATAAAATTAAAATATAAAAATAGGAATACTTAAAAAATATACAATGCGGGCACGTCTGTAAACAAACAGCTTTTAATTAAAAAAAATAGAAAAATTGGTTCAGTAGAAATCCCAGGGCAGATGATTTATTTAATCAGTCGTTTCATAAAATCGTTTCATTAAGATTTTATAGATACTAGGGCATCCAACCCGGGCTTCCCGGGAGTGAGAATAAATGTGAAAACCATTTATTTTTTTTATTGAAAACTCTAACAGATTTTTTACATTTAATAATTTTTTAGATTAACCCTACACTGCAAAAAATAATTGTCGATTTTACAGTATAAAACTAGCACCCCAGCTGCCAGTATTATACCGTAAAATTAACAGTATTAAACAGTAAAAAAAGCAGTAATACGCTGCCGCGCAAGCAGTAATACGCAATACCGCATGCGCGGTTGCGTATTTGTTGGAAATCTGGACAAAATCTTGTCCCCCTTTCTCTGTCAAGTGGTTTGTTCGGGAGTAAAATCGTTCCGAACCGGTTTTTCTTTTTGCATTTCGGTCGTAAAGGCACTCTCTTTTAACTGTAACTGTATGCATATTTTATTCTAGTTTGAGGTACGGAGTAAGACGAATCGATAAATCGCAGCCGTCCAAAACTCCAAAAGTTCAGTTTTCTCAAGCACTGTTCCGCGCATGCGCATGGAGTTGGGATTTATTTGTGGTTTGTTTCAATTGTGTTTTGTTAATGTTAGGTCGTTGTGGACGTACGAAACGTGAAATTAAATTTCAGGAAAGTTCCACGAAATAAAAATGTAGAAAAACAATGTTAGTTTTATTCAACGAATCCAGAAAAAAATAAAACAAAACAAAACAAAATTTGCAAAAATTATGTACAAAGGAAAAATAATTGATCTACAAGAAGAAATTTTAAATGATTCTACTGAATTTGAATCTGTTGATCACTTTTATTCTTTAAAAATACCTGTTTTGACGCAGGAAAAAGAGAATGTACCAAATAAATGAATTTGTGTTTGTACAAAATTTAAGTCATTATTTAAAGGCTTACTTAAGGAGGGTTATTCCAGATATAAAAAAATTTGGCCTTTTTACAAGTCCTTATAAATTAAAATTAGCTAATTTCTGGCTCTTTCCCCACCCCTCCCTTATGATTATGTAATATTTTTTATCTTAAATTGCATATAAAACCGTAACATTTAAAAATAATTTATTTCTATTTATATGGGTTTATATCTAATGTGCTCACAGTTCAGAAATCACTTGACATTTTTTAGGTAAAAGATAATGCCCCACCCCCCCCGCCCTCACCCACCCAACATGATTGTATAGCACTAGAATGATACTCAGGAGAAATTTATAAGTATAAAATTTAACCTGATTATTAAGATTAAATTTTATACTTATAAATTTCTTTTTTACTTATTAATAAGAAAGAACTATAAGGAGCCTTTTACTAAAAATCAGAATTTTGTTAAAAGCAGTAAAAATTTTGCAGTCAATATTTGAGCTAGCACTGCCACAGAAGAAAACAGGATTTACGGTTTTTAAAACTCCTCCCAGACCAATTGAAAGCATATAAGATGAGTACAAGGACCGTTATGGTGAATAAATAATGTGTAAAAAGTAACTGAAACACAAAATAGCTAAAAATTTAGCATTAAATTGTTTCAAAACTTCATAAAAATAAGCAATTTAAGAGCAAAATGGGAGAGGAAAAGAAAGATAGAGAGAAATAATTAGAAATAGCAGCAGCACATGCATTTTTACGCCACTACTCTTCGTTTCGTTTTAAAAGGGGCTATTTTATGAAGCCTTGAAATAGCTTTCAACTCATATCTAGATGACTATGTGGTTTGCTTTACTTAGGTTATAACACATTTTTTAAAGGAAATAAAAAAGTCATACACATATAAAACAATGAAATTGTTCATACGGGTCGATGGAAGATTTTTTTTCTTTTCTTTTTTGCCTGGGGAGGGGGGGGGGATTTTGTGAATATTAACATTAAGTAAAGAAAGATGAAATCCAATTACTCAAATTCGAAACAAGTATTTATTAATAACTTTGTTAAGTACTTCTGCTAAAATTTACCTTTCTGATGAACTCATATTATTTGCAAATTACATATTTATAAAACCTAACAAAATAAAAATAATTAATGAAGAGTATGTTTTTTATGAACTGGAATTTTGTGAAGGGGTCTATTTTATGAAGAAAAATTTCACAAAGAAGTCTGCTTTAAATAAAAGGAATTTTATAAATAAGTCGTTTTATTAAGAGAAATTTTGAGAAGAGCTCTATTGTATTAAATGGAATTTTGTGACGTGGCCCTAAATATGCCCCAAGTTTTGCCTGGATCGACACCTGGTTCAATAACAATGATTCAAAACCGCTCCCAAACGGAAATCTTGGCTGCACCACTGAAGACACTACAACATTCAAATATTTTCTTAAAGTAAAATCTCAATTTCGATACAATAGCAGTATTTTTACAAGAAAAAAAAAATCTACATGTATTTTTGAAAAAAAAGGCCCAAAAAGATTGTACTAATTAAAGATAAAATCTACATAATTACAGTTTAAATGTTTAACAAGATTTTGGTTTTAAAATATCTCATTATAAATATTTTATTAATAATTATAAATATTACCAATAAAAGCTGGAAAATATGATTTATATTTATATATAATGATAAATACAGCTTATATCTAAAGTCAATATACGGAAAAATTGGGACCTCTTTACAAAATTCTATTTACTAAAAAGGGCCTTTCACAAAATTTAATTTAATCAAAAGGGACCCTTGAAAAAAAAATCTATTATTAATAAATTCTTAATTTAAATTGTCTTTAATTGCAAAATTTTATTTTTCACAAAACATTTTTTATATCAACCCTACATATAGAGTATCCCCCCCCCCCCTTCCCTTTTTGTTTCAAAGCAGTTTAAATTAAAATTGCTAATAACTGTAGAAAAATATCAGCTTAAACATGACGAATGCTCGCTAGATGGCGCCACCACATTTATTTTACACTATGTTTGAGAAAACTGAACTTTTGGAGTTTTGGACGGCTGCGATTTATCGATTCGTCGGAGTAAGTATATATCTAGGGTGAAACAACTCCATGGAAGGTGTGGTGATGTGATGGAAGGACAGTTAACCCCCTTTCTGAATGTTTATTTGCTATAATGTGATACCAAAGTTCCCAGCAATGGCTGGAGGTCTATGTATATATCTTTATTTAAGTTTAACATTCAAGTTGAATGAATAAATATAATTCTGATTTCTACATAAACTGTTTCTTCAATGTGCTATATACTTAGTCACACCACAGACCTTAACCACTGTGTTTTTAAAACTCTGCTCAATCTCTTTCAGTATTACTGCTTGCGCGGCAGCGTATTATTGCTTATTTTACGGTTTAATACTGTTAATTTTACGGTATAATACTGGCAGCTGGGGTGCTAGTTTTATACTGTAAAATCGACAATTATTTTTTGCAGTGTAGCAACACCAAAGATCATTTTTATGTGAAATATGTCAATTTTATATTCAAATAAAAATTTTTAATTTATTAAAAGCCGTAATTTCGTGTTGGCCTCGTGCCAGAAGTTAATAGCCGAAGAAATCCCAAAAATTTTCGTTATATACAGCAGTTTTTCATATTCTGATAATTTCAGCGGTTTTAAGCGCTTATTTGGATTACATGTATGTTAAATTTGTGTTTTAATTATACTAATTTATTTACTGCTTAATGAAGTTTTAATTTCGTTATAGAATATTAACTGAAAACAAATGCTGAACTATTTATATTGTTGAAACGCAAATGGATTAATATTTTGTAATCGTATATATTTTAAATAAGAACGAAAAATCATGCGTCAAGCATAGATTATGTAACACTTTCCAACGCTTCCAAAATAATTTTACAAATCATTACCTTTTAATAAGCTAAAATATAACATTTAAGTGAACAATTTGGAAAACGCATAACATATTTAAGAAACGTAATTTCAGGAATTTCCAACATATACAATATTCGGGAAAATATCCGAATACTTTTATTCAGTCCTGTATATGATCTATAGATTTGTATATATACTACATAGGATGCTAAATTTTAGTTTAGTTAGGAAACGCGTAGCACATTTTAAAATTCTCCTTCTGGAGTTTCTGTCAATAAACGGAAATGCGTTCGCGAACTTTTGTGCTGCCCTGTATAGGAAATGCAGAATTTATACACACCAAGTAATAGACAAAAAGTGAGTTAAATTTAAAATTGCGTTCAGCAACTGAAAACGCACTTCCAGGAATTATTGTTAACAGACAGTGGAGAATTCTTTTGTGTGTCCCTGTAAATGAACGATGACTGTTATACACACAATATTCTGTAGTAAGCCTCTTGTAATGCACCTTATTGATATATATAAATTTCAATGCGTTTAAAATAGTGAAACATTATATAATTAAACCGCAAACGATTTTTCTCCATAGACTTAATGTAACGGAATTCTTTTGACTGTCCCTGTAAAGTAACTATAAGTTCTATGCACACCATATTCCATCTTAAGCTTCTTGTAATGCACCTTAGTGATATATATCAATTACAATGTGTTTGAAATTGTGTAACATCATTAAAATAAACCGGAAATGATTTTTCCCCATAGACCGTAATGTAACGGAATTCTTTTGAGTGTCCGTGTGAAAAAACTATAAGTGCTACGCACTTCAGTTAAAATAGGAAACAGGCTATAGATAACGACAAAAACATATAAAAATTGCAAGGCAATCTGAGCATATTTACGGGAGTTAGAGCACGGACAGACGGCCAGAGGAACCGAAGTCATAAACACTTTTCAACTAGGTTGGAAAGCGTTAAAAAATACATGCTTGAATTTTAATTTAAATGCTATAATAAATCAGTCAATTAAAATGCAGTTTTTAAACAAATTGCATTTGAAAGTAGAGTTTTTTCCCTATTGTAAAAATGTGCGATGTTTAGAAATTAAAAAAATTGCATTAGCATAAATCGCAAAACCGAAATTTCATCGTCAACTGTTGACATTCGCAATATGACGTCAGAGTTACGCACGGACACGTTTGTCCTTTATAATATAGATTATAATATAGATAGATAGGGTAGATATAAAATTAATGTAAAAAAAAATGTATTTCAAATTAAATAACTAAGCAAGGTTAAGGAATACGAAGACAGATTTCCTTAAGCTTAGATAATTCAATATATCCCCTGTGAGAAAAGAAAAAAAAGCTTACTTTTTTAAAATAGCGCCATAAAGTAATATCAATTATAAAAATATAGACAGCCGGTATAGCTAGTAAATTTTTTTATAAATAATTTTTATAATTTGTAGATGGTAGATAAAAAAAATCTAAACATATCTTTAGAAAAATAATCTTGATGTTAGCAAATGGTAAATTTAGTCTCACTGTGTTCATTTTAATAATAAATGTTTTCTCGCACAAGTCACTTCATTTCTGTTCAAGATTCAAAGGGCGGAGTAAATAAATGTCTTAGTAAATCGAATTTGTTCAAGAGACATTCATTCATGTCTCACGAAGGCAAATTCCTTTGTCCTGTTTCTTACGATTGGTTATTTACTGGAGATTGAATAGATTATTTAGACATGGAAATTTGTTAGATTTTTGATAAACATACTTTTTACTTTCTTCTATCTTTACAAGAAGAAAGTATTGGATTCATGAAAATTTTCGACTTCCGGTTTTCGACGGATTCATACGTTTCAGAAAATCCTGAACAAGATTTGAGTGTTTTTTGAAAATGTCTGCCTGTGAGTCTGTCTGTCTGTATGTGAAAAAATGTTTGTGAGCGCTCTATCTCAAGAAATAATGTACGATATTTAATAAAACTTTAGATTCAGTTAGACCTTGATATAACTTGTAGCTGATTAGTTTTTGGTGTAAATCGCTCCACAGGTGGCGCTGTTATGCTACAGTTTTCGTCATTTTCACTATAACTATATCTCAAGAACTAATGCACATAATTTCATCAAGCTTCAGATTCTATTAGACCATGACACAAATAGACGCTGATTACATTTTGGTGTAATCAGCCGAAAAGGTAGCGCTGCTATGCTACTTTTTCCATGATTTTCACGATAGCTATATCTCAAGAACATAATCAGAATTTCATCAAACTTAAGATGTTGTTGGAACTTGACACAAATAGAAGCTGATTACGTTTTGGTGTAACCAGCTTAACAGGTGGCGCTGCTATGCTACTTTTTTCATGATCTTCACGATAGCTATATCTCAAAAACTAATGCACAGAATTTCATCAAACTTCAAATTCAATTAGACGTTGACATAAATTGTTGTTGATTATGTTTTGGTGTAAATATCCCAACAGATGGCGCTGCTATGCTGCATTTTTCATGATTTACGTGATTTCAGCGATAGTCATATCTCAAGAACTATTGCACGGAATTTAATAAAGCTTTAGATTCAGTTAGACCTTGATGTAAATTGGTGCTGACTCTTTTTTGGTGGATGTGAAACCTATATGAAATAGTTTTGGGATTGACACATCTGACTACTTTAGATATGAGATACTTTTGATTTGTCATTTAATATGTTATGTATGAATTGAAATTTCCTTTTCTTTCAGTTGAATATGTATTGAAAAGATTCACTTTAAAAGGGAATTCTAATGTATTTTATAAAGCTAAAAACGTCATTTTTCAGTATTTCCGGTTCAAGTGCAAGCATAATGTTTATTTTATTCACAAAATAAAAGTATCACTATACTTTCGTAAGCATTCTTTTGCATCGTGGGATATACATGATAATAAACATGCGATGTACCTAATCAGATTGTATCTGTATTTTTCAGCTGCCTGCATTTATACTGGGACTCTTGCATTTTTGTAATATTTCAGCAAAAAATATGTATACAGAATATTAAAGAATTGATTTATTATTTTTTTAACATGCACTATTTGATTAAGTAAACAAATGAGATGCGATTAAATCACAAATCTTAGTAATGTTGGTGAAAAACATTTAATACAGATATACAAAGGTAAACACAAAAATCCTCGACAGTTTCTGCACAAATATGTGACCAGGAACGTAAACCAACCAAAGAGTGCGAACATGGATAAAAATTACAGGATTCCTCTGGTGCCATCTGTTGAGACATGATGAAAACATAAGTGTCACAACAGACCATGTCACAACCTATATGTGAAAATAGAAACCAACTGCAGAAATCAAAATTAAATGTTTCTCAAGGTATTTAACCAAATTTTCGGAATAATGTATAATACATTACCATTACAAACTTCATCATTTCCCATTAAAATTTCACGAGATTCTCTAATTAAATTCTTATGTTTGTCATTACTGGGTAAAATAACTCTATCATTCTCAATGTCAATATGGCAATTATAATTATTAAGCTAAAATCTCGACACAGCCGTAGATGGTGTATGATGTTTGATGTCATTACAATGTTCCCTTAGCCATGCATTAAGACGCACTACAAACAATTATTGGATGTGGACAGTAATGTAATCGAAATCTTTTGTACGTCAGTTTAAACATATGGTACATGTTATGCATGCCATTTTCTGTAAAATATGTTATGGTGCAAGAATGCATATCATTTTCGTAATGCCTGAAGTAATATAACATCATAAAAATGTACCCATGGATCACAATGTTAACGCGGGCAGACAAACAAACAGACGAACAGAGTCCTTAAACATTTTCCAATTTGAGAAGTTACTGAAAAACATAATTTGAATGTAACTACAATACTTATATATTTTTTAAAGATTATTTTTTTTACTAAATATGGAGTAAGTGCAAACCTAATTTCCTGGTTCACAGGAAATCACCTAAAATTCAGTGACATTTGAAACTTTTAGTTTGAATATTTTCTAGGGACAGAATATACTGTACTTTTGCTCTTTTATAAACTATCGGTTTCGTGCAGTATCAAGTTAACACATATTACTGGTATTGAAATTTTTTAGACGTTAATATTTGATCCGTGCTTTATATCTAACATGACATATTTTAACAAAATATGTCATGTTATAATATATATCACTTATGTCACTATGTTATAACATAATGTCACATATTTTAACAAAAAAAACTTTTTATAAAAATTTGCTTTTTTAGAAGGAAGTATACTTTCACCACTTTTCGATGATGTAATGAAAAAATAATAAAATATTATATCCCTAGGCTATGATGTTTTATAGGAGTAACATCAAAACAGAATATTTATTATCAAATTACGAGTATATATATCCTTTTTCATTTGGAAATATAATTAGTTTCAAAATTGAAAGACGATATGAAGATACATTGTCAAACAAAATTTCATCTCAGGAATATGGATAATTAAGTCCAAATATAATGAAATAAAATATTCAACTGTACCGTTGTTATTATTTTTGAAAGACGAAACAAAATTACATTATTTGTAGTTCTTTTATTTTTTATATTTTGCATGAATATTTATAACGAATATCTATATTAAAGGGATTAATTTATATTAAAAAATATTATCTTGAATAATAATACAAAAATAGTATTAAATTAAAACCAAACATATATTGGTTTTGCAACATGCTTTTTTTAAACATGAAGAAATTTCCATCTTTCTGGCAGGTTTTTTTTTTAATTAAAAATGTTTTTTTTTTTTAAACTATTACTTTTTTCTTTGATTTTTGTCGAGTAAATTTCATAACATACTTAATATAGGTAAGTGGAATATTGTACTATCAAGTTAAAGAATAACATTTCATTAAAAAACTAAATTTAACTGCGTTTTCTATTATGTTAAATGATTACTGAATGACAAAAAATGAATATCCAGGATTTTCATCGAGGTACGGTTAATAAAATTAACATAAAACAATTTTTGAAGTAGTTCAAGGGGATCAAAATGTAAATAAATAAATTAAATTTACAAATTAAATAAATATTGACGTGATTTTCTTGAGAAAACTATTCCTTCTTAAGTTAAATTTTAAAATCTTTAATTTCTTTTAAATAATTGAAAAAAATTAATAAATTGTATTTTTTTATTTCTAAGCTTGTATTTTATTTCTATGTCTTTTTTATGACATGGTCAGTAATTTTAGGCTGTAATTTTGTTGTTGTTGTTATATAAATATTATTTAAATTAGATTTCGCTCATATTGATATGTTTATATATCGACTTATATTATCAATGTATTTGATTTTCGCTCTAAGTTAAATATCACAAAACTTTAAAAAATGTTAATTAAAGCTATACTATGTAAATAATTAAAATTATCTGTAAAACACTGACGCATTTTAAAATCTCCATATTTGCAAAAGAATTATAATTACTGAATCACAGTTTAAAATTGCTCACCTCGTTTCAGAATCATTTCATAATACATTAGCTTCCTTGGAATTTCGTTAATGCAAGAAAATCATTAATCATTTTGACCTGCCAAAAGTATAATCATTGTAACTGCTTTTGATAAAATATCAACATTTCAGTGTCGCATTGTGAAAAGGAATTTTCATTAAGTATTACTTTTTCATAATTGTTTACGCATATTTTAAATTGGTTGTAGGATTTTTAATAATGAATAGTCATTTTGTATTATAGTGTAATATATATTTCTATATTAATAAAAAAAGAGATTGTGAGTCTCCCTGTATGTCTGCTTGTCTGTGTACGTTCTCACGCTGTGATGGATAAGACACATGGATTGGGGGCCCCCGCAATGGGAAAGAATTTGATGAAAAATATGAAACAACCCCTTTACGTTATCACGGAAGACCAATTTCAATTCAAATTTTAATATTCTTTCAACTTTACGTATCTTAAATTCAGCTCATGTGGGATAAAAAATGAGTGAAAATTGCATTATTTTTGTTTAAAATTTCAGTTAATGTTTGGTATGATGTATAAAATACACATTGTCTGCTAAACAAAACATCATTCTTACCATGGAAGACTTTCGTGTTTTCAGATTAGGAAAGTAAGTAAATATTTGAAAACACTTCTATTTGACGATGAAAATTTACAGGTTTATGAATTACTAGCGGCCCGTCCCGGCTTTGCACGGGTAGACAATGTAATTTTTTAGTACATTTTTTTTCCTGAATTTCGCGCATAAATTACATAAAACAGCTGCTGAAATATAGCGAAATGTCCTAAAATTTTCGAAACCACCCCCTTTAAAACCCTTCGGGGGGAATTTTTAAAATCACTGAAATGCGTGTTTATCCATTTTTTAGTAGATGTGTTTTCCTGAATTTCACGCTCTTACCTAAATCTGCTGCTGAGATATGGCGAAATGACCCAAAACTTTTGAATACCACTTTAACCACCTTCTGGGGGGGGGGGGGGGAATTTCCAAAATCGCGAAATACGTGTTTAACTAATTTTTTAGTAGATTTGTTTTAATTAATTTCGCCCTCCTACATAAAAGCTGAGATATAGCGAAATGACCTAAAAAATTCGACCCCCCCCCTTTAACCACCTTTGGGGGGGGGGGGATTTCTGGAATCGCTGAAATACTTGTTTAATCATTTTTAAGTAGCTTTGTTTTCCTGATTCTCGCGCTCCTACCTATAACTGCTGCTGAGATATGACAAAATGATCTAAAACATTCGACACTCCTTTTAATCCCCTTTGGGGGTAAACTTCTAAAATCGCTGAAATACGTTTTTAACCAATTTTTTAGTATATTTGTTTGCCTTAATTTCGCGCTCCTACATAAAACTGCTGCTGGGATATGGCGAAATGACCTAAAACATGTGACCACTCCCTTTAACCACCTTCAGGGGGGAATTACTAAAATCGTTGAAATACATGTTTAATCATTTTTTTAGTAGATTTGTTTTTCTGATTTTCGCGCTCCTACCTATAACTGCTGCGAAGACGTGGCGAAATTACTTAAAACATTCGACCACCACCCTTTATCCCTCTCCGGGAGGGGAATTTCTGAAATAGCTGAAATACATGTTTAATCATATTTTTAGTAGATTTGTTTTCCTGATTTTTGTGCTCTTAACTAAAATTACTGCTGAGATATGGCAAAATGACCTCAAACATTCGACCCCCCTTTAACCCCCTCCGGGAGAGGAATTTTTAAAATTGCTAAAATACATGTTTAATCATTTTTTAGTAATTTGTTTTCCTGATTTTTGCGCTCCTACCTATAACTGCTGCTGAGATATGGCAAAATGACCTAAAACATTCGACCATCCCCCTTTAACCCCTCGGGTGGGGAATTTCTAAAATCGCTGAAATATATGTTTAATCATTTTTTTAGTAGATTTATTTTCCCGATTTACGCGATCCTACCTATAACTGCAGCTGAGATATGGCGAAATGACCTAAAACATTCGACCATCCCCCTTTAACCCCCTTCTGGTGGGAATTTCTGAAATCGGTGAAATAGGTGTTTAATCATTTTGTTATTAGATTTGTTTTACTGATTTTTGCGCTCCTACCTATAACTGCTGCTGAAATATGTCGAAATTACCTAAAACATTCGACCACCCCCATTTAACCCCCTCCGGGAGGGGAATTTCTGAAATAGCTGAAATACTTGTTTAATCAGGTTTTTAGTAGATTTGTTTTCCTGATTTTTGTGCTCTTAACTAAAATTGCTGCTGAGATATGGCAAAATGACCTAAAACATTCGACCCCCCTTTAACCCCCTCCGGGAGGGGAATTTCTAAAATTGCTGAAATACATGTTTAATCATTTTTTAATAGATTTGTTTTCCTTATTTTTGCGCACCTACCTATAACTGCTACTGAGATATGGTGAAATGACCTAAAACATTCCACCACCCCCCTTTAACCCCCTTGGGTGGGGAATTTTTAAAATCGTTAAAATATATGCTTAATCATTTTTTTAGTAGATTGATTTTCCCGATTTACGCGCTCCTATTTATAACTGCAGCTGAGATATGGCGAAGTGACCTAAAACATTCGACCACCCCCCCACCTTTAACCCCCTTCTGGGGGGAATTTCTAAAATCACTGAAATAGGTGTTTAACCATTTTTTAGTAGATTTGTTTTCCTGATTTTCACGCTCCTACCTATAACTGCTGCTGAGATATGGCGAAATGACCTAAAACATTCGACCACCCCCTTTAACCACCTTTGGGGGGGGGGGGAATTTCTGAAATCGCTGAAATACGTGTTTAATCATTTTTAAGTAGTTTTGTTTTCCTGATTCTCGCACTCCTACCTATAACTGCTGCTGAGATATGGCGAAATGACCTAAAACATTCGACCACCCCCCTTTAACCACCTTCTGGGGGAATTTCTGAAATCGCTGAAATGGGTGTTTAATCATTTTTTTAGTAGATTTGTTTTCCTGATTTTCGCACTCCTACCTATAACTGCTGCTGAGATATGGCGAAATGACCTAAAACATTCGAACCCCCCTTTAACCCCCTTCGGGGGGGGGAAATTTTCAAAAATCCCTTCTTATTGCCTGCCTAGGCCATAACAGCAATCTATAGTCCAAATTGCGTGACCCTGACTTTAGTAGTTTCGGCTGGGCGTTGATAAGTCAGTCAGTCAGTCAGTCACCGTTTCCTCTTTATATAATAGTATAGATAAAATTTACAGAATTAAGAACGTATTGAATATTTTAACTGGTAAAAATTACGTGATGTTAAAAAAAATATATTATTTATAATATACCTTTAGACTTTTATAAAGTGCAGTGAAATCATTCGCCAAAGTCTGACGAGAGATTGGTCGTAAAAAAAATATCTCATCAAAAACAACTCGTTGTAAATGATCCCGCCAAGCCACAAACCTAAAACGTCAACCATAAAAAGAAGTGATATCACATAAAAAGAAACGATATAGAAGTGCATACTCCGAGTCCCGTGTAAAAATCTATCACCACTCATAATGTTTCCAAAGGACTCGGAGTGAGGTACAGTATGTGAAAACTGCTTGGCGACCTGCAGGCTTTTATAATGTTCGCGTTTCCTGCAATTACATATGACTATATTATTTTTATTTTTATTTTATTTTTTTATTTATTTAATTATTTTGCTCCCATAAGATTGTAAAAAGCTGAAGCTTCTGTGTTTGCATGTCTTTTCTTATTTATGAGTTTGAAAAATTAATTTGTTGATTTTATTTACCATTATTTAAACTAGAAACACCACTCTTACGAAGAAGATTTCTTAAGTAAACATGTAAAGATTTTGAGTTTGTAATATATATATATATATATATATATATATATATATATATATATATATATATATATATATAATGATCATACGCATATTAATAACAATGCACCTTATAATAAACGTTAACTAAATTGAGATATATTGCAATAATTCTAGCGTAAGCGGAATCGCATAAGTCTGGGGAAAAATCCGTTCTGTCAGTTCTTTCGCATACAAAAATATTTATAAAAGTGATATAGCAAAAATTAAAAATTTATTTTTTCGATTTTCAAAATTGATATACTGCATATATTATAAAAGCCTGCAGGTCGCCAAGCAGTTTTCACATACTGTACCTCACTCCGAGTCCTTTGGAAACATTATGAGTGGTGATAGATTTTTACACGGGACTCGGAGTATGCACTTCTATATCGCTTCTTTTTATGTGATATCACTTCTTTTTATGGCCGACGTTTTAGGTTTGTGGCTTGGCGGGATCATTTACAACGAGTTGTTTTTGATGAGATATCACTCCTTTTTGTAAGGTGTTTAATTTCAATTACACAGATCCCATTTTTATTCAGAAAAGAAAAGATAAAAGAAAGATGAAAGGGGAAAATTAAAAGAATAATTGTGATGCTATAAACAGAATTATACATCAGAATTATACAATTTATTGAGCGACTTATTCCAATGTACATGTCGCTACCATAGCAACGGGGAAACTTTTATATTCATTTCCTTACATTGTATTCATCAGATTATTTATGACATATTTGTTTTCCTTTTTCTTTTGTTAATCTCACTCTTCCGTTTATATACATTCAAAAAACAAAAAATAGAAAATTTTACAGTAGTTTACAAAGTAATTAAAATACTGCAGTTTCAGAAAAATGTGGAAAAATAAGAAGCACCCTTTTTTTGGTCAATTATAACAATGAGTTTACTTTACCGAGAATAATCAAATTTGTTTTTCTACGAACCATTGTAATTTACAGGGATTTTTATACTAATATATTAAATATTATTCTTGAAAATTACTGAGCACCTTAAAAGTTTTTTTATTTGTTAAGTTTTTTAACTCAACGTTTCGAGAATCGGAAAAATATAAGATTCGAAACGTTTGCAAAAGTATAAAAACTATTAAAGTGATTTCAAAATAGAAAATGTTCGTAGGATGACATGTATTCCAAAATTTTGTGTGATTTTGTAAATATACCACAAAGACTAATGCGTTTACATAATGAACCGTTTAAAAAAATGTAAAATTTTATTAAAATTTTTGATCTGATAAATCATAAAGCTTTAAATTAGATTTTAAAAAGGAGCGTGATTAAACCAAAAAGGATTATATTTACTAAATGCACAAAATACATAAAGACACAAAATACATAATTAATGTTTCTAGTCTGTCCATTCCAATTCGGGGATACTGAAATATAGGTCCTCAATCCTCGGCAGTCCATGAATTAATTAGGACATATGTATGCAACTGTTAAAATGTTCCCAAAGTCGACAATAGAAGCAATAAGGATAGCTCGGCAAATATAAAACACGGCATTGCTTCATCATGACTTTGTTTCGTGAGGTGTTCGTTCTCCAAACATAAAAATCTCTTGAAAGTGTCCGTTAACCGAACATGTGTTCGTTATCCGAACATAAAAATCTCACTCGAAAGTGTTCGTTAATTGATTTGTTCGTAAACTGAACAGTTCGTTACCGATCACCTATTGTATACGAAATATAGCATTTTTAATTTTTATGGGGAATTTAAGAAGATATTTCCTTTTCATTGTGCTCTAGGCCCGTTTTTAGAGCATTGTAAGTTCGTCATAGCCGGAGATTCGACGAACGGCAAATATTTAAACGCAAAACTTCTAATCTTGGGGTAGCAACATTTTTACATTCTATTACTCAGCGCATTAATGTAAAGTTGGAATTTTTTAATCGCTTTTTCAATCAATTCCTGATACATTTATTAATAAA
Source organism: Maratus michaelseni (assembly GCA_963931845.1). Classification (NCBI taxonomy): domain Eukaryota; kingdom Metazoa; phylum Arthropoda; class Arachnida; order Araneae; family Salticidae; genus Maratus; species Maratus michaelseni. Next base: position 452,380,997 of record OZ007588.1, read on the forward strand.
CACAGTCTTTTTTTAATCGATGAAAATACTATATTTTAATAGATTTAGAGCTTAAGATCGACGAGCTTTCAGGCGGACAAAATGAACGCGTATTAAATTTTAAAGCAAGATAATAAAACCTTACAGAGATTGAAACAGCATAAAATCATTAAAATACATCTCACTCAGTAAATATACATCGGTTGTAATGTAATCAAGATCTTCTAAGAGACTCTGTAAACGAAACGTATATGGTTCAACAATACAAACAATAGAGAGTTTAAATGAATTGGATGCAGTAACATATTTGAATATCTTGTGTATATAGCCAAATTGACAAAAATTATGCTATTTATACTATTGTTTTTCCTCTGTGTTGAGGAATCAAGCACTTCAACGTAAAAATTCGTTAATTACACAACTATTTAGTCTTATTAAAAAATCTTTTGAGTTACCCTGTAAACGAACAGTAAATTCTACAATTCTGTTTTACAATAGGAAGCTAACTTAGGTCGTTCGTAGTAACATATTTTAACATCCTGCGCATACGTTCTTTTTTAAAAGAATTAGACCATTTAATATTTCTTTTCTTCACCTTAAGTATAGGAATAAATCACTTTAAAGTGATATACATAAAAAAACTAATTCTTATTTTTACACGAAATATTAAACATTTGAACTACTCATAAAAAAAATGCAATTGCTGAAAACCGCGTAAAAATCGGATAATTACACAATTCTTTAGCCCTATATCAAAAGATCTTTTGTGAGAACCTGTGAACGAACGTTAAATGTTACTATTTTTTTATAATAGGGAGCTTACTTGGGTCGACTGCAATAACATATCTTAATATCATGTGTATACGACCATTTCTAAAAGAGTTGGGTCATTTATTATTTTTTTGCTCTATGTTAAGTATAGGAATCAATAACTTTAAACTGATATAAATCAAAAACTAATTAATATTTTTTTCATGAAACTTACAAAGGTTTAAACTACTCATAAAAACAATTCAAATGACGTAAACCACGTAAAAATCCGATAATTACACATTGCTGTAGCCCTGTCACCAGTTTTTGGTCTGTACAAGATTTAAAAAGTGCAAAAAACAGCACTTTTAAAATCGCATTTCCTGAAAACCTATTCGACAGATCTTGCTTTTCTTTTGATTTTTTAGTCACGTGGCACGCCCCATTCCATAGAATCAAGAATTTTGTTTCTATCATAAATAGAACGCGAGATATAGATGTGTCAAAAACCCGTTTTGTCCCGTCCGCAAAATATAAACTAGACAGAGTTAAAAAAAAAAAAAAATTGTAAAATCGTTTGGCATCCATTGGCGGAAATTCCTTTCATTTACGGTTCAATGCATTGCTGTTTCTTATGCTTGGCGAGAAACTCTGTCGAGTTTCTATGATCATTTTAATTTCCACATTATTCTAAAAATTCTGAGGCTTAAGGGGAATTGACTCATTTTCGGCGCAGTCGTAAGTAAAATGCGTCGAATTTATGTATGGAAATGTTCATTTTCTTTTATAGATGACTCAATTTGAATGACAGATTTTTGTAGTTAAGACCTTACAGTGTTTCACAGCTTGGTGTTTCCTTGGAAATTAAATCACTTTATCTTTGTGATGCCAGACTGCTATCGTAATCTAAACTAAACATAAAATCATAATGAACAGAGGAAAGTATATTCAACTAGGTAAATTGTATCCAATGTTGGAGTATCATAGTTGAGATTTTTTTTCCTAACAGAGTGAAAATATTCCGGGACAAAGACTCGAACCTGGGTATTTTGGCTTGCCGTGCCAACGCTCTTCCTACGGATCTATCGCAACGATATCCTGGCTGGCATATTTCACTCTTATTTGTTGGACACGGCTGCGAACTGCAGCGCTAATTTATAGCTCGGATGAATGAAATTAGCGCTGCAGTTCGCAGCTTTGCAGTTCGCAACGTTGCAGCGCTGCAGTTCGCAGTCAATCAATTTTATGTCATATTAATCTTTTTTTCAATTGGTGAAAGTTTTTATTTCATTTTCATTTTTCACGTGAAAATCGTCTGATAGAAAATTAATTATTGTAGAAAGAATTTCATCGTGGATTTTAAATTTTTGGCATCTGCTATAACGAAAAATGTTTAAATTTAATAGGAAAAAGCTGTTAGAATTTTGTTTTTCTATCTCTATTTATTAAAATAATACGAATTTTTCAAATTTTAATATTTTGAGCTCTTTACAGCTGCTATTCAGATTTATACACTAAGTCTCAACTCGTTACAACAAGTTACATAGTTTTTGAGAATGACTCTGTGACGGACAGACAACGGAGCGGGAGTAATAGGGTTTCGTGAGATGAACGAAACCATAAAAACCATAATATGGAGAAAAGTTTTCTACATTGTTGAGGCTTTTTCATGAAATTTCACATTCTACACTTTGTTGTATGGCATTTATTTGAAAACTGGCAAAGGTGAAGTTTTTTTGCATTATAGTATTTTATGGAATATTATAGAATTTCATTTTGCAATTTTCTTGAAAGGTGCTTGAATTTTCTCCTGGGAAAAGAGTATGAACCCTGTTATTACGATACTAATTTCTGATTTCTTTCTTTCTTTCTTTTTCTTCTTTTTTTTAATGCTGCTTGTTATTTTTTGTATGCCCGTTTGGTCATGGATTTTTTTTTGATTTGGTCAGGGAAAATCATGGAAAGTCAGGGAAATTGCCAGACATGTTTTGCTGGGAACACTGTAGTTTACAGGGACACTCAAAAGAATTCTGTTGCATTATGATCTAATGGAAAAATCTTTTGCAGTGTAATTTAATGTTGTTATTTTATTACAAACATAATGAAATTGACATGATTTTTTTAGATACACTAAAACATGCTTTCTGTAGAATATGGAGTGCAATGCACTTACCAGTCCTTTACAGGGTCACGCAAAAGAATTCAGTTACATAATGGTCTACGGGAAAAACTGTTTACAGCGTATTTTCCTTATGTTATATTGTTTCAAACATAATGAAATTGATATACATTACTGAGGTTCACTACAAGATGTGTGCTATAGTATTAATGTGCACAGCATTTATCGTTCACAGGGACGCACAAAAGATATCGGTTACAGTAATGCCTATTAGCAATAATTGCTGTAAATGGGTTTTGAGTTAAAGTATGCGTTTTTAAGTTTAAATAATATTTTACATACCACGTAATGTGTATAAATTTTATACATCATATACAGGGCTACACAAAAGAATTCGTTAGCATTACTGAGCATGGGCGTAAATTGTTATGCTTTTTCAAGCTGAACTATATTTAGTATTCTGTAGCGATTTGTTCTAGAGTTTATGCAAAGTCATTACAATACTAAGAGTTGTTTGTAGAATATAAATAAACTAGTGTAAATGCCCGTCCTAGGACAATGAGTAGAAATCGTGGTTTTCACTTAAAATTTTAAACAATTTCCGAAAAGTCAGTTGAGGCTCACTGTGGAGACACGAAAAGTTTTTGGTTTCTGTCTGTCTGTCTGTTCCGCGATAACTGCCGTAAAATTCGTCCTATTAGGTTGATGTTTGGTGGGTATGTTGATGAAGTACCCGGAATTAGCTGTATAGTTTTTCGTTACATTTGGTTCATTCGTTCGAAAAATATAGAATACTTCTTTTTAGATCATAATGCTTTCCTATAGGAATGCAGACGATTTTCAAATTTCATTTTTAACTGAAATGAAAATCGCATATTTGAATAATGGATTTAAACGTAAAATTACTAATGCTAAATTTTCGATATGGAGGTTTTAAATATATCCAATAACTTTGAAAATATGCTGACACATTCATTAGAATTTAGAAATTAATTGTTTAAATTATTGGAAATTTTTTTGCATCTGTTCGGGAAATATAAAACCTTTTATTTTCATATTTTTTACAAATTTTAAAATGCATTTCTTTTTACTTTTTACTTTTCTCTTTAATTTATTAGTTGCTTAGCAACCCTATTTCAAAGAATATCAAAATAATAAAATTCAAGTAACTCGCACTATTTTGCTGCAATATTTTATTATCAAAATAAATTATTTTTTGTGTTCTATTGACATATAGAAGAATTTATTTTAATACAAGTTTTTTTTTTTAATCTAAAAAGTTACATGAATAAGAAGTTCATAAGAATTTAAGAACATCATTGCATAATCCGTGTTTAATTTAACGCTTCTAATTTTTGAAACCTCCTAAGTATTTTATATGCCTATAAATATGTATGTATTATAAAAAATAAATAAATTTCGGATCGTAAGATGCTAAATAATATGAAAAGTGAGATTAAAAAACACTGATTTTTAGAGCTGACGTGGAGGCTCCTGATCTGCAGATTTACTAGTTGATAAATATATCCAGATACAATACATCATCGACAATAAGGAAAACTGACCTGAAACCTGCAACTCAGGACCTGATTAATGCATAATGGGCCTCTGGGGTTTTAACAACACATTTGTAAATCAATTTTAATGCAAAAATGGAGAAATTATTTTGCATTAATAATATACAATCTACAGATGAGACAGATTTTTAAAGTTTTGAACTGATAATCTCTTTGTATGATTTCTTCGTTATTTTTGCATAATCGGGATGGCTGAAAATTTTCCACAATCGGAAATCCTGACCGTGTTATAAAGTGACGTACCCAATGAATTTTTTAAAAAGAATAAAATACAATTCCTAGTATATTCCGATTTAACACATATTTCCTCCATTTCAACATGATACTAAATTTATGTTTAACATAAACTGAAAATCTGTCTTTTTGTTGACAGATTTCAGTTTAGCGCCAAAATGTTATATCTTATTGTTAATATGATCTCGTGATTTATCTTTTTTTAACTTTTTATGTTGGTTAGGGAAATCATTTTCCAATTCTGCTAACTTTGCATGTGGCTACTTTACATTATTAAACATTAAGATTGTCATTGTTGAGATTAAGTTGAAAAATAATTCATGCTTGAAAATGATTTAAAAGTGGCTGAATTTAGCGGCAGTTCAAATAAATTTCATTCAAAAGTTAATTTTTTTTTCTATTCAATGATGTAAAAATTGAAATTGTACGGTGTTTAGAAATGATGTAAGAGTGATAAAAGGGAAATCGATAAAAGGGAATCGCGCTATTCGTTGTCATCATCATTATACATTTCTAAAAATTACAAATGGGTTTTGGTTGGCGTACAAAAGTAAACTACGAATTTTAGACGACGTCAGAGAAAAGTTGAAAGAAATACGATTTTGTCGGTAATTATGAACTGTTAAATAAACTTATAATAAACCTACAAAAATAATTCTTATAAAACATCAGTCTTAAATTGATTAATCTAACTCCAGAAACAATTATTATTTCAAGCTTTTTTTTTTAAATAATAACACCAATTTTGATAATTTTAATTTTCATGAAAACCTTTACTTTTCTGAATTCTTTATTAAAAAATTAATTCATCTAACCTATAATTCCCTTTTTTAAAGCTATTGGTAACATGTAATTAAGGTATACAATGAAGATGAAGTAATCAATAAAAGCTTCCATTCAAATACATAATCTTTATAATTAAGAAAGTAATAAAAAAATTAAAAATTGGCACAATCATATCAATTTTTCTCTTTAGTTTTTTCCTTCTATATTAAAAAAAAGTAATCGGGAACTGAGCCAAAAACGATTTAGAAATGGACCAATCAAATTCTGCGTAGATATTCCGGGTTATTCTCATCTCTTTTTTACTAGGGACTTTTTTGAGGAGCTATTACTTTTTTCTAGCCATCCTACGGATTCGAAAATCATACCACCAGACGCAAATATAACAAGCTTTCAGAAATTTAAAAAAATTTCACGGTCGGACAGTAAAAACTCAAAAAATCCTTAAAAATCGAGTAAAAAATCTTTTATTGAAAAAGTCATTTTTTTATATTGTTGCCAATTTCTAAATAAGTGCAAAGGATTATGTTTTATCTCAAATAAAAAATGTATTTGCGCGAGACTGTTAAAAACAATCATGAAAGTTAAAAATAATAATTAAATGATCACGTGTTGAAAGCAGGAAATAAAGAAAATTACGTCATAAAAATTGTGTTTACACATGAATATTAAAAATAAAAAAGATGAATTAAATGAAAAAGCATTATAACCAGTTAAATGAAAAAGCATTATAACCTGATTACAGAAGATAGTCGCCGTTCGTGATATCATCATCATCATCTTTTTAAAACAGGATACATTACCAGGTTTTAAGAGGCTGTGAAATCAGAACGGGGGTTGGTGAGCGTAGCGAGCAGGGGGCAGAGCCCCCTAGTCTATATAAAAATAAATTTCAAGCAAAGCACAATATCATTTTCACCGGCGCAAACTTTTCACGAGTACTTTATGTACGTACTTTACGGAACCAACCATGTATTCAAATAAAAATATATTTTCTGTTTAATTGTAATGAATGGTTAACATTCTCGTAACGTCACAATAAATATGAATTTTTATTAACTTATAAAAACAAAGTAACACGTGCAGAAATATTTTTACCGAAATTTAACTTGTAAATTAAGAAATACGTCCAAAAAGCCACGTGTCTGAATATTTTTCAATTTTCTCTTTTCTCTACAAAAATGGAAGTAATCCATTGTTTCCCATCCATTGTTTGGATGAGTTCGTACCGGAATCAAAACACTGTGTTTTATTATATTTAGATTCATACACAGGGCTACGCAAAGAACTAGATGCATTGCTGTCTGTAGATGGTAATTTCTGGAAACGGGTTTTAGTAGTTTTAAGCATTTTTTGTCTGATTTAATTTTTTTCTTAATAATATGTGGTGTGTATAAAAAGCTGCAGATAATATACAGGGCTATACAAAATAATTTGAATACATTTCCGTCTATTGGCAAAAATTGTAGAAGGTGATTTTTTTTAACTGTGTCATGCCTCTTCTAACTAAACTAAAACTTTGAACATACTATACAGAATATATACAAATCTATAGATCTTATACGGAACTGCACAAAATAATTCGATTACCGGTTGACGGTAGATGCTGAAATCTAGTTTTCAAATGTTTATGACTTTTCTAAATTGTTTACTTAGGTGTCTTCTTTACCGTATTAAACGGTAATGTTTTGTAAAGTATTCTGGGAATGTTGGAAAATGTTTCATAATCTATACATGACGCATCTTTTTTCTTTTTCGTTTAGTTTTAAAATATAATTCTACAAAAATCATATACAACTGAAAAGTGACAGAAATAGGAAGAGAGAATGAGAGAAACCCATAAATCGATGCATTAAGGATTTATCTTTATTATTAATCTATATTACTTTACTTATTATAAAATGATTAGCAGACTACGCCCGCTGCGCTGGTCGGTTTCTCCAAAAGAACCTTGAATCAAACGAAATATATCGGTGAATTTAACCTTGTATTTTAAAGTAATCTGTACCTTTACCTGGAATATCCTAAAATAACATAAAAACAGATACTTATTTCACTAAGTTATGTTTTTTTAATACTGTTTATTATTACGTTTACAATTTATTACCTACCGTTTTCCATTGATTTATTTGTTTTACAGCTACATTTTTAAATAACGTGAATTAACCTATATTATTCACAACTAAACAGAAATGGAGCATGTAGTATTTGTCGAGAATTAAATAAAAATCATGCCTCGTGACATCATAATTCACTTTTTTATATTTTAACAGAATAATACGGTTACTATAATTTGTGACTCGTGCTGACACATTGCTGTTATTATTATTTTCTTACGCGTGAAGTTTTCGCTATGGTACTCCACTGTGAAATTTGGTAATTTTTGAAATTCAGTATTTGAAAAATGGCATAATCAGTGGATTTGAAATTTATAGCAATAAAAATACAATTTTTTACCTTTCTAACGCAGTTTGTCTAACAATTTTCTGACAAATACTTTTCGAGCTATTATTTTTTTCAGTAATTTCAAATGTTTCATTTTCCGAGATTAATTTGTGGCAACGATTAGCAAAAATCTCAGTCGTCAGCAACGCATAGCTTTTTATTAAAGAGGATAGTGCATTTTTTAGTAAGATATCATTTAGTAAATATATTTTTGTTTTACCTAAGATATTTCTATTTAAATTTTGCTTGAATGAATTAAAATAGAAATCTCCCAATCTTTGTTCCCAAATGCATAAAAAAGAAAATGACAGGACATTTTTCAGAAATTCATTTTCATAAAGAAGTATTGAGAAAGAAGTATTGTCAACGTCAACTTTATTGATTTATTTTATCAATAATCATATCTTGAAGGATTGAGTTCTTCCACGAATTTGAAAAATTATTTTAATTTAGCATATAAAAACGTCCGATTCTTTTTCGATGTAATGTCGATATGATTTGAATTGTATATATATTGGTGTCTTGATCAGTAACGTCAGCAGTAACATACATTTATTTAAAGACTGTTAATTAAATTTAAATCTTTCATTTCTTGAAATCAGTTGTCAAAAATATTCTTCATTTTTCTTTTAAATTTTGTATTTGTAAAATTATTGCAAAGCAGTACTTTATTTTATCCCTGTTTTCTCTCTTAATACATGCACACATGTACACAAACACACATGTACACACACACACATGAACACACACACATGTATACACACATACAAATGTACACACACACACACACATGTACACACACACGCACACATGTACACATTCATACACCACTAGTCGAAGTCTTCCATGGTATGCTTTGAAAGTATGACCTTGAAAAAGGCCCCTTGCTATATCATAACAGATCCACAACTACTGCAGGACAGATATTTCGGCGTCGACCGGGATCTAAAAAGGGATACAAATTAAAAATTAACAATAACAGTTAAAATTTAACAATAAGAATAGCCTAACATTTTTAAAGAAGGTGAAGCCTATGATCAGTACCAGTGGATCGCAGCCAGGCACGCGCCCCCGTAGTTCCGAGTAATTTTACTATTATCTGTCTTATTAACGAAGAATATAATAAGGATAAAGAATATTTTGTACTATGATGTTTAATTCTTCAAAAATACGTAACTTAACAAAGGGAAATCTTTCATGTTTATTGAAAACTTCTCAAACCTGTTTAAAAATAAAGGCCATGTACGCAATTTAAAAGCAGAACAGCTTAGTTAAACACTTTATGTCTATATATGTAAAAAAATGTAAATGAAAGAGCACTGAAGGGAAATTATAATAAAATTCCTGCGGCGAGTAAAATTTTTTAAAAACATGTTTATTCAACAATTTTTATGTAAACAAAATAAATTAACAACAATTTCTTTGCAGTAAAGAATGTCCGCTTAAAAAAAGAAAATTCATGTCAGTATGGAAATTCGTGATGGGCATATCAATTTTAAGATTTTATAATGTTTATACATTTTTGATAAAATAGGAGACATCTTTTAGATAAAAAACAGCATACGTGCTTCAACTATAATATTTTATATGTTAATGATGAAAACGTTTTTTTAGTTTAAAATATAAAGTAATATTTTGTGCATATAATTGCTTATATTTAGTATATCTTCTTGACACAAAAGATAACAATTTTTAGAGAGATTTGTTCGTAGGTTTTGCTTATTTTATATTTTAACAAAACATAGAATCGCCTAAAGAAATGAAAACTATTATTCTACATGATTACTTTAGCTCTTTGAATACCAATGTGTTGCGCCGGTTAGTACAGGATAGTTCCAGGCGACTGTTTTTTATTTTCTACTTTGTCTACCACTATTTTCGCAAAATAACTTTTCTCATACATTTCTGAACAAAATGAACAAAAAAAGGGTAGGAAAAATAGTAAAGCAAGAGCTGCCTTGGCTTATCATAAGTGGTACACTAGCGTACCATTTTCTGTCAACGTGTTAATAACGACAATCGATCTACTATATACCATAGTACTACTATATACCATAGTCCGAAAAGTCTAGAAACGGTCGAATAACTCGAGAAATATACATCGAATTGAAAAACAGAAAACTGCATGTTCAGTAGTTTTGAAGAATCTATTTAGGGATATCAAAGTTACCATCCCAACTTTGCCCCCCTGGGGGGAAAGGGGCCAACTATGAAATCTTAAATGATAACCCCCCCTCCTTTTATTGCAGATTCGGATTCTACGGAAAAAAATACGTAACTTTTATATTTAAAATTTTCTTCGGAAAATCGTAAATGGCGCTGTAATCAAGTAAAATGCAGTGAGAATCGTTTCCATTGAAAAGTCTGGAAAAGGTCGAATAACTCGAGAAATATACATGGATTGAAAAACGGAAAAATACGTGTTCAATATTTCAGAAAAATCTATTTATGAATATAAAAGCTGTCCTTTTTCTAAAATTTTGAACACGTATTTTTTTCGTTTTCAATTCGATGTATATTTCTCGAGTTATCCGACCTTTTCCAGACTTTTCAATGGAAACGATACCAAACTTTCTCGAATTCGAGACCTAGCTATACCGTTTTCTCGTGCTCGAATTAGTATAGATTAGTATAAAAGACACATGTCCTGAAAATCTTATGAGCATTTTTCGATTTACAGAAAACAAGATTTTCAGTGCTATGTTTGTTTTAAACTGTCAAAACGAGTTTTCTTGAATTCGGGAAATACCTAGATAGTTTAGTACAGTAGACCAGCTTCGTGAAAATCGTTCGAGCCGTTTTCGAGATCATCCGTTATCACCTAAAATTGCTTGCTCGTTTAATACATGTAATAAAATGTTTCTGATTAATTAATTCCCTGGCTGCGATTACGACATTATAATAACTAGGGCATCGAACCCGTGCTTCCCGGGATAGAGAATATATGCGAAAACCATTTTTTTTAAAATTCAAAACTGTAATAGATTTTTTACATTTAATAATTTTTTTAGATTGTCCCCCAACAACACCAAAGAGCATTTTTATATCACATATGTCAATTATATATTCAAATAAAATTTTTAAATTTATTAAAAGTGGTAATTTCGAATTGGTCTCATGGCAGAAGTTATAGTACCGGTAAAAGATATTGGCAGTTCAAGGACAAACGCAGCCCCGCAACTCTTATCTTAAGTCAGTAACTATGGTAACAGCTCACGTGACGGATTGGCCGTTGAGCCGTGGAGCTCATTTTCTCCACCCCACTTGAGACTGAACGAGAACGAGCGAGAGGCTTCTGCTTTGTTTGATTCGTACTTTCTTTGATTTTCTGTTCATTTTGCTTTCTTTTAGTTATGGCTTCTAGTCCTGGTATTAGAAAACAGTCGAAGAACGCTGTTTATCATGTATATCAATATTTGAAAGAGCTTGTTGCTTCCAATCCTGATGCAAAAATCAAAGATATATTTATGAAAACGCAAGAGGCTACCGCAAAAGCATGTGGCGTATCTCCTCGTACTGTTTGAAGGATCTGTGCTGAAGCTAATAGTTTTCCAGACTCCAGCTTAGAAAATCCGTCATTTTCATCGCCTAAAAAAAAAGTTCCTCACTTAAAACGTGTGACAGGATTAGATGATTTTAACAAAGAAGTTGTATGTCGCGCAGTTAAAGAGTATTACGAGAGTGGAAATTATCCAACCTGCGACAATTTAAAAGAAATTTTGCAACAAAAAATAAATTTCCCTGGATGCGCAAAGTCTGTGTGGACTATATTAACAGATATGGGCTACAAATATAAAAAAGGCAATGATGGCCGAAAATATTTGATTGAGAGAAGCGACATCATAGCTTCACGTATAAAATTTCTCAGAAAAATGCATAATATCAGGAAAGAGTCTCCACTGCGTCCAGTTATTTATTTAGATGAAACTTGGGTGAATCAAAATCACTCAAAGAATCATGTATGGCATGATTCTAAAAATTCGGGTGGTCTTAAAGTACCGACAGGGAAAGGGTCGAGGCTGATCATCTGTCATGCCGGATCAGCTCAGCATGGCTTTATCGAAGGAGCAGATTAGTTTTCCAGTCAAGCTCTACAAAAGACTACCATCACAAAATGAATAGCACTGTATTCAGAGAATGGTTCATCAATTTATTGCGAGGACTTGAAGAACCCAGCATCATAGTAATGGACAACGCCAGCTACCATTCGAATTATTTAGAAAAAATCCCATCCACAAAGACCCGAAAATAGGCTTATTATTATTGCTTGGTTGGAAAGAAAAAGTATTATGCACGATCCAAACACTACTGTTCCCGAATTATTAAGTATTGTTAAAATACACAAAGAAAAATATAAAATTTATGAATTGGATGTTCTTGCATATGAAATGGGGCATGAGGTAGTGCGGCTTCCACCTTATCACTGCCAGTACAATCCAATCGAATTAATATGGGCTCATGTGAAAGAAGTCGGCAAAAGAAATAATACGTTTAAAATAAAGGATGTGAGACAACTGCTCCAGGAAGCTCTTTCCCATGTTACTGTGGATAACTGGAAAAAATGCGTCAAGCATTCCGAAGAGTTGCAGGAAGCAGATTTTGTCAAAGAGGGCCTAAGAGATGAAAATGAATTCACCCAACAGATTATCATCAATCTGCAAGATGATAGCGAAAGTAGCAGCGCTAGTGAATTTGAATGTTGAATGATTAAACTTTCAATCGACTGTTTTCTAATTCAAAAACTATACAAAAAAGTTCTTTTAAGGACTATAAAAAAGTCCTTTTAAGGACTAAGCCTTACCCAAGGCTAAAAAATAAAAAGAAAGTTTCACTTTAAAACACATACTTTAAATCAAGCATTTACCCCCTTCCCCGAAAGATTTTGAGGCAAAAAATGCAAAATGTAAAATGAATTATACTCCCTTTCCGCCGCCCCCACACACCAAGACACCACCGTTTACAGTGGTGCGATTTGGTTGAGCCGCACTTACCCCCCCCCCCCCCCCGCCCCTATTTTAATATTTTTTGTCGTTGTTTTAAGGGTATTGGTCAGTCAGATCTCAAATACCCGGAATCCAATCTGAATATCTTACTCGCAACATTCATGAAAGCACTTCCCTCCATGAAAACAAAATACATGAAGTTTTTCTTACCCAAATTTCAATAAATGGAACAACGATTTGAGTTCTTTCATAGAAACAAGGTATTTTTTAGAAAATGTTGTTAAAAAAGTCACAAAACACATAGTTGTAAGTTTGCATTTATCCCTACACTTGACGATTTCGGAACTAATAATGTAATATGAAATTGAATTATACCCCCCCCCCACACACACACATCACACCAAGAACAGGAATTATTTTAGATTTATACAGAATGAATTTACGCCGTGCCGTTTACAGTGGTGCGATTTGGTTGAACCACGCTTACCTCCCCCCCCCCTCCTCTTAAAATATTTTTTGTCGTTGTTTTAAGGGTATTTGGTCAACGAGATCTCAAATTCCCGAAATCAAATCTGAATATATTACTCGCAACATTCATGAAAGCACTTTCCTCCATGAAAACAAAATACATGAAGTTTTTCTTACTCAGATTTCAATAAATGGAACAACAATTTGAGTTCTTTCATAGAAACAAGGTATTTTTCAGAAAATGCTGTTAAAAAAGTCACATTAAAACAGATAGTTGTAAGTTTGCATTTATCCCTTCACTTGAAGATTTCGAAACTAATAACGTAATATGAAATTGAATTATACTATCAATAACATATGAAATAACAGCCAATAAAATTTAAATTTTATAATAATTCCAACATACTTAAAATTATTAAATTACTTTTGAGTTATATTATTTCTTTTTATATTGTTATTTTTAAACTCTTGGTCCCAAACTGTGCACCTGCCAAAAAAGCACCTGCCAATTTCATGCATTTACGAAGAAAAATGAATTTAAAAATGTGTCAGAAAACAGCTTGTTTGGATTTGAGACCGTTTTGAATGCCGTAGTAATTCACTCTTGCATGGGAAAACTTGTTTCTGCGAAAGTGCAGTGGGGAAAAAAGAGACGAGAGGCTTGCGTCCTGCAGTGCCATGGCAACGGAGAGATAAGAAAGCAGGACGTTTGTCCTTGAACTGCCAATATCTTTTACCGGTACTATAATAGCGGAAGAAATCGTTAAAAATTCCGTTACAGCAGTTTTTTTTATTATTCCGATAATTTCAGCGGTTTATGCACTTATTTCATTGCATGTCTGTTAAATTTGTATTTTATTTATACTATTTTATTTATTGCTTAATGAAGTTTTAATTTCGTTATATAATATGAGCTGGAAACAAATACTGAACTTTTTATATTGTTTAAAGTGCAAACGGATTAATATTTTGCAATCGGCTGCGATAGATAAAAAAATAAAATAAATTCATGCTTGAAATTTAATTTTAATGCTATAATAAAAAGAGTAAATTTCGATACAGTTTTCAAACAAATTGCATTTGAAAAAATATATTTTTTTCTAATAACGGTGTAAAAATTAAAAATGTACGATGTTTAGAAATTTAAAAAAAATGTAGTAGCAAAAATCGCAAAACCGAAATTCCATCGTCAACTGTTGCCATTCGCAAAATGACGCCAGCGTTACGCACTGACACGTTTGTCCTTTATAATATAGATATCACCATCAAATATTTATATAAATGCCAACAAGGCCCGCGGTTTTTTGCACGTGGAAATAACATGAAATAGATCACAGTTGTTGAAAGTATTAGATTAATTTTTAACACAATTATTCAAATTGGTAGAGAAATCATATGAGTTGTAATTTTCCAACTGGACGAAAAATGTCCGGGCCAGGATTCGAACCTGGGATCTCTTGGCTGAAGCTGCCACGCTCTACCAACTGAGCTATCCCGGTCGAATCTAGAGCGCATAATTCATCCAGTTAACCATATTGATCATACGTGTAACCACGTATCCAGCGTTTACTGGAGTTCCATTACCTGCGATCTTTTCTGTTGAGCTGATTCAAATATCAGACCAGATGCTATGATCAATAAGGTTAACTGGATGAATTATGCCCTCTAGAATCGACCGGGATAGCTCAGTTGGTAGAGCGTGTCAGCTTCAGCGAAGAGATCCCAGGTTCGAATCCTGGCTCGGACATTTTTCGTCCAGTTGGAAAATTACAACTCATATGTTGAAAGCATTGTTCAAATGTACTTTGTGCACTCATTAACTTGTAGTTAAAATTTCATTTCCACTACTAAAAATAAAACGACTAATTAAAAGATAAAATCCCATTTCCAGTTCCCCACGCATAAAACATATAAATGTTGCCTGTTTCAGAATTCGGTCCATACCACCTATCCTGCAGGGGAAAAGTTTTTAAAATCAATTCGTAATTTCCGAGTAATTGTGATTTTAGAACATTTTTCACCCATTTCACCTTTTTAAATTTCGAACATTCAGAAATTGTTTTTGGTGAACATTTAGGTTTTAAACGTAATCACGATTTAGTATATACTAACCAAGTTAGTACTGTTGACTTCAAATATAGAGTGAAACTACTACATGAGACACGTACTTATCTATAGAACCATTAAACTTCTCCATTCCTTTTTTCGAGAAATGTGGCTTTTGTGATTAAAAAAATTGCTTTAAAATAAACAGTAATAATACGAACAGACATTTTCCCAACTGAGTGAAGATTGTCCAGGTCAGGAGTCGAACTCAAGATCGTTGGCTGCCTATTGAGCTACCTAGCCCGATAACCGGCGGATACAGCAATGATAATAAGATAATTATGCGAGGGAAATGAATGAATGGTTTTCTAGATTTCTACATTCGATTGAAAAATTTTAAATCCTCGTTTGGTTTTTGTTTCAGGACCACTACTCTCATGGAAGAATATCAACCAGTCACAATGGACATTTTCGCAACTGAGTGAAGATGTGTTCAGATCGGGAGTCGAACCCAAGATCTTTTGCTGCCAATTGAGCTACCTAGCCCGACAACCGGCGGATACAGCAATGATAATAAGATAATTATTGTAGGGAAAGGAATGGTTTTCTAAATTTCTACATTCGATTGAAAAATTTTAAACCCTCGTTTGTTTTTTGTTTCAGGACCACTACTCTCATTGAAGACTATCAACCAGTCACAATGGACATTTTCTCAACTGAGTGAAGATGTGTCCAGGTCGGGAATCGAATCCAAGATCTTTGGCTGCCCGACAACCGGCGGATACAGCAATTATAATAAAATAATTATTGTAGGGAAATGAATGGTTTTCTAGATTTCTACATTCGATTGAAACATTTTAAACACTCGTTTGGTTTTTGTTTCAGGACCACTGCTCTCATTGAAGACTATCAACCAGTCACAATGGACATTTTCTCAACTGAGTGAAGATGTGTCCAGGTCGGGAGTCGAATCCAAGATCTTTGGCTGCCCGACAACCGGCGGATACAGCAATGATAATAAAATAATTATTGTAGGGAAATGAATGGTTTTCTAGATTTCTACATTCAATTGAAACATTTTAAACACTCGTTTGGTTTTTGTTTCAGGACCACTACTCTCATTGAAGACTATCAACCAGTCACAATGGACATTTTCTCAACTGAGTGAAGATGTGTCCAGGTCGGGAGTCGAATCCAAGATCTTTGGCTGCCCGACAACCGGCGGATACAGCAATGATAATAAAATAATTATTGTAGGGAAATGAATGGTTTTCTAGATTTCTACATTCGATTGAAACATTTTAAACACTCGTTTGGTTTTTGTTTCAGGACCACTGCTCTCATTGAAGACTATCAACCAGTCACAATGGACATTTTCTCAACTGAGTGAAGATGTGTCCAGGTCGGGAGTCGAATCCAAGATCTTTGGCTGCCCGACAACCGGCGGATACAGCAATGATAATAAGATAATTATGGAAGGGAAATGAATGGCTTTCTAGATTTCTACATTCGATTGAAAAATTTCAAACCCTCGTTTGGTTTTTGTTTCAGGACCAATGCTCTCGAGCAAGAATACAAACATTCACAATAGAGACTTAGATATAATTTTCTTGTGCTTCCTGATGAATCGGTTAATTATATTCTTCTGGAATTTCATGTTAATAGTTTGTCTGATCTACTGGTGATTTTCATTTCGAAATAAGTTGTTAGTATTTTTTTTCTTCCGAAAACTACAAAAAGGATTTTAATTTAAGAAGCGTTATTCTGGTATACACTTTTCAGTCCAATCTTATAAAAAAATAATTGCATCGAATCACATAAAATGCTTCGGTATTGTATAAGTTAATGCTTACAAATGCATTTATATGAGAGTTTACCACAAAAAATTAAATAATTTAAACAACATTCAATGCTTGCGATAGTTTTATTCGTTTAAAGGTTATTTGCAACATATAAAAACAACAATATAAGTTAGAAAATTATTTCATTATTAAATGCATAGCGGATCGTATGTAGTACAGTGTGCTAAAAAAAAAAATAGGTTGAATTATATTTATTTGTCTTATTAATACAATAAGGTATTTTTTATATCAAAAGAATCAAATTTCTGAAAATAACGATAAAAGAAACTAAAATGACAACATATTATTTCTTTAAAATGCATGTCATAATGAAGTCTTTCTTATTTTATTCGACAAGTAATTTGTAAAACATGATGACTTGCTATAAATTAGACAAATAATGCGAGAACGTAATGAATAATTTCACGCCATTTTTATGAACATAATTTTTTTAAGTAAAAGAAATAATGAAAAAAGTTTACAAGAGCAAATAATATAACATCATTTCCTCTCATTCGAATTTTCTCCTATTCTTTGTTTCTTTCTTTTATATATTTATTTTTTAATTCAAATGACGTTTTCAGTATTCATTTAGCAGAGATTTCAGTTAATTATACTTAATTCAGCAACAAATAAAGAAAAGGAAACGTAATGTTTTTTCTTTTTCTTTTCTTAGTCTTTGGAAAAATGTTTTAACTCGATGTTCAATGGGAAAAAGAAAAGGATACGCACTTATAAACAAGAATGTGTTTCCTTCTATTAATCAGAAAGAAAAAATCGAAAGATTTTTCTTTTGTAAAAGAATAATATGCTTCTCGGTTATAATGAGTAGCTTTTTAAAAGATTAAACCAAAAAGTAACTTTTTCGCTTTCATTTATTTATTACTAGCAGACTACGCCGGTCTGATTCTCCAAACGAATCTTGAATCACAAACGAAATATATCGGTAAATTTATCTTGAATTTTACAGCAATGTGGACATTTACCCGAAATATCCTTCCGCATTGCTGAAAATATACGAATGCCTTTGCGCTAATATATTCTATAATTTGTCGGACGAAATTTGAGCTGATAACTTTAGTTCATCATTTACAGTAGGATTTGGTAACGAACGATAGAACGATAAGCAATATAATAAAACCATTCTTGAAAAAATAATCTATCTAACAGTACAAGCCCCAGTAAAATCCATTTAACAGAATCATTTTAAAAGGGCTAAATTTTCACAAACATATTCACCTGACACTTATTTATGTAACTAAACAATGTAGAACGATTTTATATACCAAAACATTTCCTGAAAAATGATCTAACTAACAGATCAATTTCCAACCAAATTCATTCAGCAGAATGTTTAAAAACGATTATCAATTTTCAGGTTTTGGCGCTAAAGACATCGCCAAATTAGAAGAATACGCAATATGTCCCGAACTATTGGACTTGGAAGAATGTATACCCTTCAATTCAGCATACAAAAATACATTAAAATATGTTACCTTTTGTCACATAACTATAATAGCTGATTTTTTAGAATTTTTAAAAATGTTTTCTCCCCTAATCACCCCCTTAGGGGTAGGATTTTAGAAAATACTCTCTTAGTGCCCCTCTACATTCTAAGAAGTATCCCCCCCCCCCCTAATTTTCATGCTTCTAGTTTCAGTAGTTTGGTCTGTGCGTTGATGATCTACGGAGTCAGGACTTTCTTTTACATATATAGATTATTAACTAACAAATTTCATTTGTTGAATCACAAGCTTCTACATTTGAATTACAAGGTTCTATTTGTGAGAACAACAAGATGACAATTTCTTTACCTCAAAGGCATCAGATTTGTTAGAACTTTTTGAAATTGGATAAATTTCGAAATATTCGCTAGAAATGTGTTTGATGTTTTGATGTTAGATGTTCAACCCTTTCAAGAGAGTTATATGAATGATCCCACCAAGCGAACAGTACTTAAGATATTACTGAAAATTTATGATCCCTTAGGAATTTTGAATCCATTATTCGTATTAAAGCCTTGTTGCAAAATACTTGGCAAAGAGGTTTAGAGTGGGATAGTAAATTACCAGACGATTTGAAATCTAAATGGGACACTTGGTGTTCACAAGTTGTACAGCTGAAAACATTTGAAATACCCAGAAAATATTTCCCTAATGGAATAAACATTTCCGAAAAAACACAAGTTCACATTTTCTGTGACGATAGCCTTATAGGGTTTGGAGCAGTTGCTTATTTGCGTTGCATTTCATTAACTGGTGAAATCCAAACAAGTTTTGTTTGGAGTAAATGTAGAATAGCCCCTCTCAAGAGGTTAACCATTCCACGCTTGGAGCTTATCAGTGCATTAATTGCCGCTAAAATGTGGAAATATTTGATACAAGCATTACATATCTCAAATTTAAAAGTAAAGTTATGGTCAGATTCTGAAATAACTCTATGTTGGATTAGGGGTACTACTACAAAGTGGAAACATTTCATAGCCAATCGTGTATCGGAAATTCAGTCATTGACAAATCCAAAGGACTGGAATTATTGTCCTGGAAAAGAAAATCCAGCAGATCTGCTTACAAAGGGGAAAACTTATCGAAGTTAACGGGTAACAAAATGTGGTGGTACAGCCCACCTTGGTTATCACTACCGGAACATATGTGGCATTCTAAAAGGGCTATAGAAATTGATCCCGAAGATTTTATTGAAATGAAATCAAAACCAAATTTAACTCTATTGTGTGTAATGAATCAAATACTACTCCCAAACCAGCTTTTGATCTGACAAAATTTAGTAGTTTAAATCGAGTGTATAATATAACTGCTTGGATAATGCGTTTTATTCATAATGCCAATTCGAAAAACTCTAAAATTTCAGGACCTTTAACTTCTTCAGAAATAGAAACAGCAGAAAAGTATTGGGTAAAACTAATTCAGGAAACTTCATTTAAAGTTGAAATACTAGTACTTAAACAAAATAAACCACTTAATAAAGATTCTCCCCTATACAACTTTAATCCCCAATTAGATGAAAATAACTTACTTGTATTGTCTGGAAGACTTCAATTTTCTGAAGTAACAGAGAGGAAAAAACATCCATGGATTCTTCCTAATAAACCTTATTTTGTAAAATTGCTCATTAAGGATTCTCATGAAAGAATGGCACGATCAGTAAAAACACATTTGAAAAAGATTCTAGGCAAAACTTGTCTCATTTATGAAGAACTAGAAGCAATACTTACAGAAATAGAGGCTGTGATCAATTCACGTCCCTTATGTTATCTCTACGAAGAAAATACTGAACCATCACCTTTGATACCATCTCATTTTTTAATTGGTAAACGATTAATGTACTTACCTTCTTATGGATTACCAATTTGCAGCCAAGAAAAATCCAATAAGATCTTGTTGACTAAAAAATATAAATATAAGCAACAGATTACTGATCACTTTTGGTAAAGGTGGAGAAATGAATACCTGTTAGAACTTAGATCTGCTGTTCAAGTGAAAAACATAAATTAATCGCCTCAGTTTAAAGTAAACGATGTTGTGTTAATTCATGATGAAAAACTCCCAAAACATATGTGGAAATATTGTCGTGTGAAAGAACTTATATATGGTCGTGACTCTAAAATAAGATCATGTGTTTTACAGACTGTAAATGGTGATCTCAAAAGACCTGTGAAACTTTTATATAACCTTGAACTGGACTTGGTTGACTGATGGACACTAAAAACTATATTCTTAAATATTTAATTTCTTTGGTTACTCATATTTACTTTTATTATTGTTTAATTTGCATTAATTTCATGTGTTTTATTTTTCTTCTTAGATTCCAGAATTGTTTGTATTAATTTAGCCTTTTGAATATCTATATGTATATGTAAGTATGTTACCGAAAATGTTTTTCATGTATGTAAGTAAACTTTTATGTTTATTAAATTGTTTAAGAATTGTAGATGCTGAACTAAGTGTTCAGCCGAGGGCAGTGCGTTACGAATGTCTCCCTGGCGCTAGCCAGACGATTTTTTGTCTGTTGCTATTGGCAACGGCTTTTTTGTTTATTCTGATTTTGTTCTTTCTGTAAGAGATGATGTAACTTTGATTTTGAACCGATTGTCGGTAATAATTTGAACTCTGAAATAAGAGTGATAAAATAATAATAGCCTGTTAATCTGTAAATAAAATAGTTTGTTTTTTTTAAGAAGATGTTTGTTCGATCTTAACTGCTGTGTGCTTATATTTTAACGACGCTTGGTTTCTCGATTGATAACATGAAAAGAATGTTTTGAAAGATATTCGACATGAAAAGAACCTGCATTCTTACTGAAAATGGCTTGTTACAAGAATGGTCCTGATGGATGTAATTGCTACTGCCATGACATCAGAAAACAGCCAGCCGAGTACTTTCTTCAGCAGACGACAAGGCGGTAAGTCTCAGATTGTTCGCGGTGCGACTGGCTTTAATGTCCAAACCTTTCTGGTTTTTCTCTATAGGAAACACAATTCAGCAAAATATCAGGCGACACTAGAGCAACATCTACTTCCGTTTGGTGGCATCTTAGGGGGTCCTGAGTGGAAATTTTAGCACGATAATGCGTGAATCCACAGCTCACATATTATGAAACAGTTTGGTTTGGCTTCCGTTGCAAAATGTTAACGCTTTAGACTGGCCAGCTCTAACGTAAGTAGGACTTAAGGCGGTATTCAAAAGAATTTTTTCCACGCTCAACAACTCAAAATTTTGAGACACATTCTCAGATTCATTTTTTAAAATAAAAACATGAAACTTGGCGGCGTGATTTATGAAAACATTTATAAGGGCCCCATGTTTTTATTTTTCGTTCAATTAATTAGAAATTGATTTACAAACAATTATCTTCACAGTACGATATTTTTTTTGTTTCCAGCGCTATCGCTTCGGGAAATTCGGTTCAAAATGTCCACTTTGACAGCCTTTTTAAAAAATATATTCTGCCTTTATCAAAAAATCGAGACAATACGGACATGATAAAATTTCTGAATAAGAGAACCTGCCAATTGGATGCATTTTAGAGCAAAAATGAATTTACAAATGTGTCTGAAAATAAGCAGTTTGGATTTGAATACACCCTTAAAACGCAATTGAAAACTTTTGAGGTATCTTAACCTGTGAAGCATATAAGGATGGAAAGAAATATGACTCTACTGAAGAACTGAAAGTGGCCATTGAAAAAGCATGGTATTCTCTGCCACCAATATTTTTGAAAACTAATTGACTCAATAGAAACACGTTTATTTGAATATATCCTGAACCTGGAAAGTTCTATTTATAAATGGCATTATACAAAAGTGTTAAATAATGTGCTTTTTGCATTGTGCGTAAACCGTTTAAACATTCTCTACTCATCACTTCTTTTTCAAATATTTCTGGTGATAAAATTTATCAATTCTCCATCGTCTCCATTGAGGATGTCTTGAAGATTAATTAAAATAAGTAAGAACACATATTCAAGAAATGTGGACGAGAGAAAGCCATTTTACATATTTAATTGCAATTCACAAACACAATACGTAACATCAAGACATACTGCGACCAGGGGCGTAGCTTGAAATTTTTATTGGTGGGGGAGGACCTAACTTTGGCGCCCTTTATATAATTTTCATTTTCGACTCTCTCCCCCCCCTCTCTCACCACAGTGTCATCAGCCGCGCTAGAGGTCTGCAGGTGCCGAAATTTCCAGGCCCAGGCCGTCCCGGCGTAAAAGCAAACAGTTCGGCCCGAACCGTTAAAAATTATTTTGGCCCGGCCTGGTATAAAAGCAAAAAGTGCGGTCCGAGCCCGGACCGGCCTGCCCCGGCTGAATATCTACAAAGCATGCCGATATTTATGAAGCAACATTAACCTAAAATTAAATTTATACTTACTTATTCAAAAAGCACACTTATGCATAGATTTTATTTTCAGATTATGCTCAAAATACATGGAATGCAATATATCAACAATATTTATGATCACTTAGGCAATTACGTACACAAACACTGATTAAAAAATTGACTTAGACTATTACATTCAAATGAAGATTCAGTAAGATAATAAAAATCCGTTAGGCAGGCTCCATTCTCAGCAGGTACATCGTCTGTTGTATGTATTATATTGTTTTTGCACGGATCAAGACATTTTGCCGTGTAAGAAAGGTTTTCGTCATAGATTGTTTTTATTTCACAGGTTTTACTGTATTTAAAATTTTTTTTCTTTGAATAGTATGTACTATTCTTTAAAACGAATTTTAATTGTAGGATAATGGCCATGTAAAAATATATTCCTTTTTTGTAAAAATTGTTGTGCCAAGCCTAATTTTCTGATTTTTATGCTGTCCTGCAAATTTTGGTCGATGCAGATTTCTAGGAAGAATGAGGTCCAAGCACAGCTTGGCCCAGAAAAAAAGAAGTCTGGCCCATCCCGGCCCAAGTCTGCAGAAAATAGTTAAGCCCGGACCGTGCAGATCTTTAACTCTAAAGCCTGTTTAAAATATCAGTTTTAATTTTTACAGAAAAATTACAATACTATTTTATCCTTAGAGACCTGATTAAAAATATATGAAATTTTATATGCAAACAGCTGATAATGATTTTATGAATGTGTCAAACGTACTATTTTGAAATGGATTTGAACCTTAACTAAATCAAACATTTGTGCATGCTCTTACATTCTGCTCCATCATCAACAATTTGAAACCACTCGTTCATAAATGAAGTTACATAATCTGCTTTCTTCTTAAATTCATTTATTGTTTTGATTTTTGTAAAAAGTACCTATCTTATTACTTTTATTTATTTACTCTAGATGAATTCGTGCTTGGTATATAAGTTTTCAAAAATATATACAGTACACTCATTTCAAGAAACATATGCCTCTAATCCTCCAAATGAACGGAATATCAAGGTCTGTTGTCTCGTTTTGCATAAGTGGGGATTTCAATGAGTTCAAATGTCAGGGTTGAGGAAATTTTTTGTTCAGAGGATTCTTTCAGGAAAATTGCCATATGACCACCTTAGAGTAGAGGTCTGCACGCGATCGTACCCAGCCCAGCAAAATGAAGGTCAATTTTCAAACGGAACTGTCTGGCAGAATGAAAACAGTTTTCTAACGAGCCTGGGCGGGCCGATGAAGAATAATAAACGATTCGGGGAGGGCCGATAAAAATATTAAGTGAGCCGACCGGCCAGATATAAGAAATTTAAAAGGATCAAACTAAGCTGATAAAATATGAACAATTTTTAATGGATTTGTCTGGGGCGAGAATAAGTAAATGTACTGCATGAGCCGATGCTAGCTTCACAACATCAATACAGAAATATGTCAAGCGTAGAAATCGGCATTGTACAGTTGCATCATACCTGAGCCTCGGCTTAATTTTTTCAGCATACTCGGGCAGGCTGGGATCAGGCTTACATTATTTTCTACCGTCTGGAAACTGGGCTTAAATGTTCCCAGGACGTGTCGAGTTGTTTTGTAACAATAGTAATAGTGATAATGAACTTATGTTAACGGAATATTTGGAAGTATACTTTAATAAATTGAGAGAAACATTTTTTTTATTATACAGCAACAAAAGTAAGGATGCTTTTAACCATTTTTTGTTTCTTTTTCTAAACTACATTAATTTTTTTAATGTATTTATTTGAATGTAATACTCTAAGAGTCTAAGTGATCATTAATAATACTATTCTATATTATATGTCATGTATAAAGTATTCTAAAATATACTGTAAAATTTTCCCATAAATATGCATGCAGTATTCATTAAAAGAATCTTAATAATATGTTAATAAAATCTGAATTTTTTGTAGAAATCGAGTTGGTCGGGCCGGGCCTGATTTCATTGATTTTTCAACGGGTTGGCCCTGTTTTCACTGACTTTTCCACGGGCCGGTCCGAGCCCGTGCCAAACTTTTAGCTTTTAGACAGGACTGGGATTGCCCAAGATAGCTTTCTTTCGGGTCGGGCCAGTAAATTCTGGCCCGTGCAGACCTCTACTCTAGAGATAACGATATGCACGGCCCGATTCCAGCACCCGGTCAAATCAAGTCAAACGTTCAAACAGGCTGGGCTGATAAAAAAAAAAAATAAACGGGCTAGGCGGCTGGTTAAAAAAATTCAGAGGGACTAACGGCGCCGATATACCAAATTTAAAAGGATCGGACTAAGCCGATGAAATATGAACAATTTTTAATGGACAGAATAAGTTATAAATGTGTTGCACAATCTGATACTAGTTTTACAACATCAATACAGAAATTTAATATGCCTAACGTAGATTTTCTCATCGGACAGTTACATTGTGTCTGAGCCTGTGCCTAATTTTTCCTCAGGTTCAGGCGTACATTTTTTCTACTTACGCGGGCCGGGCTGGACCTGAACTTAATTATTCCTTAGACATGTCGGGCAGACAATTTTTTTTAAAACTAAAATTGATAATGGATTTTTGGTAACAAAATCTTTCAAAATAAACTTTAAGAAATTCCAAAAAAATATTTTTTTAGTCTAATTGTTTAATTATAAAGCTTCAAAATTTATAATGTTTTTAAAAAAAATTTCTTAATCTTTACTCTAAAGGACATTATTTTTTAATGAGTCTTTACAAGTCTAGAAGTCTAAGTATTCATTAATGTTAATATTCTGTATTGTATGGATTGCCACATATGGTCTGAATTATATTTTAAAAATTAAAAAAATAAGAAAAAGTATGAAGTATTCTTTAAAAGTATCTTAATTATATGTTATGAAAAATCGGATTTTCTTTTGTAGAAATTGAACCGTTCCGGGCCGGGTCGAACTTTTGGTTTTTAAAACGAACTGGGCAGAACCAAGATAGTTTTCGTTTGTACCCGGGTGGGTCCGATCCTAGAAATTTCAGCCCGTGGAGACCTCTAGACCACCCCCACCCTCTCTGAGCCGTTCTGTAACCTCTCTTCACTTCCATTTCTTTGCACTTTCTTTCGATTACCAAAGGTGACCAAAAACTACTGAGATAAGGAAATAATTGTACTTTTAAGGATTGAATTGCGTTACTGCCCTGCAATTGATTGCAATTCCTGTTTTCAGAATTTTCTCTTCTGCAGGTATAAATTGTTTTTGTTAGAGAATAGAGGTAATAACAGTTCTAAAATTAAATGTCTTATACAAATGTCGTATGTTAAAAGTAACTTACATTGTAATTTAACATTTAAAATAATGTTCTTGTATAATTACTTGCAACTATTATTTAAACCCTTTCTTTATGAGTGCCTGACGGTGCCCTTAAACCTTCTTTGACCCCTTACATGAACGTATTGGAGAACCGTTCTAACCCCCACAAGTCAGTTCCACATCTTACTACAAAGCGTGGCCAACAACTACTAAGATAAGAAGGGAATAATTTACTTCCTAGGATCGAATTACACTTACCGTCCCGCAATTGATTACAATTCCTATTTTCAGAATTTTCCTTTTTGCATGTATATATATTTTTTTTAGCAGTGCGTGGAGAAGGGGGGGGGGGGTAGGATAGAAGTAGTTACAAATCTAAAATTAAACCCCTTATGCAAAATTTGTATGTTAAAATAAAATAACTTACTTTCTAATTTAAGATTTAAAATAAAGTGTTTGTATAATCACTTATTACTACTAATATACCCTTTCTTTATGGGCGCCTGACGGCGCCCTTAAACCTTCTGTGGCGCCCTACTACTTGAACTTATTGGGGGAAGGGAGCCCCCCCCCTCTCCCTCCCTAAAGCTACATCCCTGACTGAGACTAATTACAGCAAAGAAAAATAAAGTAAATAGATGGCGTTACCATGCAGACAGAGCTTTGCAAATTTTACTGCTGCCACCTAGAGACAATTAACTGAAATAAAAACACAATATGGGTCTACTAAGAAAATGCATTCTCCATGATCTAACAAGTAAGCATGAGAAAAATTAACTTTGATAAGAACACGAATACAGAGTTATAATAATTTGAATTTTATTAGTTTCTCCGCGTGTTCCGTCACTGAGAACGGAAAAATGCATTTCTGAATCCAGTTTAATTATACTATGACTTTTTACCATGAAATATGTATTTCTATTAGTTAATTTATAATAAATTATTCTAAACTATATTCTGATTTCTGCAGGAAAACTGACAAAACACGATGGCACATCTACAGAGGGTGTTCGCACATTTTTTAGACGATTTCGGCGTTGTTTTTTTAACGTTTAAAATATGAATATTGCTTTCTGAAATAACCTATATGATAATCTTGTTTCTTGATTCTAATTCTGCGTAATGCTTTCGATGGTGGAAGGTTTTTTGTGAAATTAACAGGGTTATTGCTTCCCATGCTTCTTTAAAAACTTTCCAGATTCGATCAATCGTGGTGGTTTTGCGCTTTGAAAGAGTTCTTTTCAGCAGATCAAATGCACAATAAACTGCAAGAGAAACGTCAGGTGACTTCTTAGGAATATGTTGAAAGGTGTGTGAGTTTAGGTGAGTGAGTGTGAATACCTGTGTGAGTTTTTAATGTTTTCAACGAATACAGCGGTAGTTTTTGAAGTATGAGCGGTAGCTTTGCTTTGATGCAGTTTTACTCTTTAAAAGTCGTTAAAATAAAGAAAATAGCATTTTTTTTCTGTAAATATCGGATGTATCACATTCTCTTAATAATATAATGAATTGATTGTAACATTTTTGTCCAATATTCTTATTTTTCTTTTCCCATTGTAAGATAAATTTGCGACAGTCGTAAATCCTTACCTGAAACTTCGTTTTTAGCCTTGAAATGGGCTCTTTTTTTTAATGTATTTTTTTTTTCATTTTGAGTCTTTTTACTAAGAATAAGTATTGAATTTCGGGATAGCTCTTTCCAATGAATACTGATGTTTATTTTGCACATAGAAATTTTTATACTATGCGCTTTACAATCATTGTAAACTTCCGAATAAGAATATTTCTTTTCGGAAAACAAAAAAAAAAGTATCCTCTGATTCACAGCTTGTTTTGAATGCGCCATCTTGATAGAAGAATAAATTTGAAAGCATCAGACAATAATATGAATTACAAATAATAAGTTGTTGAAAGAAAGTTTTCCTCTAAAATAATTCCATTTTTTAAAATCATTTATCAAATTTGTCTAAAAAATGTGCGAACAGCCTCTGTATTTAATGTAAAAAAACAATCTATAACTACAAATGATTTTACACAACTAAGAAGGAGTTAATGATATTAAGTATTTGAAATAGATAATGTAGAAAAAAGTACGAGAAAATAATAACTTACTTAAGTCGTTTATGACATAAATATATTATTTTAATTTGAAAGAAATAGCATGAAAAAAAAAGACAAAATATTTATCTTGTTCTATCTATAAAATTGAATCAATTTTATACTTTATATATATTTTGTTATTTAAGAATTTCTATTCTATACTTCTTGATCGTTATGCTATTTCTTTCAACGAAACTTATAATAAACATTGTGTAATCGGATAACTTTTATTAAATATTTGCCGCAAATAGAAAATGTTAAGATTTAATCATTTCATAAAAGTCCTAATAATGCACATATCTGAATTTCTTTTTGTTCTTATCACATTTTCTGAACGAACTTCCTTTAATCGGCTTAAAAGATTTCCAAAAAAGCAATTCTTCCAGAGCTATTAGAAATTTTAATCCCAAAAGATAAAAGATACTCCCTTCGTGGAATTCGAATTTAAGGAAGATTGTTTTTACATTGTCTTAAGGCAATAGATTCAAAAAAGGGCAAAACATAAAACGATGGTTGAACTATTTCAGTTAAGTTGATTGAACAAAATTTATGTAATGGTTAAGTAGTTTTATTTAAAGGTGACCTAAATTAAATGAAATTTCATTCAAAATAGATAACAAAGAAATTTTGCAGGCTTGACACCAACGGTCACATAGAATTGCATTCGCTTGAAATGTACACTTTCTCCGTACAGTTAATTTATGAAAACTACACAAATTTAAACATTCAATTTGAGATTTTATTTCCCTAAACGTTTGTTCCAAGAAACATTTTTTCTGTAGGGGAGATGGGGGATGAATGGGACAAGGGATGGATGGGACGCTCTCAATATTTCAGGCAATAAAATTTTTTTTTTAGTTGCTTCCTATCCTCATAGATTTCACTACCATAGTGTGCTTCAGAACCAAAAGCAAGAGCACATGGCTGTTTTCAGTTTTCTTCAAATTTGCATTTCCTGAAAACTCTGCTTAAAAGTAAGTTTTTTTACATTTGAAGTTACTTAAATATTTTATGCAATATAAACAATTAAGATATGTTATAGTTTTTTATTTAAAGGCTCAATATTGGTAATTAAAATGAATGCATATTAACCATTGTGACAAAATAATTTCTGAGACAAAATAGCTGACAATTGAATATATGCATCATGGGGATGATTGGGACATTTCAAATGGGGATGAATGGGACTGCTTCATTCGTCCCTAGAGGATACTGAAGTTTTTTTATTAACTAAATAATATTATATAGGTTGATAAATTAATACTTTATGGTAATTATTCTTTTAACATTTCATCCTCTTTGTAGCCCTCGTCTTCAGTCCACCGTTTGTGGGCCTTTTAAGGCAAAGCTGAGATGAGTCCAATATCATTGACTAACAAATAATCCTGGCGATCATATTACAATTTATAATCTCTCAGCTTTTGCCAAGGTGGCATTTTTGTCAGATTTTAGTCCTTAACATTGAATACGGGGAGGAAAATATTTGTGTCCCATTCATCCCTGCTGTGGGGATGATTGGGACATAGAAGAACTTTTTTAAAAATTTAATTTATATATCTGTATAATAATAATCTTGAACAAATATTGTGCATAAGATGTAGTCAAACATTTAAAGTTTGACATGTGATATATAATATTGATAATAACTTATATAAAATATTTAAAATAAATATTTTTGTGAAAATGTCCCATTCATCCCCCATCTCCCCTACATCATTGAAAACATAGATATATTAGAAACATATGAAAAAGTATTAGACTATATGCTCTTTTATGTTTTTGAAGAAAACAATATAATTTAGAATATAATATGTAATAATTTTTCTGTCAAGATATTGATGGAATTGCCTAATAAACTACAAAAAAATGTATAAATATACATTATAAAGGCGTCATCCAACGATATAAATATGCTCCTTTCTGTTAATTTAACAAAAATGTTCTTATATATATATTGTAATGGACTAAATGTTAAGAAATTCATAAATGATATTTTTAAATAACCATTTCTGAAAATTTAAATTTACAGGTTTCGGTTTGTACATTTTATTCCCTTCTTAAAACATATTTTTAAAATTTTTTACAAACAAATTACAAAACACTATATTCTTAAGAAACCCCTTTTATGAAATTTAGTTTGTCAGTTGCAGTACAAGGAAAAAAATCTCTTTTTATATGCAAGAAAGAATGAATAATTCATGTTGTCTGTCGAAGTGATTTCATTTACAATACTTGATCAGGAATACCATGTCATATTAAATTCATTTCCTCATATAAAAATTTAGTTTTATTTCAATTGAAAGGAAATAAAAAAAGTGACTGGAATTTAATTTTTATGTTAAATTTAAGTATCGAAATGAAAGAACAAAAATGTTTTATACAAAGATAATTTTGTCTCTTTGACTTTTGTTTGAATGTTTTCATGTGTAACTTTACAATTAACGAAAATGTAACGAGAAATCCATTATTTTCTGTTCAATATAAGCTATGAAATGAGCATCAGTTCTTTTCTTTGTGTTTATTATTATTATTATTATTATTATTTAACAGAAACTTTTATTGTTTGTTATGTTTGAAAGACATAGAACGAGATAAAATATTAAAAATATTTCTTAAATTTTCAGGCAAAATTTGGATTTTTATGGGCCGGAACGTGGCACAAATGTGATTTACCTATATAAAGGATGTAACATGTATAGCAAGATAACAACTGAAATGAATCAGGAAAACATATGCTTACTTGATATATGAATATTAATAACTTTTTTGTTGTTTTATAATATTGATTATTTATTGTGTTATCATGTAACATGACATTAAAAAGTTACTAATAAATAGTTGAATAAAAAAATTAGATTTCATTTTCAAATTTTAAAATAGAGATTGAATACGCAAAAGGCATAAATAACAATAACCACGAGCTGCAATAAAGTCAAGCACGTATATGAGTTCACAATGTATAAGAAAGAAAACGCGCAATCATGGAGGAGAGTTCTATAGTAGATTTAAGCCAAAGCAGTTGGTTTATTTTTGACGCAATGCTCAGAGAAGCTTGCAAATTATGTATTATTTGAAATACGGAAAGTTGTGATTATCTACCCTACACTGTAAAAAATGGCCAATGTTTCTTATTTTATGAAAATATGCTATAACCACGAACGAAAATATAATATAATCTTCTGAGTTATCCGAAATTTCAAATAGCATGTTAAATTGTCTTTTGAATCCCCAGAAACGAATACATTTTCAAAATTTAAAGAATAATTTATAAAAACAAATTATTTTTAGCTGCCCGATTTTTTCAGAAACGTTTCCGAAGGGTTTTTATAGTGTATTAATTAGTGTCCTCAGGCTGGAATACCTGTTTTTCGAATGCTATCCATTCTCAAGTACACGTTTTCAGACGCATAAGTCAATTTATACATGAAAGAGTAAAGAAATAATCTTAATTTTAATGTTATTGTTAACGCTGTTAATTTTGCATGTTTGTCTGTTAAACATTTTTTTGAGCATGAAAATGTTTACTTCGGAATTGATAGTATTCGAAAAACAGGTATTCCAGGCTGAGGACACTAATTAATACACTATAAAGTCCCTTCGGAAACGTTTCTGAAAAATTCGGGCAGCTAAAAATAATTTGTTTTTATAAATTATTCTTTAAATTTTGAAAATGTATTCGTTTCTGGGGATTCAAAAGACAATGTAACATGCTATTTGAAATTTCGGATAACTCAGAAGATTATATTATATTTTCGTTCGTGGTTATAGCATATTTTCATAAAATAAGAAACATTGGTCATTTTCTACAGTGTATATATATATAATCCTAATGAAACGAATTTATGAAACGATTTTATCAAATGACTGTTTAAACGACTGATTAATTGAACATCTGCGCCGAGCTTTCTACTGAACCAATTTTGCTAATTATTTTTTTAAATTAAAGGTTGTAAATAATTTGTTGATGTGCCCGCACTAGCTATTTTTTAAAATACTGCCAGCCCCCGTTCTGACACTTCGGACTTTAAAAACACTCTGATTTGATCAACTCAAAAACAATTACGGAATATTGAATTATATAATTAAACAACCAGTGACTATCTGCTGTAATCGGGTTTCCATTCATTTTCCTTTCACTGTAGAATTTTAAGGCCGGATCAACTGCTGTCGAAACAGCTAACAACTGTTTTCGTGTTTGATAAAATAAGATTAATTAAACATCTGAAAATCAACTTGTGCAAAATGGTTAACAAGGCAATGTCGCTGCATCGGAAAAATTTATAACGACGCTATAGAAAATTGGGTACTTCTCCATTTTCCCGTCTACTACTTTCTATAAAAGAGAAGATCTGTCGTCACAATATAAAATTTAAAGCCAAAAGTGCATATCTGTGGTGTCACATTCAATTGACATCAGATGCGTTACGCGTGTTAGTTATGTCATCGAGTGATTTTTAATTCAACGTTTATCTGTATTTTAAATTATATTTTACCAATTTATGTTATTTGGTGGATTTAAACGTAATTATTAAACGTAAAAATATAGTTTTTGATTGTAGGGAAATATTATTAATTACGCTGTTTTAAAATTTGCAATAATCGGTAAAATATTTTGTCGAAATAAATTAATCTTACCGTACTTAATGCTTTGAAAACGGGTAATAATTTAATTATTTCTCTTTTAATTATTCACGCGCAAGTATATTTTTTATTACGTAATTTTCTACATTTACTGCTTTTAACACGTTTCTCACAAGTTTCATTTCGGTTTTTAATAGTCACGTGTAAATACATTTCTTAATTGAAAAAGAATAATATTATTATGTGCGCTATTTTACAAATTGGCAACAATTCAAATAATTGATTTTATGAAATCTCCAACTATAATAAAGAAGGAAGTTTGTGTAGCTGTTTCTCGGTTGTGTTCTGAAGAGACCGCTGCATGCAGAGCTACAAAATTTGGTGAGAAGGTACCTCTATGCATGTAGTTGTGCAAATCGAAGCCAGATTTGGGAATTTTTGAATAGATTTTTTAAAATTTAATTTTTAATGCAATTTTTAGTGTTTTTTCACATTTTACTGCGATTTTTCCACATTAGTAACGGGAATCCGATTTCAATCTTTTAGCCCAATATAGTAAACTTTATATTCTTTTCAACAAAGCTTATGAGAAATTCGTACAGCGATTTTTCAATTTTTGGCGAATTTTTTCCTTCGACACTAAGAAATTTTACCAGAATGCTTGATTGGTTCGGTGGTTGCGCCATTTTAGCCTAAGTGACGTTCAGAATCGTCATTTGTTTTCTCTTTTTAACTTGGAGAAAGTTGATAATTCTTTACAGATAAAAAAATTATGATTTAAAAATGTGATTTTTAGGGTTTTTTGACGTTTTGCTGCGATTTACCCACATTAATAACCGGAATCCGGTTCCAATCTTTTAGGCCAATATAATAAATTTTATCCTCTTTTCAATAAAGTGTATAAATTCGTACAGCGATTTTTGATTTTTTGGCGATTTTTTTCTTCGATACTAACAGGGCGACCGCCAAACATGATGCGCTCAGATTTTGATGATTTTAAGGTATGTTGTAGACGTCATACCCCTAACTATTCAGGTCAAAGGTTTCCTCCAAATGGCCCTTAGTTTTTGAGAAAATCGGGGTTAAAGTTCAGCATACGTTTGAAATATCCATTAGATAGCAACTTTGAACGAGGTCTCCGTAGCACAGTGCTAGCGTTCGAGATTTCTGTACGGCATGCGAGGGTTCTGTCCCCTCCTATGCCCCCCTTTTTTTTAAATAATTTTATATTTTTTTTGCGTTGTACGTTTTAAGTAGAAGTGTGAATTCTGCATCTTTGAACTTTTTTATATTTTCCTAATAAATTATATTTACGTTTTCGAATTTTTCATAAAAACTTATAACTTTTCTGCAATTATTAAACTAATATTTCTATTTACGAAACTCCAAGCTAATTTATGTATAGATCATATATTTATTATTTACTTTTTTATATTTTAAGCACAGTTCAGAAATAATACTTTTTTTAATTATTATTATTTTTTTAACGTTATGCAATTTTAAATGAAAAATTACCATTTCTTTAATATAACTTTTACAAAGTAGTTCGAATCTCCCAAACGTATGTGAAATTAGATATTTTCAAAGAAATAATAAAATTTTAAAGCAGTAACACTTATATTTAAGTTTTTACCAGTTATATAAATATTTAGTGCACTCTAAATATATTTATCTGTAAAGTTAAAACTCAACATCATTTTTCATTTGCTCATTTGCTTATATATTTAATTTACTTTGTGTTGAAATGCATA
Source organism: Maratus michaelseni (assembly GCA_963931845.1). NCBI lineage: Eukaryota > Metazoa > Arthropoda > Arachnida > Araneae > Salticidae > Maratus > Maratus michaelseni. Next base: position 452,415,776 of record OZ007588.1, read on the forward strand.
ACAACTGAACGCTTTTTCTTGGTGAATTCTTTTTATGAACTCATGTGTGTGTTTTTTACAGGGGTGTATATACAAAATAAAATTTATATTATAATTCATTCTTTATGCATAATCTAACTAAATTTGTCACTTATATAATAGATAGTCATCAAATTTTGTAATTTTAGTATTATTTACATAGTGCGTCTTTTTATCCTTTTTCCCGCGTCCCACTTAAATGTTATAAACTGAAGAATATAACTTGCCTAAAATCTTAATACATTTTAAATTCACTTAATATATCTAAATAATATGTAAGTCTTTTTAAAAATGTAATTTATTGCTGAGTTTCATCATCAATACACATACAAGCACTTACACACACATGCCAATATGTCACCAGCATGTGTAATTTTGTTTCAACCTATCACAATGAACTTTGCTAAAACTGATATTTATCCGATTATTTTGTTGTGTTTAAATCATTACATAAGTCTTCTTTTATGTAGCCCAGGGGACCCAACAGAGTCTTACCGGGTTATAGAGTATATTATCTGGTGCAAAGACGCCTATAACGTTAAATTTTAAAGAAAAACTTTACAGTTATGAATGAGTCTAGAATGAGATTCTCCATTTTCGTCCACGTTGGGAAGAGAAACAAGTGGGTAAGCGTGATCGAACAAAGGGATTCATTTAATATTCCTTACAAAACACTTTATCCTTTTTTTAATAAATCCAAATAAATTTCATTTTCAAAGAAAAAAAAAAAGTCATGTTTTTTGAAAAAGTAAAAATTTATCGGTCTATTTTTCTCGTTTTTTCGAATATCTGAACCGACCCGATAGTGGGCGAAGCCCGCTATTATATTCTGTCATAATAATATCTGTCATGTGGACTAAATGCGATATTAAAAAAAAAATAATTTCAAAATTAAACATGTTGTACACCTTCAAAATGTTAAAATATGCGATTACTTCCATAATCGGGTTTTTATCATGATTCAATACGTTCCTCAAACTCATTTATTTACTATTCTCTATTACTCATATTGATACTCGCTTTGAATTATTCTCAAAAATTGGAAAAATCCGTTAAACTTCCGATATGACGTCAGATTAATTTTCTTTTTAATTCTCTAATGACGTGATATTAAGCTGCTTTCTGTACATACACATACTCATACTCCTTGCATTATTGAGAAATGTTTGAAAATTTCCGTTTTATTACCCATATGACGTCATATTAATTTTTTTTCAGTTGGTGAAACTTTTTATTTCATTTTCATTTTTCACATGGAAATCTGTCAATAGAAAATTAATTAGTGTAGAAAAAATTTCATTGTGGATTTTTAATTGTTGGCAACTGCTATAACGAAAAATGTTTAAATTTAATAGAAAAGGCTGTTAGAATTTTTTTTATCTCTATTTATTAAAATAATACGATTTTTTGAAATTTTAATATTTTGAGCTTCATAGCTGGTATTCAGTTATATATACACAAAGTTTCAACTCTGTAAGTTATATAGATTCTGAGAACGGCTCTGTGACGGACAGACAACGAAGCGGGAGTAATAGGGTTTCGTGAGATGAACGAAACCCTAAAAACGAAAGTTTTAGTTTCCATCATGATTTCTATTTTCAGAAAATGTAAAGGGGAACACAATTGCAAAATGACATGTAAAACAGCTGTCAATGATATACTTTTTTCTGGGAAACAACTGAAGCAATTTAAGTACTTTTCTTAATAGTTGTAACAGCAGCTAAACTGTAAATTAATCGTTCTACAAGAAATAAAATAATTAAGCGACATCACAGACAAAATAAATCTAGGTTTCATTGAATCATAATGTCACACTTTAAAAGTGTTCTACCAGAAACTTCTGTACAAAAACGAAAAGGCCGAGTTAAAAAATATATATATTCTTACTAAAATTAACTAGTAAATCTACAGATCAGGAGCCTCAACGTCAACTCTGAAAGTCAATGTTTTTTAATCTCATTTCTCATAATATTTAACATCTTAAAATACGCAAAATAAATTTTTTAAATTATTACATGTATATTTATATGCATGTAAAATAATTCGAGGGTTTCAGAAATTAGAAACATTAAATTAAACACGGTTTATGCAATAATATTCTGACATTCTTATGAACTTATTTTATTTTTTAGGTAAAAAAATACATTTTTTCATGGGGGCGGGGGGCTCTGCCCCCTGAACCCCCCGTAATCTTATTACATTTATATTCGTGGTTTCCTATTGTTTGTGTGAATGATTCTAGTACATATTGGATTTCGTTCTAAACATTGGTTTTATTATGAAAAACAAAAATTTCGCATATAATTTCATGTAATACCTAAATAGCAATATTTACTTACCTGCCAACCACGAAGCACTCGCATTTGATAGATAAGTTGAATAATATCTCGTGTACAAAATCAACTTATGGAAATGTAAACTGAATCTACTATATTTCACTTATATCTATTTCAGAAATCTAGTGTTATTACAATTTTTTTTCGGAAAAACAGTTTTGATGGTCATTCTATAATATTTATTTTACCTTAATACATAATGTTCTAACTCGATGGCTTTAGTATACTTAAATCTCCCCAAAATAGTCTTATTTGGAAACTTTTAAACCTATTGGGTAATCATTCATAATCGTGTCACTGTGAGTTCACTAAATAGCAACCGTGATTTGGCGCTATAAAGTGTTTTTGTGATAACTTTTTATGATCTCAGTTTCCAGTAATTGTGCTATTTCTCAGGCTGTATGAATGCGTTTTACTACGCTAATTTCTTTAGATTAACCATCTCGTTGTACGAGATATTATATCTTATTTTAAAAATAATACTAATTTTCAACCACGAAAAATCCACATCTCTTCCAGAAAATGAATAATATATCATGTAAAAATGTTTCGGTTATCATTCTATAGTAGTTAAAAGGTAACTTGTATCAAAAGAAATTCTCATTTATTTCAATAAAATATTAAAATCACCCAAAAATATTTTATTTTGCGAATAAAATATTGTAGCAAAATAGCCTGAGTTATTTGAATTTTATTATTTTGATATTCTTTGAAATATCATTGCTAGGTTACGGTTAAATTAAACAGGAAAATAAAAATAAATGCATTTTAAAATTTGCAAAAAATTATAAAATAAAATGTATTATATTATTAGAACAGATGTATAAATTTGCACAAAAAATTATACACCTTATTTAAAAAATCTGACGAATGTATAAACAAAATTTCAAATTAATTTGAATAATTTAACACCTGACTTGATAAATTTTAGCCTTCATAACTTACTGTTTAAATACATTAATCAAATGCGCCATTTTATTTTCAACGACTGAAAAATTTCAAAATCGTCTGAATTCCCATAGGAAAGCATTATGATAAAAAAAAAATATTCTATATTTTCCGAACGAATGAACCAAATGTAACTAAAAACTATACAGCTATTTCGGGGTATCTCACCAACATACCTACCAAAAATCAAACTAATCGGATCATTTTTGGCAACTAGTAAATCTACAGATCAGGAGCCTCAACGTCAGCTCTGAAAGTCATGTATTTTTTATCTCACTTTTCGTAATATTTAACATCTTACAATCCGCAAATTATTTTTTTTAAATTACTACATACATATTTATACGCTTTTAAAATAATTTGAAGGTTTCAGACATTAGAAACGTTTAATTAAACACGGTTTATGCAATAATATTCTGACATTCTTATGAACTTCTTATTCTATGTTTTAGAATAAAAAAATACATTTCTTCAGGGGGGCAGAGCTCTTCTGAACCCCCCCCCCTTCCTAATCTTAACAAATTTATATTCGTGATTTACTATTGATTGTGTGAATGATTCTAGTATATCTTGGATTTCGTTCTACACAGTGATTTTATTATAATAAGCAAAAATTTCGAAATAATTTCATGTTATCCTAATGCCTAAATAGCAATATTTACTTATCTGCTAACCACGAAACACTCGCATCTGATACATAGGTTGAATAATATCTCGTGTACAAAAACAACTTATGGAAATGTAAACTGAATCTTTTCACTTATATCTATTTCAGAAATCTAGTGCTATTGCAACTTTTGTTTCGGAAAACAGTTTTGATGGTCATTCTATAATATTTCTTTTACCTAAGTACATCCTGATCTAATTCGATGGCAATAGCATACTAAAATCTCCCCAAAATAGGCTTATTTAGAAACTTTTAAACTTATTGGGTAATCATTCATAATCGTGCCCACTGCCAATTCACTAAATAGCAACCGTGGTTTGGCGCTATAAAGTATTTTTGTGATAACTTTGTATGATCTCAGTTTCCAGTAATAGTGCTATTTCAGGCTGTATGGATGCGTTTTACTAAGCTAATTTCTTTAGATTAACCATCTCGTTGTTCGAGATATTATATCCTATTTTAAAAGTAATACTAATTTTGAACCACGAAAAATCCATATCTCTTCCAGAAAATGAATATCTCATGTAAAAATGTTTCGGTTATCATTCTATAGTAGTTAAAAGGTAACTTGTATCAAAATAAATTCTCATTTATTTCAATAAAATATTAAAATCACCCAAAAATATTTTATTTTGCGAATAAAATATTGTAGCAAAATAGCCTGAGTTATTTGAATTTTATTATTTTGATATTCTTTGAAATATCATTGCTAGGTTACGGTTAAATTAAACAGGAAAATAAAAATAAATGCATTTTAAAATTTGCAAAAAATTATAAAATAAAATGTATTATATTATTAGAACAGATGTATAAATTTGCACAAAAAATTATACACCTTATTTAAAAAATCTGACGAATGTATAAACAAAATTTCAAATTAATTTGAATAATTTAACACCTGACTTGATAAATTTTAGCCTTCATAACTTACTGTTTAAATACATTAATCAAATGCGCCATTTTATTTTCAACGACTGAAAAATTTCAAAATCGTCTGAATTCCCATAGGAAAGCATTATGATAAAAAAAATGTTCTATATTTTCCGAACGAATGAACCAAATGTAACTAAAAACTATACAGCTATTTCGGGGTATCTCACCAACATACCTACCAAAAATCGAACTAATCGGATCATTTTTGGCAACTAGTAAATCTACAGATCAGGAGCCTCAACGTCAGCTCTGAAAGTCAATGTATTTTTTATCTCACTTTTCATAATATTTAACATCTTACAATCCGCAAATTATTTTTTTTAAATTACTACATACATATTTATACGCTTTTAAAATGATTTGAAGGTTTCAGACATTAGAAACGTTTAATTAAACACGGTTTATACAATAATATTCTGACATTCTTATGAACTTCTTATTCCATGTTTTAGATTAAAAAAATACATTTCTTCAGGGGGGCAGAGCTCTTCTGAACCCCCCCCCCTTCCTAATCTTAACAAATTTATATTCGTGATTTACTATTGATTGTGTGAATGATTCTAGTATATCTTGGATTTCGTTCTACACAGTGATTTTATTAGAATAAGCAAAAATTTCGAAAATAATTTCATGTTATCCTAATGCCTAAATAGCAATATTTACTTATCTGCCAACCACGAAACACTCGCATCTGATACATAGGTTGAATAATATCTCGTGTACAAAAACAACTTATGGAAATGTAAACTGAATCTTTTCACTTATATCTATTTCAGAAATCTAGTGCTATTGCAACTTTTGTTTCGGAAAACAGTTTTGATGGTCATTCTATAATATTTCTTTTACCTAAGTACATCCTGATCTAATTCGATGGCAATAGCATACTAAAATCTCCCCAAAATAGGCTTATTTAGAAACTTTTAAACTTATTGGGTAATCATTCATAATCGTGCCCACTGCCAATTCACTAAATAGCAACCGTGGTTTGGCGCTATAAAGTATTTTTGTGATAACTTTGTATGATCTCAGTTCCCAGTAATAGTGCTATTTCAGGCTGTATGGATGCGTTTTACTAAGCTAATTTCTTTAGATTAACCATCTCGTTGTTCGAGATATTATATCCTATTTTAAAAGTAATACTAATTTTGAACCACGAAAAATCCATATCTCTTCCAGAAAATGAATATCTCATGTAAAAATGTTTCGGTTATCATTCTACAGTAGTTAAAGGTAACTTGTTTCAAAATAAATTCTCATTTATTTCAATAAAATATTAAAATCACTCAAAACTATTTTATTTTGCGAATAAAATATTGCAGCAAAATAGTTTGAGTTATTTGAATTTTATTATTTTGATATTCTTTAAAATGTAGTTGCTAGGTTACGATTAAATTAAAGAGGAAAATAAAAATAAAAACATTTTAAAATTTGCAAAAAATGATAGAATAAAATGTATTATGTTATTAGAACAGATGTATAAAATTGCACCAAACATTGTACACCTAATTTAAAAAATCTGACGAATGTATTAACAAAATTTCAAATTAATTTGAATAATTTAAGACCTGACTTGATAAATTTTAGCCTTCATAACTTACACATTAAATACATTAATAAAATGCGCCATTTTATTTCAATGGATGAAAATTTTCAAAATCGTCTGAATTCCCATATCAAAGCATTATGACCTAAAAAGAAATGTTTTATATTTTCCGAACGAATGAACCAAACATAACTAAAAACTATACAGCTAATTCCGGGTACCTCACCAACATACCTACCAAAAATCAAACTAATCGGATCATTTTTGCGGCAGTTATCGCGGAACAGACAGACAGACAGTCAGACAGACAGACAGACAGAAACCAAAAACTTTTCGGGTCTCCACAGTAAGCCTCAACTGACGTTTCGGCAATGAAGTTCTGTTGAGTTAATGAACTATCGTTAAAAATGGATCATCAATGGAAATTTTTTTTTTACCGTATTTTAAAGCAATAATTTTTGGATATAATTGTCTATAAAGAAGAGCAGAAATGTAGATGGTACAATATAAATTTTCCAACACTTATCCATATTAAAATTATAAAGAAGTAACGTTTGTCTGTCTCTGGAACTACAAAGTGTATTTTAAATAAAATGGTGGCAAAATGCTGGTGACCATCTCTGCTCCAATATAGGTCATATATTATGGCGGTACAATAGGCCTCAAGGGGGTGCAATAGCAAATAATGTTCTAAAATTACGATTTCTGTGATATTGTTGTGACTTAAAATTTGAAATTTAGTGTGGATGTTGCTACGATGTAAATACTCGCTATGAACTATTTATAAAACGTTCAAAATTAAAAAAGGTGAAATAAGTGCAAAACGTTCTAAAAACGTTCTAAATTACGATTTATGTGGAACTGTTAGGACTAGAATCTTGAAATTTGACACGACTGTTACTTTTAAAACCTAAATGCGTGCGCGGTTCTGCGTCAATTCGTCGCGCACAATTCATCGCGGAACAATTCATCGCACACAATTCATCGCAGCGTCAATTCGTCGTGGTGTCAATTCGGCGCGACGTCAATTCGTCGCAACGAAAATGTTTTTGAAGGCAATAAAGATACAATAAAGATAATTTAGTAAAATTATTTAATAATAATTAGTTTTTTAGATATACAGAATTATAACTAACAACTTACATGTGATTATATCTAAAAAACAAATTATCATAACATAATTTTACTAAATTATCTTTATTTTATCATTACAGCCTTCAAAAACATTTTCGTTGCGACGAATTGACACCACGACGAATTGGCGCTGCGACGAATTGACGCTGCGATGAATTGTGCGCGATGAATTGTTCCGCGTTGAATTGTGCGCGACGAATTGACGCGACACCTGCGTGCGCAGTACAGTTTAAAAAAAAAATCGAAATGTAAAGGGTGCAGGAACAAAAAAAAGTTCCAAAATTAACGATTTCTGTGTCACTGTTGGGTCTAAAAACTTGAAATCTGGTACTAGTTACTTTTAAGATGTAAATGTTCCCAAAGAACCGTTTCTAAAAAATTGAGTGGAAAATGTTCTAAAAACGTTCTTTATTACTAATAATTTAGTACTGTTAAGGCTAAAATCTTGAAAGCAGTCATGACTGTTACTTTTAAGACGTAAATACTCGCAACAGAATAACAATAAAAAAACTCGAAATGTAAAACCTTGCATAAAAAAAACGTTGTAAAATGGCAATTTATGTGATACTGATGGTGCTAAAATCTTGAAATTTCGCATGGTGGTTACTTTTATGATGTAAATTAACTCTAAGAACGGTTCCTAAAATTTTCGAAAATTAAAAGGTAAATCGAGCAGAAACGTTCTAAAAACGTTCAAAATTACGATTTCTTTTGAATTGTTAGGGCTAGAAACTTGAAATCTATAATAAAACTAGATGTCTTTTTCTCAAAACAATCGGACGACCTCATGCAATTAAAATGCAACACAAGAGGTTGCTACTCAGGTAGTATATTACTATAAACCGATAGTTTTAAAGAAAGTTTTGTTTCAAAAGATCGATTTTATACATAGTGAAAGAATTTCTAACCTTTTTTTTTTCGTATGCAATGCACTCAAGATAATTACATGAAACAAATTACGAGGAAAGTAAGAGAAAAAACATAAAGATTATTAATTTTCACATGTGAACACGGATTACGTGATAAAACTTTCTATAATGATCATACTTAACTGTAGTTTTGTAACAAAAATAATGAATAGTTAAATTTTTTATACCTGATTAAGTGACATCGTTCTCATTTATTTGAGGAAAGAATAATTAAATAAATTTGCTTCGCTAATTAAATATCTGATGAAAGGTACGAATTTTTGCTAAAAATCGTTTCAATGTACAAAAAAATTATATTTTTTTTATGTTAACACATATTCCGTTAATTAATACACTCCAGTAATTCTTTGAAAATAATTAAAAAAAATCGAGAAAATAAATGAAACGTTGAAACATAAATTAGTAATTTAGAATGCTAAAATTACTCTTTTAATTTTTTGTTGTTCTTAAAATTTATCATTGTAAGAGGTTTGTTTATTTTTTTATTTTTCCATTAATGGACAAAATATGAAATTATTTAACATTTATATTTCAATTAAATATCAAGTAATTGCCTTGGAATATACTGACAAATAATAATAATAATAATAAATCAAAGAACAAAGAATTTCTGAACATCGATTCACTAAGATGAAAAACAGGAAAGATCTTTCACATATGAAATTAAAAATATGGATATTTGCAGAAAGTGAAAATTAAAGTTTGCATACAGCTTTCTAAAATGTTTAGCAAATCAGTATTTTCTTTATGAAAATGTTGAAAGTACGATTATGTGTAATGCATACACTGTAAAAATATACAGATTGTTTCTTAATCTAGGAAAAATGCAATATAACTACGAACGAAAATATACAATAAGTCCTTCCGCTTACAAACGATTCCGACAAGCATTCTTTATCTTTATCTTTATCTTTCAGAAACTTCAGAAACCAATATATATTCAAGATTTAAAGAAGAATTTATGAAAAAATAGTTTATTTTGCTGCCACTGATTTTCGGAAACGTTTCTGAGTGGTTTTCAGTTTTCTCAAACCGGAATATAGGTTTTTTTTTCGTATGCTATCCATTCTCAAATAAAAATTTTCATGTTCAACAAGCAATTTTTAAATACAAATGTCATAAATTAACAGCATTAACATCAACATTAAAGTTAATATTATTTCTTTACTCTTGCATGTACAAATTCGATTACGCGGCTTAAAAGGTTTAATTGAGAATAGATTAGCATCCTAAAAGCTGATTATTCGGTATGAGAAAACTGATTAATACACTATGAAAACTAATCGGAAACGTTTCCGAAAATCTGTGGCACCAAAAGAAAATTTGTTTTTCTGAATGCTTCTTTACATATCGAAAACACATGATGGTTTATGAGGTGTCTAATGATAAATAACGCTTTTTGGAATCATAGGTAAATCGGCAGAGGTTATTGTATATTTTCGTTCTTGGTAATATTATATTTTCGTTAGATAAAAAAAAAAAGCATTTATATGTTTTTACTCCGTGTATGGCATTCATTAAAACCGATTTTTCGGTATGAGAAAACTGTTTAATACACTAGGAAAACTAATCGGAAGCGTTTCCAAAAATCAATGGCAGCAAAAGAAAATTTGTTTTTCTGAATGCTTCTTTACATATCGAAAACACATGATGGTTAATGAGGTGTCTAATGATAAATAATGCTTTTTGGAATCATACGTAAATCGGCAGAGGTTATTGTATATTTTCGTTCTTGGTTATATTATATTTTCGTTCGATTAAAAAAAAAAAATGTATGTTTTTACCCTGTGTATGACATTCATTAAAACCGATTTTTCGGTATGAGAAAACTGTTTAATACACTACGAAAACTCATCGGAAACGCTTTCAAAAATCAGTGGCAGCAAAAGAAACTTTGTTTTCCTGGATGCTTCTTTACATCTCGAAAACACATGATGGTTTATGAGGTGTCTAATGATAAATAACGCTTTTTGGAATCATAGGTAAATCGGCAGAGGTTATTGTATATTTTCGTTCTTGGTTATATTATAGTTTCGTTAGATTAAAAAAAACATTTATATGTTTTTACTCTGTGTATGGCATTCATTAAAACCGATTTTTCGGTATGAGAAAACTGTTTAATACACTATGAAAACTCATCGGAAAAGCTTTCAAAAATCAGTGGCAGCAAAAGAAAATTTGTTTTTCTGAATGCTTTTTTACATCTCGAAAACACATGATGGTTAATCAGGTGTCTAATGATAAATAATGCTTTTTGGAATCATACGTAAATCGGCAGAGGTTATTGTATATTTTCGTTCTTGGTTATATTATATTTTCGTTCGATTAAAAAAAACATTTATATGTTTTTACCCTGTGTATGACATTCATTAAAACCGATTTTTTGGTATGAGAAAACTGTTTAATACAATATGAAAACTAATCGGAAGCGTTTCCAAAAATCAGTGGCAGTAAAAGAAAAAATAGTTTTTCTGAATGTTTCTTTACATCTCGAAAACACATGATGGTTTATGAGGTGTCTAATGATAAATAACGCTTTTTGGAATCATAGGTAAATCGGCAGAGATTATTGTATATTTTAGTTCTTGGTTATATTATATTTTCGTTAGATTAAAAAAAAAAAACATTTATATGTTTTTACTCTGTGTATGGCATTCATTAAAACCGATTTTTCGGAATAGAAAACTGTTTAATACACTATGAAAACTAATCGGAAACGTTTCCAAAAATCAGTGGCAGCAAAAGAAAATTTGTTTTTCTGAATGCTTTTTTACATCTCGAAAACACATGATGGTTAATGAGGTGTCTAATGATAAATAATGCTTTTTGGAATCATACGTAAATCGGCAGAGGTTATTGTATATTTTCGTTCTTGGTTATATTATATTTTCGTCAGATTAAAAAAACATTCATATGTTTTTACTCCGTGTATGGCATTCATTAAAACCGATTTTTCGGTATGAGAAAACTTTTTAATACACTATGAACACTAATCGGAAACGTTTCCGAAAATCAGTGGCAGCAAAAGAAAATTAGTTTTTCTGAATGCTTCTTTACATCTCGAAAACACATGACGGTTTATGAGGTGTCTAATGAAAAATAACGCTTTTTGGAATCATAGGTAAATCGGCAGAGGTTATTGTATATTTTCGTTCTTGGTTATATTATATTTTCGTTAGATTAAAAAAAAACATTTATATGTTTTTATTCTGTGTACGGCATTCATTAATATATAATTTGGAGCATTTATTTCAAATTTTCGAATGACATATAATTTAATTTTTGATGCAATAATCATGATTTCGTTAATTAAAAAAAGAAGTTATTAAAAATGTTTTCTCTCTCTCTCTCTCTCTCTCTCTCTTTTTTTTTTTTCTTTTTCTTTCTTTTTCTTTTTTTTTTTTTTTTTTTTTTATGAAGAGAGGAAAATTAGCTACTTTTGCAATATAAGTAATAATAAATTGTTTGAAGAAAAATTATTTTGACAAAATTATTTTGATAATTGTTGCTGATTTAGAGATATATATTTTTCCTATTCAGGATGTTACCCTGTATTCCATATGGTAAAATCGTTTTCAATATTTATTTTATAAAAGTACTGAAAAACCTGTAGCTTAAATTTAGTTTAAGGAATATTTGATGTTTTCTACTGTTTCTAAATTATTTTTATCTTTTTTTTTAATTAAGTGGCTAAAATACAAAAAAAATATATACTTAATTGGCGGCAACTATAGAACATAAGTAACTATATGAAATATAAATAAGACAGAAAAATCGTGTGCCAATAAAAAATATTAAAAATTTTTTAACACTTCCAGAATACTGCAACAGAACTTCAACGTTAAAAACAGTGACACCTGATTTCAGCACTTATAGCATGTATAGTAGAAAAGGTGCTCGAATGTTTTTGCGCATATCTGTATATTATCTATAGATCTGTATATACACTACATAATGTGCGAAAATTTACCTTACACTGAGAAAAATTTTTGCCACTGGCATTTAGAAATTAAATTGTGGCTCTAGAAAAAAATAGTTCCATGTCAACCCTTATAAATTCTAGTTCCCTTTGCTAGAGAGCGCTAGTCTCACCTACGCAAATTACAAGAGCGTTTTCCTATATTATCGTGGTCAAACTCATTTTAAAATCTCTGCAAATAACTGTGAACACAATAGGATAGTTTTAGTAACTATAAATCTTTTTTGTGAATTTTTTCCAGAAATAAGTGATAATTTCTTGCAATTCAAACGATTCATAATATAATTTATCGTTTTATCACCTAAAAAACTATAGACTAGAAATTTTCGATCATTTCCTCTATTCAGTTTATTTGTTTACATTATTCCCATAACTCGGAAATCTATATTTCTAGTTTAGGGATTTAGAAAATGACTACTTATTCGTTCTAGATAAAGGCGGCATAATATTTCTTTCAGTGTAGTTACAAAACGCATAAAAGAGTTGAAAATTCTCCTTCACCAATTTCCAGCAATATACGGAAATGTACTGGAGTAATTTTGTACGGCCCTGTATGTAATCTCCATATTTATATACCCCTCATTATTAAATTAAAATTTAATCCAGAAAAAAAACACAACTTAAATGGAAACGTATTTTCAGAAATTACCACGCATAGAGGCAATGTAATTGCGCTCTTTGCGTAAACTTGTATGTGATTTTATTTATATTCTAGAAAAATCTCTTGGTATACTAAATATAGTTTAGCTGGAAAATGCATAACTCAATTAAAAAACACCCTTAAGCAATTCATGCCCATACACAGCAATGCTTACGAATTCTTTTGTGTAGCTATGTAAATAATGTATAGCATTTAAACACACCACATAATATGCAAAAATTTGGTGGAACATAAAAGTGTGTACCACATTTGAAAACGCACCTCCAACTTTTATCGCTTATCGACAATACTGTAACCAAAATCTTTTGTTTGTCCCTATAAATGAACAATAACTGTTACGCGCGTCATATTCTACAGTAAGAATCATATTGCACACCTCAACAAGGTATTTAAATTTAATTATATTTGAAATAGTATACCATTAATTAAATACGCTGCAAACGATTTATACTCGTAGACTATTGTGTAACCAAATTCTTTTGAATGACCCTGCAAATGAATGGTACATGTTTTACTCACCATATTCTACAGAATATATGTTTTAGTACACTTCACACATGCGTATTAATTTCGTTAAGTTTGAAATAGTGTAACATCATTAAAATATACAGCAATTGATTTTCCTTCATTGACCCTAATGTATTATTTTGAACGTCTCTGTAAATGAATTATAAATGCTACACAAACCAATTTCAATAGCGCACATTCTCTAATAAACTGCCATAACGTATAGCAATTACGTGATAATATGCGTATATTTACGAGAGTTGGAGTATGGACAGACAGACGGCAGACGGAACACAGAAAAACCGAAGTCATAAACACTTTTCAACAATGTTGGAAAGTGTTAAACAGTATGATTGAGCATAAAAAAATATACTTGAATTATGAGTTTATAGATTCAGTGGATTTTGTTTAAGGCGACAAGGGACTTTTAGTTACAATCATTCGAATCTTTTTGTTGGGATATGGAATATGATGTCACATAAGTTAATTTAATATGTTCAGTTGGACTATTCTAAAAACTAATAAACAATGGTGAATACAATGGTGAATACAACTTTTATATCGTTATTTATGAATGCATATTTTTTTACCATTAACAAATTTCATTTCAGCTTACTTACCTCAGTTATTTAAGCGCGACCATCTTGCCCATAAATTTATTTAATGCAAAAGACTTTGTTGTTTGCAATATTTGACTTTGTTGTGGGTATGTACTTTGCGGTCTTTGTTGTAGGATATGTACTTTGCAGACTTTGTTGTGGGATATGTACTTCTTTAATTGCTAAATGTGTTAAATAAAACAGTCAAAAAGGTTTATATACAAAATGTCTAGAGGTTTTGGCTTTACCGAAGCCATTTTAAATGAGAATATTCCACAGATGCACGATCTATAATGCAATGATATGAAACACCATCATTCACATTTTTCAGATTCTCACACGTTATTTTATTTTATACTGGCATCCGCCCGGCGTTGCCCGGTCTGTCAAAAAATAATACGAAAAATCACTCTAAGAATCGCTGCACGAAACCGTTCCCCTGACAACTCTTTGTCTTTTGGAAATTAAATAGAGAGATGGACCTCGAAGCGGAAGTAAATTCAATATCACCTCCTCATATGTCTGGATCATTTGATTAAAAGCGGGTCAGTTTTGGGTCAAAATTAAAAAAAAAGTTTATCGTCGGATTTTCACAAAGTTTGCATTTTCGGAATCAGAAAAATAAAGTACGTACAGACTGTGAGTTTTGATTCAATACCTCCAATACTTTTCTTAATACTCAAGGATGAATGAAAATGAAACTATTTCGTTGTCTGGGATTATCAAATTTGTAACTTTATTTTACGGTTTCCATAAAAATTGGCGTTTTCGGCGCACGCGCAGGAAAAACTTTTAGTTCCACCGCCGGGTACGCATTCTGTTCTAAACAAATTTCCGATACATGTCCCCGTTGCCTACGATACCGTGTATAGCAAACGTGCTGCAAGATCTTTTAGTTCCAGTTTCCACCATCACGTGGAGCATTCTGTTTTAAAAAAAACCTTTTTCCGAACGAAACTCTTGCAGTCGTTCCCGCTGCTTACGGTACGGTGTACAAGTCGTGCTGTGCACGCGCAAAAAATCTGCTAGTTCCACTTTCCATCACCAGGGGGTGCCAAATCTATGTCTTAATTAATTAGCTATATCTTAATTAGTTCATTTTAAGTTGAGTGAACCGATTCTCGTTGAAATTGAGTCCATAGAACAGAAGAAAATAAATCACCCCCCTGGATATTAATATCCATAAATGGTGCTAACCAAGAGCTAAAAAAATGATACCGAAGTTTATTTAGTACCTGGGAGACCTCGGAAGAATAGTAGAGAAGATTTCATTTGAATCGGACGAAGATTAAATGCGAAATCGTTTAGTAACACTTCCCACCGCTACGGACGCACTCTGTTCTAAATAAAAATCTTTCCGATCGAAACTCCGGCACAACTCCGGATAATCCCTGCTGCCTACGACACCGTATAGCAGGCGTGCTACGCATGCACTACAAAATCTTTTAGTTCCATTTTTACCGCTAGGTGGCGCCAAATCTGTATCTGAATTAGTTATCTATATCTTAATTAGTTCGTATTAAGCTGAATGAACTAATTCTTGTTGAAATTGGGTCCATAGAACCTGAGAAAATACCCCTCCCTGGCGATTAATGTTCAGAAATATTGGTAACCAAGGGCTGAAAAACTGATACCGAAGTTTATCTAGTACCTTGGGGACTTGATAGTTCCAAAATCGGGATCCGATGTGCTAAACTACATGATTAGAGATACCTTCTCACCAAAGTTTGTAGCTCTGTGCGCAGCGGTCTCTTCAGAACACAGCCCAGGAACAAACAAACACACAAACTTTTTACTTTATTATAGTTAGGGATTTGCTCTGATATTTAATTCCATACTCGTAACCATGGAGTAACCTTTTTTTTTACTGTCTTATTTAACAACTTTCAGCAACTAATAAAATACATTATCTCTGTGTGATCGGATTTGTTATACAGTGGCATATATATATGTTGTAAAAAACAAAAAATAACAATTTAGTAGAAATTGCTCCTTGAAGAATATGTGCTTTTAGGCCAAAACTACATAATACAAAAAGTAATATTTCAATAAACCATTATTTTGCTTCTGTTACTTGATTTTATTTCAGCAAATGCTCTTTAAAATCTTCGACATCATTCATGTACAATTAACATTCAACTTTAATTGCAAATAGGTTTTGCCAAAACATTTTATCTTTTTCAATATAATCTGACGGCAGTACTTTAAGGAAACAAAATTATTTTCTTTGAATCTTAGTATCCATACAAAACTCACTACACACTCAAACCATACATCAACTGCTAATACAAAGGATAAAATGGATGACTTCGTGGGGAATATCTTAAGTGTAGTTTAACTCACCACAAACTATTCGAATGTGATCTTGACAGTGACATATTATTTTGAATGATGTGGAGATAGTTCTTTAACGCATAAGCTAAAGAACACAAAAAGCATTTCTATATTTGCAAAGAAATTTATTTGACTACATCTCTCTTTGCTGAACGAACATAAAGAGATAAATGCTACCTATCATGTAATAGGATAGATTGATTTATTACAACTTAATATTTTGAGAACAGGAAGGTTTCTTTTTTGTTTTATTAAAAACAGAAGAGGAACTTTTGAAAGCTCGGAAAAATAAACTAAAACGAATCATTGCATAAAATGACATGAGTTCGATGTGCTTCTAAGTAACAGTATTGCCAGAATTTTTTATTTTTTATTTATTTTTTAACAGGAAAAAAATAATTAAACATGTTTTATAAACGGAAAGAAATGTTAATGGTGAAATGAATATTTTAACAAATTTTTTTAACAGTCAATAAATTAAACACTAAAATTGTGAAGATTATTTAACATAATTTAATATTAGAAATTAAAAATATTTTATTAATTTTTTTAGATGCATGTAATAGATGAAAGGAAAAGTAGTAGTAACATTGCTAACTAGATGAAATATCTTAATAAACTTAGAATTTAAACTTTTAAAGAATGTATGCATTAACCATAGCACAAGGTCAATCTTTTGAACGAGTAGTCATTTATATTGATAGACCATTATTATCCCACGGCTAGTTGTATGTAGCGTTATCAAGATGTTCTTCAGAAAGAAATATAAAAATTGTTATATATATCTATATATTTTTTTGTAAACATAGTATACAAAGACATTTTATAAATGTTACTTTTGTCAATTGAAACCCACCAAGGAACTTACCTACAGGATGTTTAATGTAGTGTTAAAAGTCTTCTGTTAATGCCTTACTTTATAATAACAGTAAATCTACAGATCAGAGGCCTCAACTTCAGCTCTACAAATCATTATTCATTAATCACACTAATTTTTAACATTATCTGCATATATTTCATATCCTAAAATTCAATCTTTTAAAGTTTTTCATACATTTATAAGAATATAAAATTTATCTAAAGTTCCGGAAATTTTAGAAGTATCGCATTGTTATGTAATGATAGGATAAACTACCTATTGCTGTATTTTTTCAGAATAACAATACATTACTTCAGGGGGCGGAGCCCCCTGAAACCGCCGTTGTCGCTTTAATATTTTATTCTCAATTTCCAGTAATTGCGCTGTTTCATTTCTTGAAATATTCATTTCTTGAAATATTCATTTCTTGAATGTCTGAATGTATTTACTATTTTTATTTCATTAGAATTCTTTTTACAAGAGATTTTAACCTAACCTTAAAAGAATATTTATATTTAAACTACTAAACATTATATGTTGCTGAAATTGAATAAAATTTCGTGTATAAAATATACCTATATTCAATTTATGCATTCAACGTTTTTATTATTTTCATTTGGAAAACCGATTTGGTAATCATTTTTTAGTAGTTAAAATAAATTCTCATCTATTTCATTAAAAAAAGCATGTTAAAAACCTAAATCACCCGAAAATTAGCTATTTTGTTACTAAAATTTCGCGTCAAAATAATGCGATTCACTTGAATTTTCCTTTTTTGATATTCTTTGAAAAATAGATGCTTTGCAACCATTTAATGAAAGAGAAAAAAAAATGCATTGTAAATTTTTGTAAAATATGAGAAATTAAAGTATTTCGTATATTTCAAATTAATGCATAAAATTTCCGAATAATTTATCCAATTTATTTCGGAATTCTAATAAATATATTGGCAAGATTTCAAAGCGATAGGATTCAATTAAGATCTCCATTTCGTAATTTTAGAATCTATAATTTAGCATTTACAATTATTCCAATGCGACATTTTATTTTCAATGAATGTAAAAAAAAAAAAAAATACAAAATCGTCTGACTTTCCATTGAAAAGCATTATGACATAAAAAGAAATGTTCTATATTTTTCGAACGAATGAACCAAGTGTAACTAAAAACTATACAGCTAATTCCGGGTACCTCGCCAACATACCTACTAAAAATCAACCTAATTGGATAATTTTTGCGGCAGTTATCGTAGAACAGACAGACAGACAAACAAACAAACAAACAGACAGACGGAATAAAAAAAACTTTTCGCGTCTCAACAGTGAGCCTTCACTGACGTATCGGCAATTAATGATAAGTTACATTTTGAATCGTTTAGCTTTTAAATGGATAGGACTAAGATATATATTTAAATGATCATTTATTAATAAATCGTTCTTTAGCTTTGTACAAAAAATAAATTTTATTGTTTCTGTCAATTGTATATTATTCCTTGTTTTTGTTTAAATTCAGATTCTCTACTGATAAATTAGATTTTTTGTTTCAAAAATTTTTGCACATTTGTAAATAACAAATTGTAAATTTTTCAGTATAATCTACTGTTCATGTAGTCTGAAAATTTCTTTATTAATATTTGGTTCTTGTTTTCCAAGATTTTTATTTATAACGTTTGAAGGGAGAGAGATGAGGGAAAAGAAAAGGTAGAAGATATTTTATTAAATTAAAAGAATTTTTAATGCCTATTGCATTTCCTGAAGCCATTTTTTCAAAAACAAAAACGAATATTTACATGTCTATTGGGTTTTTTATTTGCAGCCCCATTTTTTCATCTCTAAAAAAAAGAAAATTTACCCGTGTTTTGAATCGCCGAGGGCCTATACAGGGGTTGACGAGCGTAGCTCGTAGGGCGCAGAGCCCCCTAGTAATATAGAACAAATTTTTTGCTGTGACTTACGTACTTTGCAAAAGATTGAATAATAAAAAAAATATATAAGCCAAACAAATGCTCAAAATTAAGACAAATCGAGTGTAGTGTTTTGATGTTTCTGAGCTTTACGCAATTATTTAAACATAATGAGCACAAATTACATGTGAATGGATGTACGTGTAAGAACTCAGAAAAATAATCAATTAATTAAAAATTCCAAAATGTATATCATCTTAAGTGAAGCATTCTTGTACTTGATTGAATTTTTTATTTTACTTTTAATAAAAAATATAAGTGAAAATTTTGTTTTGTTCCTTAAGTATGAGGAAAACAATGTACTTTTATAACTTGGATACAGTGTTAGTTCAATTATAGTGAATGTCATTTATATGTGAGCTAAAAATATTTTTTTATTTTACAAACATGATTTCTAAGAACCCGATTAATATTAGTTAGAATTGGAACTTTAAACAATTACTCATAAATAAGGCTAATCTATAACGCTGTTTTTTAAAAATTGATATATAAGAATATTATTATTATTTATCATTATTATAAATAATATTTATAAAAATTTAAGTATTTGTCAAAAGTCAGATATTTTATGGTATGTCATATTATGATAGCAAAAATAAAATAAAAGATACAATATAGGCAAAAAATTCTCAAAAACATTTTGAAATAAATCAGGCATCTCTCTATCTCTAAAAGTATAATTAATTTTGTAATGATGAGCTTTGAATAATCCTCCTTGGTTTAGGTGAAAACCCAGAATGATCCTACTCCCCACAAAAGGAATGTTATTTTTGGCTTTTAAATATCATTTTAATCAAGACAGATCCAAAACGAAATGAAATATAATCCCTCCGTTTCTTTCTGGGTCTAGAATTAGTCATAAATCTTTATTTACGTCTAGACGGATCAAAGCCTCATCAGAAATGTCTCTTAATTTTAAAAAGTTTTAAACTACTCTAAGTGTTTGAGAAAAGAAAAATGAAGCGAGGAAGTTATTTCATGCTGCGAAAATCTCAGAAGATGCTGCCAATGATTATATGACGTGAATAAATTACAAGGTTTGTTCTGTTTTTAAGCGTCTCTTGAGAGAAGATTGCAAGTTGTTTTTAAATTAGAACACAAAGATAAAAAACAGAGGTTATTTGTTTAAATTTTTATTTAAAAAAATAAAGAAGATTTATTTTCCAAGATGATGGAGGTTTTGTTTTGTGATTAATGCATCAAATTTACCTTTTAATAAAATAATCGAAGAAACAGAAAATTTAATTTTCTTACAAACATGTATTTACGCAACATTAATAGCAAATTACTATAGATTATACTAGTGCATAATATTGCGTAAATATTGCTTTCATCGGAAATATTTTCAAAGAAATTTTAATATTTCGCCCAATCCAAAGTTGCGGGTGTGACATTTACACAAACTAAATTAGCCATCAGCTAAAATATTTTAGAACATTGGTTTCAATTTTTATGGATTTCAATGTAGACCACTTACATATACATTAATTCAAATCAGCAAGTTGCCCGATATTTTATTTATTTAAAAATAATAATAATTTCCACCAGTTGCGGATGTGACATAAAAAGGACATGAGTTTTCATATTTCAGTACAAAAACTCAAAACTCTGTGAATTATAACAACTGAGTGAACCAGGTTTTTTTTATGTTAGACAGTAATACTTAAATAATTATTCTATGAAAAAATTAAATTACTTACTCAATTCTTGCTTGTGTAGGAAATATTCAAAGTTTTTGTTGCGGGTGTGACGGCCCGTTGCGGGTGTGACTTGTATGGCCAATGAAATAATGACATACACAAATGTTTCCAAAGAAATTTTTTTTAATTAACATATTAATGAATAATACATTAATAATACCAAAGGAACAAAATATCATATAAATTTAATTTCTAAACTTGAATTTATAATTTCTGGCATTGTCAGCTTTTTTATAATGATGATGTGTTTCTCTCAGAATACATCTGACTAATTTGGCCATATATACATTTCTGAAATTTTTTTTCAGTTACTCTATTTGTATATCATCACCATCCATTTGTTTTATTTGCCTACAAAATTTTTGTTTTTTTTTTGTTGTTGTTGTTGTATGTGGAGAACAAAACTACTTGACAAAATCTCCAAGTGCACTTGTATTATTAATGGATATTATATATTTATCAGAATGTGGCCGCAAACAATTGTTAAATGTCGTTTCATCTTCATAATTGTTTCTCCATTAACTATGACTTTCATACAATCTTTTTTGTTTGGTAACTCTCTGCTAATACCGCCTCTGCTAAAGAAATCAACAACTACTAAGTAATCATTCAGAACTTGAGAATTTTTTTCTTTAGGTGAAAGTATGTTTCTCACCACAGCAAGTCTTTTCCTTGGACGTAAAGGAAGACTTCATTTAGCTCTATGGATACCTTTACCAAGAGTTTATGCTCTTCGGTAACTTCCAATAGACTCTGCTACACTTATAGCTGAAGATGGTGTGGCACTTTTTGTCGCAGATTTCGTTTTCTCTCTACACTTTCTTTGCCTCTCATTCTGTTTTTGTCGCTGTAATTGTTTTTCTTTCTTGGCTGCCGATGTGTTTTTTTTTCATTTAATAGTTTATTTTTCTTTTCCCTCCTTGCTTTGTCTTTTTTCTTCTCTTTTTGTAGATATTCTGCATATTTAAGGGGTTGTCTTTAATCTTTTCTCAATGATTTCGTGATCTGTCTGTGCTATTCATTCTTCTGCAAAAGAGAAAAATTTAATGTATAAATTGAATAAATAGTACAAGTACTAGTAGTCCAAAAATAAATGTTTAACAAATTGTTAATATTTATTATTGAAATCCTTTGAAACTTTTAATCTTGTACAAAGTTAATTATATTAAATTTTAGTTCATTTCAAACTTTAACAATCTACATTTCATGCTAACTTAATAAATATTTTAATAACAGTTTCAATTATTCTTATTCCTTCTTTTTATTTAATTAAAATTAAAAGAGAATAAAAATCTTCCCCTAATATTATATTATTTATTTTAAAAAATGAAAAAAGTAAATGCGGTCAATTAACAAAATCATACATACATATTTAAAAAAAATTGCTAAAATATTGTTTTGAAAATGTTTATTTTAATTTAGATAAAAATCTTACTTTTTAAGTTATGTTTTTAATCATTTATAATCTACAAAAATATAATTTTCCTGTAGTAACAACAATTTATTAATCCAAACTGAATAAATCAATGCGAGCACAGTGTCACATGCTCAAATGATGCTAATTTTGATTTATTAACTGGAGTTCACACAACTAAATCAAAGGGTATAGTTAGTTCTGCCATATACATGTTTTCCAGCATATTATTCTTACATGAATTTACATATAATTTGTTTAGATTACATTTGTGTTCAATATCAAAAAATGTTGCGGGTGTGACTTTAATGAAATGTCACACCCGCAACAGGATCATGTCACGCCCGCAACACTTAATAATTATAATAAAAATATTAATTAATTTTTTTGTGTCTGCAATTCAAAGTACCTTAATGAACTATTTTTGAATACAAAGTTTTATAACTTACAGTCAAAGATATTTTTCTGTGGAGATATAAATGTAACTTTTTGTTGCGGGTGTGACACAATAATTAAGAGTAATTAAATATTCTTACCTTTTGTAATGAAGATTAGTGAACACTTCTCTGCAGGCAAAAACTCTCAGTAATAGATGTCAGATTATATATATCTAAGTTTGGAGATTTGCAGAATTATTTATTCATCTATACGACACCTTGAAATGTAAAGATTTTTAGTGCAGTCTATTTCACACAGACATACTGTCACTTTATTAATTAAAATAAGTATGCTAATGACAAAAATTTAATTTTTTTCAGTAAAATATGAAATAGCATACTTTTAACAGTTAATATGCCAAATTTCAACCATATTTAAGGAAATTTAAATTTTCATCTTCATGTCCACTTTTTTGTGGATTGGGCGATTTGTTATTATTTTTATTACCAATATTTGTTAGCTTTTCTATTAATAAGTTGAAATAAAATGCTATTATTATAGATATAATGTTTTTACATCAAAAACATTTGTAATGAGACTTCAATATTGGTAAAATATTGGCTTTTTGTTGGAAATATTGGTGAAGGAATTTTGGAAATGGAAATATTAGTAAATATTTCCTGATAATATTATTTGAAGTATTGAAAAAGTGAACACCCAAAGCTCGAAAATATTTCAATCCAGTAAACTGAAAATATTGTCTCAACATTGTTTTGAAACTAGAGCAATGCTGCTTAATTTTTTTTAATAAATACGATAAAATAAAATATGAGTTTATCAATATTTACGTTTTTTACGAACAAGATATTCGATATTCCATTATGTGTACGGAAAAAATCAATAAATAAAGAATCCACTAAAAAAAAAAAAAAAAAAAAAAAAAAAAAAAATTAGACTGGAATGTGTCGAGGTGCACGACCATTGGTTAAAATGTCTATGGCCGCGAATCGCTTTTAGCCTGATGTATTGAAAATGAAAACGAAATATTGACTGTGAACCAAATTTTATTTTAACATAAAACAGACACTGAACGGTACATTATATTTATTTCAACTAGCATTCGACGACAATTTTGTTTAATATTGGCCTGTGATGTGAGAAATAAGAGACACATACAGAGTATAATATCAACATTGTTGTATCTGTTGAATTCAAGACCGATCATGCTATTGCCCAGTGTTGTTGGTTCTATAGGTACATAGTTGAGGACGGACTTTGTACGGATGCTGTAACTCAATAGTCATGCATCGCATCTCTTCGACTATCCATCAGCTCGGAGATATCTTCGATAAATGTATGACTGTCATCTTCAATCGCTGTGTCCACCAGTTCGGGTACAGAAGCGGTAGAGATGCTCTCTCCGTTTTTCACCGAGTGCGCCGGTTCAATTTCGCGACGCTCCCAAAACAGTCTCGCTCTGTCGGTGCCGGACATTGATGTACCTTTGCATGGCTCATAACCTCCTCTTTTCAACGATATGAGCGATCTATATTTTCAATCGGCTCGTGAGCGGGCTGAGGCCGACATATTGAATTTTCAGTTTTTCGCCCAGTTACTAAAAATTTTTACATGGAAGTATTTTTTTAAATTGTTTTTATTATTTTTTAAATCGATCCATCTCGACAAACGGGATAACACCACACGCCTATCACGTCTGAGTTGTGAGTTACACTAGATGAAAAGGAGCGACAGTTAAGGATTTGGAAACTTAGCACTGCGTGCTCTACCGTCCGTCCCGCTCGTCCGCTATGCAAACTCAAATTCGTATTAGCAATCTGATTATATACGTTGAAACACGACACCCTATTTACGTCTCTGAAGATACGCGCTCGGGCATTATTAAAGCAAGGCGATATAGACGTTTTCGTTACGGTCCAAATTTCTATCTGGTACACGTACGTTTCAGTGTGATTTTAAAATCATTTTAAGCATAAACATTGGGAAGTAAATGAGGTTTCTCTTAGACATAGACTTGGACACCCCAGAAAAAATATGTAGTACTAGCAGCCCGTCCCGGCTTCGCACGTGTAGACAATGTGTTGGCTATAATGTAGGGTAGAGAAGTGTCGGTACTTTAAAAAAGTTGTTCTAAATTGGATAAAAGTGGCAGTGAGACCAAATTGCAGTATTTAGAAATTTTGAAAATTAAAAGCTTGTAAAAATGTGATAAATAAATTTTTCTGTTTATGTTCATATTGGAACTAATCTACTATATATATAAAACACAAACGGAAATTTCGTTCCGTTCCTTTATAACTCGCCGAAGGGATTTTGATGGAACTTGCACTGTTCGATAGATAATTTTTCAGGGAAGGTATATAACACAACGTTCTACGTATATTAGTTATAGAATTATGATAGAAAGTTCTGTTATTTTGGCCGAAAACGTTACCATTGCTAATTTTTTGGCGATCATTACTGTTGCAGAAAGAAATAAAAAGGCTATACATCTCGAAAAATAAAAGAAAAACTGTTGCTAATTTTATTAAAAAAAAGAAAAAAGAAAGAGAAAGAAAAAAAAATTTGATGAGAGAATATTACAAAACGAAAATATTTAATTTAAACATGATTGGGAATGTTCGTAAAGCTTAAAAAATTATTCAAGGGGCAAGATTGCTATTGAAAAATATTTGGCGATTTATCTTTTGTTTTTGGCGATTTTGATTTTACTTTTGACCCCAAACAATTTGATTTTAAGCCAAAAGGTGTCTTTTTTTGTTGCAGAAAGAATTGAAATGGCTATACATCTGGAAAAATAAAAGAAAAACTGTTACTAATTTTATTTAAAAAAAAAGAAAGAAAAGAAAAAAAAAAGAAAAACAGTTTTGATGAGGGATTTTAAGCCAAAAGGTGTTTTTTTCAAGTGTGCGACTGCATTTTTGCAGTATATATATATATTTTGTACTTTTCGGTTAGCCGGGCGCCATTGATATATATACAGGGTGTCCATAATTAAACGACCCTACTTTAAAGTTGTCTAGAGATGAAACTATTGATCAGAAAGTTGGGAAATTTTGTGAAGGACATAATGAAAGAATGGGAATTTGTTTAAGCGAAAAAAAAATTAGTTCAAAATTTCGCCACCAGATGGCGTTTTTAATGAATTTAGCATACATTTACGATAGTTTACATATTTTATTGCAACAAAACATGTTTCACATGACGGCCTTCATTTTCAGCTACCATCTGGAATTGTAAGATAGCATGTTCCACAGTTGACCGCAATGTGTTCTAGGATATGCTAAAAACATGTCGCGAAAAAAGTTTTGTTCAACATGTTTTGTTGTAATAAAATTTGTAACCTATCGCGTAAATATATGCTAAATCTGCAATTCATTAAAAAACGCCCTCTGGTGGCGAAATTTTGAACTAATTTTTTTTTGCTTAAACAAATTCCCATTCCTCCATTATGTCCTTCACAAAATTTCACAACTTTCTGACCAATAGTTTCGTCAGTAGACAACTTTAAAGTAGGGTCGTTTAATTATGGACACCCTGTATATATACACACACACATATATACACATATATCTACAAAAATACGTGTATATACAGTAGAACTCCAATTATCCGAACTTCGACTATCCGAATCGCTTCCAGAATTTCAGAAAAAAAAATTAAGACGAAAACGTACTGCGATTCGCAAAATAATGATTCTGTCTACGCACGCTATTGCCCTTTCCTTCGCGGAAGAGACAGGAGAAGATGAGGATGACGTGCCACTTGAGGAATTCAGAAACCTGGATGTTCAGAATGTTCCTGGAATTCCTGGATGTTCAGAAGTTTGTGTTGAAGATATAGGAGAGAGGATGGTGTGTGATTCGCCAGATCCGGGGTTCGGAATTCTAAATGAGGATGAACTTATTGAAAGTGTGAGAGAAGAAAGTGTCGAGGAATAAGATGACCTTAATGTCGAAGTTGAAGCAGACATGGGAACATCAGCTACTGAAGCATTTGACAACCTTGAAACTGCGTTGAAGTGGATGGAACGTCAACCCGAGTGTGACCACATGCAACTTCTCACAGTCAAGCGGATGCGCGACTTGGCTGCCCGAAAACGGATGAAGACTGTCAAACAGCTTACTGTAACCGAGATATTCAGCAAGCTATTACTTTCATTTACAGTACGGTATGTACATAATGTACTAATGTACAACACTTTTAAGTACGCTTAAAATGTAAAAGTGTTGCCTTTTCATTTAATTAATTTAAAGTTCTTTTTTTTAAATAGCTTTTTTCTTCCATTTTCAACATATATACAGTAATTAATTAAAATAGACCCCTTTTTCGGAAAAATCCAATTATCCGAATTTTTGATTATCCGATTGGGGTCCGCTCCCAATTGATTCGGATAATTGGAGTTCTACTGTACATACTACATATATATACACTTATATGTATGAATATATACATACATATATATATATATATATATATATATGTACATATATCACTGGCGCCCGGCTAACTGAAAAGTACTTTTTTTTTTCAAATGCAAACTATATTAGTTGCAATATACTTCTATTTACTTCTACAGATGACATTCTGTATATGAAATTTCGTTCCGGCTGCTTATAACTGGAGTTCTGCTGAATGGATTTTCGTAGAATTTAAACTGTAAGATAAAATTTTCAGGGAAGGCTTTATTGTATAACATATCGTTCTACGCAGCTTAGTTATAGAATTATTCTGGGAAGTTCTATAATCAGATCAATCCGATTATGAAAGATTAGCCTTTTTAAAAGATTTTGCCGAATGGATTTTGATGGTACCTACACTGTTCGATAATTTTCTAGGGAATGTTTTATTATATAACATATCATTCTACGTTGCTTAGTTCTAGAATTATAGGGGGAAATTCGAAAATCGGGTGACCATTTTTTTTATCAAATATTAGCCTTTTCACTATTGGATTCCGATTATGAAAGATTAGTCTTCTGGAAAAGTTCTACAGGATGGATTTTGATGAGAATTGTATTGTTAGTTAGATGTTATTTCAGGAATGGTTTTGATGAGAATTGTATTGTTAGTTAGATGTTATTTCAGGAATGGTTTTAATGTACTACATA
The DNA here is from genome assembly GCA_963931845.1 of Maratus michaelseni. Taxonomy (NCBI): domain Eukaryota; kingdom Metazoa; phylum Arthropoda; class Arachnida; order Araneae; family Salticidae; genus Maratus; species Maratus michaelseni. Next base: position 452,443,806 of record OZ007588.1, read on the forward strand.
TTGTTCTACGTTGCTTAGTCAAACGGTTATGTGTGAAGGTTATATAGTCAGGTGAACCCGATTCCGAAAAATTAGCCTTTTTGAAAGTTTTTCCTGGGTGTATTTTTTGCGACTTGCATTGTTAAGTAGATAATTTGTAAGGATGGTTTTAGTATATTTTATATCGTTCTGTTAGTTTTAGAATTATGTGGAAAAGTTCTATAATCAGATGAACCCGATTATCAAAGATAAGCTTTTATAAAAACTTCTACTGAATGGATTTTGTTAGTTAATTTGTTTGCATTGTTAGTTCGATAATTTTTAGTGATGGTTTTAGTATATTGCATATAGTTTTATCATTCTTTAGCAAACCCTTACTGTAAATGACCAAATAAAAGCGTTGGTCCTTAACAGCTAAAATTTTGACTGCAAATTAGAAAATATAATAGCGCAATCACGTCATTTTTCAGTAATGTGGAAGGATATTCCAGGTAAATATACAGATTGCTTTCAAATACAAGGTCAAATTAAACGATATATTTCGTTTGATTGAAGGTTCATTTGTAGAAACCGACCAGCGCAGCGGGCGTAGCTTGCTAGTAAATAATATACGGCCCATAGAAGGACATAGACACTATATGTGTTTTCCTGAATTTCAAGCTCCTATCTAAATCTGCTGCTGAGATATGGCGAAATGACCCAAAACTTTTGAATACCCCTTTAATCATCTTGGGGGGGATTTCCAAAATCGCCGGAATACGTGTTTAACCAATTTTTAAGTAGATTTGTTTTAATTAATTTCGCCCTCCTTCATAAAAGCTGAAATATGGCGAAATGACCTAAAAATTTCGACCCCCCTCTTTAACCACCTTCTGGGGGGGGGGGGATGTCCAAAATTGCTGAAATACGTGTTTTATTCATTTTTTAATAGATTTGTTTTCCTGATTTTCGAGCTTCTAATTAAAACTGCTGCAGAGATATGACGAAATGATCTAAAACATTCGACCCCCTTGTAAACGCCTTTGGGGGGAAAATTTCTAAAATCGCTGAAATACGTGTTTAATCATTTTTTTAGTAGATTTGTTTTCCTGATTTTCGCGCTTCTACCTATAACTGCTGCTGAGATATGACGAAATGATCTAAAACATTCGACCCCCTTGTAAACGCCTTTGGGGGGAAAATTTCTAAAATCGCTGAAATACGTGTTTAATCATTTTTTTAGTAGATTTGTTTTCCTGATTTTCGCGCTTCTACCTATAACTGCTGCTGAGATATGGCGAAATGACCTAAAACATTCGACCCCCCCTCCTTTAACCCCCTCCGGGAGGGGAATTTCTAAAATTGCTTAAATACATGTTTAATCACTTTTTTAGTAGATTTGTTTTCCTAATTTTTGCGCTCCTACGTATAACTGCTGCTGAGGTATGGCGAAATGACCTAAAACATTCGACCCCCCCCTTTAACCCCCTCCGGAAGAGGAATTTCTAAAATCGCTGAAATACATGTTTAATCATTTTTTTAGTAGATTTGTTTTCCTGATTTTCGCGCTCAGACCTATAACTGCTGCTGAGATATTGCGAAATGATCTAAAAGATTCGATCCCCTCCCTTTAACCCCTTCGGAGGGGGGGGGGAGGGGTTAATTTCCAAAATCATTGAAATACATGTTTAATCATATTTTTAGTAGATTTGTTTTCCTGATTTTTGCACTCTTAACTAAAATTGCTGCTGAGATATGGCAAAATGACCTAAAACATTCGAACCCCTTTAACCCCTTCGGGGGGAGGGATTTCTAAAATCGTTGAAATAGGTGTTTAATCATTTTTTAGTAGATTTGTTTTCCTGATTTTCGCGCTCCTACCTATAACTGCTGTTGAGATATAGCGAAATGACCTAAAACATTCGACCACCCCCCTTTAACCCCCTTCTGGGAGGAATTTCTAAAATCGCTGAATAGGTAATTTAATCTTTTTTTAGTAGATTTGTTTTCCTGATTTTTGCACTCTTAACTAAAATTGCTGCTGAGATATGGCAAAATGACCTAAAACATTTGAACCCCTTTAACCCCTTCGGGGGGAGGGATTTCTAAAATCGTTGAAATAGGTGTTTAATCTTTTTTTAGTAGATTTGTTTTCCTGATTTTTGTGCTCCTACCTATAACTGCTGCTGAGATATGGCGAAATGACCTTAAACATTGGAACCCCCCTTTAACCCCTCGGGGGGGGGCTTCTAAAAAAGTTGAAATAGGTGTTTAATCATTTTTTAGTAGATTTGTTTTCCTGATTTTCGCGCTCCTACCTATAACTGCTGCTGAGATATGGCGAAATGACCTTAAACATTCGAACCCCCCCCTTTAACCCTCTTCGGGGGGGATTTTCAAAAATCCCTTCTTATTGCTTGCCTACGCCATAACAGCAAGCTACAGTCCAAATTGCGTGAACCTGACCTTAGTAGTTTCGGCTGGGCGTTGATGACTCAGTCAGTCAGTCAATCAGCAAATCAGTCTTTATATAATAGTATAGATTGAAGCAATATTTTGCTTTTAAATTTCTTTTAAATCAAGACAAACAAAATTAAATTAAACGTACTAACACTGTTCTTCTTGCGTCCGTTTAATTCAAGATACAGAGATTAATACTGTATTCAATAAAACTAAAATCTTTGCACATTTATCACATGATAACATTTCGATAAGCAGAAAATCTGTAGAGATATTAATACGAGGCAAAAAAAAAAAAAGATGTGATAATGTATTACCATATCAAATGCCACATATATGGTTTAATTCAATTCTCATCGCCAGCGCATTTGGTTTTGATTAACCCCTTTCCCATTTTTTATAGAATTCCCTTCCCTCTCCACCCTCCAACCTAGTTATGGTTTTTGATTTCGATTCACACTACGTAACCAGTGTACATCTCTAGAGCTACTGTACGTTCTCACTTTAACTCCCCTGATGTTGGTTAATGTTTAGCTGAAAACGATCGAGAAATTTTGACATGTTTTGACATCTGTGTTTTTAATTTCTTGATAGTTTTAATGTTTTAAAACAGTTATATTATATTTGCACCTATTTTAGTAATAAATGAATTGTGAATGAATATGTTCGCGTTCTTTATTTTAAGAAAAAAAATCCTTTTTTACAGTGTATCTTTAAGATGTGGTTTATATAAATGTTAAATATTTGTTTTACGTAACAAAGACTGTATCAATACACTGTCAAAAGTTCGTAAATATAAGGAAATCGTACTGGCCATCAGGTTGCCAATAGAATTTCTGTATTTCCCTTCATTTCACTCTCGATGAAAGGGATTTCGTGAATGTGTTAGAAAATAAGGAATAGGGATTTGAGACTATCCATGATCGATAATGGTTGTAAAAGTCGTTTAAAATTTTCATAATAATAACATCATAATATGCACTTACTGAACATGCAGCTTCTACAAAAATACGGAAATTGTGCAGGTACTTTGATTCCCAATAAAGTTTTCGCATATTTACAGTGTAGGCATTAAAGTGTTGTCCCTCCCATGTACCCTGTGTTTGATGATTTTACTTACCCATCATACGTAGTATAGGGTAAGTCTTGTAATCGTTTTGAAAATCGAAATTTTTTTTTGACGGATTTACACGTTTCAGACACTGGAGATTCCGAAAAACATATTTTTAGAAAAAAAAATTTTGCCGTCCGTCTGTGTGTCTGTGTGTCTGTGTGTGTGTGTGTGTGTGTGTCTGTGTGTCTGTAAACGCTCTATCTCCCGAAAAAATTGAGATAGAGACTTGCAATTTGGTATGCACTTAGTATGTAATAATGGGAAGAAGCCTATTTCATTTCAATAACCTCGATTAACCGGAACAATTTTTTTCGGACTCTCGAAATATTCGTTCTGATGAAAGGTATATAAAAATTTTCGAAATTCTTTATTTTAAGAAATAAATATAAAAGACAATAAAAAAACATAAATTTTGCATAAAGCATGAAGTCGATCGGATAATGAGTTACCGAGATATTTGGAATCCTATTTTCCACACTCTTCGATTTTTCATGACCCTGTATTTCATCCAAATTTTACTTCAAAGATATATTTTAATTGGAAATTTGACGCTTAATCAGATGCAATAAACCGCTAGTTAATAGGATTATTATTTTTGGAGTTATAAGGATGTTTCTTTCCAGCAATTCAGTAACCGAGCCTTTAAAGTTTGTGACGTCATCAAGCCACGATTTTATTTGAATTGCAATGCACTTTATATGTAGTTTACACATTTTTATTTTAATATTTTACATTATGCATATCCATGATGGGTAAGTATTACGGTGGCCTCCAAGGACTAGTTTTTTTTTTGTGAGAACATGTATAAATGTATGTAACGTATCAATTCGTCGTAGGTGATTTCTTCACATACACGCAATTTTTAAGGGTCATTTTAAAAAGAAGGTGCTTTATGGTATGAAAATCAAAACAAGATCAGAAATCAAGAACATCTCAAAACTAGATATGTAAATAAATTTTAAAAAAGTGTCAAAACAGAGATTACCAATGTCGAAAGAGCATTGCTTTTAAAATTATTTATCGTAAAAAACATATGCTTATATTCATTTTCATACAAAGAAGTAAAATTAAATATCCACTGTCATTTAGTGTTTAAAAAAGATGAAGAAATCGTAAGCTATGGTTTTTGAAAATGATCTTAGTTAATAATATATATAGATAGATATTGTATAAAAAGACAAAAGTTACTTAATCTACGAAACTATAATATAACCACGAACGAAAACACACAATAACCTCTTCCGTGTCACCCACGATTCCGAAAAGTGTTTTTTATCTTTAGGAACCTCAGAAACCATTCTATTTTCAAGATTTAAATAAGCACTTTTAAAAACAATGTTTCTTTTGTTCCCACTGACTTTCAGAAACGTTTCCGTGCAATTTTGTAGTGTATTAATGAGCTTGATCAACCCATAATATAGTTTTTTCGGATGCTATCCACTCTCAAGTAGACATTTTCATAATCACCTAACATGTTTTACAAACAAACATGATAACAGCATTAATATTAAAACTAATATTATTTTTTTTTCTCTTCCAAGTATAAAATCAACTACGCAGATAACTAGTTGAATGTGCCAATCCCATAACGTTCTTCTATCTCACACAGGTTTCGCATACACAAAAAAGAATCAGCACCAATTTATATCAAGGTCTAACTGAATCTAAAGTTTTATTAAATTACGTGCATTATTTCTTGAGATATGACTATTACCAAAATCGTGTAAATCCTGAAAAATCCAGCATAGCAGCGCCACCTGTTGGGAGATTTATACCAAAACCTAATCAACAACAACTTATGTCAACGTCTAACTGAATTTGAAGTTTGATGAAAATCCGTGCATTAGTTATTGAGATATAGTTATCGTGATAATAATGAAAAATGTAGCATAGCTTTGCCACCTGTTGGACTATTTACATCAAAACGTAAGCAGAATCTATTTATGTCAAGGTATAAGAGAATCTGAAGTTTGATGAAATTCCTTTCATGAGTTCTTGAGATATAGCTATCCTAAAAATAATGAAAAAAGTGGTATAGCAGCACCACCTGAGGGGATATATATACCAAAACGTAATCAGGGTCTATTTATGTCATGGTCTAAACTGAATCTGAAGTTTGATGAAATTATGTGCATTAGTTCTTGAGATAGAGCTATTGCGGAAATCGCGAAAAATGCAGCATAGCAGCTCCACCTGTTGCGCGATTTTCACAGAAAACTCTATCAGCACCTTTTATCAGAGTTTTTATCAGGGTTATTTAGTTATCAGGGTTTTTAATTTATATCAGGGACTAACTGCATATAAAGTTTTATTAAATTTCGTACTTTAGTTCTTGAGATAGAGCGCCCACAAAATTTTTGTCACATAAAGACAAACAGACGGACAGACAGAGTCACAGAGTCACAGACAGACATTTTCTAAAAACAGTCAAATCGTGTTCAGAACCTTCTAAAACGTATAACTTCGTCGAAAATTTTCATGAATCCAATACTTTCCTCTTGTAAAGATAGAAGAAAGTAAAAATGTTTACTTGAGAATGGAGAGAATCCTAAAAAACTATACTCCGGTTTGAGAAAACTTATTAACACACTATAAAAATAACTCGGAAACGATTCTGAAAATCAGTGGCTGCAAAAGAGACTTTGTTTTTACAAATGCCTCTTTAAATCTCAAAAATACTTTAGTCGCGAAAGTTTCTAATGATTAAGAACGCTTTTGTGAATGATTGAGATGCGAGGGCGGAATCCTGTTTTTTTGGCTGAATCAGTAGATTATGACCCTGGATTACTATACATTTTTTTTTGTTGTTGTAGCATGCTTTACCACACTCTAAACTTTATCTGAGGACTTTTGATTCAGCCTGTATATCATTCTCTCTATCTGTCTATATACACAAGTAAATATATTACAATTTTTTATTGTATTGTATATGAAATTTTGAATTTGATAAATCTATAGAAGGGAATATTTAATATTTAACTATAATCGTGAAAGATTACATATAAAATACAATTTAATATTTCATTCAGTTTTCTTATATATTCATTGATGAATTCGTTTGCGAACCTTTATTATATTCACGAATATTTTGTTCAAAAAATACATAAATACATAATACGAATGTGTGTTTTAAAGATTAATAGAGAAATTTAAAAATAGTAAAATAAATAAAAAAATTATTCAAATTCTGAGATAACCTATTAAACGACTTCGATAATGCACAGCAAAATGCAAGTAAATTACTGAGATCGTCTTTTAATCACTAATTTCAAACAATATAATAAAATTATTCTTATGCGTAGACAATATTTAACTTTTCTAAACCAATTTGCTTCTTTATCTTATAAAGAAATATGCACGTGTTTAAAGCTTGAGTTATCTATAGATATATTTTTCTTACGTGGCGCGAAAATAAGGCTGAAGTTTTAGCTTGCCGTTTGGAAACAACCGTAGTTTCTGTAAAGGTGATTATCAGTGGTTCCTTTTATGTTCACACACCCAGAAAAAGGGATTGATTAAAACAACAAAACATGTTTTGTTGAGTACATTTTGGTTGTTCAAGCAAAATTTTTAGTTGAAGTAAAAAGTTAGTTTTGTTGCATCGAGAAAAAAATATTGTTAACACTCTTACAAAATTTTAACAAAATTTCATCAATTTTACTTGAATTAACAAAATCTGTTTTTTATTTTTTATTTTACCAGAATTTTGTAATTTTTAATTCCAGCAAAGCTTTGTTGCTTTTACAAAATTTAAATTGTTGTGTAGTAGTCATAACTCTCTCACGTAACTTGGTTTATTTGACTTATATAGCTGTATAATTAAAGGATTAACATAATTTTTGGATAATTAAAACTTTTTTAATTGGGACGGACCAAGGTAGTTTTAAAAATCCCCCTATCACATTTATTACTTTATTCTATCTTTACAAGAAGAAAGTATTGGAGTCATGAAAATTTTCAACTTCTGGTTTTCGACGGATTTTAGAAGGTCCTGAACACGATTTGACTGTTTTTAGAAAATGACTGTCTATGACTCTGTCTGTCTGTATGTGACAAAAATTTTGAGGGAGCTCTATTTCACGAACTAATGCACGGAATTTAATAAAACTTTATATTCAGTTACTTCCTGATATAAATTGGTGTTGATTACTTTTTGGCGTAAATCGCGCAACAGGTGGCGCTGCTATGATGCAATTTTCAAGATTTCTGCAATAGATTCACGATTTCTCAAGAACTGATGCACTGATTTACATCAAAATACAGATTGAGTTAGACCTTGACATAAATAGAAGCTGATTACGTTTTGGTGTAAATAGTCCAACAGGTGGCACTGCTAAGTTCCATTTTTCATGATTTTCACTATAAATAAATCTCAAGAACTAATGCACGGATTAATTTTTAATTCATTTTCGGCAGTGATTTACGCCTGTAATTCTTAAATAATAACCAGTGAATTTTTATCGTGCTTTTTTTCAAGCGTAAACCGACAGAGTGAAAAATGTCCCCAGCCGGGAATCGTACCCGGGTCCTCAGAATAGCGCTCTGAGGCCCCAGCATACGGCAACACAGTTAATTTTTAATTAATTTTCTGCAGTGAATTACGCCTGTAATCCTTGAATAATAATCAGTGAATATTTATCCTGCTTTTTACAGGCATAATTCACATAATTTATAGGCTAAAAATGACTTAAAAATTAACTATATGTTGCCGTATGCTGGACTTTGTATTTTCGTCTCATGTTTGCCGCGCAGAAATTTGCATGCTCATGCAAGGCCTGTTTACCGAATAGGCCCGGGAAGCCCGTGCTTACCCAAAGAAATACAAAGGTACCCCTAAATTTATTTTTCCGAATAACTTTTTACAAAAAAAAAAAAATAATAATAATAATTAGGGTAAAAAACGCACTTTTCTTTACGAAAATTTTATCTAAGAAGCTCGCTCTTTCTAAATTGTTGTTTACTCGAAATTTTGATGGTAAAATTTCAAATTGTTGCAGCATACCAAAATTGATTTAGTAAATAACAAAGCAATTGGTAGAGGGGGGGAAGAGTAACGTCCGGCTTTCCCTACTCTTATGTCTTAAGCGGGCCCTGTGCTCATGATGACGTTTTAACCATGTGCTGCGGTTGCAGCCGGTCCGACATATATAAGAGTGAGAAATTTCGAGTTTGGGTATCGTTCCCTCTGGCTCAGTGGTTAGAGTCACAGATCGTTATTCTGAGGACCCGGTTTCGATTTCCAGCTTGGGACATTGTTCAATCTGTAGGTTTACGCTTGGAAAAAAGTAGGATAAAAATTCGCTTGTTATTATTCAAGGATTACAGGCATAATTCACTGCTGAAAATGAATAAAAAAATAGTTAAGTTTAGAATACAAATACAAAAAAATAATTTTAAAGTAAATATTATAATTGTCTATGTAACAAAAACCTTTTGTTGTTAAAACAAAGAAAATTCTTAAAATTACTAAAAACAATTGTTCTTTAAACAAAAGTCTTTGTTGCCGAAACTGAAAAGGACTCTTAAAGTGACAGATAATTATATTTATTTTGAGAAAACTTTCAACAAAAGAATTTTGTTAATTCAAATAAAATTGAAACATTTTTACTTGAATTAACAGAACATTTTTTTTGCTGACGATACAAAATTTTTTGTTGGAATTGCAAAAAAAATCAACAATATTTTTCTTGTTGATTCAAACAAATTTTTCATTGACCCATATTTAAACGGAAAATTTTGTTGGGCCAACCAAATTTTGGTTGATTCAACAAAGCTTTTTTCTGGGTGCATGATCCATTCAGCAAATCAAAATTCAGAGCAGGAGGCTCTTTTTAAGCACAGCATGATCTTTTGGCCGAATGGTCATTGTTTCGTTTTACGGTCACGTGGTACATTCAACATATCACTTTTTGATCAAAAATTTCTTTTAGACACAGTAGAAAACGTGTTGTTTACGTTTTGTTAATTTACTAAACGTGTGAGCGATATTGTATGTTTCACGTCGAAACGTACTTTAATATTAAATTGAAAGTACTATGTTGATGATTGTTGATTTATGTTGAACTATCTTGCTATCACGTTGTGGTTTACCAAGAATTTTTCGAAATGTATTTAAATCGTGATGTACAATATTAATGGCGCAATGGACGTTTTCAAAGATGTTTTAAATTAATTGTGTTTTCAAGGTAATTTTTTGAGTTAATTATTTTACATTTAAAAAATTTGTAAATTTCAGAATGTTAAAATGATTTATGCCCATTCGAAGCACCAACTACATGCATTTTTAGGTGCGTTCATAATAATATAAATACGTAGCACCTATTGTCGTCGTCTGGTCCGTCCGTTTGTCCGCATATAACAACGCAAAAACTACCCAACCGAATGGTTTGAAATTTAAGATATATTATCTTTGCAGAATTTTGTCGAGACATTTCAAATTTTATGAAAATCGAATCAAAACTTTAGAAGATATTAATCAAAATATTTATTAAGAAATTTGAATTTTTTTAAAAAATCGGTGCTTTTTTGTCATAGGAGCTTCCGAGGTTTAATCGTCAAGCAACCGAGATATTTATTTTATTACAGAAATTAATATGCAGCCGATATAATTTATTTCACAGAATAAAAAAAGCATCAAGATCTGAATATTTATATAACTAGCTATAGTACGAACACACATCATTTGTCACGTTTGACGTACATTTTCCAACTTATTATTTGTGTTTTCAACAAAGTTTTCAATTACTTTCTTTTACATAAAAAAAAAAATTGTAAATTTCATATGTTAAAACGATTCATGATATTATTCTCATTAGAGTTGCTGCAAAAAGGGGTGAGCGAGCGAATTGGTCCCAATGTGAATTGCGACACAAATCAAGGGGGTTGGCGAACATTAGCACGTAGAGGACGGAGCGCCCTAGTTCATTATATTTATTGTATTGCTAACTAGAATTGTTTCAAAAACATTGTTTTATACTAAAAAAATTGTTTAAATCATTAACAAAATATGCTCTGATCAATAAGAAGAACTTCGATACTTTTAAATAATGAAAGTATCATACACCTGGTTTGTAATCCATCCTAAATTTTGAAAGAAACTATTATTATTCTTTTAACATTAATTACTCCTTCTCCTTCAGTGTTATTACTTATTATCAACAAAATGTGAAATACATTAAAAGTGTTTTCTTTTCAAAGAAAATGGCATTTTTCCATTTCCGTAAAGACAAACTATATAAAATATTTTAAAACAACGCATATGTATTGCAATGACACTAAATTTTGTTTTTATTTTTAATTTATTTTTAAAAACGGTTTTTATTTTAGTTTTATGAAAGGAAAACAAACAAAAAAACCCTGAAAGCAATTTTCTTAATGGACGTACTACCACTGTCATGCGATCGTAGGCGGAAAAATGGTTTTTTTTTTTTTAAACTATTATTTTCTAATATATTTAAAAGTATTGATGAGATGTAAAATATCTTAAAAATAATAAAATTTCCTTTGAAGGGTTAATTTACTTTGAAAGTACTGAAATTTTTATCTTTATTAATTAGCACATCTTTATTATCTTTCGTTCGCGCGTGTACGTTTAAGTGTTTAGTCTGTACGTATGTATGATTTCCCAATTAGTGTGTTTCAATATTATTTTTATGCAATTGTAACATTCCAAGTTTATTGTAAAACAAAAAAATGCATTAATTTACCACTACCTTTGAACTCTTTGTATTAATTGCATATAATAGCATTTTCCTGTTGAATAAATTTAAATACTAAACAGAATAATTCCTTTACTTTAGAATTATTTCTAATTATATTACGCTTTCGTACTTGAGGAATTAATTGCATAAAAGTAATTTAATTTGAATGTTAATGCGCTCTGAGCAGATTTAATTTACTAAATATTAACTCACTTGTACCCTTAATAATTCTCAAAGTTTGCTTAAACCAACAGTATTCTTTCCACTATGTACTGTGAAATTATTCGCGTTATTATTTAAGCAGAGTGTAGTTGTGAAATTAGAAATTATTACACAATTAAATGCATGTTTATATTTTTTAATAAATTTTTAATAAATTTTTGTGTAATTGAGGACAGAGAAAATTGAAAATTTCATTCGGTGCATAAATCAAGTATATATTTTATTTATGAAATAATAATATATATAAAAATAGTCAATATGATACATGTAAAAGTTAAGGCATAAATCATTTTTAAAATATGCAAATGCAAGTAAGCTTCTAAACTATAACATAACAATACAGAAAAGTAGACATCTATACTATTAAAATCCGTACGCGTATCTATATAACCTCAAAAACTCGGAAACCACAGGGCGCAGGATTATGAAATTTGGCACACGGGTTGCTGGTAGGGGGCCCATGAACGATTTGGAAAAAAAATTCGAATTTTTTAAATAGATATTTGATAGATTAAATATTAATTAAAATCCACAAAGAAATCTATCACAGCAAAAATACGACTTTTTATCTTCGGCTGGTTAGTTGTATAAAATCTCCGCAGAAGTCATTAAATAAATCAAGGTATAGGGATCATAGCAATTGCGAGTCGCGTGTTTAAAATCGATGGATCAGAGATTATATGACATGTAGACAATTAACTTAATTATTAACCGTTGCCAAATGCTAAAAATTTAATTTTAAAGGATTTTATCGACTTAATGAATGATAATTAGCTGTATTTAAGGTTTTTTTTGCATGACATATATATTAGTATGATAGAGATTATTAATACAAAAAACTTTATTTAGCAGATTATTTGTTAAATTGGCGGGGATGGGGAGGGGTGGGGGTAAACGACATTTTATTAAATATCACATTTATTTTACATGACCGCGCGCCACCTGGCGACGGCTTTTTCATTAATTGACCCTCCTTATTAATAAATGCATATCTACTGCTCTGATTTCAACAGATCTAAATACATTTTACGAGGGGTGATCCAAAAAAAAGTTTACAAGGTAAAGGAAAAAGTATTTATTAACAATAGAAACAAGATACAAATGGCAATCAAGAGACACATCTGGCCTTTACTTTTCCACATAGTCGCCAAACCTGTTTAGGCATTTGTCAGAACGTTCGACCAACTTATTTATCCCGTCTTGGTAGTAATCAGGGCCCTGCTCATTGAGCCATTTCTCGGCAGCTGTTTTCACTGCATCGTCTGAGGTGAACCGTGTTCCGGATAAGTTTCGCTTCAACGCCGGAAAAAGGAAATAGTCACTTGGAGCCAAATCGGGGCTGTATGGGGGGGGGTGATTCCAGACCTCCCACTTGAACCTTTGCAGCAATTCCTGAGTCTGGTCTCAGGGTGCTAACTCAGGTCCAACTCTGAGGCAATCTCACGCACGGTTACTCGTCGATCCCTTTGGATGATTTCTTCAACACGTGACGTGTTGATATCCGTCCTTGAAGAACTTGGACGGCCGATCGCTTCCATTTTGCGGTTTTCCACATGCTCCCTGCCCGCTTGATAAGAACGACACCATTTCGCTACTTGTTGTGTACTCATTGCTTTGTCCCCGTATACCTCAACGATTTGTCTGTGAATTTCGGATGCGGCCACATTCTTGGCCCATAAGAATCGAATTACGGCTCGCACCTCTATGCGAGACCACTTTTGTAGACATCGTGCCATTACTGTCGCTCTTAAATGTCTGCGTACTGACGCTACTTACTCGTAGAACCACTGTAGGACAACTAGCGCCATCTGTCAACCACACTGGGTGGAAATATTCGCTCCACAATTATTACGTTTCAAATGCTTCTGCTTGTAAACTTTTTTTTGATCAACCTACGTACATATGTAACATTTTTAGATAATAATTTATATAGATAATACCGGTATTTTATAATAACAGTTTTCGTAAAAAATAAATTTATGTTCCTATACCTTTCTAACAAAAGAAGAAAAACATTTTATCACAAACATCAACAAAACTTTTTATTCTATTTATTCCCTTATTCCAAAGATATCGTTTTATCGTCTGCTGCCATAGCAAAATGATAAATTAAATTTCATTAAAAAAATGCACATTAATAGAAAAATATTTGTCTAAATCGAATAGTTATTGAGCAACTCAACACTTTAACAGGGAAATTCTTATTTCTTATTTAGATATTTTAAAATTGTTTGTTGTCATTGCATGTTTATGCTAAGTTTCGTTTCATATTCGATTATTATTAAGTCTATTTGATGTGAATTTTTTACGTACTACTATTTTTTACTACGGATTTTTGGTTGTGTAAATATTGATTTTTAATAGACATAACAAATTTTTATATTCATAAACTTTAGTTTGGTTGTACTGATTTTTATTTTTATTTTTGGTTTTAGAATTAAATTCATGAACTCCTGTGTGTAGAACGGGTTAAACAGCTAGTTTGTTTCTAAAAAGTTGTCAAGTTACATAACATAATCTATACTAATATTATAAAGAAGTAACGGTTGTTTGTTTGTAGAGGTAATCTCTGGAACTACCGACCGATTTCAAAAGTGATGATGGCAAATTGATGGTGACAATCCCTGCTCCAACATAGGCTATATTTTATGTCGGTTCCCTTATCCCCTGGGGGGAGGTGGTTCAAGAGCAAAAACCGCTCTAAATTTAGAGTTAGAAACTTTAAATTTGGCATGGTAGTTACTTATAAGATGTAAATGTTTTCTAAGAAAAAATTCTAAAAATAAATCGAAATTTAAAAGGGTGAAGTGAGCGAAAAGCGTTCTAAAAATACTCTAAATTCCAAATTCTATAGAATCTCTGGAACTACTGAACCGATTTCAAACGTAATGGTGGCAAATTTATGGTAACAGTCCCCGCTCTAACATAAGCTACATTTTATGTCGGTGCCACTACCAACAGGGGGTCGCAGGAGCGAAAAACGTTCTAAAATTGCGATTTTTGTGATACTGAAGCGGCTAGAAGATTGAAATTTAGCATGGTAGTTACTTATAAGATGTAAATGCTCTCTAAGAACAGTTTAAAAAAAATGAAATTTAAAAGGATGAAATGAGCGAAAAGCGTTCTAAAAACATTCTAAATTACAATTTCTATTGAATCTGTGGTAGAAATACCCTACCAAACCTGCACTCAGAAAAAAGTTTTGTTGAATCAACAAAAATTTGGTTGACCCAACAAAACTTTTTGTTTAAATATAGGTCAATGGAAATTTTGTTAGAATCAACAAAAAAAATTTTTTTTTCGCAATTTCAAAAAAAATTTTTGAAGCATCAGCAAAAAAATATTTTGTTAATTCAAGTAAAATGGTTCAATTTTACTTGAATTTTGCTAAAACAACCAAAATGTACTCAACAAAACATGTTTTGTAGTTTTAATCAATTCCTTTTTCTGTGTGTGTTTCAAACGTAATGGTGGCGCGAAAAACGTTCTAAAATTTCGATTTTTTTATATTGAAAGACCTAGAAACATGAAATTTGGCATGGTAGTTACTTATAAGATGTAAATGCTCTCTAAGAACAAATTCTAAAAAGAATTCGAAATTTAAAAGCGTGAGATGAGCGAAACGCGTTCTAAACACATTCTAAATTTAAAAGCGTGAGATGAGCGAAACGCGTTCTAAACACATTCTAAATTACAATTTCTATGGAATATCTGGAACTACAGAACCGTTTTCAAAAGTGATAGGGGCAAATTGATGGTGACAGTCCCTGCTGTAACATATGCTATACTTTATATCGGTGTTAAAATCGGGTGCAGGAGCCAAAAACGTTCTAAATTTGCAATTTTTGTGTTACTGGAGGGGCTAAAAATTAGAAATTTGGCATGGTAGTTACTTATAAGATGTAAATGATATCTAAGAAAAAATTCTAAAAAAATTCGAAATTTAAAAGGGTGAAATGAGAGAAAATCATTCTAAAAACATTCTATTCCAATTTCTATGGAATATCTGAAACTACCGAACTGATTTTAAACGTAATGGTCGCAAATTATGGTAACAGTCTCTGCTCTGACAAAGGCTATATTTTATGTCAGTGCCACTACCCTCAGGGTGTTGCAGGAGAGAAAAACATTCTAAAATGCAATTGTTTTTATGCTGAAAGGATTAGAAACTTGAAATTTTGCAAGGTAGTTACTTATAATATATAAATGCTTTCTAAGAGAGTTTCTAAAAAATTCAAAATTTAAAAGGGTGATTTGAGAAAAAAGTGTTCTAAAAACGTTCTAAATTTCGATTTCTATGGAAACGTTCTAAATTACGTTTTTTTTCTATACTGACAGGATTAAAAACTTGAAATTGGGCATGGCCGTTACTTTTAAGATTCAAATGCTCTCTAACGATAGTTTATAAAGAAATTCAAAATTACAAAGGGTGAAATGAGTGGAAAGCTTTTCAAAGGTGTTTAAAATTACTATTTCTATGGAATTGTTAGGGATAGAAACTTGAAATTTGTTATGGCTGTTGCTTTTAAGACATAAATAGTCGCACAGAACAATTTGAAAAAAATCGAAATTTAAAAGAGTAAATTCAGCAAAAAGCATTCTAAAAACGTTCTAAATTGCGATTTCTATATAATTGTTAAAGATAGAAACATTAAGTTTGACATGGCTGTTGCTTTTAAAACTTAAGTGGTCGCACAGAAGAGTTTAAAAAAAAATTGAAATTTAAAAGTGTGAAATCGCGAAAGGAGTTCTAAAAGCGTTCTGAATTACGATTTATTTGGAATTGTTAAGGCAAGGAACTTGAAATTTCTCTTGGCTGTTACTTACGTAAATGATCACTCAGATCAGTTTACTAAAAGTGCGAAATTTAAAAGGACATGAGCAAAAGGAAAAAAAGTTCTAAAATTGGAATTTATGTGGTACAGCTGGTATAGAGGTAAAAAAGCTTCGTATCATGGTGGTTATTCTTAAACTGATCGCTAAGATCGGTTTCTAAAAAAAAATCGAAATTTAACAGGCTGAAATGAGCGGAAAACGTTATAAATTATGGTTTATTCTAAATTGTTACACTGTTAAAAATTTCATGATAAGAAAACGGTCATTTCAACGGCAGCAAACCGGCCGTGCATTTGACCGTATTTGAAAGTTACGGTTACTTAACCGTATATGAGTGTATTGTCATATGACCGTAAAATACACATGTATGGTAATTTGACCGTATTATGTATATATTGTCATATGACCGTGAGATATAAATATACGGTCATTTGACACTAATTTTAGAAAATGGTTACATGACCGTATTATGAATTTATTGGTATATGACCGTGAAATATATATGTGCGGTCATTTGACCATATTTTTAGAAAATGGTCACATGACCGTATTATGAATTTATTGGCATATGACCGTGAAATATATGTGCGGTCATTTGACCATATTTTTAGAAAATGGTCACATGACCGTATTATGAATTTATTGGCATATGACCGTGAAATATATGTACAGTCATTTGACCGTATTTTTTAAAAAAATGGTCACATAACCGTATTATGAATTTATTGGCATATGACCGTAAAATTTATATGTACAGTCATTTAACCATATTTTTAGAAAATGGTTACATAACCGTATTAGGATTTTATTGGGGCGATTCCACCGTTATGTGTGTGACTTTTAGAAAATGTTTTTTTGCAAATTGAGATAAATTTGGAAGTGAAATTGTTTAGATAATATTTTACTATTTTTATTGCTATTACAGGACACATACAGAATCATTTTTGTAGTGACATCTTTAGTCTAAAGTAATATATATATTTTTTAAATAGTAAAGTCGTTGTTACGTGTACGACTTTTCTGAGTCGCACACGTAGCAACGACTTTACCATTTATTTTTTTTAATTGTTATTACTTTAGATTAAAGGTGTCACTACAAAAATGAATTTGTATGTGCCCTGTAACAACAATAAAAAAAGTAAAACGTTATCTAAATAATTTCCCTTCCAAATTTGTCTCAATTTGCAAAAAAACACTCTCTAAAAGTCACACATGTAACGATGGAATCGCCCATTGACATATGACCGTAAAATTTAGATCTATGATCATTTTGTTGTATTATGGTTTATTTTTATATGACCATAAATATATGTGTACAGTTATTTGACTATAATTTTAGATAACAGTTACTTAACCATATTTTCTGTTTATTATTGACTTTAAAATATATATGTATGATCATTTAACAGTATTTTAAGAAATCAGTCAAAATATCATACATATATATTTTATAGTCATAAAACATTAAATTTAAAATGATATGTAATGTAATAAATGGGATATAACAAATCTGATTTCCATGCAACAAGAATATAGAAAATAAATACAAAAATGCTATTGAATTTATTTTATTCTTTAAAAATTTATATAATTTCAAATAAATTGAAGTTCTTGTATAATATAAAAAATATAAAAATTAGTCCAAAATGTTGATTATGTCTGATCAGAAGCCTATATTTATTTTTATCATATAACGATAAATTCATTATTGAACATGACCGGAGTTTCTTGATTATTTATCCATATTATAATATAGGCATTTTTTCATATTATGATATCTACATTTATAAAATAAGAAGTTCAATTTACTTAAATACAACACATATTTTTAAAGAATAAATTAAAATTAATACGACTGGCCAAAACTTTATAATTACTTCTGGCATTCTTGTTACATGGAAATTAGAAAATTTATTTTTCCCTCAACATACAGCTCTTATCTAAATTTTCAAACTTTCGATTACATGTTTAAAATTGCCACTGCCCAGCAAATAAAACTGTTGTAATTTTTTTAATATGAAAGAATAATGTTTCATTATTTTTGAGAAACATATGGAGTTTGTACAATATCATCGTATAAATCAATTATTTATGAAGTTTATAAGTGTGTACTGGTATTTTAATGAAATCAGTTATGAATAATTATATTTCAGTATAAGTTTTTAGTGGAATATGTTATAAATATTTCTGGCTGATGTAGAAAGAAAACACAAATCACCATATCTATGATTTTTTTTTTTACTTTTACATACAAATATTTAGATAAAAATGATTTCTGAATATCTACACATTTGAAAATTCACCATAGCTTTTTTGTTATTTTTTTTAACAAGTTTAACATATATGCAAAAAAAAATTCTAAATATCTGTAACTTAGTTACAAACCATTAAAAAAATTCATTTTCCATTGCAAAACAAATAGATAGATAAATTAATGAATATTATTGTGTTTCACAAATAGTCAAAACAATTAAAATGTACAAATATATTTATTATAATAAATGAATTACATTAATACAATACATTACATTATAATGTTTCTGTATACAAATGTGTTCATACACAGTAATTGATTTTATTTTCTGTAGATAGGGTCATGTTACAGTATTATCCATAACTGATTTGCAGTAGTTTGTTCCACACACAGAGTTGATCAACGTTAGGTACCTTAAAGAAAAAGTTAAATGCATTCAACTTAGATATAACATAATAATAACACTTGGATATGCATTCAAATAAAAGAAAATACAAAAGTGACTTATAGAAAAAGTTTCATAAAATCATCTTAAGCTAATAAGTTAAAACAAAAATGGAAAAATCAGAGAGCTGACAAATAGAAACCACAAGCACATTCATTAATACATTCTTTTGAAGGGTACATTCTTGCAACAAAGAACTGCATACTTGTATTTCATCACTGTTTATATAACTTTTCCAGAATTGTCTGAATCATTATAATGATTTGTGTTTCGATCACTCTATCTTACAAAGGGATTTATTTAAGTTGTATGTCATCACCCTGTTCAATAGAACTTAGGCAACAAGTCAGAGATGTGGTTAAGGCCTTTGAACCCCATGTAAACCTGTTTTGGGATACCTATTGGCCCACGTTCTTTGTTAATAAGTAAAAATGTGATGTGTGCATTGTTTCAGCATGTCTGGTATCAAAGTACTTGGAAATAAATGCTATTAACTGAATGGACTGGTCAGCTAATACCAGACTCAATGCAATTGAGTATGTATCGGTCAAAAAGTATATCATATTAACTGCCCCTGACTGTCAAAAATATGCAATAGCAATGAGATACAATTTTGTTTACAACTTTGAGAAAAGATTTTTTTTTTTTTTTTTTTTTTTTTTAATTATTGATCAAATTTTTCTAATAAAATGTGGCCTATTTTATTAACCATACAGAGATTTGTTTTCTAACTCTTTCAAGGATAGTGGGATATTTGTTATTTCACCTAGTTTTAATCACGATTTGTACCAGAATTTTTGAAAAATGTTTACTTTTATAAACCTTGGTGAAAAAAAAACTGTAAAATTGCATTTTCATATTTTCAAATAAATTTTTTTAAAAATTCTGGTGTGAATTCAATATTACAAAAACACAATTACTGTACCTTAAAGAGTTAAAATAAGAAACTTTAAGAAAATTCTTTAAGATCCCCCCCCCCCTCCCAAAATAACCCTAATTTTGCTTGGATCCACATCTGATTTATATAAATAGTTTTTAAAAACACTAGGATTTAAAAAATAAAAAAAAACAGTTTATCATCAGTGGTTTTTTTACATATACTGATGCACAGGTCGTGACAAATTTGATCGCTGCTGGCGACCAAGTTTTTTAATCGGACGGGGTTTTGTTTGTACAAAATTGACTTAAAAAATGAGCACAAACAGCATTTTTTCTCTCCTCCACCCCTATTTGTGCATGACAAACAGTGATCTTTCTCTTCTCTTGTATATCTAGTGGAAGAACCAAGTTTAAAAGGCATTTTCCATTTCATTCACAGAACACGTCTTTTTTTTCTACCTCAGCCAGCTAGCATGCCATGTGATTATAATCTGGGGCGACAGAGCAGATTTCAATAAAACAATAAGAAATTATGTCAATCTAGCGTTTGTAGCATCTAAAATTGGATACAATGCTCAAGGTTTTTTTTTTTTTTTAAGTTTCAAATCAGATTTCTGTGTGCAGAATTAAAACAAGTTAATGTATCACATATTCATTTTAAAGAAAAATAACATATAAGTGATTCTAAGTAATTCATTTGAAGTAAATTTAAAAAACGTAATTAAAATTTCAAGAAATAACTTATTTTAATAAAATTAATAATGCACCCCTCATCAGATATAGATTTTGTAGCACGCAACTATCCAGGAAATTCATGCATTTGGCAATCAGCATTCCCTGAACATGCCTGTTAATTCAGCCTTTACCGTATTTCCTTTTGACATGTTTAATTAGAAAACTTATTTTATATTACCTTTCTAAATTACGTACTGTTCTAAACTATGTAACTAATAATTCTAAACTATGGTTGCTATTATTTTTTTCTTAATTAATTCATAAAAAACTTATGTTTTTTTTAAACTCAATGATGGAGGATAGGGGGTAGGGAGTAAATATTTTTTACTAGCGTCTAGAAGTTTTTGCTGGCTACCAGATTTTATCAAATTTGTAAAGCCCAGCTCATGCATTCACGCATGCATATACATATATATATAGCGAGAGATAGCCAGCAAAAAAATCGTAGTTGCCATTAAAAAATGTTGTTGCTCCCTCTCCCCTCCTCCATAAAAACATAGTAATATAAAATAGGAAACTATGCAAACACAAGTATTACCACAAACATTTTCTACAAAAATGTGCTGAATCTGTGACACCACAAAATATGAATAAATTTACTTTATAAATTTTGATAGGTAAATAGATAAAAGAAAAAAAAATATTTTTTTGCAATCTGCATTTGCTTGTTTTATTATATTATCTGACTCTGATTAAAATACATTAGAAAAGGGGTTATATTTAGCCTAAAATTCTTATCATAGCAGAAATTCTCTCTGATTTACTAACTTAAAAATGTACATCCTAATTGATTTAGATATTTCTTAATAGTTAAAGGCATGCATTAATCTTTTAATGATTATTAGCACAAAAATCCTCTATTTTTAATTTAACAATTTAATTTTAAAATGCAAAATTGGATTTAAAAAATAAAAATCATGGATTTATGCCCCCCCCCCCCCACACACACACACACTCTTAAAATGTGCAATATATTTCTGGTAAACCATAATCAGAACATATCTTGACCTATATTTTAAATATAATATTGTTTTATAAAAAACATTTGATTAAAATCAAAAGATATTTCTAAAAAAATCAATTAACACATTGACGGACAGTAGGAACAAGTGAAGTTCGAAAATTGACACTATATGTTTTTGTAATTTTTAGAATATTAGAAGTATAGTTTTCCTCTTTCTGCTTAAATAAACTTAATTTTGATTAATTCAGCACCTTTAATTAGGTTGTACTACTCCCTTCACAACCACGTCAGGGTGGCTAGTGGTCAGGGAAAAATACAGTAAAAAAAAAGTGATAAACACCAGTATATTCTTATAGAAAAATTTATGTTGATTATTCAGTATGGCTTTGAAAAGACGCCTTCTTTTTTATTGAGAAAACACTTCATCACTTTACCCATCAAAATACATTTGCAATCGTTTTTAGAACAGATAACATTTTTATTTCCTTCTCATATTCAATTCATTTACATTTCAATCTCTCGTAAATCTTAAAATCTAACTACCCTTAGCCCCTCCTCTTTTCTCTCTTCTAATGGACATGAAGCGCCATCTATCGCCTTCCCCAGGCCCTATTCTTTCCTTATGGCTATTCTAGCCCATATCCTAAAATTCGCTAGTCACTTTTTAAACATCTGGCGTGAATTTCACCAACTGATGAAGGCAAATAGCCAACAAAAAGTGAACAAAATAATTAAATGGTGAATGCACAAAGCACACCTGCCAAAGAAAGTTAATGGGGAAAAAACAGTGTCAAATCAAGTGAATACAGCCTCATAGATACATGACGGACTAACGGCCACGGAACAAGCCCCACTCCATTAGTGCGACAAGTTTCTCAAACAACAAATCAACAAGTTGCACAAAATTCAAAAGCAGTGATAACAGCCATTAGGATTCAATGGACTGATCGCAAAAAGCGTATTCACGAAGGGAAAAAAAAATCAAAATCCCCAATGCTTGGGTGAGATAAAGTGACAAAGACAACAAAAATGAGTGTGCAACATCCAGAAATGTGACAACCACCAGTAACAGAAGTTACAATGTGACAACCACCAGTAACAAAAGTTACAATGTGACAACCACCAGTAACAAAAGTTACAATGTGACAACCACCAGTAACAAAAGTTACAATGTGACAACCACCAGTAACAAAAGTTACAATGTGACAACCACCAGTAACAAATGTTACAACGTGACAAAACCCACGATAGTGACATAATAACCAGTGAAACTCTCGAAAGAAGACCAAGATTCAAAATGTGAAAAACAGCTCTAGCACAAGCTAGAGGTAAAAATATATCAAGAAAGAGACAAAAAACCAATGAATGATAGACAAAAAACAACCCACAACAGGGGCGAGCCTATAAAAACGCCAAAAAGCCTTGACAGAGACAAATACAACAAGAAGGGAAATCAGCCCATAAAAGAGGCGATAAACACTACAGCGACAACCCACCATGAACGTGACAAGCCAACAGACATGGTAAATATGTAAATCTATGTACGCTAATGGCACCTGGTGCATGTAAAATCCGTCGTGGGTGCAAAGCCCTCCAAGTTACCTGTGAATAATACCTCTGGGGGTGCCTAGTCAGGTGAGGGTCTCGTCACCTGATCAAGGTTCTAAATTACGAGACCTATTAAATCTGTCAATTCAACAAAGTTAAACAGAAACCTTGAACCGGCAAACAAAGATAACGGTAGCAAATCACAAGAGAGCAAGCACAGCAGCGATGTGAACAAATCAATAGTCAGGTGGATCACAGCCATGCTGTGATCAGGCGATTTCCGCCCCGCACCCAGGTACTAACCCGTTAAGCTAGGCATTCATGCCGGGCAGGTAGGGGCCTGGTTAGCGGTATGTAAAAAAAAAAAACATCTGGCGCCATCTCTCGCAGTTCATGCGCATTACTTTCTATTCCTATACGCGATTTCGCTTATTATTTTCTATTCTCATTAAAAACCTTCTCTCAATACTTTAAACTTTAATTTAACACATTTTTTATATATTAATGTATTTAAACACATTTGTTAAAGGCTCTCTCAGGATAAGATACACGAAAACTCATATATTGGATGTAGTTTTTCGCAAACATGGAAATCCATTAAAGCATTATTCTGTTCACCTGTTCAATTTGAATTTTTCTATAAGAATATATTGGTAATTATCATTTTTTTTACTGTATTTTTTCCTGACCACTAGCCACCCTGCACGTGCATACTGAAGCTGCAACTCGTATAACAGGTGGAAAACGAACTTCAACCTAAAAAATTGTTTCCAAAACATGACACTGGGCTTCTACTTGTATGCCGGTAAATGCACATTTGTGTTGCTATAGCCGTAGTGTCTAAAATCGACCGTTTCGTTTTGGGCGGCTATAGCCGTCATGCCACATTGTGAAATTCGCTTTGGCGGCTATAGCCGCAAGTGTCCGTCAACGTGTTGAAATCAAGCTTATTTAAT
This sequence comes from Maratus michaelseni, assembly GCA_963931845.1. Classification (NCBI taxonomy): domain Eukaryota; kingdom Metazoa; phylum Arthropoda; class Arachnida; order Araneae; family Salticidae; genus Maratus; species Maratus michaelseni. The sequence continues at coordinate 452,467,877 of OZ007588.1, forward strand.
TTAAATTTCAAATCATGTTACTAAACACACAATCACAATGTAACCTTTAAGCAAAATTTCAAGGGGCTAATAATAAGGGAGGGGGAGAATGTTACAAATTGGCAACACTATAGATTAGGTAAAATAAAATGTACGTTATATTGCGAAATTATTTACTCATTCTGATGCCCTCCAGCAGAGACAGAGGCATTTCTCTGGGGAAGGAAAACAATACTAAAGAGCTATGAAGATTGTAATTCTAATTGTAAAATTGTTATTCTAAATATCTTATTCCAAATTGCACTAGGAATTTATAAATTAAAAATTATTTTAATAACTCAAACTGTTAAAAGTCCTATGAGGAGCTAAGCTGTTTGCATTAAAATTAGTCTAACTTTTACTTTTCTCCTGTCCCTCTTGACATGTTCCCACGCATTTGTGGTAATTTTACCACATTCAGGTTCCGTATAGCGCAGTTTATTTTTTGTTTTCCCTTCTCTCTCCTTTTATTTATTTATTTTTTATTTGCCTGGCAGACTTTAATCATAGTTTTCCTTTTTGTTTAAAAATTATTATTTGATTAAGTTATCCTATTTAGCCCATCGGCTTCAAAACGTTTATTTAGTATTCTTTATTTTCAATTTCGTCTTTGTGACGTCAGGTTGATTTCATTTCATTTTTAACAAATCAGATTCATATTTTTTTTTCCGTTTGTTTTAAATTTTAATTATACCCTCCAATTGGCATATATTTAGCCCTATGTTGGCATTCCGTTATTTTTATGTTTTTCATCTTGTCAATGAAGTTTCGATGCCTGTAGTGGCAGTTGTCACTGTTTGGCGAGTTTTTCCATGTTACGGCAACCCTATCCTTTCGCCAGTGACAGGTTCGCTTCTTTTTTTTTATTTTTTATTTTTCGGAGTTCTTTTCTTCGGTTGTTGTTGGAGATGGAGTGTATTATAAAATACGTAATTTTGTGTTTCATAGATGCATCATATACATATTAGATTATCTTATGTCAGCTTGTACATTATAATAAGTATGATGTGGTCCTCTACCTGGTTAATTTTTGTCTTTTTTCGTCGAATTTTCAAGGAAAACAATTCTTAAATTCCTCGACCTCCCACTTATCATCTTATGAAAATAAATGATTGATAATTCAAGATATAGTGGTCCAGTTGAAGTGGATATAGCCAAACTAATATTGGCATATCATGTTAAAATTATAACAATTTGTAATAGTCAAATAGAAGCAAGATTATTGATAAGTATAATTTTTTTTGTTCTCATTTGATGTCACATAGAATTGATATATATTTTTTACGAGTTAAATTTGTTTCCGAATAAAGCAAATTGGTGTATTATATATAAAAAATATATTTTACTTAACCTTTTATTGTTATTCAGTGAACATATTTTTGAGGATAAAATATATCTATTTTCGTCAAAAGAAAAATAAACTGTTCCTATAGTTAATTAAGTCTCCCTTTTTTTTAATGTAATTTTGTTGTTATTTTGTGGATAAAAATTAAAAAATATATTAATCATCTAAGTTATTTTTGGGCATAGAATCCTCTGAAGAAACAAAAATAGAAAATATATTCTGTGTGCTCAAATAATTAAAGATATATGTTCTTAAAAAAAAATAAAGAACAGATACCTGGGTATACTAGAACATTATGAATTATAATGTAGCTCACCTTTATTCTTTGAACCAAAAAAAAAAGAATTTAATTAAATCACAACACTTGGTGCCTTGGCCACTTTCTTTAGAGGATTTATTATTATTATTATTTGTGTGCAAATACTGAAGAATTTTTTTTTTTTTTTTTAAATGAAAACGAAAGTTGTTCTCATTGATGATGGAACATGGATTATTTTCCATTTCAAGATCATTTTACATTTTTTTTTGTGTGCATGGCTTCTTTTTAAGAAAAATGTTCTCCCAATATTTTTTTTAGAGAAAATTTGTTTATTTAGGCTGTGCTCCTGAATATAGTTGTGTTCTTAATAAATATACATATAACCGGTATTAATCTAAGTTAAAAAAAAAAAAAAAAAAAAAAAAAAAATCTGAGTGTTTTATCTATATTTCTGTTTTAATTCACAAACTTTTTGCAACATGTCGAAATCCAAGAACACTATTAGTCTGAATATTCAACCATTTGATGGTAATCCATCTACTGTCGAATTTTTTTTCGACCAGCTTGAAGACATTCAACAGCTAAACAATTATAGCGAAAAAGAAATGCTAGCACTGTTTAAAACGAAACTCCTTGGCCCTGCTCTTCATTTTTATTTGGATTCACAATTTAATACTCAAACTAAAAAATTAGCAGACATAAAAACTGAATTTATCCAGTTTTTCGCTTCAAAGGAGAACAAAAATTTGGCCTTTCGTTCATTAGATAAGATGAAATTGGAACATAATGAATCAGTTAGAAATTTCTCATACCGATTAAACAAGAATCTAAAGTTACCTCATCCAACAGTTGATGATGCTTCGCTCCAAATTTTGAAATTCACATATTTTATGAATGCTTTACCCAAAAATATTCACGTAAAATTATTAGAGGAAGGTATTTCTGACTTTACGAATGTTCTTTCAAGAGCTGAACAATTACAAAATATTTACAACTTCACTGAATCACCAACCACCCCTGCTCCTGTCACTTTACCTGTATATAATATGGAACATTCAAATAATTCGTTCCCTAATCCTGGTGCATCTGATTATAAACATTCTGAAACTAAAAATAAACGAAAGTCATTTTGTGATAGAAATTTCTCTTCCTATGGCAAACATCATCCAAAACAAAATGTTAACCAAATTACGTTTAAAAAACAATTCTATAAAAGAAATCTTCGTAATTCATTTCGTCATAGGACTGTAAACCAATGTGCTTTTTGTGGACGCCAGGGGCACTTAATGAAAACATGCTTTGAATTTAAAAATTTTGTTCAAAATATGAACCAAGCTAACTCTCATAATGGTGTTAACATGCTTCAAAATACTGCTAATGAATACCAAGCTAATCAACAAAATACTCATGAATATAATGATGGATTTTCTAAAGATAAGAGTTTAAACTAATGCTGGAGGCAGATCTATCTGGCACTCTGTCCTCCAATACTTCACATTTGCCAGAAAATACCTCAAAAACTCAATTATATAGAGTTACTTCTCAAGGAATTTTATCTTCTGAGAGTATACTTAAAAATGACCAATGTTTACCAAAAAATGGTATGCTCAAAGATGCAGAATCACAGACTATTTTTCAAAATGAAAATACTTATGATTATATTACGAATTCTGGCAATTGTTCTCAAGTCGATAACGCAAATACTTTAGTTGCTGAATCCCAAAATGATAGTGATGCCATTGAAAACTATGTAATTTATAGCACATTTATTACAATGACTCTCTTCCTTGTATTACCTTAAATGTACAACATCATAATGTTATTTCTTTGTTAGACACTGGGTCTATTATTTCTTTAATTGATCAACAACATTTCAATATGTTAAAACCCACTATAAAATATAAATTTCTCTCTCGAAAAGTATCTATTTCGACCATAAACTCCCAAGTTGAATTTTTTGGATGTATTCGTTTGTCTTTCAAAATAGACAAATTGTTTTTCAATCATGTATTTTATATTACTAACATACGTAATAGAAATTTTGATATCATTTTGGGTTATGATTTTATTTGTAAATATGGTATTTCCATAACACCATCCTTTAATTCCATTCTACTGAAAGAAATTCTTGTTCCGTTAGTAAACAAACACCAGATATCCAATGATTCTCATATGGATCAGGCACAAGTATTTATGTGTCAAAAAAATGACGTTCCTAATACCTCTACTTGTACTATGGACCCTCAAAGTATAAATATGTCTGCACCAGTAAATAATTTTAGTGAACATCAGCAAACAAAAATTGACAGCTCTGGGATTGTTCATGAAAGTTCAAATTACCCCCAAAATGAGTTAAAAATTTCAAACTTTCATAAAGTAACTATTCCAGCCAACACATGCATGTACATGCAAGCTCAATATTCTTCACAACCTGAGGAACATTTCATGTTTATTCCAACACTAAATAACCGTAATATTGTATTTATGGAATCTCTCCATTCCTTATCAGCCATAAAAAAAAAAATTCTTTTCTGATTGTAGTACAAAATATTTCAAACAAACCATTTCACCTCAACAAAGGAACTGTCTTGGGTGTATATGAAAATATTGATGAAAAAGATATTCAGCCTTACGATTTTAATGATGAAGCTGATGAAATGTGCAATTTAATCCAACCATCAGAAGACATTATAAAAATGAGAATAAATGATTTAAGTCCTACAGACTTTAAATTAGAACATCTTGATAGCAAACAAAAAGAGACTCTATTGTCCTTGCTATGTGGAAAAGCCCAAGCATTTTCGAAGTCTCTGCGTACTCTTGGTCATACTGACCTAGTCATTCCACAAATAAGTCTACTTAATTCGCATCCTATAAAATCTCTTCCATTTCCGGTGCCACAAGCATTAGAGGAAGAAGCCTTAAAACAGATTAATGAGATGTTAGAAGCTGATATCATTGAGCGTTCCAATTCATCTTGGGCATGTCCCATGTTATTGGTTAAAAAAAAGTCAGATCCATCAAAGCCTCAAAAATATAGACTCGCCTTAGACCTCCGTCTACTAAATGCTGTAATTATTCCATCTACCTATCCTTTACCTAAAATTCCAAATTTACTAGTTCAATTGTCTAAAAAGAATTTTTTTACAACGCTGGATCTCCCTTCTGCATATTGGCAAATAGCTATGCCCAAAGAGCTACAAGATAAAATGTCGTTCACAACTCCATTTGGCGTTTTTACCTATAAGCGATTAATGTTTGGTTTACGCACAGCAGCGTCTACATTCCAGCAACTTATTGACACGATAATTCAATTATCTGGTGTAGATGCTTATGCTTATCAAGACGATATTATTGTTGGAGCCAACTCATTTGAAGAAATGATCCATAATTTAAAATTACTTCTTGATACATTCATCAAATACAACATAACATTATCACCTGAGAAATGCTCATTTTTTCATACCAGCATAGACTTTTTAGGTTTTCACATTCAAGAGCATAAAATTTTTCCTATTTCCAGCAACATAATAAAAATTACATATTTTCCTCATCCCAAAACCAAGCGACAAGTTAAAGCTTTCATTGGTGTATGTTCATTTTATCGATCACTTATTCCATACTTTGCAGATCTAATTAGCCCTCTACTCGAGTTAACAAAGCCAAAAACTAAGTTCAGTTGGCAATCTGTACATGAAAATGCCTTTCAAACACTACAATCATTATTTTTTAAGAAGCCCGTGTTAAATCTACCTAATTGGGATAAAGAATTTATTGTTAATACCGATGCTTCACAAACTGCGATTTCAGCTGTCCTCATGCAGGAACAAGATAATTTAAGGGTACCTATTTCATATTTTTCAAAGGCTTTGTCTGATGCTGAAAAAAAATTCCCTGCCATAAAGTTGGAATTGTATGCATTATACAAGGGTATCACCTCATTCAAGTATTACCTTTTTGGAAGACATTTTCTCGTTCTATCTGATGCTAAACCACTTGACAACTACAAAAGTTCTTCTTCTCCTGCAGAAGTCACGACCAGATGGCTCATGGAGCTCTCTCAATTTTCTTTTTCGTTTGCTCATATACCAGGCAAAGAAAATGTATTAGCGGACTTTCTTAGCAGAACTGCTCAACCACCTACACAGGACTTGACATCTAATCCTGAAATTATAAATTCTGAAGAAGTTCTACCAGTAACGATGAATATAAATGATCTACACGATGAAATAGATGGTCAACTTCAATCAATCAAATCACTAGTAGAATCACATCCCACAAAGCTGGATAAAGTACCACAGCAACATGAAGATAAGTGCCAAATTAATTGCTTGTCACAGACAAACTCATCTACTCAAGATCCATTATTAGAAATTTCAGATGCAACAATAGCAAGTGAACAAACCAAAGATTCAAATTTAAATAAAATAATACTTGATTTACAACAAAATATTAATCTCCAGAAACACAAGGGTTATTATCTCAATCCAAATAACAATATTCTTTGCTACAATAATTTTTTTGCCTGCTGAAGAAATTGATCTGCATCGTGCTGTCTTACCCACCTCATTGATTCCCAAAGCACTTACCATTGCTCATATTACTCATCCAGGAATAAACAAAACCTTACAGAACCTCCGAAAACGTTTCACATGGAAAACAATCATTGCTGATACTCAGAATTATATTAATTCATGTGAACTATGTCTTATTCACAAAAATCGCAAGAAGAAAATTGCTCCATTTATGGCTGCTCCTGTTCCAACTGCTCCAAATCAAAAAATATCATTAGATATTGTTGGTCCTCTCAGTAATCACTCAAATGTCCTAACAATAATTGACCACTGTTCTCGTCATCTAGAATTGGCTACTCTTAATAATATCTCTGCTCCAACTGTGACCAATGTTCTTTTAAACTACATTGCTACCCATGGTAGACCTGATATAGTATTGACAGACAAAGGATCCCAGTTTACTAGTGACATATTCTCGTTTTTTAATAAAACATTAGGTATCAAGCTGAATCACATCACAGTTGCCCACCCAGCCGCAAATGGCCTTTCAGAGAGGGTGAATTCTCAAATCAAATCATTACTGAATACTATGACTTCACAAGGTTTTGACACCAAAACTGCTGCCAAGATACATCAATCAATATACAATGCTACAGTACATCCTGCCACCAAATTCACTCCTAATCTTATTCACTTTGGGCGTGAAATTAATGATGTTTACATGAATTATAAAGGCCACCCCTCTTGGAAAATTCTTGACACCGCCCATGACATCTACAAATTAACAGATCTCTTGGATAAAATTTATTATCAATCCTATCTCCATAATGAAACAAATCGTCAGAAAGTCTATGAAAAGTCGAGACAACAGCACAAATTTTCAGATATAAAAGTCAATGACACAGTATTCATTACACTCCCTAATGTATTCAAGAAAAAGCCTCAAGGTCCATTCATAGTGCAAAAGATAATTTCACCTGTTTTACTGCAAATTGTGTCACAAAAAGACAGCCGTTCCTCACCTATCCTTATACATACCAACCGAGTAATAAAATTACATCCTAGAGCTCCTAAACTACAAGATACCACACAAGCAATTCCACAAACTGTCAGTAACAATAATAATCAAGCTGCAACTACATCTCAAAATTTCTCTTCTACCAATCAACAGTCCAGCTCATCTTATGCTCTACGAGCTAAGCGACCAAAATTTGTGCCACACAGTGATGAATTCCAGTACTATTAACCCTTTTTTTTTTCTCTTTCAGCTGTTGTCCAGTCATGCCTGCTGATAGTGTTTAATCGCGCGCCTTGAACACTATCGAACTGATAAGAACTTAAGAACTCTTTTTTTTCTGCTGGTCAGAAAGTCTTTTTTTTTTACTCCTCTTATCACAGACATGTGGACTACCTGCTGTATAAGTATTCCTTTTTTTTCCTTTTAATAATTATCCATCAATAGCCCACTTGACTGTATATTATCAAGCTCTGCATTTTGCACTTTTTGAATAATACATTTGTAACTTTTCTTCTTTTTGAAATATATAATTCATATTTAAAATATGTTTAAGCTAAAATTGTAATAACAATACAATAGCATTTTGATTTATTGCATTTCTTTACATAATGTTGCTTGCTATAGGTCACCATCAAAATATATAATACATGTTACTATTTAACTCTTGCAATATTCTCATAGTTATTCTGTTTAAAAAAAAAAATTAAAAAAAAGTCTGGGTGAATTATTTTGTTAAAAATTATTTAACAATATCATTTTGTCACCTATTGTAATTTACATGGTTTTCTCAAGTGGATCATGTTACTAGTGGAATTGTGAAAGCACAACTTAATGGTACATTATGTATGGTATGTACATAATTTTATTGCTTTCTTTTGTATATATGTATATTATATTATGACCTGAATGACATTTAATTAAAAAGTCCTAGGCAAATGTTGTATTATGAATAAGGTCTGTTTAGTACCTTGCCAATTCTGTTAGATTGTTTTTTCTCTAGAGTGGGCACTCATTCAAAAACTTTTTGAAAATGATTAACCATACTATTTTATAAATAGTTATAACTTTTGTATTGTTTGAATGCGTATTTTACTTTTGTTTATATTTTTGCATTGATAATGTGTATTGTGAAATTAGGTTATTACATCTCACTTTGGATTTTTTTGTAATAACTATTAACTACATCTTCATAAAAATGTGTTGGTAAAAGTTGAGTTTTTGTTATTGTATTAAGTTTATAGTTATGAGTTTTATATAGTGTTTGCATAGACAGAAATGAACGAGCATAAGTTGGTTTTACTTGACATAGTTATGTAATTGTAAAAGCAAATATTGTTTCTGTCAACATGTTACATAATTTATGACTTATAAAATTGGGTACAATTACTTTTTTCTTTTTCTCATTATGATATTTATATGTTATGATACAGGATATATACAAATATGTTGTGGTATGTTATTTTCTTGATATTTTATGCTGTATTTGGACTCCATCATTCATTCTGCCCCTATTCTTCTCTGGCTCTTTAAAAAAAAAATGGCTTGTGCAAGTGCTTTTAGTGCCTCGCACTTCCCCTTCTCCATTTTTTTTTGTGGAGGTGTGGGTGAGTGTGGTAATTTTACCACATTCAGGTTCCGTATAGCGCAGTTTATTTTTTGTTTTTCCTTCTCTCTCCTTTTATTTATTTATTTTTTATTTGCCTGGCAGACTTTAATCATAGTTTTCCTTTTTGTTTAAAAATTATTATTTGATTAAGTTATCCTATTTAGCCCATCGGCTTCAAAACGTTTATTTAGTATTCTTTATTTTCAATTTCGTCTTTGTGACGTCAGGTTGATTTCATTTCATTTTTAACAAATCAGATTCATATTTTTTTTTCCCGTTTGTTTTAAATTTTAATTATACCCTCCCTTTGGCATATATTTAGCCCTATGTTGGCATTCCGTTATTTTTATGTTTTTCATCTTGTCAATGAAGTTTCGATGCCTGTAGTGGCAGTTGTCACTGTTTGGCGAGTTTTTCCATGTTACGGAAACCCTATCCTTTCGCCAGTGACAGGTTCGCTTCTTTTTTTTTTTTTTTTTTTTTTTTTTCGGAGTTCTTTCTTCGGTTGTTGTTGGAGATGGAGTGTATTATAAAATACGTAATTTTGTGTGTCATAGATGCATCATATACATATTAGATTATCTTATGTCAGCTTGTACATTATAATAAGTATGATGTGGTCCTCTACCTGGTTAATTTTTGTCTTTTTTCGTCGAATTTTCAAGGAAAACAATTCTTAAATTCCTCGACCTCCCACTTATCATCTTATGAAAATAAATGATTGATAATTCAAGATATAGTGGTCCAGTTGAAGTGGATATAGCCAAACTAATATTGGCATATTATGTTAAAATTATCACAATTTGTAATAGTCAAATAGAAGCAAGATTATTGATAAGTATAATTTTTTTTGTTCTCATTTGATGTCACATAGAGTTGATATATATTTTTTACGAGTTAAATTTGTTTCCGAATAAAGCAAATTGGTGTATTATATATAAAAAATATATTTTACTTAACCTTTTATTGTTATTCAGTGAACATATTTTTGAGGATAAAATATATCTATTTTCGTCAAAAGAAAAATAAACTGTTCCTATAGTTAATTAAGTCTCCCTTTTTTTTAATGTAATTTTGTTGTTATTTTGTGGATAAAAATTAAAAAATATATTAATCATCTAAGTTATTTTTTGAGCATAGAATCCTCTGAAGAAACAAAAATAGAAAATATATTCTGTGTGCTCAAATAATTAAAGATATATGTTCTTAAAAAAAAATAAAGAACAGATACCTGGGTATACTAGAACATTATGAATTATAATGTAGCTCACCTTTATTCTTTGAACCAAAAAAAAAAAAGAATTTAATTAAATCACAACAGCATTAATAAAAAATAAAAGAAATAATATATAAAAAGTGTGACAGTTTACAAATAACATACATATTAATTACTTTTTAAATGTACGTAAATAATTTAAAGCTACTTTAAGTGACTATTTAAAAGAACAAAATGTATTTTAAATTCTTGCAACTTTACAAAGTATAACAGAATCAAGATAATCAATAAGTATGAATAACTCTACACAAAATTAATTTAAAATTTAAAAATATTTTAAGCAAACATACCAAAATTCTTCTGATGAAAATTTTGTTAGTACAGTTGGTAGATGTTTCAAATCAAGTATAAGTTGAAGTCCACACACAAACTTTCATTTGAGCTGCTGCTAATATATTCACAATTTAACATCTGAAAACAAATAAATGGGCAACTGGATTAACTATCTTGCTTATCTTTATTTTCTTAACATTTCAATATTCTGAATTTATACAGTTAATTATTTTAAAACAATTTACAGTACTTTTCAGTTAGCTGGGCGCCAGTGATATATTTACATTTATATTTACACACATATATCTACCACATACATATATATATATAAATATATGTGTGTGTGTATATATATATATATGTGTGTGTGTATGTGTGTGGGTTGGGTTGATTATTGACGGCCAATTATCTACACATGGGATATAGGCCCGGGGGGAGTGCCCTCCGTGGGGGTCTTTCTAAGGGAACCTAACCCGTATTTACGCATGGATAAATCCACGGCTCGAAGAAAACCACGAAAACTCCGAACGATTAGGCCGACGGGCGCGATTGGGATCGAACCCAGCACCTCCCGTTTACCAGCTTCGAGAGCACAACCTCGCAGCCACTGGTGGGGCGTGTGTATGTGTGTGTGTATACATATATCACAGGCACCCGGTTAAGCGAAAAATACCCAATTTATTATTTGTTCAACAATTCATAAGTTCACAAATTCTTTTCTAATTCATAAATATAAGAGCAGTGAATAAATATAAAATGTTTAAAGTAATAGAGGAAAAATAGTACTAAAATGTTTTGAATTATATATTAAAAAGAAAATTACACTTATTTTAACATTAATACCTGATAGTGAAATTCAAACAGATTTTAATTAGATTCTTTAGTATATATAAAGTGCTATAATATATTTAGCTAAATTTATGACCCATTTTTGGGCCATTTCATAGAAAAGTATGAAGCTTCAAAGCTCCCTCCATTAGAATAAAGGAAAAAATGAAAAGTAATGAATACAATTTTTACTGATTCAATTATTGCTAATTTATGCTTCAAAACCATAAAGAAAAAATAATCTATATAAAAACTTTTACTTAATACATTAAAATATATTAATTTTAACACAATTATTCTAATTTGTTAATAAATCATACAAGTTATAATTTTCCAACTGACTGAAAAAGTGTCTGGAAACTTTTTCACTCAGTTGGAAAACTATAACTTGTAGGGTTTATTAATTGTGTTAAAATTAATACAGTAGACTCCCTCAAATACGAAACCCTAAAATCTACAAATTCCTAAAATCGGCACATCGTTTCAGATGTAAACAATGAAACTTACAGTTAAGATGTAAGTGAAAAATTTAAGTTTTTTTACATCATTCTGTACACATATTAATATGGAATTCTGATTAACAGGATTGAACTCATGTTTTCTCCTGAATGAAGTATAAATCTATTTCTGAAAAATTTCAAGATATCGCTGATATCAGTGGCGATAACTTTCTTTTTACCAAATACATTTATATATTCATCAATAGTGATGCAACGAATAATGGTTTGGCCGAATAACCGAATACCGATTATTCGGCCTAGCTATAGCCGGATATTCGGCTTATTCGGCCGCCGAATAATGAACTCATTTTTGTCTAAAAACAAAATATAGTATGCACTATATACACAATTCTTGTATATTTCACAATTAAAATGCATTATTTTCTTTTTAAAAATTATTTATATGCAAATTTTTAATTTTTTTTAAAGCATTATTTTATTCTGAAAAAATATTCGGCTATGTTCGGCCTAAATATTGCCTCAGTAATATAATTCGACCGTCCAAAAAAATTCTTAGCAAAAGTTCCTCATTGGGTACTGTCTAGTTACATTTTAATAGATATTATGTATATATGTTGTTACATTTTAAAATAATGACAAAATTTTAAAGATACTAGAAAACATAAATTTCAACTTTCTGATGAAAGAAAATAAAAAATAAGAAATCTTACTATCTTAAGAAAAAAATCACTGATAGAAAAGAATATCCTCTAAAAGGGTGAAAAGAAATCAGTGTAGACTTTATAAAGTTCACAATTATCAAAAAAGTTATGTATTTATTTATTTATTTTGCTATGTCAGTAGACAGCATTATTAAGAAGTGTATAATTAAAGTTTTCAGATTCAAAGGAAGGAAATATCTGTAAGGAAAAGTAAAATAGATATAAATATCAAAATAATGAATATGTAGTATCTTGGGTACTGTAATGTTACATTTTAATAGATATTATGTTTTCGCTGTTACATTTTAAAAGTACTAGACAACATAAATTTCAATGCACGTAAAGGGCAAGAACAAAAATTGAGGTAAAACAATTGTTACACATTTTAATCATTCGCCATTAGCATGTTCAAGATTAACTGATATCAAATTAATGAGTTGAAAATTTCTAGGAAGAAATTAGTTCAAAGTGTGGCAACACACTGGAATAGCTCCTATTATATGCTAGAGAGATTACTGGAACAGAAAAATGCACTTTCTCTACATACAACTAAATTTGTAGAAATAAATAATCTAACAACAAACCGGTGGAATATTTTAGAAAAATTGCTCATCTATTAAAACCATTTGAAGTAATAACAAAACAAATTGCCTCATCAAGATCATTAATTTCTGAAGTCATCCCTATCCCGATAGTTATAACATTAAAATTATATTTATCTAAATCTGAAGATTTTTTTTGCTGTAGGCACCATGAAAGACACCGTTCTACAAAATTTGGAGAAGCATTTTGGATCGATTCAAGACAAGGAACACTATTCCATTGCAACTGTTTTGGACCCCAGATTTAAAGTGTTATTTTTCAACAAAGATGAAGCAAAGGATGTTGATGTAAAGTCCAAATTAATTGTTATAGTAAGACTAAGAAAGGCTAGTATAAAACCAGTAACAGAATCTGAACAATAAATTTCCAACATAACCATTCCAGTTTCTCAAACTCAAATTTCAAATTCTTTGTGGGCATGCTTTAATGAAATTACAAGCCAGTCACAGAGTGAAGCTTCTATAGAAAATTCCCCTCAATGTGAAGAAGTAAAAGAAATTAGTAATTTTCTTTCTCAGTCACTACTAGAAAGACAACAGTGTCCTTTGGAGTGGTGGGTGAAAAATTCAGAAAACTTTCATAATTAGCCAAAAAATACCTTTCTTCACCAGGAAGTACCATATATAGTGAGCGATTATTTTCAGAATAATTTATCATTTATGAAAAAAAACAAATAAGACTATAACCTGAAAATACTGAATTATTATTATTTCTGCATTGTAATCTACATTTATTAAAAACATTTTAATTTATTTTTTTAAGGTAAATATAAATTTAAACATTATAATGATGTATATAATAATTAACAGAATTTAGTATATTTACATTTCTTTCATTATTTAATATTAGTAACACACTTTTAAAAAATCACTTAAATTATATTTAACTTTTAAGTGTATTTTACTCCCCCCCCCCAAAAAAAAATAAATAAATAAACCCTAAGTATTGCAGCATGTACGATTTAAATATCTATGTCAGAGTTTCCCCCAGACAGTTTCAGAAGGGTGCTGCACCCTGCCTGCTCTTTGGTTTACCAAATAGCACCCTTCTTGCCCCTCATAAAAATAATTAGCACCCTTCTTGTCCCCTCCAGTAAAATAATTAGCACCCTTCTTGCCCCTCAGTAAAAAAAGTGCCCTTTCTCCTTTTTGCATTAAAGAATTTGCTTTCATAATAAAAACTGACTCAATGTTGTCTTAAAAAGAGTGCCCTGACTTTTAAATATCAAAAGTGGCTTTAAAACCAAAATAATACCTTTAACAATTAAAAAAAGTGCCCTTTTTCCACCAGCAGCACCCTGCCCTTTTTTAAAGCTGGGGGAAACTCTGTCTATGTTATACATGCAATACATCTATATCTAACCTATCGTATATGTTTATGTTCTTTATGGGTATAATTAAAATATCATTGAAACCTTTTTTTTTTTATGTAACAAGGGATAAATATTAAACTTCCCATTATGCTTAAAAAATTTAGAATTTGCTTGTATGGCTCTGTTAGGACAATTTTGGAATAGATTAATTTTAAATTTAACAGATTACCTTAGCTTATTACAGATACTATTTGTACTTATTGATATAGCATAAAAGTTTTAACATGATTCCTAAATTACCTTCTTATACAAAATGGGTAGGTAAAACCCATTCAGGGTATGAAAATTAAGGGTGGGAAAAGTGTTAGTTAATTTCAAATAAAATTTTTATTATACATGATGACTATAAAGTGTCAAATTAAAAAATTTTACTGTGCAAATATAAAAACATTTCTTACATTCATATTTTTCCTTACATTACATTTCATCCATTATTCGGCCTTGGCCGAATAATGGATGAAATGTAATGTAAATGTGTCCATTATACATTACCCAACTTATTCGGCACAAAAATATAAACACGGCACAAAAATCGGCACAAAATACAAAATTATTCGGCCAAGGCCGAATAATGGACTTGATATTCGGCCGAAGCCGAATATTCGGCATATAGGCCGAATGGGCCGAATATTCGGCTTCGGCCGAATAATCGTTGCATCTCTATTCATCAAGCTTTTTGGTTATTAAGCAATGGCTAAACATGAAATAAAACTTAGTTATTTTAACATATTGATGTGAATTATTAGTGTATATTTATAAGGAGAGTTTCACTGAGTAATTAAAGAAAAAATTATCTCATCATTATGCATTATTATTTTGGTACTTACGTATTAACGCCACCACAGCTACAGATTTGGCGGTTTTTAAGTGCCGCCAATCTTTCGTAGCACTAAAAAATGGCGTCAAAAATCAGCAAACAACAAGGCAACAAGGAATCCAAAAGATAACTGTGTGCGCATGCGAACAACAAGATTGCTCTTTATTGGCACAGTAGCGCAACTTCTACTGCGGTGGCGTTAATACATAAGTACCATTATTTCTTTACTCTTAACATTTAAAAAAGAAAAGTTAATTTTCTTAATTTTTATTATTTTACTTTTTTTTATAAGCATTCATTATAATTTCAAGTGCATTAGTAAATTCAAATGACTGTTTAAAATTTTAAACAAAACAGTGATCAGAAATCCACAAAATTCTAAAATCCGCTAAACTTCTGGTTTTAAGCTTTGCGGATTTAAGGGAGTCAACTATATCATATATTCTAATACGAGCAAATCTTGTGGGTGGTTATATATATATATATATATATATATATATATATATATATATATATATATATATATATATGCAAAAATTATCTTAAAAACGGCTCTAACGATTTTGACGAAATTTCGTATCCTACCGTTTTGGGGCACCAGAAAACCATTGGGCTAGGTCACATGCTCGAGAAAATTCGATTAGTGGGTCATTTTGGGTCATGGTCTAGCTAATTGTATCTAAAAAACGGTTCAAACGATTTTGACGAAATTTTGTATCCGACCATTTTCGGGCATGAGAAGTCAATTGGGCTGGGTCACATGTTCGAGAACTTTCGATTAGTGGGTCATTTTTGGGTCAACGCGGGTCAAATTAATTTTATCTAAAAAACGGCTCTAACGATTTTGATTAAATTTTGTGTCCTACGAGTTTCGAGCGCGACAAAAGCATTGGGCTAGGTCGCATGTCCGAGAAAATTCGATTAGTGGGTCATTTCTGGGTCATTGTGGGTCAAGATATAAAAAGCGGCTCAATTTACACTAAATTTTGCATCCAATGGTTTCCGGGCACGAGAAGACTGTTGGGCTAGGTCTCATGTTCGAGAAAATTCAATTAGTGTGTTATTTTGGGTCATGGACAAACTAATTGTATCTAAAAAACGGTCCAAACGATTTTGACTGGGCTAGGTCACATGTTCGAGAACTTTCGATTAGGGGGTCATTTTTGGGTCAACGCGGGTCAAATTAATTTTATCTAAAAAACGGCTCTAACGATTTTGATTAAATTTTGTGTCCTACGAGTTTCGAGCGCGATAAAAGCTTTGGGCTAGGTCGCATGTCCGAGAAAATTCGATTAGTGGGTCATTTCTGGGTCATTGTGGGTCAAGATCTAAAAAGCGGCTCAATTTACACAAAATTTTGCATCCAATGGTTTCGGGGCACGAGAAGACTGTTGGGCTAGGTCTCATGTTCGAGAAAATTCAATTAGTGGGTCATTTTGGGTCATGGACAAACTAATTGTATCTAAAAAACGGTCCAAACGATTTTGACGAAATTTTGTATCCGACTATTTTCGGGCACGAGAAGACTATTGGGCTAGGTCACATGTTCGAGAACTTTCGATTAGGGGGTCATTTTTGGGTCAAAGGGGGTCAAATTAATTTTATCTAAAAAACGGCTCTAACGATTTTGATTAAATTTTGTATTTTACGAGTTTCGGGCACGCGAAAATCTTTAGACTAGGTCACATGTTCTAGAAAATTCGATTAGTGGGTCATTTCTGGGTTATTGTGGGTCAATATCTAAAAAGCGGCTCAATTTACACTAAATTTTGCATCCTATGGTTTTCCGGCACGAGAAGACTGTTGGGCTAAGTCACATGTTCAAGAACATTCATTTAGTGGGTCATTTTGGTCATGGGTCATGATATTTGAACTCAAATTTAATTTTGACCGAGCATAGCTCGGTCTTTCCTGCTCGTATTGTAATTACATAACAAAAGCTTCTTAGAATTCCACTGCTTGTAGTTCATTCTGTTCAGCTGATTCAGATAACAGACCAGATGTCATAATCAATAAGGTTCTCTGGGTGAGAAAAATCTCCCAGATTTGTCCAGGATAGCTCAGTTTGCACAGCAGTGACAGCTTATGCCAAAGGTGCCTTGTTCGAATCTTGGCCTGGACACTTTTCCACTCAGTCAGAAAATTATAACTTGTATAATACATTACATTAACACATTATTTCTGAAAAACGGTACTTTTCTATTATACCAACACCATTGTAGGCAAACATGGTAGAGTTGGCATCAAATAAAACATTTGAAAAAAAAAATTAATGTATGCTAGTGTGAAAGTGATCATTTAAATTTAAAAAAAATTGAAAAATACAGACATCAATACAAATATATACTTAAAATAAAATAAAAAAATATTATACAATAAAATAAAATTTAATTTAAATTGCAGACATGAAATTGTAAATTTATCTTAGCATTGCAGTAAACATTTCATTTTTTGTATAAAGACGAATTTATTACAGCTTCCTCATCATTAGCTGCCAAATGGTAAAATTCATCTCAGCATCAGCAAAAAATTAAGTTATAACTTAATAAAAAATATTTTCCATTCGAAAAATAGCAGATTAGGATATTTTGCATGGATTTAAATAATAACATTAAAGATTCACGTTTAATAAGTAGCCAGTCACAATACTTGGCATGGTTTAAAATAAAAATCATTTGTAGAATCAGGGTTTAAATAAATGGCACATTAGCATACATTTTTGCATTGTGTTGGTAAAACGTTAAAAAAAAAAAAAAAAAAAAAAAAACCCTTACATTACAATTAAAAGAGCCAATTTAATGTTGCTTTCTTTTAAAGGTAAATACTAGTTAATTTTATTCCCCATTTTTCCAACTAGACCTGAAAATAAAATTTTTTAGATAATAACAACTGGTTGGTAGATTATTTTAGCTTAATAACCACTTTTTTGCTATCTTAATTCTCGTTTCATTGAATTATAATTAAATATATTAAAATTCATTACATAGATTTCAACAATAAACAGATCTTCTAAAACTGGTGACTTAAAATGTGGGATTCTGAGGTCTCCATGTATGTAAAAAATTTTGGTCAATTATTAAAAAGTTTGAACACTTTAATTTTTTTTTTTTAAATACTATCAGGTTGATTATTTTTAGCGATGTAACTAGTATTCGGCCCTCTTGTCAGTTGGCCGAATGCTATTGGATAGTTAGCCAAATAAATGCAAGATAAAAATTAATTTCTTCTTTTTTGACAATGCTTTTCCAAATACTACTTTCTGACACATTTATGCTAAAAGGATTAAAATTGGCAGGTATTCTCATTCATACACTAAAGTCAAATACAATTTCTCTATTTTTTAAAGGCTAAAATAAGAGTAAAGGCTTAATTAGATAGAAGTATTTTTCTTGTTGCATGTTTAAGCATTGTAACTTTAATAAAATACAAAATATATACTACATTTCATGTTTTAAATCATGAGTGGATTTTAGCACACACTCTTCACAATAAAATTTACTTGCCCGTAGGCTAGATCAGGAGGTATTCCATTGATTATGGGGAAAAGTAAGAATTATGAGTGGCTCATCAACTTTGAATGTAAGAAAGAACAAAAGTATGACTGGTTAGTATATATATGTAAAGAATTCTATATGTTAATGAAAATAACTTACAATCTTCACTTACAGAAAATCAGTTTGATGTCTAAGTATAAAATACAAATTCTTATTTTGTTGTGTTAAAAAAGTTTAAAACAAATTATAAATAGTAGTAATAAGAATTATAAATAAAAAGTACAATTAACAATGGGCTCCTATTTTAGCTAAATTATACCTGAATTACTAATAGTATAATGTTATCTACAGATAATATTATACTATTAGTAATTTAGCTGGAATAAAAGCCATATTGTTTTATTATTAACATTATAATGTCTGAAATATTACAAAAAATGTATCAAGCTGTTACAATTTTTAAATGAACAAGTAATAAAATATCAATGTTAATTTCTGTTTAATTTTATATCTATTTTAAAATTTAAAACAGAAATTATGATCAGTATGTGCTTTTTAAAAAAAAGTTGGTATTTGGTCAAATCGCTATTTATATTATTTAGTCACCCATCTTTTTATTAATTGCACGATATGGTGAGTGGAGACTTGATATTTTTAGGTCTACTCCCCACCAATATCCAATATTGCATTAAAAACTTTAAAGATGAAGTTAAGTAGCAATATTTTATTTCAATTCAATACAATTTTAACCTTTCAAATACATTTGTTGGGCTCACACGAATGCTATAAAAGCCTCTGTTGATTTAGAAGACATTCTGTCATCCATGAAAAATGCTTTCATAGAAGGAAAAAAAAAAGAGACTAGTATTCTTGTTATAAAAAAATCCAGAAACAATAAAAAGTAATCTTACTTGCCTGCTTTATTGCACTTTATTAAATAGCAAGAAATTTTAGCAAACTAATCACAAGCAGTGTGAGCACAGATAAGAAAGAGACAGTTACAGATAATGAAATACGAAAATGTTAATAAGTAATGTAAATATTCTATTAAAGTGAAAATTAGAACCTAACTTTTTTAGAGACCTATTTACATATTAAGATAAAAATACTTTTAAACAAAAGAAAGCATTTCCTTGATGCTGTTCTGAAATCAAAGACTGAATTTTCTTTTATGACTGAAATCTGAAATTTCAGACATACACAGGACATGATTTTCATTTTTATTGCATTAATTTTCGGATTTAATTATGAAAGGGAGAAGTGGGGGTGGGGGGGGGGAGGAAGAGGAAATTCTCTGTTCCTCAATTTTTCTTTAAAATCAGAGTGATATTCTGACAATATTGTTAAAGTGTCAATTACAATAAAAGATGTATATACCACATCTATTATATTAATGCCATTTCTTCCGGTAGTGAAATAAAAATGACACCTTTTAAAGTTTTGATTTATATTCCACTTATGGAAACATGCCATTCTGGGATGATTCTGAAATGGAAAATGCATTACAATTTGAAAACACAATACAATATGCAGTTGCTACATCTGTTTTTTTACATTGATTTAGAACTTACAACAAGTGAGGCAATCAGAGTAACAGAACTTCTGTTTTCAAAAGTCCATGTGATTTCTGGGAGGAAAGGGAGGGGGGGGAGGGATAGGAGAGGAAAAAGCTAAATATTGTGAAAAAAAATAGAGGTTTTTTCCTTCTTTGAATGTGATATATGATGATTGATGCATTCTGAATAATCTAATTCCTTGGGTGGGGGCATAAGCCACCCCCCCTAGCCTTCCCCAAATGGAAACATTGGGTGTTTGTGTTTCATATCTACTCATCTGAGAATGGAGGAATGGTTGCATAGAGGTACACTGGCAGAGGTAAAGACATTACATTTTTCTTTGGGAGGGTTTTCTTTGAGAGGTAAAAACATTGATTTTTTTTTTTTTTTTTACGAAAATAATTTGCATAGTTTATACATTTTTCTACACAAAATGAAAAAAAAAAAATCGTCAAATTTCAAAGATCTCAAAGGGAAGTCAAGAATGCAATAATTTACAGATTAAAATGAACAACAATAATTTTTAAGGATCCCAAGATGACGTAATAACTTAAAGATGAAAATAAGGAATTTTGCTTAGTGGTCACTGGCCGGTAGGCTGATTTTTTTAAATAGTCAGTTACTGGCTAGTGAAAATAATTTCTTTAGCAGCCAGTAAGTACATTTATTTCACTGAATATTTAATTTTAAAAATATGTAATGAGTTTACATTAAACAAGTATTTTATGTACTAAATAAAAATATTTTAATTTACATTGCTTTGAAGAAATTTAAGATAGTAATTTCCAATCTATTTTAAATTTTAAAATAACAGCACAGTTATACACAACATGCTTATGTAGTTAACTACATAAATCTCACTAAGCTTAGGTACTTGTATAGCTAACTACATAAGTGCATTTTAAAAACAATTATTTGTCTAGAATTAAGATCTGACAATTGAGGGGAGAGGGGGGGACAAAGAAAATCTTAAAACATTTCTAATTATTTTACATGCTATTTAAAGAATTGCATTAATACAGACATGACAAAATTTAAGTAAACAACTCTGAATAATTATAGTTTTTTATTATTATTATTATTATTATTTTAAAGGAAGAAAGTTAAGCTTTTATACAATGTTTATTTTTCAATTTTCACCAACTTTTATGGGTCTTTAAACAATTGAGTTTTTAAAGGAATTTCTGATTTAGATTTTATTGGATTTTGGTGCTAAAGCCTCTTTGATAAGGAACACTCAAGAGTAACTTTTATAATTTTGGAAATTATTAAAAATGTATGTTTATGCTCTCTGAAAAAAATATTAGAAAACTTCTGATTTGCCAAATCTGATGTGCCTTCATTTTTAACTATTTGCATGAATAATGCATATTTGGTAATGGCATCATCAATATCTACTTCTAAAAAAAAAGCTTTATCATACCTGTAAGAGAATTACAGCGAAAAGCGGAATCCTGGTATTTTCTTTGATTAAGAACTATGCATTCAAATTTTAAACCCATGTCCAAAATTTGAAAGGGAAACCATCGATACATTTCTTCTATTATACGAGAAATGTAGGTTAATTATAAATTGTCAAGTTCTAATTTCTGTGAATTGTAAGGATCAACTAGTTTTATGTTTTTAAATATATTTGGTTATAGTTCAGATTTTTTTTTCCTCTAATGCACACTACAAGAACTTTACAGTTCTTTTAATCTTATTTTTGTTTACTGCAGACTTTAGATCAATTTGGGAGGATGCATCGCCTAATGGCCCTTACTGTCCTTTTTTATCTTTTCCATCAATCAAGGGGGGGGGGGATCACAAAATTTGTCATTCTGTACAGTTAAAAACCCTTGAAATGTGTCGATGGTTCACATGAAAATATTGCGAAATTTGTGAGCCGGCCACAGAAGTTGATCGTCATTTGAAAAAAGTAAAATTCTCTAGAAATGATAAAATTTTTTGGACGGGACCTTACTGCCCACGATATTTTTTTGGGTGGGATTTCAAAATTTCACTTACAAATCCCGCCCTGAAATTCAAGCTTTAATATAATTATTGATATCAAAATTTAAAAAAAAATTAATCTCAATTTAAATAGACGGTAAAAAAAGACTTGATTAAATTACATTTTTCAAATTAACCTAAGAAATAAAAACATAACTTCACATCTTCGAGGTTGTGTATTAATTTGTTAATATTAATAATAATATTAATTAATTAGAAAATAATTAGTTAATATAATAATAGAGTTTCCCCATGGTTTAAAACAAGAGCAGGGTGCTGCTAGTAAGAAAAGGGCACTTTTTGGATTCTTGAGGGCACTTTCTTTTAATTTTTAAAGGTATTCTTTTGGTTTTTAAAGCCATTTTTGATATTTAAAAGTCAAGGTACTCTTTTCAAGACAACATTGAGTCAATTTTTACTATGACAGCAAGTTTTTAATGCAAATATGAGTAAGGGCACTTTTTTTACTGAGGTGCAAGAAGGTTGCTAATTATCTTACTGGAGGGGCAAGAAGGGTGCTAATTATTTTTATGAGGGGCAAGAAGGGTGCTATCTTGTAAATTAAAGGACAGGCAGAGTGCAGCACCCTTCTGAAACTATCTGGGAGGAACTCTGAAAATAATTAGTTAATATAATATTAGTTGTATGCTGGATTTATTCTAAATTACAAAAATTGTTTGTCGAAAATTGGTATCTAGAAATCATTACATCATAGAAATTTCAGTTTTAAATTCAACCAAGGAGGGATATTTAGGCTCCTTTAGGATATCAAACTGGACAATTATTTATAGTAAAGGGTATAACTGGAACATTTCATTAGTGGCTGCTATTTAATTTTTTAGGTACTTCTCAATTATTTCGTCGATCACTTTTCATGCAAAAAACTACTACCAAACTGTAACACCAAATAAATAAATGGAAGAATGTTGCCATTGGAATCTCAAAAAAAAAAATAATAATAATAAATAAATAAATACAAGAAATTCCGAAAAACCTTACCTATTAAAGTGTCAACTATCAGTAAGTTTAAACAATAAAATTTACAATATATTAATGAAAACAAAACAAAAAAATTTTCTTTTCGATATTTATTTACATTATTTTCTTTAATTATCCCTCCCGGCTGGTGAATAAATGTTTTGACGTCAGTTGGAACTGATCTATTGTATATTTAACTATTGCATCGCAACATTTATCCAAAGCCTTTTTTCTTTTAATATCGTTGCACTTCCATTTAAGGATGCAATGGTTATTTTAATTAACGAAATAACTTCTAAATTGGTAAAACATAATGAAAAAAATATATATAATATATGTCCAATTAAAAATCACTGCATGACATAACAAACACATATGTAATGTTTCTGACATCAAGTTATTGTACCACCATGATCATGCATTTTTGGCATTAAATCCTATAGTTTGGCGATAGTATTTTGTTATGAAAAGTAATCCACGGGATAATGGAGAGGTACATTTTTTTTAGTATTAAAAGTGCTAAATGCTTTAAATTTCAAATAATATTAACACTGTAAAATGAAATAACCTAGATAAGTATATTAATTTCATTATTAAGCATTAAACATTTTTAATAAAAAAACCCCTAAAATTTTAAAAGTAAGAATCTTATTATTTTTTTAAGGAAGTAATAACAGACCCTCATTATTTAAAACTAACTGATGAGGCGACATTGCCCAGTCCCTTCAACAAATAATATGACATTACTCTAAAAATTCGCTATACAAAACCATTCAGCAAAATCCTAGAATAAGCGAGACGTGACATTTTTTTTATGTGCACCAACTGAAAAATTGGCAACCTCCAAATTCTCCCCAATCATAACCCGTGCTATGCGGCGGACAACTTGCTTCTTACACAGTTCCTATGACAGTTTCTTTCACAAAGCAAAGATTCATTTTATTCCATTTTGCGACAATTTATAAAGTATTAGTAGCTTTTTCCTCCAGACATTTCAATTTTTACAAACTTTTAACAATTTTTACCTCCAGACTTTTCAATTTTTACAAATTTTTCCTCTGGATTATTTTTACTTTTATAATTTTTTCCTCCGGATTTTTCGATTATTACAAACATTTAGCAATTTTTTTTCCTTCAAATTTTTAATAATTTTTTCCTCAGGAATTTTCGATTTTTACAAACATTTAGCAATTTTTTCTTTCAAATTTTTGTGATTTTTACAAATTATTAACAGTTTTTTTCTCCAGATTTTTCAAACTGTTAACAATTTTTCGAGTTTTACAAATTTTTAGCAATTTTTCTTCTGTTTATTTTTATTTATTTATTTTTTTACAACTTTTTCCTCTGAATTTAGATTTTTACAACATTTTAACAATTCTTTCCTTCGGATTTTTCAATTTTTAAAAATTATTAAATTTTTTTTTCTATTTTTACAATTTTTTCCTCTAGATTTTTCGATTTTTAGACATTTTTAACAATGTTTTCCTCCAGATTTTTAAATGTTTACAAATTATTAATCATTTTTTCTTCCGGACCTTTAGATTTTTACAAATTTTTTTCCTCTAAATTTTTCTTTTAGAAATATTTTCCTATGGATTTTTCGATTTTTTGAAAAAATTTCCTACGGATTTTTTTAATTTTTACCTCCGGATTTTTCATAGTTAACAAATTTTTCCTTTGGAATTTATTTTTTACAAGTTATTTACAATATTTTTTCTTCAAATTTTTCAATTTTTTAATAATTTCTTTTCTCTGGATTTTTCAAAAATTTTACCAATTTTATCTTCTGGATTTTTTTGTCTTTAGAAATTAAAAATATTTTCCCACCAGATTTTTCAATTTTTTCCCCAGGATTTTTAGACATTTTTAACAATTTTTTCCACTGATTTTTTCTATTTTTACAAATTATTAACAATTTTTCCTCACGATTTTTCTAAACCTTTAACATTTTTTTCCTACGGATTTTTCAATTAAAAAAATTTCATATTCTTTCATATTTTACAAATTTTTCTTCTGAATTTTTGAATTTGTACAAATTTTTAACAATTTTTCTTCCGGTTATTTAATTTTTTTTTCCTTCAGATTTTGCAATTTTTACAAATTATTAACAATTTTTTTATCCGGATTTTTCGATTTTTACAAATTTTTTCATCCGGATTTTTCGATTTTTAGAATTTTTTAAACCGGATTTTTCGAATTTTTTAATCCGGATTTTTCGATTTTTCGACATTTTAACAATTTTTTTCAGTGGATTTTTCAAATTTTCAACATTTTTTACCACCGGATTTTTCATATTTCACAATTTTTAACACTGTTTTCCTCTGGATTTTTCTATTTTTACAAATTTATTCCTCCGGAATTTTCTATTTTTAAAAAATTATTCCTTCAGATTTTTCTATTTTTACAAATTTATTCCACCGGATTTTTCTATTTTACTAATTTATTACTCCAGATGTTTCAACTTTTACATATTTTCCTCCAGACATTTCAATTTTTACAAATTTTCCATGTGGATTTTTCAATTTTTACAAACTTTAAACAATTTTTTCCCCCGGATTCTTCAATTTACAAATTTGTAACAATTTTAGAAATTCAACGCCGTCAAGTGTCTCGCTTATTCTACAATTGAGCATTTTTAAAATTTATTTATTTTAACGATCCAGTGAAATGCAACATTTAGTCGAAAATTGTATATGCGACTGCAAAAATAATTTATTACAATAATTTTTGTAGGAACTTTTTAATAATAATTTAGTGTAAAATTATGAGAAATATGGGAACAGATGTGTTCCACTCATACAGCGATATTTGCCTTCTTTAGCAATCTCTATATTAGTAGAGATCGCAGGAAGCCATGGTTTAACCTATAGAAACAAAACAAAACAGAACAAAAAACAGTACTATAAGTAGGTCTATGAAAGCATCATAGCGTGATTTTGATATATTTGAATACAGGGCGATGGAACAAATAATTGTACAAATATATATATCAAGTAAAAGAAAACAAAACATACTTGTACAATAACTTACTTCAATTTGAATCACATCTCAGACATCGGACGATAAGACACTATGCGAACGCCGCCATTACTCTACGTCTACACAAACACAAACAGTGTTCTCAGATGGATTTTACTTTTTTCCCTAGGCTACACAATAAAAATTCCCTAGATTTCCCTAGATTCTAAAGTCACGTGATATGGAAGAAATTCTGTATTTTGATTGGCTGTCACGCACTGAAGCACATACGAGATTTATGAACATAGGTGGGTTATGTTATGACATGAAAAAACAAAAACTAACATTTATTTTAAGATGACAGAATCTTATATAATTTTCAAATCATTGTTTAGAATATAAATTGATATTTATTTAAGGCAAGTAGCTTTAATTAAACATACTCTTAGCATTTGATTTTAGAGAAAATCGTTGAAATAACGAAGTAACTGACATTCCAATGGTTATGTCCACCAATTGCATGTTTCTAGATATAACAAGTTGGAAATTGTACGTCGAATGAGACAAATGAGGTGCATTCGTACTATAACTAGTTACATAAATAATCAGATCTTAGTAATTTCTAATTCTGCGAAATGAATTATATCCTCTGAGGATTAATTTCCGTAATAAAATAAATATCTCGGTTGCTTGACGATTAAACCTCGGAAACTCCTATAACAGTGTATTCAGACACTTTTCTCCGAGAGGGATTTCTGTGGCTCCGGGGTGAACATTTCAGAGTTCCGGGGGGAGGATTGCACTTTTTAACCTTAAAGGCATAAAATCTCAAATCTTCCGGGGGGGGGATGTCCCCCTGGAAGATTTGAGAATTCAACACTGTCTTATAACAAGGAAGCACCGATTTTTAAAAAAATTAAAATTATTTAATAAATATCGTTATTAATGTCATTTTAAGTTTTTGTTTGATTTTTATAAAATTTGAAATGTTTCGACAAAATTCTGCAAATATCTTAAATTTCAAACCATTCGGTTGGGTAGTTTTTGCGCTGTTATATGCGGACAGACGGACGGACCAGATAACGACAATAAGTGCTACGGTGTTTATACAATTACGAACGCACCTAAAAATGAATACGTGGGGAAAAAAAAGATAATCTGAAAAAAATATATTAATTTCATTTTGTTGTATTTTATGTTATTAGCCAGAAATATGCCCGCTATTGTTTTGGTTAATACTTAAAAGGTGTAGAAAAAGATTTCTTTATAGGATCAAAATGTTTAGATTTTTAACTAATCTTTTTTGATCTGACATTTATATGTTTTGTACATATATAATAATAACAATATACATAGTACTTTACTTCATTAGGAATGTAATTATAACGATTTCTCCCTATTCTCATAATACAGGGTTTTCTAACAAGGAATTCGGATGTCGGATGGATTGTTTCTTTATTTGTTTTTACTTGATAGAAGAAAGAAAAGCCAGCAGTAACCCCCACCCCATTTCACCACCCTCTTCCAAACGAACGACTTAAGGATCAGTTTCATTTTTAAAAAAATCTTCTATCAAATCCAGATGCTGAAATATCTGCAAATGATTTTTTCTGTTCTAATTGCCTGTATGACAAAATAAATGGTGTCCGCATCTGAAATAATTCACAACACAAACAACTTTCTGATTTACAAAAGGCGAAATGCGGTGTGTTCTGATTGGTTAGGAAGAAGTGTCTATCGTAGCTGAATTAGCAAAAGGTGCAACCTTTAGAAATAATCACGGGTTTCTTCTTTCTTGTCAACCAATGGGAGAATGGAATCTTTTCTCATTCCTTGGGATAAAGATAAATTTACGGTAATTTTACCAGATTCAGGAATAATTGCTGAATGATCATTTTTTTATTGCTGGCCGAATGAAATCTTTGTACATTAACGGTGTTTCTACGATTTTCTAGAAAAATGGTAAAGTGAGTGTAAAAAATACTGTCAATGCATCATTATTTTACGGAAATTTTTAACAGTGTAGGGATAGAAACTTAAAATTTGACATGCCTGTTATTTTTTAGACGTAACCGCTCCCACGGAACAGTTTTTACAAAATTCGAAATTTAAAAAGTTTCAGAAGCAAAAAACTTTCTAAAATTGTGATTTTAGTGATGCTGCTGGTCTAGAAAGTTGAAATTTGGCATGGTGGCTATTTTTAAGATTTCAGTGCTCGCTAAGAAAGATTTTTAAAAATAAAATCGAAATTTAAAAGAGTGAAATGAACTGGAAAGGTCTAAAAACCTTCTAAACTATGATTTATCTGAAATTGTTAGCGATAGAAACTTGAAATATTACATGGCTGTTATGTACGAGACACAAATTCATCCACAGAACAGTTTTAAATATTTTGAAATTTTAATCTGTGCAGGAACAAAAAAGCTCTAAAATTGCAATTTCTGTGATATAGTTATTACAGAAATTTTCTTAACTAGAAGATTGGAATTTGGCATGGTGCTTACTTTAAATATGTAATTACCCGCTAAGAACTGTTTCTAAAAATTTCTAAATTTCAAATGAAAAATGAAATGAGCGAAAAACCTTCAAAATATATTTTGGCGGGTTTTGCTAGTAACATAATAAAACGAATAGCTAAAATCATTGCTCTTTCATTAACGGATCTGAATAAAGTATTTTCATTTGTACAAAAGTTTTAAAAAAATTGAAAAATTTACTCTAATTTTTAAATATGAGGCTTTTGGATTTTAATTTATTTAATTAACCTATCTTTAAAAATATATATAGAATTAGCAATAATGTTAGTAAGCATAATGAGATACAGTCTTCTTGTATGTTGCTGTTAATATACAGTTTGCCCACTAAAGTTCCTTGCTTTAGTGGGCAGTTTTTGGGGAACTTAGTATAGCAGCAGCCTTCCTCTTAACTTCGGAAAGGCTGCTGCTATATTCATGCAAGTGGTGTCTAGGTATAGTAAAGTAGCCATGCGCTACTGAATCAAATCGCCGACGGCGCCACCTGGTGGAAAACTGCGAAGCTAGCATTCCTATCTCGAAAACAGAAAGAGATAGGGAAATAAAGTGATGTACAAATTTGTAGAGTATCATCGATTTAGTACGAAAAGACACCTAATGGACATTAATGCGAAGAATAGAACGGTTAAAATGAGCATTTGATTTTTCATGATTTCTTACACGACGAAGTCACGAAACTTGAACGGAAGGATAAATGATTATCTTTCGGACAAAACACGACACCGCAATGTGGCATAATGGTATCGCTGGTGATTCCCAATCAAAATGAAGCATTACGCACGCTTGTGTCAACGTGTCACCATCGATGCTCCAACGTGTGCAACATGAAATTCAAACAAGGATCCAAACGTGCATTGCAGCTGACGGTGCGAAGTTTGAACATCTCAAATAAAGGTATATTGTTTCAACTAGTTTTTTTTTCTAAGATCATTTTGTCACGTCACAGTGTAGGAAGTCACGAAAAAAAAACAAATGCGCGTTTTAACCGTTCTATTCTTCGCATTAATATCACAAGGTGTCTTTTCGTATTAAATCAGTGATGCTCTACAACTTTGTAAATCACCTTTTTTCCCTATCTCTTTCCGTTTTCGTGATAGGAATGCTAAATACGCAGTTTTCGACCAGGTGGCGCCGTAGGCGATTTCATTCAGTAGCGCATGGCTACTTTACTATTACCCATACACTACTTTTATGAATATAGCAGCAGCCGTTACGAAGTTAAGAGGGTGGTAAGGGACTTTAGTGGGTATACGCATAAAAATGTTGCTTTTAAAGCTACATTTTTCAAACAAACAATCTAGTAATTAAAATGTTTATACAACAGGTTTTCTAAGCATAATGTGTAACAGATTTGCTTGTTTCACGTCATGTTTATGAATATCCGTTATTTATTTTTTGCACATTATAAATCAGAAGCATTTAGCCAGCGGGGCTTCAACCGAGTCTGCGACTAACAATTTGAGAGATTAAAGCTCAATAAAGACATATCTACACACTTTGCTTGTAGCTTTTACTTCTACTTTAGAAAAGAAATATCTTACTCTAGTTTAAAGCAAAATGTAAATTGGAAATAGAAAGTTAAATCTGAAGTAATGTTTTAAAAATAATATTTTACTCTCAGAAAGTAAATTTGTATCTTTTTTATTTTGTCCTTTTTCTAGCTATCTAAATATAATATCTGCTTCCTGGAGGAATAAAATTTATGGTAGAACTATTGATTGTGGTAATTTTTGAAAATTTAGTATATTTGACTGTTTCATATATTATTCATTTAAGATGTAATAATAAACAAATGTGATATTTCACAGTTAATAGTATATTTTCAAGAGTATTTGAAAATTTATCAAAAGTTTTAAAAATTAAAATTTGGTAAGATAATATTTTATACACAATTCAGGAAAAATTACATCACAACCAATTTATGAAAGTAACACTAGATAAAGGAAATATTCTTTATTTGTTCTCTGTTATATGCATTATAATATACATTGAAAATTTTTAAAGAAAACTGGAATATTGGATTTCTTCAAAGAACAGGCAAATGCATATTTCGGCATATTTCTATAAATGGACAAATAAAAACAACTGCACAGATTTATCTGAAAAAAAAAAAAAAAATTGTGCGTTTTTTTAAAATTATAGTTTTTTCAAGATGTCTTCTGAAATTCACTTTTATTCCTATTTTTAAAACCAAATATCTCTTGAA
The DNA here is from genome assembly GCA_963931845.1 of Maratus michaelseni. Taxonomy (NCBI): domain Eukaryota; kingdom Metazoa; phylum Arthropoda; class Arachnida; order Araneae; family Salticidae; genus Maratus; species Maratus michaelseni. Next base: position 452,498,686 of record OZ007588.1, read on the forward strand.
GCACGATAGAAATTTTAATATATTATTTCCAATAGTATGGAAAAGTTCAAAATAAGACGTGCTCCCTATTACCGTGACAGTCGACAGCAATATTTCCGATTCTCTGAAAAATATTAATATTCAAATACTTGCCTGAAATTGAAACACATCATTTCACACATTCTTCCCTGTATTTCAGGTATTTCATTTCAATATGTATATATACATATATATATAGAGAGAGAGAGAGAGAAAAAGAGATAAATTAAAAATTTCTATAGAGGGTGCTGGTTTTATATATTGGGGTTTGTGCTTGGCTATGCATTACATGTTGTTCCTTAATCCATGGGTTGTTTCATTGTGTATTTCTCTACATTCTGGGTGTGGTTGTCCCAAATTCATATTTTTTAGCTATTTTATGGCTAATATGAAGATGAAACCACACATTTTATTTGTGATAATTTAGGCATTTGTGACCTGAAGATTCTGTCTAAATTCCACAAATTTCCATTATTCAACTTCTGTTATTCAATTTCTGCCTTTTTAATTTTTGAAGTGAAAACTTCTTTAGGCGCGTTGGGCATTTTTGAGATGGGAAAAAACCACTGAATTCGCGACACTGTTACCGACACCACTGTATATGTTGCCAATTCATACAATGAAGCGAAAGTATCAAAAGGAAATAGTTCACGTGCAGAAAGCGAAATGATTGGTATTTCAAGAATAAATAACTTCAAGATAAATTTAGCACGCGCGGTGAAAACAGATAAAAGTGACTCAACTCGCGAGACCAAATCAAAAGATGAAAATGAAATAACAAAACACGGGAAATATTATAATTTAACGAGCACGAGAAAAATCGACGGAAGTAATATAAAAAAAAAAATTGAAAATAATGAAATATTTCACGAAAGTTTTAAGAAACGTGGTTACCGATACGGAAATGAAGTGAAATCATTTTATAGAAAAGAAAAGTTTGTTGATGTTGATAGAAATTATAGATATCGCAGACAATACGCGCAGTATGAAGATAGAAAAAAGCATAATGTTCACGAATACCGTAAACAAGACAGGCAGCAAAGAAGTCATTTTTGGAGTGATAGGAAGCGGGAACCCTATTTTGCAGATAAATGTTATTACAAAAGATATGAAACTAGATCTCATGGAAGAAATGATGAATGTATTGAGAGTTGTTTAAATTGTGGATGAAAATTCATAAGTTTCATTGGTATTCATTTCAAAGAATACCAATTAATTAAATTTTATATTTCATTTATTTGTAAATTTACGTTTTAAGCAATAGATTGCAATTTTTGTATGTAAAATAATATGCATTATTTTTCATGTACAATAGCGCATTAAATGAAAATTGTAATATAATTTTTGTAGTAGTAGTTTATAATAATGAATAAAAAAAACACTTCATTTAAATGTATTTCCTGCGCATTAAAACGTTTCCTGACGATTCAAAAAATACACACGTAATTGTTCAAGTTTTCACTTCTGTCGGCACTCCCGGAGTGCCATTGTTTTTTTTTAATACTACGTTTTTGGTATCTATGTTCAGTTTGTTGGGGGGATCAGATTTGTTGTCAATTAGTTATTTTACTTTTATTCATAATTTCACAGTTTCTGTTGGTGGTTGTAACGTTCATATATATACATATATATATATATACTAGCAAGCTACGCCCGCTACGCTGGTCAATTTCTCTTAACGAACCTTTAATCAAACAAAATATTGACATTTCATAATTCACTTTTATATTTTAACAGAATAATAAGGATACTATAATTTGTGACTCGTGCTATAGTCAATATACACGTCAGGACACGTCGCCCTTATCATTATCTTTTTACGCGTGAAGGTTTCGCTATGGTACTCTATTGTGAAATTTGGTAATTTTAGAAATTCAATAGTTGAAAAATCGCAGAATCATTAGATCATTTTTCTTTAGAAATTGTTCATAGAGCGCATTTAGATCTTATAAATAACAATCATGCCGAACTTGAAGTTTCTAGCTCCTTCAGCATCGCAAAAATCGCAATTTTAGAACGTTTTTCGCTTCTGCACCCCCCTCGGGGTAGTGGCACCGACATAAAATATAGCCTATGTTGGAGCAGGGATAGTCACCATCCATTTGCCACCATCACTTTTGAAATCGCTTTAGTAGTTCCAGACATTCCATACAAATTGTAATTTAGAATGTTTTTAGAAAATTTTTTGCTTATTTCAGCCTTTTAAATTTCGATTTTTTTAGATTTTGTTCTTATAGAGCATTTAAAGCTTGTAAGTAACGAACATACAAAATGTCAAGTTCATAACTCCTTCATTATTGAAAATATCATAATTTTGGAACGTTTTTCGCTCCTGCACCCTCTGCGGGCAGTGGCACCGACAAAAAATTTAGCATATGTTGGAGCAGGGACTGTCACCATCCATTTGCCACCATCACTTTTGAAATCGGTTCTGTAGTTTCAGAGATTCCATAGAAATTGTAATTTAGAATGTTTTTAGAACGCTTCTTTCTCATCTCAAACTTTTAAATTGCGAATGTTTTTATAATTTGTTCTTAGAGAGCATTTACATCTTATAAGTAACTACCATACCAAATTTGATACTTCTATCTCCTTCAGTACACAAAAAATCGAAATTTTAGAACGTTTTTCGCTCCTGCACCCCCCTGGGGGTGGTGGCACTGACATAAAATATAGCCTATGTTGGAGCAGGGATTGTCACCATTAATTTGCCACCGTCACTTTTAAAATCGCTTCAGTGGTTCCAGAGATTACCCCCTACAAACAAAAAAAACAAAAAAACAAACAATCTTTACTACTTTATATATTAGTATAGATAAGGGGGAATTAGCCCCTTATTCCCCCCCTTTATACTTAACCAATCAATCCCGAAAACTAATCAGAGATGCGCCTTAACACAGTGAACATATAAATAAAATTTGAAGGAAATGGGATAATTCTGCATGAAAAACCCATTTACATAAATTAAGGGGGGTATTAGCCCCCCGTCCCCCCCCTTTACACTTAATCAATCAATCCCGAAAACTAATCAGGGAAGGGTCTTAACCCAATGAATCTATAAACAAATTTTGAAGCAAATAGAATAATTCGGCATGAAAAACCCATTTATATAAATTAAGGGGGGGATTATCCCCCCGTTCCCCCCCTTTATACTTAACCAATCAATCCCGAAAACTAATCAGGGAAGCGCCTTAACACAGTGAACCTATAAACAAAATTTGAAGGAAAACGGAATAATTCTGCATGAAAAACCCATTTATATAAATTAAGGGGGGGATTAGCCCCCCCGTTCCCCCCTTTATACTCAGCCAATTAATCCCGAAAATTATCATGCAAGCGCCTTAACACAGTGAACCTATAAACAAAATTTGAAAGAAAACGGAATAATTCTGCATGAAAAACCCATTTATATAAATGAAGGGGGGATTAGCCCCCCGTTCCCCCCTTTATACTTAACCAATCCATCCCGAAAAGTAATCAGGGAAGCGTCTTAACCCAATGAACCTATAAACAAAATTTGAAGGAAAACGGAATAATTCTGCATGAAAAACCCATTTATATAAATTAAGGGGGGGAATTAGCCCCCCGATCCCCCCCCCTTTATATTAACTAATCAATCCCGAAAACTAATCAGGGAAGCGCCTTAACACAGTGAACCTATAAACAAAATTAGAAGGAAAAAGGAATAATTCTGCATGAAAAACCCATTTATATAAATTAAGGGGGGGGGGAATTAGCCCCTTGTTCCCCCCCTTTATACTTAACCAATCAATCCCGAAAAGTAATCAGGGAAGCGTCTTAACCCAATGAACCTATAAACAAAATTTGAAGGAAAACGGAATAATTCTGCATGAAAAACCCATTTATATAAATTAAGGGGGGATTAGCCCCCCCCGATCCCCCCCCCTTTATACTTAACTAATCAAACCCGTAAACTAATCAGGGAAGCGCCTTAACTCAGTGAACCTATAAACAAAATTTGAAGGGAAACGGAATAATTGTGCATGAAAAACCCATTTATATAAATTAAGGGGGGGGGGATTAGACCCTTGTTCCCCCCCTTTATACTTGACCAATCAATCCCGAAAACTAATCAGGGAAGCGCCTTAACTCAGTGAACCTATAAACAAAATTTGAAGGAAAACGGAATAATTCTGCATGAAAAACCCATTTATATAAATTAAGGGGGGGGGGACTTAGCCCCTTGTTCCCCCCCTTTTATACTTAGCCAATCAATCCCGAAAACTAATCAGGGAAGCGCCTTAACACAGTGAACCTATAAACAAAATTTGAAGGAAAACGGATATTTCTATGAAGAGTTATCGCATTACGTACGTACATACATACATACAGAACCGGCTGCCAAGCTCTCAGGGCTTGACAGCCAGTGTGATAACAGAAAAATCGCAATTTTAGAATGTTTTTTGCTCCTGCACCCCGTGGGGTTAGTGGCACCGACATAAAATATAGCCTATGTTGGAGCAGGGGTTGTCACCATCAATTTGCCACCATCACTTTTGAAATCGGTTCGGTAGTTCCAGAGATTACCCCCTACAAACAAACAAACAAGATTTATTCCTTTATAATATTAAGTATAGATATATGTAAAAATTCTAACATATCCTTGTCGACTAATGTAAAAATACCGTGGCGATTCGACTTTTATTACCGTACTTTTTGTCGTGTCATACTAAAGGCAAGGGATTTCTCCGAGGAAATTTTCAGTCGTGCACCAAGATTTACTTCGTTGTGTACGTAGAACTCAATGGAAGAGGCAGTTCGTTCCAGTTCACATTTTATTCGAAAATCACAAAGAGAATTGGTTATGCTTTACTTCAACGTAGCTAAATTTATCCATGCTGATTTTAAGACAGTGAAGAAGACTTGATGATTTAAGTTATTATATTAAAGAGATACGTTGGTTCTTATAGGCAGTTATTCTTTGAAATCAATCGGCGGCCAAGGAGAACATTCGAAGATTAGGAAGTACATGACGAGCTGCATCCACCACCGAATCCCGGGGCCTTCTGCTCTAAACGCGGGAAAAAATCCGTATATCATTTCCCGAGCGCGCCAGAATACATTCTATCTAAAAAGCCTCTAGGCCAATCAACGCTCACGGCTTAATTTCTTCGGCGAATTAATATCGAAGTGAACTTACCGAAGCTGGCAAAAGCGCGCCAAAAAAAAACTTCTGGAACAATCTCGAAATCTATTTCCTTCCAATAAATAAAAGCAGAGAGAAAAGGAGTACATATGTTTTATCAAGTATGGCAATATGCCAAAATAATTTTTACATTGAGATTAAAATCTTTCAGAATTTGAAAAGTAATATTTTGTCAGGAATCGTAGGGAAATAAAAAATAAAGAAAAGAAATTCATAGGTTGTTATTTCAAAAGAGTAAAATGTTTTTAGCTGGGAGATGGGTATTTTTTTGAAGAATTAAATTCTAGGATGCTTTTTATTTAAAGAAAATAAAAGTGCGTAAATTTAATAGAGCATTCTATCAGCGCCATTTTTTAAGAGAATGAATTTGGAATAAACTATATTTCCCTAGATGTAATTTTGACAATCGAAATACTGGAGCGAGAAAATAATTTAGAATAATGGGATTTACATAGAATTGTAGTTTTAATGAGGTCAACGGCGAAAAATTATTTAAATTGTTACATATATATAGACCTTTTTCACAATATGCAAGTATTTTTACCAGAACCAAAGTTCCACACAATATTTAAACATTAATTAACAAGTGAAAAAAACAACAAAATATCAAAATTAAACAAATCAAACCAGAACAGAATAATGAAACAAAAAAGTCTGTGGCCTCATCGGCAGTGGGTATAATATAAAAAAAACAACAGCCATGTTATGGAACGAAAATTATTCAGTATAAAAAAGTGTAAAAAGTGGGAGTGGGTTTCGACCAGAGTGTCGCAATGCATAAATCAAATCAAATTTGAAAGCATATTGCAAACACTCCCCCACCGGAACCTACGCCACATTAACCAGTACATCACAGTCCCAATAAACAGCTGAATTAAAACAGATACATGTAAAACACAGTAGAAAAACCAGTAGAAAAAAAAGTATCATTTTGTACCCAAACCTGAACCACATAGCCGCAAAACAAATCAAAAACCAATGTCCAACAATCAATCCAATTTCGTTACGTGTCCATTGCCACACAATTGCAGACATCATTGTAAAGCCGTCCAGAAAGGCTTTAAGCAGTACAAGTCATTGACTATCAATTGGACGGCAAACATTAAACAAGTGGGTAAGTGTGATCGAAGATCGAACAAAGGGTTTCGTATAATATTCCTTTCAAAACACTTTATCCTTTCTTTAATAAATTCAAATAAATATAATTTAGCAACAACAACAAAAAAAAAGTCATGTTTTTTATAAAGTAAAAATTTACCGGTCTATTTTTTCATTTTTTCGAAAATCTAAACCAGCCGGAAAGCGGGCGAAACCCGCTATTATATTCTGTCATAATAATATCCGTCATACGGACTAAATGCAATATTTAAAAAATATATAATTTCAAAATTAAACATGTTGGACGCCTTCAAAATGTTAAAATATGCGAATATTTCCATAATCGGGTTTTTATCATGATTCAATACATTCCTCAAACTCATATATTTACTATTCTCTATTATTTATATTGATACTCGCTTTGTATTATTCTCAAACATTTGAAAAATTAGTTAAACTTCCTATATGACGTCAGATTTTCTTTTTAATTCTCTAATGACGTAATATTAATCTGCTTTGTCCACTTACACATACTCATACTCCTTGTATTATTGAGAAATCTTAGACATTTTCCGTTTTATTTACCACTATGACGTCAATCAATTTTATTTCATATTTATCTTTTTTTCAATTGGTGAAACTTTTTATTTCATTTTCATTTTTCACGTGAGAATCGTCTGATAGAAAATTAATTATTGTAGAAAGAATTTCATTGTCGATTTTAAATCTTTGGCATCCGCTATAACAAAAAATGTTTCAATTTAATAGGAAAAGGCTGTTAGAATTTTGGTTTTTTATCTCTATTTATTGAAATAATACGAATTTTTCAAATTTTAATATTTTGAGTTCTTCACAGCTGCTATTCAGATTTATACACGAAGTTTCAACTCTGTAAGTTACATACTTTTTGAGAATGGCTCTGTGACGGACAGACAACGCAGCGGTGGTAATAGGGTTTCGTGAGATGAACGAAACCCTAAAAATGGAGACTACCTGCAAACCTCGTATGTGTATTAATAAATTTAAGTGGAATATTGTTTTTATAATATAAAATACTAATAAAATGATAAAGGTCTTTTAAAAATAGATTTTTACTGGAACACAATTTAAAGAAACGAAAAACTTGACCTATAATGATATTAATATAGACGCGTTTATTTATGTTTGAACACCAGTTAACCAACTGGTTAACCTCAAAGCTGAAGTTATCACGTTTATTGTAAATCGAAATTTGGATACCATTTGAAATATATAAATTCAAGTCAAGATAAACAGCTGTTTTGTTGCTTTCGTTTGTCTTTTTTAAAACCAGCATATCAGGATATATATCTGCAGAAACTCCAAAAAATCAAAATCATAATTTAAAATTATTAAATCATCAATGTATCTGAAAGACAAAAAAATAATATCACTACTGATAGTACAGTACTGAAATTCATAAAAAAATAAGAAAAGGTTAGCTGCTGTTGAAGAATAGTTTGTTCCCATGCCTATACCCTTATTTTGTAAATATGCATTTGAACCTGTATATACATATTTATTATACAAACAGAAGTTACATAATTTTTGAAATATGTTTAAATTTAAATCAATTACATCCGAAAACCTTTATCCGAATATGATTTAAATTTAAACATATTTCAAAATTTATGTAACTTCTGTTTGTATAACTATGTATATACAGGTTCAAATATATATGTACAAAATCCGCCGGTTGTTCTCCGGTTTGGACTTTTCCTGCCGGTACAGGCCAGAAGGACTTTTCGTAGTTTAGTATAATACATCGGCTGCTCGCATCCAGGTAACCCGACGATTCGCAAGCAGCTGACGTACAACAGAATGACTAAAAATATTGATTTTTTTGGCGGCGTGATAGCGATTTTTAAAGCATTAACATGTATGAGATAGAAAAAAGTTTTGGGATTGGCATATCCGACTAGTTATACCGTAGAATGGAAGGAAAGATGTACTTCCAAATTCAATTTCTTTGAAAACAGTATATGAATTTACTGGCATTTTATAGTTTTTAAAACAATTTTAAAACATGATTTAAAAAATAAAATCTTAATCTCTCGTGTTCAGCTCAATTACAGAAGATTAACCCATTTTCACTTAAAACAATATAAATAGTTCAGCGTTTGTGTCCGGATAATATTTATACTAATAAAAGGCAAAATCGCTCTCTGTGTGTGTCTGGGTGTCTGCGATGGCCCGCGAAATCTAGCTCACCTAGAAGTCTGAAAATTTAGATTTATGTAGTCCAAGGCCAGATCTGATGCACCTGGGACTCATAATTTTAATATTTTGATAATTATCCAAGGTATTAATTAGAATCTCATTAATAATCGCGTCTAAAATGGAATCTTTTTATCGAAAAAATGGCGAAGTTCATTTCTCCTTAGAATCGTACCCTACTGCGAGGTTCGGAACCGACCAATGGAATTTGTTCTTTCATCTGCACCTGGAAAATTTTCATTCTGGCTGCGGTGAAATGGCGTACTGTGCGTTTTCCCGGCTTTTTCGAAAAAATAGCAATAATCACACTATCCACATAAAAATTAGAAAACAGGTGTAAAAAAAAATCGCGATTTCAGAGAAGTAAAATTAGTAAAATTAGACCAACTAGAACCCAAGATATTAATTAAAATTTTAATTTTTCGAGCGATTTTATCTGTCAGGGCTTACTGCGTTACTTTGTCTTCGAGAACTGTGCGATTGTGGCATACGCGGATGATGTCTTGTTAATTATTTGGGGTCCAACACGCGCTGCGCTAGAGCATAATGGTAGGATTGCCCTGAATTATGTTCAAAATTGGGCTACGAGCAACCACATTGAAATATCATTGAATAAATCAAAAACAATTACATTTGGCAAACCTAAAATCTTAAAAAGGGACCCAATCTTCAAACTAAAACGACAAAACCTACAATCAGTCAAAACCTTAAAATACTTAGGAATTACAATAGACCAACATCTTTCATTCCTACCCCACATAGTAATAAAAAGGGAAGAAATTACTAAAATTACTCAAAATTTATATAAATTTTCGTCAATTTCGGGTAGGTTGCCAAATCATTTCTTTAAGATATGGTACTCGGCAATCCTACAGCGCCAAATCGCTTATGCTTGTGGGGTGTGGTTCACGCGTGTGACACGGTCGCATGGTGTGCGTCACCTCTTGGCAGCGCAGAGAAAAGTACTCCTACTCATTTCAAGAGCGTATAAAAATACGTCAACAGCGGCATTGCAGGTCCTAACGGGTATTCCGCCCCTGGACTTGCAACTGGAAGCAGAGGCTGAATTTGCTAGAGTCACTAGATTGGGGATATCATCAACGCGTATTAATGCACAAACAATAGCCACAAAGATCTCAAAATATAAAATTTCACCAACTCTAGATCAAATAAAAACCTGTCCGGGTTCAAAATTCAATGGGGAATTCCATATCTTTACAGACGGTTCAAAAACAGCTGAAGGCACAGCATCGGCTTTCTGTGTTTATAAAAATAATATAATTCATCACACGTGGCGTGCAAAACTAGACTCGGGTAATTCAGTTTACCAGGCCGAATTACTTGCGATTGGAGAAGCTGTGCGCTGGGCTATGGAAGAGGATTCGGTCAACTTTCTAATTTCATCGGATAGCTTATCAAGCTTAATGGCTCTTTCAAAATTTGACATAGATAATTATTTAGTTCAGGAAATTTTAGTACGTATAAATCTATCCTCCAAAAACTTCTTTTTTAATTGGGTCAAGGGTCATTCGGGTGTAGCTGGAAATGAACTGGCGGATCAGTTGGCGCGGTCAGCAACAAACGATGAAACGCTGGAAACAACTTTTCTTCCTGTACCACCGTCTACACTCAAAAGAGAATTAACAAAACAAATCACAGACAGTTGGCAACAACGCTGGTCTACAGCACAAGTGGGTCATTACACAAGAGACTTCCTTCCGGAAGTCTCGCAACAACTAGAAATACACAACAGATATCTATACCTATTTTTAACAAATCATGGACCATTTCAACAACACCTATTCCAAATTAACAGAAGTGACTCACCACTTTGTATCTGTGGATCAGAAGCAACATCGTTACACTACATATTAAATTGCACTCTAACTTCACATTTCCATGTCAAAAAATCACCACGAATGCCACTTAAAAACTGGCTACAATATCTCCTGGACCGTCCGGTTCTTCTCCAGCGCATAGTCAACTGCATGAAATTTATTGAAAAAAATGAATTTTTATTTTCCAATCCTCTTCCTCTGTAGTCGAGTGCCCGCTTGTCCAATATAGCAGGGGTCCTGTTTTCTCTGTACATATGTATATAAATAATTGTATTTTGTATTTGAATATAATAATTGTTGTAATGAGATTTAATATCACACTGTCTGTATATTATTAGTATCTGCATATTATTTGTAAATTTTTAGTATATTCGCATCTGTATATTCATATTAGTATATTATTAATTGTATTAGAAGTATTTAACCAAGAATCTGCATCCCATTTAACCAAAAATCCAAAATATAAAGTCTGCACAGTACTTGTATATAGTCATATTCTGGAAATGGTCTAAACTGTATAATTGTATAATCGAATTAATTATAATAACTGTATGTATGCATCATATTTTTCCATATACATCAATTGTAGTAAAGTATTTGTATAAAATATGCTAGCCAAGAATAACCCATCATATTTAACCACTAATAATTTTAGGCATGGTGCCCGCACAGTATTTGTAAATAGCTCATCCGGAAATTATATATTCTGCATACATTGAAATAATAATAATAATCGTATGTATGAAAGCAATAACTGTATTATCAGACAAAATTCATGTGTAATATTATATTGTAAAAATTGCATACATAATTCTGTAATTGTGGTCTCGCTGGTGATAGAGGCGTGTCAGCCCCTCAGGATTGCACACAAACTCTAAGGCTTAAGCCGGGTTTCCTGAGGTGGTCATCCCCTGTCCCGTGTTCAAGTGTTTCTTGAAATCTTTTGAGTGGAGATAGTCGTCTAGATTGAAATAATTCTAATTTTCATAGTGGAACGGTTTCGGCGTCTTTAATTTTTTTTAAATATTGCACTTACCGATTTGAAAACTACGTATTTATGAATTTCTTTCAACGACGATTCCAAATATCTAATTTTCATAATGATCCGGTAATTGGAACCCGAAATATAATTTATTTTTTAAATTAATTGATTCGCTTTTTTAACCCATCCTTTCATACTCCAAAACACCTGGGTTTCACTGAGACATTCAGTCTACTCACAGAAAGATTAAAAATTTTTATAGTGGAAAAATTCGGGGCCCTATAAAATAATTAAAAATATCGGATTTTTGGATTTGAAAAGTATGCATCCTTACTAAAAATGGGCTGGGATGTCAGATTTTCAAAAAAGTTTCGGATTCCGCCAATAATTTTTGACTTTAGCAAAATCCCGATTTTTGTATAGAAAAAGATATAAAACGCTAAGGATTTTGCTATTTCTTTACAAAGTATCTCGGGTTGTATGGGTCCGATCATGACGCGGTTTGGCTCATTCAATTCTATACGGATATAACTTACCGATTTTAGTTCCGAGTTTCATCGCTTTCTTATCTCTTGTTTTATGTGTCCGACCATGACGGGGTATGGCTCATTCGACTCGATACTGATAGCCTAAAAGATTTCAGTTATGTTCGTATAGAAGAGATTGTGCCCCTGTCGGTAGAAGTTGAAGCTAATGGATCTTGCAGCGCGTGCGCTGCACGCTGACTATATGGTGCCGCAGTCAGCGGGGGAACAGTGCAGGAGGTTCGTTTGGTTAGATGTTTATTCTATTCGAGATGGAAATTAAGGATTTGTCCGGTGCCGAAAGAAGCGGAGACCTGAGCCAGAGGTTTGTTCAGTTCGAGATTTCTCATATTCGAGGCTAACTGTCGGTGAAAGGTGGAAATAAAAGATTTTTTGTCGCGTGTACAGCACTTTTAAAAATATAATTTCATACAAAATCGGGTTAAAGATATAAAATCGTATAAAACTTTAGGTTTTTTTAATTTTGTTATCAAGGTCCCGGGAAACGCCGGGCGGGTCAGCTAGTTCCATAAATAAAATACAAATCTAACAGATGCGTAATGGAATTATGTGCTTAAACACTGAAATAATCTGAATGAAAAAGGCTGCAGTAAGTACCAAAATCTTTGGAGATTTCTTCAGCTATTAACTACTCACATGTGGCTAATATGAAAATCAGGGATGTGCAAAAAAGGGGGGGGGATGGGGCATTCACACCGGGCGCAGAAATTGAGGGGGCGCCAATCTTATACTACCAACAACAGTTTATTAATTCATTTAATTCATTTTTTGGATGTCTATCATTTTTCAGGGATTTTCTTTTTCTCGCTTCGTTATTCTTTTTTATCTGTCGAAAAACGTCATGATTTTTCTTACAAATGAGTGCATTTTCTCTTATGTTATTTAGTTGTTTGAAATTTCTGAATTCAAATTAAACCTTTAAAAGTTCAAAAATAAAGGCGAAATATTTATTTCTGTTTCTGCACTTTATGAATTTTGTGGCACCTGTCACAAAGAAAACAAGTGTGTGTGTGTGTATGGGGGAGGGGGGGGGCGCCAAATTGAAACTTTGCCCTGGGTGCAGTATTTGAATACATAATTGATGCTTTCATGTAAAAATTCTGTTTGGTATTGTTAGTGATGCAATGGTTTCGTATCGTAACTGATGATGGCCACACCCATGTTGCTGACAAAAATAAACTGAGAAGGGAAAAAGTTGTTAACATAACAACCTTGTTCTGCATAACTTCAAATGCAGAACAAGGACAAGCATAACCCACTTCAAGGACTATATTTTAATTGGAGGAAGGATAACACTCTAGTTATTGAAAAAGTTAAATAAAAACAGTTTCGAAGAACCATAAAAAAAACAGAAACATTACTCAATTTTACAAGAACCAGATTATGCATACGTTGGTCATGCTTCACCCTCTTTTGGGTCAGCTCAAAAATATTGCCATTAGCATTCTTTCTTATTTGACTGAAGCTGGACTTTCACTTCATGAACTGGACGTAATTGGATGTAATGGCATCGGGTTGAAAACCAGTTTTATTCGCACAATTGAAGAACATGTTAAAAGACCACTACAGTGAGGGGTGTGCCTCTTATATTTCAATGAATTGCCATTCCGGCATTTGTTGCAAACTTTAGATGGTAAAACGACTGGGCCAAAATCATTTAGAGGCCCGATTAGCACACAGCTCAGTAAATGTGAGAAACTCCCAGGGATAAATTTTGACAGCGTTGTGCGAGATTCCAGAAATTGACCGGCAAATTTTAAGCAAAAATCAGCAATACCTACTGGACATAAGTTCTACTGCAAAATCAGGCAGCTGTCCCGAAGATTTATCTGTTCGTGAACCTGATACATTTCAACGGCGAACATATTTCTCCGATTGTATTTAAGAATTGAAAACTCAACAGACAAACACAAGATCTTAGTTTCTTTTCTCCTAAAGTCTAATGATTTGTATGATTTCATATAAAAAAAAATAATTCGCAAATGGAATAGAACATATATTTGAAGTTATAAAATTGTCAAGATTCCTGCCCTAAAATATGCTGAAAGCCATTGACCAAGTAATTAAGAGAAACGCACTTTCTGCCCATCCAGAAAACTTGCTTTTGAGTATGATAGTTGATAAAAGGAATTAGGAGAAGAGAGTTAGGTTTCAGAAAAACTAGTTGGATGTGCCAATCCCAAAACTTTTTTCTATCTCATACATGTTAATACTTCAAAATTCGTTATCACATCGCCTATAAAATCAATGTGTTTCTTCATTCTGTTGTACGTCAGTTACTTGCAAATCGTCGGGTTAGCTGAAAACGAAGCACCCAGAAAGAAGTCAGTGAAGCTGTATGGGATGCTTGGTGAGGAGTTCAGCATGTCAGATGTAAGTATATTAGAAAAGCGTTTGGAAAAAAGTAAGTGCACCGTGATTCATTTTGAAGAGGGTCTGCGGCTTGTCATCTACTGATATCAACAGAAAGCAGATTGTTGCGTAGATTGACACTATAATGTGTGTAAAGATGGTCAAAATGAATTGCATGATGTTCATTGAAGGCATAGTAAGGGTTTTATATGGAGCTGGATTCGATTGTTCTCGAAATGCAACAACATTGGATGATCAGCATTTTCCATGTAGAAGTCCATACCACAAAAAGTAGAATGTTGCATAATCTGAGCCTGGGTTTTTTCACATTGGACTTTAATACATTAATGCAGTTCTGGAAGAACATGCCTCAACGCTCTGGTCGCTTACTCTAAAAAAGTATTGTGTATATTTGTATAGAAATGTAGAAAATGTGTGTATATTTCAACATATAACTATATCAGATCCTTGGAAAACTTAATGTGGGAAGTCGGGAATGTCTTTACTACACTTCTTTGTTTTATTTACCAATAAATCTGATAGACGACACTTGTTTCCAATTGTTAGAAAGCGTAAACTAACGTATAGAAATCGATCAAAGTTTATTAAGGTTTAATCATTCTTCAATTAAGCTATGGATATGCCATAAAACGGTTCATGTTTCGCAATTAGAACATTTTTTGAAAATTTTACATTTTGACACAGTATAACTCGATCAGGAATAGTTTGGACTAAAACAAGGAAATGTAATAAACAAATTCTTGAATTCACCCTTAATTTTCCTAAAAGAATAAATTCAATAGCTGTCATCATTTACTTGTTATTGAAATTTTGAAAAAATTAGTTCTTCATTTTGGGCTAGCTTGTACCAATTACACTATAGCCATTAAAAATACTATTCGATTATTTTACTTTTCATTCTAAAGTATGAAATCCCAATGTTTTATTTTATGCTTTAAGGATTCAGAATTACAAAACTTCTACCGCTCTCAACAATATTTAATATGCTCAATTTATTCCCATGTATGTATTACTAGGCATACGTTTTTTTCAATGAAATTTTATCAGCAATAATGTACTAATATAAAGTTATGTCATAATTTAACGTCAAACCAATTTAGTTTACTTGCGTATAATTCTATTGAAATTCTAAAATGAAATGTAAAATATGCTGTTGACATGTGTGTCCATCATTTTATAAAACATAACCTCTTTCTAAAAGTTAAATCACTGTATATAATTGAATTTGACAAAAATATTAAATAATTTTTATCTTAGCCCATTTTGCAGCATTTCACTGAATAGTTTCAGAAACTGAATTTAAAAAAAAAAAACTCAGAAATATGAATTCAGCACGACAGAAAAATTATTCGAGAAAGATTTTGTTAACAGCACCGAAACTGCTGATCAATAATAAATGAATTTTATTGAATTAGATTTGAGTCCTTCTATAATGTTATGCATTCATGAATTGTGGAGAGTAATTACTGTTCGAAAACCGCTTAAAAAGAATATCAAAATATCCATCACTAGCTGTAATTTAAAGTAACATTATTATACAACGAAAAATGTTAACATATGAATTCAATTTAATATATAATGAAAACAAAATATTTTACATTTTCGTCAAGTTTTGTTTTTTAAATTAACTTTATGATAAAACATATTTCGTTCCATGCTTACATATTACTTGCGCATTATAAATTATGTATTCAATATTTGTTACTGAATTTTAAAATATGACTTTTATATAGAGTGATGAGATTAATTTACACAGTGTATCTGTTGCATTTTTGAAATAATTCCATTTATCTACAATGAAAATTACGTAATTATAGAAAAATTTCATTAAAAACTAGTGGAATTTACATAGATTCTGTGAAAATACTCTACGACCTTCTTCTTTGTTAACGCAGCGGGACTGATACTATGAGTAACATTATTTAAACATCTATATATTTAAAACGCTAAGCGATTTCTTTCGACAATCCGTGAGAACAAACTACTGCATCAAATTACATATTTTTTTTTAAATGAAAGATATTTGGACACAGATTTGTTATCGTGCATTCGTTTGTTCGAAAATTTAATTAATTAGCCGTAATTTTCAATTAAAATTTTACTTCTGCTAATGACGTTCTAATCGGATAACGCCCACAGTTGCAAGGCATAGAGTTTATTCTCTGAACTCTGTGGTTGCGAGGATATTAATAGAAATAATGAATATTAAATGCACGCGGCTCTTAGGCCGAATTTTTTAATTTGCAAGTTAAGTTTCCGTAAAAATATTTATCCGCGTGTTTTAAAAGCGAATAAAAATTCATATTTATTGTGACGTCACGGGAATATTGTCCATTGGGTTTATTTTATCATTATGCATTATAACTTTGTTGATGCCATTTTTTCATTCCAATTAAATGCAAAATATGTTTTTATTTGTATGCATGGTGTTTAAACATTAAAGTAACGGATATAAAGTACGTGTTAAAAGTTTGCGCCGGTGAAAATCACGTTATGCTTACCTTGAAATTCATTTTAACATTGATAAAACTAAAGAGAAAAATGTATATGATTATGATTGTGTCAACACGACGTAATTTTAACTGATTTTTTCCACTCATATTTATACAGATTAGAATTGGAGCCGTCATTGATTTCTTCATCTTGATTGCATACCTTGATTATATGTTACCAATTACTTTTTTTAATTATAGGTTAGAAGATTTCCTTTTTTAATAAAAAAATCACAAAAGTAAAGCATTTCAGGAAATTTAAAATTATTAAAAATAGAGTTAGGGTGGAAAAAAATCTTGAAATAATGATTGTATTTTTGGCTAGAATAAACAATGTAAGACTAATATTTCATAAGAATTATTTTGGTAGGTTTATTATAAGTTCATTTAACAGTTCCTTATTAGCGCAAAGTCCTATTTCTTTCACTGCGAGTTTTTCTTTCGATGTCAAAAAATGGTTTTCGACTTTTGTACGCCAGCCAAAATATAGTGGCAATTTTTAGAAATGTACAACTGTTGTGACAACAAACGGCGATATCGCTTTAGCTTTCATCGCGGTTACATCACTTCTAAATACTACAAATTTCTATTTTTTACTACATTTTACAACATTTTACAATTTCAATTCTTACATCATCCATTAGAAAAAAAATTAGCTTTCGATTGAAATTTATTTGAAAACTGCCGCTTAATTTAACGAATTTTTAAATAATTTTTAAGCATGAAGAGTTTTTCAATTCTATCTTATCAATGACCACCAGTTTGCTTCAGTAATGTAAAATAGCCCCTGGGAAAGTTGCCACAATTGAAAATAGAATTTCCAAACCATCATAAAAAGTGAATAATAATAATAATAATAATAATAATAAAAACAGTGATAAATCATAAGATCAGATTATCCATAAGATAGAGCATTTTAGCGCTAAACAAAAATCTGTCAAAAGAAAAAAAAACTATCTTTAGCTTCTGAATAGCATAAAATTTATATGTAGAATTCGTTGATGTATATGTTCCGTCAGATATCAGAATATGCTAGGAATTGTGTTTTTATATTTTATTACATTTGCCAACTGTATAAGAGGGAAAATATCCCCGACTGTGATGGAAAAGGGATAATCATCCTGATTATGTAAAGGAACCGAAGAAAAAATACAAATAAATTACACTTGAAAACATTAAAAATCTCCCTCATCGGCCGATTGATTTATTAGTGTAAAAAAATTACATAAAAACTGATTAGCTTAAAACAATGGATGCGTTTTAGAAGATATGGATTTGAAACGAACAATGATTAAAGAAGACATTTTAAAACTTTTAATTTAAACATTTTAAAACTTTTTTAACGTCGAATTTTGACGGTGCTTTTGGGCAGACGCAATGCACATGCGCATAGGAGCTCATTCGGTTGCATTATCACAGGTAGGGGGGGGATGTGTTCTTTATTTACTATGTTCTTTGATTTACTGAATATGATATGACCGTAGGAATATACTATTTGTATATACTTCATAGGTCCATCAATTTTTTTTCTTGCTGTGGGGAGTGTGGCGGTAATGTCAAACTGATTTGCATTACACAGTTGTTTACGGATTGTTTGTTTGTAGTTTGCATCGGAAATAGTACTGTATTTCACTAGGAAAAAAAAAATAAAATAAAATATTTGAAAGGCTGTTTCATACGCACCCCTTCTTATGTAATAAAGAAGCTTATTTTACTGATATTGTTGTAGTAATTTTTTTTCGTCAAGTTTTGACGGGTTTCATCTAGTCTATATGTTTAAAACGCTAAGCGATTTCTTTCGACAATCCGTGAGAACAAACTACTGCATCAAATTACACCATTCTTTTTTTTTTAATTAAAGATATTTGGACACAGATTTGTTATCGTGCATTCGTTTGTTCGAAAATTTAATAATTAGCCATAATTTTCAATTAAACTTTTACTTCTGCTTATGACGTCATAATATCGGCAACTCCCAATGTTGCGAGGCATAGAGTTTATTCTCTGAACTCTGTGGTTCGCCAATCTTTTGACATTAGCTAATTTCATATAGGTAAAATTTAACATTGTAATATGAAATCTTAAAAAAATTACTTAAAATTAACTAAAATATAATCATAATAAAATATCTAAACATAAACATATCAATATGAATAACAAATCTCACGTAAAATGTTGCAATTTAAGTGATTCCAATTGAAACAAGATTTGGAGAGTTATCCCTGACGCACGGCTAACATAAAAGTACCTATTTTATTTTATTTATTTACACACATATTCAATTGTATTATAAAACATCAGGTTGCCATACAAAGCAAAAATTGTCATTTTGGCGTCAAAAATTAACCCCGGTGCATCTGCGATATCTGTAACGATTTAATCAAAATTGTTTTGGTTTCACCGCATATTGCAAAATTAATTAAAACCATGATTATTGTTTTTTTCTCAGATTAAAAATAAGAAAATATAATGCTTAACGAAATTTAATTACTTGATCGAACGCAAATTTTGGTACTTTTCCGTTATAGGGACACCATGCCGTAAATGTAAATGTATGTATTTAATGTATGTAAATGTATGCTTGGCTACAAAGGTGTCCATATAACGGAAAAGTACCCAAATTTGTCTTAGTTCGGGCTATACCAAAAACAAACATTTTACATGTAACAGAAAAATCGCCAAAAATGACTGCTTTATCAGCAGTTATGACAGCAAAGTTGGATAAAATCTAATAACCTGAATTTTACAACGTTTATGCGAAACACTACAGTGAACACGCGCAATTTTTATATAAGTAGGGGTTATTTCAAAGTATCAGAAAACTAACAACCTTCAATAATATAATGCATGAAAAAGTGAACAAATAAGTGATTCAGCAAATCTTAAAAATATGTATTTCTTAATATAAGTATAAAATGCAGAAAAATATTCTGGTACTTCTTCATTATCCTGTCGAAATTCCTTTCATTATCCCGTCGTCCCATTAAGAAAAAAAAACTACTAAAGAAACTAAAAAAAAAAAAAACACCTCTAATGTTTTTTCATAACATTGAATTGGAGTGAAATGCTTGAATATATGTATTTTGGGTACTTTTATGTTAGCCAAGCGCCAGTGATCGCCAAATATTTTTAATCTCGCCAACGCTTTTTTTCTCGACAATCTTTTAACATTAGCTAATAACAAATAACCAATATTTTAACATTGCAACATAATGCTTTTAAAAACTTACTTAAAAATAGCTAAAATATAGTCATGATGAAATACTTCATAAAGGCATAGATGTCATATAAGCACCAAATTGGCGTGATTTCTTTCCCCGCCAATTTGGCGAAAACTTTGTTTTTGAATATTAGTTACAAATAGCAAGCAATAATAGCACGTGATTTTTTTTCAATATAAAAATAAAAGGTACTTTTCGGTTAGCCGGGCGCCAGTGAAATTTATATATCTATGTATACATATATATACATATATATATACATACACACATTTATATATGCTTGTATATATATATATACATATATATACACATACATATATGTGTGTATGTATACATATATATGTATATATAGATATACACATTTCACTGGCGCCCGGCTAACCGAAAAGTACCAAATAAAATAACGTTATAACGTTAATATTCAAAAACAAAGTTTTCGACAGATTGGCGGGGGAAAAAATCGCTCCAATGTGGTGAGTATATGATATCTGTGCCACTACAAACACATCAATACAAACTAGCCGCCACTGGCGACCAGTTTGGTCTCCCTTAAATGTATGTTAAGCATTGTAACACACATTGATATTTTTTGTATTATTTTAGTTTGATTCCATATTATTTACTATTTTTAATGATGGGTATTTTTATTAGCCGGGAGCAAATGATAAATTGCCAAATATTGCTCCCAGCACCACTATTCATACTGCATCAATTTAATTTTAAAATATAAATCTGTCACTCATTTCAGTTAAAATACTTAGCTTTAATTTAAAATACTTATATTACATACAATCTGATTGAATCTTAATTGAAATCTAAATTGAAATCATTGAATTGAAAGGGTTGCAATTCAAATGATACCAATTGAAATAAGATTTGGCAAGTTATCACTGGCATATTTTTTTGTTCGCTTTTTTGTTGATCTTGGAAATTAATGTCCCATTCTCAAAAGAAAAATATATTTCTGAGAAATAAGGTTTTTTGTCACAAAAATCATATAACTTCAAAACGCAATTTTAGCAAATTTTGTATAAATTACATCGTGAATATCATTTCTTAGTTAAATTTATTATCTTCTAAAATAAAAGCGTAAGTCATGTGACTGTCATCAACAGTTCCGGGATGGCCGTTTCATTTTTTCATATGCCAGGCGGCCATTTTTATTCAAAATTATTTTTTAGAATAAAACTGCATAAAAGTTACATTTTAAGAAAGATTGTTCAAAATAAATTAATATTTGAGAGATGACTTACGTTCAATTATTGTCGGAGCAAAGCTCCGGCTTCCCATGAAAAATTACACTTTTGTGTACACGATAGCGGCCGAAATATTTGCCGCATTGATACCAAAGTTGGACTGGAAGTCGGTAGTGGCAAAATCTCGCGGGGAATTATAAAACAGAAATATTCGTCAACTCTAACGCCCGGAATCGTCTGCTCTAGAATTTTCCATTTCCCCATAGAGATAACATTGCGATTGTTTGAATTAAATAAAAAGAAAATTGAAATAATTTATATTGTTGCCATTTTTTATCATGAAAAACTTTTGAATTAAATAAAAAGAAAATTGAAATAATTTATATTGTTGCCATTTTTTATCATGAGAAACTTATTTAAATAACAATATACTCGGAAACAACCTTTTAGTAAAAGCTCTTAATCTCGGTCCCATATATTTTACTTTTATATATTTTACATATATTTTACTTTTCTGAAATAAGGACCCCATACATTTTTATCTTAAAACACGTGCAATGAAGTTTAAATCGTATTAAGTACATGAATTTAGTTTTTTTTTAAATCGAACTCAGCAATTGGTGTAATTAAACTTTTTGTTTCCATTTCAAAATATTTTTTTTCTTTTCATTCAAGCTTATTGTATAAAAGAAGTATGAGAGTAAATCTGTTTATTTTGATATAGTCCAGCCAATCCAGGATAAAAAAAATATATATATTAAGAAACATTTTATATATGAACGGATTATATGTTTTTATTACATAGAATTTGCAAGGATGCCAGTTAAGAGAAAGCAATCAGCTGAAATGAGAAGAATTGCGAATCGTAATTCAATGCGGAGAAGTCGCACAAGTCAGTTACCTTCAGATTTTTTGCCGAGTACTGGTATACTGACAACTCAAATGAATGAAGCAATCAGGTTTGAT
This sequence comes from Maratus michaelseni, assembly GCA_963931845.1. NCBI lineage: Eukaryota > Metazoa > Arthropoda > Arachnida > Araneae > Salticidae > Maratus > Maratus michaelseni. Next base: position 452,520,817 of record OZ007588.1, read on the forward strand.
AGAGAGGTATCGAAATCACCTATGTGTCCTGTAATACGTGTCACAGAGCTTTCCCTGATATCATATTAAATACTGCTGGGCTCTGCCAGACATGCAAGTGTAGAGACGGTGCTTTCAAGTTTTCTGCCACTAATTCGATGGACCCAGGTCCAGTTCCTATTTGTCTCAAAGATCTGAGCTACATTGAACAAATGATGATCGCTCAAATACATCCAGTGGTTTCTCTTTACCGTATACGAGGCTCACAGTATGGATACAGCGGAAATGTAATCAGCTTTAAACAAAATATTGAGAGTTTTTTTTCGCGCCTGCCTGTCAATCCTTCAGATATGACTTCAACTGTGTTAGTGACAAAAGATACTTTATCAGGATGTGCAGAGTTTTCTGTTCGCTCACAAAGCCTTCTAGAAGCACTCAGATGGCTTAAAGCTCACAATCCTTATTATTCAAATATCACAATTGATGAAGATTTGATCGCTACATTACCTGAGAATGGTGACGTATCTCAAATGTTACCAACAGCAACCGATATTACTGAGGATATTGATACTTTGAACGAGGAAATAAGGCGCGAGTCATTTAGACCACTACTTGAACCGGTAGATCAAAATAATTTAATAAATGACGTAATTCGTGTGCCTCACCCTTCATTAAATTCACAGCCTATCAACGAATTTCAAGAAGAGGGTTACATAGCACGTGCTTTTCCTCATCTTTTTCCACATGGTACAGCTGACTTACGACAACCTGATATAGTCCAGCCAATCCAGGATAAAAAAAATATATATATTAAGAAACATTTTATATATGAACGGATTATATGTTTTTATTACATAGAATTTGCAAGGATGCCAGTTAAGAGAAAGCAATCAGCTGAAATGAGAAGAATTGCGAATCGTAATTCAATGCGGAGAAGTCGCACAAGTCAGTTACCTTCAGATTTTTTGCCGAGTACTGGTATACTGACAACTCAAATGAATGAAGCAATCAGGTTTGATAGAGAGGTATCGAAATCACCTATGTGTCCTGTAATACGTGTCACAGAGCTTTCCCTGATATCATATTAAATACTGCTGGGCTCTGCCAGACATGCAAGTGTAGAGACGGTGCTTTCAAGTTTTCTGCCACTAATTCGATGGACCCAGGTCCAGTTCCTATTTGTCTCAAAGATCTGAGCTACATTGAACAAATGATGATCGCTCAAATACATCCAGTGGTTTCTCTTTACCGTATACGAGGCTCACAGTATGGATACAGCGGAAATGTAATCAGCTTTAAACAAAATATTGAGAGTTTTTTTTCGCGCCTGCCTGTCAATCCTTCAGATATGACTTCAACTGTGTTAGTGACAAAAGATACTTTATCAGGATGTGCAGAGTTTTCTGTTCGCTCACAAAGCCTTCTAGAAGCACTCAGATGGCTTAAAGCTCACAATCCTTATTATTCAAATATCACAATTGATGAAGATTTGATCGCTACATTACCTGAGAATGGTGACGTATCTCAAATGTTACCAACAGCAACCGATATTACTGAGGATATTGATACTTTGAACGAGGAAATAAGGCGCGAGTCATTTAGACCACTACTTGAACCGGTAGATCAAAACAATTTAATAAATGACGTAATTCGTGTGCCTCACCCTTCATTAAATTCACAGCCTATCAACGAATTTCAAGAAGAGGGTTACATAGCACGTGCTTTTCCTCATCTTTTTCCACATGGTACAGCTGACTTACGACAACCTCGTCAAAAAGCAGTCTCTCCTGATGAGTATTTTAAGTTCCTAATGAAGTATGAAGATGGGCGATTTGCTAAAGACCCCCGATTTCGCTACTTTGCCATAAATTCAATTCTTCGGTGGCAGTCTTTGGCTAAAGGGCGTTTTTTCGTTCAGCGAAATAAGTTCAGCAATAAGACGGTAGAGCAGATGCGTGATATTCTGAATAGGCAACCAGAAATGGCAAAACACATTATGATTTATGCTAGCAAATAAAGATCCACAAAAGGATACTGGCGTGCACGTTGTGGGGAACTCCTTTCCATGGTAGGACAAATTGGAGCACCAACAATTTTTTTACACTGTCTGCAGCTGATTATCACTGGCCTGATCTTTTCAGACTTTTAGAGCCTAACAGAGATCCAAATAAGCTGACTGATACAGAACGCAGACAATTAATACACGACAACCCTCTGTTGACTGGTTGGCTTTTTCAAAAACGTTGTGATATATTTTTGAGAAAAATCTTGACGCCGTTGTTTTTAATAGACGACTACTGGGTTCGTTTCGAATGGCAGTGGCGTGGAAGTCCTCACATGCATGGATTGTTGTGGTTAAGAGGGGCGCCAAACATGGGAACACTAGACATGACTAACGCTGAAAATGTAGCAGCCGTAACAGCATATTTTGAAAAACTATGCAGTGCTGTTAATCCTGACAAGGACGTCCTCGTAAATGATATACATCGCTGTCGAGTTCGCTTTTCAGACATTTCCAGTGAAGATCGTGAAAAAGATCTCGCTCAGCTCTTAAATCAAGTCCAACGTCACACAAGACATGGAGATTATTGCCTAAGGAAAAAAAGAGGTACAAATAGTTATAGCTGCAGATTTGGTTTTCCAAAAGCAGAGTGCGACTCTCCAAAGCTTCAAGTAGAAAATGGCATAATTAGCTTTTTGCCAAAAAGAAACGATTCTGAAATGAATACCTACAATTGCTTTGTGTCACAAGTTTGGAGAGCTAACACTGATTTTAGTCCTATTACATCAAAGGATGCGGTTTTGCATTACATTGCCAATATGCCTCAAAATCAGAAACAGCTTCTGTTCCTTAAAAGGAATTGTTATCTGAGATTTTAAATAAGATGAACGAAACAAATCCAGCGGTTCAAGCAGTCCAAAAACTTATTTTGTCTTCTGTTTCTGAAAGGGATTACTCAGCCCAAGAGGTAGTACACATATTAATGGAATGGCCAATGTATCACAGTAGTCGAGAAGTGGTTACAATACGGCTTCTTGATAAGAACTGGGAAGAAATCAACTTTTAAAGCGACGAAAGACCATCAAAAAACATGCTTCAGAAATATTGCGCGCGGCCGGAGAAACTTATTTCCTGCACGCTTCTTAAGTTTGCAAAATCTTTCTCAGTAAGAGGAGTCGATTATCACCAAAGAAGAAAAGATGCAGTTGTCAGAGTTTTTCCTCTTACATCACTCAACCACGACCCAACTCTAGCCGAAGAATACTATAGGCAACAAGTATTACTCAATTACCCTTGGAGAGGTAATTCTGACTCTTTATTGCAAGAAGGCCTGCCGTCTGCGTATCACTCATGGGAGGAAGCATTCAATGATCTAAATATTGATGCACACGAAGAAATAAATTTTCCTGCTGTTAGCAGTACACATGAGACAGAAATCCTGCAAGAAGAATACCGCGAGATTGATCCATATATGGCAGCAGCTGCCATAGTTCCTGTGCAGACAAACGAGGATACTTTGGGGCACGCGTGATTGATCATGCATGTGAGTGGAAAAGTGAGAGTTACAAGTACCCTGATCGCAATTTTACTTCATTTTTAAATTACTGTAAAGAACAACAACTTACAGTGCATCAGAATTACGATACGTCTGAGATCAGATTTACAGATGAGCAGCAAAAAATACTTCACTTATGCACGCAACAGCTTTCGTCTTTGCAATCAAGATTTATAAATTGCCCTAAACGTACTTTTATTATTGGGAAAGCCGGAGCTGGAAAAAGTACGGTAATAAAAGAAATTCGTAAAAGAGTTACCGAGCAGTTAGGACCAGAAGCTATTATAGTTTTGGCTCCAACAGGTGCTGCTGCAATTAATGTCGAGGGCAAAACAATTCACTCTGCACTAAAAGTACCAACATGTTTTAAATCGTTTGCTGATTTAGGAAGTGAAGCAGCAAGAAATCTACAGCTCAGCATGAATCCAGTTTCATTTATCATTATTGACGAATTTTCAATGATCGGATACCGTCTGATGGCTGCACTTGAGCAAAGATGTCGCGAAGGTAAACCAGACAGCATTGAACCTTTTGGAGGCTTATTTGTTTACCTGATTGGAGATATTAGGCAGCTACAGCCTGTAAAAGACACACCTCTATATAGGAGACATTCTATAAAAGACATTTTGGCTTTACGTGGACAAACAGTTCTTAAGATGTTTGAAAAATGTTTCACCTTAACAAAGTCAATGAGACAAAGCGACGATTAGCAAATACAGTTTAGAGAGACTCTTGATTCGCTTTCTGTAGGCGAAGTTACAGGCGACCAATACGCATCCCTTATGCAACGACTTAAAGCTATACAGCCTCCGGCTGAACTTGAAAGATTTCAAGATACCATACGCCTTTTTTCCACAAACAAGCAAGCTGAAGAACATAATCAAGAAGTACTTCGTAAATCAAAATGGCCAGTGGCAAGAATATTAGCAGACCACAATAATCAAATAGCAAGATGGAATGAAGATGAGCACGCGTCTGGACTTCAGGCTGTACTTTTTTTAGCAATTGGATGCAGAATTATGTTGCGTACCAATCTGTGGACAGAGGGAGGATTGGTCAACGGTGCACTTGGTACGGTAAAAGATATTGTCTACGGACCAGGATTACGGCCTCCATGCTTGCCACAGGCAGTAATGGTTCATTTTGATGATTATCGGGGACCATTTCTCACTGAAAGAATTTTTCCTGTCACACCTATTACAAAGTCTTGGAAAGAAAACAATGTCTCATGCTCTCGTACTCAGTTACCTTTAACAGTTTCATACGCTGTCACCATACACAAATTTCAAGGTTTAACTTTGTCAAAAATAGCTGTGGACATTGGTGAAAAGGAGTTGTCACTTGGAGCAACTTATGTCGCGTTTAGCAGGGTTCGACGTTTAGAGGATGTTCTGATTGAAGTGCCTTTCGCAAAGGATAGGCTAGACCAAATTAGAAGAATGGGGGCACTTGCTGATAGATTAGCATTTGAGCAGTATCTGAGGTAACTGTTGACCGAATAGACACTTGAAGATTCAACAGCTGTTATTGTAATTTTTCTTTTATACTATTAAACAGTAAATATAAAAATAAAAAATATATATTATATATTGTTAATGTTATATTTTATGTTTATCCCACTCAATGCTCCGACATTTCGGCCTGACGGATTCTAGAATTTTTTTTTAAATGCGAACTGTTGGGTAGACCAAATTCTATCTTACACTTTTTGTAACTTCCAAACCAACGTAATTTGGTATGAATTTTACGTTTAAAAAAAAGAAAGGAAATCAAATATGAATTTGGATACTTCCGTATTCTCTGCATGTCAACAGATAATAGCAAGATAAATCTTGAAAAATATAATGTCATGTATGTATGTACTAGAATCCATATAGACGAAATGTCGGTATGTTTGTTTTTACATGTACGTATATGCATATAGGAAAAATTCTATAATCGGGTTCGCAAATAATTGGCGTATTTTAGTGAATGTGGCGCAAATTTAATTTAATTGTGTTAACATGTTTTTGTTTTACTTTCTGTACACATACAGTGTAAGAAAATATTGTAATCATGATAAAAACCCGATTATGCAAATATTGGCATATTTTAACATTTTGAGGTTCTCTGACATATATACATAGCTCATTCTTACTGAAGAACTGAAATAAACACTTCAGATTTTTTAAACTGAAAATTGGAAAAATTTATATTGTTGCCATTTTTTGTCATGAACAACTTATTTAAAATGTAACAATATACTCGGAAACAACATTTCAGCAAAAGGTTTTCTCGGTCTCAATCCAGACAACAGATTATTTACTAAGTAAGTAGCTGATGTGTCGTCCTGATTAAATGAAAAAGTAATGAAAATTGCGTAAATTAAAATACTTGATAAATGGTGCAGATTTAGGTACTTTTCTATTATCCCGTCGACCACTTTTCACAACAAAAAACTATCGCCAAATTGTAACGCCAAATAAACGGGAGAACGTTGCCACTGGAATATCAAAATAAATAAAAAAAAAATATATATAAAAAATTCGGAAAAGCTCCACCCACCAAAGTGTCAACTATCAGTACATTTAAACAAAACAAACAAGCAAAAGTACAATATATTAATGAAAACAGAAAATAAGTAATCTTTGATATTTATTTAGGTATTTCTCTACTATCCCGTCGACAACTTTTCATAACAAAAAACTATCGCCAAACTAAGATTAAACGCCAAAAATGCAGTCCCATTTACTTGATGTCAGAAGCATTATACGTGTTTGTTTTTAATTCGACATTTGCGTGTATTTTTCATTATGTTTTACTGATTTATTTAGTAATTAAAATAACAATTGTGTCCTTACATTCTTATATTTTATTTATTTATTTATTTTGATATTCCAATAGCAACGTTTTCCCGTTTATTTGGCGTTAGAATTTGGCGATAGCTTTTTGTGCATTATAGGAATTTATTATGCATTATTTGAAGCATTACACGTGTTTGTTATATATGTCATCAAGTTGTTTTTAATTAGACATTTGCGTGTATTTTTCATTATGTTTTACTGATTTATTAGTTATTTCATTAATTAAAATAACAATTGTGTCCTTAAATTCTTATATTTTATTTATTTATTTATTCTGATAATACTGGAGTGCACGTTGTGGGGAACTCCTTTCACAAGGACGTCCTCGCAAATGATATACGCCACTGTCAAGTTCGCTTTTCAGACATTTCCACTGAAGATCGTGAAAAAGATCTCGCTCCGCTTAGGGCTCCTATAATATATATGGTATATAGGAGCCTTAGCTCAGCTCTTAAATCAAGTCCAACGTCACACAAGACATGGGGATTATTGCCTAAGAAAAAAAAAGAGGTACAAATAGTTATAGCTGCAGATTTGGTAAGATAATCAAGAAGTACTTTGTAAATCAAAATGGCCAGTGGCAAGAATATTAACAGACCATAATAATCAAATAGCAAGATGAAGTGAAGATGAGCACGCATCTGGACTTCAGGCTGAACTTCTCTTAGCAATTGGATGCAGAGTTATGTTGCGTACCAATCTGTGGACAGAGGGAGGATTGGACAACGCGGGGCCTCCGAGCGGTGCACTTGGTACGGTCAAATATATTGTCTACGGACCAGGACTACGGCTTCCAGGCTTGCCACAGGCAGTAATGGTTCATTTTGATGATTATCGTGGACCATTTCTCACAGAAAGACTTTTTCCTGTCACACATATTATAAAGTCTTGGAAAAAAACCAATATCTCATGCTTCCGTACTCAGCTGCCTTTAACAGTTTCATACCTTGTCACCATACACAAATCCCAGGATTTAACTTTGTAAAAAATTGCTGTGGACATTGGTCAAAAGGAGTTGTCACTTGGAGCAACTTATGTCGCATTTAGTCGTTATGTCGTTCCTTCGTCGTTTATAGTATGTTCTCACTGAAGTGCCTTTCGCAAAGGATAGGCTAGACCAAATTAGAAGAATGGGAGCACTTGCTAATAGATTAGCATTTGAGCAGTATCTGAGGCAACTGTTGACCGAATAAACATTCGAAGATTCAACAGCTGTTATTGTAAATTTTCTGTTATAGTATTAAACACACAGTAAATATATATAAATATATATATATATATTATATATTTTTAATGTTAGCTTTTATGTTTATCCCACTCAATGCTCCGACATTTCGGCCTGACGGATTCTAGTGTATATATTCTGTAATAACTTCAGTCGAAATTAGGTTCACAGTTCAAATTCTCTATTCATGAAAGTAAACAAAAAAAAGATTGATTCGTCGTGAACATTTAAAATATTAAATCATGGAGGTAATCATTCGCAAAGCAAGTTCTCCGCGAATGATTTTTTGGACCGCTGCCTCGCGTCAAAAAAATAATTCGCACTAGTGAGACAATCAAAGTTTACCATAATTATGTGCTGCACAACTTAACTTCATTCCGTATCTTTTCTTGACGTAAGTTGAAATCGTGTAATAATATTTAATGAATCAAATTTTTAGCATTTTTAAAATCGCTAATACAGCTGTTATTTATCGCGTGTACAAATTAGAAACGATACTTTGATTTTGAAATCAAATGTTTTGATTTATGATATTATTTCTTATTTATTTATTTATCTTCTATTTAAATGAAAAGTGTGAAGTATTTTAAGTTTATGTAATATAAGCATTTTAGATTAAAGCTAAGTATTTTAAATGAAATGAGTGACAGGTTTATAATTTAAAATTAAATTAATGTAGTATGGTGATGGGAACAATCTTTGGCGATTTATCATCTGCTCCCGGCTAACAAAAATACTCATAATTAAAAAAGGAAATAAAAATAAATAAATGATAGTTTGATGTAAATAAATATTGATATACATATCAAAAATAATTTATAGAACTGAAAAAAGAAAAAAAGTAAATAAACAACAATTTCCATAAAAAAAATTCGCCAAATTGGCGGGGGGATAGCGCCAACGTGCGTATGTGACACCTGTGCCCAAACAATATGCGAAATGCTACCATGATCGCAAAAGTTCATGATTTGTCTATTAGAATCTTCCGATTTGGCGAAGGATTAAGGGAAAATTAAATTATGAATAAATGTAATGTGTTGCAATGTTTAACATACATTTAAGGGAGACCAAACTGGTCGCCAGTGGCGGCTAGTTTAATAATATTAATGTTTAAAACTTTTCTATGAGTACAATAATATTGGATTTCTTTAAGCGCTTTCATGTTTTAAATAGATAATTTGCATGTCACGCACTCAAGTAAAGGCGTATTTCTCAACAAATTGTCGGTGAAAATTAATTGCAGTGTTAGTAATTCATAATGTGTTATTTCCTACACGTAATATAATGTATCCTAACTACTTGAAAATTACGAAAAATTTAGAGGAACGTCAAATAATTTATCTCAACGTTTTGTATACGTTAAGTTAAGTAGACACGCAACAAACCAGTTTGTTGATAAACATGCACATTATCTAGAAATATAAATGTATATTTGTACATGATTCATGAAGTGAAATTTTTTTTTTAACTAGACAACTATCAGTACATAGGAAAAACTATCCCCGGTGAAAGAGTCGTCATATTTTAAATCATGTGCCGATTTTCATCCAGAAAAAATTAGTATTTTACAGCAATTACACAAAGTAGCGTAATTTCCGCAGAATGTATTGGTCACAAAATCATAAGTTTAACATCCTTTTGCCGTACAACCTTCCATAATATTAAATTTTGATAAAATTTAATAAATATATTAAAGTTGATGTAAAAGTAGTTAGCATATGCATTTTTCATTGGAGAATAGGATTTACCTTTGATATAGTTCACATGAAAGTCAGGGAAAAGTAGATGCCACTAATTAAACAAGAAAATCCCCCTCCTATTTTTTTAAGGTACCATGATTATGAGAAAGCGCAAGAAAAAGGCCAATTAAAATTCCAGGTATTATGAGTTGTCTTTCTGTGACACTTATATGGTTCCTTATAATATTAAATTATTTAAATCTATAGTTAAAAATATCTCTGCAGGGTAATTATTTTTTGCTCCTCATTGGAATATATGCCTGTCAAATTCCGAAACTACCGTAATTCTAAATTACAACACAAAAATCAATATGACAATGTTTATCCATAATTCGGGGGCTTTTTCAGATTTTTTTGCCATTGAAATAAATAAGCAACTCTATTGCTTAAAAAATAAGGATTTAGGCTTTGAAAGTCTTTAGAGCGTGATAAACATTTTGATATTGTTAGTAGATCTACAGTTGCTAAAAGTGTAACACTGTGAAACAAAAATACAATACATATATGATGGTTAAAGATATTTTTTTCTACTTATTTTCTTTATTTTTTAACTTTATTCTCCATCACGTTTTAATTTATTTTTCAAATATCATATAACTCCAATTCGTTTTTAAAAATGTGAAATGTTTTGGAATCGAAACATAATTTGTATTTATTTTTAGATTATTGTAATGAAATAAAAGTCATATCTAAAGTGACATGTTAATTAACAAATTTCCTCAAAAATATTCACTAATATAATCAGTTTAAAAAATATTCTTCGACACGAAAAATTATATCAATTTCCATGAAAGGAATAAATGTAAAATAGAATAAATAGAAATGCTAAAATAGAATAACAAAGAAAAAAAATTGTTCCACACTTAATCTTATTGAAAAAGTATGAAAATGCAAGCTCATGAAAGAAATTTAAATAATCATATATATGAAAACGAAAATACGCAAATTGTGATTATCAAAAGTATTTTCTGCTATAAAATATTATAAAGAGTTTGTTAATTGCATATGTTGCTTAATTAATGTATTAATTTCCTTTAAATGTTACGTGAACGAAGTCACGGGTAACATCTAGTTCACTAATGAAGTTTTGTTGTAGTTTAACGTCACAACATTTTAGTTTATTTGCGTCTACTTCTATTGAAATTCTAAAATGAAATGTAAAATGTGCTCCTGACATATATCCATCAATATCCATCCTTTTATAAAAGCTAATCTGTTTATAAAAGCTAAATAACTAAATATAATTAAATTTGACAAAAATATTAAAATATTTTTATCTTAGCCCATTTTGCAGCGTTTCAAAATATGGTTTCAGCAGGATGGAAAAATTATTTGAGAAAGATTTAGTTAATAGCACCGAAACTGATGATCAATAAGAAATGAATTTTACTGAATAAAATATGAGCCATTACATGAAGTTTTTCCGTAATGAACTGTGCAGGGCAGTTACCAAAACGGTTTGGAAAACCGCTTAAAGAGATTTTTAAAATTTCCATCACATTTCGTTTTTGCTCCGTTTTGACGAGAAAACTCGGTTTTCGAATAACATGTGAAAGCTAGCCTGCTAAAACAGCATGTTACTTTTTATTTTATTATGAAACAGTTGTATTTTATTTCTGAAAACACACAATTTTATTATAAAATACTCACAATTCATTATAAAACGGACACATATATTTTTTTATATAACACATACATTTTTTTTAATTATAAAACACAATTTTTTTTATTATAAACACACACAAATTATCCACTTATAATAAAATGCAATGGTAGGAAAGTGTTGGTAACCACTTGGTAATGGGTGCGACTACTCTGGACTGCGAATCGACCGTAGCTAAACGCCATGTTAGGCTTAATGAAAAACATATGCTAACAAATGACAACTAAACGATAATTTCTGCTAGCGCAAATCATGTCTGTTCAGCATATCTTAATATAAAACATGTATATCATATTTCTGAAAACAATTTTTTCTGTAAACACTTTTTTCTGAAATAGTGTAAACAAACGGAAAGCGATTTGGTGAGCCATTCATTTTTTAGATTCATTAATTTTTATAAAGATAATATATTTTAAAATAAAAAAGAAACTTTAGCGCATTGAATATTTAATTTTAATGTTTTGTGAAATCTTCAGAAATAGTGTTTCACTTCGCTAATTATTTATTATTATTATTGCAATAAATACTGCTGTGCATTCAGTTTTGAGACTTATTCATCAAAAATATTTGCGCTGATTGTTGACGTTTATCGGTCTTAATCTCTACATAATCCTTTTATAGTGGAATTTTTAGTTCTTGAAAGATATTATGAGCAATCCAAAATTATAGAAATGTTCAGGAAAATAGACGCTCTTACGATGGCGTCATTTCTTCGGCTGTTTGGTGCTGCCATCTATAAACACAATGGTGAAACAAAGAGGGAGATGGCTTGGATATATTGCAAATACTTATAATAAATTGTAATTATAATTTCTCAAAATTATGAATTAAACATATATATTTTTATATATTTTAATTAGAAATATAGATTTTTATTAGCATTTAATATTTATAATAATTTAAAAACATAACTAGTAATTAAAAAAAATGTAAATTAACAAAGCAATGATTTCGTTATAACTGATTTAATGCAGCAATGATTTAAAACTCTATTATACTATTAATTTAGGTAATTTAAAACCAACAAAATTGAAATGTTTTGTGCAATCGTTAAACCATTATGAGCTTTGTGGTGAGCCAATCTCTTTAGAAACTCGTGGATAACACTTTTTTTTACAAACACTTTTGCACATGGATTATTTTTTTAATATTTAATTTTAATGTTTTGTCCAATTGTTGAATTATTTCAAAAATTGAATATTGAGTAAAAAAAATGCTCATCATTTGTATATAGAGAAATATTTGTTATTTTTAAAATGTACTTTTCTACAATACAAACCTTTCAATAGTGAAATATGCATGTTGTTTATTCGTATGAAGTCTTATGAAATTGAAACGCATATCATCATTCCGTCATTTTTAGCGGGGGTTATATACTAGATTTATTATAAACACACACAAATTATTTTATTATAAAAGGCACACATTGTCAAGAATACAACTGACTCAGCTACAGATACCAAAAGGCTTTGATTAACACGAACTATCTGGGCAAAAAGAAATCTCAGTTCATCTGAGACCATTGTACCAAACATTTACATAAGTTAAACCATTGAGTTGTATAAAGTAAGTAGTCCATGAACCACAAGACTGTTCTACTTTGATTAACACGAACTATCTGTTCTACCGGTTCAAATCCCCAGGTTGCCATGCCAGGCAAAAAATTGCCATTTTGGCGCCAAAAAGAAATCTCAGTTCGTCTGAGACCATCTGTACCAAACATTTACAAAAATTAAACCATTGAGTTATGTAAAGTAAATAGTACATGAATCACAATACTGTTCTTCTTACTTAAAAAAAATCCTTTTTAGGGTTTAACCCCAAAAATAATTTCAACATCCACATTAATTGTAGCTATTCAACAGCCAAATTTAACAAACAGTTCTATGCAATTTCAATATGTTACTTTCGAACTAGGAAATCTGCTCGCTTGTCCAATAATAAGACAACTTGCTGCAAGTGAAAAGGTCTCAAGTTAGAATCCCAGTTCCATCTTAGATGTTCGTCGTGTGTTGGCTTTCCTTTTAACCGGAAATCATGGTCTCATTATCCGTTGTTTGCAAATTTTAACTGTAGTCATTTTAGGGTTTCAATATTTCGCCAGTGTTACGTTTAAATATTTTACCAGCTCGTGGTTCAAACTAAACATGATTATGGTTCGATATTAAACAAAATTACGGTTAAATATAGCACTTTTTCCGGGTTAATGTAAAGCACCAAATCATGGTAAATTTTTTCACCATCTTATGGTTGCGGTTATTACAATACCTAAATTTGCTTCAACCTATCATGTAATTTTTGAGGGTGCAAAAATGGTTTCGTTTTAATGTTCTTTACTCTTTCACTATCAGCAATACCTTACAATTTTTATTTATTTTTACAATTGCTTACTTTCGGAGAAAAAAAGGACTCTGTTTTTGAATATACGTGAAATAATAAAACTCTTCTTTGGTTTGTGCTTTATATATAATAATAACGTTTTTTCAATATAGTATTATATTCTGAGTTCAAGTAATCCGGAAGAGTAAAATTCTAATGCCAATCGAAAACAATTTCAATTTACCTAGTTTCTGCTTTAGAAATTGAAAATTTCCATCGGAACTTCAAATATAAACTCCAAATAACTGCGTGTTTGAATTAGTTGAGAAAAATCGCATCCTGTTAATGATTAAACTGATAAATCGTTGCACAATAAAGAGTAGAGGTACTTCCACACTTTGCGTGCTTCAAAACTGTTTAATAAAGCACTGTATGAATGCGAAGTATATATATATCGATTTATTTAAATTGTGAAATCTGTTGCACCAAGATTTTGAAGCAGTTGCAAACACGATACACATTTACTTAATCGAATACCATGCTTAAAGGACGTTGTTTCTTTCAACAATCGCTGATTAGAAACTTGATAAAAACAAATATTGTTTTACAATTTCGTCATTATTTAAAATTTATTTCCAAAAGAATTGTTAAACCTATATAAGGATAGAAAAAATAGGTTTAAATTAATAAGTATAGAAATGTAATAGGATCGCATGTTAAGGTATCTAATTTCTCAAAACTATCATTATTTACTAAACTTAGAATTCTTATTGATATGTTACATAATATTGGCAAACTTAAAATTTTTTACATCGTTTTTATAAAGTAATGAAAATACATCATAAATTTACATTGTATTGTTGTGAATATGCAATGTTGATCATATCCCATAAAATAGCACATTGAGCTATGAAAGAAAACTGATGAATTACAATATGCAGCTGAATCTATCTAATTTTATATAAATGAAATAGGTAATTTTCCATTAAAACAACACAATTTTTGTCAAGTGTAATTGTTGGCGCAAAATGAAATTCACATGAAATGAAACATAAAAAAAATATATCATTGTTGGTACAAAAGCGAGCATCCTTATCTATATACTATATAAATGAAAGTCCTGATTAGGGAGAACATCAACTCACAGTCCAAACTACTGAGTCTAGAAACTTGAATACTTCTTAGGATGTAGAGGCGCACTAAGAAAGGATTTTCAAAAATTCCACCTCTAAAGGGGTAAACTAGTCGTTGGGAGCTACGGTAATGTTTACCCCTCATGGATATGCATAATATAAAATATGAAAATGAAACATGTGTAAACTATTTATGAAATGTATTTCAATTCAAATAAAATCGTGGCTTGATGACGTCACAAACTTTAAAGGCTCGATTACTGAATTGCTTAAAAGAAACATCCTTATAACTTCAAAATTGATAATCATATTAACTAACGGTTTACTGCGTCGGATTAAGCGTCTCATTTCCAATTAAAATATATATTTGAATGAAATTTGAATGAAATACAGGGTCATGAAAAATCGAAGAGTGTGGCAAATAGGATTACAAATATCTCAAAAACTAATTATCCGATCGACTTCAATCTTTATGTAAAATTTGTTTAGATAGATGTTTTAGATAGATGTTAAATAGATGTTTTTCTATTGTCTTTTATATTCACCCCTTAAAATACACGATTTCGAAAATTTTATCTATCTTTTATCAGAACGAATATTTCGAGAGCCCGAAAAAAATAGTTCCGGATAATAGAGGTTACTGAAATTCAATAAGCTTCTTTCTAAGTACATGCCAAATTTCAAGTCTCTATCTCCATTTGTTCGGGAGATAGAGCATTTACAGACACACACACAGACACACAGACACAGAGACAGAAGGACAGGAAATTTTTTTTTTCTAAAAATATGTTTTTCGGAATCTCCAGTGTCTGAAATGTGTAAATTCGTCAAAAATTCTTTTTCGATTTTCAAAACGATTAACAGATATACCTTATACTACGTGTGATGGGTAAGTAAAAAGGGAACAAACTTAAAAAAATACCTTTTATAAAATTCGGTTGATGAAATTTTTTAATTTCTGAAGACCAAATAAGAAGAAAGTTATGTAATACGATTTTATTTTTGCAAAATAAGCATTTAAGAGCATAAGTCGATTACAAGTAATATTTGTTCATCTCACATTTTGACAAGAGATTTATCACTATCAGTAACTGAAATTGTTCCAAATGCGTGAACACTGTAATTAAGAACTGGAATCTTTCATTTGAATTTTAAAAAGTATTTGGCGATAAAAAAAAAGAAAAAAAAAGAAGATAAATTTTAATTTCCTTGAAAAGGAAAAGTTAATTTATGTATGTTGAAACTTTTTAATGTAATGTCGGACAAGTTATAAGAATGATTAGGGAAACATCACAAAATGAATAAACCCTTTTAATGTAGAAAAACAGATAAGTTGGGAGAACAGTGACAAACGGCATTTCTTAAAAGTTTTAACTAACAAAAATGATAAAACGTAGAATTATTTAATCTGGTTTATCTCTAATAAAAGAAGAACGGATTTATTTCAAAAAGGTCTCTTGAAAATGTTATGACACATCATAAAAAGTTTTCAAGAAAAATTTTTGTGTCACATCAAACAACCGTTTGAAATCAATACCAAAATGAGCTTTTAAAATATTTAAATGATCTCAGATGTATTTAAAAATAGGATAATAAAAAACAAAAGAAAAATTTTATTTTTTCAGTTATTATGCTTTATTTGAAACAGGGATTATAGTTTTTATGATTAAGATTTTTCATAAGTTTCCAAACATAAGTGCTGTTTTTTTTCAAATAATTCGTTATTCTACTAGAATACTAAATATTAAAACAAGCGTTTTTGAGAAAATCATTGAATTTAACGATTTAAATGTGTTACAGAATCTTAAATAATTTAAAAATTATACGTGCGACCTTATTTCTCATTTATTAAACTAATACATAACAGAAGTAATAATACACAAAATGTTTGTTGTCAATGTACTTAACTGCTATTCTAATTGTAAAACAACAATCCAATTTATGAAAATTAATCTTATATACTACGGTTCATGACATTTTCTAATTTCTGAAAAAAAAAATTAAGAAAGTTATGTAATGCTGTTTTATTTTTGTAAAATAAGCAATTAAAAAACATAAGCTGATTGATTGCAAGCAATTCTTTGTTCGTCTCACATTTTAACAAGACATTTATCACCATCTATCAGTAACTGATACTGTTCTAAATGCGTGAACTCTTTAATTAAGAACTGGAGTCTTTCGTTTGACTTTTAAAAAGAGTTTGGTGATAAAAAGTTTTTGAAAGAAAAGAAGGTAATTTTTAATTTCTTTGAAAGTGAAAAGTTAATTTATGTATGTTGAAACTTTTTAGTGTAATGTCAGACAAGTTATAAGAATGATTAAGGTAACATTACAAAATAAATTAACCCTTTTAACAGTTAGAGCTTGTAAGTAAAGCTGATAAGGGTGGAGTGAAGTGACACATAGCATTTCTTAAATGTTTTAATTAATAAAAATGATGAAATGTAGAATTAATTAATCTGGTTTATGAATAAAAAGAACGGAAAATCATGCGTCAAGCATAGATTATGTAACACATTCTAACACTTCCAAAATAATTTTACAAATCATTACCGTTTAATAATGTGAAAGATGATATCTAAGTAAACAATTTAAACCGCATAACATATTTAAAAAATTTCAAGAATAATCAACAATATTCGGAAGAAAATATCCGAATTCTTTTGTGCAGTCCTGTATACGATCTATAGATTTCTATATATACTACGCAGAATGATAAATTTTACTTCGGTTAGGAAACTCGCAGTATAGTTTAAAATCCTTCTTCTGGAATTTCCGTCAGTAAACGGAAATGTACACGAGAACTTTTGTGCAACACTGTATACGATCTATAGAATTTATACACACCAAGAAATAGGGAAAACATGAGTTAAATTTAAAAACGCGTTCAGTAACTTAAAACGCACTTCCCGCAATTATTGTTAACAGACAGTAGGGAATTATTTTGTGTGTCCCTAGAAATGAACGATGAATTCTATTCACACAATATTCTATAGTAAACCTCTTGTATTGCACCATAAATACATTTCAATATATTTGAAATAGTGAAATATTATTAAAATAAACCGCAAAAGATTTTTCTCCATACATTGTAATGTAAAAGAATTATTTTGAGTGTCCCTGTAAGGGAACTATAAGTTCTATGCACTCCCTATTCCAGAGTAAACCTCTTGTAGCGCACCTCACTGATATATATCAATTACAATGTGTTTGAAATTCTGTAACATCATTAAAATAAACCGCAAATAATATTTCCCCGTAGACCGTAATGTAACGGAATTCTTTTGAGTATCTCTGTAAAATAACTAACAGTGCTATAAACTTCATTTTCAATACCGAACATGCCATAGTAATCCTCAGTAACATATATAAATTGCATGTCAATCCGAATATATTTACGCGAGTTAGAGCACGGACAAACAGACGTTTAACAGACAGACAGACAAACCGAAATCATAAACACTTTTCAACTTAGGTTTTCAACTTTCAAAGATAGGTCCAGATAATTTCATGATTACAAAATGGAATCTTTATATACAGTATTTTTAGCCACGTTTGGTTAGTCAATGATTAGATTAGTTATAATTTTCCAAAACAATTTTTAAAAAATTAAATAATTTAGAAATTAGTTTTAATTAGATTTTCTTTAAATGGGGAAAAACGTAATAACAAAACTATAGAATACTTTGACATAAATTTATGTAATCGTTTTTAATAGAATGCACATACACAACATAAGAAAAATAGAAACGCAACATAAATTTAGTGCGTTTTTGATAGAATGTAGTTTTCTGCATATACTTTATTTATTTATAACTTCAGTAATGAAACATAATATTTGTAAATATGTTTATGTAAACGCAATTGTCTTATAAATATCTTTCGTTCCACACGACAGTAGAGAAATATTAATAGTAGGTTTGTACGGGGAATATACTAGAGATCTGCTATTTTAATTTGTCATAAATAATAATACGGGTTCATTATTTTAAGTTAAACTAAGATCATTTATAAATAGACCTTTATAACTGTAGTATGCAATTTTGTGCTAATTTTACTTACCCATCATACGTAGTATAGGGTAAGTCTTGTAATCGTTTTGAAAATCGAAAAATTTTTTTTAACGGATTTACACGTTTCAGACACTGGAGATTCCGAAAAACATATTTTTAGAAAAAAAATTTTGCCGTCCGTCTGTGTGTCTGTGTGTGTGTGTGTCTGTAAACGCTCTATCTCCCGAAAAAATTGAGATAGAGACTTGCAATTTGGTATGTACTTAGTATGTAATAATGGGAAGAAGCCTATTTCATTTCAATAACCTCGATTAACTGGAACAATTTTTTTCGGACTCTCGAAATATTCGTTCTGATGAAAGGTATATAAAAATTTTCGAAATTGTATATTTTAAGAAATGAATATAAAAGACAATAAAAAAACATAAATTTTGAATAAAGCATGAAGTCGATCGGATAATGAGTTGCCGAGATATTTGGAATCCTGTTTTCCACGCTCTTCGATTTTTCATGACCCTGTATTTCATCCAAATTTCACTTCAAAGATATATTTTAATTAGAAATTTGACGCCTAATCAGATGCAATAAACCGCTAGTTAATAGGATTATTATTTTTGGAGTTATAAGGAAAATCCTCTTTCAAGCAATTCAGTAATCGAGCCTTTAAAGTTTGTGACGTCATCAAGCCACGATTTTATTTGAATTGCAATGCATTTTATAAGTAGTTTACACATTTTTATTTTAATATTTTACATTATGCATATCCATGATGGGTAAGTATTACGGTGGCCCCCAACGACTAGTTTATGTGGAAGTAAATACTGACGTAAAACAAATACATGTTCTGAAAGAGAGCAAGAAAACAGAATAGAAAAAAAAAAGAACGAAAAATCATGCGCCAACCATAGATTATGTAACTCTTTCCAACGCTTCCAAAATAATTTTACAAATCATTACCGTTTAATAAGCTGAAAGATAACATCTAAGTAAAAAATTTAGAAAACGCATAACATATTTAATAACGTAATTTCAGGAATTTCCAACATATATTCCAACATATACAATATTCGGAAAGATATCCGAATACTTTTATTCAGCCCTGTATAGGATCTATAAATTTGTATACATACTACATAGGATGCTAAATTTTAGTTTAGTTACGAAACGTGTAGCACAGTTTAAAATTCTCCTTCTGGAGTTTCTGTCAATAAACGGAAATGTGTTCGCGAACTTTTGTGCTGTCCTGTATATGAAATACAGAATTTATACACACCAAGTAAAAGACAAAAAGTGAGTTAAATTTAAAATCGCGTTCAGCACCTTAAAACGCACTTCCAGGAATTATTGTTAACAGACAGTAGAGAATTCTTTTGTCTGTCCTGGAAATGAACGATGACTGTTATACAAACAATATTCTGCAGTAAGCCTCTTGTAATGCACCTTAGTGATATATATATAAATTTCAATGCGTTTAAAATAGTGAAACATTATTTAATTAAACCGCAAACGAGTTTTCTCCATGGACGTAATGTAACGGAATTCTTTTGACTGTCCCTGTAAAGTAACTATAAGTGATATGCACACCCTATTCCATATTAAGCTTCTTGTAATGCACCTTAGTGATATATATCAATTACAATGTTTTTGAAATTGTGTAACATCATTAAAATAAACCGCAAATGATTTTTCCCCATAGACCGTAATGTAACGAAATTCTTTTGAG
This sequence comes from Maratus michaelseni, assembly GCA_963931845.1. Classification (NCBI taxonomy): domain Eukaryota; kingdom Metazoa; phylum Arthropoda; class Arachnida; order Araneae; family Salticidae; genus Maratus; species Maratus michaelseni. The sequence continues at coordinate 452,541,011 of OZ007588.1, forward strand.
TGTCCTTTAAAAAAAACTCTAAATGCTACACACTTCAGTTGAAATAGGGAACATGCTATAGATAACGACAACAACATATAAAAATTGCAGGGCAATCCGAGCATATTTACGGGAGTTAGAGCACTGACAGACGGCCATACGGCCAGACAAATCAAAGTCATAAACACTTTTCAACTAGGTTGGAAAGTGTTAAAAAGATTACTTCCTTGAATCACTATAGCTATTTTCTACATTTATAAAGGAATTGCAGAGTAAATTTAAGCACAGTCACTTTGCTCAAAAGTATACATAAAAGTCTAAATGCATGATATTGATTAAAACGATAATGCTTAGCAACGTAAAATGGTTAATTGACATTTTCAGGGAAAAAAAATTCGTTGATTCTCTATGAAAATGATGAAATTTTTAATTATTAAGAAACATATTTTAAATAAATAAATAAAATCTAGTACTTGCTCATTTTTGGGTTATAAACCTTCTATATGCAAAGATACAGGGACATTAAATCCTCCGTTTTGACGTTTATTTCAGCCAAACATTCACTCACGCAATCACATTTATAATATTACTAGCTGACCCGACCGGCGTTGCCCTAGACCGTGTAACAAACTCCAATCTTTTAAAAAACGAAACTCTGTCCAAGGTCTCCGATGGCTTCGACACCGTATACCGGGCACGCTCGCACGCTCCGGAAAATCATTTATTTCCCCCTTCCACCTCCAGGGGAGCAACCTATTTCGGAAAGAACCTCTGAGACAGGACAACGTTGCCTACGGTACTGTATAGTAAGCGTGCGACAAAATCGAGCTGGTTTCGAGAAGATGGGAACATTATAAGCCGAGTTATTGAAATAAGGCACAGTTAGAGAAAATAATCATTAGTGAGGTGCCGGGTGAAGGGGATGTTCAAGTGTCCTTCCAACTGCTAAGTTAATTATACTGTTTTGTCAGTTGCGTTGGAATCGGAAGGATAGTTGCGGAGATACGAAAACGGGGCATAGTTAGAGCAAAAACTTTGAAGGAGGGGCCGGGGGGGAGGAGATGTTTAAGTGCCCTTCAGCAAATGACTAATTAGGAAGACCACTATGCGTCTTTAAAAATTCGTTCGTTTGGTTAAGCTAGAAACTTAATTACAAATTTGGCTTAAACTATTATTCGGAAATAGTGGTAGCCTCTACTCATAAATTTAGTTTAATGTTATAAAGGGTGACTATTAAGTTAATTATAATGTTTGGAATCACTTGTGTTCAAATCGGAAAGATAGTTGCTGAGATATGGAAACGGGGCATAGTTAGGTAAAAAACCTTGAAGGAGGGGTCGGGGGGGGCGGGGATGTTCAAGTGCACTTCAGCAAATGACTAATTTAAGAGGATCACAATACATCTTTAAAGATTGATTCATTTGGTTAAGCTAGGAACTTAATTTGAAATTTGGCTTAAACTATTATTCAGAAATAGTGGTAACCGCTACTGATAAATTTAGTTTAATGTCATAAAGGGTGACTATTAAGTTAATTATAATGTTTGGAATCACTTGCGTTGTTGAAATCGGAAAGATAGTTGCTGGGATATGGAAAAGGGGAATAGTTAGAGAAAACTTTGAAGGAGGGCTCCGGAGGGGGGTGGGGTGGTGGGTGTTCAAGTGACCTTCAGCAAATAGCTAATTAGGAGGATCACTATACATTTTTAAAGATTGATTCATTTGGTTAAGCTAGGAACTTAATTTGAAATTTGGCTTAGGCTATTATTCGGAAATACTGGTAATTGCTTTTTAGAAATACACCTTGAAGCAATGAATGCTGATTTTTACGTTAATTTAGTAAAAATGGAACTAAATGAAGAAGTTCGGAACATTATTACTGAGATATTACTGAGAAACTGAGATTTAAAATAGCGGTATTCTGTATATAAAACAACAATTAAATGCTACGGGTGAAGCTAAAAATGTTAAAATTGTTAAATGTAATTAGACCCTTATCCCGTGCCATTCCCGCAAATATATAATAAATAATCTGTTAAATAAAGTTTTCTGTATTAATAGTCTCTATCATAATAATATATATCCTGTTTTTAAAAAAACCCTTAAACCCAGATAATTATAATGAAGAAAAACGTGCCTGGAAATGTTTTAAACAGGTGGCGTTAGTGTAATTTGCCGTGAGTAGATGACGCTGCATTAGCTTGGCTGTATGCAGGTAACTGCAATTCATGTTGGCACTAAATCAGCAGCATATTATCTTAGCGGAAATGGAAGCTTCCCAAGCCTTTTATATAAAATTGGTAAAAGAACCACGGATAGATGTCCTTGTGACAAAAACTATGGAACTCCTATACACTACATCTTCGGTAACTGCCCTCTTATGGAATACCATTTTAACTTCGATAAAAATAAAACATTAAAGAGAAATCTACAACGTGTGCTATTAGACACAACGTGTACACTACATCGTGTGCTATTTTTGCGGAATCATTGCATAGTGATAAGTTACTTCTTTAGTGAGTATTGAGATATGTATTATACTTTTGGTCAGGATAATGGTTATGTACTACAAACTGCTGGGAAATTTGTGACGTCCATACTTTTTCTTTTTCATCTTTCTAAAAAAATATACCTCTTCGAGCTATTGTTTCTTGGAAAACTTATATGTACTCATAGAGAATATTCTAGTTCTACACAGTTTGTTCGATTGTATCAGAACACCATGTATATTTGAAAATAAATGAATGCATATATGTTCCTTTTTCTACATAAAATGAAGGAATTATATTTAAAGTAATGTTTAATGTATAAATGTTGGCAAGTTGCGAATACTTAGCTTTAAATGCATAAACTTCTAGCCAAGCGGCAAGGACATGATTGTGAGGATCCCGAAATGAAATGTGAAAGTCAGACTCTTGTTCACAGATGGTTTGAAAAGCATTTTGTAGAAGTACAACACGTGATTTGGCCTTCTAGATTGCCAGAAAAGAACCCAGGTAATCATATCTGGGATATTATCTGGGGATTATCAAACAGAGTGGCTACAGATCAGGGAAAAACACAGTCGGAAAAAAGGGAATATATCAGTATTTTCATATAAAAAAATTCGACTTATTTATCGCTCAAACAAACAATACGAATTTTTACATAATAAAATACTGGTATTTCCCACTTTTTTGACTGTGTTTTCCCATGATCTGCCGCCATCTTGTCAAAGGATCTATTTGTACACACTATCCAAAAATCAAACATCGACCATGCAATTATGAGCGAGCTATCCAGACAGTACGGCTCAAGATCTTTCCCGACGATATTCGCTGACAAACTGAATCCGCGAATCAGAAGATTTAAAAATCATTGAAAACATAGGTTTAAAGGCAGGACATCAGAGAAAAACTATACTTAAACTAATTGAAAGAGTAAGAGAAAGAATTTACCATATACAGCCAGCACAGAAGAATCTAACATACACGCCTCCTATTCCATATATAAAAGGTGTATCTTTGAAAATAAAACGAGAATTAGAAAAATTAGGAAAAATAGTCCCACTAACCCCTAATCCATCCCAACTAAATAAACAGTCAACAGCTCTTGCAAGATTAAACACTGAAATCCCAATCAAACTTGAAACCCTACAAATACAGAAAATAGCGAACTACGAAAATTTACATAATGCTTTAATAAGAGAAGCAATAGAAATTAATGCATCCAAAGGCGCATGCAATGATATGGTTCATTCATTGATTGATTGCCGCTGGAAAAAAATGTTAGAAGAGGGGGAGAGAAAGAGAGAGAGAGAATTGAATGGCGATAGGGGGGAGCTCTTCAACCAGCAGTCATATATATAGCGGAGAGGCAGAGAATTGAAGATCACAAATGATGATGCTCTAGCTAGGGCGAAAGCGCTTTTGTGGAGTGGTGCAGATTTTTTATTTGAAACTGTTTTTACATTTTTTAAATGGGAGACGTTTTTAGTGAAAATTTTTGACAATGTTTTTTAAATAATGTCTGAATGAAAATTGGTAAAATGGACAATAAATAGTATATTCACTTATCTTTTAATCAATATTGAATGAAGGACTCACTACTAATTTGTGTTAATACTGTATAATTTCAAATAGAAACTGACAGCCTTTGTTGAAAAAAAAATCCTTTTCTTTGGAGTGTATAATCCGAACAAAATATGCTGCACACTTAAACCATATATCAAGTTCTAACATAAAGAATAACATGGATGAATTCGCGGGGAACGGATTAAGTTTCGTTTTGCATATCACAAACCATTTGAATTGGATCATGGCAGTGACACATTATTTTGAGAGACATTGATATTTTTCTTCACTGCAAGAAAAAAAGAACGCAGAAACATTTATATACTCTTTAACGGATTACATGATTGACGGCAGATTTGCATGAAGGTAAATACCACATTTTAATAGAATGGGTTGCTCTGTTACTAACTTAATAACATAAATTATAAAGTATATAATTTTTTATTAGTCTCTCTATGTCACTCTTTTTTTGTTTATTGTTCTATTTATTGTTCAATTGATTTGGTGGTATATAATAGTGTATAGATGTATGTCTAAGTGTTATTGCTTTGAAATAAAAAAAAATATTTTTTTATTAAACACTTGGGGGCTCTTGCCCTCAGTCCCCTTAGTGCGCAAACCCCCGGACTTACAGCAGAGTTGTGTTCTGGAAACATGTTCCTAATTAATTCATTGGTGAAAACGTACTGTAATCTACTCCAATAACAAATTTAAATCTTTGAATTTGAGAGCATTTGAAGAAATTTAAATTGTGTTTTATGAACAAGGCAGGCACACAGGTTAATTGCACATACCTCGCGTTTAACTGTTTTATGTAACAACTAAGTTGATAGTTTAGTATCAGTAATAAATAGCTAATTTGTATTCATTTCCATATTCATAATTTAAAATTTTATTTACGTTAGGATATGATCTTAAATTCGAAGTAACCACCAAAAATGGTATTCATACAGTAAAACATAAACAAAAAAACCCAACTTTATTTAAATGTAGATAGCTTATTTCCTGCCCTGGGTCACTATAAACGCAAAAACAAATTGTGTTAAATCAGTACTGCCTACTTTTATCTTAATGCCGGTATACAATGATATATATAAAAAAAACATTTTTGTTTAAATTTAGTTAATCTGTTTCTTTTTAGGAGATGTTATCTGTATTAAAGAAAGTTGAGTTCTAATTTTAATTTGGAATATGTTTGCCACATGAGGAATCCTTAAAAAAAATCTATTTTAAAATTTAGCTATGCAATTTACCACCAGGGGTACTGCCAGCGTAAAAAAACTTACCATGTGAGATTTTTATTTAAACATAAATTTGACCGTGGCAGAGGCTTATTCTGAAGATTCATTTAAAAAATATACAAAAATCAATTTTACTTAAAATTGGTTACCCTAATTTCTCCCAGCGTTATAAACGCAAAAGAAAATTTTGTTGAATCTATATTCTCTAATTTTAACTTGGAATATAGTTTCCATTGGAAAAAAACAAAAATAATCCATTTTAAAGTTTTAGTTATGCAATTTCGCACTAGGGCCGCTACTCCCAGACAACACAAACACATCCTAAAAACATCCAAAAGATGTCATATTTAGGACAAGCTGATATCCTGTGGACCGATGAAATGGTCCTCTCGACAGTTACAGGACATCCCCCAAGTTTCGAAATGTCACACCTTTCAACGTCCTATGGATGTCATCTCATGACACATTTTGGACGGTTATAGGACACTTGCATTACATCCTCTGGATGGTCCTATTGATATCTTAAAAGCATCCACATAATGTCATATTTAGGATAAGCTGATATCCTGCGGATGGGTGAAATCATCCTGTAGACAGTTATAGGATATCCCCTGGGTGTCGAAATGTCACACCTGTCAATATCCTATGGATGTCATTACACAACACCTTATGGATGGTTATAAGGCATCCTCTGGGTGTCAAAATGTCACACCTGTCAGCATCCTGTGGATGGTTTTCATGATATTACTGCCTTCAATTTGCATTTTTGAAATTCATATGTACATAAACATATGACAATGCATAGATCTATTGTTACTGAAAACATTTATTTAATAAATTTTATAGTTTAAAAATATCTTCATTTATTAGATTTATTAGAGGGAATAAAAGTTTTTATTTTTTAAGAAAGGTTATTGAATAATCTTTCTTTAAAAAAAAATATCCAATCTAACAAAGATCTCATACACTATATAATTTATTTAATAAAAAATGTTTTCAGTAACAATATATTGAGGTATATATGAATTTTAAAAATGCAAATTGAAGGCAGAAGATATCTTATATTCTCGATAAAATTCAAGAAAATTTAAGAAATTTTGTAAAATTCCTTACTTATATATATTGATATATATCATATATAATTATATAGCCCTTTCATCTTATAGTCTCGATAAAATTCAAGAAAATTTAAGATATTTTGTAAAATTCCTTACTTGTATATCATTATTTTTTACATATTTTATTCTTAATTTGAGCAAATATTATATAAAATGATGCAATTTAAAAATTTTTCATGACCTTTTTTTAAGTGCTATGTCTGAAGTGGAACTTATATCATTCTTGTCGTAAGAAGTCATATAAAAACTTAAGGCAGTATTCAAAAAAAATATTTTTCCATGCTCAACAACTCAAAATTTTATGACACATTTTCAAACTCATTTTTAAAAGTAAAAACCTGAAACTTGGCGGCGTGATTTATGAAGAGATTTATAAGGGACCTACGTTTTTATTTTTCGTTCAATTAATTAGAAATTGATTTACAAACAAATATTTTCAAAGTATTTATTTTTTGTTTGTTTCCAGCGCTATCGCTTCGGGAAATTCGGTTCAAAATGTCCACTTTGACAGCATTTAAAAAAATATATTCTGCCTTTATCAAAAAATCGAGACAACACGGACATTATAAAATTTCTGAATAAGAGAACCTGCCAATTTGATGCATTTTCGAGCAAAAATGAATTTAAAAATGTGTTTCAAAATAAGCACTTTCGATTTGAATACACCCTTAAGTTTTTTTTAAATAACAATTTTTTTTTACTTTGCAATTATTTGTTTTACTTACTAAAAAAAGCATGTAAATACCTGATCCACTTTAGGAACACCCGGTATATGCAACAAATGTTATGCATTTGATTGTCCTCTGATAAGGTGCCACATGAAATTTAAAAGTATCGTTTTGTCCCTCTGATGATGGTTTTACATTGTTTTTCTAGAATAAAGCTACTGCATAAGTCATCTGTTAATACTTTTGCATTCAAAACAAATAAAGGACAGAAAAGTATGCCCTTTCATATTTAGTGACCGAAGCACACATTTACTGCTGTGATAATTTGGCTATACAGCTTCAGATTCAATTTGTTTTACTTACCTTTGTACTTAAATACATTACCTTACTTTAACAAAATGAGACAGTACCATGATTATGTAAATGCTAATGGCCCAGAAAGTGCATTTAATATATGTCACACACAAATTTGAGCAATATTAAGATATTGTTTGCTTTCATTGTTCTAACTTTAATGAATAAACAACTTCTGTATTTTAAATAATTGCACATATTACACTAAGTGCTCAATATAAAATAATAAACTTAAATTATATGACATACAAAAATTAAATCTTTATGCAAAAGTCATCAGAAGTGAATACCTGAAAATTTTAAAATTTTACTCCCAATTTAATTGGAAATCAGTAAAGGAATAAAAATTAAAAAATATATTTCACAATGTCATGAAAGATAGTATGGGGAAAATGATAACTGCTGTTGAATAATCTTATTATTTTTTAAAAATTCTATAATGTTACAAATTGCACAATAAAAAAATTCACATTAAAAACAAAACAAATATTTATTTACAACTTTCACGATAAAATACAAAACAAATATTTATTTATAACTTTCCACAATAAAATACAAAACAAATATTTATTTACAACTTTCCACATCACAAAACATAATTTTTTTTTCTTTACAACAATCTGGTTTCTTCCACCTTGCTGTTGTCACAGAAATTTCTGCTCGGCACGCGTCTGTAAAGAAGAAAAGAAAAAATATACATTTCTACCTAACTTTATAAGTGCATCACATTCATTCAAAATGAATAAATCAGTATATATACACAAGATATACAATAATTTCTTACCGTTTGTTTCTTCAAAAGATCTTACAGTAAAATTTATTAAGTTATTTTTAGGAACTTTACTATTTAAGCCTTATGGGATATTTGAACAACTATGAAAAAGTAAAAGCACATCTTATTTTATGTCGAAAAACGTCATACAGCATGAAAGCACCCGCCTTGTTTTGTGTCGAATAAAAAAAAAAATCTTAATATTTATAACTGATGATAATGTCATATTTTTAATAATTAAAAATGATGGTAATTACAAGCAAAATGTACTACAGTAGACTCCCCAAAACCACATGAGTCCATCATAACACTGAAATTGTGCACATTTTTGAATTATTTGCAGATTTCTGGTTTATTTACATTTTTTAAGCAGTAAGACGAATGTAATAATGCATTTGAAATTACAATGAATATGTCTATAATAAAGTAAATTATTAAATAAAACAATAAAGTACTAAATATTAAGAAAATGTAAAACTTGATTAAAATATAAAAAGTAAAGATCAAGTATGTATTTAGTAATGTGTAAGGCGTAAGTATGCTAAATAAAGATTAGATATCATCATCATCAACAACTGTTTTCAATCCACTGCTGGATTCTCATCCAGATTTTTCCATTGTTTCCTGTCTAGTGTTTTAGTCATCCAATTAACACTGACCACTTATCTGATTTCGTCACTCCATCTTACTTGAGGTCATCTTCTTGGTCGTTTTACATCACTGGGATACTACTGTAGGGTGTTTGTGCTCCATCTACTGTCTTATCTTTTTGCAATGTGCCCCGCCCATTTTCCATTTTAGACGTTTAATTCTTTCAATGACGTCAAAAACTTTCATCTAACTTCTCATCCAGGTTATTCTCTTTCTGTCTCTTCTAGTTATGCCAGCGTACATCTTTCTATACTTCGCTGTGTTCGGGTACGGATACCAGGTTGCGTTAGTGAAGGAAACACTCGATGGAGAAGTTTCTGTAGAAGCACAATTTTAGTCATCAATATTGGTTTGACACTAAACGGTATTTGCGTTCCGCTGCACCAGATTTAGTACAGCAATCCTATACTTTACAGATTAACAAACTACAACTTGTGTGTTCAGGGGTCGATGCAGGTTTTTTTTTCTTGGGGCCCATTTTGTGAAAAGTAAAGGTTATTTTTGTGAAATTTATTATATTTTTGTGAAAAATAACATTTTGTGGCGAAAGTTGATATCCAGTTAATCAAATTCAGACCAAGCATTTAAAAACAAAAACCGTTTAAAATCCTTTTGCTGAAGTTTTCCTCTCTGGTGAACTTGCTTGTTTACAAATTACATATTTTAAAAAATCACAAAATAATAAATAAATAATAAATAGTAAGTTTTTATGGAACAGCATTTTGTGAAGGAGACCATTTTATCAAATTGATTTTTGTGAAGGGGAACATTTTATCAAATTGATTTTTGTGAAGGGTTCCATTTTATCAAATTGAATTTTGTGAAGGGGCCGATTTCATTAAATAGATTTTATTGAAGGGGCCCTAAATAGGCCCCAAATTTTTCCTGGATCGACCCCTGGTGTTTCATTTTAAAATGCTTGTTGCACTTATGCTGAATTGGTGTTTGTTATGAGAACATAAGATTTATTTTTATAAAAGCTATGATTTATCAAACTTATAAGTTATAATGCTCTAAAATAAGACTTATTTTTGTATAGAGTAAAAAATTCAAAAAGAAAATAACAATGTGCGCAGTATTTGAACACACGGCAAATGTAATATGGTGAGAAAATGCTTTTTTAACCATTAAAATAATGTCAGGGGTTAATATACTTACATATCTACCGTATTATTGGGAATATCAGCCGTACCAATGAAAATCTGTTTTAAAAAAAGTATATCCACGTAAGCGGCGCACCTGCAAAAATCTCTTTTTTAAAAATGTACAGTGCCGCACCCAAGGAACTCAAATTTACGTATAAATATTTTCACTTAAATGCCACACACACAAAAAAATTAAACTAGTAATTAAATATAAAGAACTATCGTAATATTAGTAACAGAGTTTCCCCCAGACAGTTTCAGAAGGGTGCTCCACCCTGCCTGCCCCTTGGTTAACAAAATAGCACCCTTCTTGCCCCCTCCAGTAAAATAATTAGCACCCTTCTTGCCCTTAGTAAAAAAAGTGCCCTTTCTCCTTTTTGCCTTAAAAATTTGCTTTCATAGTAAAAACTGACTCAATGTTGTCTTAAAAAGAGTGTTTTGACTTTGAAATATCAAAAGTGGTTTTAAAAATCAAAAGAATACATCTAACAATTAAAAAAAGTGTCTTTAAGAATCTGAAAAGTGCCCTCAAAAATCCAAAAAGTGACCTTAAGAATAAAAAAAGTGCCCTTTTCTCACCAGCAGCACCCTGCCCCTTTTAAACCTGGGGGAAACTCTGTTAGTAATATATAAATAATTTAACTTAAGTGCTGAAAAAAAAAATGTATATAAGGATATCATATAGAGACTTTGTGCCGAAACTACTGTAGCATAACTAGAGCGGTGTTCCTGTATTTTTTTTTTTTTTTTTTTTAAAGGGCGGAGGGAGATTCCTTTTGACAAAAGACATGTTAGATTTAAGGTATGCAAATGACAAAAAAATTTAAACAAGCAAAATATTACTGAAAAATGTTATGTAATAAACCATTATGAAAACATTTTTAAAATATGTAGTTTTATGTTAACTCCCCTGACTACTGCTAAAAGCACCTTTTCGTCACCGAAGCAATAATCAAACAGAGAAAAATACAGTATTTAATCTATACCATCAGAAGCTGATGATCTTATTCTGATAACGTTCGGCGACTTCCGACTGCAAATAGTTTAATAAACAAAACAAAAACCACAGATAGTTCTCTCCTTTTTCTTTGCAGTTGCTTTTTTGTGGGGATGCTCTCATTTTCTAATAATTGATTATTTTTTAATAAAAGTTTGTCACACAGCCTAATTTACTATTATTGAACTTGCTGAAAACTTGAACAAATTTCGTCAATTGACGATGGAGATATCAATTATTTTTTTTAATAGTAAGGTAAAAACAGGTTTTGCTTTTCATTCTTTTTCTTTTAATTATTTTTTCCGTTTGCTTGAAGCTCAATTTTTTTCCCATTTGGCACTAACTATTACACTTGACGACAATAGTGTTGATATAAGACAGTTTAGAGATACCTAGAATTTAAATATTCAGGGCCGAAATTAGCTTTTTTTTCACAGGGGCAAACAGGGATTTTGGCACCCCCACTAACCCTACCTTTCTCGCAAAGTAAATTTACAAAGATAATTTTACTAAGTTTTTAATAGCTGACTTATTTTAAACTGAAAAATATGTAATCATAAAATACGTAATAGTGAACTCTGTGTTTTGTCAAATACTTATTCAATAAAACCTGTGAGTACAGAATCAAAAGGAACAAGACAAAATTCAGTTTTATACAAGTTTTCGTCTTAGCAAATAGAATTGATGCTATTGTTACTGTTGGATCCGTGTATTTTTTTCCTTTAAGACAGGATTCTATTACAGAAAGATTTTACTGTAGTTATAGTATTACATTACAATTGAACAGATGTTTAAAATCCTAGCATTATAAGTCACAATGTCTTAAGAACTGAAAAACCAGAATTTTCTGTAGGAATATAACAATGAATTATAATACTGTAAAACATCTTTGTATGTTATCTACATACAGTTTCATGGAGCTGTCATTTATACTGCACTTCCTATTTATAGACTAATATGTTTAGATACTTTCCTGAACCTAAATTCCAAATTATAATAGTGACTCGGAACAAAAAAAAAAAATTAAGTTTTTAATAAGTATTTTATTATGTGAATTTTCTACCTTTTATTTTTTAGTGTCCCATGAATTCTCAGTTTTTCTTTTGAATTTTCCGACTTACAAAACATTTTTGCCCAAATTTCATATACTTTTTTTTGTATCAAGCAACAAACCAAATGTTTATTTGTCGTCCCCCATGCCTTCCATTCTGGCGCCGGGGCACATGCCCCCTCTGTGCTGCCTTTAGTTTCAGCCCTGAATATTAATAATCAAAAAGTGCTGCAGAATGTTTACATTTAAAATAAATGTCAATATACTTAAAATCTTGGTACTTTTCGGTTAGCCAGGCACCACTAATTAGAGATCTGCACAGGCCGGGCTCGGGCCTATTTTCCTTCACTGCACTCGGGCTAGACCTGGTCTCCACTCGTTTTGGGCTGAGCTCGGGCCTAGTGATTACTCTTTACAGCCCGGCTTCGGGCCTTTCTTTTTTCCTGAAGGATCAGGCCGTGTCTTAAATTATTTTTTCCGTACAGAGCCGGGACTGGTTTCATCCTTCCTAGTCTTCACACCCCAAAATTTTCAGTCCTGGTTTTGACCCTATAAAAATCATTGTCTCGGCTTGGCCTGGTCCGTTCGAAGGTCAGTAAAATAAGACCTGGCACAAAAATCTTTGAAAAAAATGCATATATTTTTAAATTGCCATTATTCTACAATTAAACATTAAAATTTATTATTTTTAAAGAAAAGTAGATTTGTACACTTATTTTCCCCTATGCAATTCCGTCTTAGAAGATTTTAATGTATAGCATTTTTCTGATTTTTAACACTTCAATACATGGAATATGGATTAACAATATTAATGATAACTCAAACACATAATACAACAAATAGAGATTTATTAAAAAAATAAATATTGCAGACCGCGGCACTTCTATAAAAATGAAGATTGTAAACATGAAAAAAAAAAGAGCTTAGATAGGAATTTTTGGTTAGATCTACTCCTACAAGGCAAATTTTTAACCAAATCATCGTAAAAATCAATGTTTTGTGGAAATTAACTCGGGCCTGCCTTTTAGCTTTTATACCGGGACGAACTTACTTTTAAATCGGGCCGGGTCAGGCAAATATTTTTTTTTGCTCGGGCCGAACTTTTGATTTTTGTATCAGGCCGGGCCTGGAAATTTCGGCCTGTGCAGACCTCTAGCACTGATATATGTACATGTATATATATACCATATATCTGCAAATACATATTATATACATACATATTATATATATGTATATACATATGTATTTATATATGTACATATGTCACTGGCACCCGGCTAACCGAAAAGTACCAAAAACTTTAACATAAAATTATGGTTTATTTCTTCCGAAAAAAAAAAAAAATAGTTTGAATTAAATGTACTGTAAGATAAAATGAAGATTTTCTATACTTATATGACTGCTAAAAAGATATTTATTGCCTTTTGACAGGTATGCTAGTAGAACTTTTAATTTTTGTATCGGGCCGGGCTGAATTTTTTTTTTTGTACGGGTACCAATACAAAAATTAATTTGGGAGATCTATCAATGTTAACTGAATATTTTAGAAATTACCGAAAAAAAAAATCAGTTTTCAAAAACAAGCCATGGAATATAAACATTTCGGCAATTCCAAGCCAATTTACCATTTCTAGAATTTTATATTTTAGATCAAATAGGTAATATATATTTTTTCTGATAGTATTATACCTATATCTTTTATATTTGCAATGCATTTTATAAAATTTTGAATAGTCAAAATCAATAAAATTCATTATAATCGCTTCTGTTTACGTGTTTATTTGTTTGTCTGTTACATGTTAAATGTTGGTCTGTTATAGGTAAGATTACATATTTTTCATAACTATCTTATGGCAACAGTCAAATTTTGAGAAAGATATATGTTTCAGAACGCCCTCTGAATGAAAATACATTTTTATAATAATAAATTGTAAATTATTTTATAAGTAATATATCGATAAACATCAAGGTATCTGAAAAGCATGGTAATTCATGTTTGTCTGTTACATTAACATTTTTTTAACCATAATTATTTACATTAAATAATTTATTCATAATAACTATATTAATTTATCTTCTAATAAATATCATCATGCTAATTGTAGCCCTTTTTGAATTACATAATTATTATTTTTCAAATGAGATAAAGCCTTTTTTCTGCTATGTGAATTAGTCTTTTACCATGGAATTGCCCATTTAAATAAATAAATAAGTCAAAATGTTCCAAAGCACAACAATTCATAAATATGCTTAAATGCAAAAATATGACAATTCAATAAAAGCTATAAAACTACATGCTCACATATTCTTTTATTTTTAAGAAAAAGAAATAATAATAATAAATCAAACATACCACTGCTTAGAGTCCATTGCAGACTTCTTTTCCAGCATTTAGCTCAATTTACAGCTGGATTTTTCAAAAATTACTTGCATAGTCTCTAAAATAAAGAAATAACTTTAAAATGAAGCATGTGTAAATAAATGTGTCAAATTAACATTTTAACCCGTCAGCACACACACTGGGATAAAATCTACCCCAGCTCAGAACTATTACTTAAAAATGTGCATAAATTGTTCGGGATCATTCTGAGCTTTACAGTACCTTTCAAGCTGAAAGAGATCAAGATGTGGCCAAAAAGAATTTACCTCCGGTTGTGAGATTTTCCATTCTTTTGTTATAAAAATGTCACGTGGGAGGAAATTTACCCCACGCGTGTTATAACGTAACCCATAATGATAGGAAAATGTTAATGCAAATGTTTATGTAAAAAATATAGTGTGCAAATAATAATATAATTTTTCTTTTAAACGTTAACAACTCTTGCACATACAGTTTCTATATATCAGTTTTATATTTTTTGTATTTTTATGGCTAAATTTGGATTGAAAAAACTTTGTATGTAATGATATGCAGAAAAAAATCTTAGTGCTAGATTTTGTTTTTTTTTCTTTAAATATGAAAAAACCTCTTATTTTAAGTTAAATTATTTTCTTTATTGATTTACAGTTTATTTCAAAATATAAATTTTTGCTTATAATCAAACCGGGGGGAAATTGACACAAGAAAACCCATTGGGGTAAAATTTATCCTGCGTGTGTAGTAACGTAATGGAAAGGGGCGCATGTGCTGACGGGTTAAGAACCAAGTTTTCAATAGAAATGTTTCCAATTTTTATTTAATTATTAATTAGCACTAGGATTTAATTATGATTTGAAATTGAAATATCTGAAATTAAGGAAAGTAACAGAGTTCTCTTTATGAAAGTAATCTCAAATAGATTGAGTTTTATAGAACAGAATTTAGAAAAAAAAAAAGATAAATTAATACATAATCTTTTTTAATAAAAAGCTACGTGTTGCTGATGACTGGTTTTTTAGTTTATCGTTGCCAGAGATTAATTTCAGAAAATGAGAGATTTGAAGTTACTGAAAAAATTAATAGCTCGTAAAGTATTTGTCAGAAAATTGTTAATTCTCGACAAATACTAGATGCGCCATTTCTTTTTAGTATATATATATATTAAATATAAAAAATCTGTTAGAATTTTAAATTTAAAAAAAAAAAACAGTTTTCAGCGATGTTCTGTAACCTGGGAAGCCCGAGTTTGATTCCCTAGTATTATTTAATAATAATGTACGCAGAGTTTCCCTCAGGTTTAAAAAAGGGCAGGGTGCTGCTGGTGAGGAAAGGGCACTATTTTTATTCTTAAGGGCACTTTTTGGATTCTTGAGGACACTTTTCAGATTCTTATTGGCACTTCTTTTAATTATTAAAGGTATTCTTTTGGTTTTTAAAGCCACTTTTGATATTTAAAAGTTAATGCACTCTTTTTAAGACAACACTGAGTCAGTTTTTACTATGAAAGCAAATTTTTTAATGCAAAAAGGAGAAAGGGCACTTTTTTTACTGAGCGGCAAGAAGGGTGCTAATTATTTTACTGGAGGGGGCAAGAAGAGTGTTAATTCTTTTTATGAGGGGCAAGAAGGGTGCTATTTTGTACACCAAAGGGCAGGCAGGGTGCAGCACCCTTCTGAAACTGTCTGGGGGAAACTCTGATTGTACGAATTCAAAAACCAGCTCAGGCTAAAAGTATCGATTTCAAATTAGTTGTGTATTATATAAAGCAGGATTACAAAAAAGTCAGCTTGAAATGTTTAAAAAGTGGCTTTTACTAATTTTAGTTTTAACTGCCATTAGCTTTTACATTTTAAAGCATTTTACTTATAAACTATAATTCCTTAGATAAAAATTTTTATAGCTTAACTCGGGGGTCGGAAAATTTGGGGTTATTTAGGGTCCCTTCACAAAAATCTATTTAATAAAATGGGCCTCTTCACAAAAATCTATTTGATAAAATGGGCCCCTTCACAAAAATCAATTTGATAAAATGGGTCCCTTCACAAAAAAAACATACACTTCACAAAATTCTATTCTATAAAAACTTACTATTTATTATTTATTTTTTATTTTGTGTTGTTTTAAAATGTGTAATTTGAACAAACAATTTCACCAGAGAGGAAAAATTCAGCAAAAGGATTAAAAAAAAGTTTTTGTTTATAAATGCTTGGTTCAAATTTGACTAACCGGATTTCAACTTTCGTTACAAAATGTTATTTTTCACAAAAATATAATAAATTACACAAAAATAAACTTTACTTTTCACAAAATGGGCCCCAAGAAAAAAAACCTGCATCGACCCCTGTAACTAATATATATATTAGGCATTTTATTGCACTAGAATTTAATAGCATTATTTATCAATATTGAAAACATCAGTATTAAAGTCACACATGCATAAGAGAAACTCATAGTGAATATAGGAAAAAAAATTAGTAAATTTTAATACCAATTTCCTTATTTAGCTTTAAGAGGCTACTTCACTTAGGCCAAAACACCCATTCACTAATGTTAATTCTATGGGGGAAATAATTTATGATATCTCGTTCGCATTTCAATATTTATAAATGATTTTTTTCGCATTGGATAGCTGAGGTCAATCTCTATGCACACTCCTTTATACTTTTTCGATTTTGATTACAAGTTTTTTTTATTAAGATACTTTCACTTTCAGAAATTGTTTTGAAAGCGAAAAAAAGGAGGGGGGGGGGGTGATCTTCTAACTGTTTTTCAAGTGTTTGAAGTTTTAAAAAAAAGAGAGAAGTGTGATATATAATATATCTGCGAGTCACTTTTTGACTCACTGTTGTAAAATCTGAGTGATGGTTCAAAAATTTTCTGCGATTTCTGCGTAAAATACAAGTAAACTTTAATCCTGAAAATTATGAAAATAAAAAACAGGTAAAGGATAATAATGTTTTTTAGTGTGATCATCAGAGCATTTTCTGTTTTAGCACTATCTCAAAGTAAAAATTGCTTATTTAAAAATATGTTTGTTCATTTTTCACAAAAGTTGCATTCCAAAATTATAACCCCATAAACAAGAACATTTCTGACATACAATGGTTATATAGTGCTTTGTTAAACTCTAAAACTGGTATTTGTTTACAGATATATGGCAGTTCCCACTGCCAATTTTTTACCAATTTTCTAAATAATAGTACCATGGGTGACCACACAATTGTTAAAGAAGACTTTTATTTGTTTCTGGAAATTGTGTTCAAAGAAATGTTGATGCTTGCTACAAACAAACAACTAAATTTTGTATTGCGCTATTCGCCCCATTCGCTTTTATTCAAAAAGTAACGTGTTACGTTACACAAAACTAAGAAAATAATTAGCAGCTACAGTAATTTCACTACTTTTGATCACAAGCTATTTTATATTCAAATTGCAGAGTTTCCTGTAGGCAGTTTCAGGAAGGTGCTGCACCCTGGCTGCCCTTTGGTTTAAAAAACATCCCCCTTCTTGCCCCTCATCAAAAAATTAGTGCTCTTCTTGCCCTTCAACCAAGAAAATTAAGCCTTTACAGTTTTGTAAAAAAAAATTACTTGCATAGTAAAAATTGACACATTGTTGCAATTGGATAGCAGTGTTGTAACATTTAAATATCAAAAGTGCATTTAAAATTGAAAGAATGAATTTAAAAAATATAAAAAGTGCTCATATGGATCTTAAAAATGCCCTTCAGAGTCAAAAATGTGTCCTTTTCCAACTACCAGCACTCTACGCTTTTCTAAAACTGTGAGAAAATCTGACATTGTCATCTAAGTTAAAACATATTAACTGTTACGTTTAGAAGTATGTTTTTCTTTTTAAGTGACAATAATTTTAAAGTGGTTAAAAATGTATTAATTTGTTAAGATTTAATAAATATTATTAAAATGTTTAGCAAATACATACATATATATTATATATATATTTGAATATATACATTTGCTTTAATTAATATATATCAATATGCATTAAAATCTATGTAAAGAAATAAGTCTTTCTGGGAATTAATTGTAAAAGAAAAAAGAGGGGGGGGGGTCATTTTTTAATTGCTTTTAAAGTGTTTTAAGTTAAAAAGAATGAGGGAAAAACACATTTTTGGTTTTTTAAGTGTTTGAAGTAAAAAAAAAAAAAAAAGGAGTTCAAACTGGAGCTATAAGTAAATCTTCATTTTCACACAGAAAATGTAATCTAAACTTGAAAATTCTCAGAAAGTACTCAAAGTGGTTGTATTTTCTTTAATAATTTATCAAACTGTTAAATAAATACAACCCACTACTGTTGCGTTTACACTACCATTTCTATTAACATTTACCATTAAGCCTACATGAATAATTAGGTCTGATATACACTTTGATTTTACACAAGAAAATATAAGTATATAAACGGAAGTTATAAAGAATAGAATTACAAATGAAAAAGATAATTCTTACCTTTATTGACATCAGATTACTATTTATTAATCAGATTCTGAAAAGCCGATCACGTTTCTTCATTCACCAAAAAGCAAAATAAACTTGTCTGGTAGGTAGGTTGGTTGATACGTTAGCGTAGCGTGCAGAGGAAGGAAGCCAAGGTAGAAAGTCAATTTGCGGATGTGCGTTCTATGACATTCGCCGGCTGTTTTGTGGACAATGTAATCAGACGGTCCGTTGTCAACTATCTTCCGGATATTCACTGGATAGTTTTATAGGATATGACAACTACAGGATTTTCTGGATCATTATAGATCGTCCGAAGGACGATTGTGGTTGTCTGGGCTAGTGTTTCATATGATATGTAAAAAAAAAGAAAAAACTTCCATGTGAAATTTTTTACAAAAACATAAATTTGACTGTGACAGAAGGTTATGCTGAAAATGTATTAAAAACACATAGAAAATCAATTTTATTTAAATTTAGCTACCCTATTTCCCGTCAGGGGACTCTATAAACTTAAATGAAAATAGTGTTGAATCAGTGCTACCTGTTTTTATCTTGAGTACGGCCGTATGAACATAGAAAAAAAACCCCACTTTAATTTAAATTTGGTTAATATATTTCTCGCAAAGGGACGTTATTGGCGTATAAGAAAGTTGAGATTAAATTGCCCTATCTAATTTTAACTTGGGGTTTGTGTGCTAGATAAGAAAACACAAAACAAATCCATTTAAAAATTTTATTTATGAAATTTCCCACCAATGGCGCAAACCGCTTAGAAAAATAATGAGAAAATTTTTATCAATACACAAATTTGACAATGGTGAACACTTTTTCTGAAGATATGAGCTAAATTTGTCCGTTAAAAGTGATCTTAAAATGCATTCGAAAAGTTTTTTTTAAGACACAACTATACACTTAGAGATAAATGAAGCATCATAAGTTAAATAAACATGATTGAAAACAGCTCTTCCAACAATAATTGGCGATAAAGTGTAATGCATGTGAAATCTTTTGTGTTGTCATGAAAAATAACTATAATTGTTACACCCCATATTTTGAATAGAGAATATACAACAGTAAGCCTTAGTTACAAATTCAAACTTAGCTTAGTTTCAACTAACATAAGGACACTAAAATGCATTTTTAATAATTACCGCCCGTAGATGGTAGTGTAATCGAAATATTTTGTGCTGCCCTGTACAATAACTGTAAAAGCTATATACACCCTCTTCAAGAAAAAAAAAACATGCTATAGGTTATTGTAACAATATACTAAAATTACATTACTGTCAGCGCTCTACAAACCCTGCATTTAAACGTTTATAAAAAGTTTTTTTAAATCGTTTCATAAAACAGATATTCAACTTTGTTTGATAAAATCGTTACATTAGATATTATTATATATAGAATATATAAAACTTACAAATTGCAGAAGCGTGAAAAAAATAATTAAAATCAACAATAACTTCTTTTACAAATTGACAAAAATTCTTTAAAAAAAAAAAATATTTAGAACATATAACAGGAAAAATATTTGCTACACACTCAAACCATATATCAGCTACTAACACAAAGGATAAGATGGATGAAATCGTCGGGAATATCTTAAGTGCAGTTTTGCAAACCACAAACCATTTGAATTTGATCTTGACAGTGACACATTATTTTGACGGACATGGATATTTTTCTTCAATGGAAAAAGAAGGAACCCATAAACATTTCTTTTCTTTTTAACGGATCGTGGCTGGCTAAAATTTTGCAGAAAGAACACGCAACATTGCAATTGAAGGGGCTGGTATGTTAACAACTTAATAATATAAATTATCAATGATTGGTTATGCATTAAATATCAAACTTATCAGTTTTGAAAGGGTGTAATTAATTAAACAAAAATGAAGCATATTGTATAGTGTGCCAATATATTAAATAGAATTTTACAGTCAACATATCAGTTAAAGAGTGATTTTATTAATAATTATGTAAAAATCATAATTTTGAAAGCATATTCTGACAATATAATAAAATGTAACACCTTGTAATAGTATATTACTTTTAAATGCTAAAGGTGTAAAATTAACAACTATAATATAAATTAAAATAACTTCTATTAGTTGTTTTACATGTTTCGACTCTTCTGAGTTATTTTCAAAAACAAAATGAGAATATTCTAAAGCTGCACGGGCTTTGAAGTTATTATTTACATGTACTTTTTAAAAAATTACGCACGTTATCTATTATTTTTTACTTGATTGTTTATTTTCCTATCTTTGAGCATGGAGTAATTCTAGCCACAGTTTCGGTAAATTAAAAGATGCCGCATCGTTACATATTGTATTTTTGCGCGTGAGTATCTCTATGGTTTCTCTTATTATGGATGGATAGTGTAGACTGGAGGGAAGTATTATTTTACTTTCATTGACATTTATTTGGATGGTTTCTTCTTGATATAATCTTGCTAGGGCTGTAGTTTTTTCTATTGTATTTAATATCAGCTATATGCTCTTTTTTTCTGCAATTAAATTTCCTGCTGGTCATGCCTATGTAGTAATTATTGGATCCGTCTTCTTTAATAAAAGGTATTTCATATACTCCTGAATAATTCTCAAAATTAATTGGGTCAATTTTACAGCAAATGATATTCTGTAATTTCTTAGGTGGTTTGGCTATTAAGCAGATATTGAAACGTTTAAGGCTGTGTTTTAATTTTTCGAAAAAGCTTGGATAATATTGCAGAGTATAAAGTTTGTATTTTTGTGAATCAAATTTCTTTTCTGAATACTTATTATTGGTGATATCTATGATTAATTTATTAATATGGTGTACTGTAAAACCATTATTATAGGCAATTTTACGAATATTATCTAATTCATTATTCAATTTATTTTCAGTACATATTATAAAGGCTCGTTTTATGAGAAATCTGTAGGCTGAAATTTTGTATGTAAAGGGAGAACATGCGTTATTTGGTATGGTAGATTGGTTAGCCATGTTTTTCCGGAAAACAGCTCTGTCGATAGATTTATTTGTTCTTGTTAACATAACATCAAGGAATGGAAGACTTTTATTATGTTCAATTTCAATAGTGAATTTAATGTTATTGTCGATTGAGTTTAGTTGATTCATGACGGTCAGAGAGAGCACACGCCGAAGTCTCCAACGAAGCCCACACTCGTCCGTCCATGAAGAACGTCCCCGATGAGCAAAACGTCCACCAGAGACAGAGACAGAGACACGGGCGCAGCCGGAAAAAAAAACAGACAAACCGCAGCACCAGCCGGCCATCACCACCACCGTTTATTCAAAATTAAACAGTGGCAGTACATACTTCGCCAAGAGGCTGGTCCTGCCGGGCTGTCAAGACAGTCTTGAACAACATCAGATCTTTGGTCTCCGCTGATTGAAATCCTTGATAATGGCTAAGATTAGATCCGAAAGCGCTAGGAAAGTGTTATGTTCTACTAATATCTTGTGTTTTCAAGTTTTTAAGACATTTATACATATGCTTGTATCGGACGTCTATTTTAGTAATGTGTAAAATAAATCATTTTTCAAACTACTACTACTACTAATAATAATACTAATACTAATAATAAAGTATAAGTTTTTATTTTGTATAAACAATATCCCCCATTCATTCCTATATTTTACATAAAAAGGTATAGAAAATGTATGTATTAGTAAATCTTCTAAAAACAGTGGTAATAAAGAACGATTTACATGAGGGTTACAAGAATGAATAGTTAAATCCAGTAAAACTAATTATAACAATATTTAAATTTCAGAACAACACTACACAAAGTACAAATACTCCTAGCTATTAAAATTAAGACATTCAGTATCTTATGTCATGTAAACGAAAATTAAAATGGGATAAAATAAATCATGAAATGTAAGAAATTCATTATAAAAATCTTTCCGAAACAATTTCAAGCGATTTCCCTTCTTTAATCTTCAAAGAATAAAAAGCTTTAAAGAAACATTTACACGAGGGTTACAAGAATGAATAGTTAAATGCAGTAAAACTAATTATAACAATATTTAAATCTCAGAACAACACTACACAAAGTACAAATACTCCTAGCTATTAAAATTAAGACATTCAGTATCTTATGTCATGCAAACGAAAATTAAAATGAGATATCATGAAATGTAAGAAGTTCATTATAAAAATCTTTCCGAAACAATTTCAAACGAATTCCCTTATTTAATCTTCAAATATATATGCTTACTGCAATGAGTTTTTTCTTTACTTTATTTACTTTTCTATATGAATAGGCAATGTAAATCTATTCTCTGTGGGAAAAAAATGGTGACTTTTGCCACTTAAATCTTTAAAAAAAAATGAAAAGCAATGAAAACAAAATGGAACGTAATTGCGCTTATTTTTATTTTGCCAGTCTGGCCATCACTTTCTGCTTCAACTGTTCAAAGGCTCATCTGAGATGTTTCATTTAATAGCACAAATTAAATTATTTTTCGAGAAAATAATTTTGGAGAGTAAATTTAGCCTCAGAAAATCTCTTAGGATGTTTTTTTCGACGAGTTATTAAATGACGTGCATAAATTACAACGATTTTATCTGTTTTGAAAAGTCCTCTCTCGATACAACAATCTAAAAGTATAAAGTTTCTCTCTATTCTAAAAAAAGTAATCAGCGCTGTCATCGCTGACAATGAATTTTTTTGTGTCCGGCTGTCATTCTTTGCTAATATTAAATAAACTGTTGCATATTAAAATATAAAAATTGGTAATTTTATAGAAAAATGTGCTATAAACACGATGAATCGGACAGTTTTTAAATCGAAGAATTATTTAAAGAGATATTTAATATTGAAGTCGGTCAAAATAGTTCTCTTAAAAAAGCTTTATAGGTACAAACACTATGCGTAGTAATTTGTATGTGACAAACCTGCGGTATGCTGTGTGAAATATATATTCTTTAATTTTATTAATTTTATGAGTTTTTTTTTCTAAACTTTTTATTCAAATTTTCAATATTTCGATGCAGATTTATTTCATTTTTCAAAAATGCCCTTTTTAACACTTTCCAACCTAGTTGAAAAGTGTTTATGACTTCGGTTTGTCTGTCCGTCTGTCCGTGCTCTAACTCCCGTAAATATACTCGGATTGCTCTGCAATTTTTATATGTTATAGTGGTTATCTATAGCATGTTCCCTATTTCAACGAAAGTGTGTAACACTTATAGTTTTTTTTACAGGGACACTCAAAAGAATTCCATTACATTACGTCTATGGAGAAAAATCGTCTGCGGTTTATTTAAATAATGTTTCCCTATTTTAAATGCATTGAAATTTATATAAGGTGCATTACAAGAAGTTTACTACAGAATATTGTGTGTATAGTAGTCATCGTTCATTTACATGGACACACAAAAGAATTCTCTACTGTATGTTAACAATAATTCCTGGAAGTGCGTTTTAAGTTACTGAACGCGATTTTATTTTTAACTCGCTTTTTGTCTATTACGTGGTGTGTATAAATTCTGTAGATCCTATACAGGGAAGCACAAAAGTTCGCGAGCACATTTCCGTATTATTTAAATCCAGACGGAGAATTTTAAACTCTGCTACCCGTTTCCTAACTGAACTAAAATTTAGCATCCTATGTAGTATATATACAAATCTATAGATCCTATACAGGGCTGAATAAAAGTATTCGGATTACTTAGATGTTATCTTTTAGTTTATTAAACGGTATGATTTGTAAAATTATTTTGGAAACGTTGGAAAGTGTTAGATAATCTATGCTTGACGCATGATTTTTCATTCTTGTTTAAATTGCTGCCAATATGTAAAATAAAGCACATAATAATATTTCCTTTCAATTAAAATATGTATTGACACGTAACTATTAAAAACAGAAATTGAACTTGAAAATAATAATTAAATTATTACGCGTTAAAAGCAGCAAATGGGAAAATTATGCCATATTTAAAATGCTCAAATAATATTTGCAAACAGTTTCAATTTAAAAATATAACCGTATTACAGGAGATCGTCACTGTTCGTTTACTTATAATTGAATCTTCAGTAATCGTTTTAGAGCAGATCAAATTAGTGTGTTTTAAAAGTTTGCGGGGTCGGAACGGGGGTTGGCGAGCGTAGCTCGTAACGAGCAGAGTTCCCTAGTTATTTAAAAAGTAAAAAGCTAAAAAATCTTAGTTATTTTTAACCTCAAATTTTTTTTATTTAATCTATATATGTTAATATAGTGTTGAAAAATCTTAGTTGATTTTAATATGAAAGTAATTTTTTTAATCTCTTTCTGTTAATATAGTGTACTACATACCTGAGAATTTAGTAAAATGTGAGAAAAAAAGATAACATTTATTTAACTTTCTACATATTTTTACAAACTATTTTAGTTAAACATGAGAAAAAGGTAATACCGATAATTTGATAATATGCACTGGGGACTGTTACGAATGTGAGTTATACAGATTAATGAACTTTCTTAAAATCGACTGCGAAACCTTAAAAATATCTGCGATCATTCTGGAACGGAACCTAGAATCTTGACTACTTATCTGTATTGTAACAATTTGATCCATTTTTGAGATGTTATTGTTGCGTGACTAGAATCAAATTAGCTTTTACTAGAAATAACAAACAATTTATTAATAAAAAAATTATTAATAGCATAAAGTTAAATAAAAATAGCTGTTCGTGAAGGTTTCAACCATATGTAAAAGATGACACTCGATCAGCAAATAAAGTATGATTTCTAGAACTTTTTCTGTCCGAGAATAGTCCAGTCTTTAACTAGCCCCAAGGTTCTATCCAACATAAGTTCGAATTATTCACTCTTACTCATAATAACATTGTCCTAGTATAACTGGTGGTCAGCTGGTGCTCTCTAGTATATTCTAAAGTTCCATAGGGAAGTTTATGCTCATGATGACATCAATGTTTCTCAATTCGTAAAGATACTGACGTACACATGTGTGTTAAATCTTCTGTTGTCAGATAATTTGTTTTGCATTTAATAGTTATTTTGTATTTCACTTTTTGCTTTTTTTAGGGTTTCGTTCATTTCACGAAACCCTATTGCTCCCGCTACGTTGTCTGTCTGTCACAGAGCCATTCTCGAAAACTATGTAACTTACAGAGTTGAAACTTTGTGTATAAATCAGAATATCAGCTGTAAAGAGCTGAAAATATTAAAATTTGAAAAATTCGTATTATTTTACGAAATAGAGATAAAAAACCAAAATTCTAACAGACTTTTCCTATTAAATTTAAACATTTTTCGTTATAGCCGATGCCAAAAATTAAAAATCCACGATGAAATTCTTTCTACAATAATTAATTTTCTATCAGACGATTGCCACGTGAAAAATGAAATAAAAAGTTTCACCAATTGAAAAAAAGATTAATATGAAATAAAATTGATTGACGTCATAGTGGTAATAAAATAGAAAGATTTCTCAATAATACAAGGAGTATGAGTATGTGTATGTGCACAAAACACAGATTAATATCACGTCATTAGAGAATTAAAAAGAAAATCTGACGTCATATCGCAAGTTTAACAGATTTTTCAAATGTTTCAGAATAATACAAAGCGCGTATCAATATGAGTAATAAAGAATAGTAAATATATGAGTTTGAGGAACGTATTGAATCATGATGAAAACCCGATTATGGAAATATTCGCATATTTTAACATTTTGAAGGTGTACAACATGTTTAATTTTGAAATAAATTTTTTTTTAAATATCGCATTTAGTCCACATGACAGATAATATTATGACAGAATAAAATAGCAGGCTTCGCCCGCTATCGGGCTGGTTTAGGAACTCGAAAAAACGAGAAAAATAGACCGGTAAATTTTTACTTTATAACAAACATGACTTTTTTTTTTTTTTTTTTTTTTTTTTTTTTTTTTGGTTGCTAAATGAAATTTATTTCGATTTGTTAAAGAAAGGATCAAGTGTTTTGAAAGGAATATTAAACGAAACCCTTTGTGCGATCTTCGATCACACTTGCCCACTTGTTTTATATATATTGTTAAGAGAGAAGGTTGGGCATTTTAAATTGTTTTAACTTCGCTCTGATGCCCTAAGCCATCAGCAGTCTATTCTACACACAGATCACTAATAATAAATAAATAAATAAATAAATAAAAATAAATGCATAAAAAGCGAGTTTCATGCATTTAACACAATCATTTATCGTTATCATAGAAACTCGACAAAGTTTCTCGCCAAGCATAAGAAACAGCAATGCATTGAACCGTAAATGAAAGGAATTTCCGCCAATGGATGCCAAACGATTTTACAATTTTTTTTTTTTGAACTCTGTCTAGTTTATATTTTGCGGACGGGACAAAACAAGTTTTTGACACATCTATATCTCGCGTTCTATTTATTATAGAAACAAAATTCTTGATTCTATGGAAGGGGGCGTGCCACGGGACTAAGAATTCAAAACAAAAGTAAAGCAGAATCCGACGAATAGTTTTTCAGTAAATGCGATTTTAAAAGTGCTGTTTTTTGCACTTTTTAAATCTTGTTCAGACCAAAAACTGTTGACAGGGCTACAGCAATGTGTAGTTATCGGATGTTCACGCGGTTTACGTAATTTGAATCGTTTTTATGAGTAGTTCGGACCTTTGTAAGTTTCATGTAAAAATATTAATTAGTTTTTGATTTATATCAGTTTAAAGTTGTTGATTCCTATACTTAACATAGAGCAAAAAACTGTTGATAGGGCTACAGCAATGTGTAATTATCGGATTTTTATGCAGTTTACGTTATTTGAATCGTTTTTATGAGTAGTTCTGACCTTTGTAAGTTTCATGTAAAAATATTAATTAGTTTTTGATTTATATCAGTTTAAAGTTATTGATTCCTATAGTTAACATAGAGCAAAAAAATAATAAATGACCCAACTCTTTTAGGAATGGTCGTATACACATGATATTAAGATATGTTATTACACTCGACCCAAGTAAGCTTCCTATTATAAAAAATCTTAACATTTAAGGTTCGTTTACAGGGTCTCACAAAAGATCTTTTGATATAGGGCTAAAGAGTTGTGTAATTATCCGATATTTACGCGGTTTGCAGCATTTGAATTGTTTTTATAAGTAGTTCATATGTTTAATATTTCGTGTAAAAATATTAATTAGTTTTTTATGTATACCACTTTAAAGTGATTTATTCCTATACTTAAGATGAAGCAAACAAAATATTAAATGGTCTAACTCTTTTCAAAAAGACCGTGTGCGCATGATGTTAAAATATGTTACTACGAACTACCTAAGTTAGTTTCCTATTGTAAAACAGAATTGTAGAATTTACTGTTCGTTTACAGGGTAACTCAAAAGATTTTTTAATAAGACTAAAAAGTTATGTAATTAGCAAATTTTTACGTTGAAGTACATGATTCCTGTACTTAACACAGAGGAAAAACAATAGTAAATTGCATAACTTTTGTCAAATTCGCTATATACATAAGATATTCAAATATGTTACTACATCCTCTCTATTGTAAAGCGGCATCGAAGCATATACGTTTCGTTTACAGAGTCTCTTAGAAGATCTTGATTACACTACAACCGATGTATATTTACTGAGTGAGATGTATTTTAATGATTTTACACTGTTTCAATCTCTGTAAGGTTTCATTATCTTGCTTAAAATTTAATATAAGATCATTTTGTCCGCCTGAAATCTCGTCGATGTTAAGCTCTAAATCTATTAATATATAGTATTTTCATCGATTAAAAAAACTGTGTTTATTTATAAATATATAATTCTAGCGTATTAGGAATTGATTGAAATAGCGATTACAAAATTCCAACTTTAGGTTCATGCGCTGAGTAATAGAATGTAAAAATGTTGATAACCCAAGATTACAAGTTTTGCGTTTAAATATTTGCCGTTCATCAAATCTCCGGCTATGACGAACTTAAAATGCTAAATTTCGTATACAATAGGTGATCGGTAACGAACTGTTCGGTTTACAAACAAATCGGTTAACGAACACTTTCGCGTGAGAGTTTTATGTTCGGAGAACGAACTCCTCACGAAACAAAGCCATGATGAAGCAATGCCGTGTTTCATATTTGCCGAGCTATACTTATTGCCTCTATTGTCAACTTTGAGAACATTTTAAAAGTTGCATACATATGTCCTAATTAATTCATGGACTGCCGGAGATTGGGGACCTATATTTTAGGATCACCGAATTGGAATGAACAGACTATATGAACAGAAATCACTTTAATAGTTTTTATACTTTTGCAAACGTTGCGAATTTGATATTTTTCAAATTCTCGAAACGTTGAGTTAAAAAACTTAAACGAATAAAAAACTTCTAAGGTGCTCAGTCATTTTCAAAAATAATATATTTAATATGTTAGTATAAAAATCCCTGTAAATTTTTATACTAATAGAAATAGGTTCGTAGAAAAAAAAAAGGTTGATTATTCTCGGTAAAGTATGCTCCATAAACTTATCGTTGTAGTTGACTGAAAAAAAGTGCTTCTTATTTTTCCACATTTTTCTGAAACTGTAGTATTTTAATTAGTTAGTAAACTACTGTAAAATTGTGTAATTTTTTGTTTTTGAATGTATATAAACGGAAGAGTGATATAAACAAAAGAAAAAGGAAAATAAATATGTCATAAATAATCTGATGAATACAATGTAAGGAAATTAATATAAAAGTTTCCCAGTTGTTATGGTAGCGACATGTACATTGGAATAAGTCACTCAATAAATTGTATAATTCTGATGTATAATTCTGTTTATAGCATCACTATTATTTTTTTTGCCCCTTTTATCTTTTCTTTTCTGAATAAAAATGGAATCCGTATAATTGAAATTAAATACCTTACAAAAAGGAGTGATATCTCATCAAAAACAACTCGTTGTAAATGATCCCGCCAAGCCACAAACCTAAAACGTCAGTCACAAAAAGAAGTGTTATCGCATAAAAAGAAGCGATATAGAAGTGTATACTCCGAGTCCCGTGTAAAAATCTATCACTACTCATAATGTTTCCAAAGGACTCGGAGTGAGGTACAGTATGTGAAAACTGCTTGGCGACCTGCAGGCTTTTATAATGTTTGCGTTTCCTGCAATTACATATGACTATATTATTTTTATTTTATTTTATTTTATTTATTTATTTTGCTCCCATAAAATTGTAAAAAGTTGAAGCTTCTGTGTTTGCATGTCCTTTCTTATTTATGAGCTTGAAAAATCAATTTCTTGATTTTATTTACCATTATTTAAACTAGAAACACCACTCTTACGAAGAGGATTTTTTAAGTAAACATGTAAAGATTTTGAGTTTGTAATATATATATATATATATATATATATATATATGATGATCATACGCATATTAATAACATTGTACCTTATAATAAACGTTAATTAAATTGAGATATATTGCAGTAATTCTAGCGTAAGCGGAATCGCATAGATCTGGGGAAAAATCCGTTCTGTCAGTTCTTTCGCATACAAAAATATTTAAAAAATGATGTAAAATTGCATAAAAAATAAAAAGTTTATTTTTTTCGATTTTCAAAATTGATATACTGCATATATTATAAAAGCCTGCAGGTCGCCAAGCAGTTTTAACATACTGTACCTCACTTCGAGTCCTTTGGAAACATTATGAGTGGTGATAGATTTTTACACGGGACTCGGAGTATGCACTTCTATATCGCTTCTTTTTATGTGATATCACTTTTTTTTGTGACTGACGTTTTAGGTTTGTGGCTTGGCGGGATCATTTACAACGAGTTGTTTTTGATGAGATATATTTTACATAATGACTCCTAATACATGGCTATATATTTTCACCTCCTTACATTCTTATTTTTTAAATATTATTTTAACATTTACTTTTTCACCTCTTTATTTGTTTATTTATATTTACATATATTTAATTAATATTACCTTCTTTATCTATTCAATGTTTATGTTATTACCTACATTTATCTTTCAATATTATTTAATATTATTAACTACTTACTTTCTGATTTTAATTATTGCTTACTGCCCTATTATTCCACTTTAATCTTCATGTCTATTTATATCCTGATTTACGTTAATAACTGCATTGTCTGTAATTTATCTTAAGATTCAGGCTCTTCATTTTAAAGATAGATGGCAGCACTAGAATTGCCTGTATTTATTTAAAGCTAGAGGGCAGCGCTTGCCGCACTCTTTTTAGGTGCGTTCGTAATTATATAAATATGTAGCACCTATTGTCGTCGCTTGGTCCGTCCGTCCGTCCGCATATAACAACGCAAAAACTACCCAACCGAATGGTTTGAAATTTAAGATATATTATCTTTGCAGAATTTTGTCGAGACATTTCAAATTTTATAAAAATCGAATCAAAACTTTAGGAGATATTAATAGAAATATTTATTAAGAAATTTGAATTTTTTTTTAAAAATCGGTGCTTTCTTGTTATAGGAGCTTCCGAAGTTTAATCGTCAAGCGACCGAGATACTTATTTTATTATAGAAATTAATCTACTGACGATATAATTCATTTAACAGAATTAAAAATCATCAAGATCTGAATATTTATATAACTAGCTATAGTGCGAACGCACCTCATTTGTCACGTTTCACGTACAATTTCCAACTTGTTTTATTATTACTCTTCTTTGTTTGCAATGATTTAGCATTTGCTAGTGTGCTTGCGCATTGATAATATTTTTGCATCTTAATTAATCATTACCAAACTTTATTTTACTGGTGAGGTGAGTTGCGTCTGTTATTATTTAATTTTTTGTCTATTACAATTGGAACATACTTTATTTTTTGGATCACTTATTATTGTCACATTCTTTTTTCTTTTTTGCAGGGGGTTTGATATGTTATAAGGAGCTTAATATTGTCATTTTATGCTTAATGTTGCCAATATTCGACGAATTAAGATATATTTACTATGAATTATTCTTAGGACGCTCAACTGACGAGCCCATAAGATTCTCATATGTTTTCATATTTGCATTTTTATTTTATTGTGTTTTATTTTTTAACATATTTCCTTTGATTTTTACACATGTGATTTAATCTTAACTATATCTATATCTATCTATCTATCTATCTATTTATGTCTATATATACAGTAAGACTCGTATTTAACGAGGAGCTCGGGACACAGAAAAATGCTCGTTAAATCCGGTCGCTCGCTAAATCCGAATTCAAGTTAATAACTAGTATGCACATAAAAGAATAACTTACGTGAATTGCTGCTTGATAATATTTAATGAAAGGTGGAAAAATATTCCTCCAAAGTTGATTGTTTGACTTAACAAAATTTCGTTTTATTTATTTTTGTCGTAAAATACTTAATGCATTAAATATTGCATCATCAGTATTTTTCATTGCTTCAAAAAACTGTTCAAGATTTTGCAATGGCTCTGCAGCACAATCGCGTGACGGTGTTTTAATTACAGTTTCTTCTTCCTTGTCACTATCACTTGCATTTTCCTGTTCCTGCGCTTTTACCACTTCCATGAAGATATCCTCAGTGGAGAGCATGCCCGAGTTTAAGACATCATCTTCAACGTTATTGTACACATCGACGTTTAAAACAAAATGAAACTGCTCAATGCTATTTTGTTGCAAACAGACTGAGAGTCACAAGTCATCTCCATCTTCCAAATCACCATCACTTCTGTCAATCCATCCAGCTTTCCTGTAATATTTTTGGACACAGGATTGAGTCACACTTTCCCAAGCATCTGTCATCAGGTGTATAGCGTCAAGAACAGAAATGTTAAGATCCTGATCATTTTCAGAGAGCATGAGAACCCCCTCTAACATCATCAGAATCAATTGCTTTCTATAATAGCATTTGAAACTGTGAATAAGAACTAGTTCGAGAGGCTGTAACTCCGAGGTTGGTAAAGAAACAAGTCTTATGTTTTTTTTTTTTAATTGCTGACCAGCGGGTGAGCAGATCAATTATCAACGATGAGTGTAATCTTTATTTTCTGTTTTTGGAGCACTTTATCCCACTCGTGAAAATAGGATAAAAATAATTCCAAAGTCATCCATGCTTTTTTGTTCGATTTGTAAGTCACTGATAGGCTATTTACCCCTTTAAAACATCTTAAGTTTGCAGATTTACCGACTGCAAAAAGTTTTTATTGTCTTTGCCTTACATGTTGCAATACATTAACACAGTTAAGCGATTTTTAAGCAACTTATCACCCACCCATTTTTCACCTTTAAACTTCATCGTTTGATAAGGGATTAGATTGTAAAAAACGCCGGCCTTATCGGCATTGTAGATGTTATCTTCAGCATAATTTTCGCGTAAATCTTTCCATGTGCAATCCAACCAGTCTTTCATATACTTGTCGTTCACACTGGAGCCTCGCTGATTATTTTTTCTGCACAGATGTTGTGACGTTGCTTGAAACTATGTAGCCATTCATTAGAGCATGGAAACTCTGTATAACTTAGCTGAGCTGCAAATATTTTAGCTAGGATTTTAATGATGAGCCCAGTTATCGGCAAACAAGAATTCCATTGCTGAGGAAAACATTTTAACAGAGCTTCATCCAAGTCCTCTTTTTCACACTTCTTCAACCATTTGCGATCCGTCACATTCGCTTCATAAGCTTCCATTAAGAACTCCTTGTTTTTCAAAAGAGTTGACACAGTTGAACTGCTTACGTATTTCAACATCTTTTTTTTCACCTCGATCTAAGAATTTTATAATTTTCCCTTTTTCTCTTACAAATAAAACTTTACTTTTCAACATTTTAAACAGCAAAATAAAAAAGTACGCTCCCAAGAAAAGGCACAAGCCGAGTCAAATCTCCGTTGTCCAAATTCCGATCCTTATCAGTTGGGACTGTTTCATTCTTCCTTTTACCCTTCTGTAAAAGCGACAATAGGGCAGGCGTCCAGTTCACACCCCCTCACTTCAAGAATCGATACCTGCCTCTGATGGTTTCAACTGTTGTTGGGTAACTTTAAAGAACGGTTATTTTTTCTTTACAAGAGGAATGGGGGAGTTCTAGGAAGGATGAATGTTTTTCTTTTTTTTCAAATCATTATTTCTGTAATTATTTCTCGCTTTAACAATTATTTTCTTCGTTAAATCCGAGGAAATTACAAAAATTTGCTCGCTAAAAGAGTATACTTCAATACATTAATAAACATTATACAAAGCAAAAGTCTCCATTTTCCTCGTTAAATCCGGAATCTCTTTAAATGCGGGCTCGCTATAAACGGGCTCGACTGTATATATATGTGATAAAATGACATATTGGAGCTTAAAAAGGCAGTTGGCGTTATCTGTTTTAGGTCGGGTTTCCATGTCTTGACACACAGGTACAGGCTGGATGGTTGTATCACCCAGAAAACCTTCGTACTCCAGAAGTAAGCAGTCGAAATTTACGTTTCAAACCTTTATTACATAATCGGTAACAACCAAGTAGGAGAAATGCTCTAGCAGTCGTGATTAAATCGTGATTAAATTAATCCTCTATGTGGCAGTCGGAGTTTCAAATATTCTTTACATGATGAAGTTTTAGAATTACTATGATGATATTATCGAAGAAAAGATGTTGTTACCTGTACCAAAGATCTTATTAGGTACGGTACAATATCACCGGATTCGAACATGGCAGTCATAGGGGAACCTGGACGTCTCAAAGAACTTCGAATAAAACTTCGAACTCTGTAAACCCCTCACCGTAAATCTCGCGCAAAGTGACAACCAAGTCACCTGACTTCCCTTCTCCAATCATAATCTCTTTAAGAAGGACTTATTAACAGTTCCGGTGAAATAATCTTGATGTAATTTTACTTCCGTAGAGCGAAAAGACTCTTCTAGAACAATCTAGTAGCCTCAAAATCAGGTACACGTCGTGCAAACGAACAATATGCTCTGATCCCGAGAGTGCCGTCTAAAAACAGATTAACAGAATTTAGTTTAATAGATAAAAAATTTAGATTTAGAAATAGTTTAATAGATTAAACAAAAAATAAAAAAATGAACTTATTGAAGCAGAATAAAAATTAGAACATTAAAGCATTCAAATATTCCAAGATACATTTTGATATTTTAATAAAGTAATGATTTTAAATAAATAGGTTTTTTAGAACGAGGTAATTTAGGAGTTATGATATTTTAGCAGTTAAGTAAAGAATTTAGAGAGGTTTGATATACACGGGAAATAATAGTGAATTTTAATAGGGATTTAAGTAATAAAAGGTTTTTAATTGAGGAATTCATCATAAAAAAATCTATTTAGGGATATCAAAGTTGCTATTTTTCTAAAACATTGAACACGTATTTTTCCGTTTTTCAATCCGATGTATATTTCTCCAGTTATTCGACAGTTTCTAGACATTACAATGGAAACGATTCTTACTGCATTTTATTCAATTACAGCTCCATCTACGATTTTTCGAAAAAATTGCTAAATACAAAAGTTATGTATTTTATCCCGTAGAATCCAAATCTGCAATTACCAAAGGAGTTATCATTTAAGATTTCAAAGTTGCTCTCTTTCCCCCCAGGGGGGCAGAGTTGGGGGGATTTTTTATATCCCTAAATAGATTTTTCAAAACTATTGAACATGATTTTTCTGTTTTTCAATCTGATTTATATTTTTCGAGTTATTCAACCATTTCCAGACTTTTCGGACACCCTGTATATAAGAGAGAGAGTGAGAAAATAATACACATTTTCATAAAATTCTCGGTTTTATAAAAGTTAAATTTTATAAATATTAAATTAAGAGTAGCTATTGAGTTTCTTTCTTACCTCCAGAAATATATATATAAAATGAGCGTTGTTAAATCTGTTAGATATTAAAAAAAAGAAAAAAATATTTTCTCATTACTTTTAAAAATTAGCATTTCTTTTTTCTTACAATTTTAATTCACTCTTCGTTGGAAAAAGAGTTACGTTTTATAGCTCTTAAAAAAGCTACGAAACTCTAAAGTTTCAAGTTTAATTTGGAATAATGATTAAATTCTCGAGTAACTTTATGTCTAAGTTGGCAAAAAACTTCTTTTATAGGGTTTATTGCAGTTATTTCAGTAGCTCATTAGCAACATCTGCCTCAAATCCATTCAGAGATCATAAAAATGAGAGAGTAATTTGAACGCTTGTTCTACTTTGAAAAAAGGTTTCGCATTAAAATTTATTGTTAATATCAAATAGCTTTCTGCAGTTTTTTATTGTTACAACTACACTGCAAAAAAAAAAAAAAAATTGTTGATTGCGTGGTAGTGTATTACTGCTTATTTTACTGTTTATTACTGTTATTTGTACGGTATAATACTGACAGCTAGGATGCCAGTATTATACTGTACAATCAACATTTTTTTTTTCAGTGTAACATATTATCGTATTTAGTATAGTCCATTTTTTCTTAGACAAGTGGTTTCTCTGAGTGTTACTTTAGTGTAGCATTTTTAACACTTTCCAACATAGTAGAAAAGTTTTTATGAATTTGGTTTGTCTGTCTGTCCGTGCTCTAAATCGCGTTAATATTGTATAATTGCCATGTAATTGATATACGTTATTGAGGTTTACTATGCTATTTTTTCTATTGAAAATATAATGTGTAGGATTTATAGTTCGTTTACGGTTACATTCAAAATAATTCTGTTGAATTATGGTCTAAGCGAAAAAATCGTTTGCGTTCTACTTTAATATTGTTACACTATTTCAAACATAATGAAATTGATATACATCATTTACCTAAGAATGACAACTGGCTTTTTTTTATAGAGAAATCTCTGGATTGTTAAATTCATTGTTTGGCTAAACCTACGCCCTGATTGTCTGGATTAATAAAACGACTACAAAAAACCATCTTATGTTCTAAATTGGAATTTCCGATATCAGCTATTACCGACAATTCACGCACGTTGACTGCATTTGTTGACTGCAAAATAATATAACCTTTCACAAACCGCCAGTCTACCATGAATTTGCTGTCTTCACACCCACCTTTCATATATATCCAGGTTTATTCCCATATTTAGTGTTGACGCATATATAGTGTGAGCTACGAGGGTGGTTTGATAAGTTCTCGGCCTGACAGGGAAAACCCAAGATTTTTGACATAATTTCATATTATTTTTCAGTGTTAGTCCCCTTGCAACTCAATACATTTAAGATATACTCTTGTGTGCGAATTATTTACTGCAGCGCTGTACGAGGGTGGTTCGAAAAGTTCCCGGCCTGAAAAAGAAAATACAAGATTTTGGACAATATTTCATTTTATTTTTCAACTTGCAACACAATACATTTCAGAAGACTCTTGAGAAATGTTCATTATTTGGCTTTTTTGGTCGACGTTCAACAAGCGCGGCACGCATCGAGCGGATAGCTTTTTCATACCCAAAACATCGTGGTGGACACGGGTCTATCGAAATTTTTGCAATGTCAGCAAGTTCGCGTATCTTCAATCGGCGATCATTCAATACGGCATTGTGAATTTTTGAGACGATTTCGTTGGTCGTAGCGGTTTTTAGGCGTCCTGAGCGTTCATCATAGTGAATTGATTTCCTACCATAATTTTTACGTTAGATCGAAGAATTTTTTGTATTTTTGGGGAAAATGGGCAAATCAAAGCGTAAATTTTCGTGTTTTAACGAAATATAATCAACGATAATATTCGTTCAATTTATTTATTTTTTTGAGAGTGAATATATATATATATATATATATATAGGGTGTTCGAAAAGTTTGGAAACGGTCGAATAACTGGAGAAATATACATCGGATTGAAAAACGGGAAAATGAATGTTCAATATTTTTGAAAAATCTATTTAGGGATATCAAAGTTGCCCCACAACTCTGCCCCCTAGTGGGAAAGGGGGGGGGGCAACTTTAGAATCTTAAATGATAACTTCACTTTTTTTAATTGCAGATTCAGATTCTACAGAAAAAAATACGTAACTTTTATATTGAACATTTTCTTCGGAAAATCGTAATCGAGTAAAATGCGCTGTAATCGAGTAAAATGCTGTGACAATCACTTCCATTGAAAAGTTTGGAAACGGTCGAATAACTCGAGAAAAAACATCGGATTGAAAAACGGAAAAATGCATGTTCAATAGTTGTGAAAAATCTATTTAGGGATATCAACACCCCCTCCCCCCAACTGTGCCCCCTAGGGTGAAAGGAGGGCAACTTTAGAATCTTAAATGATAACCCCACCTTTTTTATTGCAGATTAGTATTCTACGAGAAAAAATACGTAACTTTTGCATTTAACATTTTCTTCGAAAAATCGTAGATAGCGCTGTAATCGAGTAAAATGCAGTGAGAATAATTTCCATTGAAAAGTCTGGAAACGGTCGAATAACTCAAGATTTATACATCGGATTGAAAAACAAAAAAATACGTGTTCAATATTTTAGAAAAATCTATTTAGGGATATCAAAGTTGCCATTTTTCTAAAATATTGAACACGTATTTTTCCGTTTTTCAATCCGATGTATATTTCTCCAGTTATTCGACAGTTTCCAGACATTACAATGGAAACGATTCTCACTGCATTATATTCGATTACAGCTCAATCTACGATTTTTCGAAAAAAAAATTAAATACAAAAGTTACGTATTTTATCCCGTAGAATACGAATC
The DNA here is from genome assembly GCA_963931845.1 of Maratus michaelseni. Lineage (NCBI taxonomy): Eukaryota > Metazoa > Arthropoda > Arachnida > Araneae > Salticidae > Maratus > Maratus michaelseni. The sequence goes on from OZ007588.1 coordinate 452,579,479, forward strand.
TGCAATTATAAAAGGAGTTATCATTTGAGATTTCAAAGTTGCCTCCCTTTCCCCTCGGGGTGGTGGAGCAGAGGGGGGGGGGGGTTATATTCCTAAATAGATTTTTCAAAACTATTGAACATGATTTTTCTGTTTTTCAATCTGATGTATATTTTTCGAGTTATTCAACCGTTTCCAGACTTTTCAGACACCCTGTATATAAGAGAGAGAGAGAGAGAAAATAATACACATTTTCATAAAATTCTCGGTTTTATAAAAGTTAAATTTTATAAATATTAAATTAAATGTAGCTATTGAGTTTCTTTATTACCTCCAGAAATGTATATATTAGATGTTTAAATTCAGTATACCACTTTTTTATCGTCGAATATGAAGGACAAGAATCCTTTAAGATAGACTGTAACTCTTTTTGTATGGTCGTGGGGGTTAAATATTTTTTAAGAAAGTATTTTATGACAGCTCGAACTTTTCCATTTTTCGAAAATGTGTAGAACTTGTTTACTTTACTTTATCGCCCAGCAATAACCAATAAACTCACGCGTCTGAAACTCGACGGCATGTCATCTAAAGGAATATACTTTACAAACAACATTGTAATTTGGTCATACTTGCTCTATTTTTGTGTTAGGCCGAGAACGTATCAAACTGCCGTCGTACATTCCGAATTGCGTCTAGATCAGTGTTGTTTGGACGCAGACATTGACGTTTTCCTGCAATTCTTGAGAATGTATCACATTTTATAGAAAACGAAGTAATTCCGTTGATAAAAGCGATAAAATATTTTCATTATTTTTAGAGTTATTTACGTAAACCCACGTTCAATTTGGAGTGAGGTACCCTGTATTTGTGACTGAATAAGTGAATTGAGACTCAGCTTTCTGTGCAAACAATATTTGTTCTATTGTGCATTATCCTGCTTTAAAGTTGGCAGCACTGGTGCTGAATAAAACGCACATATACACATACAGGGTGATTCAGTGGATAGAGTGTGAAAATGTATGTACATATACAGGGTGAAGATGTATATGTATATATACATCTTCAGTCTGTATATGTCATCACCCCTGTATATATCTTCGTGCTGTATTTTCCTTGTTTACATGAATCGTATGTATTGTCTGTACTCGTTCGACGTGTTGCATAAATATTGTAATACTAATAAATCCAAAAGTAACATTTCAACCCCTTTATTTTACTTACACTCCATTTATTATTTAATCATTTTATATGTCAGAGGTTTATGAAATCTTTTACTTATATATATATATATATATATATATATATATATATATATATATATATATATATATATATATATATATATATATATATATATATATATATATATATTATTTAAACACTGAAGCTCATGCATTAGTAAAAGATTTAGAGGTCGTTAATTTTTATTTTTAGTAATAGTTGGAAATGTTAATACTAAAACAAAAAAATATTGTATATTCTCAAATGTTTAACAAGATGTTTTTGAAAGTAAGATAAAATAATTTCGTAAGTCTGCATGAGCTGAGAAAAACAACAAAAATAATATTTTAGTTATATATTTTGTTGTAACACTTTCAATTACAAATATTTAAATTAATTGAATTTGGTCATTTAAAATTTTTAAACTGCCTGGAATTGCTGATATTTGACTACAGAGAAATTCAGGTGAAATGCAATAGTTGTAAAATTTGTATTTATTAAAAGAGGAAATTAAAACAGACTTTTTCAAAAGAATGACAAGAATTTTAATTTATTAAAGTAATGTTTAGTTGGAAATTAATCAGAATTTTTAAAAATAAATATAAATTAGATGACTTATATAAATATAATGAACTTTTGCATGCTGATTTAAAATACCTTTACGAAATAACTAACGAAAACGTATTTTTTTTTAACTTTACAATATGTATTTTTAATTTTTAAAATAATGTATACCAATTTGATAGCTAATTTATTAATTCTTTAATTTGCATGCAGCCAAAATAAATAAATTTATGACTTCTTAAGAAAAATAGTCTTTAAAAAACATTTTTTGAATTTATTCTGTATTTGTATTCAGAAAATAAGTAAAGAACAGGGATATTTGACTGTATCGTGTACTTTATAGATAGCTTTAATTAAAGTTTTAATTGAAATTTTTGCAATTCATTAATAAAACTGTTTAAGTAAGAAAATTTATACTTTTGGTTAACTATTAAAACTATTTCATAGTTGATGTTCTACATAGAATTAGCATTCTTATGGTACTTTACAAACAAATTGTTACATTATTGTTCTAAGTGATAATAATATTAATATAATGTGTGCACGATTCACATGTTTATCAAAGTAAAAATTGTTGTGTGAAGTCTCTCACATTAAATTATTTCTATGTGTTACTATTTTACAGAAACTAATTAAAATTTACTGTGAACAATGTACCATATAAAAAATGTTAAACTATGACTTTCAGTTATTCAAAGATAACTTTTTTAGTCTACTTGCCTGTTTCTTATGTAAAAAACACAATAATGTAGATATTACTATTTTTAAGTTTTGTAAGTAATACACGTAGGAAAGTGTACTAAAATGTTAGTCATCTACAAGAAAATAATTGGGACTATAAGTTACCATTAACTGATCGTATTTGTATTGAAACTAATAAAAGAAAATATTTGTGCTTTATTATCTTTATTAATCTGAATAAATTTACTTTATCTTTTATAATATTTAAAAAAAAAAGGATATAAAAATTTAATCTAATGGCAACATAAAAAACATAAGATAAAAAAACAAAACACGAATACGTCTTTTTTAGTCTAGTTCTAATGAATGTATCTCTTGATATAAAATTATTTGACTAAAGCACCTTCATGATTCTATTGTCGCAAAATTAATTACTATACTGTAAACAGAACTTCCAAAATGTCCAAAAACTATCAAACTTTATCTTAGTGAACTTTAAAAGAAGCTTCAATGCATTTTTTTAATAGTTTGGCTTATAAATTTTGTATTGTAAGCTGTTGAAATAGACTTTTAACATTTAAACGCTAAGAAAATTACTTAAATTCCGAAAAGCTTGCTTTAGTTCTTTAGTAGAAAATATTTGTATCTTGCAAAAAAAAAAAAAAAAAAAAAAAAAAAAAAAAAAAAAAGTAAAATTTTGAGAAAAGTTTTAAGAATATGATTCTTTTATTCCACTCTTTCGTTTAACTCAACTTGGTTTTTGGATGTAAAGATGGAATTTTGCAATCTATTTTTAGGGTTTCGTTCATCTCACGAAACCCTATTACTCCCTCTCCGTTGTCTGTTTGTCACAGAGCCATTCTCAAAAACTATATAACTTACAGAGTTTAAACTTTGTGTATATAGCTGAATAGTAGCTATGAAGAGCTCAAAATATTAAAATTTGAAAAATTCGTATTACTTTAATAAATAGAGATAAAAAAACCAAAATTCTAGCAGCCTTTTCCTATTAAATTTAAACATTTTTCGTTATAGCAAATGCCAAAAATTAAAAATCCACGATGAAATTATTTCCACAATAATTAATTTTCTATCAGACGATTTCCACGTGAAAAATGAAAATTAAATAAAAAGGTTCACCAATTTAAAAAGAGATAAATATGAAATAAAATTGATTGACGTCATATTCATAGTGGTAATAAAACGGAAAATGTCTAAGATTTCTCTATAATACAAGGAGTATGAATATGTGTATGTACACAAAGCAGATTAATATCACATCATTAGAGAATTAAAAAGAAAATCTGACGTCATGTTGGAAGTTTAACGAATTTTTCAGATGTTTGAGAATAATACAAAGCGAGTATCAATATGAGTAATAGAGAATAGTAAATATATGAGTTTGAGAAACATATTGAATCGTGATAAAAATCCGATTATGGAAATATTCGCATATTTTAACATTTTGAAGGTGTACAATTTGTTTAATTTTGAAATTATTTTTTTAAATATCGCATTTAATCCGCATGACGGATATTATTATGACAGAACATAATATCGGGCTTCGCCAGCTATCGGGGTGGTTTAGATATTCGAAAAAAAAAAAAAAAACGAGAAATATACCGGTAAATTTTTACTTTATAAAAAACTTGTTTATTAAGGATTTATTAAAGAAAGGATAAAGTGTTTTGAAAGGAATATTAAACGAAACCCTTTGAGCGATCTTTGATCACACTTACCCACTTGTTCACTCATTTCCTGATATACTAGAATTATAAAAAAAATATTTTTTCAGGTGTGTTTCTGATGACAATACATTTTAATAGTTTTAGAAATTAATTATAAATTATTATATTAATTTTAAAGCATTTTTCCGTTACCCGACCACAGGCTATACATCGCCAAATACTCTTGATGGTTATGGTGCAGTTTTATACAAGTTACGACAGTAGCGAATTTAATTATGCGCCAAAACATGTCCGCCAAAAAAGGCCAACTGGCTGTGAAACTACAACAACGAAGTATTTTAAACACTAAAAGATAGAAAATGCAAATAAAAAAAATAAAGAGTGTAATATATTTAAAAAAAACGTTTCAATCAAAAGATTGTTTTATAATTATTATATTATGACTATACGTTGAGAAATCAATTTAGAAATCCTAAGAAGTTAGTTTAAATAATGTTTCGTTTTTTCTTTTCTGTTGTGCGATCATAAAAAAGAAGCAGAGCGAAAATTATATATTTTTAAATAAATTCACTAGCTCGCGATTTCTACCATTTGTAAAAAAAGTGGTGAAATTTCCATCATCGAATTCGGTACCAACGCGAAACTATTGTATTGGAACTGACAATTTTAGGAAGAAAACATGAGTTGTATTCATGAAATTAGGCGTAATTTCCAAGTTAGACATTCGATGCTTATAAAAGTCTTTTTTTTTTTTAAATTTTCCCTTTCATATTTATTAGAAAAAAGAATGAATGTCTTAAATAAAAACTATGATATCTGCTGAATAATTAGATCATAGCGATAAAATGATATTATAGTAATGGTTTTTGATTAAGTTTTTTGTATCATAACTAGACATGAGACAACTTATCCACATTTTCAAATTTCGTAGCCATTTTATTTATTTAAAAATATGCATTGTTTTAGCATAATGCTATTTCTTTATTTGTTTTTAATTTTAAATTTGGTAAATAATTAATAACTTTTCAGAGAATACATACAGTAGATGATGCCTCGTGGAAATCTACTGAATTCTCCGGATCAACAATATTTGCATAGAATCCACAACAACATAAAAAAAAAAAAACCCTTACTGGAATATATGGTAGATTTCAAAACACAAAACTGTATAATTAAAATGCATTTGTTGTTGCTCGAAAATTTGTTAAAATTTCGTTACGATGCACATACATAAATAATGACATGTATGGTTAATTTTTTTAATGTTTATTTTATTAAAGTTAATTTAAAAGGAAAACTACATTTTTTTTATACAGCCAGAAATATTTCAGACTATTAATATTTATTTCAAGCGCATTTAGTCATCAATAAAAACTGAAAATTTTACTAAAATCTACTATCTAGTGATCTACTTATGAAGTATTTTGCAAAAGAATTCTTTATTTTAAATTGAATGGAAGTGAAGTGAGATCACTTCCTTAAACGGTGCTTAAATCTGAAGGTAAGATGAATGAACCATAAAAATTTCCGGTAACAGTTTTCGAAATAGAATATTTCAAATGTAAATCATATTTTAGTCTTGATAGTTTCAGGAAATAATATAAAAATTAGTTTAGAAGCTATATATTTTTTCATTTATGTTTTTTTTAAAGCGACATATTTCAGAATGTTCTCCATTTCTGAAGTATTCATTTTTCAATTATTATAAAATAATAATAATAATAATAATAATAAATTCAAATTTTTTAAGTTGTATAGTTCATATTTTCTCTTTCTGTTTAATTTCTGTTTTATTTTTCCTCCAGAATAGTTTTTTTTTTCAGATTTTGTTTTTTTGTATTTCGTGTGGTTCTAGTTGAATTTTTTGAATGTATATTTTATTGGGTTATTTTATCTCCATTATCGCGTCGACCAGTTTTCATAAAAAATTATCGCCAAACAGTAACGCCAAATAAACAAATGGAACAATGTTGCCATTGGAATATCAAAATAAATAAATATATAAATAAAGTAAAAAAAAATCGCAAAAGCCCCACTCCCGAAAGTGTCAACTATCAGTAAGTTTAACACAAAAAAATTACAATATATTAATGAAAATAGAAAAAAAAATCTTGGATATTTATTTATTTACATTATTTTTCTAAACCAGAAGGACCCGTGCGAAGCTTTCGCACTGCAATCTTTGAGATTATTTTCTGGTACGTCAAGCATAGATTATGACACACTTTCCAACATATCCAAAAAACTGTAACGAAACTTCACCGGTAAGTAAGGTGAAAGGAGATATGTAAGTAAACAGTATAAGAAACATATAACACATTTAAAAGTCCAGTTTTAGCAATTTTCTTCCATAGTCAAAAATGTAGTCGAATTATTTTTTGCAGCCCTGAAATCTATATTTTTGGAGATATACTACAAAGCGGGATAAAATTTAATTCATTTAGAGAATTCACATTTAGCAATTTTTGCCAGTCGATGTAAATGCCACAGAAATACTTTGAACAACCCATTATATTATCTAAAGACTTTTGTTCACACCCGATATTAAGCTAAAATTTAATTCAGGCAACAAACGCATAAGGCAACTTAAAACTCACTTTCAGCAATTACCAATCGTAAATGACAATGCATCTTGTTCTTTGCGTAGTCTTGTATATGTATGTGAAATTTTTACGAAGATGATTTAATATTCCACGAGAAAATGGCAGTTTGTTAAAGATGTAGAATGTTTGCAGTCGATATCACGAGTCATGGCGAGGAGGTTAGGCAATGATGAGACACCACAAGAGTTTCTTAAATAAGGAGCAGCCAATTTCCAGATAAATCTTTTATTAATGAACAGGAGCGATGCAAGTAACAGTTCCCACAGTTTCCGGTATAAACTTACAGCCCTCAGGCTTGACGATGGCTCACTACATCATTTAATAGATCTTAAAGAGCTGTTTAAGAAAATTCTACGTTACTTCAACACCAGATAACCATTTGGTCAGCACTTCCAAACACGACAAAAATCTGCTCTCCAAAAGCTTGCTAGCGCGTTTTGTTAACCGCGCGTAGGGTTACTGACAACGACGTAACGAGCGCACGATCCAATGAGTGAGAGGTGAATTTAAGCTAAGCAAATGAGGTGCGAGGGAAAAGATTTAACACCAAAGAATCCCCATCGTAGATGCGCATTGATTTTGACGTGAAAAATACCCAGCGCGCGAAGCAAAGCATGGAATAAAAATTAAAAAAAAAAATGGCTTTTAAAAACATTCGAAATGACACAAGCGTTCTCAGAATTGTGGAGTTGATAAAAGCTACGAATGAACTTAAAGTTTTAGATTAAGATTTGGAATAAGATAATTATTAATATACGTGTTATTGCTTTTAAAAGAACATTAAATAGGAATAAATATTATTAAGAATTAAGGAAATACTGACTATGTCAGATGTTAGATTAATTTAAAGGAATAATGCGAAATAAATGCGAAAGATATGCGAAGGAAATAAAATCTTTATATAACATGTATATATTTATTTTCCACAAACTTCTATGTCTACTTCTATAGGTCTTTTTTCTTTGCTCATACAATAGAAAAATATACGATTTTCCTGACAATGAATAATATATTTCCGTTACAGTACTGCCCTGAGCAATAAATGCTGAAAATGCGTTTTCAATTGTTGTGTATGTCTTTTTAAGTTTAACTTAATTTTCGCATACCACCTGCTGTGTATAAATTCTTAGATTATATACAAGGTTAAACAAAATAATTCGTAAGCATTAGTGTGTATAAGTGTGAATTGTTTAAAGGTGATTTATAACTGATAATTGTTTTAATTTGCATTTTGCAGATGAACAATTTTAGTATACTAAGGGATGTTGTACAATATAAATAAATTCATATACATAGCTACGCAACGAACAAGTACATTTGAAATCTTTGGATGCTAATTTTTGAATGTATGTTTTCAATTGCGTTATGCTTCTTATTCCTGGATTAAATTTTAGTTTAAGTTTAGTTTAGTTTAAGTTTTAGTTAATCGCGTATAAAAATCTGTAATCTGTAGATAATATACAGGACGGTACAAAATTGATCAAGTTTATTTCCGTCTATTGATGAAAATTGCTGAAGGTGAATTTTCGACTGTGTTACGCGTTTTGTATCTAAGAATAATTTTAGCAAACTATGTAGTGTATATAGAGATTTATAGATCATGTACATGGATGCACAAATTCAGTCGTGTGTAGTTTCGGCTATGGATGATAATTGCTGAAATCCGGTTTTTAAGAGTAATATATGGAATGTGTATAAAGTAAGGCGTAGAAGATATCTAAGTTGTTTGCTTAGATATATTCTTTTACCTTTTTAAACGTTAAAGTTCTGTTACAGTATTTTGGACTGTAACGGAAATGTTAGAATGTGTTTTATAATTTATGTTTGACGCATGATTTGTCTTCCTTGATTTTTTTCCGTGGCGTTTCATTTGTCAAAACAGAGCTAATTTTCATTGAAATTTATTTATAAGCGCTTACTTCTCTAATCTTATTTGAAATATATACTACTCTTTTTTCACTGTTTCATCATTTCCGCATTTCCTGAATATTATTATTTAATCTGAGTATTTTAATTTTAATTTATTTAATTAAATAATATTTATAAAAAAATAATTTTTCAATTTTTAATAATGTATTTTGAAATTATCAAACTTCATAAACTTCAAACTTTTGCGTGATAAATATGTTTAGAAAAATGTATCACTTTTATTTAATGAATAATACGACGAATCCCTATGTAATAAAGAGTTTGAGTTTTTTTTATTATTTACGTGCTCCGAAACTATTCTTTAAATATTGTTTGAATGTGATATAAGCATGGGTATTTATTTATTGATTTTATGAAATCTGTCCTGAGACCTGAGACCTGTTATTGAAAACAGTAAATATCGAGTATGTTCACAAAATCGAGTTTGTTCATGAAATTGAGTTTCACTCAATTAGTCGATGAACACATTTTGCTGTTTCTTTCATTTTGTTGAAAATTTATGAAGAACTTCTAATAGATGATGTAGTTGTGATATTTTCAGTACGTGATTTAATGCCTTTATACAATTTTAATGACATTTCTATTATCAATTATTAGTTTTATATATTTCTGTTTTTCTTGTTAGAAGGTCCCTTAACATCAGCTTAAATATTTTTCAACTGACTCCAATATTTAGAAAGAATAGATTGAACATACGTATAACATTGAACATCCTGGAAACTCGTCAGCATTTTAAAATTTGTAAGTTCTTTGTAAAATGAGTGAAATGCTTGCAGATGATTTCGTTTTTCTTCTAATAAATAAAATTTCTACGAAAGAATAACACTGTGCAATGCATTTTGTCCCTTAAATTAAATTAGATGTTTCTAATGTGTTTTTAACAGAAATATACAAATCGGATTTCTGTTTTCGCTTAATGTAAGTTTTAATTGTGTTTCTGACATGGAATTACTTTTTACTCTGAAAGTAGTTGAGTGATTTCAGTAATTTTAGTTTTAACAGTTTTGGCAGTAGCTAAACTATAATTTGATTGTTTGGTAAGAAAATAAAATGCAATAGTTAGATGATTTTGCAAATAAAAATTATACTTTTTTTAACCTATCAAAATGAAAAAAAAATATTTTCCAGAAAATGAAAACTATCGAAATAAAGAAAATTACACTAAAAAAACCTTTAATTTTTTTCTAATTAATGGTTACTTAGTCTTCTAATTTCTGCAAAAAGGACATTTTCTTTTTACTGTGTAAGTACTGGGTAAGAGTATGCTTTGAAATTTAGAAAATCTTAAAACTAAAATATTTACATAATTCGTTTTCTCTTACTACTGCTACTAATAATAAATAGTCCAACAACATAAATCTATCCTCCCATTTTTTTCACTATTTTACTAATTAATATATTCATTTGTATAATTCGAAATCAGGTATGAAACTTCAAAACTATTATTTAATGTATATGTTTAATACGTTTTTAAATAAATCCTTGAGTGTTTTCGTAAAAATGAGAGTGTTTCGAAAAAAAAAAACAAATTGTTTCAAGTGGTAGAAACGATAACTCATCCCATGTTTAACATAGAATTAGTGGCACAAAACAAATGAAAATTTTCAGTCCAAAAACTTGTGAAATATGTAGCAGTTTTGAAACTTATCTAGTTTTAGTGAAATGAGGACAATTCAAAGAAAAATGTAAATTTTCAACGAAAAACATTGTAACTTAAACTTGCACAGAAAAGCGAGATACCAGTATTCGGAAAAGTCTACGTATTTCACTAGAAACATAGTGACAATTAATACTCAAACACATTATACTAATTGATTGAAGGTTCTCGGAGCTAGCGTGTCCACCGATTTAAAAAATGTTATTCTGAAAATTGCACTTAAATTTTTTTATTTATTGTTTACTTGTTATGGGGTGCTCTACTTCTATAGCTCTAAATTTGTCCTTAAATAAGATAACTTCATTTTAGAGTGGGCTGTATTTAATTTACTAAATTCTCTTAAAAAACGTCATTTGTATAATTAATTTATGTAAATTTAATTTTGTTGTATTAACAATAAAGATGCCATCAACATCATTCCATTCACATCATATATTCTCATACGAGCAAATCTTGTGTGTAGTTATATATATATATATGCAAATTTTATCTTAAAAACGGCTCTAACGATTTTGACGAAATTTTGTATCCTTCCGTTTTGGGGCACCAGAAAACCATTGGGCTAGGTCACGTGTTCGAGAAAATTCGATTAGTGGGTTAATTTGGGTCATCAAGTGTCAGGGTCAGGGTCAAGCTAATTCTATCTAAAAACGGTTCAAATGATTTTGACTAAATTTTGTATTTTACCATTTTAGGGCACGAGAAGACTATTGGGCTGGGTCACATGTTCGAGAACTTTCGATTAGTGGGTCATTTTTGGGTCAACGTGGGTCAAATTAATTTTATCTAAAAAACGGCTCTAACGATTTTGATTAAATTTTGTATCCTACGAGTTTCGGGCACGCGAAAATCATTAGGCTAGGTCACATGTTCGAGAAAATTCGATTAGTGGGTCATTTCTGGGTCATTGTGGGTCAAGATCTAAAAAGCGGCTCCATTTACACTAAATTTTGCATCCAATGGTTTTCGAGCACGAGAAGACTATTGGGCGGAGTCACATATTCGAGAACTTTCGATTAGTGGGTCATTTTGGGTCATTTTGGGTCATGGTCAAGCTAATTGTATCTAAAAAACGGTTCAAACGATTTTGACGAAATTTTGTATCCGACTATTTTCGGGCACGAGAAGACTATTGGGCTGGGTCACATGTTCAAGAACTTTCAATTAGTGGGTCATTTTTGGGTCTAAGCGGGTCAAATTAATTTTATCTAAAAAACGGCTCTAACGATTTTGATTAAATTTTGTATCCTACGAGTTTAGGGCAAGCGAAAATCATTGGGCTAGGTCACATGTTCGAGAAAATTCGATTAGTGGGTCATTTCTGGGTCATTGTGGGTCAAGATCTAAAAAGCGGCTCAATTTACACTAAATTTTGCATCCTATGGTTTTCGGGCACGAGAAGACTTTTGGGCTAAGTCACATGTTCGAGAAAGTTCAATTAGTGGGTCATTTTGGTCATGGGTCATGATATTTGAACTCAAATTTAATTTTGACCCTGCACATTAATTTATTAATCCGCAAATTAAAAAAATCCATTTGTATGAATCCAAATGGAAAATAAAACTTCAAAACTTTTATTATGAATGTACATGTTTAATAGATTTTTAAATGACTAAAACCTTAAGTCCTTTTAAAAAAACCTATAAACACCACGTAAAACAAGTTACTAATCAGTACGAAAATTTGGAAATATGACGAAAGCTTTATATAATGTCGCCATTTTTAAAAACAAGTAATGATTTAAATGTAAGCTGATAACAAAGTAATTACGTGTTGTTTTCGCATCCTACAAAATAGCTTATCACTGATTCTAATTGTTCCAAGTGAGTGAACACGGTAATTAAGAACTTCAGTTTTTCGTTTGACTTTCTAAATGAGTTTTGTGATTAATAGCTTCTGGGACGATAAAAATTTCAATTTATTACAAAAAAAGGAAAGTTACTTTGTGAATTGTGTAAGCTTTAAGTGTAACTCAAACCCATTACAGAAATAAACAGTGTATGATCATGCCAAAAACTAGAAGCATAAATTTGCAACAGAGCTTATGAAAGACATATAATGATTTTTCTGAAAGTTTACATAAAATAATTCTAAAAATATATATTCAGAGTTAATTATCTTAGATTATCTCCAAAAATAAACAATGGGTTTATATCAGAATGTTAACGCTTTCCAACATGGTTGAAAAGTGTGTATGAATTTGGTTTGTCTGTCCATACTCTAACCCACGTCCGTATATTAAGATTGCAATGGAATTTATATACGTTTGTGAGGTTTACAATGGCATGCTGTTTATTGAAAATGAAATGTGTAACATTTATAGTTCGTTTACAAGGATACCCAAAAGAATTCCGTTACATTATGGTCTATGGGGGAATAATCGTTTGCAGTATATTTTTATGATGTTACATTCTTTAAAATATAAACACATTGATATTTATTCCAGATATACGCTAAAACATGCTTTCTATAAAATATGGAATGCAAAGCAATCATTCATTTACAGCGTCACAGAAAATAATAGGTTATATAATGATCTATGGGGGAATAATCGTTTGCAGTGTATTTTTATGATGTTACACTCTTTAAAATATAATGAAATTGATATGTATTCCAGATGTACGCTAAAACATGCTTTTTATAGAATATGGAATACAAAGCAAGTATCATTTTTTTACAGGGTCACAGAAAATAATTCGGTTACATAATGGTCTATGGGTAAATAATCGTTTGCAGTGAATTTTTTATGATGTTACACTCTTTAAAATATAATGAAATTGATATGTATTCCAGATGTAACATGCTTTCTGTAGAATATGGAATGCAAAGCACTTATCATTCCTTTACAGAGCCACAGAAAATAATTCGGTTACATAATGGTCTATGGGGAGAAATTGTTTGCAGCGTATTTTACTAATGTTACTATTTCAAACAAAATTAAATTTGTGTACATTATTGAGGCACATTGCAATATGCTTTCTGTAGACTATGATGTGCAAAACAATTTTCATTCATTAACAGAGACACAAAATATTTCGTTACAGTACTTTCAATGAGCAATAAATGTTGCAAGTGGGTTTTCAGTTGTAGCATGTGTATTTAAGTTTAAATAATTTTAAGTATAAATTATACAGGGTGATTATAAAAAAAAGTATCCCGATATATGAGTCTTTAACTGTCACACCGTTCGCAGAAACTGACTGAAATTTTGGTTTTAAGTGTTTTGAGGTATGCGCTCAAGAATCGTATGAAAAACAACAGTTAAACTCTAACAGTTACGGTTACAGTGACAAAATTTTGAAAATTTCAAATGGCAACGCTTATTTTTTTTATTGGAATGTGATCTTTATAATGAAAAACCATAAAAAGCGTTGAAACTGTACCTGTCCTGTAACACGGAAATTGCCGGCGCTAGAGAGACTAAGAAGGAAAGTGAAAACAATCAATAAAGGACAGAGAAGCAACAGAAATTAAAACATTTTATTATTCAGTGCTATCCACCATCTGCCGCATGCAACGTGTCTTCGTGTGTGACGTGAAAAATTTGTGAAACACAATGAAATAACAGTTTTCTGTTGATTCTCTGTCCTTATTCGTTGTTTTCACTTTTCTTCTTAGTCTGTCTAGCGCCGGCAATTTTCGGGCTACAGGTACCGTTCCAACACTTTTTATGGTTTTTCACTATGAAGATCACATTCCAATAAAAAAAATAGGTGTTGCCATTTGAAATTTTCAAAACTTTGTCACTGTAACCGTAACTGTTAGAGTTTAACTGTTGTTTCTCATACGATTCTTGAGCGCATAACTCAAAATACTTAAAACCAAAATTTCAGTCAGTTTTTGTGAACGGTGTGACAGTTAAGGACTCATATATCGGGATAGTTTTTTTTATAATCACCCTATATTTATCATATACAAGGCGACACACAATAGTTCATAAACATTACTGTGTTTGAACGTGAATTGTTTAAGGGTATTTATAATTGTGTTATGCATTTTCCGGCTGAGCACAACTGTGTGATGCACTGCAAGATGCTTACTATAGAATATGGTGTGCATAGCATTTATCATCCATTTACAGGGACACTCAAAAGAATTCGTTTACAGGACTGTCAATCAGCGATATATGTTGGAAGTGCGGTTTGAAATGTGGTATGCTTTTTAAAATTTTACTTTTTTTTGCATATTATTTGATGTGTATAAATTTTACAGGTTATACACCGAGATGCACAAAAGAGTTCGAGTACATGTCCACTTGTTGACGAAAATTGTTCAAGGGGAATTTCCTACTGTGCTACGCGTTTTCTAACTGAACTAAAGCTTTGCTTTCTATGTAGCATATATATAAATCTTTAGATTATTTATTGGGCTGCAAAAAAGAATTCGGGAAGTTTTTCGAAAATAAATAGTAATTGCAAAAATTGGGTTTTCAAATGCGTTATACATTTTCCAAATTGTTTACTTAGATATTATATTTCATCTTATTAAACGGTGAAGTTTTGTTACAGTAGTATGAAAATGCTCGAAAGTGTTTCATAATCTATACTTAAAGCATGATTTTTGTTTGTTTTTTCTTCAATATTAAACTTAAAAAAAGTTTAATTTATATAAAAGATTGACAATGTCCTCGTTGATGACATCCTTCCTCAGTTATAGAAACTTCCTTATCTCGCGAACGTATTTCTTCTGTGATTTATATCCGAGAATATGTATTACAATTGGCTTAGATTGAAAAATAAATGTATTTTACTTTAAACAACACAGAGGCGCAGTGTAATATATAAAAATCTGCTCACGGGCCGATTTTGTTTCACTCACAAAATGTTTTTAATGCACACGCAAACACTAAAAATAAAAGATGTTATTTATGTCTAACATACATTATAAAATTGAAAATCATCAACGGTTCTAGCAAAAAAAGAATTAAAAAATGTAAAATACCTAAAATTTTAAATACACAACAACATTGTAACGTTTTTTTTTATTTCTAAAATTTTTTAGTTTAGATGTTTTAAGGTTACCAAATATTCAAAACTTGATATTTTTGTAAAAAAAAGTTTATAAAACACATATTTTTAATTTTATTTTTTAAAAAATCAATGTGAATAGTTAAACATTATTTCTTAATAACCCAATTAAAGTTATTGTCAGGTCAATTTCATTTAGTGTTTTTATTTTTTATTTACAAAGAGTACATTTAAAAATGTGTACAAAATTCTAAATTTCTTCTAGTATTTTTCATATTCGACTTTTATTACTTTTCTGAAACGTAAAACGTTTTTAGTTTTGTTTCGAGGAAAATATAAAGAGTAAATTCCTTATTTCTTAAAAAAATATCTGAAAGTGATTAACATATTTCGATAGAAGTAAGACGAATTATTTATTTCAGAGACAACAATGCAAACACTGGGATATCTCAAATAACAAGAAAGCGTTCCTGAATAGATTTAAGCCTTTAAATCACATCTTTTATGTTATTTTAAAACGACAACGAAAGACCCTTTCTTTCATTCTGTTTCTTTTAAAGCATGTCTTTATGAATGCAAAATGAATTTCAACAGTGTGATCG
Organism: Maratus michaelseni; assembly: GCA_963931845.1. Lineage (NCBI taxonomy): Eukaryota > Metazoa > Arthropoda > Arachnida > Araneae > Salticidae > Maratus > Maratus michaelseni. The sequence continues at coordinate 452,595,370 of OZ007588.1, forward strand.
TGGGACAATGGAATAAATCGTGTTTCTTTGAGTTTACATTCATGAATTTGAACCATTTTATTTTTTAGATGAACTGTTTTACTATCAAAACTAAAAGAAAAGAAAATTGCGTGCATCGTGTTTTAAAGTGAGATGCTGATATTTCATACATTTTCAATTATTTTTAAAACTATGCACTGATTTGTGAGTCCTTGAAAAAATTGTGATATCTGATAATGAAAATTCTGTCAACGAAATGCATTAAATAAAAGGTTATATCAAAACAAAATACGTAAAGTACGTAAAGGTCCCGGCATATTTTCGCTCTGTTGGAAAAATTCTCAACTATGATACTCCAACCATTGGATATAATTTACCTAGTTGAATATACTTTCCTCTGTTCATTATGACCCAATTACATGGTATACAGGAGTTTCCGTGCTATTTCAATATTCATCATGTAAATGCTATAGTTATAGCTCGGATGAACGAAATTAGTGCTGCAGTTCACAGCCTTGTCCAACAAAAAAGAGTGAAATATGCCAGCCCAGGATATCATCGGGATAGCTCAGTAGGGAGAGCGTTTGTACGGCAAACCAAAGTACCCAGGTTCGAGTCCTGGTCCCGGCGTCTTTCCGCTCTGTTGGAAAAATTCTCAACTATGATACTCCAACCATTGTATATAATTTACCTAGTTGAATATACTTTCCTCTGTTCATTATGACCTAATTACATGGTATAAAGGAGTTTCCGTGCTATTTCAAAATTCATCATGTAAATGCTATAGTTATAGCTCGGATGAATGAAATTTGCGCTGCAGTTCGCAACTTTGTCCAACAAATAAGAGTGAAATATGCCAGCCCAGGATATCGTCGGGATAGCTCAGTAGGGAGAGCGTTGGTACGGCAAACCAAAGTACCCAGGTTCGAGTGCTGGTCCCGGCATATTTTCGCTCTGTTGAAAAAATTCTCAACTATGATACTCCAACCATTGAATATACGTAAAGTACTTTATTCAACTTTCTTAATTAAATATAACTATTAAAAATTTATTTTTCAATTAAAACTTTGCTTGTCATTATTTAAAATCGTAAACATTTCAATATCGTTTTTCTAGCATATTACTGTTTAGTGTAAAGGAAAAGGATTTTAAATGGAGAAGTTTCTTTTACAAGATGTAAAAAGTTTATCTAAAGGGTTATTATAAGTATGAAAAAATGAATATTTACACAAAAAACCAGTTTATAAAGATCTATATATATATATATATATTTTGAAAATAAATCTACTGAACGTTAGCAATAGAAAAATAATTCTTTAAAATCAACCAAAACCGCTATTACAGTAATTTAAAAAGAGGTTTTTTTTTATCTGTATTATAAACGCTTCCAACAAATTAAAAATTTCTTAGAAGTATCCTTCAAATTCGCCATTTATTGATTTCTCTAACATGAAATGTTTTAAATATTATTTCAAGGAAAATTTAAAATAATTTTTTTTCTATCAACTAAAAAAGTAATTGAAAGTGATTAATATATTTTGATTTCAAACAATTATTGTGCTAGACACAACAATGCTAAATTAACAAAATTTTGAGAAATCTTAAATAAATACGTTTTAAGATGAGTTTATGTGAATCTACTTAAATCTTTAAAATACACGTTTCATGTTATTATCAAAAGGCAAGAGTTTTTTTTTTCAGTACGTTTCCAATACAGTATGTCATTATAAATGTAACAAAAACAAAACAACAGTAAATAGATGATGTGACAAGGGAAAAAAATCGTGTTTTTTTATGCTTCCGTTCATTGCTTTGAAAATTTTCTGTTCAGTTTATCTAGTTTAGAGCAAAATGGAAACATAATTGAATTCCAAAGTGATCTCATGGTGTTTTAAATAGTGAAATATTAAAGTTTCGTGCATTTTAAACTTATTTATTTAATATAACTTAAAAATATCTAGAAATTCGTAAGAAACATGATAAAAAAATTTAATTTGAACATCAGAATTTTATTCAGCAAATACAATAAAAAATAATAATGTTTAAATATTCTATGCATGTCATAATGTATAAAGTACGTTATTAAGTTTGTTATTTAACTATCACTCTATAATTTATTTTCAAAGAAAACATTACATATTATTGATAAAAAATATGAAATAGCTTTTTACTTACCATATTTTACATTTATAACAATAAATGAAGAAGCCTTTTATATTTTACATTATTTTCACGAAATGTTCAGTAATTTTAGATAGAAGTGACATTTCTGTGTGTTCGTTTTTGGCACAGTTGAAAACCTAGAACAACATTATTGCTCTATACCAGAAGTATTATGCATGCAAAAAACAGAGTGCTGTTTGAGTAATATGCTAATTTTATGAAAAGGAACCCTAAGCAATCAGTCTCATCAAAATGCATCGTATTAAAATGCTTAACTAAAAAAATAACCCATTTTGTTCTATTACCGTTAAAATGAAACAGATAAAAATAATTTGATCTCTTGGATTTTATCTTTTACTCTAAAGCAGCTACATTTTCTCTTAATTCAAAATAAAGTAAAATAGTTTTGTCTTTAAACAAATTAGTAATCAGAGTGACCTGTTTTGATTCTCCTTAAAATTGATTCTGTCCCTGAATAGACGTGATTCAGCTTCTAACCCATTATTATATGTTTAATATGTATGTAATCTATTTGTAAAAGGTTGAAGCCATTATATTTTAAAAACCATAATTTACATTTTACAAAGGGAAAAAATTCAAATTAATGATAATTGGACACGGTGAATTAAGGAAAGGGTACAAAATTGATTTTAAATGTTATAGTTATTGAATCCATTCGAATCTAATTGGTACAATGTATTAATCTTGCAAGTTTCCTGGATAAGTTCGTTAAACAAGTATGTAGCTCTTATAGTTCATTTACAGGGCACGCAAAATACAAAAGCAATCAAAATTTTATCATTAAGATAACTTTCGAAATACTGAACCAATTCTAACGTAACTAGAACACTATATTGACCTTGTCAGTATCTTAAATGAGCTCGTAACGCAAGTATGTTGCTCTTTAGAGTTTGGTTACAGGGATACAGAAAACACACACAAAAACCATGCATCATTTTTCATCAGTATAACGTTCGAAATACTGTACACATTCTAGCCTAATATAGACAGTGTATTGATCACGCAACTATTTTAGCTCCCAGAGTTCATTTATGGGGACACACAAAAGCAAAAATCATACAAAATTGTAATCACGACAACATCCAAAATACTGAACCAAACTGATTGGGTCGAAATTAATTGGAACAGTGTATTGTCCTTACAAGAATATCTTGTATGAGTTCAGTAATCAAGTGTGTAGCTCTTATAATTCATTTACACAGACACATAAAAGCAAAACTCCAAAATTTTTTATCCCGATAATGTCCAAAATACTGAAAAATTTGAAACGTAATTGGTTAGTGTAATGGATTTGCAAGTATCTTCAATTAATTTGTAATTCAGTTATGTAGCTCTTATAATACATCTGCAGGACACACGTTTTCAATGACATTTATTGAATAGTTTCAGTTTTCACTACGTTGGAGGGTCAGAAATATATTACAGCCTATGGACTATATTTAAACTATGATTTTAAAATCTTTTAACCTTTTACTGATATGATTGTCTTATATCCATTGATTGATTGTCTTATATCCATACATTGGAACAAATGAATATTTGGAAAGCCAAATTTAAACTTTCCTTGCAAATTATGTACCTCGCCAAATTAGTGAACTTAGAAGCAGTAAGGTCAATTTGTTTAAATTGCATTAAATCTGACGTATGTATGTTTAAACAAATAAAAAACGAAGGAATCAACCTAGTATTTCGACTGAGACAGAAAGACTTGTTTTATATGTGAGGTTGATATTTTTTGTATCTCACTATATATTCTGAAAAAAGTATTTTTACAGAAATTTTATTATTAGAATATAACACATTTTAATTTTTAGATGCTAAAACAATTTTTGAGTCTCGGTGTTATTTAAAATATAGTTTTAAAAATCAGGCTTAAACAACTCTTAATCTTCTTTTAAAAACAATATTAAGACTTACAATACCACCGGTAAAAGATAAGATGTTTAGATGTAACTTTATTAACAAATACCTAAATTACTATTTCGTACATGTTATTTTCTATAAAAATATGTTTTCTTAAAAGTAATTTCTACACTTTTTTTTTTGTAAGATTCTATTTTATATTTATTATTAATTAGTCTGTTATTAAATCTTCGTAATTTTTTAGTATATTAGCAGACCGCTTAGGCGTTGCCTGGGCCCAAATCGACGTCGCAGTTTGAGTTGTTTTCCTTATTTCCTTTTGAAAATCCGATTATTTAAAAATTAAAAAAGATATTTTATTTACATAAGATTTAAGGGTTAATTAATCATAAAAACTTAAAATAAATTTTCTATTTTTGCGTATTTCTTTTTTTATAATCTCATAACGATTTACAGTTTTATAATAAATGACCCTTGCGAGAGAGAAAGAAATGGTGCCCAGCGACTCAAAATCAAGTGTCATTCACGTTGCTTGAGGATTCGATTTAGATTCTTCCAATTTTGACTAGTGGCAAAATGAACAGGCGGGTTCTCAACTGCGCTTTTAAAGAAATTCAATCGCCTTAATTTCTTTAATCATTAATTTAAAAAAAACTATTTCATATTTTACGAATTTATTTGTTTTAATGTTTCTTGAATGTTTTTTTTTCTATACCGGAATATAAAATATATTTTTGAATGACTAAGATTATAAATAGAAATGAATTAAAAACAAAAAGTCAACATTTTTGGCGAATGGAGAGGTTTTAAAACATTCGCAAAAAATTCAAATTTTGCTATACAAAATTCGATTAAGCATTATTGAAAGAGGACAGAATTTGCTATATTGGGCTAAATGATTGAAATGGGATAGTTTTATGAAAGGGTCACAATTGCTAGCAGACATGTAAAAACGGGCAAATAGGCGACTTTTCCCATTCAATACTAAACGATAAAAATTCGAATAAAAAAATAGAAATTGGGAGGTCGATGTGCATTCCACTTGTCTTCGCCTATCTGACAGCTCTACGTGCGATACATTTCCTTAGGCATCACCAACGAACAAACAAATAAGCCGACCAGCAGACACACAGATAAAAGCTTTCTTTATTCAGCCATTGAATTTTCGGCATTCGGTCAAATCACTATTCGTGCCTAGTTAAACACATATTACTTTTCTGTATAAAAACAAACAAGAATGAAATGCATTGAAACATTTCTCAATTACCTGCAAGCACGTTAAACATACTTTATATTTAAAACCTCATTTCATATGAAAAATATATAATAGTAATGTAATAGGGTAACGAACTTTCACTTTTATAAACTTTTATTGACACCCCGGTTTCTAAAAAAATAGGAAAACAAGATACATGCTTATACAAAAATATTTCAGTTTCCAAACAAATTAATTTGGAAATATATACACAATCTAATAACAAAGAACACAAACATTGACTAATTTTTGTTTTGAAAAAGGAAACATTTTCGAACAACATGCAGAAAACGATGTCCAATTTACGACACGAAGCTATTTGAAATAATTTTAGATAATAAATTACATAACTTAATTTAAAAACATCAGATATTAAACACAAAATTATTTCACAAAGTAATAAAATCAACATGAATAAAACAGGTACTTAAATATTTTTTTTGGAATCCGGTTTATTTGTATTTATAATGGCTACCTTCAACAGTCCTGCCATTGCCATGATGCGCGTTTCCCGCCATACGCCAGGTCCATGACGCCATCTTAAGTATGGGGAAAGTAGCGTTGCTATTGGCTGCGTGGTGCACTGGACAGGAAGAATTCGATTTTGAATTCACTTGTTGCTGTAATTCGATTCTAGACTCGGAGATTGAAAAACTACCTCAGAAAGAGCAGGAAAAATCACAGCATTTTTTTTAAGTGTATAACTGACTGATACAGTGACTCACTCAAATATAGAAATGTAACCATACATAGCGCAAAAATATTATTATGTTCTTCTCCAATAGGGAAAATTGGACAGTCGCAATTCATCTATTTGTATTTTGCGGTCAAAACTAATTTAAAAATTTGACTACTTTCCTACTATGTATGATTAAAGTCTAACTATGTAGTACAACTTACATCTCCATAAATACCCAATTACGCTCTCTTGTAAGTTCTACATTAAAATTATTTCCTTCTTCCATACATAATAAAATATAAAAGTTTTAAAATAAGAAATTCTAGAACAAATGCAACTATAAAAATAGCAGAGAATGTGTTCAAATAAATTTATTCATGTGATATTCCTTTCAAAAAAACCTTTTATTTAAGAAGGCCAGCATATTTAAAGTTATGAAAATACATTAAAATGTATTTGTTTGCTTCTTTAAAGTAGACATTTTGTAGTTTTAAGTATAGAAAAGAGGCTTTTCTAAACAAAAGTAAAACTGTTTGCGCTTTATTTTAACAATTCTACTTTCACTCGTATTTGAAATAATTTTATTATTCATGACTTTTGACCAAAATACGTTTGTTTCGCATTAAATATTCTGGAATACGCAAAAAAAGTTCTTTGAATCCCTTTTCCATTCCTGGTTATATTGCTTCAAAACTCATAACTGAAATCTTGCTTTTATTTTCAACGCTATAATGATAAATTTTCATTTTCAACAATTCACAGAAAAGTAACTAATGGGGTAAAGTAGCTTCACCAATAATATGAATTTGCGTAACATACTTAACTTAAAAAATAATTTTTGAAAACAAAAAAACATACAAAACTGTTTCTGAATCGTAAATTGCTTCTGCATAGTTGAATTAAATAATATTTGAATTTGTATTTATGTTATTTAAAAACACTTAAAGATTGCAAGCTTTTTTTTATAATTCACATTTCAGCCTAAAAAGTACATATTATTACTGTTTACTGACATTAATTAAGAGTGTTTTAAAAGGCAATAAAAGTATATTAATAAATTGATGCTCTATATTTTAAAATAGCGGATTTTAACTCAGCTTTGCTAAAGTTTTTGTTTGGATTTTAGATCGGAACACTAAGTATTATCTACATCAATATCTCTAAACACCTCCTATTTAATTTCTTTTCCCCTCTATGTGATAAAAAATAAGATGACATTGTTTTTATTGTAGACATTGCCATGTATTTGTCCCGTTACTGGAATAGAAATGGGAATATATTAATAATTTTGAAAAAAGGTCTTAAAATGCGTACGGCGTCTTTGAGCCATTCTTTGTCTATTTAGCTCGTTCCCTGATGCTCGTTTTTCCTCAGTTTGATTTGCAATTACTTGTCGCAGTGCCTCCGCTCCGCGAGTACAACGACCTCAGTTTGATCTTCTGCGAGGTATTATTTGGAGTAACCAAAGTAGATTGATTGCACTGAAAAAGAAGAAAGAAAATTATAACAATCACATATAAAATTTCAAAACATTAAAAAAGGCAGCAAGACAAACTAAAAAACAAATAAAAAATATAACAAAATATTCCAGAATATTTCAGTGCCCCCCGGGCAGTAATGCGAAGGAGGATGTACAGGAGGTGCAAAAAATGAAAGAGTGGTCCAAGAGTTTTCTAATGATATATCACATGATGGGTGTCGGTTAAAAAAGTGCCCCCCGGGAGTGGAAAATTGGGCGAGTGAGAATAGTAGGTATATAAAAACACGCGCGCATTTGAATGCAACGTTGTGTCAAAATTTCAAAACAATCGCTTAAGAACATTCGGAGATTTGAGATTTTGAACAAACGAACTTTTACATTTTTATTTATACACTCCTGAAAAAAATTAGGGGAGCAAGCAAATAAATGCAGAGAACCGTGCGAAACAGCCATGCATGGGCATAAAATGACAAGTACACGTGTAACATTGCGCAATACAGATAAAAAGACGCAAACAAAATTGTACGGGATCTTTAATTTCCTCAAAAGATGAAAAGAATATGAAAAGAGGGTTTAGGGCAACAATTTGGTTACATGTAAATGACAAAAAAAGTGTTGTTTATAAATGATGCAAGATGTTTAATATGGCATGTGATCTCCTCAAGCAGCTAAGACTGCTACACCTGTTTTCCATGGATGCGATGAGGTTATCGATAAGACTTTGGGGGATACGGTTCCACTCCTCAAGAATTTCAATCTCCAAGTCACGGACAGTAAAAGGAGGCCTTGATCTCGTTGCAATGCATCGTCCGAGTGTGTCCCAAACATGCTCGATTGGATTCAGGTCAGCAGAGTATGCTGGCCATTCCATACGCAGCATTGTTTCAGCTTCAAGAATGTTCTCCACATGACGAGTTGTATACGGTCTGGCATTTTCATGCATGAAAAGAAGGGAACCACCAATAGCTGTAGAGTCAGGTACGACATGAGGTCTCAGTATGTCGTCTGTATACCTTTGAGCCGTCATAATTCCATTCCGAATGATATGCAGGTCCGTTGGTCCACATATGCTGATTCAAGTCCATACCATCAACCCACCTCGCTTGTAATGTGATCTTTCATGAACGAATGTGGTGTTATTTCGAGTGCCCCTTTCCCTTCATATCAAAACACGTCGGGTATCACACATTAGACTGAATCGTGACTCGTTTGTAAAAATCACTTGACTCCAATCACGTTGCCTCCAATCTCGATGTTCAGCAGCCCATCTTCTTCGGGCCGCACGGTGGCTTGAGGCTAATGGAATACAGACCATTGGCCTATGTGCATGCAGACTACCCTGATGAAGCTTATTTCGGACTGCTTTGGCTGGATATCCTTCGTCCTTTTGCCAAGAGCAACTGCCTTTGCAGCTCAGTAGCATTGTCTGTTCTGTCTCGACGAGCTGTTAACAGCATATATCGGTCATCAGATACCGTGGTAGAACGTGGCCGACCTTGCCCTAGTCGACGTCTAACATTCCCTGTTTCTTGGAATCGATTCCACAGCTTTGCAATGACACTTCTTACGACTCTAACAGCGTCCACTGCACTTCGTAGTGTTTGCCTGAATAAAAGTCTCCCGATAATACCCCAAGCCAGGGATTCCGATAAATCACGTGGTTGTGACATTTTAAAGTCACTTTTTCTCAAAACAAAAGCTAAGCAACTGAATTTCACAACTAAGACAGTGAAAAGCATCTTTCTTCGGAATCCCGATTTCTGCACTTTTCTTCTTTTTCTGGTTTTTGAAGTCATGAATTTTGATTTGCATATGAAGTTTTCTTCTTCTGTTTCCTGCTATGCTTTAAATTATGGATGTTTTATTTTACGTTACTTATAAGTGTAAGTATTTGCGTAATTCCATTAAAACCATGTGCTCCCCTAATTGTTTTGAGCAGTGTATATGGGTCGCCCAAATGAAAGTTACACTACAGCCAGTTTGAGAAATGTTTTAATGGTATTAATATAAATTAGTATACAAAAGAAAAAAATAATACAGACGTAACATATAAGCTAGACAAAGTCACCTTGTAGGTTGAAATACGTGTCTCAGCGGTCAATGAGACGATGGATACCCTGGGTGAAGAAGGTACCGGGGTGGGTTGTGGAACCAATTTTCAACGGCAGCTTGGACCTCATTATCGTCTGCAAATAGCCATCCCTTCAGAGTCTTCTTGAGTGCACCGAAGATGTGGTAGTAACACAGCGGGAGGTCTGGGCTGTAGGGGGAATGTTCGAGAACCTTCCAGCGAAATTGCCCCCCTTACGAAATTCCCTACACCATAGGAATACCGATCTACGTGACATACACTCCACGCCATACACATTTTGCATTCGACGATAGATTTCACTAGCACTCACATTTTCTGCTGTTAAAAATTGCACGACCGCGCGTTGACACCGTTTGGAGGCATTCATGATGCGAACGATGCCTTTTAACGTGCTCCCACGCATCTGGCGGGATCTGATGATATCGAATGCATTCCCAGAACCCTGCCCCTTCTATAGGAGCATGCGCAGTCATCGTTTTCTTCAAATGGCGGAGTTATTACAGCAATGCCACTTTTATTTGGGCGATCCTTATAGATTAGTAAATTGTGCTATAATTATTGCACGATATTAGAAGCAGTTAGTTATATTGCGATACAAACGGAAGTGATACGTACGTCGCTTTTACCATCATTATAACGTGAGCGTTAGTGACGGACATGTCTTTGATTTATAATACACATACTGCGTATTTCACATACTACGTTATTCCTTCCAGATTGGTTGAATAGACTTTTAGACATTAATTGAATGCATGCATATAAGAAAGTCTAAGACTACTATAGAACATTTCCTTTCTAGAAAATCTTTGTGTGTAAATAATGTAATATACGGAAATATAAAACTATTAATCAAATCCACTGATCAAATTTCTCTATGGAATTTAGTAATGTGATTTTTGTTTCCGAAATAAATGCCGAAAAGAAGAATATGAAATAGTAACTTGAATTCCTCAGAAGTAAATGTATCTTATCTAATAAAACATGAAACAGAAAGACAATTATAATTATTTTCTCCAAACATCATTTTTCTTGACACATTCACATCGTTAGAAAGAAGATAAGCAAAACCAATTTTAGAAAGAAATACCTTATTTTAATAAAAATGGATAAGAGAAAAATAAATAATCATGAGAGAAAAAGTTTTATCTGAATTCGGTTGTATTAATACAAAATTAATAGAGATGCTTAAGTTTTATTCTTTTTTGGTATTGTAGTTCTTGAATTTCTGTAACTTGTTATAGGTCTGGATAGAAAATACTTACATATTACTCTAGAGATTGAAAAGTTAATTATATGAACTATAGATAGTTATAATAAATAATATTTGCATAAAAATTCAAAGCGAAAATCTTCTATTTTATTTCTTTTAGTTGTTTTATGATAATAGATTTTCTTATTTTTGTTATTTTTGTTATCGCCATAAGTACATTTTAGAAATACTCCAGAGACTGATTTTAATCGATCAACTTATTAATTTTATGATCGGCATTTTATTTATATGCTGTATTTATATAAAAAGGTGTACATATAATTTAATTTTGCTATATTGAATTCATTTTATACGGTTTTTACCTTTACATTTCCATAAAACATAATACCAAATTTAATACATATGCCATTAATTTAAAAAAATATACTCTAAAAATATTATAAAAAAAACCTAGTATTGTCGTCACATACCCTATTACATGTTTTATTTACAGATATTTTATTCTAGAAGTTGAATTGTTTTACAATCCGCAATACTGAAGAGTGCAGGAAGAATTTCAGTATTGGCCTTCTATACTAAGAAATTTACAATGTAAGAATGCGCTTGGACTTATTGCTTCTGTGCATACCTGAAATGTGTGGCTTATTTCAAAAACTATGTAACTGACAAAAATTCAAAAATTAGTTATTTTTACAATCGTTTATTTAACTTAACTTTGTTTTTTTTATGTAAAGATGACATTTCGTAATCGATTTTTTACTGACTTCTTGATATGCTAGAATTAGGAAAATTATGTTTAAAAAAAACATAATACTTTCCGATGGCAGTAGAACAGTTTAATACTTTCAAAACTTAATTACGAATTAATAAAATAATTTTAAGCCTTTTTTCCATTAGCCAGTCACAGGTGTTAAATCCGTCAAATATTGTATTACAATTGTATACGAGTTACAACAACAACGGATTTAATTTTGCACCAAGCCACGTTCACCGGCTGTCTATGAAACTTCAACAACGAAAAAATTTAAACACTAAAAAGGGGAAAATATAAATACAAAATAAAGAGTGGAATATATATATTTAAAAATACGCTTTAATCAATTAATGGTTTCAGATATATTAAATTATGATTATACTCTGATAAAACAAATTTAGAAATCTTAAAAATATAGGTTAAATAATGTTTTATATTTTCTTTTCTGTTGCCGTATCTTAAAAATGAAACAGATATAAATTACATATTTTTTAATAAAATCACTATCACGTAATTTCTATCAAGTGTAAAAAAATGTTTTTTTTTTTCCATAATTGAGTTCGGTGTCCGCACCAAATTAACTTATCGTAATTGAAAATTTTGGGAAAAAACATGAATTGCTGTCATGGAATGAGGTGTGATTTTCAAGATGAAGATAGAATGCCCTTAAAAGGGTTTTTTTCTTTTTTTTACTATTTTTACTTTTATACATATTTAAAGTTCATTGATAGATGCTTTCATTGATGCAGAACTCCACTGAAACAGCGACCTCTATATCACCATTGTGCGTCCTTGAGACATTCGTTTACTAAAGAAACCCCACAAGCGACATCATTTAGAATTTTATTCCAAATACCTCGAGACAGTTCCTTTTTTTACTTTCTTCTGTCTTTACAAGAAGAAAGTATTGGATTCATGAAAATTTTCGACTTCCGGTTTTTGACGGATTTATACGTTTCAGTAGGTCCTAACCCGATATGACTGTGAGTCTATGACTCTGTCTGTATGTGACAAACATTTTGTGCGCGCTCTATCTCAAGAACTAATGCACGACATTTAATAAAACTTTATATTCAGTTAGTCCCTGATATAAATTGGTGTTGATTAGTTTTTGGTTAACATTGCCTAATAAGTGCGCTGCATTTTTCGCGATTTCCGCAATTGCTCTATATCAAGAACTAATGCACTCTTTTTTATCAAATTTCAGATTCAGTTAGACCTTGACATAAATAGACGCTGCTTACATTTTGGTGTACATATTCCAACAGGTGGCGCTGCTATACCACTTTTTTCATGATTTTTACGATAGCTATACCTTAAGAACGAATGCACGGAATTTTATCAAACTTCAGATTCTGTTAGATCATGACATAAATAGATGCTGCTTGCATTTTGGTGTAAATAGTCCAACCGGTGGTGCTGCTATGCTACTTTTGTCATTATTGTCACGATAACTATGTCTGAAGAACTAATGCACGCATTTTCATCAAACTTCAGATTCAGTTAGACGTTGACATAAGTTGTTGTTGGTTAAGTTTTGGTCTAAATCTCCCAACAGGTAGCTGCTATGCTGAATCTTTCAGGTTTTACACGATTTTAGCAACAGTCATATCTGAAGAACCGAGGCTAACGAAAAAGACAGGCTACCGCGGTTCATTCCACTTATCATTTTTTACAGACCGCTAGAGTGACGTGTTGTTCTTTTCGTACTCCTGCATTGGTGCATTCGAGCATCACGTGACTCCGGCGGTCTGTAAAAAAAGATACGCGTAAAGCACCGCGGTAGCCTTTCTTTTTCGTTAGCCTCGTGAAGAACTAATGCACGGACTAAACTATAGATTCAGTTAGACCTTGATATAAATTGGTGCTGATTCTTTTTAGTGTATGCGAAACCTGGGTGAGATAGAAGAAAGTTATGGGATTGGCACATCCGACTAGTTTAAATCGGTATTTTAGAGAATTCTTCACACGTTCATAGTATTTTTCATTGTTTTCTACATTGTGATAAGTTCTTGATGCACTTTTCTTTTAACTAGCTGGTATGTTGAAAGTTCGGAGGTATCTAAAAACATTTTTGAAACATTTCAATTAATTTTTTTTTTTAACTGACTAAGTTAAAATTAAGATTTGCTAAAAAGCTCAGTTCTTTTTGTACCCTTAATCATCTCATTATCATTGTAAAACTAGTAAAAAAGGGGCAAACACGGAGGCGAAATGAATTTTATTGCAGAGAAAACGATAACTGATAAGGGGGAAATCTACTTTTTTACCCCCCTTTTATAAATTACTTTACCATTTGTTGTGGGTAGCTATCTTTTACATTCCAAATTTTTATCTGTTTTAACTTATTTAATGAGTTTTAAATATCTCAAAACTTTAAATTCTTCACTTAGGGTGTTTCTGATATAAGGTATTCAAATTCAAAATACGTCTAAAATTTTTAATTAAATTAATTAAATATACAAATCTACATAATAAATTGGCATGCATTGTATTAAATATACGAATAGAAGTCATCACATTCATTATTTATACACAATAATAATTCTTAGAAAATGAATAAAGTTAAAAAATAATCTATACATTTGTTAACTTACAAATAGACTTGTCACTTTCTTGTCACTAATGTTCTGACATGTTTCTGATATAAGGTATTCAAATTCAAAATACGTCTAAAATTTTAAATTAAATTAATTAAATATACAAATCTACATATTAAATTGGCATGCATTGTATTAAATATACGAATAGAAGTCATCACATTCATTATTTATGCACAATAATAATTCTTAGAAAATGAATAAAGTTAAAAAATAATCTATACATTTGTTAACTTACAAATAGACTTGTCACTTTCTTGTCACTAATGTTCTGACATGTTTCTGATATAAGGTATTCAAATTCAAAATACGTCTAAAATTTTTAATTAAATTAATTAAATATACAAATCTACATAATAAATTGGCATGCATTGTATTAAATATACGAATAGAAGTCATCACATTCATTATTTATACACAATAATAATTCTTAGAAAATGAATAAAGTTAAAAAATAATCTATACATTTGTTAACTTACAAATAGACTTGTCACTTTCTTGTCACTAATGTTCTGACATGTTTCTGATATAAGGTATTCAAATTCAAAATACGTCTAAAATTTTTAATTAAATTAATTAAATATACAAATCTACATAATAAATTGGCATGCATTGTATTAAATATACGAATAGAAGTCATCACATTCATTATTTATGCACAATAATAATTCTTAGAAAATGAATAAAGTTAAAAAATAATCTATACATTTGTTAACTTACAAATAGACTTGTCACTTTCTTGTCACTAATGTTCTGACATGTTTCTGATATAAGGTATTCAAATTCAAAATACGTCTAAAATTTTTAATTAAATTAATTAAATATTCAAATCTACATATTAAATTGGCATACATTGTATTAAATATACGAATAGAAGTCATCACATTCATTATTTATGCACAATAATAATTCTTAGAAAATGAATAAAGTTAAAAAATAATCTATACATTTGTTCACTTACAAATAGACTTGTCACTAATGCCTATATTTAAATTTTTTTATCTTATTCTCACATAATCCGCACGATTGAGTACGGATTACACAATGAACCCGAATTTAATTCAAATTTCCCTCACATACGACACCAATTTCGCTCATACACACATACTCATGCTGTTAAATATTACTGAAAATACTATCAGGCATATAACTTTGAAATACAGTTTGTTTTTTAGCCACACACAGGGTGGCTTATTCTTTCAATCTCTATCATTTTTCATGTTTATGAAAAGTCACAGCAATCCATCGTTGCCACAGATTAATCTCGGAAAATGAAACATTTGAAGTTACTTAAAAAATTAATAAGTCGAAAAGTATTTGTCACAAAATTGTTTTACAAACTGCGTTAGAATGGTAAAAAATTGTATTTTTCTTGATATAAATTTCAAATCTAATGATTATGTCGTTTTTCAAATATTAGATTTCAAAAATTACAAAACTTCACAATGGAGTACCGTAGCGAAACTTTTACGCGTAAAAAGATAATGATAAAGGCATTGTGGCTCGAGGTGTATCGTGTATACTGGCCATAGCATGAGTAACGAATTATAGTAAACTTATTATTATGTTAAAATATAAAAGGGAATTATGTATATACATTTTTAAAAAATAAAGAAAAACATTTTATCACAAACATCAACAAAATTTTTTCTTCTATTTATTCCCTTATTCCAAAGATATCGTTTTATCGTCTGCTGCCATAGCAACATGAATTAAATTTCATTAAAAAAAATTGCTCAGTGGTAGAAAAATATTTTTCTAAATCGAATGGTTATTGAACAACTCAACACTTTAACAGGGGAATTTTTATTTGTTATTTAGATATTTTAAAATTGTTTGTTGTCATTGCGTTTTTATTCTGAGTTACAGCTAGTTTATTTATTTTTTAAATAAAAGCCGTGTGTGGCAATCTATATTCGGCCTTATAGCAGAATTTTCCCCTCTTGTTTACATTTCTATTAATTAAAGGATAGTGTGATAAACTGATGCTTTGTATTTACAGAATGTTTCATAAAGGTAGAACTTAAATTAAAATTCCATAAATACACCTACAAAAATAATTATGTAGATGAAATAAGCGACTCGTTTATAAGATAACTCACAAGGTCTGTTTGCTGAAATTCAATAAATAGTTAAAATTCTCATAAATAGTCAACACTGCTTCAAACTTAACGAATTATCAAATTAACTTAAAAACTTTAACGTATATATATATATATATATATATATATATATATATATATATATTATTTTTTAGAATTTTCCAAGCAAAATAACTATTATGTAATTTTACACGTTAGTTGGTTTAATGTTTAAAATTTGCTTTTAATTACACTACGCTAAATTTATGAGCTACCCGGGAAATAATGTTACTTATTTCATCTGGATATTTATTACATTTATTGGATTATTGAATTTTAAAGTTAGGGTAATTGTTTAGAAAAATAAAACCCTTTATAAGAAAGTTCCGAACAATAAAGTAATAAATA
Source organism: Maratus michaelseni (assembly GCA_963931845.1). Lineage (NCBI taxonomy): Eukaryota > Metazoa > Arthropoda > Arachnida > Araneae > Salticidae > Maratus > Maratus michaelseni. Next base: position 452,611,955 of record OZ007588.1, read on the forward strand.
AATCACAATAATATATATTAACCAATAAAAAATAATCCAAAAAATATTCATGTTGTTTCGACTTTCAGATAGAAAAGTTACTGACTTAACATTTTATTAATATGGCTTAGAACTTTATATTTTACAGGATTTAATAAACAAAGACATGGCCAAATTTTATTAATTAAGGTGGTTCTCAAATGACCTGCTCAACAACGCGAATCTTTCTGACACATTTTCAGGCTCATTTTAAAATTGGCTGGCTATTGAAGTGATTTGGAATCGAAATGAATTTCCCCCATTTTTTTTTTCATAAATAAATTACTTATCAAGTTACAAGCGATTCGTGTTACGTGACAACGCATTTTTCTGCTTGTTCTGGGGACTTCGGTGAAAATTCGGTTCAAAACGTCATCTTTGACAGCATTTTCTGAAAGATCTTCTGCCTTTACCAAAAAATGGAAAACTTGTTTCGATTATACAGTTTCTGAATAAGAACACCTGCACAGCTTATGCGTTTACGAACAAAAATGTATTAAAAATGTGTCAAAAAGTAGCTTCTTTGGATTTGAGAACAACCTTAACTAGAATTATTTTTAGACAAAACTAAAGAAATTAAGTATATTTATTAAAGAAAAAAGGTAAAGAATCAGAATATTTGCATTTATAACTTCTTTTATATTTAGTAAAGGAATTTCATAATAGTCAAATAGGGGATTCGAAACTAAGGCATATTTGCTTCCAGTAAAATATTACATAATGTTTAATATGATAAATATCTTCTATTCCAAAAAGTGATAAAGATATCTTATGTTATTCTGTTTTCAATAAATTACATTTACCATACGAGTAATTAAGTATGACATATTTATCTGGAACTTTTTCTAATTTAATTAAGCATATTAGGAAAATATATTACAGATCTTTCTTGTAATATATTTTTGGGGGATCTAATTTCACGTAAAAATATGAATTTGATATTTATTAAGTTCAGCTTTGTAATTAGAAATTGTTCTCTCTAAATGAAAATTGTTGCTTTTTTATATATAAAAAAGATTCACGCAATTCGAAAATTACATTGAAAGGAAAATAAAATAAATCAAATATAATAGACGTTAAATAAGCATATAACAGTGTATAGATTTTTTTCAAAATAACCCTGCTAATTGGTCTTAAATAACATAGCAAGTGCGATTTCAATCGAAGTATTACAAAAGCTTATTGGACTATAAAATAGTAAAATTTTAAGAATTTTATGCACAAAATGTTTAATATGGATAAATGTCTTCTGTTCCAAAAAATGATAATAATATATTTTGTTATTCTGTTTTTAACAAACTTATAAATTTTTTATATGATTAATTAAAGTATGTAATATTTAAGTGTAACTTTCTTAATTTAAATAAGCGTATTAGGAACATGTATTACACATTTTGCTTGTAATATTTACGTACATATAGTTGTAATGAAATATTACTAGGAAATGTTTTTAACGCTTTACAATCTGTTTATTTGTGTTCAAAGTTTTAAGAGATTCTCTAGAAATAAAAAACCTCTGAAGTATTTGAATAAAACTTTTAAAATGTTAAAAAACAGAATTTCCTTAAATGGTACAAGTTTTTAGTTAAAAATATTTTAAAAGAGCACAAAATATACTAACGCGCACTAAAAGAGCACAAGATATTCGAAAAATTTTTTGAAAATTTTTATAACTTTGTAGAATAACAAATTGCTTGTATATTACCTTTCGTTACATTACATATTCATCATCAACGAGTTACAAAATAATAAGAAAAATGTGATAGTGATACAAAATGTAATTTGTATAACGTTTGAACAAACTTTGACATCATATATAATAAATATCTGATATATTTAAATTTGTTTTTAGAAATGTTGAAAATCGGCATTTCCATAGAATCTTATACACATTCATGGAAAAGTATTTCACGAATGCTAGAACATTTTAAAGGAATCCTGAAATTTATTTTTAAAATGTCATATATATATATTTACATACATATACTTTTGGATCCATACATTGAATTGAGAGACTATATTTTTACTGATGAAGAATTACATACTAAGAAAAAAAGTGTGATGGTGTAATCGAAAAGATTTATTGTTAAAATATGTATACTTTGAGGTTTAAATATCTTTCAATTTATTTTTCCACTTCTTTTAGAACACATAAGGAAATTAAAATGAAGAAATAGAATATCAGTATCCATACTTTTTACAGTGTATTAAAAGTTCGCGTAACGGGATGCATCGAAAAAATACATTGTGGTTGTTGGGTAAATGACCTTGCTTAGTTATTAAATTGAGATTTTGAAAAATGTACGTAAAAGAGATTGTTTTGAATTACGATGGAATATTTTAGAAAGCAGTATTTTTGCTTTCGAATATTATTGTTAACGTTTCTTACTCAATTTTAGAAAAGTAGGAGCATTTCAGAAAAGAAAAACATTCGGAAGCACGCAAAATAAACAATTTATAATATTTGCTGAAATTTAGAGGAGTTACTGGCTACAAATAAAAATTCAGCAATTTTGTGAAAGGTAGGAACAAACTCAGGTATTATAAGGTGATACAAAAAATGCTTTAAAATTTGACGTTTTGCAGGACGAATCTTGAATATTGTATATTTATAATACATTAATGAAAAGAGAAAAAAAGAGTAATCTTAAATATTTATTAATTACAATATTTTTCTTAATTATCCCCCCCTCGGCTGATTGATAAGAGTTTATGACATCAGTTGAAAGGGTTCTGTTGTGTTTAGCTATGCATAGCAACATTTTTTCAATCAAAATTCTAAAAACCCAAATTCGTATTTTAAAGTTTAAATACACATAATTTAGTTTAGCTTTACTTTATTTCAGCTTTCGGGATGTGATTTACATCATCTAAAGATAATGGGAAAATAAGTAGAATGAATACATTACTTAACAAATATAGAAACGAAGGTCATCTATTTCAATAAGGAATACTTTCGCAGTTCAAACGAATATATATACTTTTACTGTTATCACTTTTACTTTCTTTAGAGCAATCAAGGCTCAGTGCGTACTTAAAAATTTTTTCCTTTGCTACCACTATTCCATAACAAAGTTCTTTGTTGTATATTTCTATTGTATATTCATTGTTGCATATTCGAAAAGAATATAACCCGAAAATTATAGTTTTAAAATAGTGGTTGCAAAGGCAGAAAAATATTAAAATGCTGCGAGCCCTAGATTAACCCTTTCCGGCACAGACAAATTCTCTTCGTAAAATGAGAAATTACTGACTGACACCGGAATTTACAAACAACTTTTTTAGAAAACATGAACTCCTTACTTTAAGCTTTTATTATAGAAACAAAATCTTATTAAAATATTCTTGGTGTCGTATGCAAGTTTGGATTTAAAATTAGGTGTGCCCGGAGTGGGACCACTGTGCCGGAAAGGGTTAATAGATAACATATTAAGACGGAATTAACAAAACTGTTTTTAATTAATACTGTGCAGAATTTTAAATTTTTTACCCATTAAATATTGTCAATTAATCGATAATTAAATTATTACTCCCTATTATAGATTTCACTAATCATTATATAAAATAAAAATATATTAACAACGTGCATGTCATAAATTTCACGCCTCTTCGAAAACTTTTAAATAAATGAAGAGGTTTTTCCGACAAATTTAAAATGGTGTTTAAGCACACGTATAGTGTATATGTTACGGTGAAACACCGAAATCTGGAGAATGTCGACTTTCACCGGTGAATGTCAACAAACACATAGTCGCTTGGTGTATGTCCGAAATATTTTCTAAATACCCTTATTTCTGACTTACACCGGTAAATGTCGACATTCACCATGCACCAATGGTGAATGTTGAACATGTCCGAGATTTATATTTTTTTCTCCGTAATTCAGTCGCGATAAATTTTTCGCCTCTCTTTCTGAGAGGGATGACTAAGAACCTTAAACACACAGTAGATTCAAAATGAGAAAGGAAAATAATAGAAGTTAAAAACTTACTTAATTATACAGTACATTCAAAATTACAAAGGAAAATAATATTAGTTAAAACTTACTTAATTATACAGTACGTTCTAAATGAGAAAATAAAACAATCGTAATAAAAAACTTACTAAATTATGTGATTCAAATCTTATTTATTGCAACAACTTAAACTATTATGACACTTTGAATTGCACAAGAGGCCCTTGCTTTTACAACTGCATTTATTTGTGGAACACTGCCTTTTGCAATGACAGCGTGTATAGCCTTGCCCACCGCTTCTCGAATTAGCTGCAGCTGCTTCTCTCAGCGAAATTTCTTTTAAATAAATCTCATCTATGGAAAAAAACTTTTCTTTACAAATTACGAACTGATTACGTGTGTAAAGCTGCTTGAGGGTACCATTTTCATTAGCAAGTTTATAGAAGTCCGAGTCTTCTATTCCAACAACAACCGCTAACACATTTCGGTTATGTGTACGGCCACGGTCGACATCAGGGACTTGTATTCGTACAGTACCATCAATTTGAGCAGGAGGAAATTGTTTTTGTGAGGTTCGTAAAATTTTTGTTGCTTGCAGTAGAAGATTCTCTTTCGCGGCCGCTCTTTTTATAGAAATTAACTCGTGTTTTTCAGTCAGAACTTGATGCGAAGACGTGGTACATTGCAAGTCCTCTTCAATATTTTTCTTTGGAATATGGTTTTCGGTATGACCACCGCTCAAATTTTTGTCAGAAGTATTACCAGTTTCTTCAAGCTGTTCTTCGGTTTCGAAAGTATTGGCAATTTCTTCAAGTTGTTCTTCGGTTTCAAAAGTATTGGCAATTTCTTCAAGTTGTTCTTCGGTTTCGATATTTGCGATTTGTTCGCTAGGCATAAAAGACGATGCTATGACTCTTTTCGCTTTAATGCCAAACATGTCTTCATAAGGACTTTGACGTATTCCTTCGTGGTATGTAGTGTTCTTGGCAACTTGAACAAAGGGTAAACCTTCTGACCATTTATTTGTATCGTTATCGTTCATCCATGCAGTTAGCATATTCTGTATATCCTGATTGGCCCTTTCAACTGAGCCTTGTGTTTGACTGTGACGAGGCTTTCCATGAACTATCTTAACATCTTTCCACATAGCGCATATTTCGGATATGACTTGATTACTGAATTATCTACCATTATCTGATTGCAATATTGCTCGAGCACCAAATGTTAAAAATATTGGAAGAACGTGATAGGCTACTTCTTCCGCCCTCTTAGTTTTCAAAGATCGTAGCTGGACAAACTTAGTTAAATGATCTTGATACACCATTATGAACTTATATTCACCATATCTGTTTGACTGCAGATCTATCAGATCAACTTGACATCTTGAGTTTAACTCAGAACTGATCATTGGTTTCACAACAATATCTTTCTTAGGTGCACTGTGTTTCAATTTATACTGTTTGCATAAATTTAAATACAACATTACAACTTCATATGTAATATTTTTGTATTAATTTTGCAACTCTTTAAGCATACGTGTTCTTCCTCCGTGGCCTATTCTGGTGTGAGTTTCATATAGTATACTGAACAGTTCCTCATTGGTAACATAATACTGTATATTCGTTTCTCCTGGTTTTAATGGTACAATTAACTTCTCTTCATCATTAATTTTTAAAACGTCAAAACGTTTTAATCGTCTGTAATCCAAAGGTATGTTGCACTTACACTGTTAAAAATTTGCAGCAAACTGTCCAGTCATTTGACCGTTTTAGTAAAAAACGGTTACATAATTGTAATTTAACTATAATCTGACCATGTTATTGCTCATTTTATGGTCAGAATATAGTTAAATTGCGGTTATGTAACCGTTTTTTACAAAAACGGTCAAATGACTGGACAGTTTGCTGCAAATTTTTAACAGTGTAGTTTTAGCAGAAATCACTTCAGAAAGTATTTTAGAGTACTTTTCTTGAGAAAAATAAAAACAATTGTCTTCTCGTTTACCCGCAATTAATGCATTTAACTTTTCAAGAAAACGAGCACGATTCACTGCAGTATCCATTCTGTATAAATTAGGGTATCGGAAAAAAATAAGAAACGTTGCTCTCACCATCAAACCTTGTATAAGACTGACAAATCTGACTGACTCACCAGAACAAAGGATTTGGCGGGAAACAGCCAGTCGCCTCTTTGTCGGCCCAGGGCCTTCTCGAAGATCGCGCTGCACGCGCAGGTCAGTAACACTTCTCTCCGGGCCTGAATGTACGGATCGTGACGTCACACCTTCACGCTAGCTACCGCAAGGGAGAAAGAGATTCAAGCTCCTCTCTTTTCGACCTCCACCAGAGCATATCTGTGATTGTCAACATACACCGGTGATGGTCCGAATGTACAAGAATGTAATGAAATATTCGATCTTTCACCGACGTATTTGGTGTTTGTTGACATTCACCGGTGAAAGTCGACATTCTCCAATTTCGGTCTTTCACGGTAACATATACATACATAAGATGCGAAAACATATAAGTTATGCAACCATTTAAATTGTGAACGGATTTAGCCACGATTATAATAGTGGTGAATACACATAGGAAAGTGAGTAGACGCTCTTCACTTGCAGCAGTCCTAAAACAATTACAGCACTCCTAGCGGCGAAATGCGCAACTTTGTGACCTTATCTCCAAAACTAATCGAGTTACTGGACAAACATCAGTTACAAATCTGTTCAACTACATTAACATCGTAGGACGTAATACTCCTTGTACATGAGAAACTTCAGCCAAAAGCAAAAACTGTTCCAGCAGAAACGAGCGCTTTGTGTACTGCGTTTTTGCTGTTTTGTAGCTTGATAAAGACCAGACATTCGAAGACATGCAGTATTAACTTACTTCTTTTTCATGCTATTCTTATGTGGAACAAAATTAACAGTGGACTATTGAAGAGAATCTCACAGTCTTAATTAGCACTTCTAATTTTCAGATTTGGTTATTTGGTGTCAATATTCTGTGTTTGCTGCACGTCCTACTTTTTAAGAAAGAATGTTTAAGAAAAAAGTGTTCATTTTACACAGTTATATGCGATATGCAACTATTGTATCAAATACTTACCTATATAATTATGACTACTAATAATCTATATTTATCGTTATTATGTTAATAAGCTGTTTTTTCTAAAATATAAAATCTTTAAATTTTTATAGTCTGCTATATATGCACTCTCCTACATTAATGAAATATTCTAAAAAATCATCACATTATCAATATGAATATTTAGAAACGATTTCAGAAGAACACAGTGAAATACTTTTGCATCGTAACAGTGATCAATTTAGTTTTTAAGGTTTATGACATAAATTTGTTTGCTGTCTCTTGGTCAAATCACCCACTATCATATAAAATACCGACGTTATTATAATTTCAAGAAAGTTTGGGTAACTACATTTAAAAGAAACTTGCGAATATGAGTAAAAATGCCCACGTTTTTGTCTACTACATTTTTTTGAAAATTAATTGTGTTTTATTATTTTTATCTAATTTGAAAATTTTCTCGGGTATTTACAAAATTTATCTCATGAAATTCTGAGATTTATTTGAGGATTTATTTTTTTTTAAATTTTTAAACAATTTCCATGAAATATTCAATCGATTTTCTTTATATTTATTTCACAAACCTAAAATAATTTTTGTGCTTTAATCAACAGATTGCATACGAAATAGTTTTATCGAGACATTTTGTCCTGTAGTTTCTTTATTTTCATGTGTATTTGAAAATTGCAATTTTGCTCTGTGCTTATGAAAGAAACACAAAGTTAAAAAAATATGCTCCAAAGAAATAAAATAGTTTTGTTATGTAACTTTAAAAAAAAAAACGCAAGAAAATAGTACACAATTCAGCTTACACAGAAGCGTTTTTCCTTTACTGTATAAAATTGAAATAAATCCATATTTCTGGGAATACGAATACCAGTAATTTTTAAGATTCGCATTCTTTTAAAAGAAAATTCAGAAATGTTAAAATAAATTCAAAGCTGTGTTGTTCTCAAAAGTGTACTTTCGTAGTTCTCCTGTTTTTCTTTAACAAAATCAAAAAGAAATTTTTATAAGTGAAAGAGGTTTTTTAGATACTGGTTTCATATATTTTGGCATCGGAATATTGTTATTTCTGTTTTGGAAGTTCTTGCTTTTGAAATTGCATTGGATATATAAATTAGATTTAATATTATTTCGATATAGTTTTTACAAATATGTGATGCTCAGATTTTTCAAGAAACAACACATGTATGTACAAAACCACGAGTAAGAATTTAAGAAGTGGATAAAAAAAGATGATTATGCCATTTTAAAGAAAACTTCTGTAAGATAAAATAAAATAATTTAAATTCTACATTATTCTTTACTTTCACATTGAATTTGTTAAAACCGATGTTTATGCACTCCATAAGGAAGAGAGAAAATTTAGAATTTTCAGAAAACTATTTACAATTTTGGAATCTTTGTAAACAAATTACGATTAAACAAAACAAACAAATCACGATTTCTTTGCTATTTCTTGGTGAAAGAACTAACTTGTTTATAAAAAACAGCGGCGTTATTATATTTTGAAGGAAGTTTGGGTAACTAGATTTAAAAGAAAAATCTTCCGAATATGAAAAAAAATGCACACGTTTTTGTCGACTATTACTTACCCATCATATTTATTATAGGGTAAGGTCTTGTAATCGTTTTGAAAATCGGAAAAAAAATTGACGGATTTACACGTTTCAGACACTGGAGATTCCGAAAAACATATTTTTAGAAAAAAAAATTCCGTCCGTCTGTCTGTGTGTGTCTGTAAACGCTCTATCTCCCGAACAAATTGAGATAGAGACTTGAAATTTGGTGCGTATCTAGTATGTAATAATGGGAAGAAGCTTATTCAATTTCAGTAACCTCGATTATCCAGAGCTATTTTTTTCGACTCTCGAATTATTCGTTCTGATAAAAGGTATATAAAAATTTTCGAAATTGTTTATTTTAAGGAGTAAATATAAAAGACAATCAAAAAACATAAATTCGGTCGGATAATTAGTTGTCGAGATATTTGGAATCCTATTTTCCACACTTTTTGATTTTTCATGACCCTGTATTTCGTTCAAATTTCAATTCAAAGATATATTTTAATTGGAAATGAGACGCCTAATCCGACGAAGTAAACCGTTAGTTAGTATGATTATCAATTTTGGAGTTATAAGGATGTTTCTTTTACGCAATTCAGTAATAGAGCATTTAAAGTTTAAGACGCCATCAAGCCACGATTGTATTTGAATTGCAATGCATTTTATAAATAGTTTACACATGTTTTATTTTCATATTTTATGTTATGCATATCTATGATGGGTAAGTATTACGGTGGCCCCCAACGACTAGTTTTTTGTTGTTGTTGTTCAATATGGTGCCGAACTGCTTGTGATTTACTTTCGAAATTTGTTTTGTTATTTTCGTCTGATATAAAAATTGTCTCAGTTAAGTACATCATGATGTACGTCTTCATGTGCATACGTAGTCAATCGTTAATATCTGTATATACGTAGTCAATCGTCAATATGTATCGTAGTACAATAGTCTTCATGTACGTATCACATGAAGTTCTTAGAATAATTTTAGGATTTTTTTTTTTAAATTTTCAAACCATTTTCGTGTATTTTCCCACAGGTTTTCACTTTATTTATTTTACAAACCTAAAATATGTTTTGTTGGTTAAACAACATATTGCATACGAAATAGTTTTATTAAAAAATTTTGTCGTAGAGTTTCTTTATTTTCATGTGTATTGCAAAATTGCAATTTTACCCTGTGCTTATTAAAGAAACACAAATTTCAAATAAAAAATATGCTCGAAATAAATAAAATACTTTTGTTATATAACTTTTAAAGAACACAAGAAAATAGTACAAAATTCAGCTCACATAGAAGCGTTTTCCCTTCACTGTATAAAATTGAAATAAATCCGTATTTCTATGAGTAGGAACACCAGTAATTTTTAAAAGTATTTTTTTAAAAAGAAAACTCAGAAATGTTAAAATAAATTAAAATCTGTGTTATTCTCAAAAGTGTACTTTCGTAGTTTTCGTTTTTTCTTTTTTCTTTCTTTTCTTTCTTTTTTTTCTTTTCTTTCTTTCTTTCTTTTTTTTTAAAACACAATTATTATGAAATTTTCAAAAGCGAAAGAGATTTTTTAGATATTAGTTTAATGTATTTTGGAACCTGAGTATTGCTATTTCTTTTTTACAAGTTCTTGCTTTTAAAATTGCATTGGATAAATAAATTCGATTTAATATTATTTCGATATAGTTTTTTTTTTAAATATGTGATGCTTAGATTTCTCAAGAAACAATACATGTACAAAACCATGAGAATTTAAGAAGGGGATAAAGAAAATATGATTATGCTCTTCTAATGAAAACTTTTGTAAGATAAAGTAAAGGAAATTAAATTCCCCAGTCTTCTTTACTTTCATATTGAATTTATTAAAACTGATGTTTATGTACTCCATAAGGAGTTTTATAATAAATTTTCAGTTAATTAGTATTGAATTCAATAAATTAACATATAACAAAACATATTTACACTGATGAGAGTATTTATCATAAGTAGAGAAAAAATTTAGAATTTTCAGAGAACCATTTACAATTTGGAATGTTTTATTAAAATTAATCTTATTGGAACTTAATTTTTTTTCAAATAATTATCGTTTATGAGTGATGTTGCAATTTTTGATTTAACATGGATTGAAATATATCTTGTGCTAGAAAATATTTTTATGAAATAAAATCTTTAAAAAAATAAAAATAAATTATTAAATAATGTGGATTTTAATAATTATTAAATAATGTGGTTCTTAATAACAAATATGTATCTATACTAATGTTGTGCAATACAGTATTATACGTAAGTAAAGTGTTTTTCATTGCTAATTAAAAACTTTTTTTAGATGAAAATTAGACGAGGTATCGTTGTTTTTAAGATGATTATTAACGATTCAGTTTAAATTTTTCAGAAGTATCCCAAGGAAAATTACATTAGATATCAGCGCTATCAGATTAGGGATTTTATTTCATTCAAAATATCTATTACTTTTGTCGACTAGTAATCTTCGCTTCATTTAATACCCAAATGTCTGTTTTAAATAAAGCAGAAATCACTGTTCTAAACAGTGGTAGATACTTTGTAAACAATAACTCAATTCGCCATTGCTGTTAGTTATTTCTCTATCTCTTAAACTTTAATAAACTGACTACTTCTGGTTTTAATCGAAAATTCAGAAATTCAAATAAGCATTCAAATTTTCACCACTACACTAAATTCAAATACATTTAACTTTAATTATAATAATCTATAAATAAATGTTCCTTCATTCTGGAAAGGAATGCTATACATGAAGTCCTGACTGCTGTGCGAAGAGGCAAAATTTTAATGTTGTTTTCTCTTTAATTTTCGTAAAATGCTGTGGAAAAAAAAAAAACGATTATTCCATCATGGTATAAAAACATTAGTTATCAAGATAAGTTTTGAGAGTATTAACCATTGCTCAATGTTTTAAAACCGTGTTAAATAAGCAAAATTATATAGATTTATGTAATACTGTAGCGTAGGTGCAGAGCTACTCTCTTAGGTCTAGGGCTAAATGGATGGTTCAGTTTTGTATTTGTCATCTATACGTGAACAAGCCATCTATTCTATCATTTCGTTTATTTTTTTAAAGTGTGATTCCTTCTCCCGGAATCTGATTTTCATGGTTATTTTGTTCAACGTTATGATAATTAGGTATCAGTGATCACTTAGATTTTGTTTTATCTCGTCCCTTGTGGAAATGTCGACTACATTTAAGATTTCATTGAGATGTCCCCGTGCCGATAGCACTGACATTTTGTTTTGACTGAGTTTAGAACAAGATTCTTCAGCTGAGAGTTTGCCTACATGCTAAGGTGTTGCGTTTAATACTTCAAATAAAATTATATTGGAATCCACTGGGTTCCCTTCGATTAGTGGCTTTGACTGATATTCTAGTGGTATCCTGTATTACCTATTTCAGGGTTAATAGTGACATTTTCATAGCGCGCTGAGGTGAACCTTTCTTAGGTTCCTGAACGCAATCAACGTAGACATGTTGTTTGGAGTTGGTGATTTATTGAGTGTTTGATTTAGATAATTTCTTGGAGCTAGCATTCCACCTTCAATTATTTTAGTGTCCGAGCTTATCTAATTTGATCATCGTTAATTTAATTGTCCTGCTTAACTGCCAAAGTTCTTCATTACTGATTTTAAATAACTTGCTCATTTTGTTAAGTACCGGGCCCTAAGGTTCCGCCACAATACATGTATTAAAATGAGAACTGCAGCACAGTAAATTGGATAGCTCGGCCTTGACAGTCAGAGATAGATTTAAAAAAAGTCTGTCTGATAATAATCATAAAGATAGAAACAGTATATACTAGCTTTTACGCGTGACTTCGGTCACGTAACATTAAATATAGAATAAATTCATTAATTAAGCAAAACATTTCACACCCGATAATTAACCAAATCTTTATCACATTTTATAGGAGACAATACAGTATTTCTTAATTATAGGGGTCTGGGCATAACTCAGTCTTAAAAATGTGTAATTTCGTGCCAAATAATATAAACAATCTTGAAAATGAGACTGCAACCAATGAAAAAGGAGGGACAGGTAAAATCGTGAAAATCGATGAATCCCTCTTCATAAAACGAAAACACAACGCTGGGGGAAATCTTCTACACCAGCGCATTTTGTGTGGTATTTGGTGTGGAATTTGTATATGTATGTATTGCTAAATGCGCATTATTATATTGTTCATTTGTATAGACATATGTCATATATTTCTTAGTACAATATTATTTTATGTCTTGTTTTTGTTTAAATTAAATAAAGTGCTTCTAACTAAGTGGTGTAAATAGTGAACAAACGGCTTCGGAACTTTATACATTGATAGATATTTCATAAAGATATAACAATCTGATGCGATTCTAAAATGTTAATAAAAGGTTGCCATGAAGTACTTTAAATTCTGCCCAATTTAACATCGATATTTTTTTTATCGCGTCAAGGACACTATAACCTAAGAAATACCAACCTGGTGATCTCATTTTGCTTATTTATGTTATCATATATAGGATTATTTAAATTGATTTTGTGAGCTTGAAATTTCATACGCTCTCTGTTGGATTACGTGTCGAATAATTGTACTTTCGTACAATTGTACGTTTATTTTGTTATTTCTATTTATTCTATTTTCCATTCATCCCGTTTATGGATATTGATTTGATTTATATATTCATTTCAAAGTATATTTTTTAAATTGATTATTAAGATTAGGATTAGGAATAAAAATTGACGACGGTGGTATGACCTATTCAGGTTTAAAAGCTGAACCAGGATGTCGGTTTATATCATGAAGGAATAAGAAAATTATATAGGATCATATTTTTAAATCTCTTTTCATGCCATATTTGGCATCAAAGGTGAGTGAGCTAATGATCATGTAAAATACCATTACGTATTTAATAAGAATATCTGTAAAACTTTTGAAATGCAATCAACTCTGTAAATATCGCAGATGTTTATTAGTACTAAACATTGGAATGTAAACAATGAAAATCGCAGTTAACAGTTAAGCTCATACATAAAGTTAAATGTGGTGCTTTTTTTTATGAATTATCAATTTTCCAATGAAATAAATAGCGATTTAAGAAAATTCATGTATTTTGTACCCTGCATTCGGAAATAATAATTTGAGCTAAGTAAAAGAGACAATCAAATCGAAATAATTTTTATTTTTGTTTTAAATAGGCATCAATATTTCGTTGGTTATGCGTAGCACAAACGAACACAACTGTAACTTTAACTGACTTTATCTCAACATTGTGTTACTTGTTTTTACAATACAGGTGAACATTTCTTTCAGTAAAATTTACATGAGTGTATTTATACCTACTTTTGTGTGCTGCATGTGATTCTTCTTAGATGATTAAACTGGGTTGCAATATTTCAATCGTCTGACTAAAGTCGTAAGTGTGGCTATGCACGAATATCTGTAAAAAACGTTCTTCAACAAAAACGAATTGTATTACACGTAAATGAACACATCACGGAATCTCAAGTTACATTTATTTGACAAAATATTAAATATAATAAACTATAATCTTTCACTTTAATGGAAAAAATTATAAAAATTACAAATCACATACCAGGAGCATTTTAAAAAGTTATCCGTCCTTAAAAAACGAAAACGAAAACACATAAAATAAATAATACATATTTCCACAACTAAAAACAAATTATGAGATATGTTTCCCTAAAGTGTAATTCTATAATCAATTTAGAACATTGTTTTAAATATAGTTTTTTTCGTTTTAAAATTATATATTTGTTTAATGGCTTTATGATGGATGAAACATAAATGGTCATAAATTTAGATTGATATGATGAAACTTCCCCTTCTACGAAACGGGTTTAAAAACTTACGAAAGAAATAATTTATGATCTATACATTTTAAACTACGTAAGTCATCTTTTTATAGTCAAAAATATGTTTAAAAGTATAGTGTCTTACATTAGAGAAAGCCATGCTTCAGATTACTTGCACAATTTTAAATATGAAGTAGAGTAAATGAAATTCCCTATATGAAAATCTTAATACATCATGAAAATGTCATTTTTCTGTACTTTCATTTAAACGAAATGTCTAAAAAGAATTGGTTTTTTAAATAAAACTTAAATTAACCTGAATTCTTGAATGATTGACTGCTTTTACTTTTTAAATGTTTTTACATGAAATCCAAAATCTTTTTTTAAACACTTTCCAACCTAGTTGAAGAGTGTTTATGACTTCGGTTTGTCTGGCCGTCTGTCCGTTCGCCCGAGTTCTAACTCGCGTAAATATACCCGGATTTCCCTGAAATTTTTGTATGCTTTTGTAGTATACTATAGCATGTTCACTATCGAAAGTGAAGTGCGTAGCATTTGTAATGTTTTACAGGGACAGTCAAACGTATTCCGTTATATTACAGTCAATGGGAAATAATATTTTCAATTGCATTTTGATGAAACTACGCCATTTGAAACATGATGAAATTGATAAATAATTATGAAGCGCATTAAAACATGTTTTAGTAGAATGTAATGTGCAAAGCATTTATTACTTATTTACAGGGTCAACCAAAATAATTATGTTACAGATTGTTCTACGGAAAAAAATCGTTTGCAGTGTAATTTAATGATGTTTCACTATTTCAAACATAATGAAAATTATATGCATTACTGAAGTGCACTATAAATTGCTCAATTGCTCAATTAAAAGTATGGTGTGCATTGCGCTTATCGTTCATTTACAGAGACGCACAAAATATATCGGTTACAGTATACTTGCGATAATTACAACGTATGTGTTATAAGTGCATTTTTAACTTTGGTTTGCGTTTTTAAGTTTAACTAATTTTTTTCATAGTACATGATGTGTATAATCTCGGTTGATCATATACAGGACTACACAAGGGAATTCATAAGTATTTCAGACTATGAAAGTGAATTGCTTAAAGCTAGTTTTTAACAGTGTTACGCATTTTCCTGCTGAACTATGTATAGTAGAATAATGGATGTTTGTAGAATATAAATAAATTTATATACAGGGCTACGCAAAGAACAAGATATATTGTCATTTACGGTTAGTAATTGCTAGAAGTGAGTTTTAAGTTGCCTTATGCTTTTTACCTGAATGTGTTTTTTACCCTTTAGTTTAATATGTGTGTACCAAAGTCTTTAGATAACGTACAGGTCTGTACAAAAGATCTCGAGTGCATTTCCATTTGAATTTTATCATGCTATGTAGTATATATGTAAATCTATAAACCATATACAGGGCTACAGTGTTTTATAATCTATGCTTGACGCATGATTTTTGGTTCTTGTTTTCTCTTGCGACTCTTTGTTTTTCATCGAGTAATTAAAGTTTTTTTGCTTGTAATTACTGAGATAATCAGCGAGTAATTTCAGACGTAGTTAAAATAAAATTTTATGTCCATCAAATATTGGGCATTATTAGTAACAATCAGTTTACACAACTTCAATGAACACAGGATAGTGTTTAAAACGGCATTTACCAGGATTAAACCCTTTATGATTAGATATTGCTTTTAGAAAAGTATACATATCAAAATGTTTTTCATTATAAAATTTAATTGAAAAATATATTTGATTGGTATCTTTTTATTTATCTTAAGCTTTATCTAAAATGAGATTTACTTTATTTCGAACAATTTGAAGCAGTTACAGAGTTTCTTCAGTATCAGGGAAAGTACCAGTATTTTTTTTTTTTATAGAAACAAACGACTTATGTAATATCGCGATTGCACCAGGCGAAGTTTTCTCTAACTAAATACTTTTAATTTTATAACCTAAAGTCAGGAACATTCCCTGACATGTAGTAACTCCATGTTAGGAATTACTATAGTGGTACAATTAATTCCGTTTTGCTTTTGTGTCTTAGTAGAAAATGTTCAAATATCGTCTTGGTAGGGAAAATTCGTAATTTAAAAAATTAACATAGAGCTAAGTACGGCCAATAAATAAATTCGTACAGTTCTGATCTATACTAGCAGAAAATAGTATAAGTAAGAGAGACGATAGCATGGATATAAGTATAATCGCCCTTATCTGTGAGTAAGCAAAAACGAAAATAATCCAAATATTCGAATTTTGAAGAACGGTATCTAATTCATCACACTACTTAAATTTACAACTTGTTCAATTATTAAAGGGGCGAACATTCGGAAAAGAGGCATGTTGCTTCCACAATAAAATTGAATTCTTTGAAATTTAATCATTTCTTCTGTTACTTTTTAAGTTGTTATGTTTCCTCTTGTGAGGTTTTTAGTAACTGAATGAGGGGAAATCTCGCCCCAAATAAAATAAGAGAAGTATCAATTCAAGGAAAAGGAGGAATGTGGGATTGAAGGAACCTCCCTGATAGTTTGTTGGCTACTCACTTTTCGTTGAGCAATTCATTGTTGGTTTTTGACGGCGACAAATTTAGGGTTAAAAGTGTAAAAATATCTGTCTAACGATTAACTTCACGGCCATTGAGAGTTTGAACTACAAAATGTTCTAATTTACAAATATCATTCTTGCAGTGATAAGAAATTATCTTTGAATCATCAGAATAACGATTTCAAGGCAAAACATTCCTTAATAACACCATAAAAATTTTAAAAAAATGCACAACACGTTTTGAATGCCTTTCTTCATCAGACACAAAGCAATTGTGAACTATCTAAAAAGGTGGATTATACTTTATGCCTATGATAGTTGTTTTGTTCTCCCAGGAATTATAATACTTCGTTCAGAATTTTTAAATAGGAATTAAGAAATACTCAGAGCCGTGATAAATACCATATGAAAGGAGTCCACGATTGCACATAGGTGTTTATTTCTGTATAATCCAGGTTCGACGGAGATCGCAATACAAGGCCGGCTAACAATCGCCGATAGCTAGAGAGGAGGCAAATCAATTTTACATCTTCTTCTTACACAGGGCAGAGCTGAATCTCTCTCGAGAGCTGTTACAACTTTCTCAGCTTTGTATGAAGCATTGGCGAAACAATAGCAATAAAATTAGCCAAAAATATCTATTCTGGCGATACAATACAGCGAGGAGACACATGTGGTTTTTATCCATTAGTATGAAGTGAATGGGATTACGTCAGAGAGGAATTATGAATTTTTAACGCCAGTCGGATTAAAACCGCATAATGGAACCCGGTAAACTTTTGAGGGAACCCACCCTAAAAGGTTACTATCTAGAACAGGAAGATGTGAGCTAAAATTATCCCAAACAGGCGCTGGCATACCATATATGGCAAGTAAAAGGCCATGGGAATAATAATAAGACAAAATAATTTTTATATGCCGTGAGAAATGATATCAGATTATGATCCTTTAAAATACAGATGTAAAGTGCATCTGTGAACAAAGATTTCTAACTGTAGCTAGGCACAAAGCTGTTTCTTTTCTTTTTTTTTAAAAAGTATATGAAAATGTGGTCAGAAGATTTTAACGAGCGAAATAAAATGAGAGCTTACATTTTAGGCAACGGAACTGAGGATAAATAATTTGTGACCAGACAATAAAATTTCAAGTTAAACAGGAACCATATACTTTAAAGTTGGGGGGGGGGATTTAACATATAAATTGCATTCTAATATATGAAGTTAAATCTCCTTCATAATGCCGTTATATTAAAAATAAATGAACAACGTGAAATGACACAAATAAAAATATATAAATTGGCAAACAGCTGTTTCGGAGCCCCTAAAGCTCCATAATCAGTGCCAATTTAAAAGTTTAAGCCATTCAAAATATGCTTGTGTCTTTCGCACGCTCCAAGATTGAATGGCGGCAACCTTTGCAAAAACAACAGCGGAGTCAGGAAACACATGTGACGCAGAGGCCAAGAGGAACACCCTGCCAGACCGGACGAGTTTAAGTACAGAGGAGAAAAAATGGGGGAAACGAAGAGAATGAATTAAGTGAAAGTCAGCCAGACATTTGAAAAATTTGGTACGGAGGAGAAAAGGGGGGGGGGGAGATGAAGAGAATGAATTAAATGAAAGGTGGCCAGACATTTGAAAAATTTGGTGTACTGGACATATCATTAACTAATCTGCATGAATTATTCCCTATATGATAAGCTTCCCAAAAATAAAGGTGGTAAATAGATGAGCATTTATGAATTATTGAATCCTCTGAAAAATTAAAACTGTGATTTTTCTGTGTTTAATGTCACAATTTTTAACATAATTTTTATGTTCCCCCAAACGAACCTTAAGGGGTCTCTTGGTTTGACCTATATACATTCTATCACACTCGCAAGATATCTTATAAATTCCCTAATCTGTCTATTGGATGTTTGAGATCTGTAAATTTGATTTTGATAAATGGTGCATAAACTATTTTAATGTCGAATCTTTTCAAAATTCTAGATATTTGATGGCTTATTCTCGGAAAATATGTAATATATAAAGTATAATTAGATTTTCATTGCGAACATTGTTAGCGTTGGAAAATATACGTTTAATTAATAAACTCATAATAAACTAATTAAACGTACACATTCCAACGTTAACGATGTTCGCAATGAAAATATGGCTGAAGATTTCTAATAAAATTACATTACCCTTCAAAAACGAGGATTATTTTTTAAATAAAGTCCGTTTTTAATAAGAAGAAAAATACTGTAAAAATCATTAAAATACATTTATTTCCATATTCTACATACTCTCATCTACTTTTCTACATAATTTCCATTTTTTTCAAACATTTGTCATATCGTTCAACAATTTTTTCAATTCCGACACGTCAAAGGAATCTGCTGCCTGTGCCAATGCGTCATTTCTTCATCATCGTTGAACGGTTGATCACCAAGGAACTCTTTGACTCCTGTGAAATCGTGAATCGTCGGTTTTCTCAAATTTTGTTGTCCACATCACCAACCACATCTTAAGAAATCAGAGAAGGTCAGCCTGGGCCTTCATGACCATTATCCCGCCCGTCCTTGAACATTCTCTCCCACTTTTTAATTTTACTAGCACTCTTAGCATTATCACCTTAGACTTCACAAATATGACTGCCAAGTTTCTTTCGAAGAATCGAATTACAGATCGTATCTCACGTTCGGCGTGCGAATCAATTTTCTTAAACATTTTAAATTTCAACAGTTCAGCACACAGACAGACGATATGGCTGAAAATGGCGTCAAAACGCGCGCAAAGCATGCTGAGAGTGCATGCGCACTGTGGCGATCGTGCGTCTCATTCACAAATAGACCTTATTAATTGTCCTTATTTCAGGGAAAGACTTTTCGTGTGCTTTGTATTACTTTTATTTCATTACACCCAGTAAAAAGTTTTGTTGAATCAACAAAAATTTGGTTGACACGACAAAACTTTTTGTTTAAATATAGGTCAATGGAAATTTTGTTTGAATCAACAATTTTTATTTATTTATTTATTTATTTATTTATTTTTTTTTTGCAATTCCAAAAAAAAAAAAAAAAATGTATGGTCAGCAAAAAATGTTTTGTTAATTCAAGTAAAATGGTTCAATTTTACTTGAATTTTCCTAAAACAACCAAAATGTACTCAACAAAACATGTTTTGTAGTGTTAATCAATTCCTTTTTCTGGGTGTACGTGAAATAGTAAAAAAGTAATTTCCGTCTCATTATGTCTCACATATACATTCATGCATTAACACATACACTGACATACAAAATAAGAAAAATAAACTCTAAAGAAATCCCACTTTAGAATAGCTTAAGTTGAAAATTAGAAGGTTAAAGATCAACATATATTCTTTAACGTACCTTATATAATTCATCAATAATATGATAGTCGTACATAAAAATTATAATTTACTAAGTGAAATTAAAAGAAATTTATTAGTTATTTTATTCACTTCAAATATTTTTCATTCTCAATTTCTCAACAGTTGAAACTTTATACTCTTATAGTTGAACATGAAAATCAAAAATGTTTTGCAAATTGCTGAAAACTACTTTTTTAGAAAAGATGAATTTATCAATTGGAAAAATTAAATTTGCGAAAAAAATGTTATAAAGTGGGCGTAATTTAAGCTGAATAAGTTTATAACACTGTTTAAAACATTCCAAGCTAATCTTTATTGTTTATTCAAAAACAACTGAATGTGCAAAATGTAGTTTGAAATTTTTTGAAAAGTTTCCTGGATTTACATTGAAAGGAAAAAATGCAAATAAATGTAAGCATATTCTTAGAGAAAATTTTTAAAAGCTTTGAAACGAGTTTATTTTGTGAAATCTTTCAACATTTTCTTGCAGGTTATATGAATTTTGATGTCTGATGAAACAAAATATCTTGAGAATGTACATATATATATATAACATAATTTTTTAAAGTAGTCTAGAAACGTTTTAAAGGTTTACCATAATTTATTTGCAACATTTCATATTTACGAAAAAACTTTCTAGCACATATATTTCATGAAATTGCCTTTATGTCTCAGAAGTGTTTACATAAAATAGAAGAAAAATGGAAAGCTATATCTATCTATATATATATATAACTCATTTTTGGTTTGTACGTTCCTAATACAAATCTACAGTTTTTGACCGATATGCATGAAACTTGATATACAAACGTTTTAGAACATGGAAAAGGCTACAGTTAACTTTAAAAATTCCCCAGACAACTTTTTATATATTTTTTTTCAAACACTTGCCATATTTTATCATTATAGAAATCTTTTTTTTTTCCTATTTCAAATGCAATTGTTTTTTCCTGTTGCCACAACATAAAACACGGTACAGAAGTTAAGAAAACACGATAACAAGTTTATTTTCTTTTTATACGCCAATAAAAGTTCAGACTCACTTGCTATATTTTTGCTGCATTGAAATTGACGTCAATTCAAGCATAAAATGCACATTTTGCATATATAAAATGAAAACTTTAACTATAAGTGCGTTAAAAAGACGAAACACTTTCATTCAAGTGTATTTGAAGTTAAAACATCTACCATAATAAAAGTATTTCAATTTAAAAAAAAAAAGAATTAGAAACAAAATGCTAAATATGACGTCACTTTCAATAACTATGAAGTTAAACGGACTTTAAACAAACGGTTTTAATGATTTAATTGGTATTTCGTTTGCATACTACAGCATCTTTAGTTATACCATTGAGCTACGTGTTTTACTACTTTAAATGCAATATTAACATTTTCTACGATTTATATTAAGCAGAAAATGAAACATAGCAAATGTTATCTTAGAGTCACTTTTTTATCTTTCGTGACTAACGTCATGACTGAAAACGTCTAGAAATTGATGTTACTTTCATGTAATCGTTGGAGATTTAGTTTTTATGAATGAAAATATAATTTTCCATTTAAAAACAATCTATCTCGATAAATCTGTTGAATTCGGCAATTTAATTTGGCAATATAGTTACGGAATTATTAGAGAGTCAAGGGTTGTTTGAGATAGCGTTTCTAGTATTTGAATGTAATTTACTCCGAATTAAACACAAGAAAACATATTTATTTACTGTTCTACAAAAAGGCAGCAAAGTGCGAGAAAAAGAAAAAATAGAATCATAATAATGATAATCGACTGCTGTTGCCAGATGTAGGAAACGAAAATAGTTGACAGACGATATACAATTAAAATAAAAATAAGAACGAGACGAGACATTAAAATAATATAAATCATAACAAAAATACTACACGGAAACCAACCTATGCTGAATTATTTACATTGTTTTAAGAGCAAATCCTTTTTTAGGGTTTCGTTAATCGCACGAAACCCTATTGCTCCCGCTCCGTTGTCTGTTTGTCACAGAGCCATTTTCGAAAACTATGTAACTTACAGAGTTGAAACTTTGTGTATAAATTAGAATATCAGCTGTAAAGAGCTGAAAATATTAAAATTTGAAAAATTCGTATTATTTTAATAAATACAGATAAAAAACCAAAATTTTAACAGCCTTTTCCTATTAAATTGAAACATTTTTCGTTATAGCCGATGCCAAAATTTAAAAATCCACGATGAAATTCTTTCTACAATAATTAATTTTCTATCAGACGATTTCCACGTGAAAAATGAAATAAAAAATTTCACCAATTGAAAAAAAGATTAATATGAAATAAAATTGATTGACGTCATAGTGGTAAACGGAAAGATTTCTCAATAATACAAGGAGTATGAGTATGTGTATGTGCACAAAGCAGATTAATATCACGTCATGAGAGAATTAAAAAAAATCTGACGTCATATCGGAAGTTTAATGGATTTTTCAGAATAATACAAAGAGAGTATCAATATGATTAATAGAGAATAGTAAATATATGATATAAATGCTGAACGGTTACACCATGAAACATTACTACATTAAAGACGTGAGTATAAAACATCACAAATTTACTGAATGGTGTATACAAAACGTTTGTATACACCATTCAGTAAATTTGTGATGTTTTATACACACGGCTTTAATGTAGTAAATGTATGAGTTTGAGGAACGTATTGAATCATAATAAAAACCCGATTACAGAAATATTCGCATATTTTAACATTTTGAAAGTGTACAACATGTTAATTTTGAAAATAAAAATATCGCATTTAGTCCACATGACAGATATTATTATGACAGAATATAATAGCGGGGTTCGCCCGCTATCGAGCTGGTTTAGATATTCGAAAAGACGAGAAAAATAGACCGGTAAATTTTTACTTTATAAAAAACATGACTTTTTTTTTTGGTTGCTAAATGAAATTTATTTGGATTTATTAAAGAAAGGATAAAGTGCATTGAAAAAATTATTAAATGAAACCCTTAGAGCGATCTTTGATAACACTTACCACACTTTTTTTAATATATCGCCAATTTCACTTATAGAAATATTCACTGTTTCAAAAGTTAGGAACCAAAGAATATTCTTAAGGATATGTGTGCATTTATGCATTATTACTATCACAAAAGGCTACATTTTGCAATAAAAATTGTTTGCTGAAATAAATTTTCGATGCTCTTTTTGATTCGTCATTTCTTTTTAGTTTTTTCTGCATATCTTCCCTTCTTTCAGGAAGGTTTTTAAAAGACACTGGATAATTGTCCGTATTCCAGTCACCTGCAAACTGGCATTTTTACTATAATAATACTATAATAATACTATATAATTCTTACTACAATAATTAATTTTCTATCAGACGATTTCCACGTGAAAAATGAAAGAAAAGGTTTCACCAATTGAAAAACAGATTAATGTATACTAATATTATAAAGGAGTAAAGATTGTTTGTTTGTTTGTTTGTAGGTGGTAATCTCTGGAACTACCGAACCGATTTCAAAAGTGATGGTGGCAAATTGATGGTGACAAACCCTGCTCCAACATAGGCTATATTTTATGTCGGTGCCACTAACCCCAGGGGGTGCAGGAGAAAAAAACATTCTAAAATTGCCATTTTTTAGCTATCAAACTGGCTATCAAGCCCTGAGAGCTTGCCAGCCGGCTCTGTATGTATGTATGTACGTACGTAATGCGATAACTCTTCATAGAAATATCCGTTTTCCTTCACATTTTGTTTATAGGTTCACTGTGTTAAGGCGCTTCCCTGATTAGTTTTCGGGATTGATTAGTTAAGTATAAAGGGGGGGATCGGGGGGCTAATCCTCCTCTTAATTTATATAGATGGGTTTTTCATGCAGAATTGTTCTGTTTTCCTTCAAATTTTGTTTATAAGTTCACTGAGTTAAGGCGCTTCCCTGATTAGTTTTCGGGATTGATTAATTAAGTATAAAGGGGGGGGATTGGGGGCTAATACCCCCCTTAATTTCTATAAATGGGTTTTTCATGCATAATTATTCCGTTTTCCTTCAAATTTTGTTTATAGGTTCATTGGGTTAAGACGCTTCCCTGATTACTTTTCGAGATTGATTGGTTAAGTATAAAGGGGGGAACGGGGGGCTAATCCCTCCTTAATTTATCTAAATGGGTTTTTCAAGCAGAATTATTCCGTTTTCCTTCAAATTCTGTTTATAGGTTCACTGTGTTAAGGCGCTTTCCTGATTAGTTTTTCGGGATTGATTGGTTAAGTATAAAGGGGGGAACGGGGGGGGGGGCTAACCCCCCCCTTAATTTATATAAATGGATTTTTCATGCAGAATTATCCCATTTCCTTCAAATTTTGGTTAAAGGTTCACTGTGTTAAGACGCTGCCCTAATTAGTTTTCGGGATTGATTGGTTAAGTATAAAGGGGGGAACGGGGGGATAATCCCTCCCTTAATTTATATAAATAGGTTTTTCATGCAGAATTATCCGATTTACTTCAAAATTTGTTTATAGGTTCATTAGGTTAAGACGCTTCTCTGATTAGTTTTCGGGATTGATTGATTAAGTATAAAGGGGGGGGGAAAGGAGGCTAATACCCCTCTTAATTTATATAAATGGGTTTTTCATGCAGAATTATTCCGTTTTCCTTCAAATTTTGTTTATAGGTTCACTGTGTTAAGGCACTTCCCTGATTAGTTTTCGGGAATGATTGGTTAAGTATAAAGGGGGGGAACGGGAGGCTAATTGCCCCCCTTAATTTATATAAATGGGTTTTTCATGCAGAATTATCCCATTTGCTTCAAAATTTGTTTATATGTTCATTGGGTTAAGACGCTTCCCTGATTAGTTTTCGGGATTGATTGGTTAAGTATAAAGGGGGGGAACGGAGGGGGCTAATCCCGCCTTAACTTATATAAATGGGTTTTTCATGCAGAATTATCCGATTTTCTTCAAATTTTGTATATATATTCATTGTAATTAGAGATGTACCTGATTAGTTTAAGGGGTTCATTAGTTAACTATGAGGGGGGTAACGGGGGGATGACCCCCCCCTTAATATATTGTTTATTTCTTTATTTTTCGATGGGCTTATTTCAAATTCTTTGGAATAAGAGTATAATATACAATTAGTGTGAATAGCCTGTGAACTCAATGCCCTCAGTTTAACTGGGCAGTTTTATTTTTATTTTTTATACTGAAGGAGCTAGAAATTTGAAATTTGTCATTGTAGTTATTTATAAGATGTAAATGCTCTCTAAGAACAAAATAAAAAAGAAATTGAAATTTAAAAGGGTGAAATGAGCGAAAAGCGTTCTGAAAACAGTCTAAATTACAATTTCTATGAAATCTCTGGAACTACAGAACCGATTTCAAAAGTAATGTTGGCAAATTGATGGGGACAATCCCTACTACAACATAGGCTATATTTTATGTCGGTGCCACTAACATCAATGGGGTGCAGGATCGAAAAATGTTCGAAAATTGCGACTTTTTTTACTGAAGGGGCAAGAAATTTGAAATTTAGCATTGTAGTTACTTATAAGATGTAAATGCTCTCTAAGAATAAATTTAAAAAGAAATCGAAATTTAAATGGGTGAAATGAGCGAAAAGCGTTCTGAAGTCATTCTAAATTACAATTTCTA
The DNA here is from genome assembly GCA_963931845.1 of Maratus michaelseni. Classification (NCBI taxonomy): domain Eukaryota; kingdom Metazoa; phylum Arthropoda; class Arachnida; order Araneae; family Salticidae; genus Maratus; species Maratus michaelseni. The sequence continues at coordinate 452,637,993 of OZ007588.1, forward strand.
TGGAATCTCTGGAACCACGGAACCGATTTCAAAAGTGATGGTGGCAAATTGGTGGTGACAATCCCTGCTCCAACAGCCTCTTTAATAAAAAACTATGCGTTGCTGACGACTGGGTTTTTCGCTAATTGTTGCAACAGATTAATCTCGGAAAATGAAACATTTGAAGTTACTGAAAAAAATGATAGCTCAAAAAGTATTTGTCAGAAAATTGTTAGACAAACTGCGTTTGAAAGGTAAAAAATTGTATTTTTCTTGATATAAATTTCAAATCTAATGATTATGCCGTTTTCAAATATTGAATTTCAAAAATTACCAAATTTTCCAATAGAGTACCATAGCGAAACCTTCATGCGTAAAAAGATAATGATAAGGGCGACGTGTCCAGACGTGTATATTGGCTATAGCACGAGTCACAAATTATAGTAGCCTTATTATTCTGTTAAAATATAAAAGTTATTTATGAAATGTCAATATTTTGTTTGATTAAAGGTTCGTTAAAAGAAATTGACCAGCGTAGCGGGCGTAGCTTGCTAGTATGAAATAAATGTAATAATATGAAATATGACGTCAATCAATTTTGATTGACGTCATAGTGGTAATAAAACTGTAAGATTTCTCAATAATACAAGGAGTATGAGTATGTGTTAGGTACACAAAGCACATTAATATCACTACAGCGCCTAGAATACAATTCTAAGCGCTGTAATATCACGTCATTAGAGAATTAAAAAGAAAATATGACGTCATATCGGAAGTTTAACGGATTTTTCAAATGTTTCAGAATAATACAAAGCGAGTATCAATATGAATAATAGAGAATAGTAAATATATGATATAAATGCTGGACGATTACACCATGAAACATTTCTGCATTAAAGACGTGAGTATAAAACATCACAAATTTACTGAATGGTGTATACAAAACGTTTGTATACATATACACCATTCAGTAAATTTGTGTTGTTTCATACTCACGTCTTTAATGTAGTAAATATATGAGTTTGAGAAAGGTATTGAATCACGATAAAAAACCGATTACGGAAATATTCGCATATTTTAACATTTTGAAGGTGTACAACATGTTAATTTTGAAAAAAAAAATATCGCATTTAGTCCACATGACAGATATTATTATGACAGAATATAATAGCGGGCTTTGCCCGCTATCGAGCTGGTTTAGATATTTGAAAAGACGAGAAAAATATACCGGTAAATTTTTACTTTATAAAAAACATGACTTTTTTTTTTTTTTTTTTTTTTTGGTTGTTAAATGAAAATTATTTGGATTTATTAAAGGAAGGATAAAGTGTTTTGAAAGTATTATTAAACGAAACCCTTAGAGCTATCTTTGATCACACTTACCACAGTTGTCATTGAGTTGCACGCAGATCTAAAAATATTCATGCTTGAAATTTTCTTTAAAATCCATAAAACATCAATGAATTGAGATAAGCGTTTCAAACAAATAGTATTGAAAGTACTTTTTGTTTTTTATTCGGCCGCATAAAAAAATGAATGTGCGATGTTTACAAATAATAAAACATTGCAGCAAAAGCAAAATTTATGGGATAGGTTGTTGTCACTGCCAATATGATGTTAGCGTTACTCTCTGACATGTCTTTATAATCTATATATTTAAAACGCTAAGCGTTTTGTTTCGACAATCCGTGAGAACAAACTACTACATGAAATTACATCATTCTTTTTTTAAATGAAAGATATTTGGTCACAGATTTGTTATCGTACATTCGTTTGTTCGAAAATTTAATTAATTAGCCGTAATCTTAAATTAAAATTTTACTTCTGCTTATGACGTCATAAAGTCGGCAATCGGATTAACGCCCACTGTTGCGACGTACAGAGTTTATTTTCTGAACTCAATGATTGCGAGCATAAAAAAAAATAAATATTAAATATTAAAAGTACGTGACTTTTAGGCCGAATTTTTTAATTTGTAAGTTAAAATATAGTTAAAATGTTTAAGTATTTCGGTAAAAATATTTATCCGTGTGTTTTATAAGCAAATAAAAATTCATATTTACTGTGACGTCACGGAAATATTGTCCATTGGATTCATTTTATCATTAAGCATTATAACTTTGTTGATGCCTTTTTTTTCATTACAATTAAATGCAAAATATATTTTTATTTGTATGCATGGTGCTTAAGCATAAATGTACGTGTGAAAAGTTTGTACCGGTGAAAATGATTTTATGCTTATCTTGAAATGCATTTTAACATTGATAAAACTAAAAAGAAAAATTTATATGATTGTGTCAACATGGCATAATATTAACTGATATTTCAATTTTTAATTTTAAAGATTAGAACTGGAGCCTTTATTGGTTGCTTCATCTTGATTGCATACCTTGATTACATGTTACCAATTACTTTTTTTAAATTATAGGATTAAGTTATAGGAATTATAGGATTTAAATTATTAAGATTTCCTTTTTTAATAAAAAAATTCACAAAAGTAAAAAATTTCAGGAAAAAAAAAACTTGAAATAATGATTGTATTTTTAGCTAGAATAAACAATGTAAGGCTAATATTTTATAGGAATTATTTTGGTAGGTTTGTTATAAGTTCATTTAACAGTTCCTTACTAGCGGCAAAGTCTTATTTCTTTCACTCTGAATTTTTCTTTCGATGTCAAAAAATGGTAGTCTACTTTTGGACGCCAACCAAAACACAGTGGCAATATTTAGAAATGTATAACGGTTGTGACAACAAACGGCACTATCGCTTTAGCTTTCATCGCGCTTACATCACTTCTAAATGCTAAAAATTTATTTTTTTTTACTGCATTTTACAATTTTAATTCTTACATCCTCAATTAGAAAAAAAATTAGCTTTCGATTGAAATTTATTTTAAATCTGCCGCTTAATTTAACAACTTTTTAAATAATTTTCAAGCATGAAATATTTTTCAATTTTATCTCAACAATGACCATCCGTTTGTTTTAATAATGTAAAATAGCCCCTTGGAAAGTTGCAACAATTGAAAATAGGTATCCTTAACCTTCATGAAAAGTGAAAAAAAAAATAATAAAAACCTGATAAATCATAAGATCAGATTATCCATAAGATAGAGTATTTTGGCGCTAATATAAAATCTGTCAAAAGAAAAAATAAACTATTTTTAGTTTATGATTAACATAAAATTGATATGTTGAATTCGTTGATGTATATGTTGAACCAGAATATGCTAGGAACTGTTATTTATTAATTTTTTAAAGATCCATTGGATATTTAACTGTATAAGAGGCAGACTGTGATGGAAAAGGAATAATCATCCTGATTATGTAAAGGGATAGAAGAAACCATACAAATAAATTACAATTGAAAATATTAAAATTCTCCCTCATCTGCATATTAATTTATCATTTTTAACAAAAATTCTTCATTTTTACATAAAAATTGATTAGCTTAAAACAATGGATGTGTTTTAGAAGATATGGATTTGAAACGAACAATGATTAAAGAGGACATTTTAAAACTTTTAATTTAAACATTTTAAAACTCTTTAAACGTCGAATTTCAACGGTGCCTTTGGGCAGATTTAATACATATGCGCAAAGGAGCTCATTCGATTCCATTATCACAGGGGGGGGGGGGGGTGCTTATACTATGTTCTTTTATTTACTGAATATGAGATGAAAGTAGGAAATTTGTATGATACTTTTTGATAGGACTATTTGTATGATACTTTATAGGTCCATGACTTTTTTTTTTGGTCGTGGGGAATATGGTGGTAATGTCAAACTGATTTGCATTACACATTTGTTTACGGAGTGTTCATTTGGAGTTTGCATAGGAAATAGCATTTCACTGGGGGGGGGGGGGGATTTTTTAAAATAAAATATTTGAAAGACTGTTTCATACGAAGCCCTACTTAAATAATAAAGAAGCTTATTTTACTGATATTGTTATAGTATTTTTTTTCCGTCACGTTTTGACGGGTTCCATCTAGTATAGCTTTAAGATCAAAACAGTTAATCTATCATAATTCGGTCGGACAGAGATGGAAAAATATGCATACTTTAAAATTACTTTAAAATCCATAAAAAATATCACTAACTGGAGTTAAACTTAAAAAAAAAAATTGCATTTGAAAGTGCTTTTTTTTTTTAATCGCCAATGAAAAAAAATGGAATTATGCGATATTTAGTAGTTAAGAAAATGCCTGTAAAAGCAAAATTTAAGTTAATTCGTTCCTACTGTCAATATGATGCCAGCATTACTCACGGATATGTTTTTGTTTTATACTAATGATAGATATCATATGAAAACGAATTTCACAAATGCTACACCATTTGGTTGATTTTTATTTACTTATTTATTTATTATTAATATTATTATTATTATTATTATTATTTGCATTGTCAAGAAAATCTTACATTTTTCAGTTACACGCACATCCTCATTTATAAAGATGAGGGATTTTACTAAGGTTGGTCAAAGTAACGTTATTATTTTCTGATTATCTTTTAGCCGATTTATGCACGTAGTTTCCGTAGTATTGCATTTTAATTTATTTTGACCATGAAGTCCCCTTGAATAACTCGGGCAAAGCCGGGTGCTTCTGCTAGTAATTTTTAATTTCAGAACAACGTTTTCTTAAAATTTATTTTTATTGCGGCCCATATGTTTAAGCACTCATTTTCCCATTCCTGCCAAACATGCATAAGTATCATAAAACATAATTGTTAATTAATGTTTTAAATGTGTATAAACTAATAGAATACATCAACAGTTTACATATGCAGAAGTAGAAAAATTTGATTTGGTAGTAAATAATTGATTGTTTATTTAATTCTTACAAATTGTATAAAATACAATTAAAGAGTATTATTAAGTATTCATGCGTATATTAATACTTAAAACGAAATTAAATTATTACACATGAAAAATGACTTTACTTGATTAGAATCATTCAAACTGAAACAAATTGTTGCGCATTATGTCGAGCATTCAAAATTTTGCTAAATGCATTTGAATCCAAAGTCTTCAATAAAAGTTTTGTTCATATTAATGGAAACAATACCTTTGAGTCAGTCTAAATTATCACAAACATAGCGGCATTGTAAATAAGTTAAAAAAATGATATCGCAAAATAAATAGCCTTATACATGAGGGTTTGAAACTAAAAAATATATTTTTTATAAATAAATTAGAAAAATAAAATTTTTCATCTTCTACAGAATGTCTATTACTTTTAAATGAATCAAAAATCGTGGGCCAATCTTTGAGGAGTGATAGAACACAGTGCTACAACAATTTATAAATACGTAGGTAAACAGGTTCTAAAACCATTTATCCATTTGAAAATGCAAGGCATCTTGCACCCCATTATTTTATTCATAACTTACAGATTAATAAATATATTTTAACAAAAGTAACCACGGACTTTACTTTAAGTGATAACTGCTTTCACCCAAAGAGTTCAGAATCAATATATCCATAATGCGGTATATTTTAGAAATTACTTACAGTGTCACTGACTAAAGAACTGTGCACTTTTCGTAACATCAGCGCATTCTACACAAAGAAAAGTAAATTTGTAACAATTATCATTTATCATCATTAAAAAAGATGTCGCAGGATACCTGGATTTTTTTTATAAGGGTAATCTGGCGGACAAGAAACATTTCTGGATTCTGCGAGCGATCGTTTTAGCTTGAATCGCTAACATTTATGCGTGAATTATTCTGTTTTTCTTTTAGTTACTCATGACCATACTCATGAGTTACTCACACACACCTGGCAGATATATAGATATATTCCAGAAATCGTTAAACTGTGTTCAAGACATCCCAAAATTTTCAAGTTCATGACAAAACGGAAGACGAAAATTTTGACATGAAAAATTAAATCGGTATCGCCGTCTGTTGAGAATTCTATGAACAATTTATACTAACTCGAGTGTTGACATGTAGCAAGAATAAACAAAATCGTCTTTTAAAGCCCACCGTATAAGCAACGTTGACTCTTGTGTGTGTGGCAGATATGCAACGCGTTGATACAAAGGATTAAGAACCTGCGTAAAAACTAATAGAAGAAATACAAGCTCAAAACTAGTCGGATATGCCAATCCCTAAAATTTCTCCTATCTGACACAGGTTTTGCATACACTAAAAAGAGTCAGCACCAATTTATCAAGGTCTAACTGCATCTAAAATTTTATTAAATTTCGTGCATTAGTTCTTAAGATATGACTGTTGCTAAAATCGTGTAAATCCTGAAAAATGCAGCATAGCAGCGCTACCTGTTGGGAGATTTACACCAAAACCTAATCAAGAGCAACTTATGTCAACGTCTAACTGAATCTGAAGTTTGATGAAAATCCGTGCATTAGTTATTGAGACATAGTTATCGTTATAATAATGAAAAAAGTTGCATAGCAGCACCACCTGTTGAGATATCTACACCAAAACGTAATCAGCTTCTATTTATGTCAAGGTATAACTAAATCTGAAGTTTGCTGAAAATAAGTGCATTAGTTCTTGAGATAGAGCTATTGCAGAAATTGCGAAAAATGCAGTGTAGCAACGCCACCTGTTGGGTTATTTTCACCAAAAACTAATCAGCACCAATTTATATCAGGGACTAAGTGAATATAAAGTTTTATTAAATTTCGTGCATTAGTTCTTGACATAGAACGCCCACAAAATACTTGTCCCATACAGACAGAGTAACAGACACACATTTTCTAAAAATGGTCAAATCGTGTTCAGGACCTTCTAAAACGTATAAATCCGTCGAAAACCGGGAGTAGAAAATTTTCATGAATTCTATACTTTCTTGTAAAGATAGAAGAAACTCAAAAAATATCTAAGAAAGTAACTTTTGAATAATATTTATTTTGTTGTAATTTGTCGTAGGATAGATATTAAACACTGAGAAAATATATTATACATAATATTATATTACAGAATTCTTAAGATTTTATTAAATCGTTAAGTTCTCCGCAGGGAGAGAAATGTCAATATTCAAAATGGAATTTGAATTGTAAAATTAAATTCACATTATTATCGAAACGAGAATCAGATTTTCATTTTAAACCAATGCAGTCTTTATTCCCGAATCTAATACTATGCAAATCGTATGCGCTAGTTTATAAGGATTTCATAATGCTTTCTGGTGTTATATTTATTCACTTCTGCCTACCGTAAATTAATTTAAAATGAGTCCGCAGTAAAATATGCTTAGTAAAAGTTAAATTAAGAATTGGTTGATTATAATTATTTTTCTGATAGGATAAAGTACTTCAGTTAAGTTTAATCAGTACTTATACGTATATATTTAAATTATAAATTACTTTAAAACAATTACATTAAAAGGATAGTTTACAAGTTATTTACTGATGTCTACACAAATATAGAGATTATTTTCACAATGCGCGATTTGGAATGTTTATATTTGTTTTTTGTGAAATTAAAATTATGATATACGTAAATTAAAATCATCAAGAACTTGTTATACAACTTGTTAACCAAGAAAGGCTTTAAAAAAATCGTTGTCGTAACAACATTTAATATATATATAAAGGGCGTTTTATGAAAAAAATACATTTTTGATTGAAGAATATATATAGTTTTCCAAAATAATAAAAATGTTAATTGAGGAAATGTGCTGTAATCTTTACCAGAGAGTTTAAAAGTACATTTGTTCATTAAAAAAATAAATAAATAAAAAAGCTATAAATACCAGATGTTTAAAAGTACATTTGTTCATTAAAAAGAAAATAAAAAAAACCCTTAAATCTTGAGGGTTCATCAAATTCATATTTTGAATGTGTTACATTATGTAAAGCTGCTAAAATATATTTTTTAATATTCTGACAAAAAATAAATCCGGAAACCAAAAATTTTTTTATAGAGTGACACAAGCAGAAAATAAGGTCACGGTCTGTCTGAGGTGTATGAAATTCCGTGCATTGAGTTTTTCAGTTAAAGCGGTTTAAACTTTATGTAATATGAAAGCAGACACCACCAGGCGGACATATAGATATATTGCAGAAATCGTTAAACTTTGTTCAAGACATCCCAAAACTTGAAACTCCATGACAAAACGGAAGACGAAAATTTTGACATGAAAAATTAACTCGGTATCGCCGTCTGTTGAGAATTCCATGAACAATTTATATTAACTTCAGTGTTGGCAGATAGTAGGAATAAACAAATTCATCTTTTGAATCCCACTGTATAAGAAACATTGACTTTTGTGTATGTTGCAGATATGCAACGCGGTTATACAAAGGGTTAAGAACCTGTGTAAAAACTAATAGAAGAAATACAAGCTCAAAACTAGTCGGATATGCCAATCCCAAAACTTTCTTCTATCTGACACAGGTTTTGCATACAATAAATAGAATCAACACCAATTTATATCAAGGTCTAACAGAATCAAAAGTTTTATTAAATTCCGTGCATTAGTTCTTCAGATATGACTATTGCTAAAATCGTGTAAATCCTGAACAATGCAGCATAGCAGCGCTACCTTTTGGGAGATTTATACCTAAACCTAATAAACAACAACTTATGTCAACGTCTAACTGAATCTGAAATTTGATGAAATTCCGTGTATTAGTTATTGAGACATAGTTATCGTTATAATAATGAAAAAATAGCATATTAGCGCCACTTGTAGGGATATCTACACCAAAACGTAATCAGCTTCTATTTATGTCAAGGTCCAACTGAATCTAAAATTTGATGAAAATAAGTGCATTAGTACTTGAGATAGAGCTATTGCGGAGATTGCGAAAAATGCAGTATAGCAGCGCTACCTGTTTGGCGATTTTCACCAAAAACTAATCATCGCCAATTAATATCAGGGATTAACTGAATATAAAGTTTTATTAAATTTCGTGCATTAATTCTTGACATAGAGCGCCTACAAAATTTTATTCACATACAGACAGACAGAGTCACAGACTAACAGACAGACATTTTCTAAAAACAGTCAAATCATGTTCAGGAACTTCTAAACGTATAAATCCGTCGAAAACCGGAAGTCGAAAATTTTCATGAATCCAATACTTTCTTCTTGTAAAGATAGAAGAAAGTAAAAAAAAATCTAAGAAAGTAACTTTTGTATAATATTTATTTTGTTATAATTTGGCGTAGGATAGATATTAAACACTGAGATAATATATTATACTTAATATTATATTACTGAATTCGTAAGATTTTATTAAATCGTTAAGTTCGCCGAAGGGAGAGAAATGTCAATATTCAAAGTGGAATTTGAATTGTAAAGTTAAATTCACATTATTATCGAAACGGGAATCAGATTTTCATTTTAAACCAATGCAGTCTTTATTCCCGAATCTAATACTATGCAAATCGTATGCGCTAGTTTATAAGGATTTCATAATGCTTTCTGGTGTTATATTTATTCACTTCTGCCTACCGTAAATTAATTTAAAATGAGTCCGCAGTAAAATATGCTTAGTAAAAGTTAAATTAAGAATTGGTTGATTATAATTATTTTTCTGATGGGATAATGTACTTCTGTAAAGTTTAATCAGTACTTGATAGATTTAACTTATAAGTTATTTTAAAACAATTACATTAAAAGGATAGTTTGCAAGTTATTTACTGATGTCTATATTTGTGTAGAGGTTATTTTCACAATGCGCGATTTGGAATGTTTATATTTGATTTTTACTTTCGTCCGTGTGTAATAGAAGAAAGTATTGAAATCGAAATTTTTTTCGATTTCCGGTTTTTGACGATTTACACGTTTTAGGGGTCAGAGATTCCGGAAAATATGTTTTTACAAAATGTCTGTCTGTCCTCATTGTATCATCGAAAAGTGTATGAAGTTATGCTTCAAATTGAACCATTTTTTTCATGTTTTTGGCTATAGCCAGCAGGTCCTACTTAAATTTGAGGATATTTTGATGAAAGGGGCGCCGCGATCGCTATTTTTGTTCCATTTTTACTATTGTATCATCGAAAAGTGTATGAAGTTATGCAGATAATTGAACCAAAATTTTGTCTATGTTTTTGACTGTAGCCTGAAGGTCACAGTTGAATTTGGAGATATTGCGCCTGGAGGGGACATTTAAAGATTTCAATTTCAGAAAGGTCTTCATAAACGGGTTTAATTTATGAGTTTTAGTGAACATGGTTTCGCCAAATTTTCTTTCATTGTTGTAACCATCGTTTCAACACTTACATGCTTAACATTATATCTTTATATTCGTCAACGTCAAATTCTCGCCAAGCTTGGCGAGAAAAATATGTTGCCATATTTAAAGCCAACTTGGCCATGTCTGTCTAAATTTACGATATTCTCATTCAAATTCAATATTGACGAGGACTGGGATTGACTCTTCTGTAATTGGGTTCGGCGCTTTTAGGTAGCTTTCAATACAAAAAAGTATAAAGCTACCTATTGCAGCCGTTCGGAGGAAAGCAGTTCCGGAAAATTTCGATATATTTTCACCGATCATGACCCCCAGACCCCAAAACCACCCTCCGTCCAAATGTTGATTTATATATATAGATATATCCATATGAAGGTCACAGTTGAATTTGGTAGCCTGAAGGTCACAGTTGAATTTGGAGATATTGCGCCTGGAGGGGACATTTAAAGATTTCAATTTCAGAAAGGTCTTCATAAACGGGTTTAATTTATGAGTTTTAGTGAACATGGTTTCGCCAAATTTTCTTTCATTGTTGTAACCATCGTTTCAACACTTACATGCTTAACATTATATCTTTATATTCGTCAACGTCAAATTCTCGCCAAGCTTGGCGAGAAAAATATGTTGCCATATTTAAAGCCAACTTGGCCATGTCTGTCTAAATTTACGATATTCTCATTCAAATTCAATATTGACGAGGACTGGGATTGACTCTTCTGTAATTGGGTTCGGCGCTTTTAGGTAGCTTTCAATACAAAAAAGTATAAAGCTACCTATTGCAGCCGTTCGGAGGAAAGCAGTTCCGGAAAATTTCGATATATTTTCACCGATCATGACCCCCAGACCCCAAAACCACCCTCCGTCCAAATGTTGATTTATATATATAGATATATCCATATATATATATATATATATATATATATATATATATATTTCTGACCTATGTCATACGATAACGCCCGTAATTATGAATCGATTTTGATGAAACTAATTGTGGGTATTAAGGTCACTAATGTCTCGACCGAGTTCGTTGGCCAGCTTGGTCCGCCATCTCGTTTCAAGATGGCGGCCATTTAAAGATGTAAAATAACTTAAAATCTAAAATAAATATACAAAAAATTTAAAAATTCAAATTTATTTTTTAATTACGTGTTAGGCCTTGATACAAGGATTCCAGAGCTTTTTTTGGTTTACCTCTATCTTAAAAAATGGCTGAGATAGAGCAGTTTGAAATTCTAGGGTGGCTGACTTTTTGAAACAAAACAGCACATTAACGCGATTACTCGCAAATTATTTTCTTTCAGTGTTGTAATAATTTTCCCAATCATACGCATAAAACTATATATTCATATCCGTTAACGCCAAAATTGGCGACATTGGCGACAAAATTGACAAAATTGGGCGACATTTGGCGAAATATCGCCAAATTTGGCTATTGCTCAATAATTTGGCGAATTTCTTATTCAAATTCAGTATTAACGAATCTTTTGTAAACGTTTCTTTGCATTTTAGCTTGCTGTTTTCGTGTAACATTAGCTAAAATTTTAAAACGAAGATATAGGAAAGCTACCTTTTCCTCCCGGTACAGGCCGGAAGGACTTTTTAGCTTCGTGTGTTTTCAGTAGTAATAGCTAAAATCTCAAAACCAAGCGACAGGGAGACTATATTTTCCTGCCGGTACAGGCCACAAGGACTTTTAGTAGTTTAATATAATACATCGGGTGCTCGCATCCAGGTAATCCGACGATTCGCAAGCAGCTGATGTACAACAGAATGACAAAAAATTGTAATTTTTTTTGGTGGCTTGATAGCGAATTTTGAAGCATTAACATGTATGAGATAGAATAAAGTTTTGGGATTGGCATATCCGACTTGTTTGAAATTAAAATCAATATATATGTAAATAAAAATCATCAAGAACTTGTTGTACAACTTGTTAATCAAGGAAACCTTTGAATAAAATCGTTTTCAAAACAAAATTTAATATCTGTATAAAGGAAGTTTTAGGAAAAAAGACATTTTTGATTGAAGAATATATAGTTATAATATTCGAAAATAAGTGAAATATTAATAGAGGATATGTGCTGCCAGCTTTACCAGATGTTTAAATGTACATTTGATCATAAAAAAAACAAAAACAAATAAAAAAAGCCATAAATCACGAGTGTTCATCAAATATATATTTTGAATGTATTACATTATGTAAAGTTGCTAAAATATACTTTTTAATATTCTGACAAAAAATAACTTTCTGAAACCAAACATTTTTTTATAGAGTGACACAAGCAGAAAATAATGACAAGATTTGTCTGAGTTACATGAAATTCAGTGCATTGAGTTTTTTCAGTTAAAGCGGTTTAAACTTTATGTAGCATAAAAGCAGACACACCAGTCAGACATATAGATATATTCCAGAAATCGTTAAAATGTGTTCAAGACATCCCAAAACTTGAAAATCCATGAGAAAACGGAAGACGAAAATTTTCTCAACAGACAAAAATTTTCTTCCAATACTTTCGTTTTATTTATACAGAAAAAAGTATAAGTGATCACCTTACTATGCTTAGGCATTTTATTAGGCATTATAAAGTTGTTACTACCTATGGACCATTTTTGTGCTGAATTGCACTTTTTAAATTAAATTTTTTTGGAGATGATTTTCAAATTATATCTCCAACCGTTTGTATGTAATACAATGGTATTTACAGTCTTCTTGAAGCAGCTGAGCTTATAACGGACTTTAGAAAGTTAAAGTATATTTTCTTTAAATTTATAGTTTAAAAAAAATATTTTTTAAACTTTATTAAAAATTTACTGTTTAGAGTTTATTCAATTTCACAGTAAATGAAGTTAATACCAGTTGTGTGTTTCAGTGATGAAAAATCATCCATAGACATTACATCTCTTTACTGATTTATTCTATTATGACAGACGCATCTTTACAGATTTAGTTTTTAAAAAATTACATCAGTATGTAATTTATCAATCTATATTTTTTTAAACATTTTAATTTGGCGTTGTAATTTAAAATCAAACATTTATGTAACAAAGTCTAAATTTATAGGGAAAAATTCACGATAAAACGCAAAATACGGGATTCATTTGACTAATTTCGTTTGAGCTAAGTTATTGATTTCTTTAAAAGTAAAGAAGTGAAATGTTAGAATTAAATGTTAGACGGAAGATTAAAAGTTGATGATTTGCATTATTTTCAAACTAAGAACCGATTTAAGATAGAACTTTCATCTGGAAACTTTAATAATCCTAATCCTTATCAGGACTAAGGCTGAAAATAAGAAAACTCGTACAGTAAATATGAGAAGATATTATTGAAAGATACGAGTACTTTAGAGACACTTTAAAGTAAATAAGAAAATTACCCTTCCAATAATTTCCTTAATACTTTCACCTCTCTTCCTTATTATAAGAGGGAGTACATTCAATCATTGACATTGTTAAATGAAGATTAGTTTAGAATTATCCATTACAGAGTCGAAAATCATAATTCACAATAATGTAAAGATGTGAATTTAATTTGGTTCAGGATTACTTCAGAAAGGAAAGTAGTAAAACAATATTTTCTTTAATATTGCTGGAAGTCAAAAGTATTTTTCTGACTTATTGACATACATTTTGTATTTTTTGTTTTATATTACGAAATAATAGAACATAACGAAGCTTTCTACAGTACTAAATTTAATATAATTATTCATGAAATGTAAAAGGAAATGTTTTCGGCCAGGTGGGGAAAAATAATATTAAATTCGTTTGATCTAGTTTATTGATTGATTTAAAAGTAAAGAAGTGAAATGTTTAAAGATTATTAATTGATGATTTGCATTATTTTCCAATTAAGAACCGATTAAAGATAGAACTTTCATCTTCAAACTTTAACAATCATAATCCTTATCAGGACTAAGGCTGAAAATGGAAACTCTTAGACTGTATATGAGAAGATATTTAAGAAAGATACGAGTACTTTAGAGACATTTCAAGTAAATAAGAAAGTTATCCTTCCAATCATTTCCTTAAGACTTTCACCGCTCTTCCTTATTAGAAGAGGGAGTACATTCAACCATTGACATTGTTAATTGAAGATTAGTTTAGAATCATTCATTACAGAGTAGAAAATTATAATTCACAATAATGTAAAGATATTTATGAAAGATACGAGTGCTTTAGAGACACTTTAAAGTAAATAAGAAAGTTTTCCTTAATACTTTCACCGCTCATCGTTATTAGAAGAGAGAGTACATTCAACCATTGACATTGTTAAATGAAGATTAGTTTAGAATCATTCATTACAGAGTCGAAAATTATAATTCACATTAATGTAAGGATGTGAATTTAATTTGGTTTAGTATTACTTAAGAAGGAAAAATAGTAAAACAATATTTTCTTTAATATTGCTGGAAGTCACAAGTATTTTTCTGACTTGTTGTCATAAATGTTGTATTTTTTGTTTTATATTACGAAATAATATAACATAACGAAGCTTTCTACAGTACTTTTAATGTAATTATTCATGATATGTAAAATGAAATGTTTAAGAACCGTTTCGGCCAGGTGGGGAAAAAGAATATTAATATGCCTCAAATAATTTGCTAAAATTTAAATGGAAACAACTGAAAACTTTAGAGCAAGTCTATCCAACACGGGCTTGCGGGCACCATGGTGCTCTTTGAAAAATTTCTTGGAAGGGCCATTTCGAATGTTGCCTATTACTAGCTATTTTTTAAACTAAAAATCCATTTTAAAGGATGCCTTCTTTAAAATCAGTACTATTTTAATGTTATTATAATTTTTTTTTTTAAGCAATTAAGGTTTCTGTCTCCTCCTCCTACAAGGTTTTTGAGATAGGCTCCCTGTCAGAAAAATGTAATTCTAAATTTACTACGATTTTTTTATGTTATCCATGCAAAATATTTTACATAGAATTGCTGGGTCCTAGGAGCCTTATGGCTACCACCGTGTCATGTATATGCATCATATGAGACACATGTAACGCAGACCTGCCAAGTCTCCGGCTTTTTGGACACCAGTAATTTAGTACAGAAAATGTTGTTTTATTGAATCGAAGCATTTTGCGATTTAAAAGAACAACATTTTCTCAAAAAAATTACTGGTGTTCAAAAAGCCGGAGACTTGGCAACTCTGGTAACGTATAAGACTGCCACTACTCAGGGCCTAATTACCGCAGAGGCAAGCATCAACAAGTATTTATGAATAGTAATTTTCATCTTATTTAAGACAGAAATTTTTCATTTATGTAAGGAGTTGATTATTATTGAAAAATACGGGTGGAATTTCGCCCTTGTGACAGGGTTAGCAAGTTTTTGACGCATGACGGTTTTTACCGGTTTTAACCATGGTTTTTACCGTCATGTCAAAAACCTCCTTGTCAAAAATGTCGAAAACTGTCAAAAACCCATTTTTTAGTAGTTTGTTTTTACATTTTTTTTTCATTCTATCTTTAATATTAATTGTTTTACATAAAATATTCAGAATTAAAAAGACTAAAGTATATTTATCAATCCAAGAAAAACAAAAAAAGAATTGCATTAGAATAATACATGTACATCTCTGTTAGAAGATCTCTACAATAATCTTAAGCTATTTGGCAAATTGGATTTTTTGAAGAAATCCTGTAACCTATAAGTATTAGATTAAACAATGTGTATAATTTCGGTACAATTTATGACATTGTTGAAAACAAAACTTTAAGATTCTACTTATTGAAGTGCAAATGAAAATCACCTTAATTGCATTTATGAAATACATAAGATATGCATTTTAAAATATTATATCGAAGAATATTCAAATTTATTCACTGCTTAACATCTATTGTCATACAATGTAACAGCATTTTTGCATCTCTAAAATAATTTTAATGTACTTTATTAAAAACGTATATTGAATGTTATTTAATAATTATAATAACCTTTTATTATAATTTAATATTAATGTTAATTGCAGTCAGTAGAATCTATATTAGAGAAGATTATGACAAATATTGTTCTTTTCTTTTACTCTTGTATTTTTAAATCTTTCCCATATTAGGAAATGATCTTCTTTTAAATAAATTTAACAAATGTAATTGTAAATAATAATAATAACAAGAACAACAAGGTAAAATCAATCTAGAAATGTATTGTATGCTACACTTGCATCATAAATTGGAGGACAATCGAAAATGATAGGTTTTTGACGGAATAAACCGGTAAAAACACGGCTTTTACCACTGTCATGTCAAAAACCAGTTTTTGGCGTCAAAAACCCAACCCTGCCTTGTGATAACAAGACTCTGACACTACTACAGTTAGATAATATTGTTGCATGTTTTCAATGATGCGAATAATGGTGACCTTCATTTTTAGTAACTAGTTAAGGTGAGCCCCTGTTAACTGAAAGGTTGGACCGGCTTCCATTAACAGAATGAAATGATCGATTTTTTTAGTTAACTCAAGAAAAGTAAAAGAGTAATTGAAAAAGTCTGTTCGCATCAACCATGACAAACTCTCACAAATATGGAAATATATAAAATCGACGTTTTGGAAAACGAATATAAAAATTCGGAACAGATGTCGCGGACCAACTGGAGTTGGTGCGATTTTTGTTTTTGCGCCATTTTGTCGAGAAAATCCCGTTTTTGAATACATGTTAGACCTAACCTGCGTAAACAGCATGTTAATTTTATTTTACTATGAACAGATTACTTTATTATAAAACACACATAATTTTATTATAAAACTCACATATATATATTTTAAAAAACACACACATTTACATTTAATCTATATATATAAAAGGAAGTCCTTTCTGGCTAGATGATCAACGCACAGCCAAAACTACTGAACCTAAAAAGACGAAACTTGCAGGAAAAATACTTCTTGGTATGTAGAGGCGCACTAAGACGGGATTTTCAAAAACTCCTCCCCTAAGGGGGGTAAAAAGGGGAACAAACTTTAAAAAAATTCCTTAAAAATCGGGTATTATAGTTACGTGACAAATGATAACATATTTTAATGTATTTTTGCATGCTGAATCGAATGGTATTAATTAAATACTCATAAGTCAAATAGCTCGTGAGATATTGCACTTTTTTCTAATTTGGCGAAGTCTTTGACGTCAAAATCTACCAATTCTAACAATACAAGTGATAATTTCTAACAATACATCCGTTACTATAGCAATGGAAGAAATTCAAATTAAATCTTTTTGTTATTTAAATCTTTTGTTTATTTTTACAGATAGAAACATTAACTGTTCAATTGGGAATTGAATATTATTCTTACGGATATTTATGTAATTGTGTATTATTATTATTTCTATAAATGCTACTATTTAAAATAAAACGTGCTTGCTAAAATAAATTTTCGCAGGTCTATTTAGTATTATATATTACTTCGTTATTTGTTTTCAGTCTTCAATCATGTTTCCCCTTTTCTTTGAGTAGTTATTCATACGATTTCGGGCTTATTTTCCGCAATCAGATACCTCGCCAATTGGCGTATTAGCTACTATGAGTATAAACCGCATATTCACATTTTAATCCGATTATTCATGATATTTTGGTAGGTTTTACACTGTTAGGTAGGTAATGTTTTTTGAAAGGTTTTATCGTATAGCGTTTATTCTACGTTACTTTGTTATAGAACTACAGCGGAAAGCTCTAAAATTAAGGGAACCCGATTATTAAAGATTACCTTTTTAAAAGAAATTCTACTGAACAAATTTTGATGAATGTGATTTTTCAGGCATGGTTAATGACCCTATAACATATCATTCAAAATGGCTTAGTGATAGAGCTAATGGGAAAGTGATTGGGAAAGGTGAATGTAATTCTGAAAGATATATCTACTATATTACAAAAGAATAAGTCCTGACTGTCTCATAATCAACGCCGAGCCTAAACCGTTGGTCCTAGAGCAATGAAATTTGGAAGACATATTTCTTACATAATGTAGGCATCCACTAAGAAAGGATTTTTGAAAATTCACACCCTTAAGGGGTTAAATGGGGGTTGAAAATTTTAAATCCTTTCGTCTTTTCGCTATATCTCAGCAAAAGTTTTAGGTAGCAGCGTGAAATTCGTGATAACAAATCTACTAAAGAATAGTTAAACATGTATTTCAGGCGATTTTAGAAATTCAACCTCTAAAGGGGTTAAATGGGAGGGTCTAAAGTTTTATGTCATTTCAGCTTTTCGTTATATCTCACCAGCAGTTGTACGTAGGCGCTTGAAATGCAGGATAACAAAACTATTAAAAAACAATTAAACACATATTTCAGTGATTTTAGCGATTTTGTAGCCGCCATCGGCTATGAACTTGATTATGGAAGATTAGACGAATGAGACAACTATTGCTGATTTGTGATTAGATAGTTTGCGCAAGACATTTTTCCAGGGATTTTTGTTTCATCTATACTTATAAAAGCGTATGTCCTGACTGACTCATAATCAACGCACAGCCATTACTACTGAACCTAGAAACATGAAAATTGGTGACAAAATACTTCTTGGTATGTAGAGGCGCACTAAGAAGGGATTTTCAAAATCTCCCCCCCCCCCTAATGGGAGTAAAAAGGGGGACAAACTTTTTAAAAATTCCTTAAAAATCGGGTATTACAGTTATGTGAATCGAATGGTGCCAATTAAATACTCCTAAGTGAAATAGTTCGTGAGATATTTTCACATTTTTCTAATTTGGTGCCAAAATGTCTAACAATGCGAGTAATAATTTCTAAAATTATAGCATGTCCGAGAAAGGTCTTTATCATTCTAAACCTTAATAACAAAAATACTAACAGGTGAAATGAAATGCAGTTTGCTGCAAAAGAATGCAGGCATATGAGAGTTTTTTTTGCAGTACCTTCAATGCAGCTGTACGTAGAGGTCCGTTAGTAGCACGAAGAATGTCGTGCCTGCGCTCGATTTTCCTCCAAGTGTTTTTTAACATTAGTGGTGTAACAGTGAGTATTGATGAATGATGATTTCATGATTTGTCATTTCGTACGTCTGGCAACTGATACCAGAAAAAACTCTTAGATTTCTGCATTCTGTTCCAGAAAACTGCATTCCATTTCGCCTGTTGGTATTTTTGTTATTAATGTTTAGAATGATAAAGACCTTTCTCGGACACGCTGTAAATCCGTTACTATAGCAATGGGAGAAATTCAAATTAACTACATTTTTCAAAGTTCTATAATTTGTGAGATATTGCATATATATTTTTTAATTTGGCGATGTTTTTGGCGCCAAAACCTAAAAAAATTATAACTTTACCAATGATAATTTCTAAAAATACACGTGTTTTTATAGCAACGGAAGAAATTCAAATTGTCGATAAAACGTGTGGGACTTCTTTCCATCGTTATCCTCTTTAATAAAAAGCTACGCGTTGCCACAGAGTTAAGAGAAAGAATACAGAGTATGTAGACCGTAAAAACGCTTGCGGCATTTCTCTATTATCGCGTCTACCACTTTTCATAACAAAAAAATATCGCCAAACTGTAAGATTAAATGCCAAAAATGCAGTCCCATTTACTTGATGTCAAAAGTATTATACGTGTTTGTTATGTCATCAAGTGGTTTTTAATTCGACATTTGCGTGTAGTTTTCATTATGTTTTACTGATTTATTAGTTATTTCATTAATTAAAATAACAATTGGGTCATTAAATTCTTATATTTTATTTATTTATTTATTTTGATATTTCAATGGCGACGTTCTCCCGTTTATTTAGTGTTACAGTTTGACGATAGTTTTTTGTTATGAAAAGTGGTCGGCGAGATAATAGAGAAGTACCCGGCTTGCAATATGAAGCCGGTTATCGCTCAAATCATTAGGCCCCAACAAGATATTTCATTAGACGAAGAGAGGCTTCTCATGGAACAACGACTGAATTCATTGGACGGGGAGCGGTTTTCAAAGCAAGCCGCCAGTTATTTAGGCCGAATGTAGGGTTGCATTTTTGGCATCACGCAAAACGTAAATATTTCACCTCCAGTTCCTCTTTACTCCGTGACGCGTTGCTGACGACTGGCTTTTTTGCTGTTGCCACAGACTAATCCCGGAAAATGAAACATTTGCAGTTACTGAAGAAATTAACAGCTCGAGAAGTTTTTGTCAGACAATTGTTAGACAAACTGCGTTTGACAGGTAAAAAATTGTAATTTTCTTGATATAAATTTCAAATCTAATTATTATGCCGTTTTTCAAATATTGAATTTTAAAAATTACCAAATTTCACAATGGAGTACCATAGCGAAACGTTCAAGCGTATAAAGATAATGATAACGACAATGTGTCCTGATGTGAATACTGGCTATAGCACGAGTCACAAATTATAATAGCCTTATTAATTATTCTGTTAAAATATAAAAGTGAATTATGATGTCACGAGTTCATGATTTTTATTTAATTCTCAACAAATAGCATATTTTAGTCCATCTCAGTGAGGCATATCAATTTCATTATATGTAAAGTATTGTAACTTCATTAAAATCAAACGGAAATGATTTTTCCCCATAGAGACCATAATGTAACGGAATTATTATTATTTTTTTTTAAGCTGACCTATTCCATAATAGAGTTTACAGAAAATTGGCCTAATTTGGAACGAGGTTATTTGGACGCCTTTTGGTACTTTTCCAATGTAACAACATCAAGCCAAAATGTATGCTAATACGCCATTTATTTCAATCCTGAATGTGCAAATAATTTTTATTTCAAACTATTCCAAGCACTGTGACTCGCTATTTATTCAACACAAATCTGTGTTTTTTTTTTTTATTATTATTTAATTGTAAGCATGCAAAATATCTTAATTTACTATTTTTTGAATCGTAAATACTTTTTATTAAGTTATAACTTACATTTTTCGCTGATTCAAAAAGAACATGTTTATTAACTTTGCGGAATGGATTTTGGCGGGACTTGCGCTGTTAGTTACATAATTTATCAGAGATGGTTTTAGTATTTCGCAAATTGTTCTATTTTGCTTAGTTATAGAATAATTGGGGAAAGTTTGGCACAGATGTCATATACGCACCACGTTGGCGCAATTTTTCCTCCGCCAATTTGGCGAAAACTTTGTTTTTGAATATTAACGTTATAATTTAATTTAACGTTATAACATTAACGTTATAATATTAACGTATAACGTTTTGAATATAAAGTTATTTTATTTTTATATTGAAATAAAAAATCAGGTGCTGTTATTGCATCCAATAGCATAACTAATATTCCAAAACAAAGTTTACGCCAAATTGGCGGGGTTCAAAATTGCGCCAACGTGGTGCGTGTATGACATCTGTGACGAAAGTTTTATAATCAGATGAACCCGATTATGAAAACTCAGCCTTTTAAAAAGGTTCTGCCGAATGGATTTTGACGGAACCTTCACTGTTAGTTAGATGAGTTTTCAAGGATGTTTATAGTATATAGCATATCGTGTTATCACTGTTTACCAAATCCTAGAGTAAATGATCAACGAAAAGAGTTTGTCCTTAAAAGCCCAAATTTTGTTTGACACATTAAAAATGTAATAACGCAATGGCGTTCGTATTTTTTCAGAAATGCAGGAGGGCATTCCACATAAAGGTTCATATGGTTTTAA
This sequence comes from Maratus michaelseni, assembly GCA_963931845.1. Taxonomy (NCBI): domain Eukaryota; kingdom Metazoa; phylum Arthropoda; class Arachnida; order Araneae; family Salticidae; genus Maratus; species Maratus michaelseni. The sequence continues at coordinate 452,659,774 of OZ007588.1, forward strand.
AACACAAGGTCAATATTTCGTTTGATTAAAGTTTCGTTAAGAGGAATTGACCAGCGTAGCGGGCGTAGCTTGCTAGTTTATTATAAAACACACACACTGTCAAGAATACAATTGAGTGAGCTATTAATACCAGAGAGCTTTGATTAATACGCACAATGTGGTCTACCGGACCGAATCACACCAGGCAAACAATCAATGTTTTAGTGCTTAAAAGAAACCCCGGTGCGTTTGCGACATCTGTACCAAAAATTCATTGCTTTTTTTAGGTGCGTTCGTAATTATATAAATACGTAGCACCTATAGTCGTCGTCTGGTCCGTCCGTCCGTCTGTCTGTCCGCATATAACAGCGCAAAAATTACCCAACCGAATGGTTTGAAATTTAATATATATAATCATTGCAGACTTTTGTCGAGTCATTTCAAATTTTATGAAAATCGAATCAAAACTTAAAAAGATATTAATAAAAGTTTTCTTTATTCTATTAAATCCTATTGTACGTAATCTATATAATAAAAGCGCAAGTTGTGTGATTGAGAAAAACAAATACGGCCTAACCACATCCTTTTCCTTATGCCAAGCGGCCATTTTTATTCAAAAATATTTTTTCGAATAAAATTGCATAAAAGTTATATTTTTAGAAAGATCGTTTAAAAAAATTGTTTGCTTGAGAGATGAGTTACATTAAAAAATGCATAGATTCTGAGATAACTTCAGTGAAGGTTAGGTTAACAGCCGAATATCTCAATCCATTAAAGTAAATACACAAAAGATTCACTCATTGTGAGTCATAGAAATATTAAACCAGGGATGTAATCATTCGCAAAGCAAGATCTCCATGTTGAATTTTCCAGCGCTGTCTGGTGATGAAAAAAAAATTCGCATCTCTATTATCAAATAAATGTAAATCAATGAATACACAACCAAATAGAACTCTTTTTCATAAAATGACCTTGAAATGTCACTTTTAAAACATGCTTTAGTGCGGCTTGATTGGATTAGTATTTATCTAAGGTGATACGAAGGTGAGAATGAACTCTGTACAAAAAGGAGCGCTTGCGGTTCCGTAGTGTCAGTGCGTGAGGCGGCGTGTAGCAATCCACGGTACTGACAGACGGCGAAAAGTAGATCTGGGTACCGAGGACCAAAATGATGGAGTCCTTTTGTCCGTCCCTTGCTACTCCCTTTGTAACTGGATTAGTTGTGTGCCGCCCTCAATGCAGAAAGCCTCGGGCAGAAAGGGAACTGCCCCGTTCGTATCAAGCGTGGCTTGTATCTCTAGCGGACCACTCAGGTCAATGCGGTTCGTGCCACGCCCTTGGGGGGTCATTTTGATGCCTTTCCCTGGACAGCCCGATTACGAGGAACCGGGCTGCTGGCTCGTCAGTAAAATGTCGGCGTCCAGACATAAGTCGAGTATTGGGTCGAAACCAGTTCAGCGCGGCTATGCGTAGCCAGAGTTTTCTGTGCCTGAAGGTTGGGACTAGCTGAAGTCTATTACATAACTTTCACTCTACTTACCTCGATCGGGACCGCCCCTTTCCATGTCCTTTAGAGTCCGATAGTGGTGTCTTACATAACTTTCCGTTTTTATTTAACATTTTGTTGTGTTTTTGTTTGTTTTGTGTTTATGTTATATGTCATGTGTTTCAGAATGGCCCTCTAATGAGTTGACTGCATCCGAGCGTTCTGCCGCCGGTAGAAGTCGGAGGGAAAGTTCTCGGGTGTCACGCGGAGACAACCAAAGCCAAGAGGTGTCTATGCGTTCAAGGATGCTTTTCCTCGTCATCTCAGGCAGCCGATGAGACCAGTCGTATCCTCCATAGGTGCTCGATGATCGGGAGCTGCGGCAAAGCAAAAGGCGTTGGGGAAGCACGGCATACGGCATAGTGTCCGGTTTTCTCTTTTGGTTTCCTGCTCCAAAGTTGTCGGGGGACTCCAGCATCTACTCATTGTAGAGTGGTGATGACCTAAGAGGTTAGGCACCTCCGCTATTCGCAACGACCTCTGTCGTCAAATACTTGGGAGAATGGGAGTGGTCAGCAAGTGGCGGCGCTCCCACCTCCCGTAGAGCATACAATAATTCTCCTGGTCATGCTCGTTAAAAGTTCCTCAGAACTTGGGTACGGTGGTTGACGTGCCTGACGGTCGCCCATAAACTCACTGGTGGCGCAGTTCCATTTTACTAGAGACATTCAACAATATCGCCATCTATAGAAAAAATACGAAATGACTTTAGCTTAACGAAATATTTTATGTTCACTATAATTTTTATATATGTTAAATATATAATTAAAATAATAATATAATAAAATAATATAATAAAATAATAATATAATATAATAAAAATAATGTAATAAAATAATAATATAATATAATAAAATAATATAATATAATAATAATATAATATAATAAAAATAATATAATAAAATAATAATATAATATAATAAAAATAATATAATAAAATAATAATATAATATAATAGAAATAATAATAAAATATAAAAAAAGTAATAATATAATTATAATGATTTAATAATAATATAAATAATATAAATTAAAATAATAATAATAAATTAAAATGCAATTTATTTTAACATGCAACTTATTTTAACATGCAGTTTATTTTGCAGTTAACAGTTTATCTTAAATCTTTCAATACATGTCTTGAATTTTTTAAATGAAGATGCACTCGAGACATTTCATTTAAAGAGTGAAATATTTGAATGAATGAATGACAGTAAAGAAGAAAAGAAACTATACTTTTGAAGAGGCACTGGAGAAAATGTAATTAAAGGGTAAGACATTTAAATGAATGAATGAAACTAAAAAAGAAAAAGAAATGTCTAATCTTTTAAAGAGACATTCAAGACATTTCATTTAAAAAAGAATAGATTTAAATGAATGAATGAAAAAAAATCTTATTCAAAAATGATATTTTATTAAGTAAAGTGAACTTCTATTTGAACAAACATCAACTCTTATTTTAATATTACATGAACTTGTTTCTCTTAACCCGTTCGATAGAAGATAATATCTTTAAAGATACTTATTGGTAACAAACAAAGCGAATAACTTTTATCTTTCTTTGAAAGTTCTATTATTCAAAACTGGAGGAGGATTTTTGGTGTGATCTTTGAATAATATATTCAGTACTTTCAGAAATAAAAGTCGTTATATTATCCCAATAAAAGTAAATGTTTTCATCAATATCGAGCTGTAAAAAATAATAATAATAAAATTTTTAAATTTACACTATGCTTCAAATGGTTATTTAACTTGCAAATGAAAGTCATTAATTTTTAATTTTTTAATTGCATATGACAAATCTAGACATTACTGAATAAAATGAAAAAAAAAATTGTTAAAGGTATATACTGCCATGATTTTGAAATGTATATTATGATCACCCCCTTTTTCAGAAAAATTATGTTTCATATTTCGTCTTTGAATCTACCCCTTTAACTAATCTAAATATATACGGGAGGAAAGAAGAAATAATTTTATGTTTCAAAATGGTCATTGGTTTTACTCAGTGTCATATTATAAGAATAATCGACTTAAAAGCTTTTGGTACTTTTAAAAACGAACGTTCAGTTTACTATGCTACATACATTTTCTACACATACACTTTTTAAAGAAATTGAAAAGAACGTAAGCTAAAGCGGCTTATTATTTTCTTATGTTTCCATTTTAGAGAAGTAATGTCCACAAATATACAGTGCGCGAAATAATTATAGCCCTTTTACTAATTTTAAGCAAACACAAAAAATATAGTTACAATTTTATAATAACATATGGAAGATCTATATTATGTGCAGTGAACATTCAAATCGCGTATGCTCAAAAAATAGACTCATACAAGCTTTGCACTTGTTTAAATGATTCATAAATTGCGAAATAATTATGGCCTCATTTAGTTTACAGTCTCCAAAAACAAGAAATCTTTAATATTAGTTCCACTCGCATTTGGCATTGTAGCAAGCTTCTATTCGACGTGGAAGTCTTTCATATAAGTTTTGAATATATTTCATAACAATAGAGTTCCATACTTCAAGAATAGCTGCGTTCAAATTGTCCTTGGACATAAAATTTCAGTCATTTGCTTAAACTTTTCTTGTCATTTTATGCCAAAAATTCTCTATTTTATTAAAATCAAGCTATAGGGTGGTTAAGATTCTTGTAGTTTCATTTTTTCGACTTGAACCAATCCTTGAACGTCTTTGACACATGGATTTTGCAGTTGTTCTGCTGATACAACTGGCCGTTTGAAGTCCATTTCGAGGAAACTGCTTACTTAGCATGTTCAGGTATAATCAGAACTGTTCCTTTTTCTATATAGGAATTCTATTGCTTTTCTTTTTAAACCGTATTGCGTCCCATATCATTATAGAATTCCTCCTTTTTGTCTAGTAGAAAATATTAAAGGTTCTTTTTTATTATCCTTTCAATAGCTGTGCATACCAACTGGAAAATAAAGATTCAACTTTTTCTCATCAGAGAAAATGCCTTTTCACCATTCGCAGATCCAACTCATATGGCTGCAAGGGAATTCTTCCTAATTAGCCTTATGAATTGAAGACAACATCGTTTTTTTTTTCTGGAGTATCTTCGAGCTAAGTCCAAATTTATTCAGCAACTATTGTGTTCGACGAACTGTAACTGGCAAATTTAATTCATTTGGTATTTGTTGAACTGTTACAATTTTGTTTGATACTTCGTACCACAGAAGACGAATTGAGTGTGATCTGTCCATGCTCTTCTTCTTTCCATATTCTGATGGATCTTTAAGGTAATTTTGGACGATTTTTGAACTTCTGTCAATAGCTCGGGCAATATCTGTAGGATGCATATTCGTTTGTGCTCTTAAAATATCAATTTTAACCCATTATATATCAGAAACTCGTGAGCCAGATGACATATTAATTATTTTTTAAATATAATACTGCAAACAACGTATTTAGTTTTTCTATTTCAACTGTTGTCACAAATTTAAAAAAAATGTTTCTTTTAAACGACATGCATACATATAATCTTTCGATTGAGTAAGGCCATAATATTTTCGCTTCTGAAATCCAGATTTCACTGATAAGCTTTCACAGCTCACGCCCAAGTACTTCTATAGCCACCTATGTATGCGTGTTAACGTTGCATGCTACAGCGGAGGTAATAGTACATGAATTTTTTTGTCATTATAATAGTACATAAACCAAAATTATGAGAGGCCATAATCATTTCACGCACTGTACTACATGTCTTATAAAAATATTTGATAATTTTTCACTTTAAACTCTTTGATGAAGAAATTATTTATTAAAGCGAGTCACCGTTCAAACTATACTGCAAATACAAGAACAATTCAGATGTTCCAATCCCAAAACTTTCTTCAATCTCATACATGTTAATACTTCAAAATATTACAGCGCCAATAAAATCAATATTTTTCGTCATTCTGTTGTAAGTGAGCTGATTGCGAATCGCCGAGTTTACCTGTATGCGAACCCACTCTTTGCTCTACGGACAGCCAATGTACAGCACAACTGAGAAAAATCTAGAAAATCACACAAAAATTGCTATCATAGACCTGTTTTGGCTGAATAGTGGAACCTGCTGACCATAGACAAAAAAAAAATATATGTAGTTTGGTACACTTCTATCCACAACTTCAAACACTTTTCGATAATACAATAATGAATGGGAAACAAAAATCGCTATCACAGCGCCCCTTTCAAGGTAATATCCCCAAATTCAGCTGGGACCTGCAGGCCTTAGTCAAAAACATACCTATAAAATTTGACTCAGTTCTATGAATAACTTCATATACTTTTCGATGATACAATAATGAAACTGGAACAAAAACCGCAATAACAGTGCTCCCTTCCGGCGGAATATCCCCAAATTCAACTGGGACCAGCAGACCATAGTAATATATATACAGGGTGATTATAAAAAAAAAAAACTATCCCGATATATGAGTCCTTAAGTATCACACCGTTCACAGAAACTGACTGAAATTTTGGTTTTAAGTATTTTGAGGTATACGCTCAAGAATCGTATGAAAAACAACAGTTAAACTATAACAGTTACGCTTATAGTGACAAAATTTCAAAAATTTCAAATGGAAACACCTATTTTTTTATTGGAATGTGATCTTCATTGTGAAAAACCATAAAAAGCGTTGAAACGGTAAATTGAACGAACGGTGAAAAACGAACACGAAAATAGCCGGCGCTAGAGAGACTAAGAAGATAAAGGACAGAGAAGCAATAGAAAGTAAAACATTATTCAGTGCTTATTATTATTCAGTGCTATCCACCATCTGCCGCATGCAACGTGTCTTCGTGTGTGACGTGGAAAATTTGTGAAACACAATAAAATGTTTTGTTTTCTGTTGATTCTCTGTCCTTATTCGTTGTTTTCACTTTTCTTCTTAGTCTGTCTAGCGCTGGCAATTTTCGTGCTACAGGTACCGTTCCAACGCTTTTAATGGTTTTTCACTATGAAAATCACATTCCAATAAAAAAAATAAGTGTTGCCATTTGAAACTTTCATAATTTTGTTACTGTAACCGTAACTGTTAGAGTTTAACTGTTGTTTTTCATACGATTCTTGAGCGCATACTTCAAAATACTTAAAACCAAAATTTCAGTCAGTTTCTGTGAACGGTGTGATAGTTAAGAACTCATATATCGGGATAGTTTTTTTATAATCACCCTGTATATTATATGTTTTTTATAATCACCCTGTATAATATATATATATAAAATTTGGTTCAATGCTATGCAAAACTTCATATGCTTTCAATGATACAAAGACACATACACACACAGACACACACAAAGACAGACCCACATTTTGTAAAACCAGATTTTTCGGGATATCCGACCCTCAAAACTTGTAAATCCATCGGCAAACGGAAGTCGAAAAAAATTTCGATTTCAACACTTTCTTCTATTATAAGTAAATGAAAATAACAATTTCTGAAATGGCATGAATCAATATTTTACATTAATTCCTTAACCATAAATTGCAAATTATAACTATCTTTTCATTTCAAAAGTATAAAGGTTAAAATATATATAGATGTAATAAAAATTCGATGGTATAAATTATAGAAAATAGCTTGAAATAAATTTATTAGTATGATGTTTTCATCAAATCATCATTTCAGTATAAATAAATATTTTGTAGTTATTGATATGAATGTGTGCAAATTTACTTCACATGTTTTTCAAAAGCTACTTACGCAATAATAAAACTTTCTGAAGAAATAATGATTACAATTTCATTGAACAGTTTTACTGTCACTCATTTTTAAAATTAATTTTAAACTGACGTTCATTTCTCAGCGTCATAACTGAAATTAAACCTTCAAGAGTAACTACATAATGTTCGTTTTAATGTCAATGTCAATGCTATTAGTTTTAATGTTAAAGTCGATGCATTTGATTTTAATGTTAAAGTCGATGCATTTGATTTTAATGTTAAAGTTAATGCTATTAATTTATCTAATGTTTGTTGAACATGAAAATGGTCCGAAAAATCGATAATTCAAATAATGGAAACGGATTAATACACTGTAAAATCTACTCAGAAACGCTTTCGAAAATTACAGGCAATAAAGGGAAATTTTGTTTGAGAAATGCTTCTTGAAATCTCGTAAATCTGTTGGTTTCGAGATTTTAGAAGATAAAGGGAAAAAAAATCATTGGTAACTCTCTTCAAAATCATTGGTAACTCAGAACAGATTATATTAATTTTCATAAACATTCAGAAAGATAACAACTAGAATAAGACACAGTGTAGGAAATATATTTATGCAAAACGTGCAAACAAATACAATCGTAAATTATTTACGCCTTTTGTAAAAGGAAATGTTAATTAGTAATACAAATTTTGGAAATAATAAAACAGATACGGTATATATTACTACATACATTTGTACACGTTCCATCCAGGATTTTGCACGTCGTAATATGAATTGTTCTTTTAACAGATAAAATACATAATAGTGCTTATGCGAAGTCAACTTGTTCTAAAATAGTAATTTATTTTTTATATGACTCTCCAGTGTACGACATATATCTGTCGGTAGCTTGATAATTGTATTCACCATCTACCTCAACTGCAATTAGAGCGAAAACCTTGATCGAACGCCCAAATGTTATTCACCATTAACCTGTTTGAACATGCTCGCGGCTGAAATCCAATCAGATTAATCTCGAATACTATTTAAGCTTTCGATGAGGTTTGCGTATTTAACCAGCAGTTGAGGTAGATGGTAGATACGAGCGTAAGAGTCGTATAAGCAAGAGGCGTTGTATATTTGTTTATCTTACAAGGGGACCGCTAAATATGATGCGTACAGTTTTTTAATGATTTTAATGTATGTTGTAGGGGTCATACCCTAACTATTCGCGTCAAAAGTTTCCTTCAAATGTGCCTTAGTTTTCGAGAAATTTCCGGTTAAAGTTCAGCATGCGTTTCAAATACCCATTAGTTCAATCTGAGCAAGGTTTCTGTGGCGCAGAGCTAGCGTTTGCGCTTCGAGATCCGCTTCGAGGTGAGGGTTCTGTCTTATCTAGTTCCTTTTACCATTGTTTAATAAATTTTATATATTTTACAAGTTTTATCCAGTATTATGAATACTGCATCTTTGAACTTTTTGATATTTTTTTAATAAATTCCAATTATTTTTTCGATTTTTTTGCGCAATTTTTAATCTAATATTTCTGTCGACGAAAATCCAAACTAATTTATTCTTGATATCTCGTCCTTTTAAAGCGATTATTGTTTACATTTATGTATATTTATTTATTTCTTTATTTAGCATATTTATAAAATAAAGCATATTTCTTTTATTTGCATTTTCTATTTAACAAATTTTAAATGATAAGGAAAAAATTAACAAAATAATATATATATATTTTTTAATATTTGATTCGTTCTAAATATATTGCAATATGTTAACTGGTGAAATAACAAAATATTTATCATCACCGACATCGACATTTTTAGTTTATGAAATATGAAATTAATTGTGTAATACATATCGCAAAAATATTAAAAACAAAATATCGCATTAAAAATCAATCACCTTTAAATAATTTCTTTGCGTACATTGTTCTAACAAAATTGAAAGAATGGAAAAATTAACATATTATATATCCTTTAAATATTTAATTTGTAATAAATATATTAAAAATTCATTAAAAGTTGAAAAAGTAATTACTCAAACGTGGTAATTGTCTACAAAGGAAGCTGAACGAAATGAATAAAAAGAAAATTTTATTTTTTCTGGTATTACCGCAAATGTCATTGCAGACGATTATATTTTCAGATATTTTTTATATGTATTGTAATTTACTGACAATTTTTTATTTCTAGTTGAATTTTTTTGTATGGCATCGACTTGTTAGAAAGAAAAAAATAATAATTGTAATATATTATTTTTTATTTGTAAAAATTTATAAAAAGTGATAAATTTTCATTTAAAATTCCATTAAGTTAAAAAAAGTATTATTTCAGAATGGTTATTAAAATATAAAATGTAAATAATAATAAATTTTAAACATAATCTACACAACGTAAATTAGCTTGGAATTTTGTCAGTAGAAATATTAATTTCAAAATTGCGCTGAAAAAAATGTAAATTTTTATGAAAAATTCGAAAATGTAAATGGAATTTATTAGGAAAATATCAAAAAGTTCAAAGATGCAGAATTCATAATTCCGCATAAAAATTGTAACGCGTCAAATATACAAAATTCATTAAAAAATGTATAAGGCAGATGACAGGACAGAATCCACATCTCCCGGACTCGAAGTGCGAACGCTAGCTCTGCGCTACTGAGACCTTGTTAAGATTGTCGAAACTAATGGGTATTTGAAACACATGCTGAACTTTAACCCGAAATTTCCCGAAAACTAAAGCCCATTTGAAGGAAACTTTTGACCTGAATAGTTAGCGGTATGAGCCATACAGCATACTTTAAAATCATCAAAATTTGTGAGAATCATGAATGGCGGTCACCTTGTTAGTGCAGAAAAACGAGGTTTGTAAAATGAAGGAGCAATATATTTTAGAAGAAGAAAATCAATATTTCGAGTTTAGATACATGTCATAAATATGCTACGTAATTTTTCACTGAAAATTTCGATTAAAAATCTCTTTTTTGATTTAGAAAAGTGGTATCCGCTATACCTATTATATGTGTCTTTTTTCAAAGTAATTAAACTTCCAATAATTGAAAATGAGAAGCAAACAAAACTTTCCTGTACATATCTTTATTCGCATATAAATTTTCCTGCTAAAATAAGAAAATCAATTTTATAAAATGAAATGTCTTTGCGTTTCTTCTGATTGGATTTCTTTTAATTAATGTTCAAAACAAATCTTAAACAAAATGAAATATATGCACGGAAATCATGCATATAGTTAGTTTAATGAGTTTCACGCATCTTTAAGAAAATAATTCCGTGCTTCATTGTTTAATTTATTGTTCTTCATTTTTCAAGAGAGTTCAATTAGTATCTGATAATTCAAAACATTCAATTAATTATTTCTTTGAAGTGAAGATAAAAGAGGAACACACACATTTACCAAAAAAAAAAAAAAACTATTTGCAAATAAAGTGTTAAATATTATTGTATATTTAATAAAAGTTCTTAGATATATCTAACTAGCGCTTTTTTATAAAATCGTATGTACTATACCATAAATTAAAAAAAAATATTTATACTTTCAAAGAATTTTTTTTATTTACACACGCGAAATATAAAAGCTGCTAATGGTGATTAAAGAAAACGCTATTGGCGAGATTTGCAGCAAATCTCTACTTCTAACAAGGGAACCACTTTTGATGAAGTTCACACCAAACACTGTGACCTGGTGCATTTTATAATCCTATAGGTCAAGTTAAATAGGTATAAGTTAAATAGCCGACAAAATTTGTCTTCAAAAATCCCATTATATATATTCTTTTGTATACATGTATTTCTACAGCAATGAATTTTCAATTGTTAATATGGTGCTTGTACTTCAGATAATAGACTAATGAACTCTAGATGGCAGCACCACAAAATACTTGTAAGTTCTCTGTGCGCCAGCGACTCCTATCTTTCGTATGTTTGATTTTCCCTGCAGTAGCCGCAGAATGTAATTATAATTATGTTCTGATATTGTGTTCCTCCCAGGGGGATACCTTCTTTAGGTATTCACGGGCTTCGCAACCTCGGGCACCTGAACGATCTTTCTCTTTTCTTTTTTCCTCTACATTCTCTTGTCTAATCTTTTTTCTTATTTTCACTCTCATTGTGGTTTCCTCTTCTGAGGTGAGGGCGATTCTGCATAAGCCGATATCATCCTGTTTATATCGACTTATGGAGAATTGTAAACCACCCACGCGTTTGCCATGCGTGGCGACCCGTGTCCTTGGAAAGGGGGATCCTGGCAGTTGAGGGAAACCAACACACTGCTTTGGCCTCTGCTTCAGGTAGACAGCAGGTGCATATTGGTCCCGTATGCATCAATTGGCTGGTCAGCTGACTTGTCACTGGCTGGGGATCAAGTGAGCAGACACATACTAGTCATTTCGTTAAGGGTGGAAACTGAAATAGGTGTGTCATGTGAGCGTATGGGCCCTGGTTAGCACTGGTGCATGAATGTGCATCCCCTTGTTGGGCTCGGTAGTGGGTGGTGCTGCCGGGGTCTGAATTCCTTTTCTCTTTAATATGGATGGAAAAAAATCACTTCATTCTACTTCTCTCCCATGTGGAGAGCAACAAACTAAACAGATGACTTCATTAACTCGCTCTTTTGTTATTCATCGTACTGACAGTCTTTCTGATAGTTCTTTTAAGAGAGCTTCGCCATTTCTTATCGGGAAAACATTTCAATCTGTTTTCGGAGACGGTTATTCACTTAAAAAGCTACAGTCTGGGGATTTACTTATTGAGGTCTCTTCAGACAAGCACTCAAGAATTCTCTCAAATTGCAAAGAAATAGGCAATTTTTCTGTTTCTGTTCAGGCCCATCAAACTCTAAACACAAGTCGTGGTGTAATATCAGAAACAGATATTTTACTCTCTACAAAAGACGAACTCCTACAAAATTTAAAAGAAGAAAATGTCATAGATGCACGCCGTATTACTATCCGTCGGAATGGGCAAGTGCTTCCCACAAAGCACATCATTCTGACTTTCAATATCCCTACTTTGCCAACCAGAATCAAAGCTGCCTACCTGAGCTGTTCTGTCTGACCTTATATACCTAACCCACTCCGTTGTTTTAAATGCCAGCGCTATGGCCATACTACTACTACCTGTCGTGGTTCTGTTACCTGTGCACGTTGTGCAGAAGTCGGCCACGACGGTAAGTCATGCGAAAAAACTTAGCGCTGCATAAACTGTAAGGGTGACCATACAGCATACTTTCGCTCTTGCCCAAACTGGATCCGTGAGAAAGAAATTCTTTCTGTCAAAATAACTCAAAAACTTTCTTATTCAGAAGCTCGAAAAATTGTTGAATCCAGCACACCATCTGTAGGAGTTTCCTATTCTAGTCTATTCAAGCGACAACCAAAATCCTTAAGACATATAAGCACCCAAACTGAATTCTCTTTACTACCAAATGATTCATCTGTTACAATAACTAGCACTATGCAGAAAAAAACCCGTAGTATGTTGGTTTCCACTAAAATAAGACCTATGCCTGCACTAAAACTTTTGCCACCATCATCCGAACCTGTAAAAATAGAATATTATAATAGTCAATCTAACTAGTTCATTAACGATGATACAGGTCAAACCTCTGTTTCATCTGCAAACAATTCGAAAAAACCTGTTTCCCCTACACAAAAAGCAAAACACAAATCATGTACACAGAATGAGAGAAAGAAAACCTCAACCCAAGCCTCTTCACAGTGGAAAACTGTGAAGGGCAAAACAACAAGAAATTTTGTTTTGATACACCGCTTCCTACTACAAAGGATTCCAAACAGCTGCTGCACTATGCAGAGGAAGATATGGTTTCAGAGTCTTACAGATCTGACTCAAATGATGATGATAATACTGTTTTTGAGGAATTTGAGACTACGTGATTGTAAATGTATTTCTGCTCAAAACTTTACAAATTTTACCAATTATAGTTTATTGAAAATTTATACCAACTGTTAGTTTATTGAACATTTTACCAATTGTTAGTTTAAAGATTGTTTATATTTTAATTGTGAAAACATGTGTTTATTTCTATTACATGTGTTATATTTTCATTGAATGATTTTAATTATACATTTATCATCATATCACTCTTTTTATTTAAATGTGTTATTTTCATTCATCTTGTTTTTATGACAATGTTTTAAATCGATTTTATAGTTCAATTTGATGTTCTTATTTTAATCTTTTTTTTGGCGCAGCATGTTCCTAAAGGGACTTTGTGCCATAAAACCCTAATCAACCAACCAACCATCTGATATTGTGTTGTTACGTATTGAGTTTTGTGAAGTTTCAATTAAATGTGTAAAGTTGATGACATTCGGCCACATCATTTGAATATGGGTGCTTACTTAATTATTTAGTATTGAATATAGTACAAATGGCGACGATGTAAAAAAAGAGGGAAATGTTCTCATCGGAAAAAAATTGAAAAAGAAGTGATGCGCCAAAATGAAAATGGCAGTATGTGAGGATATATTATTACTCAAGTGATGGTATAATATAATTTTATTTCTTGCAAAAATTTTGTCATCTATGGGGGTGGTAAGTCTAATTTTTTTTTCTACTCTGAAGTCAATAAAGTGTTATAATGTTTTCGAATTTTAAGGAATTCGATGATTCTATTAAAAGTTCCAAGCATACGTAAAAAGGCTGAAACAAAGTTTTATATTTCATAATATTAAAGAGGAAAAGAAAGTCCCTATTATTATATCTTGTATGAGTTCTAAATTGAATAATTTGTTATGCAATTTATCTTTACCTGAAGCTGTTGATTTTTTAAAATAACAGGATATTGTTGATATCCTGTTATAACCCTTAAGCATTGCCCCTAATAAATTTTGTGAGAGGATTACATTGCGTAATTCTCATCAGAATGAAATGGATGAATCCGTACAAGATTTTTCTGCTAGATTAAAAAAAAATGAAAACTTTTTGCACATTTTCAGGTGATACATTAAAAGAAAATCTATTGGAGCAATTTCTTAGAGTTTTAAAAATGAAACTATTCAGAGTAAATTAATTACACATGTTGATGATTTAAACTTTGTTAGAGAAATTAAAAAAGCAATAATTTTTCAAAGTGATGAAATTGTTATTTCTGAATTGAAGCATAAAAATATGAATTTAAATAAACTTGCACGTATTAAAACTGTACAACCCAACAAATTTCCAAAATAATTCACAAAAACAGAAAATCAACAATAATTTTGATAAAGGACACTCTGAGGTAAATAAAAATAAACTGAAGTGTTATAGATATGAAAATGCATCACATTTAGCAAATGTATGTAGATATATTAATACAATTTGCAATAAATGTTAGATAAAAGATCATTTGATCAATGTGTGTAAAAGCAAAAATAACAATGTTCAGAAACAAATGAATGTTATTCATACAGTTGATATTTTATCTTTGAGGCATGATAAAGGTACTTTCACAATAAAAGTACAGGGTGATTAGAAAATGAGTATACATTTGAAAAATTAATAATTCACGGAATAATGTAGGTACAGAGGTAAAAATTGACACACATGCTTGGAATGACATGGGGTTTTATTGTAACCACACAAAAAAAGGTTAAAAAAATGGCCGACAGATGGCACTGAACAACAAAACGTCAGTGACTCTGCCTGAGAATCGTGTATAAAAGGAGCTGTAATGAGAGAGAGAATCAGATGCACCAGCAATCGCAGCATGTTGACGTTACCAGAAAAGGCAATGTTAGTAAAGCTCTACTATCAAAATGGGGAATCTGTCGCGATCGACCGACATCAATAGGCATGCTAAAAGACAACATCCAACGCCAATTTCTCACCATAACTACAGATATGCTGCATTGTCACTCGGCTACAGCTATGGTTGTGGGATGACGGTGGACATGTTGAGCATTCGTTCTGAAGAACATCGTCTTTGCTTTGTCTTAATTTGTTATGCTAATTATTGCTTTTCTTATCACACGAAGCGCCATCTGTTGGCCCTTTTATGAACTTTTTTGTGGATACAATAAAACCCCATGTCATTCCAAGCATGTGTGTCATTTTTTACCTCTCTACCTACATTTTTCCTTGAATTATTAATTTTTCAAATGTATATTCATTTTCTGATCACCCTGTATGTGTTTTAATTGAGAATAAAGCTAAAGGTGAAATGGACTTAGATACCGGCTCCGGAATGTCTGCAGTACATGTTAAGAGTTTTCGCAGAATATTTCCAAATTAAAAAAAAAATTCTGCCAGATGTTCATTTAAGAACTCAACTGGTGAAATGTTTACACCTGTTGAGTATGTAAATGTAAATGTTTCTTATGAACATAAAATTAAAAATCTTAAATTATATTTGATTAAAGAAAATTAAGTTTACTTTTATTTGGAAGAGATTGGGTATCTGCATTTAATTTGTTTCCTTCTAATTTGAAATCTGTATATGTAAATGTAATTGCGAATTCTGCTGAAAAATTGAAAGTATCATTAAATGAATTTTCTGATTTGTTTACAAATAAAGTTGGGGAGATAAAGGGTTTGAAAGCAGAACTTTATCTAGAAAAATATTCTACGCCCATATTTTGCTAGAAAGATTGCGTGAATATAATATTAGGATAAATAAAGACACATCATTTTTTATGACTGATCAAATTAAACATTGTGATTATAAAATTGACAAGGACGGTATTCATGAAACACAAGATAAAATTGATGCTATTTTATATGCTCCCAGACCAATAAACGTTTCGCTGGTTAAAGCTTTTCTAGGCTTAGTTACATATTATTCTAAATTTGTACCGAATTTATCTACAATTGCTCATCCTTTAAACCAATTGCTCAAAAAGAATGTGAAATTCATATGGTCTGCTGGTTGTGAACAAGCATTTAAAAATATAAAATGAGATTATTTTTTAAAAGAGTTCTTACACATTTTAACCCTAAATTACCTTTAGTGTTAGCAACCGTTGCTTCCCCATATAGTACCTCTGCAGTTCTTTCGCATGTGATAGCAGATAACGTGTAAAAAATGATTTCAATATTTGTATGGTAACAGATTTATTTTTTTTACAGATAGTAAACCACTTGTGTCTATTTTTTCTCCTTCTAACAGTATTTCTGTACTTTCAGCTGCTAGAATGCAAAGATATGCATTATATTTGCAAGCATTTAAATATGATATTCGTTATAAGAAAACATCGGAACACGGAAATGTCGATGCTCTTTCACGGCTTACATTGCGTAGTGAAGATTTACCTCCACAATTAAATTCAAGTAATGTAATTGATCAATCTGAATTTTTTCAAATTAACCAAATTTCTACTTTACCTTTAAGTTCAAAAACAATTGCTGTAGCCACAAAACGGTATCCTTTATTACGTCAAATTTTTCATCATCTAATTTCTTGTTCTCCAATTACTAAAAATTTACTTTTTGGCGGTAAGCAAGAAGAAATTTACTCTTCAACATAGTTATATTTTAAAAGGATGTAGAGTAATTATCCCTGAAATTCATAGAAAACAAATTTTAAATAATTTGCACTTTGGACATTTTAGAATAGTGAAAATGAGGTTCTTAGCTCACAGTTTTGCATGGTGGGCAGGAATTGCCCAAGATATTGAAGATTTTGCACGGAATTGCACTACTTTTGTCAATTAAAAAATTAATCCGTCCAAAGTAGATACACATAATTGTGAACGGTCTATAGCTCCATGGCAAAGAATTCATATTGATTATTTTGGTCCTGTTATGGGTAAAATATTTTCCTTGTGGTTGATGCTGATAGCAAATGGCTAGAAGTTTTCATCGTTCCTAGTACAACTTCAGAACATACGATTAATTGTATTTCTTCTCTTTTTTCCAGATACGGATATCCTATATATTTGGTATCTGAAAATGTTAAACAATTTACAATTTTTTTAGAATCATGGTGTAAAACATAAATTTAGTGCTCGCTACCATCCAGCTACAAATGGTCAGGCTGAGATATATGTGCAAATTCTCAAACGTAGAATAAAGCCTTATCTTCAGAATCTGATACTTTACAAATACAATTAAATAACTTTATTTTACAGTATAGAAAGATGCCTCATGTTACAACGGGGAAAAGAGTCCTGCATCTCTATTTCTAAAGCGACATATAAGAACAAAAATAGATTTGATACTTCCAAACGTCACAAATTTTGTTCATGATAAGCAAAATGCGAGAAATTCCAACACCAAAGTAAAATAATTTAAAATTAAGCAGAATGTGAATGTTAGAAATTAAACTTCTAAAGGCCAGTGGAAAATTGGTCTCATTATTCCCGCCATTATTCCAAGAGAGGGCAAGTTACATTATAGAATTGGTATAGTTGGTATATAGTTGTATATAGGTGGGTCAAATATTTGGAAAAGACATGTTCATCAGATAACTAATGTAGGTTTAAAAGTACATTTAACTAATGATACAAATTCTGAAGATAGTGATACAGAAAGTCACAAAAATGATAATACAGTGGTTATTCAAGTTTTTTCTCAACTAATGCCTCCTAGTGTCACAGTTCTCTCGACCAGTTGACTCATGTGTCCCAAAAACTCCAAGTCCCTAAACCAGCTGACTCTGATATGATATCCCCAGTTCCAAAACCTATGGTTCTAAATAGCACATTTGATGATGCTGCCAGATCTTTTATAAACTAATTCGTCTTCTTCCGCTCCGCAGGTACCTAGACGTTCTAAAGGATTTCGAAGAGCTCCTACTCGTCTGCAATGTTAAGAAGATGATAATTGTGGTGTTTGTATTTCAGATAATAAACCCTAAGCCCTAAACTCTAGACGCAAAATGATTGTAAGTCCTCTGTGCGCTAGCGACACCTATCTTTCATATGTTTGTTTTTCACTGCAGTAACCGCAGAATATCATTGTAGTTATGTTTCGATCTTGTGTTGTTGTTATGTATTGTGTTTTGTAAAATTTCAAACAAATGTCAATCAAATGTGAAGTTTTAATCAAAGTTGATGTTATTCGTCCACCTCATTTGAATATGTGCGCTTACTTGATTATTTAATATTCCATATAGTATAGTAAATTTTACGCCAAAAGTGAGTTAAGTCGCCAAATATAGTGCTACGAATCCAAACCATCACTCTCACCCACAGTATACGACTATGACATTCGGCCAAATTTGCCGGGAAAAAGTCTACGGTAATGAATAAAGCCAATTTCGCACCACCAAAAATGCAATTAAAATATTGTATTTTTTCAAAATGAAATTCGTAGGTTCTTGTAGGAATACTTAAAATTTTAGTACTTTCGTGTTATAGCGACCTCCAAAGATGAGTCACCAAGCGACCAAGATTTATGGTGTATATAACATTTCGTGATGTATATAACATTTCGGGATGTATATAACATTTCGTGATGTATATGGCCAATTTATACGCATATATTACCCATATATGATGTACTATATGGCATGTGTATACTAAGACGTATACAATGTATATATAACATATAAAACGTAAATAATATGCATATAATGACGTATATTTCACATATATGAGTTTTTTGAGTATATATATATATATATATATATATATATATATATGCGTATTATATGGTGCATATATAAGCTTTGCGATGATCTTCGCGAACTCATAGCTGCCATCTTGTCATAGTCGTAATTGTGGAGGCCGCTATAACACGAAAGTTCCAAAATTTTTTCAATAGTTTGTTTTTATTAACTAATTTGTATCTTAAAGTACTTAAAAAAACAAACAAACTTATATACTACTATATTAATTGTCATCTAGTAATATAATATAAGTAGTCTTAAACATTGCATTTTCAGAAAGTTACGATGCTGTAAAATCAATAAATACGAATCTTGTAGACAAATTTTATAGGTTCTCTAACTTTGGTCTATGGGACTATAAAATGCACCAGGTCTCAATGCTAGGTGCGATTTTCACCAAAAGTGGCTCCATTGTAAGTTATTACGAGTTTTTTCTTTAAAAAAAATCAAGATTTATTTTCCAGTTTGATTAAATTGAAATATATTTTATTGTGCGTAAATTGTTTGTTCCATGTGCTTTTATCTAGTTGTCTACGAAAATCTCCCACCAATGAAAATGACGTACGCACTATACTTTCGTGACGTATGTATTTTTAACTTATTTTTTAATATAATCCCCATCACCCAAACGGTTTGAAATTTATTCTTGGTAATTTGTCAATCTAGTTGTCACTCTCATAGGTACCTTCTGTGAAAATCCGCCAAATATTTTTATGCAGTTATGCTTGCCGAAAAGTTTTAATATCTACCATAGCTATCAGGTAGGTTACGTGGTAGCTTCAAGTATGGTACCTGGTAGCTACAATAGCTATCAAGTAGCATTACCCGAAAAGTAATATTGCGCTGTGTATTAGTTTTCGTTTCGCGTAGGCATTTACGAAATAAAATATATTATGAGTTTTCATTAAAAAATAAAAATCCCGCAACATAATTTTAACAATAATTTTGTTTATGAAAATGAACTTGATTAATTTCTTTCCAAGACAAGATTAAGATTTATAAAAGTAGCTAAAAAAATAAAGCCGCATATGACAATATTTTCCATCATAATATGTCAAAAATACTTTTAAGATTTTCATTAAAGTGTCTTTCATTTATTTTAAAGTTTATTCTTATTGACATCTTTCTGAAATGGCAAGCAGTCATTTTTTTAAAGTTTTGCCGAAATCAATATTAATTTCAACATCTGAAACATTTTCTAAACTTTTCAAGTAGCACTCGATGCATTTTATTTAAACGATAAAAGGTTTGAAGGAAAGGACTGCAGTAAAGTAAGAAATCTGATATTCAAAAGTGATAAATTAAATCGACTTAAGAACTTAGTTAATCAAAAGCATTATTCATGAAAAGATTCGTCAACTTCTGTTTTGTGATTATATTTTCATTCTGAAAAGTAGTTTCTAGTAAGACCCGTGAATATGATTATCTGTTTTGTGACATTTATTTTAACAAAATTTTCTTTTCTTTTTAATCACTTTTTGGAAATTATACTTTGAAGTATTTTACATTTAAATATACTTTATTAATTTTAGTATAGATGATTTGTGATTTTTATGACCACAATTTGAGATGTGGCTTTTCAAAGTAATGTGTTCAAATACAATTTGTGCCATACACAATTGTTAAAAAGAGAATTTTTTTTATTTGATTCCGAAATGTAATCTGTGCTATAGGGATGATGTTCTTAAACCTTGTATGGGCTAATTCCATGCGTGTATGTAATGTCAGTCACAGATATGTAAATAGCTGCTTTGTTTGACTACCAGAATTATAGCAAAGGAAAATTTGATTTATGCAATCCGATATATCTACAATTAAATGCAGTGAAGAATAAAAAAAGAATACCGGTGGCCAAGAACGACAAACTTTTTCGACTATGTGACTTACACTACATTTACGCATGGAATTAGCCTATGAATCTTTTTCGGGCATATGCCGATCCAGCCTTCATTTTACTTTCTATAACACGCAGTAAAACAGAAATCCTCACCAGTATTTTTATTGGAGGAGGAGATAATTGTTGTATAGATTGACGTACAAGGTCGCCGGATTTAAGTTAAATCGGAATATTTAAAACATGGAACTATGAATAAAGAGGATTGACAAAACCGAAATTGGTGAAGCTTCAAATGTAACCAGTTCACAGGATCTGATTACCGCCAGGGTAATCTTTCACCAATAAATTGGAATAGAAATCTCCTCCATTTTTAAATGCCTTATTCATGCAAAATTTCTACCATAATAAGAGAAAAAGATATCTTTTCGTTTTTACTGGTGGACGTTTGTCCTTGTAATAGCAAGTCCTGAGGATCCACCATATTATGACAACATAGCCAATACTCTCATCAGTGTCCGTGCATTGGATTACCACCCGAACAAACTACCACGAGTAAATTTGAGTAGAAATTTTTGCCTCATTTAAAAGCGTTATTCATGCAGATTTTCTGTCATAAATAAGACAGACAGTTCCATTCGTTTTTACTGGTGGAAGTTTGCCCCGGCGTTAATCCGGCCCTGAACTGATGTAAAAAAACAACTTCTTGTGACTACATCCTCACTTACTTCACTCGCAACAAGTAGACACTACACTATCTGTCTCCTCTTTTTTCATAGCCCCATTCTTTAGAATGCTGTACGAACAGAAGTGGTACGATGCCAATCTATTCCTTCACATTCCAGGACATTTAGATGAGTGGGATTTATTACCACAAGTTATCATTAACAACCTCATTGATAGCATGATGGGTTTCTTGTGCCATCTTTATACCTGTGCGAGTTGACCACACTCTACATTCATTCTACTCTGGAATTGTGACGCGACACATTTGAGGATTTTTCATCTAATATGTAACTTACAAAAGTATTACTTTCTTTTCATCTTGTTATGTTGCTATGTGACACTTATGAATGAAATTTTGTTTCCTTTATACTAATTTATTCATAAAAGGTTGACAAAATTTCCATTTCTTTAAAAGGCCAGTATATCTATGAATTACTCTATTTAACACACACACATATATATATATATAGTTTCGACATAGGCAAGTTTATAAAAATATTTAAAAGTAACATATTAAAGAGTTTACTTCATTCATTCGATCGAATGAATATAAAATGGAATATTATATAACTCCGTAACTTAAAATATTATGAGTGGTAGAACCATTTTAATAGATATACATATGAAGGATCTGACAACTATATGAAATGCGATTAGTTAATTGAACTATATAGTTATTCAGACACACGTAGAAAAATTCCAACTAAAAAAACACTATACTCCGCAAAAAAAGCAATGAACCGCATGAAGTCATATTTTTTCCACTACAACTTGCTGGTAAAAACCTAGGGTTTAAATAAAACCAAGTCATGACCAACCAAATAAACTAATTTTCATATGACAACACTTGTCTATTTACTCGTTATAAAGTCTGCATGTTCTAATGACAGATTTCTCCATTTCAAAATGCTTTATTTACAGATTTCGTCATTGTTTTATTTAGAGGTTTTTCTATAATTTTCCAGATTAAAAAAGTAGTCAACTCAATATAATTAACTCTCAGCCAAACTCAATTCGTATAATACAGGGTCATTCATAATTCCCTCCGGGGTTTCGAAACGTTATAGTTAAAAAAACGAAGACGAATATGAAAAAAAAGAAACATATGAAATTATTCCGAAACTATTCAAGTTTTACTTACATACATTACAGGTGTTCTATGTGTGAACCCTTGGTCACACGGCATACATCCATGCGATAGTCCAGTTCCTACCATACTCCGTTTCTTTAAATCTGAATCAGTGGTGTCAGTTCAACGGGCCTTTCGTAATAAATATCGAAAACAGGGACCAACTGACAAAACAATTCATGTGTGGTACCGGAAATTTAAAGAAACGGAGTATGGCAGGAACTGGACTATCGCATGGATGTATGCCGTGTGACCAAGGGTTCACACATAGAACACCTGTAATGTATGTAAGTAAAACTTGAATAGTTTCGGAATAATTTCATATGTTTCTTTTTTTCATATTCGTCTTCGTTTTTTTTTACTATAACGTTTCGAAACCCCGGAGGGAATTATGAATGACCCTGTAGATTTAGAGTGTGTTGAAGTGTTAAGTAAACAAATCATTTGGTAAATACATGAATCAACGGTAATTTTATATCCGAACGCTGTAAGAATATTAATTAAAATTTATGCAGAGTATGGTTTTCTATAAATAAGTTTATACAATAGTAACTCTTCGTTATATCGCTGGTTCAGATATATAGCTCTGTTTTCCTGCAGTTTGAAAAAATAAGCTGTAGTTGAATCGCATTTATTATGTAATGATATTTATATTTTGATTTTATGACGCATATCTCTTTAAACTTCGCTAAGATAATTGTAATATGTGTATAAATTAACGTTTTTCTGACAAACACAAGGCATATCTTTCTATGTTATCTTTTTAAAATTTTTAATTCACTCGGTTAACATAATAATTTACTTTGATCACAAGGATTTCGAGAATGATGAAAAAATTAGGGAATTAGTCTATATAGGGCTTCAACCAACGTCTTATTCTTGCTTAGAGCACTTTAGAAAATTTCTCAAACAACCCAATGAGGCTCATGTACAGTTTGCTTCCCGTCTAGTGGCAAGCTGGGATTATTATTTAAATTTAAGAAAGGCATCTGATTTCGAGATTCCTAAGCAACTTATAGTACCGGATACATTATATCAAATTTTAGATACAGAAACAGATTCCCACATCAGTGACACAAGAAGATAAATGGTTTTTACCAGATGAAGTAGGAAGGGAGGTTGATTTATATTTCACTTCACGCGGAAAAACTCTTACTGAGAATTTTAGTGTTAATCGTAAATGTACTAACTCAAAGACCGAAGTTAAAATATTTTTGTTTGATGTTAAAACATTAAATTTTGTCTTATGTCATGAGAATTACGGTCGTGCATTCTGCCTGCCCTAATCAAAATTATCATGTCACGAAAGGGTAAATGTTGTAAAATGTAACAATTTATATTATAACTAGCTGTTACCCGTGACTTCGTTCACGTAACATTAAAAAAAAAAAGAATAAATGCATTAACTTAGTAAAACATTTCACTTGATAATTAACAACATATATAATTAACCAAAGATTTATCACATTTTATAGGAGACCATACGGTATTTCTTTGCTATAGGGGCCTTGACATAACGCAGTCTTAAAAAAGTGAAATTTCATGCCCAATAATATATACAATCGCGAAAATGAAACTGCAACTAATGAAAAAAGGAGGACCAAGTAAAATCGTGAAAATCGAGGAATTCCTCTTCATAAAACGAAAAACAACACTGGCAGAATTCTTCTATACAACAGTGCATTTTAGATGGTATTTGGTGTACAATTTGTATATGTGTGCATTGCTAAATGGGCATTATTATATTGTTTATTTGCATACATAGATATATGTTATATATTTCTTACTACATTATCTTGTTTATGTGTATATTAAATTAAGTGCTTCACGCTAAGTGGTGTAAATAGTGAACAAACTGCTTGTGGATTTCATAAATTGATAGATATTTCACAAAGATATAACAATCTGATGCGATTCTAAAATGTAAATAAAGGTTGCTAGAAAGTACTTTAAATTTTGCCCAATTTAACCTCGATATTTTCTCTATCGCGTCAAGAACACTATAAGCAAATAAATACCGACGACACAAATCTGATAATCTAAATTTACATATTTTTGTTAGTATATATAGGATTATTTTGATTTATTTCATGCGCTTGAAAATTTTTACGCTTTCTCTAGGGTTAGGTGTCGAATAAATGTACTTTTTTGTTATTTTATTTTGCCATTTCTATTTATTCTATTTTCCATTCATTTCATTTATGGATATTGATTTAATCTACATATTCGTGTCAAAGAATATTCTTTAAAGTTATTATCAGGATTAGGATAGGATTCGATTAGGGTTAGGATTAGGAATAAAAATTGAACGACAATGGCATGACCGATTCAGGTTTAAAGTATGAACCAGGAAGTCTATTTACATCATGAAGCAATAAGAAAATTAGAAAATTATTGGCTAATATTTTTTAATATGTTTTACAGTCATAGTTGGCATCAAAGGTGAGCGGGGAAATGATCATCTAAAATACCATTAAGTGTTTACCAAGCAAAAAACAAATCTGGTTACAACAATGTATTTAATTTTGCGCCAAATTTCACTTGATAAAAAAAAAAAATCAAATTAATTATGGACATAATTACAGACCCCTAACCTTCCTATTCTCACAAATGTTCTACCTATATGTAAAAAAAATTCTACTGTATAGAAAGTGCTTTCACGTTTAGAATGTTATGAATTAGTGCTCGCGAATATACGTATAATACGTTTAAAAGGTATTGTAACCGGTAACGATTTTGGATAGCTATAATATGGAAAAAAGGCTTAACTACGTATACTTTTAAACGTATATAAACGTATATTCGAAAGCACTATTATGAATTGGCACGATCGGCTTGTTCAAGTTTACACAATTCGGCTGGAAGAAAAGATTCATTACTTATTTCTTCTTTGCTTTTGCATTACGCGAATTTGTTGGTAAAATCGATTTTCTTTTCGTAACATTGTTGTTTTTTAAGTTTAAAAAATATTGTAATTTTACTTAAACATTGCTTTAAAATCTATGCAATTTTTCTTATCCTGCAAGACTTTACAAAAATCTATTATGAAACAACTTTAAAAAAAGCTATATTTAAAAAAAAAAAAAGTTTTTCCTATTTTAAAACTAAAAGAAATGTAAAATTAAATTCCGGTTCGAAACGACGATTTACAAATGTGTTTTCGATTGTGGGAAAATGATAGAGGAAAAATGCTGTTACTTCGACATAATCATATTAAATCTTTAGCTTTTATGAGAAAAGCAACTTTCTTTTAATAAAAAGAAATCCCATAAAAAAATATAGTTATTTTTATTAAGATTTTCTGATTTTCGATACGGATACTTTTGCGATGCATATCATTGACATTTGCCATCCAATTTTTTTTTTTTTAATAATTTAAATTAAAAATATGGTATCTTTATGTTAGCCGTGTGTAGACGATAAATCGCCAACCTATCCCATCATTCGTATTGAATTCATTAAAAATATAAATCTTTCACTCATTTCATTTAAAACACAGAACTTTAATTTACAACACATACATTTAGAATACATATATTACGTACATTTAAAATAATTCCTTTCATGTGAAAAAGAAAAAGAAAAAAAAAAAAAAGAAATTAATCACAAATAATTTGATAACCCAAGATCATTTTATTTCAACATCAAAACAAATCTGTTTTATTTTTCTATATATGTCATCATATTCGCTTGCTTTCCATACTTACTCGTATTTATGCACTTTGTATTGTTATCTAATATTTGAAAACGCACGTTTTATTTCTAATATGGCATCATTTCATATTCTGTTTAATTCTTAAATAATTCATTTCCTTTTCAAAATTCACGTGGAAAATTTTCACTTGAAAATAAATTGTTGATTAAAAATTATTACTCAGGGGTTTTATTTTATATTGGCAACGATAAAGTATTAGCAACGGTAAAATAAATTTAACCATTTTAAAAAAAGCTGCAAAACCGGGCCATTTGGGCCAAACCAACCAAACCAACCAACCATTGTAAAATATACGAAAAAATTTCCATTTATTCTGTATGAAAATAATGAAAATTTTAATTTTTAAGAAAAATATTGAAATAAAATAAACGAAAACCAGCATATATTCATTTGAGGGTTATAATCAACTTATATGGAAAGATACAGGATAATTAAATGCTTCATTTTGACGCTGGCTTCAGCCTAACATTTGCACACAATCAGATTTATAATATTATTAGGATTGTTTAAATTTACACTCGTTTGCAATCTGTCAATCAAAGTACACTTGCTTTTGCAAAAAGCAACATCATAAAAGTATCTATTACTCGACAGCATATAAAAGAACACACGTAAAAGAATATTTGTCATCGGAACGAAATAAACAAGTGAAATTCAATGTCGAAAAATGTTCAGATTCCAGACAAACAGATTATGGCACATCAAACTTGAACGCTAATGCTGAGGAGTTCGATCAGAAAATATTTATTAGTAATTAATTGAATAAAAAGAGGAAAGTTTTACTTTATACTGTAATAAGTTTTCTAATTGGTGAAATACGATGTAAATATCGAGTAAAGTGTCTTTTAGATGTAGACAGCGAGTCTTATTTTTTTATTTCGCCGTCGTTTAATAGAGCTGATGCAAATAAAAAGGGAGAAAAAAGAAATTGGGAGTCAGAATTAAATGATCCTACTTTGATAATCATATATTCTAATACGAGCAAATCTTGTGTGTGGTTATATATGCAAATTTTATCTTAAACACGGCTCTAACGATTTTGACGAAATTTCGTATCCTAACGTTTTGGGGCACCAGACAGCCATTGGGCTAGGTCACATGTTCGAGAAAATTAGATTAGTGGGTCATTTTGGGTCATAGTCAAGCTAATTGTATCTAAAAAACGGTTCAAACGATTTTGAAAAAATTTTGTATCCGACTATTTTCGGGCACGAGGAGACTATTGGGTTGGGTCACATGTTCGAGAACTTTCTATTAGTGGGTCATTTTTGGGTCAAAGCGGGTCAAAATAATTTTATCTAAAAAACGGCTCTAACGATTTTGATTAAATTTTGTGTCCTACCAGTTTCGAGCACGATAAAATCATTGGGCTAGGTCACATGTCCGAGAAAATTCGATTAGTGGGTTATTTCTGGGTCATTGTGGGTCAAGATCTAAAAAGCGGTTCAATTTACACTAAAGTTTGCATCCAATGGTTTTCGGGCACGAGAAGACTGTTGGGCTAGGTCACACGTTCGAGAAAAGTCAATCAGTGGGTCATTTTGGGTCATTTTGGGTCATGGTCAAGCTAATTGTATCTAAAGAACGTTTCAAACGATATTGACGAAATTTTGTATCCGACTATTTTCGGGCAGGAGAAGACTATTGGGCTGGGTCACATGTTCGAGAACTTTCGATTAGTGGGTCATTTTTGGGTCAAAGCGGGTCAAATTAATATTATCTAAAAACGGCTCTACCGATTTTGATTAAATTTTGTGTCCTACGAGTTTCGAGCACGATAAAATCATTGGGCTAGGTCACATGTCCGAGAAAATTCGATTAGTGGGTCATTTGTGGGTCATTGTGGGTCAAGATCTAAAAAGCGACTCAATTTACACTAAATTTTGCATCCAATGGTTTTCGGGCACGAGAAGACTGTTGGGCTAGGTCACACGTTCGAGAAAAGTCAATCAGTGGGTCATTTTGGGTCATGGTCAAGCTAATTGTATATAAAAAACGGTTCAAGCGATTTTGACGAAATTTTGTATCCGACTATTTTCGGGCACGAGAAGACTATTGGGCTGGGTCACATGTTCGAGAAAATTCGATTAGTGGGTCATTTCTGGGTCATTGTGGGTCAAGTTCTAAAAAGCGCCTCAATTTACACTAAATTTTGCATCCAATGGTTTTCGAGCACGAGAAGACTGTTGGGCTAGGTCACATGTTCGAGAAAATTCAATTAGTGGGTCATTTTGGTCATGGGTCATTATGGTCAAGCTATTTTATCTTAAAAACGGTTCAGAGGATTTGAAATAAATTTAGCACCCTACAGGTTTACAGAACAGGAAGACTATTAGGCTAGGTCACATGCTCGAGAAATTTCGATTAGTGGGTCATTTTGGTCATGGGTCATTATGGGTCAAGCTATTTTATCTTAAAAACGGCTTAGACTATTTACACTAAATTTTGCATCCTATGATTTTCGGGCACGTGAAGACTGTTGGGCTAAGTCACATGTTCGAGAAAATTCAATTAGCGGGTCATTTAGGTCATGGGTCATGATATTTGAACTCAAATTTAATTTTGACCGAGCATAGCTCGGTCTTCCCTGCTCGTGAAACACAAAATGAATGCATCAATATGCAATAAAGATGAGAGTCTTGTAAAATATTTGGATTTCTTGGTAGTTTCGAAAATAACTGCAGCTTTAATGCCCTCGCGGCGAATTGAAATCTCAATGCAGGATTTTCCTACTGCATAATTATAATACTATGTAATGATAGATTCAATACCTCAGAACATGTAGATATGCTTTTAAGAGCGAAAATGTTTTATGAACTTTTGAGACCGAGACTTTTTCGTGTCAATAACTTCGATCTTATTCTGTAAGACACAGTTTAGGGTTTTGTTGTATCGAGAAGTTTTGCGACAGAGAATGAAAACAAGGTTCATTGTGGATTTATAAAGAAAGAAACGAACACAGGCAAAACCCTTTAAAATTCAGGGATATCGAAAATATTGAGGTTGAAAACCTCCCAAATATAGTCTTTCATTTATGAGAAACATTTTATAGAAAACTATACTCAAGAACGTATGTTATTAAATAGTCTTTAAAGGAATATTCAACTTCTTTAGGAAATTCCAAACAAATTGGAATGAAAAAATTAAATTCTTTAAGGAATCTTTTAGCAAAGGATTCTGACTATTTAGGATTGTATTCAGATTTTTAAAAAGGATATAAATTTTTAGGCCACTGGTTGAGGTTAACGAAAGCGAAGAATAAAAGAGATCGTATTAAATTCCCCATCTTGAAGTGTATAAGGGGAATGGAAAAAAATTAGATAAACTTTTCTGAAAGTAGTATTCCACGCTTCTTCTTTAACAACTAAGGGGAACTCACTTAATTCTATAAAAGATAACGGGGGTGTAATACAAGATGATTTATTCTCAATTATGGTAAGATTTAGAAAATAAATATTTTGCTTTCACTGCAGACATTCAAAAAATGTATAGAACACTTTCTATCCACTCAGAGCATAGCAAGTTACAAAACGTTTTATGCAAGGAAGGACTTTTTTAATTAACAGCAGTTATTTATGGCACTGTCAGCGCATTTATTTGGCCATGTGAATACTACTTCAGCTTTCTAAGAATGAAATAAACAAGTTTCCTTCGGCAGCATCCGTACTAAAAGAAGACTTGAAGCTGATTCTTTAAGCACTTCATTAGAGCTGTGAAATCAGTTAATAGAAATTTTAAAGATTAGGGGAATGTTATTGCAGAATTTGTGTTGTAATGATTCGGAACTTTGTCAAACAAATGACAAAATATAACCCTTTGGTGATTCCGAAGAATTTAAAGCGTTAGCTGTTTTACGGAAATCGAGAAAAGCTTATTTAAGTTTCAGCATTAAAATTTATAACGAAGTGAATGTCACTAAGAGACAAATGTTGTAAGTTATATAGAGTATACTTTACCGCTTGGGGTTAATGGCTTCTGTTATAATTATAGCAAACACGTTCATCCAGAAGTTCTGGTTATTACAAGTAGTTTCTGCTTCCTTACAATTAATTTGTAAAATTAAGATTAGTCGGTTTATTTTTCTAAATGATGCAATCATGATTGAGTTATATGTTTTGCGTGACGCGTCTAATGATGCAATCATGATTGAGTTATATGTTTTGCGTGACGCGTCTAATGATGCAATCATGATTGAGTTATATGTTTTGCGTGACGCGTCTAAAAAGCCTATGGTGCGGATATGAACTATAAATAAGTAACAGAATCTGCTCAACAGTTTTTAGGTGCGTTCGTAATTATATAAATACGTAGCATCTATTGTCGTCGCTTGGTCCGTCCGTCTGTCTGTCCGTCCGTCTGTCTGTCCGTCCGTCTGTCTGTCCGTCCGCATATAACAACGCAAAAACTACCCAACCGAATGGTTTGGAATTTAAGATATATTATCTTCGCAGAATTTTGTCGAGACATTTCAATTTTTTTTTAAATCGAATCAAAACTTTAGGAGATATTAATAAAAATATTTATTAAGAAATTTGAATTAAAAGAAAAAAAATCGGTGCTTTCTTGTTAGAGGAGTTTCAGATGGATGTTAAATCGTCAAGCGACCGAGATACTTCTTTTATGACAGAAATTAATCTGCAGAAGATATAATTCATTTCACAGAATTAAAATCATCAAGATCTGAATATTTATATAACTAGCTATAGTAAGAACGCACCTCATTTGTCACGTTTGACGTACAATTTCCAACTTGTTTAAAATTGTGACCAGCAAATCCAGAGTTCCGCCATTAAAGAATTTAACTGTTCCAAATCTTGAGCTATGTATAACAGTTCTACTGGCAAAGCTAATTAAACGAGTTATTTCTGCGCTCAAGATTAATATAAACAAAATCATCTTGTGGTCCGATTCCATGATAGTACTATCCTGGATTAAAAAGAAGCCTTTCCAACTAAAAACCTTTGTTGAGAATAGAATGTACACAGTACAAGAACTAACTGAATAAATGCAGTGGCGACATAGCCAAAAACATATAAATGAAATTTGGCTCAATTCTATGCATAACTTCATACACTTTTCGATGATACAAGGAGGATACACACACGGACAGAGAGATATTTTTTAAAAACATGTTTTTCGGGATCTCTGACCAGAAAACCGGAAGTTAAAAATAAATTCAATTACCATATTTTCTTCTATTATTGACAGAATAAATTAAAAACATGCAATTTGTTTGTAAACTGTATCTCACTTTATGATTAATCAGGATATCCTAATCCTAATAATATTATAAATCTGATTGTGTGCAAATGTTAGGCTGAAGCCAGTGTCAAAATGGAGCATTTAATGATACTGTATCTTTGCATATAGGCTGATTATAACCCTCGTATGAACATAGGCTGGGTTTTGTTTATTTTATTCAAATATTTTTCTTAATAATTCAAAATTTCGTTATTTTCATTGAGAATAAATGGACATTTTTTTCGTATAGCATTTTAAAATGGTTAAATTTACTTTACCGTTGCTAATACTTTATCGTTGCCAAAACTAATTCAAAACCCGAAAAACTAATTTTTACTCAACAATTTAGTTTCAATTGAAAAATTTTCACGAGAAAAATGAAAATGAAATAAAAAAAAATTAAAGAATTAAGAAGAAGATTAAATAATATTATTAGAAATAAAACGTACTTTTTTTAGTTTTTGATAATAATACAAGGTTTCAATATGCGTAACCATAGGAAACAGGCGAATATGACGTTATTTATTGAAAATAAAGCGGATATGCTTTGATTGGTGAAATAAAATGATCTTGGGTTTTTTGTTCACTTTTTTTCTTTTTTTTCTTTTGTATGGTAACAATACTTGTCGTTTTACCGTCTGCGCACGGCTAATATAACTAACTATACCGTATTTTTTATTTAAATTTTAAAAAAAGTAAAAAGAAGTTTCAAAAGAAAATGGTTAGCAAATGTCAATAATATGCTCCGCAAAATTATCCATGTCGTAAATGATGTCATGGATCGCGAGAAATAGTGATTTTTCATTCTTAAAACTAAAAGAAATAACTCGATTACCTAAAAAAAAATGACGAAAGTTAATAGTTCCATTTTTGTTGATAAAACCTAAAGATTTAATATTATTTCGTTAAAGTAACATAATTTTCCCGATGCCAGTATTGAAATTAATTGCCTGGAAAATAAAATTAACAAGAATTATGTCATTAAAAAGGGATTTCTCTGGGGAAAAAGGAGACGTCCTATTTGAAATAAAACGGGAATTTTCCAATATATTTTAAAATGAGTGTGAATTAATTCCTTACAATACAAGGATCAATAAGTATAGAAAGTAGATGAGTTTCACGCCATATTTATAACGAAAAATTAAAATGTCTTGTTATCTATACTGATTATTAAGCATGAGTATCCGTTATTTCGTTCCGCATGAGTATGAGTATCCGAGTTTTCTGCTAAAAATCACATCATAATTTTAAGAAAAGGAAAATGAACACGAATCTATTATATTAAAATTTGACCATGTGTTTGTATTTCGCAACTACTCCTAGATTATCGAACGCAACGCTATTTACTACCGGTTTAGCGAATACCGGTTATAATTGATCCGAGGGTGGCACAAAAACTCTCAGAATTTAAAAAATTAAATTAAATGTCATTTTTTTTTAACGAAGTTTCTTTAAAAACGGAAAGTAACTTACTCCATATTTGTGTATAAAAAAGGAGAAATAAAACAGATCAGTATATTTTTTACACCATTTTCTCATTAAAACTGAAAAACAGAATTTATTTTCACTTTGAATAGATGGTGAAAACAAAATCTTGATTTCAGTAAATTATCCGAAAAATACAAACATATTTTCACATATTCAAACTTCATGAATCAATTTATTCTGGAGAACAAAAATTGCCTGCCAATATACTGTCATTTAGAAAACAAGATTTGTTTCAACTATATATTAAACCAAGGAGGCAGAATTGAATTTAAAGAAAAAGCATATACTATTTCTAATTAATGTTTTTGTTTTTTTTGAAAGATGGCTGTTAAAACGTTTCACAAAGGCGTTAAAAGTAAAATTGTTTATCAGGTAAAATTGACATTTGTTTTTACCCAATTCGTCTATTTCCACGATTTTATTTGGCCCTCCTTTTTGCATTGGTTGCAATTTCATTTTGGCGATTATTTGGCACAAAATTTCACTTTTTTAAGACTGAGTTATGTCAAGGTCCCTATAATAATAAATACCGTATTGTCTCTTATGAAATGTGATAAATAGTTAATTATTAACGTTTTTAATTATTGGGAGTAAAATATTTTGCTTAATTAATGTATTTATTCTTATTTTAATGTTGCGTGAACGAAGTCACGGGTAACAGCTAGTTTAAAATAATTTTCCAGCATGATTTTGTTAAAATCATCGCGTCCATCGCGTGCAGTCCAATTACAAAATATTAACCCATTTGCATTAAAAATAATTCAGCATTCCTTTCTGGCTAATTTACCATAATGAAACTAAAACTTCATCAGTAAATAAATGAACTAATCAAATAATATAAATAAAACACAAATTCAAAAGTCATGTAATCGTATTTCACGCTTAAAAGGTTAAATAATCAGACAAAAAAGGCTGCGAAATCTTAAATAGCGAAATCTTTGGTAATTTCTTATGTTGTTAACTCCTGGCATGCAACTAATACGAAAGTATTGATTTTAATACATTTCAAAACTTTATTTGAATATATTATTGCTACTTTTCATATAAAAATGCATTTTGCGCTGCTAGTGGGAAAAAAATACCATTTTCTGAAAAATAGAATTTTCTGTTTAAAAAATGGTTTCCCCCTAAGAAACCCATGTTGATCCCTTAGAAATAATACAAAAATACTGAAAGAAGAAATATTAATACTTTCAGCATACATAATATTTATTCACAAAACGAAAAAAGAGGAATAATATAATTTTAAAAAGTCTTAATCTTTGAATTCCGATAAATTCAAATTTTTTTCTTCATAATTTTTGTTCATTATATTATCTACAAAACAAGTAGTGTAATATCTAAAATAAAGAATAAAATAGAATTTCCATTCACTTAAAATGCTTTTCTTAGAAATAATTCCATGTAATTCATTAACCTAAAAAAACCTTACTTAAAGCAAATTCATGTCACTACAATTAAGATTTCGTTTTTTTCTAATGGAGATTTCGAAAGTAGTCTTCTTCCATGTACATTAAATGATTAAGTTAAGATTGGCCTCAAACAATTGAGAGCAGATATCATTAGTAAAATAATTTTAAAATTAACTTTTCTCGTTATTTTTAATGCATCCTCTGCTCTAAACCGTTTCTCAATTAGTATTTTAAAGCAAATTAAGACTATTATTTTTCACCTAGATCAAAGTGCGTTAAATAAAAGAGCCGAGTAAAGATTAATGCAATGTTAGTTAGGATTTTATGTATAATTAATCGTAGAAATAATGAAAATCACCCAACACATTTCACTACATGTAAGATTATAATAAAATTAGAAACAGTCCGAATTATTGGATGTCAGAAATGGGTAAATGGGGTTTGCACATTTTAATATTTAATTGTCAGCGATAAATACAGATTATTCGTGTAAAACCCGCACACGCTTGCTACATGAACATTCATCCAAATAGTTATAAGGTAAAGCCAGGAGAGATGACGCGGTCGGAGAGATTGCGCACATAGAGGTTCGGGGGGAAGGAGTAGAGTGAGCGCGCAGCGACTCCAGGTAGTTGTACAACAACAGTAGTGGAGTGTCTACTTGAAAGTGCACGTTGATTGCTTTGAGCGTCTAAGATCAAGTATTGCTATTTTGTTTTGTTTTCCCAAAGTAAGTGCTTGAATTTTCATAGCTATTCATCAGAATTTTTATACAATGTCAATAGTACAAAATATTTTCAACTGAAACGATTTCTTATAAGCTACTAATCTAGACTAACAATGTGAACATCAACGGTTCGTTTTAGAAGAGGTCATATTTAAATAAAAGGCCGCGCAATCTCTTCTACCGAAATTGGAGAGTTTGCGCATCTGCTACTTAGGAGAGATGGCGCAGTGTTCCCATTAGTTTCTATGCTAGGAGAGATTACGCAGCTTATTGGTAAATTTGCATAAAAAATGAAAAAGGACTAATTTTAAGTTAAACGTGTTATTAAGTAACGTAATTTTATTTTGTAATCTTATCTGGACTTGCTTTTTCTGGTTCTTTATTTTTTTTCCTTTAATAAAAATTTTTTAATCGTTTTAAAAATTATTTCCTTTTTCTGATTCTTTAATCATTAGTTTGAAATATTCACTCCTAATAGAATAATATTTGTTCACAAAACCTTACAGCAATGTCATTTAAGTGTAATTATTTTTTTTAAAACAATTTAATTGTAGTTATTATTAGTATCAATCTCTCCTACCCATGTGCGCAATCACACCAACCCTGTAAGGAGAGATTGCGCAAAATAACATTCTTGGTTTTATTACAACTGTTCTATTAAATTGCAACATAACAACAAAATAGCAATGGAAATGCATAAAAAACAAATGAAGTAAAAATTATTCATGAATAGTTTAGCAAAAAATTAATATTTAGATTTTTTTATTGCTATTCTTTTGAATTGTGCGCAGACTATCCTAGCTTTACCTTATTTTCTTTTGTTGTTAATTCTCAGGTGCGTGACGGCCTAATGTAACATTCATACGTAATGTGATCTGAGGTATCCAGTCAGTATAAAAGTGAGAATTAAAAAGTTTGGCTATCTATTTTTAATTATACATATTATATTTTTTTTGTTTTTTATTTCTTGTCTTCGCATATAATTCCGAAAATTTGCGCGTAAAAATACATTAACTTTGATTTATATTCGTATGAGTATATCAAATTTCGAAGAATACTATATATCAAAAGAGAAAATAAAATAGTTTTAATTAAAATCCCTTTAAATAATAAATGTAGATTTTTAATCTTTCAATCCTAATATATGTAATTCTGAACAACATATTGTTAAACAGGGCTGGAATTAATGAACATTGAGTTCAAGGATTTTAAAAACAAAAGTGTGAATAAAAGTAATATCAGGGTCTCTTTTTCTTTCTGTCTACATTAAAATATTTTCTATTTTTCGGGCAAGTTTTTTCTGTTTATTATTGGATACTTTAGGTAGTAAAAAACTGCTTGGCATTTAAGTATTAAAAAAACCCCTCTTTTTCATAAGATATTAAAATGTATCTCATATAATCATGAAAGTGAAATTAATATTTTATAAATAAGGTATACTTTTTAAACATTTTATATTCTCGCACTATGAAAACTATTCGGATGTGCCAATTCCAAAAAGTTTTCTTCTAACTCACACAGGTTTCGCATACACTAAAAAGAATCATCACCAATTTATATCAAGGTCTAACTGAATCTAAAATTCTATTAAATTCCGCGCATTAGTTCTTCAGATATGACTATTGCTAAAATCGTGTAAATCCTGCAAAATGTAGCATAGCAGCGCCACCTGTTGGGAGACTTAGACCAAAACATAACAACAACAACTTACGTCAACGTCTAACGGAATTTGAAGTTTGATGAAATTCCGACAAAGTCAGAGACTCATAGACAGACATTTTCTAAAAACAGTCAAATCGTGTTCAGGACCTTCTAAAACTTATAAATCTGGCAAAAACCAGAAGTCGAAAATTTTCATGATTCCAATACTTTCTTCTTCTAAAGATAGAAGAAAGTAAAAAAAGACAAATGTTTCTTAATCTAGAAAAATACAACATAACCACAAACAGAAATATACAACAACCTCGTCCGAGTTGCCCACGATTCCGAAAAGCGTTCTTTATCTTTAGAAACCCCCAGAAATCAATATACTTTCGAGATTTAAAGAAGCATTTATACAAAAGAAGTTTTTTTATGCCAACTATTTTCGGAAACGTTTCCGAGTAGTTTTTCTAGTGTAGTAATCAGTTTTCTTAACCCGGGATGTAGTTTTTTTGGATACTGTCTGTTGGAATTATTTAGACCGATGATATTTTCGATGATATTTCGATGATACTTTCGAGATTTAAAGAAGCATTTATACAAAAGAAGTTTTTTATGCCAACTATTTTCGGAAATGTTTCCGAGTAGTTTTTCTAGTGTAGTAATCAGTTTTCTTAACCCGGGAGGTAGTTTTTTCGGATATTGTCTGTTGGAATTATTTAGACCGATGATATTTTTGGTTGCGTTTAATATCAAA
Source organism: Maratus michaelseni (assembly GCA_963931845.1). Classification (NCBI taxonomy): domain Eukaryota; kingdom Metazoa; phylum Arthropoda; class Arachnida; order Araneae; family Salticidae; genus Maratus; species Maratus michaelseni. The sequence continues at coordinate 452,697,195 of OZ007588.1, forward strand.
TCATCCAACATAAAGATCAACAAGAGTACTTAAAATTTATTTAGCATAAAATGTAAACATAAATTATAGATAAAGTGATCGTTTAAAAAAAAAGCATCTCTGGGCAGAGCTAGCTAGAAATCAATTAATCTTAAATCTCTAATTGTACGTAATTAATTCAAATTCCTAAATTAATTTGCTTAGAAGGAGTACGAAGTTGTGTAATTTTTTTGAAATAGCCTGCCTTATGAGAGATAGTGATAACTTGCTATAAGTGCCTAGTCTGTTCTAGAGGTTATCCGTGAAGTGCGTTTTGAGCTACTTTGAGCATAATTTTGCTAAACAAATTATAAAAGAGAGAAAATCATTACCAAATGCTAAAGGAATGTACTTTAAGTAGTTAACACCAAATATTTATTTACATATATTGCAAGTTACATATTACAAAGAAAGAAATTAAAGTAATAAGAAAATTATGTTTCGAAAAGTCTACGGTTTGTAGCTGCATTATGATACTGATTTTTTTTTTTAACATGATTTATCAAAATTGGAATCTGATGCCAGCTACTGATAAAAATTAACTTTATACAAAATATTTTACAATTCATTATTTATAACATAGTATTAATGGAATTTTGCCTTAAAATCCTAAGGAAAATTAATGCCCTAGTACAGCGCTTCCCAACCTTTTTTTTTCACGTACCCCTTTATTAGGCTTTCCATTTTGGCGTACCCCCATTTCGCATAAACACTCCCCTCCCCATCCACTCAACCATATTACGCAAACCATCAAAATTGGAATCTGATGCCAGCTACTGATAAAAATTAACTTTATACAAAATATTTTACAATTCATTATTTATAACATATTATTAATGGAATTTTGCCTTAAAATCCTAAGGAAAATTAATGCCCTAGTACAGCGCTTCCCAACCTTTTTTTTTTCACGTACCCCTTTCTTAGGCTTTCCATTTTGGCGTACCCCCATTTCGCATAAACACTCCCCTCCCCATCCACTCAACCATATTACGCAAACATGCTTTTTTTCCTTTAGTAATCTTCTTATCACAACCAAATAATAAATCGACACAAATTGCATTGACATTCCTAACCTTTTATTTTTTAAGTTGCACTTTAAAATTAATATTGCTTTTTATAATATTAGCTAAACATTTAAAAAAATTAATATAGCTTCAAAATTTTTTTTAACTATCTTAAGATGATTATTGATGACAACTTTGTCTCATTATATACAAATAATCAAATTGACAGACAGTTCATACTCTCAATGGGACCCTTAAGCTTGTTTCATAGAACTGAGTTTCTTAAAATCGGGTTCAAACGAAGTCAGAATCTCAAGTTAGGAGCAACGTCAAGCTTATTGAGGTATTTGTTTTTAATATACGCATAAGACGAAAATGCTCTTTCGACAAGCTCGGTATTTGTGAAAGGAAACAAGTGTTTTATAGCCTTATCATTGAGTTCTTGGTATTCTTCTTTTACTGCTATCCAAAAAGAAATAATATTTCTTTGGTTGAAAACAGATTATAAAGAAGAATCAGTCTAAATTTCGATCATTTTTTCTTTTTCAGAAACTGATGAATTTTCATGCTTGTCGAAAGAATAAATCGTTAAATGGGTTTGCAATTCAGTTGTGTTCACAACTCTGCTTCGGAAAATATTGTCTGAACGACGTTTTAAGTCCTGTTAAGTGAGCCATTATACTATATTTTACTTCTTCTGATAAGAAATTGTAAAGTGTTCGAAAAACTTCTGGCTGGTGTTTCCTCATGCATGATTCCCGAAAATTTAATTTTTTAATCATAGTCTCGATCTTGTCAGATACCTTAAAAAAGGTTATGGAACTGCTCTTTAATCCTAAATTAATTTTATTTATTTCTGAAAAAATGTCAAATATGTATGTAAGCATTTGAAGCCATTCTTTTTCATGAAATTTAGAGATTAGCTCAAAAGGGTGATCTTAAAAACCTTTAACTCGATGTCCCAATTCAAATAATTTTTCAAGTGCATTTTCAAGTACTTTTCCACGTGAAAGCCACCTCACCTCTGTGTGCAAAAACAATGTAGTATGCAGACTACCCATCTTTTCACACAAAGATTTGAACAGTCTGGAGTTAGTTGAATCGGCCTTAATCAATCAACAACTTTGGCAGTTTGGTGAAGTACTTCCTTCAGTGAGTCTGCTAAACTGTGACTGTGTATACAGCAACGGTTCCAAGGTGATTTCTTTAATTATACCGCGTAAGCCTATATAACACCCAGACATAGATTTTCCACCATCAGTGCAAACCGCACAGCAATTGGCCCAATCAAAATCTTTTTCACAGAAATAACTGTGAATAGCATTAAATATATCTTTTCCTGTACATCTTTCTGTGAGAGGATAGCAGAGTACTGAATTGTGTTTTCAGTTAAACCATTTTTGTAATTTCCGCCATTACCGATATTATTTTCACGTACCCCCAGGGGTACGCGTACCCCAGGTTGGGAACCGCTGCCCTAGTATATATATTGATTTTATAACAAAATTCAATTTGTACGCATAAGATATCATCAGATTTCATGGAGTTTTGCCTTAAATCCTGAGGAAAATTAATGCCATAGTATATATATCGATTTTATAACAAAATTCAATTTGTACGCATAAGATATCATCAGATTTCATACCTGACATCTACTGACGTCGTTGAGACGCCTCAGGAGCTTAAAAGACTTGTTCTAGAGACACTGATGGCACAAAACACACTTTTATAAAAATTAATTATTAATTTATTTATTTATTTTCCAGATCTGTTGCCTCCTAATTTTTGAGGGTCAGCAGGAATCTAGGTATCATTGATAGCATTTCTGCTAGCTGAATGTTTAGAGAGAATTCTCCAAGAATTCTCATTTATCTCGAAAGATGTTAAAAAAAAAATGCATGACCTTTTCAAGTCCACAACTTCTTATTACCCACTTTAGTGCAAGTAACTAAAACCAGTTGAAGTAACCTATTTTTAATATAAACATAAAGTAACCTTCAACCGATTGAGACTGTTAAGCCCCTCCTCCTAATTATTAAATGTATTGAAAGCTGGGATTTTAGTGGTACATTTTATAAGAATGAGATGCTCAACATTCGAGAAATTTAGTCTCGAGCCCCCGCCCCTTTGAACCGCCAATAATTTCATACCAGGGGCGAGCTTGATTGCTCTGCCGGTAACACAAATAAGTTTTAAAAGTCTTTCTAAATCTCTTCGTTGAAAAACTGTCACCTGCACTTAAAAACGCATCGTAACTGTCTCGACAACGGTCATAGCAAGTGTTATTGAACCTGTTTATCCAAAATAAACATAACTAAAAAATATAAATATTAAAATATCAAACTAATGATAAAATTATATATATTATTTGGTATTGTATTTTCTTTGTCATTCTTTTGACATCTGATTTCTTGAATCTCGGTTGATTTTACTATGAATTGTTCTTATTTTATATTTTGTATAAAGTTATTTTCTTTAATTTTAAAATTATTTTCTGTAAAAATAAATTTGATGAAGTACATATTCCCATCACTATCCATTCTCAAGTAAATATTTTCCTGTTCAACAAACACGTTTTACAGACAAACATGATACATTAAAAGCATTAACGTTAACATTGAGATTAATATTATTTTGTTAGTCTTGCACGTATAAATGCAATTACGCAGCTGAAAATGCTTAAATGAGAATTGATATCATTCTATAATCCAATATTTCAGTTTGAGATTACTGATTAATGCACTATAAAAACTACTTGGTGGTTCCCGAAAATCGGTGGCAGCGAAAGAAACTTTGTTTTCATATATGCTTCTTTAAATATCTAAATTATATGGGTTTCTGTGGATTTTGAATATAAATAATGAACTAGATGTTTTTATTATTATTATTATTATTATTCACTTTTTATGATGGTTAGGAAAATCTATTTTCAGTTGTGGCAACTTTCTCAGGAGCTATTTTACATTATTGAAGCAAACTGGTGGTCATTGATAAGATGGAATTGAAAAACTTTTCATGCTTGAAAGTTATTTAAAAAGTCGTTAAATTAAGCGTCAGTTTTCAAATAAATTTCAATCGAAACTAATTTTTTTTCCAATTGATGATCTAAGAATTGAAATTGTAAAATCTAGTAAAATGTAGTAAAAATTAGAAATTTGTAGTATTTAGAAATGATGTAAGCGCGATGAAAGCTAAAGCGATAGCGCGGTTTGTTGTCACAACCATTGTACATTTTAAAAAATTGCCACTGTATTTTGGCAGGTGTCCAAAAGTAGAAAACCATTTTTTGACATCGAAAGAGAAATTCACAGTGAAAGAAATAGGACTTTGTGCTAGGAACTGTTAAATGAACTTATAATAAATCTACCAGAATAATTCCTATGAAATATTAGTTTTACATTGTTTATTCTAGCTAAAAATACAATCATTATTTCAAGTTTTTTTCTACCATAACACTGTTTTAAATAATTTTAAATTTCCTGAAATCCTTTACTTTTGAGATTTTTTTAATTAAAAAAATAAATCTTCTAACCTATAATTAAAAAAAGGTAATTGGTAACATGTAATCAAGGTTTGCAATCAAGATGAAAAAATCAATGACGGCTCTAATTCTACTCTTTATAATTAGGAATGGAAAAATCAGTTAAAATTACGTCATATTGACACAGTCATATACATTTTTCTCTTTAGTTTTATCAATTTTAAAATGCATTTCAAGCTAAGCATAACGTCATTTTCACCGGCGCAAACTGTTCACACGTACTTTATATACGTTACATTAATTCTTAAACACCATGCATACAAATAAAAATATGTTTTGTATTTAATTGTAATAAAAAAATGGCATCAACAAAGTTATAATGCATAATGATAAAATAAACGCAATGGACAATATTCCCGTGACGTCACAATAAATAGGAATTTTTATTCGCTTATAAAACACTCGGATAAATATATTTAAATTAAAAAATTCGACCTAAAAACCGCGTGCTTTTAATATTTATTATTTTTCTTTTTTTTTTCTCGCAACCACAGAGTTTAGAAAATAAACCTCTGTGCCTAGCAAGAGAGGGCGTTATCCGACTATGACGTCATTAGCAGAAGTAAAAGTTTAATTGAAAATTACGCCTAATTAATTAAATTTTCGAACAAACGAATGCACGGTAACAAATCTGTGTCCAAATATCTTTAATTTAAAAAAAGAATGATGTAATTTGATGCAGTAGTTTGTTCTCACGGATTGTTGAAAGAAAATGCTTAGCGTTTTAAATATATAGATTTCTGAACCATGGGTATTTAGGGCGCGGTTATTAAATATTTTCACTCTTGGTTGTATCATATTTTCGTAGATTAAGAAACATTTTTTTTTTTTTTTTACAGTGTAGCGTGCATTGAAAATTAGGAAAAGAAACCATTTATTGTAGCGTGAATATTTATTTACATTGAATATAAACATTATAAATGTACTGCCACAAATATGAAGAGGGCACAGATGTCATATACAAACCACGTTGGCGTGATTTTTTCACCCCGCCAATTTGGAGAAAACTTTGTTTTTCAATATTAGTTACAAATAGCATGCAATAACAGCACGTGATTTTTTATTTCAATGTAAAAATAAATTAACATAATAAATGAAATAGATTCTATTATTTTAAAAGAGGAAATAAAATAAAAATAAATGATAGTTTGATATAAATAAATATTGATATACATAATAAAGATAATTTATAGAATTAAAATAAAAAAATTAATGTATATAAACAACAATTTTTTTCCGCCAAATTGGCGGGGGAAAAATCGCGCCAACGTGGTGCGTGTATGGCATCTGTGCCATGAAGAGATTTATATTCAATATAATTGTTGTGGTTTTAGAAATTAAAATAAATTTTATCTACCGTAATAACAATAATCAGATTACATCTTTCATTTTTCAAATTAGTAAAATTTCCAATATTCCAAAGTACGAAACAGAGAATATTTAAATATTCTTGTGTTCATCACTTTACTTCGATAAAGTAGACTCTCTTAAGTAAGAAAATCGGTTTTGAAAAGAAATTCCCTAGTTTTGTGTTAATTGTCCTTCTTTTAATGAGGATGGAAATAAACTAACAAAGGAAATCGAAATCGAAATACATTCATGAAAGTTCTGAATGCAGTTAAATAAAAGTGAGTTTGACAGATATTTCAGAAAAACATTCAATATTACATTATGGTTATTATTATTATTATTTTTTGATTTTTTTATTGAAGTGATTATTCCGGAAATAATTAATCTCTGATAGTAATAAATATGAGAGTAATTTGTTGTAAAATAACGAAACGAACCAATTAAAATAATGAAGAATAAGACAATGAAAGAATTGCAGTACGAAGAAATATACGAATACGGTATACATTATGAGCAAAACGAAGCACTTTAAATGTTTTCAATTTGTTATGCAGAAAATGAAAAGAATATTTTACAATCCTACGTTCTGTATACTATAGATAATTTAATTTGATTGTTCTATAGGAATCTTCTGAAATGTTCCTCTATTTACTTATTAGAATATTTGATTTACAATACATAATAAAACTGTATTCAAGAATCGAGGAAAATAATTCATTTACAATTTAATATTTTATAAAGATACTAAACAAAACTCATGGCTTTGCTTGCGTAATTATTGAAACATTGCAAGTGGTATATTTGTGTGTCTACTTTTATTTGAGGAAATTATACTGTTACGGACAATTCAAAAATGTCTAATTAAGACGCCTTTTGAGTAAATTTCATTCTTATACTGCATTATAGCGTACATGAAATTTAAATATGTGAGAAGAAGTAAAATTAATTCCAACTAAAAGGGAATTTAGAATGTATTTTGAAAGTTTCGGATCATTTCATTTTCCATTTGAAATTACAATTATTTTACAAACCACTCATAGCAAGCGTCTCAATTTTTTTAAATTTTATTTAAAACAATTCTTCTCGTCCGAATGTTTCAAAATTGTTGCAAGTGATGTAAATCTGGTCTACCGACATGCTCTAAAAGTATAATGCCGAAATACGAACGTTTAGTAACTTTTAGCACAAGAAAAAAAAATCTTCTCATGAGGCGCGAAATGACCTGTGTTCACGGGTGTTTTTGAAAGGGTTAAAATCCGTATTGTTTAAAAATAATTATACCGTCTATTAGAAGAAGGTTTCAACTTTAAGAGCATATGTTTGGTTTGTCTATATCTCTAAAATTGCGCTATAGAGGGGCGTTGGTACAAGGGAGAAAACATAAACCCAGGAAAACGACCCTTTTTCAAAGGGTTAAATTTTTTTCGAATTGATTACGGGCATTTCAGACATAAGAGTGCGATTTTTCAGAATATGTTTTTCGTTTTTAAATAAACCAAGCGTTTAGTCGACAGAAGTTAATCCATTAAAGACTGACGTTGCGTTTTCGCAACATTATGTTCTTTACACCAGGCTTTCAGGTAACATTAGTTTGTTTTAGGATAAATATTCACTTTATGTGATGCAAGAAACACCATGATAAAGTCATGCGTAGGTTTCTATAATATAAAAAAGGTATGAATCGCAATATTTAAATTTTATTGAGAAAAATGTTTCGGTCCTTAATGGGTTAAAACAGAATTGCGAAATAAACGCATTCTTCATTCTCGTTCAAATCCGGTTCTGGGCATGCGCGAGTTCTGAAAGCCGCACATTGGAGAATTTGATGCAAAACCCTGGCCAAAAAGGCAGAAATTAAAAATTCCTCATCAATTGTAAAGATCATATATATTTTTTTTCAGCTGACTAGCTGCTGTGTCGATCTATGTCTATTTTATGAGTATGCGTCATATCCGGTGGCTTCTAGCCTCAGTTGAAGTGAAAGTTTCTTCGTGAGAAGATGTACTTTTTTGTCCTTTTTCAGCTTTGTTATTGTGTTTAAATGTATACTTTAACACCTGCATTTAAATAGTTTTACATTTCATATAAAAAAATATTTAAAATTGAAAATGGGTCCTTTTTAAGTCTTTTTAGATCGAATTTACTGAAATATATTTAATGGAATATATTATATAATATAATCAAAGATTTTTAAAGCTGTGTCGGGATTTGTCAGATATTTTAAAATCTATAATAGTATTGATTATAGGCTTAAAGGCAAACTTTTTGAAAAAAATATTCCGCATAATGTTACCATTTTTAGGTATCAGTGTTTTTTGGGAGGACTGCAAATCTATTAAAAACATTGAAAAATCAGCATATCTATACTATAGAGACTAAATACTAAATACAAGTAATATATATTATATACATTGGTTTATATAAATAATTAAACATTTATGTGTAGTAAAATTAGCCACATTTAATTAAACATTACTTGTAAATAAAACAAACCTATGAACAATTACAATTACCCTCTTATAAACAGTAAACAATTATGTAACGGTTGGATTATGTATTTATTTTTCAAATAAACACATATATGTATGAATGTTTAACATTAACTAAATGTATTTACTAAGAGTAAGTAAACAGCAATGGTTTTACCTTTAAAACACATGAAAAGTAATTTTGGCCAGGATTTTGCCTCAAATACTCCAATGCAAAGAAAGAGATGAGTTATTGATCAGTTTTTGATTAATATTTTTGTTAATTATTAAAATATTAAATTTCTGAGAAACCGGTGCATCAGGAGAGGCCTTGAACTATCATCATTTAAATTTTCAGAGTTCTAGATGCAGTAGATTTTGCTAGCAATCGCACACACTCTCAGATACAGACAAACAACTTTCTTTTATTAGTATACATTAGAGAAAAATTCACGATTAAAATGCATAAAGTACAAAGAAATGAAAATAGATCACACACACGCTCAGAGACAGACAAACAACTTTCTTTTATTAGTATACATTAGAGAAAAATTCACGATTAAAATGCATAAAGTAAAAAGAAATGAAAATAGATCGCACACACGCTCAGAGACGGACAAACAACTTTCTTTTATTAGTATACATTAGAGAAAAATTCACGATTAAAATGCATAAAGTACAAAGAAATGAAAATAGATCGCACACACGCTCAGAGACAGACAAACAACTTTCTTTTATTAGTATACATTAGAGAAAAATTCACGATTAAAATGCATAAAGTACAAAGAAATGAAAATAGATCGCACACACGCTTAGAGACAGACAAACAACTTTCTTTTATTAGTATACACTAGAGAAAAATTCACGATTAAAATGTATAAAGTACAAAGAAATGAAAATATGTCGCTTACTATGCCTGTGGTACTTGAGTATTTTGTAAAAGCTATGTTTATTGTTTAATTTCTAATAATAATAATAATAATTAACTGAATGGTAAGCAGCGTCCCTACTAGTTTTTGACTAACCTTAGTAATTTAGCTAATCAACAAAAGTAAATGATACCAAATGAAAATAGTGTTAGCATTAGATTCGTCGTGGAACACTCACTATAAAACCTTTCTTTAAACTCCGTAACGTACCCTCTTTTTCCTTTTCAATGTGCTCCGATTTTTTGTAGTTATTTTTAGAGGAGTTATTGATCGGAATTAAACTATTGGCTATAGAAAATAGCAAAACAAGTGTATTCATATGTTTTACAAACTCGAGAAAAAAAAAAACATTTAGCCCGATTTATTTCTAAATAGTGTTATGACATAAAACGCGAGTTAGCTCGGAATTCAGAATATATATATATATATATATGAATATGTTCAGACAAAAAGTGCAAATAAATTACACAAACTTCCAAACATTCAATAAAATGATTGAGAGTGCCACCAAAAGAAGAAGAAAATATTTCAACTGTCGCAATTTGGCGATTTCCATCTTTCGTTTTTCGTCAAATTAAGGATTTTTTCGCGATTTGGCGCAATGGCGATCGGCAGCGAGAACCCTAATTGCAAGCGAAGAAAATAAAATAAACTTCTCCTAAATAATCACAACAATAATACATGGTTTGAAAAAGTGACAGTAGCAGAGAATATTCTGAAAGAAACTTATATTGTGGGTGTATTATGTGAATTTTAAGGGAAATTATTCTAGTCTTTTGATTAAGGAGGTGCATATGCTAATAAAATCTCCATGTAAAGCGCACTCGTAGACTTAACATAGTACAGAAAGAGCATACATATTATATAGAGGAAAAATAATTAGACAGCGCCGAATTACCATTTATCTTTAAAATTTTAAAGAATACCAGTTTTACAGTCAATGAACTTCTTTGTGTGAAATCATGTTTAACGTAAAAGTTTTTAAATTTAGATTTCCTCAAACATCAGAAAATATTGTATACTTATAAAACCATATCTATACTAATAAAATAAAGTTTCGCTCTGTGTGTGTATCTGTCTGTTGGCGATGGTTAGGATAATCTAGCCCACCTAAAAGCCTAAGAATTTAGATTTAGGTAGTCCAAACCCTCTCCTGGTGAACTCGAGCCTTAGAATTTTAATATTTTGAAAATTACAGTAGTTATTAATTAAAAACTGATCAAAGTTCACAAATAAAAAATCACTCTTCCGAAATCCGCGCGCATGCTCAGAAGTCTTTATACGTACCTGCGTGAATAGAAAAAAACAAAGCACGAGTCATCCCGTTTCTTTTCAAGTTTTTCTAAATTCACCATGGGCGAACGACTAGAAATACGGAAACACTGTCTACATATTCTCAAAGAACGTACTGATAAGTAATGAACGATCCGGTTGGATTGAAAAAAATTCCCATTTAACTCTTTCAAGAAAAATAATCAAGAAGCATCGAATTCATGTTTTTTATTTTCTCCCGTTTTCCGAGTCTTGCATCTACCGGACTACAAGAGATACGGAAAAACGAAGGTCACCAAATTAAAGAACTGACTTTGCTCTTTACAAAGCCATTTTTGGTTTTAAAAAATACGAAAGTTAACTCTTTGAAAAGGTATATTTTCTGTCTGCCGTTTCGCGATTTTTGAGATTTCGGGGATATTTAATAATTCAGTTCAGAGCAAAGTACGAAAAGCTAAAAATACCAGACAATATCTACATTTATTCCCTTTTTGATATCTGTATTTTTTTTTTTTGGAAAATTAGAATATTAACCCTTTGAAAAAAATTCGCGCGCAGGACTCACTTTTACGAATTCCGATTTTCTGCGCTATATAAAATCTGGCATCGGCTCTCTAAAATAATCAAACAAAAAAGAAAAAAACCTAAAGACATCTACGTTCTGTTGGGTTCAGGCAGAAACCTTTAGTTTAAAAAAAAAAAAAAATCACGTTAACCCTTTCGGAAACGTTTTTTTACCGTAAGTCAATGTCGCATTTTTAATGATTTCTCCTATCTTTAAAAATTCGAATCGGCGTTTATAAACAAGATACGAAAAACTAAAAATACCGCGCTTAATCTACATCTCTTTGCTTTTTAAAATCTGGCATCCGTTTTGTAAAATTTTAACTTTCCAAAAAAAAAAAAAAAAAAAAAAAAAAAAAAAAAAAAAAAAAAAATCATTTCCAAATCTCACTCACGCGATTTTCGTTTTTCGGCCCAGGTTTAAAAATCGGCAGTGACTCGGGGAATGCGAACATGGACAATCAGTAGAATCCAGATCATAGACACATTTATTTTCTTCAAAATGCACCGTTGGGTTTTAAAAAATATTTACATAAACCCTTTCGAAACCGATCGTTTACGTAACCCACTTTCGCGATTTTTGCTATTTTGGCAATGTTTACCCGTGGTTAAATTTCAATTCTACTATGAAATTTGGTTGTGTGGAATGTTCTAAAAAGGCCTCTTCCAGAACAGATTGCGTCCCCTGGAGGTGGAAGATGGAACTACAGGAGTATCTGTGGTTCTATGGGCCCGATTATAACGCGGTTTGGCTCATTCAACGTAATATTTATAGCCTTAAATATTTTAGTTGCACTTTCGACCGCCAGATTGCGCTTTCCGTTCTCGGGTTCTATAACCCAGATTACGACGGAATTTTTATCATTCGACTCGATTTCGATAGCTTTACAGATTTCAGTCATATTCCTAACAGAACAGATTGTTATTATCTCGGGCCCGGGAAACGCCGGGCGGGTTAGCTAGTAATGTATATAAAAATTAAATTTAAAATTGTAAGCTTGTTTTTATATTATATAAAGGGAGATCAAAATAAAAAGAGCTTAACTAGTTGACGCTGGACATTCTAATATGCAGGTTTATCACTTTAGAAAACAGAACTGTTTTCTGAAATCATTAAATGTACGAAAACAGATTGATATTAAAATGTATTCGGCACAAAAAAGGAGGAAGACAGGAGTTTTTCAATATTAGTTTAAGAAATTAATCTATAAATATTTCAAATATTGTTGTACTTATAAATAAAACACGTCGTTATATCGACAAAATTCGCAAGTGTAGATGGTAGTGCAATAGAAGCCAGTTAGATAACGCGATTTCGACTAGTATTGATGCAAACTATGAATCCTCTTCATATAACACAGTAATAACTGCTTGCTAAATATCGCATTTGGAAAATGTTTTACATCTAACACAGTTTTTAATGAATATATAAGTCAAATTTAGTTAATAAAAATGTATTAATGGCATCAAAATATATAGATAAGGGCAATAAAAAATATGTGCATAAAGGCAATATGTAAGAAAGCAGTTTTCATTTCTATGTAATAACATTCTTTGTAAAGAATTCTCCTTCATTAAATAAAATAAATCTCTTTTAATCTCCTCCCCATAATATCCTTCATTAAATAAAAAGGTGACATCATACTTAATTACACAAGTACGTAAATCATCAATAAGAAATCATATTGTCAAAGTCAAGAGATTTAAAAAAATGCTAGCAAATATTAAATGAGATATAACATTTTGCGGTAGACTGTTCAAATAATAATAATAATGTTTTAAAATGATAAAATGTGTATCAACAATAAATAGATATTAAAAATAATACGAAAACAAATATAAATGAAAATTTTAAACATTATTATTATATTGTAATTGCAGCTGTATGCTATTGCAGCTGCAGCAAAACTGGTTAAGAGTAGCAAATATTTTTACAAGAATTAAAAAAAACTGCAATGAGAAATATTTACATCCCAAATGACTAATTATTTTTACATTGTCAGCATATGACAAGAATAAACAGTTCTCAATTTTAAATATCTAAATAAGATTTAACCTATATATATATATATATATATATATATGTAGCATTTTGACGAGGTTGAGATATTACGATGAATACTATTCGATGAAAAGATGGCAGTCCTTCAACGATATAGCAAGTTGCAGTCGAATTTAGCGAGTATGGCGAAGTAGTAAGGCAATGAAATGAGATCACAGAATTTCTCCAGTAAATCCAGCCAATCTCCAGACAAATAATTTTATTACAAGACGAACAACACAGAAACGATTCCCAAAGGTCTAAAACTTATAGCCCTCGGGCTAACGTTGCTTCACTTCATTGAATTAAGATGTTACTGGGCCAGTTGAATATTCTACGGTCATACAAATACCAGACACATACTTGTTTAGCTTCCGAAAACGTCAAAAATCCCTCGCTCCGACCGGTGCGTTCGAGTTTTGATCTCTCCGCGGAAACATACACAGAATTACGTCACGAGCGCTCAACCCAATGAGTGAGAAGCTAGCTCCAGCCCAACGAATGAGGCTAGAGGGCGAGGCTAAAACAATAAAGAGTCCTTTACTTGGGTGCGGATCAATTTAGAAGTTAAATTCCCAAGCGCGCGAAAGAATCAGAGCAATAATAATAATAATAATAAAAAGAAAATGGCTTTAAAAACATTCGAAATGAGAACGCGTCTCAGAATTTTATAGATTGGGGAACTGATAAAAGTTACGAATGATCTTAAATTTTAGATTAAGATTTGGAATAAAATAATTATTAATATACGGATATTTACTTTTAAAAGGACTTTAAATAGGAATAGATATTATTAAGAATTAAGGAAATACTGACTATGACAGAAGTTAGATTAAATTTAAAAGATTAATGCGAATAAAATTGAAGGATACGAAGGAAATAAATTTTTATATAACATTTATATATATACATTCGATTTTAAATGTGAATATTTCCCCACAAATCTTCTGCCTAAATCTTCTATCTAAAATCTTCTATCTAAATATAATAGTTAATTATAGAATATAAAACAGAAACAAAAACTCCATTAACATACCAAGCTCTGCTAAGGACCTTTCCATGCAATTTACTACTAAAATTAACTTTTCCAAGTTAAATCCATGTTTAAATGCCACTAGCAATGAAAGCTCGTTGTTCTATAATGGAAACGTAAGTGTTGCGTCCTTGTAAGCCTCGTGAAATTAAACTAAATTCGGCCAAAAGTAATAAAATGCAGTGTAAGTATTAACGAAACAATTTAAAAAATAACTTTTCTCTTTGTCGATAATACATTCATATTACCAGTTATTTATCCGTTACTGTTGAAAAGCCATATCGTATTATTAACTCTGACATTATTTCAAAAAGGTTTAAAATAAGACTGCCAACATTACCGTAATGTTGATTTAGTATTTAACGAAATTTTATTCTTTAGGTACTGAATGTTTTCAAATATATGTTGAAGTGTGAATGTTGTTCTGTAATTAAAAAAAATCGAATTACAAATAACTGAATGTCACATTCGATCATTGAATTCGATATTATGTGCCTTTGCTTTATAATAAAATTTTATAGCTAAAGCAAAGCTCATTTGTGTAAAAAAGGACATTAGTTACATAAAATTGATTTAAAAATAATTCAGGACTCGTGTATATTGAAAATGATTTTATTATCTATTAGTGGTCTTATTTGCATGTAATTTTGAAAAGTATTGTTTTGGAATAGAATGAAAGATGAAAAATGAACTTATTCATTGATCCGTAAATAATTAAAAGTATTCTTATCCACAGTCTGTAATAGTATAATAAGTTTTAAAATTTTCCAACAATTAGAAAAAGAGCCCAGTCAGCCCGGTTAATAGAGTATCCTATTTTTATAATATAAACAGTTTAAAGACAAAGTCGCAGGGATAATTTAACGCAGCGAGATTATAGTAACATATGAATAATGGTTTTAAGAAGTTCATTTATAGGTTTCATAACGAATACTTACTGTTAATATTGGTTAGTTAGTATATCCTATTGTGTTTTACTTCTTAAAGTTTTCCATCAAAAATACTTTAACTTAAAATATTAAAATAAGAAAACAGGTATATATATATATATATATATATATATGTATATACATATATATATTAAAATATAAAAACGGAGTTTTTGACTGAACTAAAAAAAATATCTTAAAATAAAATAAAATACTAAGTTCATCTCTTTAGGCGCGTTCGTAATTATATAAATACGTAGCACCTATTGTCGTCGCTTGGTCCGTCCATCTGTCCGTCCGTCTGTCTGTCCGTCTGTCTGTCCGTCCGTCCGCATATAACAACGCAAAAACTACCCTACCGAATAGTTTGTAATTTAAGATATATTATCTTTGCAGAATTTTGTCGAGACATTTCAATTTTTTTAAAAATCGAATCAAAACCTTTAGGAGATATTAATAAAAATATTTATTAAGAAATTTGAATTAAAAGAAAAAAAAATCGGTGCTTTCTTGTTAGAGGAGCTTCCGAGGTTTAATAGTCAAGCGACCGAGATACTTATTTTATGACAGAAATTAATCTGCAGACGATATAATTCATTTCACAGAAATAAAAATCATCAAGATCTGAATATTTATATAACTAGCTATAGTACGAACGCACCTCGTTTGTCACGTTTGACGTACAATTTCCAACTTTTTTTTTATATGCTGCGTGAAGAGAACGTGTGCAAAATATTGTTTACCACATCCAAAGGTATCCAATGAGGGCCAAAATTCAGATTGCGGTAAAAATTGAATATTTTCGGGATATCTTGATAATCTATGCATCGCAGACTACAGTCAGAATTCAGTACATATTAAACGCAGGTCATTTGAATGAAACAAGACCATATTGTGCATTTAGAGGGATTTTGAAAGAGAAAGCACTTTTCAATATACTGACACAAACGTCGACATAGTTTTTCCAACGAATGCCCAACACTCTCAAGGCGATCAAATTGTTGGCTCCTCCATCATACATACAAGACCTTGCACGACTGAATGCGATCATTTTAAGATTTAAGGCTCAATTTATAAGTGGATAGCGGTTCAGTAATTTAAATAATGTTAAAACAGATTTCATGTATTTTTTAACATGAAAATGTTGGCATAAATGACTAAGTTATAGCCAACATACGACGACAAAACAATGTTATATTAATACTGTATTGCACGCACTATATATTAAATCTTTAATAGATAATAACTTGGATAAAATATATATGTATATGTATATATATATGTTACTTTCTTTTAAATTTTCAGTTACATAACAATTGAAAGAAACATTTTAAAATTATAAAATTATTATGTAAGTAAGAATGTTTAAATAATAAATTAATATTAGATTTTTTTCATTTCTTTAAAGTATAGTTAGACATGTTTACAATTCAAATAAATCCTCCTAGTTTAACAGTTATTAAAGCTAATTGCTATTCGAGTACATTCGCTCTTATTTGATTAAACAAATGTACTAAGTCCATTATCACTCTGTCACAACAGTGATTATTGTTAACCAGTTCTTAGGCTAAATGTAACTCTGTACTCTCATTTTAAATCCATTTACACAATGCAGCAGTGTGTAAATCCAACAGTCAGAAATCATTATGAAATTGCAATAAACGAGCGCGTCCTATTTGTACATTATCAGATTCCAAGATAAAGACAACATTAGTTTAAAATGAAAATCCGATTCCCATTCCGATAATAATGTGATTTTAATTTAACAACATCAGTTTCCATTTAGAATACTAACATTTCTACTATTCTGGGGAAATTTACAATTTAGTAAAATCTCAAGAGTTTAATAACTTAGTTAAATTTTTATTCATGCGTATACTTAAAGATTACACGAAATTATTTTAAATTATACAAAGAGTTGTATTGATTTCTTTCGATACAAATCATTGTGTTATCCAGTAATTTGGAAGCGTATTTTACAGGTGCAAATTTTAGTTGCTTACGATTTAGAAAGAATTTTTTTGATAGAATGAAGAAATTAAATACCTATGCTGATGATTTATGTGTGATTAATCACGTTTTTTATACTTCGATCACATTTACAATGCGCAATATTTGCTTAGTAAAAATAAATGTTTTAGACAATGTTATTTTTTATTAAAAATAGATCGACCTTCATGCTCAATACTCACAGTATGAACAGTTGACAAAAATTGGAGACAAAATATGTCCAGAACATTTAAAAAGGAAAGAACTATTGTTTCACCAGGTGTACTAGAGCTTTTAGTATATTGGTGCATCCTAAATAAAGTACATAAAGCGAGTAAATAATAGGGATGTTTCAAATCCCTTATTTTTACCAGATACGTCTCAATATGAATACCAATTGCTTCATTCCCTCAAATATTCTTCATGCATATTTGAGCTATTCTTACACGAATGACACAAATGTTGAAGAGGACCCACATTATAATTTGCTGCAATTTTATAAATTAACTGCTATTTTGGAAATTATTTATGATTTTATCATTAGATAATACGATACAGGTGCGCCTAACCCAAATCATTTTTCTATTTTTGAGGAATTCATTGCAAGAAACTACACTTGTATAAATTTCTTTTCGAAATCATTTCACTCAAGTTTAGGCACAAGGCCGTGGCCTAGTTGGCAGGTACGGTAATCAGGCCCATCCTTTCAAGAATCACCAGAATGAAGCCATTCGACCAACAACAACAAAATATATAACATTGAAATATCTGTTGATAAGCTAATATAAATATACGTTAATACTTATTCCTTTGTTGGAGTCGGCTAATAAAAAATGATACTTTGTGGAGAATCGGTGATCATCGAGCTATGTTTAGAAATCAATCGAAATGCAGTTAACTGTACCACCGATACCTCTTTGAATTTTCACGATATCGGACTGGCATTTTTATCTGAAATGTCCTATATAGCTGACTACCAAATTATGAAAAAAACATTCTGTTACCGTTCACGCATGCGCAGTTGAGCCTTGTGTCACACAAACTTTCATATTTTATCCAATATTTAATATATTCATATTCTAATTGAAGTATATTGTGTCTATTTCATTTTGTCATGTTTTCTGAAAGTGGTGATAAATTTGCTTAAAAACCCTACATGCTATAATTAAAAAAAAACTGTTGCAAGTTTTAAAGAACCTTTTATAGAGAAAAGTACCAATTGCAGACATAAATGCTTTAAGAAACCGCACAACAACCCACTTCAAAAAGCGCCCCCATTGTAATCAACATTTCAAATTCCTTCATATTTAGTTATTGAAAGCCAGGGTAATTTTTGATAGGCGCTTTGTTGAGTTCTAGTGTTCAATTTTTTGGGGTTTTCAAAATGAATTGCAATAAATTTTATTTCAAGCCGTTATATTCGGTGCCTAATAGGCGAAGGATATATCGTAGCATAACAACACCAATCTAACTACCCTTTTTTTAATACTGACTGTACAAAAAGTCTAAATACGGAATCGCAAGTCAATTTCATTTGTTTGTATATTTGTATATTTAAGTTAAATTTTTCCCATGTGTCACATGCAGCAGAAAAAAAACCAGTTTACTGAAAGCGTGCCTTACATGTTTCGAAATGCTATTATAAATATGCACGTAATTTCACTACAATTATTTTTTTTTGTAAATTTTAAAACAAGTGAAGTACCAAAATTTTGGAATATTCTGTTCGCAATATGGAACGTCCTGTGTTTATACATCGTAAGACTGTTTCTCTTGTAACACGGGAGTCAGAGACATTTTTTACTTAAACATTTTATACAAACTACTTTTCAAATATGCAATTGGTTTTACTCAACAAGTTGCGAAAACAATCATCAGTTGTCTCCAAAGCGTTGGATGCGGACTCGGGAGCCATAACCTCTTCATTAAATGAATGGCAAACCAACAATCGATGGCTACAAAATATTGCTCATAGCCAGCGGCGATCTGAGGGATGTTTCGGCTAACATCGCATACATCACTATCGTGACAACTGACGGCTGATTTCTTAATTGATTAAATAAGATCAATTACATATTTGAAGATCAGCTTATACAGAATGACTAAGTAAAAATGTTGCTGACTTTATAACTTTTAAAATAAATATCTTGCAAGACAGATTCCATAAAAAAAATTGCAGCGACTGAATCAACTTTTACTGTATGTAACATCTCTGCTTAATGAACTAACCGCTAATAATTCGAAATGTTTAGTTACGAGGGCAACTAGTGGATCAACAAAAAATTGAATAGAAAAAATATATTTGTGATGTAGGTCCTCTACAAGATTTGTGACATTTGTGTAAGAATAGTACGTATATGCATGAAGATATAAAAGTTTCTTTAAAACTTGCAAAACTTTTTTTGCTTATAGCATGAAGGGCATTCAACTAAATTTATCGCCAAATTCAGAAAACTTGAAAAAGTGTAGTAGACACAATATACTATAATTAGAATATGAATAAATTAAATATAAGATAAAGTATGAGCGTTTGTGTGACATAAAGTTCAACTGCGCATGTGCGAATGGTAACAGAATATTTTTGTCATAACTTTGTAGTCAATTATATAGGATATTTCATATTAAAATAGCCAGTCGAATATCGTGAAATTCAAAAATATATCGGTGATATAGTTAGCTGAATTTCTGTGGTTTTCTAAACGTAGATAGATGATCAGAAAATTTCCACAAAATATCATTTTTTATTAACCGACTGCCAACAAATTAGTAAGGACTTAATGTATGTCTATGGTAGCTTTGTAACAGATGCTTCGACGCTATTTTGTTTTGATTAAATGGGCTCCTTCTGGTGATTCTTGCACGGCACATTATCTACATTACCTGCTAACTAGGCTACGGCCTCGCTCATATAGCAGATGGAGCACCAAAAAAGAGTCAAATGATTTTAAAGAATTTTTTTTAAAACGCAATATTTTTCAAGAATTTTTTCAAAAATTGAAAAAGTTTTGGTTAACTGACTGCAGTATTGTAATATCTAATGATAAAATCATAGATGATTTACATGATTGTAAAAAGTGTTACGTTTTACCTACTGCACATGTTCATGTTTGATTGGGTAGCCATACCAAATTATTGACCAATCTGTTTTTTGTACGAAGACAACGATCTTTTTACAGCGTCTTCTCATGCATATTATAAATAAAAATTCTAGAGAGACAGCTTTATATCTGTGAATTATATACCTTTTTATAAAATACAGGAAAACCTCCAAACGCTAGTGAAATATTTATCTAATTATTGTTTTGATTTGAAAGGGAACCCCAAAAAGTTCTATAACAAAGACAATTTGTGAAAAGTTCTGTATCTTCCAGTTATTTTTAGAATTAAAATTCAGCGCACTATATTACCGATGTCTTTTTGAATTTTCATGTTATTCGACTGGCTTTTTCATATCAGCAAGCCTTTGCAGTTGACTATCCAATTATGAAAAAGAAAATCGTTCCTGTTCCCGTATGAACTGAAAAATTATTTCATACTAATGTTAATGTTTCATCCAATATTTAATATTGGAATATATATATATATATTGGAAAATAAACTGGAATCTATTTCAATTTTAAAATAATGTTTGTACTACATTTTGTCAAATTTTCTGAAAGTGGCGATGAATTTGGTTGAAATGCTCTGCGTGTTATAAGCAAACAAATGTGCCAAATATTTAAAGAAACTGTCAGATCTTCATGAATCGTGCTATTCTTACATAAAGGAACACAAATATTTTAAAGGACAGCTTTGTCTTCAAATATAGCTGTAGATCATTTTCTGCATTTTTACTTTACATAGTAATCGCAAATACTATATTTTTATTCAATTTGTTGTTGGTCCCGTAACTGCCCTCCTGATTAAATCCTCGCTGAAAAATAGGAGTTTGTAGGAATATGTGCCAGAACCAAGATCGAACCTGGGAACCCACGGGCAGTAGGTGAGATCTTAAGTGCAGAGCAAAAGGCTACCTCGATCGCTTCCTGCGAGACATTCATTTTCTACTGCCCGTACAAGATGGCGTCGCCACAGTACTCCACCCCAGTGAGGAGAACGTCTCGTTGACGTTGAACGAGCGATGTTCACTCGTGTTGCCCGGCGGTTGCCAGGTTGCTGCTGTCACGGCGTGTGCACGTGTGACCCCGTTATGTGCAGCATGACAGGCTTTTTGTGCTATGAGAGTCGTCATAGGCTTTCATGCTGGGAATGTTTCACAGGCTTTGCGTGCTGGGGTGTTTTCAGTGCTGCCATCTGTTGGACTAGAGAGGAGGTGATGATGTCCGCGAAGGTGCGTATTCTTTTGTACAAGGTCACCCATGCAGGAGTAGGTGCGGGAGCCAAGATCGAACCTGGGAACCCACGGGCAGTAGGTGAGGTCATAAGTGCCGAGCAAAAGGCTAGCTCGATCGCTTTCTGCGAGATACTTGCTTTCTACTGCCTGTACAAGATGGCGTCGCCACAAGTTCAAACATGTTCTTTATACCCCTGAAGTTTGAGAAGAATTGTTCAAGTATTTCTCTATATATTCTAGATATTGTTCAATTATTGAAGGTGGCTCTACTAATAGGATCACCCACTGTATAGGTGATAATATGTACATGCACAATATTGTTTCGCTACATATAGTTAACTTCTAAATAAACTAGAAAATCTAAATTCGTTAAATATTTTACATAAAATGTGCCTATGTCGTTAAAGAAAACAGAATCCAAGGAAAAATTTTTGGAATAAAAAAAAATCATATCGATATCTCCATTTTAGGTACGTGTTTTATTATAAAAGTATGTAGTCATTACTGTGTGTTTTATTAGCTATTTTCTAAGACGCCTTGAAGATGGAAATGTTATACATTTGGGCATATGAAAGATGGAAAACCTTTAAATATTTAAAAAGTATTATAAATACACGTTATATATTGTCTTTAAGACTATTAATCGATATATAAAGAATAAATTTTTGCATTAATATTTTAAGCTAAGTTACAGTTTTTGTCACAGCTTTTAAATAATGTTCTATGACCTACGACAAAAATTGAAATTTGCAATTTATTTCTTTTCTTGTACTTAATATGAAGAAAATCACAAGCAATAGAAAAGAAGAAACAAGAATACATGGAAAAATTTAAAGAAACTAAAAAATCAACCTCCATAAAAGCTACACATGAAATCTAAAAGTTATTTCTTCCCCCATAATGCATCTCTTCGCCTTTACAGTTTTTACTTGAAAACTATTAAACTTTTTTGTCACGAGTTTTTTTTTCTCTTAAATAAACTATTTTCAGTAACATTTTGGCTTAAGCGGAATAAAAATGACACAGTTACAAACAGTACAATTGCTTGGAGAGAAACGTTTTACACGCTTCATGATGCATTTTACATCTTTTGTCATATGGGTTGTTAAAATGCGTCACATTTCATTTTTTGTGTTGTGGAAGGGCTATTAATTTTTCTGCAATGTAAATTGAGTTAAGTTTAAAAAATCGCTTTACTGTGGGGTTAGAAATTGTAATAGAGAGGTAAGATAACATTTTGCATGCCTTTCTAAGCTTCATATATTATTTTCTTAATCTTTTGGATTGAAAGTGAAAAAGTATTTTAGATACAAATCTACTCAGTGTCGTTTTTGTTTGTTCATGAACTGGAGTTTACTGTTTTAAAACTTACATAACGTTAGCTTTCAACTTTAACCTATAACGAAATATAAAATAATTAGTGTTCGAAAAATCAAAAGTTTGGATTTCCCAATTTTGTAATAAAAATATAATTTCCCTTTTGTTTTCCTTCTTAACGATGAAGGAAAATAAATAGTAGAATAAGTCATATTTCTTTCCGTGTATGTGTTATGTTAGATGATGTCGGTATAATGTATGCTTTAAGAGGAGAACAGGGTTAATTATTAGGATTATTTCTTAAATTAGCAAAATACTTTTATGTACATATATTTTACTATAATTCATGGTTAAAACATAGAACTACTTTAAAAAAATTGATAGAGAAAAATTATGCATATTTTTGTCGAAATTTATGCAAAAAAACAATTTTATTTCTATAGTCAAATTATGGAGATAAGCTTGTGATAGACAGTTCATAACTATATATATAATACACAGATTATTTTATCGTGGCATATATATTCTAAAAGCAATATGAAATCCGAATTTTTTGTTTAGGTCACGGGTTGTTTAGGTCACCTCGGTCTCTAATGAAAGACTTGTATTACTATAACAAAATATTTTTTTTTCAAGTTCGAAAGCAGAATTGTAGATTTTAGAGCACGAATATTCAGTTACTTTCAAATACTTAAAAGATAAAACATTTTAAACAATATTTTTAAACGATACATGAAGGATTTTTCCAAAACTTATCACTTCACAATTGTGTCGCGTTTCAAAATAGTGAATTGGACGACATAGCAAAAAGAATAATCTGGGAAGTGTCTGAAAACTTCGAAAGTATTCATAAATCATAGAAATTTTTAGTATTATAGGTGAAAGGTGAAGTGATATGTGAAATGGTGAAGGTCACATCTCACCGTACAACTGAGTTTTTATTAAACAGAAAATATAGTAAATGTGTAACTAAATCAACAAAATAAAACGTTAAACAAAAACATATCAAATATTGTGTATAAAAATAAAGCCGACCAGCAGCTTTTCCAAAAACAATGCTTCACCGATGGTTCTCGTATGCAAAGTGAGCAAAGGTTTTTCGCTGAGTTCTCCATCCGTCTCGGTACTTGGCGAAACCCCACCAACAGTAGAATGCTCTTTTTGCTCCGTTGAAAGAAATGGATTACGTTTCACCTTCGGCTGTGAATGAAGACAAATTAGCGTCGCCACACAACTCCCCCGCTAGCCTCACACAACCCGTGTGAGACAAAAACGAACCTTCCTTTCTGGCCTGGTTATGTAAGTCGCAGGATCAGGCTCCCTTTTTAATCCAAAAGAAAAGCAGGTTTTAATCGATCACTATTTATGATGTTTTCCTGGATACCGATGGAAACTACGAAATCTTTTGAACGGACCTTCATAAGTCGGTTGTAAAGATCTCTTAAAAGGACCTCTCCGAACGAAAACATTGGTGCAATTCTTTAGTTATTTTTCTGTCCATGTCTTAAAGGCGAACTCAGCCTCAAAGCATGCATAATTTTCTGTAGCTTAGATATATAAATCGGTGGGTCCGATAAGGGGATATCTTCCTACAACTGACCTGAAAGACGTGAAGTTGTTCAATATGTCAGTTCAGTTGTAGAGGCACCAAGGTTCGTAGACCTAGCAAAACCAGAGGGAGGGCGTCGAACCAATCCACCTTATACCCCATTAAAGCTTGCTTTAAAGGCCGTTGAAGTCTCTCCACCAAATGATAAAATTTGTTTTGTTCGACCGAGATTTCTGTCAATCTGAAACTATCCTTCAGCTGTACAAACATAACTTTACATTACTAGACCAAAAATGGGAATTTTCACCAACCCCCTTGAACAGTTTCACTGGAAATGTCGTCAGGCATCCGGTATAATATGAAAAAACAAACAGAAATCTAAAAAATCCCGAACTAACAAACAATTTAATCAAGACTGAAAGAATCTTAAAACATTTTAAAACATCCAAACATCAGTATCAAATTCTGAACCAACCGACCATTTAATCAAGATTTACAGAAGTTTAAAACATCAAATAGCCACAAAGGTTAAATGCAAGAGGGAATAAACACAATTAAATCGCATACCTGAACCTTGAAAAACATCTTAATGGACTTTACGAAAATTCGTTACAAAAACTTTTTTTTAAACCACAGCTTCGAGCGTTTACAAAGGGTCACTACTTTACAGGCGCAAGGTTAAGCTGTGATAAGTGAAAAGGTGAAGGCCACATGTCACCGTATAACCGGCTCTTTACTAAACAGAAAATATAGTAAATGTGTTACTAAATCAGCATAGTAAAACATTAAACAAAAACATATTAAATATTGTATATAAAAATAAAGCCTCCCAGCAGCTTTTCCAAAAACAATGCTTCACCGGTATGCGCTCGTATGCAAAGTGCGCAAAGGTTTTTCGCTGAGTTCTCCGTCTGTCTCGGTACTTGGCGAGACTCCGTCAAACTCTCGCCAACAGTAGAAATCTCTTTTTGTTCTTTTGAAAGAAATTGATTACATTTCAGCTTCGGCTGTGAATGAAGACAAATTAGTGTCGCTACAGTATAAAGCGATTTTGCTAAATATCGTTTCGTACCAGTTTCGGCATACTGTAATAAAAGGAATGTCAGGGGCGGTTTTGAAGGGGAAGTGATATGAATTATTGTTTTTCCACAACCAAAACGCTGAAAATCTTGCACGGTTACCTCTTGAACAGAACTCAAGAAATCGAACTCGTAAATATCCTGCCAAACTCCACGCTTCTTGGTAACTACTGGGCTAAGTGAACCCTCTAGAATGGTCAGAGTAATTTACAGTGGTTGGTCATATTATTATAGTCACCAGCAGTAAAAAAAATATATATATTTCTCCAATGAGGAATAATTAAGCAAAAATATAAATGCAACGAGATTTTTCTTTTATTTTGAAATTAAAGGAGTGTGTTTATATATAGGTGGAAACACAATTGATATAATAACCAACTCTACGGAGGCTATTTTTTATTGATGTTTAGCATTATCACTTAAAAGAAACATTTTGCAGTTGTATTTCTTTTTTTAGATTTATTTCTTTTATTTTATTTTTTGGCGGGGGGGGGGGGGGGGGGAGGGGTCTTTGTAGGTTTAAATTTCTTTTTCAGAATTTAACTGACATTGTGCCATTTAGTAATTTATACTATGATTTGAGTAATTTCTAAATCATTTAATGTAATTTATTGATTTTTCTTATAAATATTTATTGGCAACGTGAATTGTATAGTGGATAAGACCAAAGAACACTCATCAAAAAAATATATAAAAAAATAGATCAAACATTTTCATATATCATCATTTAATAAAACCCCATGTGCATCCATTTAACGATTTAAAAAGATGATGAAAATGTTAAACTTTCTCTCAAACGTAAAGTATCCTTCAAACATATTAAACTGGTAACTGCAGCCAAAAGAGATTCCATCGAACGAAGATTCGAAGATTCCATCGTTCGAAGATTCGCTCGAAGATTCCATCGAACATGGAATACAGGTAAGAATACATTAAAATTTTAAAGCGTGTCAATACTGTCGAACTACAGATATATTTTTTAATATTTCCTAAATCTGCTGTTTTTAGAAGTCGTATTTATAATTTCTTTAAGGTATAATAATTTTTAATATAGAGAGTAAATCAATAACAATCAATAAGTAATGCAAAATAAACATTTATTTTAATTATATTCCCTTTTATTTATGCGTGAATTTGATACCAATTATAGTGGTTAATGAATGAAGTAATATCTTTTTTTGTTACACAAAAGTACATTTTCTGACTTCTGAATGTGTACAATTAAAAAATAATATTAATCCTTTTGTATCTTTCATTTCGTATTGCATTTTTATTTCGATATTTTCAATAAAAAGTTGTAAATTTGATTAATGGAGATTTAGAATGCAATGTGAATGGTTTTACCATCCGTGTCTTTTAAATATTAAATTACACCACTTTCTCATTTTTATTGCTATTTTATAAACGATGGAAAATGAAAATGAAATCTCAAGAAACATAATAAACGAGCTAAAAAGAATTTTTGTTAAAACATGTACAGCAACCAATTCCTTTTTATATGCTTTCAAAACATTTTGGGAATTCTCAAACATATTTCTGTTTAGATAACCGTAATACGCTTTAAAAGTTATGTTCCCTTTAATGTTTCTAAGAACTACTAAAATGCATTACAGATTTTTATTTCAGTTCGAAAAATGTGTTAAGACTTTGCATAAAATAAACCCAATATAAGCACTTTAAGAAATTTCTATACGTACTCTGACATATTTAACACAAATCTCCTATTTAATTTCCAGTGATGCAGCTTTTCTTAACTTTGCGTTTAAATTTGGCTGTCTCTGATATTTATGAATAAAATGCGTGGCTTAATATTTTTGGTTTCCATTTTTTACGATGCTATGTGTAAATGCAGATGAAATGCATTTGTTCTGTTTTCTTTTAAATTTAATCTTTACACCTCTTTATTTAACTCAACATGGTTTTTCATGGAAAGATGCAATTTTGTAATTGATTTTTAATTCACTTCCTCATAGGCTGGTATTATAAAACAATATGTACACGGGTGTGTTTCCAATGACAATGCATCATTTTAGTATTTATAGATATTAATAATAAATTAATAACTTAATTTTAAGGCATTATTCCGTTAGCTTGCCACAGGTAATAAATCCTTAAATATTCTTCATGGAATTAAATAATAAAACTTTGTATCAAACACCATAAAAACAAAACAAGACACAGGACGTGTTTCGGACTGGAAATTTTTAACAGCCCGTCGCAAACAGCCATGTGGTTTGCGAATCTTTGTATCCAATCAACAACTCGGATTAAATTTGTATATTACGAAAATCTTGTAAGACTATCACAATCCTTTTCAAGTTGATTTAATAAACAAGAGCTGTCGGAGAATAAAGAATCAATTGGAATATTTAAAAGAGACGAGGTTTCACCTATATGAAAGGATTAGATGATTCTTAGAGTCAAGTAAGCCAGACCTTTACTATATTGTAATTGGTAGGGATATATTCCTCAAGTTGCACAGTTGCAGGATTGTGTTTTCCAGGGACATGATGCTAAATTTCGGTGAGTGTCAAATCTCTGATTTTATTTGCACGATGGAGCACAAATTGATTGCCTTTGGCTGGTGGTTTCAGAATCCAACGCAATGTAACTGTACATTCTGTCCATAAGGAAGTTTCACAGACTTTATCTGGCAATGCATCTCGCACTACCTGAATGAGTTCTGATAACAGAAATGTTGAACAAAACACTAAACGGGGCAATGTTATTGTATTGGTGAGAGCAATTTTGGTTCTTGAAGCAACTAGCATTACATCGACGGGATTAAGACTTTTTAAATAGGCAACAGCTGCATAAGCACGTGTAGAGGCATCACACAACACACGAATTTCAAATTTTGTAGATGCGCTAATATTCATGAACCGGAGTATGTGCATAGATGTAAACACAGTTATTTCCTAATAGAATTTATCCCACGTTTCTAGAAAGTTTGAGGGCAGAAAATCATAACCAATTTAAGTTTGTCCTCCACACATTTTGCAATAACATCTTCAAAGTAATAGTGGAAGGTAAAAGGAGACACAAAGAATCAAATATTAGAGCAAATACAAGTAATAATTGACGTTCAGTGTTTCCAATTGTTTTTTCTAGAACTTGAAATCGTAGGGAATCTGTTTCACTGTACCATTCTAGCCCCAGAATTTGCTGCGAAGAATCGTGATTGGATGAATGTGTCCCGGCTTTAAGGAATATGGCAAAATTTTAATAGCACGTCGTTCATTTGATGTCCATTTTCTTAGTTGGAAATCATCACTTTTGAATACATTTTGTTGGTCACTATAAGCACTTGAACTGATTCAACTGAATCTGCACCTCCCAAAAAACATCAACATACATATGATTTTTCGCAACACTGGATGCGACTGGAAAATTAGCTCTCTCATCATTACAAATTTGTTGAATAGTTCGAAGCGCTAAGAATGGCGCACAAGCAGTTGCATAGGTTACTGTTTTTAGTATGTACACAAGGATCAGAGGCGTTATTTCGACAAAATATTCGTTGTAAAGGGACATCTTCATTAGAAACTAGTATTTAGTGGTACATTGTTTCAATATCTGCTGACAAAGTCATTTTATATGGTCTAAACTTTATTAAAATTTCGAACATACTGGTTTGTAATTTTGGCCCCATAAGTAGGACTGAAATATGAGATTTACCATTAGATGACTTTGCTGACGCGTTGAATACCACTAGTATTTTAGTAGTGGAACTATTCTGATTGATTACGGCATGGTGTGATAAATAATAATTTGGTTCAGTATTTAAGTCCTCAATTTTTAAAAGCTCCATATGGCCGAGTTGGATATCTTCCTCCATTAATGCAGTTGAATGTAGTCTATTCGGCTTTATAGACAGGCTTCTTTTCAAATTGGGTTTCTAAAGCATAAAAAGTTCTTAATGCCTGTGAAGCACTGTATCCTAACGCAAAGTTATCTTTTAGGGGCAATCGGACAACATAGCGGCCTTCCAAATTACGATAAATTGACTTTTGATAGAGTACTTCGGCTATGTCCGAATTAACAAACTCTTTATCAATAGGGACAGCTTTTGTATTGAAAAAATAAGCCGTCTATAGCATGGTAAACAATTGACGTGGCTAGTTTTGAATGATGTACAACAGGATCGCTTAAAATATGACCCGATTTGGTTGTGATTGCAACGGGTTCACCAGACTATCCATAAATAGGTGATCCTAATAAAAGATTGGTGAAAATATCAGCACCCAACAAGGTATCGATGCCGTTGACATGATAAAAGTCACGATTGGCTAGAAGCAGTTCAGATGTATGCAGCCAGTTGTACCTTTCTAGCCTGAAGTTAGGGAGAGAGATAGTAACCTGATTAACTACAAAGGATTTTAAAGAATTGTAATCATTTGAAAAATATGGAGAGAAATCAAATTCAGTGAAATGTAGGCATGTTTCAGAAGAAATACCATTTATTCCTAATAAATTATCATATGTACTAAGAAAGGGCAAATTTAATTGTTCTACACAATTTTTTGAAATTAAAGAATTTTGAGAAGCATTGTCAATAAGTGCTCTGCACTGAATGACAATACCTATGCTAGATTTCACCGTAATCAGAGCCGTAGATAATAAAACACAATATTGCATAGATGAAAGACACTGAGACTATTAGAAACATAAATGCCCGGTACATTATTATTAACAACTACATGAATGGTTTGATGAGTTGTATGCACATGCAATAACGTATGATGATTCTGTGAAAACAATTTTTACAGTTCACATTTATTATACAATTCCCAACTTAATGATTTTGCCGTAAACAACTTTGATATAATTTGTTTAATTCAGCAATTTTCGAAGCATATGAATACCGCATGATTTCGATTGCACACTACAAAATTATTCCTATTCCTAACAAATGCGCTCTTTACTAGGATGATTTTAACAGCTCTGTTAGAAACTAGAGCCCTTTTTACAAAATTGGATTTATTTTCTACTTTAATGAACTTCGATTGTTCTACACACCTAGCTTCATGCTCGATAAATTTTTAAAATGAACCTAAATCTGGTATTTTATCATTTTCTAACATTAATTCCCATCTTTTTTAAAGCGGCTTATCTAACTTAGTTTACATGCAATTTATGAACATCAAATCACTCAACGCATTATACTCTAAACCCAACGTTTTCAAATTACGAATAGTCTCATTACAAATATCTAGTAAGTCTAACAAAAAATTTCAATTATTAGCTTTAAGATTTTTCACATATTTTATTTGGATCAATGCCAGTTGTCTTTTATTTTCGAATCTCTCATATAACTAATTCCAACATTGATCTAAATTTTCTTCTTTTAATGCGAATCCGCGAATTAATTTCACCACATTTCCACGGACTGAAGGATGTAAATACTGCAATTTCTCAATATTTGACAAATTTTCATTCCCCAATATCGTAAACTTAAATAACTCTTTAAACGAAATCCAATGTTCTAAATCGCCATAAAAATGCGGAAGATCAAACTTCGGTAATTGTACCAAAGAAGTTTGTTTAACTTGAAAATCCAAAAGAATTTCAGGCTTAGAATCGACGTTAGTTTTCTCTTCTAACTCCACTAACAAATCTAGTTTCCTTTTCTAACTCCACTAACAAATCGCATAATATTTCCTGAAATTTAAAATACGCATCTAAATTATCATTATTTTCTTTGGGTGACAGCTGTCAAAAGCTTTCGAAAGAATATTTTCATAAAATACTAATTTTTGCCTGTTCATCAGAATTAGAATAGTTAACTTTATTTTAAAATTTTCCATTTCTTCACAAATTCTTTCAAAATAAAGTTCTTGTTTAGATTGCTTAGACATATTTAATATTTAATATTTACAAATAAACAGTATAAGACTCAATAAGATTATGAAAATTCGTAAATCAGAATACTACACATAAAGTATACTATAATACATATTAGAAGCAATATAAAAGCATAAACACAAATTGAATCAATAAATACAACCATTTTACTTAACTTTTTTTTTACTAACTTATCTAGCACAGATAAATTCTACGGTTTAAGAACAGATTCCACCATTAGCTCAGGACTTCAATGGACCAAATTAATCGATAAAAAGAATTTAGAATGTAAGAGAATAATTAAGAATATATTGAATTAATTTAGAATAACAATGACTAGAAATTTTACACAAAAATCGGGATTCAAAATTTGACTGAAAAAATAGTTACAAAAAATATTAATCAATTTAACAGACGGTTACTTACCCCATTTCTTTATAAATAGTAGGCAAGGCATAAATAACTAGTCCCAGGTACGAGAAACACATTTTCATTAGCCACAAAAATAATAGAAGGAAAACGAGGAATAATTTTAGGCAAAATAAACACTTATGAACTTCATATATAAAACGGATATAATTATCACACACAATATATTCGATTTAACAGCTAAACTATTACAAGGTGATAAGAATAAATTTATATTATTAGCTGAAAATTCATGGCTAATTATCTTGAGCAGTAATTAGTTATAAATGCTTAATAGTGTCAAAACACTTTACTTCTTTTGCATTTGCTTTTATTTTTAATCTACTTCAACTTTAGTTTGAAAGAAATCAATGTATTGGATAAGTTTCATTCTTTAAAAAGCTTAAAACTGAAGACAGACTTCTCTACTCACGTCTAAGGGATACTTCATTATTACTTACCCATCATACGTAGTATAGGGTAAGTCTTGTAATCGTTTTGAAAATCGAAAAAAAAAATTTGACTGATTTACACATTTCAGACACTGGAGATTCCAAAAAACATATTTTTAGAAAAAAATTTTTGCCGTCCGTCTGTGTGTCTGTGTGTCTGTGAGTGTGTCTGTAAACGCTCTATCTCCCGAACAAATTGAGATAGAGACTTGCAATTTGGTATGTACTTAGTATGTAATAATGGGAAGAAGCCTATTTCATTTCAATAACTTCGATTAACCGGAACTATTTTTTTCGGACTCTCGAAATATTCGTTCTGATAAAAGGTATAAAAAAATTTTCGAAATTGTTTAGTTTAAGAAATGAATATACAAGACAATAAAAAAACATAAATTTTACATAAAGCATGAAGTCGATCGGATAATGAGTTGCCGAGATATTTGGAATCCTATTTACCACACTCTTCGATTTTTCATGACCCTGTATTTCATCCAAATTTCACTTCAAAGATATATTTTAATGGGAAATTTGACGCTTAATCAGATGCAATAAACCGCTAGTTAATAGGAGTATTATTTTTGGAGTTATAAG
The DNA here is from genome assembly GCA_963931845.1 of Maratus michaelseni. NCBI lineage: Eukaryota > Metazoa > Arthropoda > Arachnida > Araneae > Salticidae > Maratus > Maratus michaelseni. Next base: position 452,729,906 of record OZ007588.1, read on the forward strand.
GAAAAACCTCTTTCAAGCAATTCAGTAACCGAGCCTTTAAAGTTTATGACGTCATCAAGCCACGATTTTATTTGAATTGCAATGCATTTTATAAGTAGTTTACACATTTTTATTTTAATATTTTACATTATGCATATCCATGATGGGTAAGTATTACGGTGGCCCCCAATGACTAGTTTATTTATTTAAGACAAACTCTCATTGCTTAAGACAAAGAAAGTATTTCACTGAAACGTCAAGGAGAAAATATTCCTTTTTCAGACCTATTTATAATTGTGGCAAAAGTTTCTGAGTGATTTATAGTAAATTAGAGTGGAATATTTATATTATTTTATTTTTAACACTTTCCAACATAGTTGAAAACTGTTTATGAATTCGGTTTGTTTGTTTGTCTGTCTGCCGTCTCTCTGTCTGTCCGTGCTCTAACTCACGTAAATATATATGTATTGTCATGCTATTGCTTTATGTTTTTTTGGGTTACTATGGCATGTTCGGTATTGAATATGAAGAGTGTAGCACTTATAGTTTTTTTACAGGGACCCCCAAAATAATTCCGTTACATTACGGTCTATGGAGAAAAATCATTTGCGGTTTATTTTAATGATGTTACACGATTTCGAACATATTGAAATTGATATATATTACTGAGGTTCACTACAAGAGGCTTATTTTGGAATGTGGTGTACATAGCATTTATAGTTCCTTTACAGGGACACTCAAAAGAATTCTGTTACATTACGGCATGTGAAGTAAAATCATTTGCATTTATTTTAATGATGTTACACGTTTTCAAATATATTTAAATTGATATATATCACTGAGGTGCACAACAAGAAGCTTACTATATAATGTGGTGTACATAGCACTTATAGTTCTTTTACAGGGACACTAAAAAGAATTCCGTTACATTACGGTTTATGAAGAGAAATAGCTTGCGGTTTATTTGAATAAAGTTACACTATTTCAAACATACTGAAATTGATATATATCACTAAGGTGGATTACAAGAGGCTTACTATAGAATATTGTGTGTATAGCATTCATCGTTCATTACAGGGGCACGCAAAATAATTCGGTTAAAGTAGTACTGATTGTTAATAATAATTGCTAGAAGTGTTTTTTCAGTTGCTGAATGCGTTTTTAAATTCAACTCATTTTTTATCTTTTACTTGGTGTTTATAACATGTATAGTTCCTATACAGGGCAGCACAAAAGTTATCGAGCACATTTCCGTTTATTGGCGGAAATTTAAGAAGGGAAATTTTGAACTGTGCTACACGTTTCCTAACGGAACTAAAATTTAGCATTAAATGTAGTATATATACAAATCTATAGATAATGTACAGGGCTGTACAAAAGAGTTCGGACATTTAGACGAATATTGTTGGTAATTCCTGAAATTGTGTTTTTAAATATGTTATGAGTTTTCCAAATGATATACTTAGATATCAACTTTCTCCTTATTAAATGGTAAAGATTTGTGAAAATATTTTGTAAGTGTTGGGAAGTATTTCATAATCTATGCTTGACGCATGATTTTTCGTTCTTGTTTACTTTTACTTTTCAATTTAGTCGTCTAAGAATTGTCTTAAAAAGTGCTCGGCATTTTCTTCTTAATAATTCAAATTTTTTGTACAAATTAATTGTGGTAAGGCGCTTGCCTGATTAGATTTTGGGGGTTTATTGGTTAAGTATAAAGGGTGTAAACGGGTGCTTATCCCCCCCCCCTTAATATATTGTCGATTTCTTTATTTTTCGAGTGGCATTATTCTTTGAAAAAATAGCATAATATACAATTAGTGTGAATAGCCTGTGAGCTCAATGCCCTCAGTTTAACTGGGCAGTTTTCTTTATTTTAACTGCATTAATAAACTATGTAAGTCCCTTCTCTATCTGCAGAAAACAATCAATAAATATTAAAAAATGAGAATAGAATAATTCATAAACCTTTTTTATTAGACCAGATAAAACTGAGATAAAACATTTTCTACTTTTGTATGTTTATATTTTAGCATCCATTTTTGTGTAAATAAAATATTTTTTTGAAGTGATTTTCCTTTTCTGGTTTCAAGAATGCACTGCACATGTTTCATGAGAAACGATTTGGGTAAAAATAATTAAATTGTCTTTGTGCTCCGAATTTTATTTGATCAGAGAAATTTGGTCCCAAGGAAGTTGAAGATATAATTTAATAAAGTTGGATGAAGGTTTGATTGTTGCAAAAACTTTCAGTAATAAGATTTTTAATTAAAATCTGTTTAGAATTTTTTATTTACTCATGATTACTTTTTGTACTTTATATATTTTCCCGAATAACTGATCTAATAGAATGTTATGTCGTTCTTCTTAAATTAGTGATACTATTTTGATATTTAATAAAGTATAGTCTTTTTAATCGTTTGCTATTTTTAGGTGCGTTCGTAATTATATAAATTCGTAGCATCTATAGTCGTCGTCTAGTCTTTCAGTCCGTCCGTTTGTCCGCAAATAACAGCGCAAAAACTACCCAACCAGATGATTTGAAATTTAATATATATAATCGTTGCAGAATTTTGTCGAGTCATTTCAAATATTACGAAAATTGAATCCAAACGTAAAAATTTATTAATGAAAGTTTTCTTTATTCTGTTAAATCACATCATACGTAATCTATATAATAAAAGCGCAAGTCATGTGACTGAGGAAAACAAATACGAGCTAACCACATCTTTTTTCATATGCCAAGCGACTATTTTTATACAAAATTATTTTTTTCGAGTAAAATGGCATACAAGTTATATTTTTAGAATGATCGTTCAAAATAATTGTTTGCTTGAGAGATGAGTTACTTTCAAAAATGCATAGATTCTGAGATGACTTCAGTGGAAATTAGAATAACCGAATATCTCAATCCGTTAGAGTAAATAAACACAGGAGATTCGTTCATTATGAGTCATACAAATATTAAACCATGGAGGTAATCATTCGCAAAGCAAGATCTCTATGGTGAAAAAAATTCGCATTTGTAAACGTAGCATACGTAATAAGAAAAAAATAGGGTATGTTCATTTCGCTCCTAGCAGACGACATAATTCATCTCACTGATATAATGAGTATGATTTTTTTTTTTTTTTTACAATGTGAAAATAGTTATAAAACGAACTCATCTCATATGTCACGTTTAACGCACAATTTCCAACTTGTTTCTGTTTAATATAGATGAAAATTGTTTATGATTTCGGCTTATGCTGCGTGGTTTGTAATTATATAGCTACTGTACTTCTATTTTATTTTTCAAATTAAATTAACATATTTAAATCTATTCAGAACAAATTAATATATTCTGAATCCCAAAATTACTTTTTAAAATGTGTGTGCTTCTCTAGGTGGTATTGTACTTATTTTGTTTCTTTTAAGTAACAGAATTTTGTTTCAAAATATGATTTTCCGATATAAAAATGGGAAGGTTCGCTGCTATGTAATTGTTATAAAAATATTTATCATACAAATAGAAAAATGTAATAGCATGCTCCTATTGAATGATATCTGTAAGATGTATAGGTAATTCTCATATATTAATTACAGAATAAGATAAAATACCATCTATGATTAGGAGAGCATTAAACAAAAAAAAAAGGAAAATACCAGTCCTATTACAATTTAATAGTGTTTTCTCTTTACAGTAGAACATAATCCTATTATTATCTACCGTACTCCTTTAAATTATGGAATTATAACATTTCTGTTGTTGTGTTTTAGTTTTATTTGACCACAGTGCATTTTCTTTTATTCTTTCCACTTTGAAAAAAAAATCAACAGCTAGGATTTTATTTATGGGGGGGATAGCTAGTCGTTATACTAAAACTTTCAAGCATGCATTTATAGCTATGTATTAACATACATTTTTACATTTGGAAGAAGGAGCACGGATGTTTATTACTTAGTCATACTGTGATGCGTTCTGAAAGAAAATAACAAACAGAATACAGTGGAACTCCAGTTATACGTTTTGCTCGGGACCGGAAAATAAAACATATAACTCAGTAAAACGTACAACTCAATTAATGGTCTACCGGAACCATTTTTTAAATATATCCTAAAAACTTTGTACCGCTGAGGCGTTCCAGTTACCTTTTATATCGAAAACGGAAGTTTCGTAAATATTACAGCGCCCATGACATAAAGTTTCGGAAATGGAACAGAATAAAAAAAGTACATAAGAAAAGTATACAAGAAGTTATTTTATCATGAAAGCTTTATAAAAAATATTTTTAATAGACATAGTGTACTTAAAAGAAATTATTGAAATTGCCTTGGCATGTAAATCATTTATCAAAAGACATTTCAGTAGTTTACTGAATCAATCACTAGAAATAATCACTAGAATTAATCACTAATATTCGATTGTTTCTTTTTGGCAGTGCCTACATTGAGCAGCAAACTTTGCATTTCTGTTAATAATGCAGCCGCCTTGCCTTACTGTTTTTGCTGCTGGCGAATCGCTTTACTATGTCAAAAGCCCTTAGAGCAGCTCCGAAAAATTTCTAAAAAAACCCAAATTACTTGCTTGATAGCCGGCGGTGCATAAAACACATTTTTTTTTAAATTATAAATTCTACTTACACTTGTAATAAATATCACTAAAGTTATTAGTTTACCGTTAATGCAGGATTGCAACTGGCGGCTATTTTTTAATTCTATCTCGCATCACTTTCTCAAAATAAAATTCTTTACATAAACTTTGACATGTGCAATAGAAATATACTAAAAAATTAATTTTTTGAAAATAGCGGTGCGAGTAGAATATAAAAATAGTCGCTAGTGGCAGCCCTGTAAATGTAATAATGGGACCCTATGCAATATTAATTCATATATATGGTGGCACTCAACGTGTTAACCGTCCGGTTTCTACATTTGGATAGCATTATTTGCAATGAGCAACCTTCAACTTATTTAATCTCAGAATGCAAGTCAAAACAGGTATTAACCGCGAGGCCGGTTAAGTGTTAAACGCCTATTGAATAAGAAAGGACGAATTATTTTCTGCTGGACCAAGAAAATGTATTCGTTTGAGATGTTTCCTTAATATACATTTTGCGCAGTTTATATATATATATATATATATATATATATATATATATATATATATATATATATATATATATATATGTGTGTGTGTGTGTGTAACATAACCTCTGTGCAATCAGTCGTTCCCCTGATTTGTTGGCTCCGTAGTTGCCAGGAGAATATTCCACTCTTGTTATGAATAATGAAGACTCCATTTAAGTCCAATTCATTATTCGATGCTAAGCATTTAGCAGTATAACTGGCATACTTCGATCCACAAGCCAACTAGACAATCAATAAAACTAAAAGGCATCGCTAGTGAATTTTTTTAATAGCATGTTATTAGGTAATTTGCAGTCGCCGATGCTAAGAATAGCAAAGGATCGAGAAATCTATGGTGTTTCCCAGTAAAATAATTCGTAGACAATTATACGTAAAGGAAAAAATGTTTAATGTTCCAATCGACAGTTCACATAATCAGGCCATTCTCCCAAATCCTAGAGTCCATCATGCTGCACTAATATTAACTACGGCATATTACCGATTTATAACGCCACGGTAATAATCAATCAGAATCTACATCATTAAATGATGGTAAAAGTGTTATTACATAATATTAATCAAGGCGTTACTTCCTGATGATGTGCGTAGATTTTAGCAACTAAACAAAACGTTGTCCGTGACACTCATGGGAGCCGTTAAATACTGGGCACGCATGCCTACAATACCTGCAATGCCGAAGACGCAACCCAAGAAGGAGAAATCTAAAAAGAGGGGACTAAAGGAGGAAGAAAAAATGTGTGTTATGGTCTCTACGAAAGAGCGGGAAGTAATAATAAAAAAGAAATGTCAAAATATTTTGTAATTTCTTTTTTACTAAATTATAATTTAGTAGGGAAAGAAAAATTATATTGGTATTTAAGATTAAAATCAAAATGATAAGACCTTGAAAACTGGACAGATTGACTCCAAAGAAAAAAATTATAATAAAAGAATACGTGATTTGTTTTAAATAGGTTTTGAAAAGAAAAATAAACGATATCGTTCACTTTTAGATTATTGGAAAGTATGGTAAAATGAAAGTATTATTGTAACATTTTAAAGACAGGTGAAAATAAATAGTAATATCGAACGATAATTAAATAAACTAGGGTTAGAAAAATTATATTAGATCGGAAAAAAATATAGAATATTTGTAAAAAAGGGCGAAATTTGTAATTTCGTTATATATATATAAACATTAATGAAACATTACCAAAACACCAACAAAAACTATGAAATTCTGAATTAGAATGTAATAATTAATTGACAACAATAGAGTTCCCTCAACACACTGAATATAGATTCCCTATACATAGTAAAAAAAATTAAATTAAATTAAATTACAAAATTGAAAAAATGAAATTTGTGGAATTTAGACAGAATCTTCAGGTCCCAAATGCCTTAATTACCACAAATAAAATGTGTGGTTTCATCATCATATTAGCCATAACATTGCTAAAGAATATCATTTTGGGATAACCACACCAAAATAGTGAAAAAAACTGTGAAATAATCATAACGTTCAAAATAAAAACAATTAAAAAGAATAGAAACCTTACCCATGAAATAGAGAAATAAACTGTGAAATATAATCATTAAGTTCAAAATGCAACAAGATTAAAAAGGATATAGGGAAAAGAAAACAACAATTAACAGATAAAATTCATGATCCAAACATGAGTCAACACAAAACTCAGGCAATGCATTGGAGAAAATCAGTACATGTTGCCAAAATAACTTTTAAAAGATGATTGACCAAGGATCATTATTGTACAGCAAAGCCAAGCATAAACCAATATATAGAACCAGCTCTCTCTATAGAAAATTTAAAATAGAACTCTAAACATGTATTCAAATGAATCAATAAGGTGCTGCCATCTATTGAAAAATTAGTCACTATACTATGATATAATAAAAACATTTGATTACTATTATTAGATAAAGATTAAAACAAATACTGTCTAAAGAATAATAACTGATAGTTAAATAATAAATATAAAATTTTATTGATAATTAAATAATAAATAAAATATTGTTGATAAATTTTCAATTACATTAAAAAAATAAATAAATAGAAAAAAAAGGTAATTGATGTATTAAAGAAAAATTTTATGTAAAAAATGATATGTAAAATGGTGAAATTAATAATTATTACATATATATATATATATATATATATATATACAGTGAAGCACCGTTTATACGTTTTTCAAGGGACCAAGAAAAAAAAACGTATAAACGAAATTCACAAAAGTACGAACAATTCCGTAATTACGAAATATAAAAAATCAGAGGTAAAATACATGAAATACAAGAGATATGTAATACTAAACTTCTTATTCCGGATATAATTTACAACTTACAACTATTCATATTCCATGTACAAAATATTTTGTTATTTTAGGTTGTACGGAATTTTTGGAATGCACAGAAAAAAGTTCATTGTTCACAGTTAAAAGTGCCATCTTAACATTATCATTCAAATCACTGCTAATGAGGTATTCTTGCATTGGTGTTAAAACCCACCAAAGCTTGTTGAAAACTAGGCAGTGGCTTTTCAGTGCAGTTATCCTCTTCTTCACTGCTTCGTTTCCTCATTTGTGATCATTTCATAGATTGTTAGAAAAGAACATGTTGCAAGTTCCGAATCACACTGCACAAAATCTTCAAATGTAGTAAGATCACTTAAATTTGACCAGTTTTCTGGTGGAACAAAATGATCAGGTTTGGCGGTTTAATTGAATTGACATCCACTGGGGTTAAAAATCTGCCAAGGGCGAAGCAGTTTTTTATCGTTTTGGATGAAACATTTTGCTAAGCCATCATTAAGAAATTCATAGCTTGTAAGATGTTAATGTTCACATGTTCGAAGTCACCGTGGTCTAAACTGGCGATAGCTGTTTTCACCAAAAGTTTTCAATAATGTTGTTTTAGGGATTTTATGACCCCTAAATCCAGTGGCTGCAATTTGCTGGTACAATTTTCCGGGAAGAATTTGACAGTTATGTTTTTTAGAAAATGCGTATCAGGTGGATGAGCTGGACATTGATCAATGAATAAAATGATTCGCCGCTTCTGCTTTCGCATTTTATCATCTAATTCTTTTAACCAATCTGTAAAGAAAGACATTGTGACCTATTATTTTTTATTGCCCAGGTACATTGTTGGTAATGTTTTCACATTTTTGAAGCAGCGGGGCTTTCTTGATTTGCCAATAATTAAAGGAGGCAATTTTTCTGATCCATATGCATTGGCACACAACAACACTGTTAATCGCACTTTACTCTTTTTTCCACCATGACAGGTATCCGATTTGATTGCAAGAGTTTTAGATGGCAGAAGATTATAAAATAAACCAGTTTCATCGGCATTGAAAATGTCTTTTTGTTCATATCCTTTTATCAGATCTGGCAGTTGGTTTTGAATCCAATCATCCACTGTTTCGCAATCAACATCTCCAGACTCTCCACTTACAGTTTTGCCTGTTATGCCATGTCTTAATTTAAATTTGTGAAGCCATTCTGAAGAAAATGATGCATCGCATTCCACATTCAGCTTCTTCGAAATTTCTCGTGCTTTCTCCATAAGCAAAGGACCGCTGATGGGAATTTTTGCACTACGACATTGATTAAACCACTGTAAAAGCAATTTTTCAACATCAGCGAATTTTCCGCTTTGGACTCGGAGTTTTTTTGAAGCACTACATCCACTTTGATGATGGCTTTCCTCGATGATCTTACGCTTATAGATTAGCGTGTTTAATGTTGAAACTGGTAAACCTAATTCTTTGGGAAGATCCACTCTTGAACCGCTAGTGAACACGATACAAATCCAGATACTAAAGCTGAAAGAAAAAGAATTGGCCCTGCTGCGGCCTGGTGACAGCACAACAACAACCCTTATCTATAGAAAGTGGGATATTCACATTCCTTAGGGGTACGGCTTTTGTTCAATTGGGCAGGTGTTGGTCAAGGTCGGTCACCTGCCTTTTGTAAGACTGGACAATCGGGAGTTAAGAATCTGAGGTTGAAATGCGCATTTTGTCTCTTCTTGACTTGTTGAAAAAAACGTATAAATGAAATTAGCAATTTAAGGAAAAACGTATAAATGAAATTATTTAACGTTAATGTCCATTGGATTTTGCCGGGACCATTAAAAAAACGTATAAATAATAAAAACGTATAAACGAGAAACGTACAAGTGGTGCTCCACTCCAATGGTGGTGCTCCATATATATATATATATATATATATATATATATATATATATATATATATATATATATCTATATTATATATATATATGTGGCATTTTTACTAAGATGAGATAGCACCAGATGTAATTTTCCATGAGAAAATGGCAGTCCGTTAAAGATATAGCATATTGCAGCCGATATTCACGATCATGACGAAGTAGTGAGGCAATGAAATGAGTCCACAAAAGTTTCTCCAGTAAATCCAGCCAATTTCCAGCCAAATAGTTTATTTAGAATATGAGCGATGCAGAGACAATTCCTACAGGTATAAAACTTATAGCCCTCGGGCTTCACGATGGTTCACTTCATTGATTTAAAGATGTTAAATGACTATATGAATATTCTACGAGACGATAAACACCAGATACATATTTGTTTACACTTTCAGATGCGTCAAAAATCCTCTCCTACGACGGATGCGAGCTAGTTTTGTTCACTCAGCGTAGACATACAAAAAACGACGTCACGAGCGCACAAACCAATGAGTGAGAGGCGGCCTCCAGACCAGCGAATGAGGTTAGAGGGAGAAGCTAAGACAGGGAAGAATCCCTCACTTGACCGCGTATCAATTTTGAAGTAAAAAACCCAACGCGCGAAATCAGAAAATAAAATAATAATAATAAAAAGAAAATGGCTTTTTAAAAAAACATTCGAAATAAGAACGAGTCTCAGAATTTTATAGATTGGGGAGCTGATAAAAGCTACGAATGAACTTAAAATTTTAGATTAAGATTTGGAATAAGATAATTATTATTATTATTATTATATAATGTCCTTTCAAAAGGACATTAAATAGGAATAAATATTATTAAGAATTAAGGAAATACTGACTATGACAGAAGTTAGATTACTTTAAAAGATTAATGCGAATAAAATGGAAGGATACGAAGGAAATAAATTATATATATATATATATATATATATATATAGAGAGAGAGAGAGAGAGAGAAAGAGAGAGAAATGCATATATAAAGAAATCGATCATAATTTGTGTAAAGTAATTTAAATTCGCATATTTTAATATCATTATTCAAAAACTTATTAAAATCAAATAAGATAGAAATTATCTTATAATTTTGAAAGAAGGATGAAACTTCTCTCGAATAACATAGGAATTTCGTTTTAAAATAGAAGAATAATTTCAGCGTATATTTTCACGAGATTTAACTGAAACAGCAAAAGTTAAGTTTCAATTTTTATTGCTCATTTTTAAAAATTATTCCGCAGAGAATTAAAAATTATTACTGGGGGAAAAAAAGCATTTTACAGAGGTTCACATTAACAAAATTTACGGAAAAAGCTGATAAAAGGAAAATAAAACTAATTTAAAGCACTTCAAAAAGAGCTATTAAGTATGATAATATTTTAGAGAAATTTAAATCTCCTTGGAGATTCCCGGAAAGTGAAAACATTAACTTTATGTTTTTGTAACAACACAATTTTTGAAACTCGGAATATGTAATAAAAATGGTTTTTATATATGTTACTAATTTACAATAACTGTTTTTTATTTTTTATTTTAGTTATCAATATATATTTTACAGTATGTGGCAGAAGCTAGCAGTAATGTGGGATTAAAAATAAATTTGGAAAAGACTAAGGTGATGTTCAATTGATTTACATCAAAAAAGAAAACCGTATAAAACAACACTGAGGATAAAGAAGTGCAAAGTTATGTGTAACTTGGACAGGAAATATCATCAGACAACAGTATCATGAATTAAATCAATAGAAGATTAAGAAATGGATGGAGAGTTTTTGGGAAGAACAATACTATTCTGAAGAGTAACATACCTCTTTCTTTGAAAAGAAAGGTCTTTAACCAGTACGTTGTGCCTGCAGTAACTTATTAAGCAGGAACATGGACGCTAATAAAACGGATGGTACAAAGATTACAAACAACACAGCGAAGTGTGGAAAGATGTATGCTGGAGATAACTAGAAGAGGCAGAAATAAAATAACTTGGATAAGAAGTCAGACGAAAGTTTTTGACATCATTGAGATAATTAATCGGCTAAAATGGAAATGTGCTGGGAACTTTGCAAAAAGACAAGACAATAGATGGAGCACAAACACCGTACTGTGGTATAACCGAGATGTAAAACGACCAAGAAGACGACCTCAAGAAAGACGGAGTGACCAAATTAGAAAAGTGGCCGGTGTTAATTAGATGACTAAAGCACTAGACAGGAAACAATGGAAAAATGTGGTTTGATGTAAAGTCCGGCAGTGGATTGAAAACGGTTGATGATGATGATATATTACAGTAAACCAATATTGTATTTCTACATGGAAATCGTTTTTTTAATTTTACGAAAATTAAATATTTTTTTAAAAATTTTATTAAAAATTTTTAATTTCACGTTTTTTTTTTAATTTCACGAAAATAAATAGTTAATTTTTGGCAAAAATAAAAATTACAAAAATATGTAATGAAAAATACGCTATTTATATTTATTAATTACGATAAGTGAATTATGTGTAAATCATTTAAATCTATTAATGCTGTTCTCGAAAGCCCTATGTTTTCGTAATGTGAAGAAGTTACCAATTCTCTAAAATCTTTATGTTCTTAGAATTTTTGAATTTATTTGTTATTAATTTGAATTTGTTTGTATAAATCAATGTAATATTTTAATTTATCTAAACGTGTTTCAAGGAAACACATTTTTAGGTAGAATAAACTTTTTATAATCAAAAATGTTTCAGATAAATCATAAATGGTTAAAATGTCCTATATTTTTTAAACTCGCCTTTTTTTTGTGAATAATTTATTTATTTATTTTAATCAAAATGCAGGTATAGTCATGATACATTGCATATATTTTTATTATATCATCATGATGCTATTTACCGCTGCATTTTCAAAATAAAATTCTAAGAGTCATTAATAATAGAGATGTCAGAATTCTGATATAAAATCGATTCTGTGACTAACGTGACTGATATTAAATTTCAATTATATAATAAGACTTTAATTAAATTTTTCGTGAAATTATCCCTAGAACCAATTTTACTACATAATTGATTTGCTCCGCAATCCTATATCTTTATAAAGTATTTTCAGTTGCATCTTTTCATTATATTTATTTTATGTAATCACAATATGATTTTTAAATAAAAAGCAATGTTTTCAATGTAATGAATGTTTAACTACTTAACTGTCCTTTTTATCTAACCCATTTTGTTCAAAAATGTCATTTGTTTACTATCATAAGGTAACCCGAAACGTTCTAACTTCTTCGTTCTACACTATATTCGCAAAGGTGACCGGTCACTTGCGATTTTAGACGTTTTGTTAACTATCTAGAAAAATACATTAGGAATTCACCTGAAACTGCTGGTTTGTAAACAATACAGTATAGGTTATATATTTCCGCGAAGATTTTTTCCCGAAACCCATAGAGGACTGTCAACAAATTGAAAAACAACGAAGATCTTTTGGATTACCCTGTAAAAACTAATGTAGCAAAAGCGTTCAAACTCGAGATTATTAATAAGTGGCTCATTGTTGTATACTGTGTTCAGTTTTATGAGGATAGCATATATACTCGTAGAGAAATTGAGGTTTTTATAAAAACAGGCCCAAATTTTGCCAAGTGTTTTGTTTATAATTTGCAGAGTTCTTAATATAAAAAAAAGTTGTTTTGAGAAAATATGTCAAACAACATTGTACATAACACTCTGCAATCAGAATTACAAAATAATAAAAATTGGATGAAAAATGAGCAGGCTTACTAAAAAATGTTTCACTGCGCATGCGCCAATGCAATCAAAATATAATATGCATAATGTATTAGCTAAGTATATAGAGCAACTTTTGTGAAAGTATCAAAATCATAGCTTGAAAATTCTGAAAATTATCGTCGATAGAATAAGCTCGAAATCCGTTGTTCCCAAAAGGAAGCAAAAAGATGAGGGGTTGTATCCAAATATGTGCAATGTTGTGTACGCTATCTTGGCACTAATCAACAGATATTTGATACAACCCCTCATCTTTTTGCTTCTTTATGGGAACAACGGATTTTGAGCTTATTCTATCGACGATAATTTTCAGAATTTTCAAGCTATGATTTTGAGACTTTCACAAAAGTTGCTCTATATACTTAGCTATTACATTATGCATATTATATTTTGATTGCATTCGTGCATGCGCAGTGAAACATGTTTTAGTAAACCTGCTCATTTTTCATCCAATTTTTATTATTTTTTAATTCTGATTACAAAGTATTATGTACAATGTTGTTTGACATATTTTCTCAAGATAACTTTTTTTATATTAAGAACTCTGCAAATTATAAGCAAAAAACTTTGCGAAATTTGGGACTGTTTTTATAAAAACCTTAATTTCTCTACGAGTATACATTCTATCCTCATAAATATGAACACAGTATATTAAAATAAGCCACTTATTAATAATTTCGAGTTTGAACGCTTTTGCTACATTAGTTTTTACAGGGTAATCCAAAAGATATTCGTTGTTTTTCAATTTGTTGACAGTCTCCAATGAGGTTTCGGGAAAAAACCTTCGCGGAAATATATAACCTATACTATACTGTTTACACACCTGCAGTTTCAGGTTAATTCCTCATGTATTTTTCTAGATAGTTAACAAAACGTCTAAAATCTGAAGTGACCGGCCACCTTTGGCAATATAGTGTATCTCGTGAACCGTACGTGCGACGTAGAACTCTTCTCTCATCGAAGCGTTTGTTTGCACCATTGCTCAACATTTTTGAGTACCACTTTCTCCGAATAGTGGTCTTTCGCGTATTTAATGAGATAAATTCTTTCATTAAATAAAGATAAAGTAATAGTTAGAAATAACGTACTACAAAAGTTGGAACCGTTCCGTGTTAATTTATGATAGTTAAACAAATGAAACTTTTTAAACCAAATCGGTTAGATTAAATCGGTCGATTAAGTTCGATACATAAAAAAAAAAAAAAAAATTAACTTAAAAATTATTGTATGCTTGTTTAAATAAAAAATAAGAAAGAGATACACTGAAGATATTTTATAAAGGTATAAATTAAAAATGTAGTACATTTAAAATTTTGAAATAACTTTTTTTCAAAAAAAAAATCAATGAAGTGTAATAAATGATTCAGTAAAAAAAAATTACATATTAATTTAATATTTAATCGACTGTTGAGCTTTCTTCTTGGTATCTTATTATTCCATTTTACAAAAATGTTTTAAAAATAATGTTTTATTTAATTTACTCTATTTTTTAGGATGAGGGTATAATTTTAAATATTCTGAAAACGAAATTTTGCTACAAGCATGTATTTTTACTTTCTTCTATCTTAAGAAAGTATTGGATTCTTAAAAATTTTGACTTCAGGTTTTCGACGAATTTATACGTTTTAGAAGGCCCTGAACACGACTTAACTGCTTTCAGAAAATGTCTGTCTGTGAGTCTGTTTGTCTGTCTATATCTGTCAAATAATTGTGAGTGCTCTATCTCAAGAACTAATGCACGTATTTAATAAAATTTTAGCTTCAGTTAGACTATGGAGCTGATTAATTTTTGGTGCAAATCGCCCAACAGGTGGTGCTGCTGTGCTGCATTTTTCACGATTTCCGCAATAGCTCTATCTCAAGAGCTAATGCACGGATTTTCATCAATCTTCAGATTCATTTAGACCTTGGCGCTGATTACGTTTTGGTGTAAATAGTTCAAAAGGTGGCGCTGCTATGCTGCATTTTTTAGAATTTACTCGATATACCGAGGAAAATTGTTTGCAGCATATTTTAATAATGTTACAATATTTCAAACATAACAAAATTTATGTATAATATTGAGGTACATTAGAAGATGCTGCTGTAGAATATGATGTGCATCACAGTTAAAGTGGATTTACAGGGACACACAAATGATTTCGGCTGCAAAACGGTCTATGAGCGGTAAATGCTGGAATTGCGTTTTTAGTTGTGATATGCCTTTTAAAGTTTAACTAAAATTTTGACATAATGCATGGTATGTTTAAATTCAATAAATAATATACAGGGATACTCAAAAAATTTCTTCAGATTCGCTGTCTATGAGCTTGAATTGCTTAAGTGTGTTTTTTAATTGACTTATGCATTTTCCAGCTGAACTATTTTTAGTTTACTGTAAGGTGTTTGGAGATTATAAATAAATTCATATACGGGGCTAGTCATAAAACTCGATATATTGCCGTATATGGGATAGTTATTTCTGAAAGTACGTTTTCAAATGTGTAATGCATTTTTGTCCTGAATTAAATTTAAATTTAATATGAGGCGTGTATGAAGATCTATAGATAATATACAGGTTGCACAACTTTATTTGAGTGCATTTCTGTCTATTGGTAGACATTAATCTTCGCACCGTCGTGAACTGATATATCAGTTCACTATGATGTATGTTGTCATCCCCCCCCCCCTACTTTCTTATAATGTATGTCCATTCACTCCTTTCTGTCACTAGATGGACGTACCTGTACCATCTCTGGAAAAGGGCTTTGTTGTAATTTTTACCATACTTTCTTATAATGTATGTTCTGTTATGGTAGTGTGTATGTGATGATCGTAACTCAATGTGATGTCAGCATTTTTTAATAATTCCACAAATATAATGCATTTTTAAAACATTGAGTAATATTTAATATTTTCAAGGATTATATCGTTTATGTAATTAAGTTTTTTATATCAAGTTTGAAAATTTATTTTATTTTTAGCTATTAAAAAAAAATTATAGAGAAAACAACATTATAACTTTGTCCTTTTGCTTGCCGGTCAGGAGGTTAATGCATGGACATTAAGTGCTGGTGCTGAAGTTAATTTTCGACTGTCTTATGCGTTACATGGTGGACATTAAGTGCTGAATGTAAATATCCGAAAGTGTTAGGCGTTACTAAGTGAAAGTTTAGCACATTATGTATTATATATACAGATCTGTAAATCATGTACGGGGCTTCACGCATTTATATGGTAATCTAGCGACTCATATATTTTCTTTTCATTCTGTCACCAGATGGACGTACTGTTCCATCTCTGTAAAAGGGTTTTGTTGTCATTTTTTCCCCTGCTTTCTTATAATGTATGTTCTGTTATGGTTTTGTGTATGTGATGATCGTAACTCAATGTCATGTTTACACATATTTAAATACGTATCTTCTATCATAATTGTAATGAAGTCAATATACATATCGATTTAAAATGAAGAAGACGTTCTTAATTTAATTTCTCGTTTCATTTTACTATAAGCTACAGTACATATTACACTGCGCTACATTCCGAGAACAATCTTCAATTTGTTTCTCCAAGTAAAAAATGAATGTAAGCCTGCCTTATTCACATTACGGTAAAATAAATTTGAAAGATTATATAAATACCTATGTATATATACCCTCCAAATACCTATGTATTGGAGAAAATGAGACAGAACTGAATTTAAATAATAACATAAAAATAGGAAGCTGCGAGTATTATAGATATCTTGGTGTAGACATTAATAGACAAGTCATAGACTCACAGGAAATTAAATATAGAAACTGTCAAGGAAGAAAGGCTGTAAAACTATTAAATTCTATTTGGTGGAGTGAGGAGATCTCCAGGAACAGAAAATTTAATATATACAATTCTATTGTAAAGAGAATATTCTTATATGGAGCAGAGGGATGGAGAATTATGGAGACAGAAAGAAAGAAATTAGCAGCAGTGGAAATGGATGCCCTAAGAAGATCATGCAGGATATCAAGAATAGAAAGAATAAGAAATGAAAGAATAAAAGAAATGATGAAAATAAAGGAAACCATATTAGATGATCTCCAAAAGAAGCAATTAATCTGGTATGGTCATGTTAAAAGATTGGGTGACGAGAGACGACCTGAAATCGCATCTAATCATAGAACAAACCAAAAGAGAAAACGAGGAAGACCACAAAAGACGGTATAAAAAAGCCATGGGGGACAGGGGTCTGGAGGAGGAATGGACCCTTGACCGGAAGAAATGGAGTGTTCTCTTGTAGATTTTTCGGATGGCGGCACTTGACGCAATAAACCGAGTTTATATAAATATATATATTTCTTACACAGAGATGCATAAAAGAATTATAGTACCTTTCCGGCTATGGATGGTAATTGGTAAAATTGAGTTTTAAAATGTGTTATGTGTATTCTAAATTATTTACTTAGATATTTTCTTTTACATTTTTAAACATGAAATGACTTTACAGTATTCTGTAAGAGTTGAAAAGTGTTCACTAATCTGTGGTTCATGCATGATTTATCTTTTTTGTTTTAATTTAAAATTAATACAATTAAAGGAGATATCAGTTTCGCATTATTCATAATATTAATTATCAAGATATTGCGGAGAAATATATATTTTGGTATTTCAAAGCATGCTGTATGCATTAGTAAGATCTTAATTGAATAAATTCAGTGTAATGTCGAATATATTTTTTTAAACTTTACTTAATATCAACGAAAAGATATGTTGCAATAATTTTCTTATTCAATCCTTAAAAGAGAAAATGGCTTTCTTAAGAAAAACTAATAAGATAAATGATACAATAAAGAATTTTTTTGTTTTCGAAACAAATTTAAAGAAACAGAAAAAATA
Source organism: Maratus michaelseni (assembly GCA_963931845.1). Taxonomy (NCBI): domain Eukaryota; kingdom Metazoa; phylum Arthropoda; class Arachnida; order Araneae; family Salticidae; genus Maratus; species Maratus michaelseni. Next base: position 452,747,845 of record OZ007588.1, read on the forward strand.
AACTGGAGATAATGCGGTAAAACATAATGCATTCTTTCTCTTTGGCTTTTAAAACTTAACAAATATAATGTATTTTTTATGTAGATATTGTTATAAGGTATAATGTTAAAGAAACCGTTTTTTACACTTTTTAAATAAAACATTCACTAATTTTTGGTATGTTGTATCAAATAATAATGAGATGTGTGTTTCGTTTTTTAGCATGTAAACAAAATATTTTTTAATGCTTTGAGTGAAGGTATTTACCAAAACAATTTTTTTACTTTGTGTTTTAATAATTTTTTTTATTGGCTTAAATTGAGAAATTTTATTAGTGATATCGAATGCATTATTCGATTTCCAATTTCTGATTGGAATTTAGCATTGGTAAAGATTTAAACTTTTCAAAGAGAAATATTTGCATGGAAATATTATGAGCTCTTTGGCTTGTCGAAAAGTATTTGAAAACGAGTAAGCATCAGTAATTTTGATTGATCTGACTAGCCTACGCTAGTCAATATACGATATTTACAAACTAATGTTAAACCCAATGGAGCATTGTCTAGAAATTTCTCATTTGTGTTTCAGTATTAAATGTTTACTTTTTAAGACTTTCCTACTTACTTAAAAAATGTTTATGTCTACTGCCTGCCTTCTGTCTACCGTTTGTCTTTCTGTGCTCAAACTCGCGAAAATATACTCAAATAGTCATGTACTTGAAATATGTTATTGAAGTTTACTATGGGATATTCAGTTTTGAAAATGAAGCATTTGTAGCATTTATAGTTCGTTTACAGGGACACTCAAATAATTCCGTTACCTTATAGTCAATTAGAAACTAATCGGATGTGCCAATCCCACAACTTTCTTCTATCTCGCACAGGTTTCGAAAATGCTAAAAACGAATCTGCACCAATATATATCATATCAAGGTCTAACTGAATCTAAAATTTTATTAAATTCCACGCATTAGTTCTTGAGATATGACTATCGCTAAAATCGTGTAAATACCAAAAGATGCAGTATAGAAACGCCACCTCCTGGGAGATTTACATCAAAACGTAATCAACAACGACTTATGTCAACGTCTAACTGAATCTGAAGTTTGATGAAAATCCGTACATTAGTTCTTGAAATATAGCTATCGTGAAAATCGTGAAAAACGTTGCATAGCAGCGCCACTTGTTGGGAGATTTACACCAATACATAATCAACAACGACTTATGACAATGTCTAACTGAATCTGAATTTTGATGAAATTCGAACATTCAGGTATAGTTATCGTGAAAATCATGAAAAACGTAGCATAGCAGCACCAACTCTTGAGCTATTTACACCAGAACGTAATCAGCATCTATTTATGTCAAAGTCTAACCGAATCTGAAGTTTGATGAAATTTTGTGAATTAGTTCTTGATATATAATTATTGTGAGAAACGGGAAAAAGTAGCATAGTAGCCTCACCTGTTGGGATATCTATGTCGTAGGCTAATTGCGAAATCCGGGTGTTTTCAAAGAGCCACGTTATTGGTTAATTAACGTTCCTTTTTCCAAACAGCCTGATGTTTTTTAGGTTTATTCCAAAGAGCCCAGAGACTACGAGCTACGCTCACAAACCCCGATCGACACCGCAAACTCTAACAACACGCTTAATTTGACCTAATTTTAATGCTTTAAAAGGATTAAATTTAATTATAATTAATTATAATTTTATTATTATTTTTTATATTAAATTGTAATTTTTGAATTATAATTAAAAGACCAGTGACGATCTTCTGTAATCGGGATTCCATTCATACCCGTTTGATTGAGGAATTTTAAGGCCTATTCAACTGCTGTCGAGACATCTAACAACTGTTTTCGTGATTGATTAAATAAGGTCAACCAAACATTTCAAAATTAGCGTGTATAAAATGGCTAAGTAAACAATATCGCTACCTCCTGTAATTTTATAACGACACTTTAAGAAGATTGTTTTAAATAATGAAATTTAAATGTTTCGTTTTAAATATGACGTAATTTCCACCAAAGATTTGTTTGTTTTTCAGTATTCACATGCAAATACATTCTTAATAATTTAAAAGACCATCTCAAAATATGAAATAAATCTCTCGTGTAAATATATTTTAATATATTTTTTAATTGAAACTGGTTGGAAATATTATTATTTCAGCATTTAAAATATAGCGTAATTTTCACCATTTATTGTTTTTAAAGCGTAATAATTTAATTATTATTTTAAAGTTTTATTTCTCTTTTTGAATATTCAAGTGTAAGCATATATTTATGACGAAAGTTTCTCCATTTACTGATATTAACGCGTGATCATTTAATTATTACGTAAAAGTTTTATTTCTGTTTTGAATAGTCACTTGTAAATACATTGTTTAATTGAAAGGGAACATTATTATTTGAACTGTTTAACAAATTGACAACAATACCAATGAACGGCCTTTTCAAATTATGAAATAAATATCTACTAAAATGATAAAATTTTGAATAAAAAATTTGAAGAAGAACGCTTAAAAGATAAGCGAAATTTAAAAAAAATAATTGCACAATGCACACCGCAAACTTGTCAATTATATCCCTTCAAAAGAGGGTTAAATTCCAATGCTTAATCTTTTTTCCTAGAATTTTAGAGAAGAAAACGCGAATACAGGACTTTTTTACAACTACAGTGAAACTTCCATTTAACTAAGTCTCATCGTTACTCTTAAAAACTTCGTTATGAAGAAAATTCGTTAAATAGAAATCAACTTAAATTCATGAAATTTTACCTTCAGATATGACAAACAGGTATTGGATTCAGATGCATTTGATTCAGTTTCAATTATGAAACCGTCTTTTACAAAACAGTTGTGTACGGTCGATGAAATCACGTCACATTCCCAAGCTTTCATCAGTTCTGATACATAGATTCTCAAACTAATATTTTCGCTACTTTGTCTTTTCTTCTGTCTCTTTCGATAATGTATTCAAGATTTTTTATTATTCCTTAGACTAATGGCTGAAATTTAGAAGTTGTATTAGCAGGAACAAAACTAACTTTGATGTTGTTCTATTTGCATTTTAAAACACATTCTTGTGAATGTGTTTTGTTCTTGTGAATGTACAAAGCAATTGTCTAACAGCAATGGAAGGTCAGAATGGTAACTGTCTGACTCTAATTGATATTTTTTCTTCAATGTATTTGACGCCATTACGTCACTGCACCTTCTATATCATTGAATGTAAAAAGGGGATTTTAACTTCCTCCAACTGTCAGTGCTGGAGTGTCGGTGTGAGAGAGTAATTATAACAAGTGTTTTACTTAGTGTGAAAAAAAATTATTTTATTTAGTACCAAACAGAATGGAAATTATTTAAATGTGTACATTTTCGTACAATCCGCTGAAATAAATTCGCATATCCATCGCAACAGCAACCTCTTAGTTTGAATTCTGTACATGTACAAAAGTGGAATAAACTTCGTTATATAGAATATATTTTTCGTAATATGGAGATTAATTTACATGCTAATGGTGTTCAAAGTCAAAGTTCTGCAGAAAATTTCGTTAAGTAGAAAACTTCGCTAAATAGGGACTTCGTTAAAGGGAAGTTCTACTGTACTTCGAAGAAAATATATCAGCTAAAATCGATCATATATATTTTAACAAAGTTTTCTCATCCCCATTAGATTATACATAATTTTGTGACAGTGATTTATTATTTAAAAATTTTGTATAAAAATATGTACTTTTTTAAAAACTGAAAAGTCATACATGAAACAACATGTCAAAGCTTTTTTAAAAGATCTTATTTATCTTATCATAAAAGAAAATGACATCATCAAAGAAAAAGAACATGTCTCTTTTCATCTTTGTTCTGGAGTTTATTTTATTTTTCAGTTTATAATTTGTAAAGAACGTACTCAAAAGATTAAATATTGAAATATTTAAATAAGTTTTGACAATGTTATTATTTTTTGAGTGGAAGCATATTTAAAAAAATACATATTAATTAGAATATTCTTATTTTTAAAATTGGAATTTTTTTAAAATAGTTTATTTTTTTTTATAAGGACGCCATTTAAAAATAAATGTCAGGAAACATTTATTTAAAAATTAATAATAAACATAAAGACGGTTAGATCGTGTAGACATTAATCGCTTTTAAATTAGTATGATAATATTTCGTTTTGGTAGTAAGTATCATATAAATATTACCATTAGAATTTAGTTAAAACTATGACCATACTGAGACAATAAATTATTTGAACTTTTGTCCGGTCTTAAAATCAAATTTAACTTCTTTATGTTTTACATATAATAGATAATTTGCTGAAGTATTTTAGGTTAGCATTCGTAATTTTTCAGTATTTTGGGAAAGTTAAATCATGACCAATCTTGCAGTGAGAGAATCTTCCATCTTAAATGTTTTCAACAATTTTGTTGTTTCAACAATATTGTTTTCAACAATAATTAAAATAGACTCACGATTTATAAGACTGTAAAATAACACAAATGAGTATTTTACGTGCACTTTTCATGTGTGCATTAATGTACGCACGGCAGCTTTCGTACTAAATCGATGCAGCTTTACAACATTGTATTTTACTATTTCCCTGTATCTCGTGTAGTTTTCCAGATAAGCAAGCCAACTTCAAATTTTATCGCTAGGGATGTTTTGTAAGCATCTCATCGTAGAGCGCATGGTATCTTTATCGTTCTTAGGGAAATTTTTTATCACTATAGTTGATATTATGCAGTGTAATCCCACTAACTCGCCTTTCAATATCTCGAAATTCCCTATAATTCAACAATCACTTTTTTTTTTTTTCTAAATGATTTCTGTTTGTCAAACATAATATTAACTTTCGAATAATGATATTTGAAAACGTTATTAATTGTTTTTTAAAGAGATTTCATATAGTAATGTAGATCGTATATAGCGCCATACTTATTGCTATCTATATTCACTGAAAAACCTTTTAAATTAGCATGATAATGGACTACGTTATTGAGTTAGAGTATGGATCTTTATCCTTTCAAAACTAGTCGTCGCATCGTTTACAGTAATGTTTAACAAATATTGATTACGTATCATGACGATATATAAGTTCGAATTGATATCGTTGGTTATATATAATCTGTTTTATTATTTGACATTTTTTTTCACATAATTTAATAGTTAAATATCCTGATATAATTATGACAATCTCCAGTTTTGTATGTAAGATTTTTTAGCAATTATTTTAAGGTAGGTCCTACTTTTTTGAGTCCTGTTTGTGTTAGAACTTTCATTGTAGTAATATTCTGTAAAACATTGTATGACATACCCATTATTTCGTAAAACTAGATATTTTCGGTAACGCTTTACCCTCTAAGTCCATATAACTTCGAGTTTTCGGGCCCCTACTGTACATATATACCAAAAGTGCATTAAATATAAAAAATTACAATCTTTTTTTAAAATGTACAAAAAAAAAATAAAGTTTTGTCATATAACTCTTAAGAAAATGCAAAAATAACTTACATTCTTACCTTTTTCTCCCTTTATGATTTATTAATAAAACGTTTTCTTTAATTGTAATTTTTGAAAGAAATACGAAGTTGCATTATCTGAATTTTTTAAAACTTACAATACCGTCAACAAAAAAAAAAAAAAAAAAAAAAAAAAAAACTTTGAAGGACACATTTATGTAAAAATCCTATTCGCATAATGAAAAACAATGCATTTTTTTGCGTTTAATGGGGTAGAAATATGATAACAAAATCAGGAACAGATTTTAACTTTTTATCATAGCTGCAAAAGTTTTTAAACTATTACTTTTAGTGTTGTTTTAAATCTCTAAATTTGACAAACTGCCAAATAATGTCAGAGATGTGTACCTCCTTTTAGATTTTTAATTTTTAGAAAAGTTTTCGTTTCTCCTTTTCTCTGTTTAGCTCATATATTGAAAGTAGTTATCTTTAATTATTTATGTTTGAGTATATAGTATAAATATTTAAAAGTTTTTTTTTCAGATTTGTAAATATAAATTTTTTAAAGCAGAAGCCAAAATTTAAAAGGAATAGATAGACTTACTTTCATTTTGAATTGTTTACAATGCATACGAGTTAAAGATTAAGATCTCAAAATGAATGCAAAGCATTTAATTTCAATATTTTTCGTTATACATACGTTTTGTCAATTTAGTTTATACAATAATTTGCTTTTGATTTTTTATGGTTAAGATCAGAAAGGATAGAACTAACTAAATAGTAATGAAACGTAAGTTATTTACTAAATTTTTCGTTTATTTAATCTTGCAAATTTTGAGATACATTATAAAAATATCCAGCATTGACAAAATTGGATATGCACATATACACACATTGTAGCTGTCTTTTTTTTGTTTTTTTCATTAATATTGAATATTGTTTAAAGGCTTGCGTAAAAGGTAAAACTTTCACACACACTGTTTGTCCAGTCATTCGAACGTTTTTATACAAAACGGGTATATAACCGTAATTTAACTTTATTCTGACCAAAATCTGACCAGTAATGTGGTCTGATACGCTTAATAATATGGTTAAGTAATTAACCGTTATCTTTAAAAACGATCGAATGACTGGACAGTTTGCTGTAGATTTTTAACAGTGTATAGTGCTTTAAGATGTTACTGAAATCATTACGCAAAATATATATACCATGCTATAAAAATTTTAAACCTTTAAATATAACCATACTTTTAGTAATAATTATAATAAAGAAGATAAAAATTTGTAAAAGATGGAAAAATAATTAAGGATTGTTTATTATTTACTCCGTCCGTTTTCGAGTTAAATAAAATGTAACAACTAGACTAAACTAGTCGTTGGGGGCCACCGTAATACTTACCCATCATGGATATGTATAATGTAAAATATTAAAATAAAAATGTGTAAACTACTTATAAAATGCATTTCAATTCAAATAAAATCGTGGCTTGATGACGTCATAAACTTTAAAGGCTCGATTACTGAATTGCTTGAAAGAAACATCCTTCTAACTCCAAAAATAATAATGCTATTAACTAGCGGTTTATTGCATCTGATTAAGCGTAAAATTTCCAATTAAAATATATCTTTAAAGTGAAATTTGGATGAAATACAGGGTCATGAAAAATCGAAGAGTGTGGAAATAGGATTCCAAATATCTCGGCAACTCATTATCCGATCGACTTCATGCTTTATGCAAAATTTATGTTTTTTTATTGTCTTTTATATTCTTTTCTTAAAATAAACAATTTCGAAAATTTTTATATACCTTTTATCAGAACGAATATTTCGAGAGTCCAAAAAAAAAAATAGTTCTGGTTAATCGAGGTTATTGAAATGAAATAGGCTTCTTCCCATTATTACATACTAAGTACATACCAAATTGCAAGTCTCTATCTCAATTTTTTCGGGAGATAGAGCGTTTACAGACACACAGACACACAGGCAAAAAAATTTTTTCTAAAAATATGTTTTTCGGAATCTCCAGTGTCTGAAACGTGTAAATCCGTCAAAAAAAATTTTTGATTTTCAAAACGATTACAAGACTTACCCTATACTACGAAATGATGGATAAGTAAAATGAATAATTCTAATTTTAATAATTTAAGTGGTTTTATAATCTGAAATTTGAAGAAATATTTATTCATCGTATTTAAACCTTAAGATTTCTTAAATTCTCAATTCATTTATGCGCGAAATACTCTACTAGAAATTTGAAATTCTGAAAGAAAGTTATCATAATTATCGAAATAGGAATTAGATTTCCTTTTAAAACTAATTTAATGAAGTCCTTATTTAAGATTTCAATAATATTTAATTAGAATACGCTAGTTTATAAAGATTTTATAATATTATCCGAATCTTCTATTATTTCAATGTAAATGGATTTAAAGTGAGGCTGTAGACTCTTGCGTTGCATTCATTGTAAGGTTTGCTTAATCGTAACAATGTTATTAAAGGAAGATATTAAACTTAGTATTTTTGTTTAATCTGATTAAATTGGATTAATTTTATTTCAAAAGTAATACAATTGAATTTGAAAGTAACTATAAAAATTGAAAATGATAAATTATATATATATATATATATATATATATATATATATATATATATATATATATATATATATATATATATATATATATATATATATATATATATTTACAAATAAAGTATTTTCATGTTATAATTTTTTTTGTCTCTGGTTTTAGTTTACACATTTAAATTTAAACAAATAATTAAGTTATGTATGGAAATATCTTGTATTAGAATGTTTTTTTTTAAGTTTTGCAAATATTTCATGTCATTTCTTCCAAAGGAAATTACCTCTATTTTATACTCCCGTTTTATATTAGTTTAGATTCGATTGTTAAAATAAAACTGAACATATTTTTGAAATAATTAAAACGAATTATAATACATATCAAAAAAAGTTTCGGGAATATAACTCTTTGAATATGAAAAAGTATACAGGGAGCTTAAAACCCTCTGAGAGTCTGAGGGCTTTCCTGCATTTTCATAAAAACATTTGTAAAACTTAAAATAATTTAAATTTTCTTTCCCCGTTTGTTTCTAAAATGCATTACATATATCTTTATTTTACATATATCTTAAAACACAATTTTGTTAAAAATATTTTTGTCTAGAGCCGATTTAAGTTGTTTTTGGGAAACGGAAAAATACGGGCAAAATGCTTAAAGGGTTAAAAATATTTGAAAAAAAAAAAAAAAAAAAAAAAAAAAAACTGGTGCGCATTAAAACAAACAACTTTCGAACAACTTTTGGAAACGAAATGGGTGTTGCAGTGTATTTATACCTTTGAAAATACGAAGAGTCTTACTCGAATACAGATTCGAATGTAAATTTAAATTTTTATCATCGCTTTTTATGTCAAGAAACGTCATTTTGTTTAATTTTTTTTCCACTGTAGCGTACTTTTTTCTTTTTCAGGAAAGAATTTGATTGCCTTCCTTTAATAATTACTTAAAAAATCATTTATATTGTTTAATTTGCCTTTTCATGCATCCTAAATGCTTGCATACAAATATATAAAATATATGATTAAATGACTAAGATTGCAAATAAAGATGAGTTAATAAAAAAAATCCTCATTTTCGGCTGAGATGCTTTAAAAACATCTCGGAAAAATAAAAAATGCTGAATAAATTACAGTAAAGATTATTGTAAAGAAGACCAAATTTACTATATTGGGCTAAACGATTGAAACAGAATTCCTTTTATGAATCTAAAAAACGTTAAAAAACACAAAAAAGCAGAAAATTTTAAATAAAAAATCTGAGTCTGAGGTGCATTGGGACCTGTCTTCAACAATTTGAAACCAAACTTGTAGACTTCTACGTGAGACAGATTTCCCTAGGCATCGCGGACGAACAAACATCTACATCCGCCCGCCTTTACACTTATCTTTTATATTAGATTTTTGCTTTTGAAGCCCACAAATATTTTTTTAGGTATCGTGATACCCGCAGATATAGGATTCTAATTCCCGATTCCTTTTCAAACCTCTTATTACAAAACAAGACGCGATTTAATTTAATTTCATTTTTTCACCTGCAAATGAAATAAAATTTTCTTAAAAAAAAAAAAAAAAAAAAAAAAAAAAAAGATTATGTTTCATTCAATGTTCTCTAGCTTGTTACAAACCTGTACTGATTAGCCATAAATTAACTTTAAATGCAAAAGTTTTCATCAGAAATTAGTAATTATTAATTAAATCTCGAGGTTAGACTTTTTTTCTTTGGTACAACTGTGCTTTATTAAAATATAGAATAAGCAATAAGCGAAATATAGAAGCAAAACAAATTAAGAATCATATTTGTCAGAATAAGGTACTTTAATCATACAAAAAAATCTGTTCATTAAGAAATATTTTACATTAAATAATACTAAACATTTTAATGTTTTAAACATGAATTATTTTACTTGAAGCACGTAAGCTCTTTCTGTCACAAACTATATTCCCCATTTTATCTAATACATAATTTTCATATTAAGACTGATATGCTTGTCACGAATTTCTATATTGACATAAATTTTCTTTCTAGTGGATATTATTTTATACATAGAATGAGAGAATCGTTGTTAATTTAAATTCTTTACATAAAAATGGATGAAAAAGTATGTATTTTGAACTGTAATGCCGCAAGAGACTTATTATAATTTCATCTCAGTGTACTTTCATTTACATTTAAATTGCATATATGATACAAAATTCTTAATTAAGTATCAGTAGTTTTGTTTTTAAATTTAAAGACTTCGTTTCGTTAAATTATATTACAGATTTTTTTTTGCGTTTTAAAGTAATAATAAAAAGGTTTTATTTCTTCCTAATATGACACATTTTTTTCTGCTATGTTTTAGTGAAACACAGAATAGGCGAAAAATGAGAAGAAATTGCACAAAAATACTTATTTGTTAGAAGTATGTAATCTTGAAAAAAAAATGTGCACTAAGTAATATTTTATATTTAGTGATACAAAGAATTTTCATGTTTATATATAAATTATTTTGCTTGAAGCACGTTTCTTTCACAAACGATATTCAGTATTTCAACAACAGCAAAAAAAAAAAGGTGAAACATACTTTTTATAAATTTAAAACTGATATGCCTGTCACGAATTTCTATACTGACATAAATTTTCTTTCTAGTGGACATTCTTTACCATACAGAAGTCGAGCATCGTTCTTAATTTATATTCTTTACACATAAATGGGTGAATAAACGTTATTTTTCTACATTTACTCGTAGCAGGTGTTTTGTTATAATTCCATCTCAAAGTGCTTTCATTTACATTTTTCTGGTGTACATAAGATGTTAATTAAGCATAAGATTTTTTATTATTAAATTGTATACGTGATGTAAATTCCTAAATAAGTATTAGCAGTTTTTAATAAAATTGAAAGACTTTGTCTTGTTTAAATTAAGTATTTTTCTATATTTCAAAGGTATACAAAAAATATTTTTTCTTCTTAATATGACTGTTTAAAAAAAAAAAAAACTACAGTGTAATATTTACTACATTTTACTATGCAACATGAAGTTGAAGAAAGCAATACATTACCTTTAAAATTTTATTCGAGAATATTTGTGTTACGAATATGCACTTAAGAGTATACTTGAAGTTATTCAGAAGATATTTAGAAAAGGTCTATGAATCAGAATGAAAATGTTATGTCCTAAATCACTTATAAATAATATGGATTTTTGTAACAGAGTGAAACTATTTTTTATTATTTTTTTTAAGATTAGGGTGCCATAAAAGCTGCCATAGAAGCCCTTATAAAAGCTGACATATTCATTATTTATTTATTGCTAGTAAATCTGCAGATCAGGAGCCTCAACGTCAGCTCTGAAAGTCATCGATTTTTAATCTCACTTTTCCTAATATTTAACATCTTACAATCCGCAAATTAATTTTTTTAAAAATTACTACATATATATTTATGCGCATATAAAATAATTCGAAGGTTTTAGAAAATACAAACGTGAAATTAAACACTGTTTATGCAATAATATTCTGATATTCTTACAAACTTCTTATTCTTTTAATTTTTTAGCAAAAAAAAATACATTTCTCCCCCCCTGAACCCCCCGTAATCTTATTAAATTTACATTCGTGATTTCCTATTGATTGTGTGAATGATTCTTGTATATTTGAATTTCGTTCGATAGAGTGGTTTTATTAGGATAAACAACAATTTTGAAAATAATTTCCGTTATCCTAATACCCAAATAGCAATATTTAGTTACCTGCCAACCGTGAAACACCTGCATCTGATATATAAGTTGAATAATATATCCTGTACAAAAGCAATTTATGGTAATGAAAACTATATCTACTATATTTTATTTATATCTATTATAGAAATCTAATGTTATTACAAATTTTGCTTCGGGAAAACAGTTTTTGATGGTCATTCTATAATATTTATTTTATCTAACTATATTCTGATCTAACTAGATGGCAATAGCATACTAAAATCTTCCCAAAATAGGCTTATTTGGAAACTTTTAAACCTATTGGGTAATCATTCGTAATCGTGTTCACTGCCAATTCACTAAACAGCAATCGTGATTTGGCACCATAAAGTACTTTTTGTGATAGCTTTTTAAGTTCTCAATTTCGAGTAATTGTAAATTTTCAGGATCGTTTTACTACTCTAATTTCTTTAGATTAACCACCTCGCTGTACGAGTGATTTTATCCTATTTTTTTATTTATATTAACTCTTCAACGACGAAACATTCACATCTGTTCCAGAAAATGAATAATATCTCATGTAAGAAATATATACAAATGCAAACACCGACTACGAGACAAATCCAAATTACACGTTGAATGTTTTTATAATTTTCGTTTGAAAAAAAAATATTTCGGTAATCATTCTATAGTAGTTAAACGGTAACTTGTATCGAAATAAATTCTCATTTATATCACTAGAATACTAAAATCACTCGAAAAAAAAAATATATTGCAGCAAAATAGTGCGATTTATTTGAATTGAATTTTATTATTTTGATATTCTTTGAAATAGGGTTGCTAAGCAACTAATAAATTATACAGCAAAGTAAAAAGAAATGCATTTTAAAATTTGTAAAAATATGAAGTAAAATGTTTCATATTTCCCGAAAAGATGCATTAATTTTTCCAATAATTTAAACAATTAATTTCTAAATTCTAATAAATGTATCGTCAAATTTTCAAAGCTATTGGGTACATTTAAAACCTCCATATCAAAAACTTAGCATCCATAATTGTATGTTTAAATCCATTATTGAAATATGTGATTTTAATTTCAGTTAAAAATGAAATTTGAAAATCGTCTGCATTCCCTTAGGAAAGCATTATGACCTAAAAAGAAACGTTCTATATTTTTCGAATGAATGAACAAAATGTAACTAAAAACAATACAGCTAATTCTGGGTATCTTACCAACATACCTACCAAAAATCAACCTAATAGGACGATTATTACGGCAGTTATCACGGAACAGACTGACAGACAAACAAACAGACAAACAAACAGGTAGACAAACAGACGGACACCAAAAACTTTTTGCGTCTCCACAGTGAGCTTTCACTGACGTTCCAGCAATTACAAACTTTTTGCCTATAATCTTTCTGTCTATTTATTCACTGGCATATTTTAATATTTTCACTGACATATTTTAATATATTCACTGACATATTTTAATATATTCACTGACATATTAAAATTACAAAAGGAAAAAAAAATCTTTCAGAATAGCCCTTTAAGGGAGGATTCTCCCGATACGGCTGTATCTTTAGAATATATCTGGGATTGTTTCATTCACATAGGAAGAAAATAGTTTTGGAATAGTTTATCCGATGAGGATTCTGAGCTAGCAAAATTTGAAGATAAATATTTTCACTTGAAATCGAAATATCAAAACAAATTAGATACCGTGGATTCTTCAGAAGTTATTACTACTGTAATACAAAATCCTGTCCAAGGTTCTTCTTTTGTTCTTCCAAATCTATGTAATATTAGATTACCCAAATTAAATATCCCAGTATTTTCTAGAAAATTTTCAGAATGGACAAATTTTAAGGATATGTTTGTTCCCACTGTCCATTCCCAAGTAACTTTGAGTAGTATTCAGAAATCCCAGCACTTTAAGGTTTAATTTCTCAAGAACCAGCTTCATTAAAGCACATTCCCCTTTCTAATGAATCTTACCAAGAAGCTTGGAAAAAATTGTTAGAATGGGAAGATAAAAAGAAACAGATTGTCAATTCTTTGATTAAATTATTTTTAGACCAGAAATCAGTTCTTCTCCCTAATAGCATAATTATAAAAAAATTGCTTAATAATAGTGATGAAGTTATTAGGGGATTGAAAGCTGTTGGTGATGAAGCTACAAATAGAAATTCATGGTTAATATATTTATTATTTCAAAAACTTGATCCTGAAAGTAGAAGACTTTGGTCTATAGAAAGTACAGAAACTAAATTTCCTACTTTGAAGGACTTTTTTGATTTTTTAAATGTAAGATGTTCATCATTAGAAGTTATTTCGAATAATGAAAATGATATGAAACATTCCAAAAATGCTAATTTTGTTGGTTCTAAGAACATTTAAAAAAAAAATAAACAATCAAAAGTGTGCTTAATGTGTTCAGGTATCCTCTGTATAAATTTGTTAAGTTTAAATATATGGATGTTGTTGTCAGAAAAAACTTTGTTAAACATAATAACTGTTGCTTTTTGTGTTTAAATTCTCATAAAGTTAAGGAATGTCCTAATTCTCATTTAAAATGTTTTAAGTGTGAAAGTAAACACAACACACTCTTACAAGAAGAGAGCAAGAGTAATAATGCTTGGACTATTCAGTGTGAAAACAAATTATTTTCTCTTACATCTGAGAATAAAAACCATCTTTCAAATAAAGAATTTGTACACGAGTCCCCATCTCACGAATTACATATTAATTCTAATGCTTCTTTTATTAATTCCAAATGCGTTTCTTTTCTACCTACTGCTAGAGTTCTGTTATATAATAATGAAAATAAAGCCTATTATTTCAGAGCTTTGCTGGATTCTGGTTCAGAATGTACATTTGTAAGTGAAACTGTCATAAGAAATTTAGGTTTAAAAAGAAAAAAAAAATGACAGAATTGTTCTAAATGGAATTGCCAGTATATAAGATGGAAAAACTCGTGATTCAGTGATTATTACAGTTGGTTCAAAGCTTTCTAATGAGTCTTTAAAAGTTCAGGCGTACATACTGTCTAAAGTAACATCTCAGTTACTAGCTGAATTACTTGATACAAAAAATATAGAGTAGCTAAAAAATATTACGTTATCAGATGAGGATTTCATGAAACCCAAATAATGTGATATTGTTTTAGTATCTGACTGTTTCTTTATTATTTTAAGATATGATAGAATTGTGGGTACAGAAAACCAGCCAGTTGCTCAAAATACTATGTTTGGCTGGATGGTAGTCGGAAAAATGTAACCTAAATGTAAATGTTCTTCTACTACTAAATCACATTTCCTTAGTGTTGAAATATCCAGGATGTGTTACTGCAAAAATTTTGGTAAGCTGAAGAAATAAATGTTAAAAAATGACATTTGTCTGAGGAAGAAGAATTTTGTGAACATCATTTTTGCTCAACTTATCAGATTACTTCAGAGATTTGAAGTTAAGTTGCCAGTGTACAAGGATATGATGTCATTAGGCGATTCCAAAGTCACGGCAGTATCGCATTTGTTTGTTATGGAGAGAAACTTTCAGTTTGAAAAAACATTGAAAGGGAATATAAAAATTTTAGGAAGTAGTATGAAGAACTTGGTCATATGACACCTATTGAAGGAAAAGTAAGTTCCACTAGCAGCAAAGTATATTATCTTCCTCATCATTCTGTTATAAAAAGTGATTCTATTTCTACAAAGTTACGAGTGTTATTTGGTGGTTCACACAAGCCTAACCTAACGCTAAAACCTTAACTTCTGTATTAGCAGTTGGTCAAATTCCGCAACCAAGTCTTTTCACCATTCTGACAAGATTTAGAATAAATCCTATTGTTTTACGGCTGATATTCAGCAAATGTATAGACAATTTTTAGTTGCTCCTGAAGACCAAGATTTAAAGCGTATTGTTCGGAGAGAGTCTTCATTCCTTAACAGTTCAAAGTGACAAACAATTTTGTATTTCTTGGAAATATTCCCCGTTTCTATGAAATAAAATCAAGGAAAGATGTTGTTCTTAACCAATAATTGTTAAGTTATAATTAGTCAAACATAATATCAGGTTTTTACTCAAATACACTTTCAAGGACCTACAGAACTATGTTCATAATTACCTCACACTTTTTAGGATATGGGGGTAATTATAAACAGTTTTTTTCCATATGTTTTGCTCCATATTCGGTCGTGGTAAACCTCATATGAAATCATAACTGATTGTACAGTTGAACTTTTGTTCAGAATTGAAAGTTTAATACTTCTGAATATCAGACTTTTTATTGACAATCAATATAATAGGGCAACTTAGTTTGCTCGGATTGGTTTTTCTTTAAAAATGTAAAGCAGGGCCCTCAACATTAGGTTCGTTTGGAAATAATTTTATTTTAAAATATAAATTCTAAACAGACCTCAGTGTGTGTAGAACGTCCGATGTACGCTGTCGAAGACAGTGTGTCCCTCAAATCTAGATTCTTTTAGATAGCTTTTCATTTAAAAATAGAAAATTATACGAATTCGAAGGACTACGCTGCTGAAGACAGCGGAGACCCCACCATTAGTTTAGTTTGGAAAGATTTTCATTTAAACTTTAGAAATATTCATCTCTGGTTTTAGGTGTATTTAAGATTATTTTCACGGGCTCGAGCAACGCCGGACGGGTCAGCTAGTGGTGGAATAATGTATGTATGAACTTATTGTTGAACAATCGTTGTGCATGAACTTTATAATTTTTGTAATATACCACCCAGACAAAAAATAGATGTTCACATTTACACCAAAGACTTTGAGTTAATTGTTAATATCTGGGGTAAATGTAAACAAGCAAATTTAGTCAAAACATTTCTGAGACTTAATTACATCCGCAACCAATATTGAACTCTATTTGAAGTATCAGACGGAAAAAATAGCTTTATGGCTGTCAATAGTTGAAACTAATAAAACGTAACAGAAAAAGAAAATTAACACAATTGTCCCAATTGACCCTACAGTGATAAAAAAAGCACATACTTTTTCCTTAAAGAAAAAAATAACTATACAATGTTTAAAATTTTCTGCATGAGTGCGTGTATTTTTAATTTCAGAGCACTACCTTTGAAAATGTCTGCTTTCAAAGATTCAGACAGGCGTATTTTGGAGGTACGTATTAAATTATGTTAACACAGAAAAATAATGTTAGTTTTTTTTTGGCTCGATCTTTGGTATATATGATTAATTACTATATCGTAATGAGTAAATCAATAATCAAACATCTTTATACATATGTGAGAACAACATAAATTACACATACATTAATGCACTTTCTTTATAATGTGTACTGTATATTTCAATTACTTAATTTCGTGCTATATAAGACTTTTAAAAGTGACTAAAATAAAACAATTTTAAATAATGTGAACGCATAACAAATTAATGTCATATTAATCTTTTATAATGAAAGAATGAAATAACAAGATGTATTTTCACATTTTCTTTTGAAGGAAAGTTTACAAAAGTTGGAGACGAATGAATATTACACATTTTTTTTACAAAAAGTGCATTACAAATGTTACTGTAGAAAAAGCTATGCACACGCATGAAATAGACAAGGGGTACTTCATTTATATACTGTCTCTTTCAAATTATCAAATATTTTTTGAAAAACCTGTTTTTTTGTATATATCTATAATGAAACTTCCTTTAATATGTCATTTAAATGAAAAGAAATATTTAAATCCTAATAAAGCAAAACTTAAAAAATGAAAAGCTGCTGATGCTGTTTAACATATTTCAACTCCATATGTTTTTTGTCATATATCATGTGTTCATTCATAATGCTAATAATAAATGAACATTCCTTTGTAGTTCTAGAATTAAAATATGGTTAGATATTTCTGTTTGTATAGTTTCTAGGCTTAACAAAAGTTAAAACGTATTTGTCTTTCGATGTTTGAAGTTTTATTTTTTAATAACGTTTTTTTTTTTTTTTTTTTTTTATGCGGAATTTTGCTACTTCATTGTAAATATTACTTTTTTTTTTTTTTTTTTTTTTTTTTTTTTACAAATAATTTCACCGACGTGGATTTATATGTACAAAAACAAAACAAAACTTCTTCAGAAATTATAGTAGTTTTTATTTTTTTTTCTGATTAGTTTTTACTTTACATTTGTACATATGTACTCGACGTCTAAGAAATTATTTGTAGATAAAATTAATATATAGAATGGATTAGCAAGTCATTATGTATTTATGTATTTGAATTATAATACTCCTATTGTTTAAAATGTATTTATAAAATTGAAATAATTGAAAATTAACCAATATTAATTCTGCAAAATTGCTGTTGTTATCAAATTTAGAGATATATTAAATACTTAAAAACGATTAAAAAACTAATTTTGTTCTTTATTCCAAAGTTATTGAAATCAAAGGATAGTAATTATAAAAAATTTAAATAATGAATATAGAAAATATATTAACCAGTAAACTATAAAAAAAATTGTTAAATTCAAATGGGCATTTTTTTACTTTATACATAAACATTCTTACACGTGCTTTCAATTCTGTACATTGAACTATAATATCACTCATTATACTTGTTTGGATTTATTTATTTCAGCCATGCGTTAATCTTTTTTCACGAGAAGTAAACAGGTATAACCAATTTCGTGCCTACAAATTTTCAATAAATTGCTAAATATTTTATTGTTTAATATTATATTTTCATATAATTGCATCTTGTAAATATCTTAACGTTTCTATTACAAATAAGTTATTTTAGAAAACAAAAGAAGAAAATATTTCCATAATATATATATTATTAAGATATTTATTAATGTAAAATAAGATTTATTTTTATATATGTACATTAAACAATAATATCATTCATTGTACTTGTTTGGATTTATTTATTTTCAGTCGTTCGTTAATCTTTTTCCTGACAAGTAAACATGTATATTCAATTTCGTGTCGGCAAATTTTCAATAAATTGCTAAATGCTTTATTGTTTAATAATATATGTTTATATAATTGCATTTTGTAAATATATTTTTTTAACATTAACGTTTCTATTACAAATAAGTTATTTTAGAAAACAAAGGAAGAAAATATTTCCATATTATATATATTATTAAGATATTCATTTATTTAAGATAAGATTTCTTTTCGTATATGTAATGTAATAACTAATCAATAAGTATTAAAACGTTTATGTTTATTTTTAAATGAGCATTAAAAAAATATATCATTCTTGGCCACTAATGTAATTTAGGAAAAGTGTATTTTAAAATATATTTCTGGAAAAAAAAAACTTTCCGATTCTATTAGTCGATGCATTCAGTTGAGTCAGTTTTAACAAATAATTTAATGTATCTAATGCATTTTTATTATCTTAAGAAACTACAGTACAATTTCACAATCTTTTATGTCTTTAAATTCACCTAAAAAGGGTAAAGCTGCTATCTTTTGACTTTTACAAAATATAAACAAAACTTCATGATATCATTGAATCCAAGAACTTTTGTATAGAAAGAAATATTAATGAGTAGATTTCTAAATAAAGGCTATAGGAACCAGTATCTAATTATTACCTTTTTTTAAATTAAAAGTGGTGTTTTTAGTTAAAATTATGAACTTCAGAAAATAGTATCGTGGATTGCGTGTAAGAAAAAAAAATATAAACAAACTAGGAATAAACAGATATCCTATAGAAAGAAAAATAACTAACCGATCTTGGAAAAATTAAACGTTTAATAAAAAATACTTAAAAATATTATTTACTTACTTAATACTTAAAGATATTATTTACTTACTTAATACTTAATACTTAAAATATTATTTACTCACTTAATACTTAATACTTAAAGATGTTATTTACTTACTTAATACTTAATATTACGTTGAGTAAAAAGTTTTCCGCCAAGGGGAGATAGCTTCGTGCAAACAGCTGTCATTTGTGCGGTTGTTAGCTTTTCAGCCAGCCAATTTTTTGCTTTCGAAAACAGAGCACAGGAACTACATGACTGTGTAATTTGTTTGTTAAAAATTTATTATCTTGTACTTCAAAAAAGTGCCACAGAAGCCACAGAAAGATGTGTGAAAGTTTAGGAATCAATACTGTTTCTTATGATACAGTCATTGTTTGGTTTCAGAACTTTAAAGCTGGAAATTTCGACAGTGAAGATGAACCTCAATCCGTCCGCCCTATTGAAGTTGATTGTGAGCAGTTAAAGCAAATCATTGATCAAGACAGAAATGTTTCAACACAAACTATTGCGTTAGAGCTTAGCGTTTGCCAAAAAAATAGTTAACGCTCTAAAACGTATAAACTTAACGTTTAAGTTCAACCGCTGGGTGCCTCACGAATTGACTGCTGAAGACAAGCGCAGGAGAAAAACTGTTGATTGGCTCTGCCCAGAGATCAAAAGAAAGAGAACATTCTGGACAGAATTGTGACCTGTGATGAAAAATGGGAGTACTACAAAAATACAAGCCCTAAAGGATGGTGGTCAGCACCTGGCGAATCAGCTGGCTTGGTTGCAAGACGTGCCTTAACTAACAAGAAGGTGCTCCTCTGCATCTGGTGGGATTGTCGTGAAATTCTGAACAAAGAGTACCTGAAAAGTGAATAGACTATCAACAGTGCAATATACAGGAACATTCTAATCAAAGTTCACGATACTATTCGAGAAAAACGAAGAAACGAGTTCAGAAGGAAGGTGGTTCTCTTTCATCAAGATAACGCCCGGCCACACGTTAATACGATGACCGGCTGGACACTCTACAAGCTGGAGTGGTATTTGATGCAACATCCACCATACAGCCCCGACATGACCCCTTCAGATTTGTATCTCTTTTCACTTCTGCAGCTGCATATTGATGGCACAATCTTCCATTCAAATGAGGTGGTCATAAATGAGATCGATCTCTGTCTGGACTCGCGCACGCCACAATTTTTCGCAGAAGGGATTGAAAAGTTGCCAAAACGTTGGCAAACGATTGTAGATTTAAACTGAGATTACTATCCTCAATAGCTTTGATGATTTCGTATTTATTTATCATTTTACCATAAGAAAAAGTTTGGCGGAAAACTTTTTACTCAACGTGATACTTAAAGATATTATTACTGCTTTTAATTACACAGCAGTGTTTCCATAAAAGACTATACACTTTTAGATTTTACCTACAACTATGTTCAAGCAATATATTCTTCGTGATACTTTTCTAGAAGGAATCTATCCCGAAACTCATCATTTAGAAAAGTAGTAGACAGTATAATTAATAAAATTTACTTGAAGAAAACACAAACATGATATACAGTCATTCCACAAAATATCGATAAACACGCGTTGCCACACCAGTTTTCATTTTTACCAAACTTGATTTGCATGTGAAAATTTATATGTAAAAAAAAAAAAAAAAATTAAAATCCACTTATAAAACATTTCTATTCAAAAAACCCTTTTTTATTAGAGGAGGTCCATAACTATGATTTTATGCGTTTTTACAAAATTCAATGTTTTATAATATTTTTGCATATTGTTTAAATTTATGTAGATAAATAAAAAAAAAATAAAAAACCTCTAAAATCTACACACTTGTCTATTAGATCATACTATGGTCATGGATGCCATCTTTGCAGTTTTTTAAATGGTAGTGGAAAACATATATTTACATAAATATTAGTGAAAAACCAAGTATTTGAAGCAATATATTTCATGAAAGTAAAAAGATAACAGCAGATATTTTTTATATGTGTTATTACTACTTCCAAACACGTCAAGAAAAATAAGAAGCATGTTGTATCTTTTCGCTCCTGAATTATGACAATTTAAATTTTAAAAAATGTGAAAAATCAGGATATGTGACAACTTGTAACTTAAAGGGGAAATACAGTATTAATATGTGATTTGATAAGCTAAGAACTCTCTGTGTAATGTGTATAATATGTACGTCGTTTTCTGTTATATCAACAGCTCTGTATGATATAAGTCTTGAAAGTGAAGAAATACAGCCAGCCACTGAGAAAAAGAACTTCTATACACAAGAAACATTCTCAGCAAAAACTATCTTGATGGGTATTCTTCAACCAGCAACTGACAACTTTCGAGTGCCACCAATTAGGTGTTTTCATATACTTATCAAGTAAAGGATTGTTTTTGCCTTCCAGCATTAATGAAAATTAGAGAACGAAAACTAATTTGTGGAACCACAATGCTTGTATACATAGTTGGCTATAAGCTACTTGTCCATGTGGAAAATGATGGATATTGAAAAAACTTTATAAAAAAGGGGCGTTTACCCCTGCATTGCACACACTGTGACTGAGCCCCTAATCAACCAATAATAAACTGTTAAGTAGGAAGCGTCCATTATTTTTGCTTGTTGTTTTTATCTATATTTAAATTCAAAAATAAATTCATAAATAAACCCGTCATTTTTTTCTTGTAATATTATCTTTCCTTTAAACGTGGAGGTTTAAAAGACGCGATTTAAACACGACAAGTACCGATTTTTATGATCCAGAAGGAAAACAACGTTTTCTGCCAAGACCATTTTTGACATGTTAGGGATAGAAGACTGCTTTTCTTTCTCAACAGTATCTAATAACTTATACAGGACGTCTACAATGACTGTAATCAACTTGCACATCAGGCTTTTTTAAAAGATATTTGGCCTTTGGTCGAATTCACTTGAGGTAATTACCATGGGGAACCGTTCTTCCGTTACCACAGTTCAATTGTCCGTCTCAGTGTCTCGGTTACAAGATCTAGAGCCTTTCGTTCTTCTTCATAGAGTATGGAATCGAGAATGTGAGACAGATGTTATGGCTTGAGGTACATCGAGGTAACGGACCGTTCAATTTTTTCTCGGGTAATCTGTCGTATTAAGCTGCAAAGACTATATTGGTCACTTACAGCAGCAGTTAATGTAAAATTTAGAAGCGCATGGAATTTTGTGTTATTTTACTCTTTTTTTGTTGCATTTGTTCGATGTGCTGACATCGTGTGATGAAATGGGTTGCCCTTTTTTGCCTGTAAGGCTTGGGAAATGTTTTCGGCCATCCCTTTCATATGATCAGATAATTTATCTTTTCCCGATATTTCTGAGTTGACTTAATTACATAAGCTAAACACATTTTGTATATACGACTTTTGGCTTTCTCTCAATTTCTTGGCTCAAACCTACAACACTTCTTTAGATCGCCGAATATGGAAGGCCTTTTGAAGGTTTTCTTTGATTTTCTGCAGAAAAGGAACTTAACACAATTTTCCTCAAACCACTCTCTAGCAGTGCCGAAGAAAAAGACATATGATTTCGCGGAATACTTAGAATAATCTTATCTATTGTATTTTGAAATTATCTAATACTCCTTACTACTTTTCTGGATCTTCCCCGGCATCACCGCGGAAAATTGAGGGAAGACTTTTATGCTGGAGAAGCGGATAAATAGATAGAAATTACTTTTGAATCTTCAGACATTTCTTTCTTTGTTTTGCATAAAACCGTCCGTATTCCGGAAGAAGTCGTGTACATGCAAACTTATCCGTCTTTATTTGATTTTAGGATTATGCTTTACTCGGAAACTCAACCAAAATGTCACGATGAAAAGAACAGAAACATATAATGATGCAAATACAGATTCATTAGAACTAAGTGCAGTTCCTGGCGAACTACACAGCAGATCATATGCGGACTGAACAAGAATGTGTTCTTCTACAAGCATAGAATATTCCAGAAAATTATTCCTTAAACAATTAAAGAATTTTATGGAAACTTCCCTAACATGAACTTAAAAATGAAAAGCCACTAAATAAATGAATGTAAATTTTTATGTTCAGTTTCCACCTTATCACATACCCTGGAATCGGATGGGTTTGGATACGGAATCTTCAACTTGAAAAGTGGAGATGGTACCATTGAGATACGCCGGCTTATTGAACTTGCGGCAGTATTTTCAAACACATTAACTGCTTAAAATTAATTTCCTTTAATATTCCCATGGTTATGAAATATTGCATAGTAAATAATAAATGTTGAATGCTCAATATGGAAACACATAACGTTAGAACTAGTATTTGAAGTCAATTATTATAGAGATGAATAATGTTCTGTATTGAAACATATATACAAAAATGTTAATGCTAATATACTTATTAAAATTTTTTATGCACATTAAAAGGAATCACTAAAAAAATTCAAGCGAAAAATAGATTAAAATAAGACAAAGTCATTTAAAATATTCTTCGACTATGTTTTGTACTTTATTTGAAAATCAGTATTATTTTCTTTTAAAATAAGCATGGAAATTGGATTTAAATATCTTAAATAAGTTATTAACAATATATTAAACTTTACAAAATAATTAAATATCAAGTAACTTTTAAGCATGGTATGTTCATTTCTTTCTATTTAATGTAAGTTAGTTTTTCGAAGATATTTCAAAAGTGCAAGTACCCGCATATAAATGTGAGCCACTGTAATGTGCAAGTGGAAAGTGAATATGTATATCAAATTTTTATTATAATGTATATGTTCCGTGATCAATAGACGGTTCACAGAATTAAAACAATTATTGTCTAAGAAAAAGTAACATTATATTGATTATTAATCCAAAAATGCTATAAAAAATATTTCCTTAACTTTACTAAAATTTATATATCAGATTTATTTTGTAAACAGTAGAATTTTAGAAATGTTCCAATTTTAAGAAAAATAAGTTTTATTTCAAACATTACATACTTTAATATAAATAAAAGGTAATGTAAAAACAAAAAAGTATGTTTAACGAAAATACAGTAAATTTCCTTGCCTATTCAATAAATATCCAATCGTAGAAAATAGGACAAAGAAATTTGTCTTCGTCACACGTGAATATCTCTTGAATGAATTCGATTTACTCACTCATACATTTATTGACTTTGGCCTTTGAATCTTGAACGGAAATAAAGTATGGCTTGGGCGAGATAACATTTATTATTAGATAGACTACACTGTAAAAAAAATCCAAGTTAAATTACGGACAAAGGCCGGCAGCAGAGATTCCAGACAACGTCCGTAAAATAATATTTAGACCGTAAATCAAATATCACCCGTAATTTTACATTGAAGCAAATGCATAACCAACCCGTAAAAAAAGTAGTATTGCCCGTAAAATCACACAAATTCTACATGTGAAAAAAGGGGCATCGTCCGTAAAATCGCACAAATTCTGCCTGTGAAAAAAGGGGCATTGTCCGTAAAATTATACAAATTCTGACCATGAAAAAAGGGAGATTGTCCGTAAAATAATACAAATTCTGACCATGAAAAAGGGCGATTGCCCGTAAAATAATACAAATTCTGCCCGTAAAAAAAAGGGATTGCCCGTAAAATTAACCCAGTATTACCCCATTCTATTTTGGATTCGGGAAAGAAAAAAAAAGGCACAAATCATAAAATGTCTTTTTAAATTTCCGATGGGGATTGCAAAGATACACCTTCTGAAAATCCATAGTAGATTTAACAGGGAATATGGATAATTCACAACACTAATAAAAGCCAAAAGTCTTCACAGGAGTATTTATATGTTTTCGTAATACTTGAATGAAACATTCATAAATTTTATATGACATTAAACTTGCATATTCAAAACCTAATTTTCCAAGGTTTTAAAGTATACTTAACTGGCAATTTGTAGTTGATTATTATTATTATTATTTTTTTTCAAATAAAGATTTAATTTCATTAAAGGAGATAATTCTCATCCATTTCCTATAACAAACTGAGTATTTTTATTGAATTAAAAGGTTCCCTTTTTTGGTGTTGTTGCATTAATAACTTATGTTAAAATGCTTTAAGATGTGTTCAGTGGTAGTACAGTATTTAATCTACTTAAAACATTTTTTGCTTTCCAAAATTTTCCATGACACACTTTAGCAGTAATCAATGTAATATGAAATCTCATTTTTTATAATCATTATATTTTTCAAAGAATCTTCACTTTATTTAATAGCAGATTCCTGCAATAAAATAAGGTGGAGATTATTTTTCAAATTGTTTTGTAACAAAAATCATAAAAGTTGGAAACTATGAAAATATAGGTACACACTCACCACTGATTAAAATTAACAACAGTTCTTTTAATTATGAATAATACTTTGTCATAAACTCACTGGATTTTCAAAAAAAAATAAAAGGTAACCTTCTGTGAACAGTCAGATTTGCCTTCTTTATTTTAGCATTAATAAAGTATGTTTATGTAATATTTTCAAAGGCTTAAAACATTTTGACCAAAATGTTCAGTACTCCTTAGTCTATTAAAGATTTGTTTTTTAATTTTCTCCTAAATTCATAAACTTAGATAACAGAACCTTAGGGAAAAAAAATATTCTTAAATATAGTACAGAATCTATTCTTTTACCCCAGTTTTTTGCCTTATTTAATTACAAAAAAAAAAAAAAAACTAAGATAAATGAGATAACTGCGACAGTGAAAAAAGCCTTTTTTAGAAATTGTTGATTATAAAAAAAGGATTTTTTAAGGGCTGTAAACACCCTGCATTTTTATTATTATTGCTGCAAAGAAATCGTTCAACAAAGAAAAAGAATATTTTAATTTTAATACATATTTATTAAACATTTTTACACACATTTTTTTACATATATATTTATTAAAATTAATGAACATATAAAAATATGCTGCACGTGTGCTTTTTCAGCAGTCTGTTCCTTTTGTATGCACGTTTGGTTCTTTTGTGGAGGGATCTTTATCCTTTTTGCAGTATTTATAACAAAGTATTCCCTATAAAAATAAAACATATATTACACAAATATTTTAAACATTATAAAAATTATAAATACACAAACTGAGTAAAAAAAAGACATTTTGATTAAGTTGTAATTTCCCACTTAGAAACCCTTTTTAACAGATACAATTAATTTTGACACTTCCCCACCCCCTTCCATACCTGTCAAATTCTATAACAAAAAAAGGAGATTTCCAAAATAAATCAGATGATTTTATGAGATACTATTTTATAATATAAAAAAATAAAACTAAGTAAATTGGATTTTTTTTTTTTTTTTTTTTTTCAAATACATTACTCTATATAAAAAAAAATGAAACAAAGTAAAAACTATTTAAATCTGAAGAAAATAAATGAAATATTTTTTCATAGCCTTTTTTTTGTTGTTGGGTGTGTGTGTGTGGGAGGGGAGGGGGGTATACTTAAATTTTACAAACATTATTTGAATTCGGGTATGTTTAAAATTATACAACGTATATTGATAAAAATTGTATTCATATTTGAAAACATATATAATCATAAGCAGACTTTTCAATTATTTTTGTTGTGAATTGTTAAACAGCTGATTTTATAAATAGTATCCATAAAATAAGATCATTTAATGTTGGTTTGAAAGACAAACAGCAATATGCAACTAAATTGAATACTGAAACCTAGTGAATACTTGAAACCTAGTGGTGTGGTAAACCACCACAAAAAATA
The DNA here is from genome assembly GCA_963931845.1 of Maratus michaelseni. Taxonomy (NCBI): domain Eukaryota; kingdom Metazoa; phylum Arthropoda; class Arachnida; order Araneae; family Salticidae; genus Maratus; species Maratus michaelseni. The sequence goes on from OZ007588.1 coordinate 452,775,021, forward strand.
TTGAAAAATGAATAAAATTCGTTATTAGTTAATAGCAGTGTGTCCCTTTTCTCCATTACCTGCTAACATAACATCTATTATATTAAAAAAAAAAAAAAAAGATTTCCAAAATAAATTCATAAAATTTTATAAGGCACTATTTTATATTATAAAAATAAAAGTACTAAGTAGACTGATCTGAAGAAAATAAAATGTTTCTTCAAAGCAAGGATTTATTTCCTTTTTTTTTTATTTTTTTGGAGGGGGGGGGGTGGCTTAAATCTTGTAAACATATTAAATTCACGTATGTTTAGCAAATATATAATCTACATTGGTAAGAATTGTATTCAAATTTGAAAAAATATAATCTTAAGCAGACTTCTTGACTTGTACAGTGTCGATTATTCAAACCTGTCAGGACCGGATGGAGCAAATGCCTATTTTTAAAAAATGTAGTAGTGGCTAGGAAGATTAAAAACATTCTTTTGTGTGTACACAATTTTCTTTCACATTTTAAATGAACTAAGAACTTGTAGCTGCCAATGCTGGCATGTTTAATTTTTTTTTTTTTTTTTTTTTTGCCTTTATCATTTTCTGAACTGCAAAATTTGAAATTTAAGCAAAACAGATTGGGATTGTTTTTTGCTTTCAAAAATATATTCTTTACAATGCTGCCATACCATGAAGTCTTCTTAAATACATAAGTTGAATAGGATCAGCATTCTCCTGTCGTTCTAACCATTTCGTATGTTTCCAAACATTCTAAGGCTTCATAATAGATGGGCCTGGATCATTTTCCCCAATCCACTGATTTGGAAAATGTTTTCAATTTAAAGGGAAATCCTGAAAAGAATTTCAGACAGAAAAAAAAAGAGGTGTTCGAATAATTAGATAGTTCAGTTAATTCGAGTTTGGGTAATCGGCACTCTACTGTATTTTTATTGTGAATTGTGAAACACAGCTCATTTAATATAAATTACAGTACATAATATAAGATCTAATGCTGGTTTGAAAATCAAACGGCAATATGCAATTAAATTGAATAAGAAACCACCTAACAATGTGATAAATCAGCGCAAAACAAAACATATAATAAAAATAAATAGTTTACAAATCGTTATTAAGGCTTTTCTCAAATCCAAAAGAGCTACTTTCTGGTATAATTTTGAATTTATTTTTATTCAGAAACTGATGAAAGTAGGTATGTCCTTATTCAGAAACTTTGTAATCAAAATGAGTTTTTCATTTATTTGGAAAAGGCAGAAGATCTTGCAGAAATACTATCAAAGTTGGCATTTTGAACAAAATTCCCGAGGCAGGATAGCTTTAAAGGGGAAAATCATGTCATCGCATTACACAAATCACTTATAACTCGACAAGTAATTTATGAAAAAAAGGAAAACCCATTTAGATTTCAAATCGCTTCCATATTCAGGTTTACCAATTTTATGCCTTTGTGTTTAAAAATGAATCAAAAAATTTTGCGGTGTTGAGTACCACCTTAATTAATGACATGGTACATAAATATCATGATATTTTTAATATATATATTCAATATTTTCAAAATAGTCAACTTATTGCTGCTTGTAAATATTTTCAGACACAATATAAGTATGATACAGAAAAACAGAAACATTGCACATAGCACGAGAACTACATTCTAAATACCTTTTCTTTCTTTTTATTATTTACATAACAAAATTGAAGATTAACTAATTGAAAACAGACACAATTTGCATTTTTACATTCACAATAACTATAGCATTTAATATCAAGTTAAGAAATTTTATGTTTAATACAACAATATTTATACGAGCAAAATTAAATACGAAATAATTTGTTTTTATTGAAAAATTTGAACATAAATGTAAGCTTGTCTGCTTTCACATTCTCTAACATGTTGTGCAACTTAAAATGAACAAAAGCAGAAAAAATTCTTATATTAATCATGCTGTAAATGACTTAGCTAAATCAGTTTATATTTCATTAACTAAGTATATAGTATTATTCGGTACTTTTTGGTTAGCCAGGCACCAGTGACATATGTGCATATATAAATACATGTGTATATACATATATTTGTACATATATACATACATATATGTATATATATGTGTACGTATATATATATGTAGATATGTGTGTGTGTATTGTAAATGACTTAGCTAAATCAGTTTATATTTCATTAACTAAGTATATATTATTATTCGGTACTTTTTGGTTAGCCAGGCACCAGTGACATATGTGCATATATAAATACATGTGTATATACATATATTTGTACATATATACATACATATATGTATATATATGTGTACGTATATATATATGTAGATATGTGTATATATGTGTGTGTGTATATATATATATCACTGGCGCCCGGCTAACCGAAAAGTACCTATTATTATTCATGCTTATTGGTTGCAGATTTAAAACAGCTTCAAACCTCAACCTTGGGGAATACATATATATATATATTCGCTAAAAAAGCCCAGAAGAGAAGCCAGGTCGAAAGTTATTTATATACAGAACGGCATCACCCTAGAGAGTTTCAGAGGGGCGGCTCGCCCTCATGCCCTTTTTAGATAAAATCCCACCCTCCTTGCCCTTTTTCCAGGTATAATTTTACCCTCCTTGCCCTTTTTTCAGGTAGATTTCTACTCCTTTTATTCCTAGGTAGAATCCTGCTTTGTACTTAAAAAAATTATTTACCTATCTTTTATTTTTAGAATGTTAGTATGGTACATCAGGGAGTACTCATCGTTACCTCTTTATTTCTGTGTGAAGTGCCCTGGTATGTCTAATCTTTGACTTTGATTGATTCATCTTTCCATTTATCATTTTTTCCATTGAACAAGACATAAAGGGTAACTAAGCATCATTGATTAACTTCACCTAGTAAAATATAGTATTAGATCAGGCATTCTGGCCTTTGACCACATAATAACTTACATAAGTTCTATAAAAAATTTGAGAAGTAGCTTTAGAACTTTTATTTTGTAGCTTTTACAAAACCACTTTTGCTAAAACCGGGAAAAAGTTATCTGGTGAATAAAAATTTTAGAGAGAGAGGTTCTTGAATATCGTAGGAAAAGAGGAAAACGACCGTGCATATAGTAAACAATTTTACAATAAAAATCGAGAACATAAGTTTCATTTTGCTGCTATTTTTAATACTTTTCGAACGGTGAAGTTATGGAAATTAGAAATGTTATTGGATTTTTTAAATTAAGGAGTACTTTAAGCTGTTGCCAGACTTCCCTTCCCACCGGTATATTGGTATGTGCACTTATTACAAAAATGCCCTTTTTATGAAATGATGTGCCCTTATTATGTGATGTGCGCCCTGCCCTTTTTTATGTTCTAGAATGATCCCTGATAGGACAAAATTAACACTCGCCACTCGGCGAGTAATACTGAAATTTTGGCGATTGACTTTATTGCCACCACTGGTCAAATTTAATAGTCACACTCGCCAATTGTGATGATTGAATGGAAAAAGATTTTTTCGACAAATTTCGAAACCATTTGGCGAATTTCCCGATTTTTTCCCCGACATTATTTGACGAATTGTGATTTTTTTCTCGAAACCATTCGACGATATTCGAATTTTTTTTATCCCGAAACCAGTTGATGAATTTTGTGATTTTTCCACTATCGATTAATGAATTTTGCGATTTTTCTGCTATCGATTGACGAATTTCGTGATTTATCGACTATCGATTAACGAATTTCACAATTTTTTCCATGAACGAACAAATTGCGCACTTTCTTTCTGCTGATGTTCGACAAATTTCACACTTTATTTCTGTTGCTGTTCGACGAATCTTGCAATTCTGTTCCGCGATTGTTAGACGAATTTCACTATTTTTCTCCCGAGATCATTTGACGAATTTTGAGATTTTTCTCCTCGAACCTATTTGACGAATTTCTCCATTTTTTTTTTTTTTTTTTTTACAACAGTTAGACAAAATTAATTTTTTTCCTGCAATGCCCGATTTCTTTCCCGAGATCATTTGACGAATGTCGCGATTTCTTTCCTGACACCATTTGACGAATTTCGCAGTTTATTCCACAATCGTTTGACAAATTTCGCATTTTTTTTAATCAAGTATTTGTAAATTTGTTATTGGCCAGTGCTAAAAAACACTGGCGAGTAAAAAAATCCATGTACTGGCCAGTGAGTAAAAATATCAATAACACTTGAAAAATTCATTTACACTTGTTTTGTCTTAAAATATAAAAGAAATATACACAATATTTTAAAAATATGTATCAAATATATGCATATATCAAAAATGTCAAAAATCAAGATATATATCACCGAACACTGGTTAATATACTAAATGTATGGAAATAATATTGATACATTGCAGCGAAGTTATTTTCATTGATGGTAGTAAGCTCGTGAATTTCTCTTATTAAACTTCAAGGACACAAAAAAAGAAAAAAAAATGCTTCAGAAACTAAATATTTTTTTACAGAAATCTGTTCTTAACTAAGAACTAAATTAATCACGAAATATATATAAAAAAAAAACACAGTATCTTATGGGCTAAGCTATATTTTTTTTTGTTTTTTTATGTATCTTTAATGGATATCAGTACATTAAAAAAATAATAATAAACTAATGGAACTTCTTGTATAATCTGCTAAACTTGTTTATTTTTTTTTTTTGGTAAAAAATAAGGTGAAATCTGTCAGAACAGTCGCAAAAAAGAATTTAAAAAAAAAAAATTAACACTACGATAGTTTTAATTTTATTTTGATACATAATGAATGCAAATATGTTTAATATTTTCATTAATGTCAATCAAAGGCAAAATACTACATTTTGAATATAAAATGCTAATCCTTAGAATTTTAAAGCATCTTGTGTGCAAAGTTATGGATTAACTTTAAAAAATACAATATTTAAGCTTTCACTCACCCTAAAATTGAAAAAAACATCTTTAATAACAGCTTTTTTCCAAAATTCTGCTGAATGCGTTGAAGAACAAACACTGAAAAAAGAAAATGTATCTTATAAACATAAAATTGTTACATTATTTATTATAAATTGAAGAATTACTTATTTTTAAAAAAATCAAATCTTTTGACAGAAGAAATTGTCATTTAAGGTGGTTCTCAAAGGACCTGCTCAACAACAAACTTTCTGACACATTTTTAAACGCAAAAGCATAAAATTGGCAGACCTGACTATGAAAGCGATTTGGAAAGAAGTTTCCTATTATTTTTCAATAAATTACTTATTGAGTCATAAGTAGTCCTTGCCATGTGACGATGCAATTTTCGTGCTTTTTGGGTTGCTGCGTCAGGAATTCAGTTCAAAACACAGACTTGGACAGTATTTTCTGAAAAATCTTCTGCCTTTACCAAAAAATGCAAAAATGGTGTTTCCAGGAGTGTAAAAACTGGGCGCCAATGGGCCAATTGCCGCCACTAAATTTTTACTATTCTTCAGGTAATAAGAATACTAATACAATTTAGGCGAAGTACACAAATAAAATTTAGTGATGACAATCGGTCCATTGGCGCCCAGTTTTTACACCCTTGCAGGTTTTGATTACATAGTTTCTGAATAAGAACACTTGCCGATTTCATGCATTTCCGAACAAAAATTAATCAAAAAGTATGTCATAAAGCAGTCATTTTGGATTTGAGAACAGCCTTAAAAATTAAGAAAATGTAATAAATGAGACAAAGGGTTCACATTACAGATGAGTTTTGGCTCTGGTTTTGGAGCCTGTGCCATGATTCCAAGTCCAATCTCGCCTCAGCTCGAAAAATTGTATGGCATCAAAGCCCGAAAGTATGCAGTAGAAAACTGTTAATAAAATTTTTAAATTGTTTAAGAATATTTTTTTCTTTTAAAAATCTCTTCTTGCATAGAAATGTGTTATTAATCCTAACTCCCCCATGACAACATTTTGCGATTTTCATGTCCCTGAAAACCGGTTTTAAATAGTTAATTTGTTATTTATACCCAACCATTGGCAAAAATCATAATTTCTATTCTTTTAAAGTATTATTAATATACGACTATGGCAGACAAAAATGAGTTTCTGTATTCCAATAATGCTGGAAAAAGACTTCAAACAGAAAGTGAGAATAGAAAAAGGATATCCCACAGCTTCATTTTGTTAATAAAACTGATTATGGCTTTAGAGTAAGATAAAATATTCCTCCCTATATAGGGAAGACTGATACACAGTGGACCACTTTTTCAGCTAATTTTTTTTTCTCTTTAATGGACAAATTGATCTGCATGAAAATATTTTTGAATATTCCTTAAACCTTTATACATTCATCATAATTTTCTCATAACATAGTTTTCAATACATTTTTCAAAAAAATATTTTTTATATGCACTCGTAAAGTGGACTAATGTGCCCCACTTCTGGAGCACAGTGGACCGCTATAAGGTATAATCTGAAATACAATATAAATTTATTTTTCGTTAATCTAATTCTTTATTTTCTCTTTACCTGCAAAATAACATAGTAATGTAAATTTACAAAAATAAATATATAATATATATATTGAAAATAATAACAGATTAATACAGGAACAATTGCAATTTAGTTGAAGTTATTACTTAGTATAAAAAAATCAGCGCACATTAAAATTTGCAAATGAAATTCCAAAATACTTATGAGTAAGATTGAGCCTGGAATTTCCCGAAATACTTTTGGGTTCTTGGAGCAATATTATGAAATCATTGACATCAACAATAGATTCATCTACAGTTTCGGGAAAAGTAAACAGATTTCCAATCAATTTGCGTCTCATGAATCTTACTTGAATAGAATCATCACCAATTAGACTACAGTTATATTTATCAAAGGCAGTCAATACAAAACAAAATATTTCTTACTATGTTAAATAGTTATTTTTCTTTGTTTACTTTATTTTACAGTTAAATAACTACTTTTAAACAATATTTATTTATAGTAAAAATGCAATTATTAAATATTTTGAACATTCTGCATTACAGGAGCAGAGTAGATTGTAGATCACTGTGCCCCAGGAGTGGGTGGTCCACTGTGCCCCATGTTGAAGTTCAATAAATAACCATATTAATATTGTTTATAGCTTTCTTTTAAACATATTAACTTTAAAGTTAAATAAAAACAAGTATCTTAGCTTTGCAAAAAAGCTGTTTTATCAGATTTATCTACTACCTTTAATTACTAAAAAAATTGAAATATGATGATGAAAAATTTTACTTTTAGAAGCTCAAAACAACCAATCAGGATAAAATAGTTCAATCTGAGCTAAACATATTTTCTGAAGGCTATAAATAATCAGTGCAGTGCTGTTGTCTATTAAGAAAGAAGAGAAGCTTTAAAAAAATTTAAATAAATAAAATATTAGGGGGTGGTCCACTGTGCCCATAGGTCCAGTGTGTACCGGTCTCCCCTACCATCAATTGCAATACCCTCAGATTCCATTTCAAACTGATTTTTAAGGGATTGTAAAATACTTTAAGAGACTTGGAAATTTTTTTTGCTTCTCAAATAGAAGTTTTTCTTTGCCATTTTTGAATGTGAATAAATAAAATTTTTACTTTGAGAGTGAGCCTGAAGGCTGATATTGAGACTTGTTTTTTCATTACATTTTTTATTTATTTTGTTATCAAAAAACAGCTTAGGATTAAAATTCAGAAAGATTATGCTCACTGTCCCCTTAGTTCTGAAAAAGTGAATTTTCTTCTGTGTCAGGTGCAAAGCCGTCTTTAGTGAAAGCGAGGGCAAGTACAAGAAGTTTGGCGAGGCACTTACATTCAGGCTAAAATTGAAAATTTAGCTTTTTTTTATTCATCTACAAGAAATTTTTAATAATAATTTTTGTTTTATTTAATGACATATATTATGTCATTAAATAAAGCAAAGGTAACTATTCAAAAATTCTGGTAGATATTTTGAATTAAAAAAAAACTCCTTAATTGGCAACACTACTTCTCGCAACATAATCGGCTTTTGAAAAAGCTTGCGCTCAAATGACATACACAATGGCGCATCAAAGATTATGTTTTTTTAGGGGGAGGAGGACAGTATGTTTTATAAAGAATCGGACCAATTTCCTTTCATAATGCTCAGACTGGTGTCGGTTTAGTCTTTGTTCATCTGATTTGGAATGGGCGGAGAATTCATTCCAGCCGTGTCATGCCGGAGCAGTTTTTTTTTTTTAGGGTGGTAAAATAGTAATATTGTACAGTCGTTAAAGAGAGAGAAGACATCCTCATACCTTTTAATCATGAAATTGTCGCAGAGTGATCCGAAAGATACTGTTCCCGAATTGTGTCTATTTTTTGAATTTGAATACAAATTTTGAAAGAGAAGTCATCTACATATTATCGACTTAGAAATAATTTTATCAGCCAGTCGTCAAACCAACTCTCAGATCCCTGGCTCTGTCAATTTTTTATCGAAGCCCTCCCCCTACATTTTAGTGTACCATAAATATAAGGGACTGGCAATTAAAACACACATAATGGGATCCATGATTATCGTAGAATACTCTCCTATTTTGCATGATAAATATAATCTTTATAAAGGAAGGACATTGTCGTTTTTCTTAACCAAAGCCCCTAAATTTTAGTATAGCATGAATATAAGGGCTCATTAACCAAAAACACTTATAAATCGGATCAAATCATCACGACACAAACAAATTTTGATGTCACAAAACAAATGTTTTGATTCATCGCCCACAGTCAGCCATCTCATTTTTTAAATCAAAACATTTTAACATTTATTATTAAATATAAATAAATTAGTCAATAAAATTAAATAACGTATTTATAATAAGTAAATATGGATCAAAATTATTTTGGAAATGAGAAACAAAACAAATATGTTTTGATTTAAAAAACAAGATGGTGGACAGAAGGCTAATCCCAAACCTTAGCCCATTAATTTTTTTCATAGCAGCCTGAACTCATGAATGGGATTAACATCTAAAAAAATTATATATTTTATGAATAAAAAACAATATATTTAATTTTACACTTACCTAAAAATTGGGAAAATATCACATTATTTCTTAAAAATTTGCTGAATCTTGCTGAAGCACATACACTGAAAAATGATAAAATGTATTTTATAAACTTATTGCATTATAGATTATTATAGATAAAATAATTACTTAATTTATTAATTCGAACAAATTATCTGACAGAATTCTTATTTAAGAATCTAAAAAATCCTTAATTAAATATGAGAGAATGGGTTCTCATTAGAGATGAGTTTGGGCTGTTTACACAGCCTGAGCCTGACTATTTTAGACTCAAGACTGCCTGAGCCTGAAAGCCGGTGGTAGATAATCAGTTAATAACATTTAATTTTTTTTTCTTTTTTTACATAGTGTATTAATCTTAATTACTATCTCAGGACAATATTTGGAGATTTTCATGTCCCTGAAAATCTGTTTAAAATAGAAAATATGTTATTTATACCCGACCACTGGCAGAAATCTGCTAAAATCACAGTTATTATTCTTCTAAAATATCACAATACAACTGTGGCAGAAAGATAAGAGTTCTGTTTTCCAATAATTCTGGAAAAAGACTTGAAACAGAAAGCGGGATATAAAAAGGAAATACCACAGCTTCAATATGTTACTAAAACTACTATGCAAAGGCTTCAGAATCACCAGTTAGGATATTTATCTTTATATCTTATAAATAATCAGTTTCCTTTAACACTAATTTTTTAAGGATTGTAAAACACTAAGAAATTTAGACTCATTCTTGTTTTTCAAATAGCAAGTTTTTTTTTTTCTTCTCAATTTGCGAATAAATAAAATGGTACTTTCCTGTTATATGGACACCATGCCAAAATGTATGCTAATGCAAATGTATGTATGTAAAGGCTCGTTTAACTACAAGCCGGCGAAAAAAGTAACGAGCGAGTTAGCTAGCGAAATAGTGGTCGTTTACACATGAACTTGTTTACTCGCTCAGTAGCCAACTTGCTCTGATAATCAATCAAACAATCACTTGTTGCGTTTGCTTTCTTTTATTTTATATTAAGGGTTTAGTTTTCCTGTCTAGTTTTTTGTTTGTTTGTTTATTGGTGAAAAATCGAAGTGGAACGCAAATGATATTGCTGATTTTAAGTAGATTTTGTAAGAAATACTACCTATTACATTCTCACCTAAGTTGGAATTTTTGAAAATTTTTTGCACATTCTACGCCGATTATGACTCTCAGAACCCAAAACCACCCCCAGTTCAAAACTTTATATATATATCTGTGCATGTCACTTTTTTATGGACATGATAACTCCCATAATTCTGCATAAATCTCTTCCAAACTGACACATAAAATCAAGGGACATAAAATCTCGGTAAAGTTTGTTAATGGGCAAAATTGAACCGAGGTGGGAATGTGAAAACAGAAAAAACCCCATAATTTCTTAATTATGATACGTATCGATCCGTTTAAAGAGTTATTACTTCTAGGAAAAAGCCGAAAATTTATGTATGACAAATTTCTGATATCATTAAAAATGGCCTCAAAGGGGGGAGGGGAGGAGGAAAGGGTGTTTTAAAAAAGGAAAAAATTTATAACTTCGTCAATGTCAATTTAGAAGATATCAAATCCACTTAAATTTATTATAAATCCTCTTAATATTATCTAAATAGGACCAACCCTTAAAACCAAAAATTCCTGCTGGTTCCGCCCTGCAAACAAGTTAGGTTTCGAAGTGAGCGTTTCCAAATGCTGCATCATGGCAAAAAGGTCATTTCTTCCGCAATTCCCAATAAACAGGCGCCCTACAGTCTGCGTCTTCGAAATCTACCTGTGCTTGTAGGCCGAGCCGTCAGGGATTTTTTAAATGTACATCAAGCGTATCCTATGTTATGGAACATAAAACACCTAGATTATTTAAATATGAAATTTTCACACAGCTGTATAATGTACTTGCTGAACCATTTCTACTTGTATGTAGTAGATACTCTAAGTTATTGCATTGTATTATTTACTTTAAAATACACTGAAAAGTGATGTTAAAATATCATAAAACTTTTTTGCAATTTTTTTTTTTTTTTTTTTTTAAATAGAAATTCAACTGTAAACAATAACATTAATAGTTAAACTTGTACAGCATCAGATTACCATTATGAAAATTTCTGTTTTTCAAAAGAAAGAAAATTAGTGTTATATAAATAAAGTATATTTATGTGATCATTCTGAAACTTTTGCTACTTTGAATAACATTCAAAATCTTAAGTTTTAATTTTTAACTTAATTGTTTACATATCAAATACATGTGTGAATTAAAGTTATTAGTATTATTTTTTAGTTTCTGCTACTTACTGGCAGAAACTCCAAAGTGTAATCCTGGATCCACCACTTACCTTACATTTGTACAAAAAAAAAAAAAAAAAAAAAAAAATTGTAGTTAATTCGTAGTAAATTAATTTTCACCTAATGAATGGCTGAAGAACGTCAGAAATTGCCGAGTGCACTCCAGGCATAAATATCGAAATTGTTGATACTGGAACGGAACTCGAAACAGGTATTCTAGAAACTTGAGGGAATCACCAGTTACTAAATAACATAGTGCAACTTCCAGATTTGTGGCAGTTGGGATTGCACTTCTCATATTCGTATCTTGTTTCTTGAGCATTCTATCAACCATCTGCAGTAAATCATCAAACTGGGCGCTTTCAAAGCTCAAAATATTTCAGTAAGCCATCTTCGTCCTTCAACTCTTTCAGTAACCTGCTCGATGAAATTTATTTTGTGCGTATTTCTATTCATGGTTTTACCCACACATTTCTACAACTAAATTTCTTCTTTTTAACTTCTCTTTGATAACATGAGCAGCAACAACAACACCGGCACGAACTAATTCATTCAACATTGTTTACATACACAGAACCATGAACCATAGAATACTCGCAGCGATTTTACTAGCAACAACGTTTACACACAGCTAGTTTACTAGCCAGATAACTAACAAGGCACCGAGTAGAGAGAAAAGTAGTTTTCAACATTTTTCTAGCTCGCTGAGCTGCCAGATAGTTAGCTAGTCAACGTGCTTACACGGGGCGAGTTTATTAGCAGCTAGCGAATTCGCCGGCTTGTAGCTAGTAAATTTGCTCAGTGTAAATGACGCCTTAATGTATGTAAATGTATGCTTGCCGACAATTTTGTCCGTATAACAGAAAAGTACCAATAAAATTTTAAACAAGAGTCTGAACACTGGTATAAAAGTCAATCTAAAGCCCGTGCTGGGCCCAGCCTTTCTCATCAAGCAAAATGTGTAATCTATGATTAGCTTTTCTTTTAAATTTAAATATTTCTTCATTGATTTTTTTGCATACCCCCCCCCCCTCACCTTCCCATCCTGATGCACATTTTCTCCAGTTTCAGACACATTTCTAATAATAGGAGGGAAAAATACAAAAATTCTAAGAAGCAACCAACATTATGGCTGCACAAAAAAAAAATCATACGAACTTTATTCTGTAACTGTTCTGATGACAACAAATATAATTAACATGCAAAAACATAATATCAGCATATTATGAATTAAAAAAAAAAAATCTTAAAACAACAAACAGTTTTTCATCTTTTAGAAATTATTTTTCTACACTATTTTTAAAAGCACAATCACTTAACATAAACAAACCCTTTTATCATGTTTTAAAACACTTTCTTGCATTTAAAAGCACTTTTTTACTTTCAGAAACAATCTACTAAAAATATTTCATTATCTAAAAACAACATAAGCCGCTTCTTTCGTCTTTAAAAATCAAATCATTATAATGCAGCTGCCCCTATGATAAACAAGGTGGTGGCTAACGCAAGCCTAACCAAAAATCCAAGTTTAAAAAGGGGAATTTTACTTCAAACGAACAATAAAAAAAAATACATTCACATGAAACAAAAATAAACACGATAATATTTTTAAAATGTAAGTCAGGCTGTATAAAACTGACATACAGCCGTCTTTGTACTTTATTTACATCAAGACGCAAACAAAACAGCCTACTTAAGTAAAACACTGTATTTGTTTATAAGGGCAAATGCACAAATTTTAAATTTTCATTAACGATATTGCAAATTTAATATTCATTAAAGTAAAACAGAAAATAGCAGCTTACTTACTTACTTGGATTTAAATGGGAAACTCCACCATTCCACGCGGTCTTGTTTTGTTGTTCGTTGGGTCCGCCATTACGAAGTCGAAGTCGTGATCTCAGTCGAGAGCCAAGGAAGCCAGCCGGTGGCGCGGCGTTGCTGTGGGCAGTTTATTTCTACTTCACAGCGCATGCGTGTGAAAGCGTTGCATCACTGAAGGCGTACGCGACGCTACCGAGGCATACAAATGAAGGATCTTGTCCGTAAAAAAATGGTTTGGTAATAACCGTGTAGATAAACGGGTTTTGTCCGTAAAAACAAGCTAATATTTCAAAATTACACTTCCATAACGTAAATTTACGGAGTTTGACCATTTAGCTTGAAAAATTATACGGTAAATGTCCATGAATTTACGTATTTTTTTTACAGTGTATATATATATGCAGTACCAAGAGAGACTAAATTTTACCATTTACGAATGTGTCAAGAATATTTTTCAAAAGTCTTTTCCGAAACTGTTAGCTATATATTTTGATAATTTTGTAATAAAAATTTCGTTCTGCTATATTTTTAAACATTATGTATATTTTGAATAAATTTTATATTGAATTATTTCTGTTTTTCTATGACAATTGGATTTCTACCATGCTTATTTAATTAATATTAGGTATAATGTTGCTAAGATTTATCTATCAGATTCATTTTGCAAACAGTAGAATTTTCGAAAAGTTCCAATTTTAAGAAAAAGGAGTTTTATTTCAAACATTACATACTGTAATATAAATAAAAAACATTTCACATCTAAAAAGTATGTTTAACGAAAATACAGTGAATTTCCATGACTATTCAATAAATATCCAATCGTAGAAAATAGGACAAAGAAATTTGTCTTCGTCACACGTGAATATCTCTTGAATGCATTCGATTTACTCACTCATACATTTATTGATTTTGGGCTTTGAATCTTGAACGGAAATGAAGTATGGCTTGGGCGAGATAACATTTATTATTAGATAGACTATATATATATGCAGTATCAAGAGAGACTAAATTTTACCATTTACGAATGTGTCAAGAATATTTTTCAAAAGTCTTTTCCGAAACTGTTAGCTATATATTTTGGTAATTTTGTAATAAATATTTCGTTCTGCTATAATTATTAAACATTATGTATATTTTGAATAAATTTTATATTGAATTTTTTCTGTTTTTCCATGACAATTGGATTTTTACCATGCTTATTTAATTAATATTAGGTATAACTTTACTAAAATTTATCTATCAGATTCATTTTGCAAACAGTAGAATTTTCGAAAAGTTTCAATTTTAAGAAAAAGGAGTTTTATTTCAAACATTACATACTGTAATATAAAGAAAAAGCTTTTGATTTCTAAAAAAATATGTTTAAACAAAATACAGCAAATTTCTATGCTTATTCAATAAATATCCAATCGTAGGAAATAGGACAAAGGAATTTGTCTCCGTCACACGTGAATATCTCTTGAATGAATTCGATTTACTCACTTATACATTTATTGACTTTGGGCTTTGAATCTTGAATGGAAATAAAGTATGGCTTGGGTGAGATAACATTTATTATTAGAAGAATATATATATGTGCAGTATAAAAAGAGACTAAATTTTACCATTTACGAATGTGTCAAGAATATTTTTCAAAAGTCTTTTCCGAAACTGTTAGCTATATATTTTGATAATTTTGTAATAAATATTTCTGCCTGCTGTATTTTTTAAACGTTATGTATATTTTGAATAAGTTTTTATTTAATTATTTTTGTTTCTCTATGACAGTTGGATTTTTACCATATTTATTTAATTAATATTAGATATTATTTTATGCATTGTAATAGAAATATTTTTTCCAATAAAATCATAATATTTATAAAGATATTATTTTTTGAATATGAAGCTTTATAAAGATAAATAAAATAAAGGTTGCTTGTGTTTTAGTATCTCTCTATTTAAATGAAAAAAAGTAACTGATGCTGCTGTCACCGCCTTAAATGATTTTTTTTTTTTTTTTTTTTTTTTTTTTTGTGACCGGAGGTTTTTCTCGGCTAATATTAAGAAAACTATTTTATGTAAAAATATGCAAATTGATAGTTTTAAAGAGGTATTTTTGGTAAACATGATTAAGCAGATAATTTTTAAATCAAGGATTATTTTAAGCGCTATTTAATGTTAAATTTGGTCAAAATAGTTCTGTTAAAAATGCTTTATATGATCAAAAACTATGCATTGCAATTGAATCAACTTTCAAAGGCACATACTTAATGAGCTTGCAGTGTGTAGTGTAGAATAATTTTTAAAAAAATTGATTAATTTTTTGATTTTGTTAAAAAATTTTATTTATAATTTCATTATCTGAATAGAGATTTATTTTATATTTCGAAAAAAATCTATTTTTACCTATTGCAAAATTTTAAATCAGCGCAAATAATATTTCTTTCGAATAAAAAAAGTATTTACGTGTGAATATTAAAAAAGAAAAATAAAATTTTAAAATAATTAAATTATTACGAGTTAAAAGCAGTAAATGAGGAAAATTGCGTCATATTTAAAATGCCCAAATAATAATTTTGCCAAACTGTTTCAATGTAAAATTTAATAGATTTTTTTTTTAGATTTATTTCATATTTCAAAAAAGTTTTTTTTATCTCTTGTAGCCTAATTTAAAACAGCGCAAATAATAATATTTCCTTTGAATAATAAAAAAAATCACATGAATATTAAAAAGAGAAAGAAAACTTTGATGAAAAGTACGCCATATTTAAAACGACACATTTAAAACGTCTTATTTAGAAAAAAAAAATTATAACGTCGTTATAAAATTTCGGAAGGTAGCGATGTTGTTTACATACCCATTTTATACAAGCTGATTTACAAATATTTAGTTGATATTACTTATTTAATCACTAAATCAGCCGCTAGCTGTCGCGGCAGAAGTTGATTCGGCCAAGAACCGAAAAAAACCTCAATCAAATGGGAAATGAATCGCAACCCGATTGCAGATGTTAATCTCTGATCGTATAATTATAATTCAATTTTCCGTAATCTTTTTTAAAACAGAGCAAATTCGCGTGTTTTTAGAGCCTGCGGTGTCTGAAAGCAGAGTGGGCGAGTGTAGCATCTAGTGGGCAGAGCCCCCTAGGTTTATATGAATATTTGGTACTTCTCTATTATCCCGTCGACCACTTTTCAAAACAAAACACTATCGCCAAACTGTATCGCCAAATAAACGGGAAAACGTTGCCATTGGAATATCAAAATAAATAAATAAATAAAATATAAGAATTTAAGGATAAAATTGTTATTTTAATTAATGAAATAACTAATAAATCAGTAAAACATAATGAAAAATACACACAAATGTCGAATGAAAAAATATTTGATGATTTAACAAACATGTATAATGCTTCTGATATCAAGTAAATGGGACTGCATTTTTGGCGTTTAATCTTACAATTTGGCGATAGTTTTTTGTTATGAAAAGTGATCGACGGGATAATAGAGAAGTACCGAATATTTATTTAAATATTTAGAAGATTTTTATATACAAAAATAAATTTCCTAATCTAAAATTAATTGTATATGTAAATCCTTTGTAATCCTTATATTTGTGTTAAATTAAAAGTGAAAGGTTAAATGTAAATTCGTCTTTTACGTGTCTGTTGAACAGTAGAAAATAACAACATTGAGAAAAAATGTAATACATATTGTAATATGTTCATTTCCAATAATTTTGAGGTGACGTGAAAAGATGAACTTTTTGGTATGAAGAAATGGAATAATCGATTTTAACGATTTTAACGATTAACGCATTAGAAAAAAAAGGGCTCGTATTTCCTCAAATATATTTTAATTGGTAAATTAAATCATACAGCGGCTACTGTAATTTGGAGCATATCTGAGCAGACAACTGAACAGTTGTTGGACTTTTATTCCCAAATAGGTCTTTGGCCAATGTTACGCCAAGCCGGAAATTTCTTATCGTGGGACTACAATTAGCCGAGAATTAGCGAATATTGGCCCAACGTTTCGCACTACTTCAGATATGAATAGCTACAAACTGGTTCGCCGTTTGGTGAAATAATTATTTCTTGAGATATAACTATCGTGAAAATCATGAAAAATGTAGCATCGCAGCTCTACCTGTTGGGCGATTTACATCAAAAACTAATCAGCATCAATTTATATCAAGGTATCTGAATCTAAAGTTTTATTAAATTCTGTTCATTAGTTTATGAGATAGATTGCCACAAAATATTTGTCACATATAGGCAGACAAACGCACAGGCAGACAGGCAGACATACTCAGAGACAGACATTTTCTAAAAGCAGACAACTCTTGTTCAGGATCTTCTAAAACGTATAAATCCGTCGAAAACCGGAAGTCAAAAATTTTCATGAATCCAATACTTTCATCTTGTAAAAATAGAAGAAAGTGAAAACGCATTTTCTGATATTTTGTCTCTACGTGGTCCTACTATTAAAGTGTCATTTACAAAATAAATGGCCAGATAAAACAGAAAAAAATAAATACCTGAAATGCGACAGTTTTACAAAGATAAAAATAAACTTCATTAACTTAGATTGCATTGTTTCTCAAAAATATATTGTTTAGCTTCCTTTTAGAAATATATTAATAAGTAGGGTTCTTAATTTGACAGTTGTAATTTAACCTAAACTTTCAATGCTAAGAATTAATATTTTAAAAGTATTTATAATTCTATATATTAAAATAATTTTATAATTTAATAAGTAATTCTTAATTTCATTTAATTTTAAAACTATACTAAGAATTTACTTATTCTAGTAAAAAAAAAGAATACAGAATTTTATTTTAAATTTGAATAAAAGTACGAAACTTTAAAACGAATTATCTTGAATTTAACCAAGAAACAAATGCATGCATACTGATTTCGTTTCACTTACACTACACAACCTTAAAACGATTTAAATTTTTTCTATAACCTTTCGACAGTTTTTGAATAATTTACCACACATTCTGTCAAAGTTTCAAGCAAAAAGTTATCGGTTAATTAAAGTTTCTAGTTCTTCAGCGCCAAAATCCTTTTTTCATTCACTACAACTTTGAGAAAGATTTTTACTTTATTTTCTAAAAAAAGATTTGAAACTGACTTTTAACTTTTTTGTGAGATTAAAAAATAAAAGATCTTGAATTTGGATTTTTAACCTGGTGAGAAAACATCTAAATAGCAGTTGAATGCATAAAATTGAAAAACTTGAATTGTATTTTTACTTTTTTTTATATACATAAGAATAAGGTATTGGAATCATGAAAATATGCAACTTCCTGGCTTCTTTTTTATTTATTTACACGTTTTGGGATATGTGAACAGGGTTTGACGAAAATGTATGTCTGCCTATTTGCTTGTTTGTTTGTAATAACACAATTTTCGTGGCGGCTCTATCTAATGAACAAGTGCACAAAATTTCATCACACTTTATGTTCAGTTAGAAATGAACATTAATTGGTAACTAAGACTGATTAGATTTCGCTGTATATCATCAATCAGGTGGCGCAGCTCTGCTGCGTTTTTCACGCAATATATTTCAATACCTAATGAACGTAATTTCATCAAGCTCCATATTCATCAGTTAGACGTTGGCATAAGAGATGCTAATTAGCTTTTGGTATATATCGGCCAACATGTAGCGCTGCTCTGTTTTTTTTTCCAGAATTACCGTTATAGCTATATCTCAGAATCATAGCCACAGAAAGTCATCAAATTTACATCATATTCAGTTAGCCCTTGATTAGCACTACGCATTTTGGATAAACCTCATACTCCATTGTTTAGAAATGCAATAAATTTTATATTTGATACATTAATAATTAAAAATGTAAATGTTGATTTAATTTCAAATTTTACTTACCCAACAAAAATTTCTGTGTCTTTTTATTAATTCACTGATCCGTCTTAAATTCAAAGAAATACAATATATTTCATTTTCAAAATTGTTGATGCTGTTATAAATTAATATACAGGGTAAGTCAAAATGATTGCCCTGATTACAAATGACTATAACTTCGTTGTAAATGATCAGTAGAAACACCCTAAGCACGTCATAGAAAGAAGCTCAAAGTGTTGTTTGTATACTTCATAACTGTTCCACAATGAAACATAATAATTTGCAAAAAAAACGTTCACTAAAACTCAAAAATTAATTCCAGATTTTTTGTATTTTGTAATCTGCTATTTTGTTTCGAAATGACAGTCACCATAGAATTTCAAGTTGCTATATCTCAGCCATCTTTTAAGACAGAGGCAAAACAAAAAATGCGCCAGAATCCTTGTATCAAGGCCTAACACTTAAGGCTGCTCGTCAGTAAACGTCCCGATTCCCCTCGCTAATGTTATTCCTATGGGCGTAGGATTCATTGGTATTTTTAAAATATCTCCTCGGAAAATTAATATTTTTAACTTCTGTTTTCTTTGAACAGTTCTTAAAGAATGTCTCTTTTTTTCTTAGTTGTCAATTTTTTTCTAAAATATATACTTAATTTTATATGAAATGTTAAAATCGTATTCAGTTTCGCTAAGATTTTAACACATAAAAATATAAATTAAGCACATATTTTAGAAATATTTTGATAACTAAGAAAAAAAAGAGACATTCTTTAAAAACAGTACACAGGAAACAGAAGTTAAAAACATTAATTTCCTGAGGAGATATTTTAAAAATACGAAAGCATCCTACGCCCATAGGAATAACATTAGCGAGGGGAATCGGGAAGTTTACTGACGAGCAGCCTTAAGCAATAATAATAATAATAATAATAATAATAATAATAATAATAATTGCTATTTTTTGTATATATTTTTTAGTTTTAAATCTTTTAGTGGTCGCCGCCATTTTGAAGCAAGATGGAGGACCAAGCTGGCCAACGAACTCCGTCGAGATACAGGTGAGCCTAATACACACATAGTTACATCGAATTCGGTTTATAAATACGAGTGCTATCGTATGACATAGATCAGATAAGCTGGATATATATAGCTTTATATATATATAAATCAACATTTGAACGAAGGGTGGTTATGTAATCTGGAAGGCCATGATCGGTGAAAATATACTGAAATATTCTAGAATTGCTTTCCTCTGAACGGCAGCAATGGTAGCTTTTTACTTTTTGTGATGAAAACTACCTAAAAGAGTCTTTGATTGTCCTATGTGTTAGTTTGAATTATTTATTTAGATATATATTTTCATTGTATGATAACACAATCGTCTAATTTCATACAATAGTCTGAAAATGTTGGAAAGAGTTTCTTAATCTATGCATGATGCATGATTTTGCATTCTTGCTTACTGCTAAATAACGAATTCAAGATGTAAAACTAGTTTTTCTTTTAAAGTTTGCTTTTTTAAATATGTAAATTATTATATATATATTTAAAAAAAAAAAAACTCATGACATATAGACAGAAATATTCAAAAGAAAATTCAGAGACGTTATACGATATAAAATCATTAAAATATATTAAAAATTTGCTATAATATTCTGTTTCATTTTTACATTACTGTTATTTAGTTATCATTTGAATTCCTATCTTCGATCATCATATGTTTCATGGAAAAATGAAAAGAAACTTTTTACGTAAGGAATTTTATTAGATTGAAAAATGTAACTTGATAAAAATCTTCGAATAATGCAGTATCTAATCTTTCAGTAAAAGGAAAAAAAGAGTCGAGATATAATTTAATTTTTACGAACAAAAGTTTTAGTTTCTATTTATAACTTTTTTCTAAATGATAATACTTGAATAATAAACATGTGAATTTTTACCTTTCTAAACTAAGCGTAAGTCGACGGAGTGCATAATGTTCATACCGGAAATCGAACAAGTCGGATTCTTGGAATAACGCTCCATTGCTTTACCATTGAGCTACAAGGACGATACCCAGCTTGGAATCTCACACTTATATATGTCGGTAAGGCTGCAATCGCAGCACAAGATGGAAATGTCATCATGAGCGCGTAAATTCTGCGGTAAGTTTGAGACGACAAACAAAGCTACACAAAGCTACAATACGACAACACATATTTTTCACTCCGTCGTTTAACGCTTAGTTTAGCAAAGTAAAAATTAAAATGTTTATTATTCATTGATTTTGGCGAATTCCACTTATGTGGTGCCGTATGCTGGTCTTTGTGTGGCTTTGTATATCGTCTCAAGTTTGCCGCAGAATTTACGCGCTCATGATGACATTTCCATCTTGTGTTGCGATTGCAGCCGAGATGCTAGGCTGGGTATCATTCTAGTAGCTCAATGGTTGAGCATTGGAGTGTTATTCCAAGGGTTGGACATTTTACACTTCGTCGGTTTACGCTTAGTTTAGCAAGGTAAAAATTCACATGCTTATTTTTCATTAATTTCGGGACAATTTAACTGCTGAAAATTAATTGAAAAATTAATTAAAATTACTTACGATAATACATTTATACTACTAACACAATGCATATAATTTCATTTTATAAATCAAAATTCTTTATTTACTTTTAAAAATCTATTTAAGATTTTTAAAATATATAAATTAAATGATTTGTTTATTTGATTATAATGGAAATTTAAGTTGAAATAACACCCAACAATAGTGATTTAAAAAAAATTTCCCATTCTGTATATTAGATTATCTAGGAATATCTACTAGTATTTTCATGATGAATAGCTTTTTCAATCTCTTGAAAAGTTCTACGATGGAATTTTTAGCGATGCAAGTCGGAATTCAAGTGTATTTCACACGTATTCTATAGATTTAAATCCTGAGGATATTTAAATTCACTAAATTCATTCCCCTTCAAGGTACTCGGTTGCTAGTGCATCACGATGTGGATGAGCATTATTATCTATTAAGAGTGATTTATTAACAATTTAATTCTTAAACAAACCACATGAAGAACAAGAACCCTATCCCTATATTTTTGAGTATTCATATTCGAATTATTAAACATCTGTAGGTCGGTGCAGATATTCAAAACGATGCCCATCAGACAAGGATTCCATCGCATTTGTTACTCATGCCTTTCCGGATTATTTCGGAATTAATGCGTGTGTTTGTCATTCTCAAGATTGAAACTCGTCTGAAATCATTCATTAAACAAATAAGATACTAATAAGATGAGATCTCGGACCAGTCCGTGCTACTACTAACACAATTTTCCCTACCGAGTTAGAGCAGCCCGAATTAGAGAAACACAAATCTGGGGTATGTTTGCATACAGATCTTTTTTATGTGTCCTGTCACCCATGGTATATTTACATAGCCGATCTCTTGTAGCTGCAGCGAACGTCTATTTAGTGTGAGAAAACGTGAGTTAGCTATTTATTTTAGCAATCATTGCCAATAACAGTCTTGAAAGTCTGTTGTGGCATGTTTTCGACCTTGACCTGGTTATCAGCTTATATACCATGAGTCATTGAATCGTTTACACGTCACTGAAATGATGCCTTTTGGCGCTATTTTTAGGTATTTACAGACCGGCGCCCATGTCTGTCCAATTTCCTTTTTTCCAATTAAACGCTATTTTTAACAATCCACCCAATTCTTTCTGAACGATATGTTCCACCTTCCGCACGCTACATTTTAATCCACCTACTCTTACAATACTTGAAAGTTGAATATGAAGCAACCCCCTGCCCTTCGTTGCACATTTTATTGGACTTTATTTAATATAATTATGAAAAGCAAATATCTATAGTAGTTCATCTAATTTTTTTCGTCAGTGTATTAAACATTTAAAAATTGTAATTTGCAATGAACTGGGTGAAAATTATATGTAATGCTTTTATTGTGTGTATGTATATAAAACGTGTTTATGGGGCATATATTTTATTAATTCTAATTATATCTTAACAATTTCGATTATGTAATTTACAAATAGTGAGATAATACAAATAGTGTAATTCAAAAAGTATAACCTGAAATAACTGAGATAAAGAAAATATCTTGTAATTTTTTAATCCGTCACATGCAGTCCATTTGTTAAAATGTGTACTTATGTACCAAATATGACTGCAAATGTGTGTAGTAAAATGTAACATGTAATATGTGTCATGAAAACCAAAACGTGCCACTACAATCTAAAATCTTTTTTACTTTGGATAAAACGTTTTTTGGTCATGATGGTATAAACCTTATCCGCTGGGCTTGAGGAATTTGCCGTGCTAAAGACCAACGACGATCTTTGGCGTTATGAAATGGGATGGTGCCACAATTAGAATAGTATTTTTTTAATAGAATGCCGTCACGTCGGTTGCTTGCTTTTGTCTCAATAGAGAATGTACAGGTACCTCTCCGTTATGCTATTGTTGTAAATTAGGCAAACGGTCATTTCAAGCTATTTAGCATATTGTATAACAAACCGCTACTGTTTTCTTTATATACTTTATGCTTAATTTATTGTTTGGCTTTTTTGAGTCCAGCTTAGCCAATGAAGCAATCCGTGGACATATTATTGAAGTTATCTAATTAGTTCCACTTATGTGATTTTGGTTCATGTTATCGTATTACCCATGTGAATTTTTTTTATGTTTAGAGTAAAGTATTATCATCGATTTAAATTATTCTCCTCTCAGTGCAATGACTAAACCTCAAACATGCTTAAATGCATACATGTTATTATCAATATTTTAAAATATTTTGAGAATACTTTGCTCGGATGTTGCATAAGAATGTTCTATATTTCAAAAGACGCTTTACATTCATTGAACTTTATGGTCAACTGGAACTTACTAAATATATTCGTATTTCTGTATTAACAAATTCAAGTTCTACAGGCATTTTATATCGAGGAATGCAGTTTGATCGAAAAAAAATGGGTTTTTTCTTCGTAAATATTATATTGATTATTGTAAATCATTAGCAACGAACTGGGTGCTATGAATATGGTGAATGGGTGCTCGATATTTATATTATTATTATATTTTATTTATTGACTTATTAATATGTAATTATGTATAACAAATTGAGCACCAGCATAAAAATTGTTGTTTTCCAAGTATGTGTATAAATCAAACGCAATTTCACTGTGTGGATCGCAAACGTTTATACAATGATTGAATTTTTTAAAAGTAATATCTTCTTTATACAGCTAGATATTTTTAACACATATATGTCACATTTGTCGGATGATTAATTTAGAAATACAAAAATAGCTATTCATTTAGTTGTGCGGTGCATTTGTATCATGGAAATCTACTATATATATAAAACACAAACGGAAATTTCGTTCCGTTCCTTTATAATTCGAGTTCTGCCGAACGGAATTTGACGGAACTTGCACTGTTGGATAGATAATTTTTCAGGGAAGGTTTTAGTATATAACACAACGTTCTACGTATATTAGTTATAGAATTATGATAGAAAGTTCTGTTATTTTGGCCGAAAAGGTTGCCACTGCTAATTTTTTGGCTATCATTACTGTTGCAGAAAGAAATGAAAAGGCTATACGTGTCGAAAAAGTAAAAGAAAACTGTTACTAATTTTATTTTTAAAAAACAGAAAGAAAGAAAAAAGAAAGAGAAAGAAAAAAAAGAGTTTTGATGAGAGAATATTATAAAACGAAAATATTTAATTTAAACATGATTGGGAATGTTCGTAATGTTTAAACAATTATACAAGGGGCAAGATTTCTATATTGAAACAATATTTGGCGATGTATCTCTTGTTTTTGGCGATTTTGATTTTACTTTTGACCCCAAACAATTTGATTTTAAGCCAAAAGGTGTCTTTTTTTGTTGCAGAAAGAATTGAAATGACTATATATCTGAAAAAATAAAAGAAAATACTGTTACTAATTTTATTTTAAAAAAGAAAGAAAAAAAAAAGAAAAACAGTTTTGATGAGAGATTTTAAGCCAAAAGGTTTTTTTTGTTAAGTGTACGACTGCATTTTTGCAGTATTTTTTTTGGTACTTTTCGGTTAGCCGGGCGTCAGTGATATATATATACATGTATATATATACACATATATATACACAAATGCATGTATATACATGCATATATCTACACATATATATACACAAATGCATGTATATACATGCATATATCTACACAAATACATGTATATGTACATACATATATATACACTTATATGTATGAATATATATATACATATATCACTGGCGCCCGGCTAACCGAAAAGTACCTTTTTTTAAATTAAACTGCAAACTATATTAATGGCAATATACTTCTATTTACTTCTACATGTATGAAATTTCGTTCCGGCTGCTTATAACTCGAGTTCTGCTGAAGGGATTTTCGTAGAACTTAAACTGTAAGATAATTTTTCAGGGAAGGTTTTATTGTATAACATATCGTTATACGTAGCTTGGTTATAGAATTATTCTGGGAAGTTCTATAAACAGATCAATCCGATTATGAAATATTAGCCTTTTTAAAAGATTTTGCCGAATGGATTTTGATGGAACCTACACTGTTAGATAATTTTCTAGGGAAAGTTTTATTATATAACATATCATTCTACGTTGCTTAGTTCTAGAATTATAGGGGGAAATTCGAAAATCGGGTAACCATTTTTTTAATCAAATATTAGCCTTTTCAATATTTGATTCCGATTATGAAAGATTAGCCTTCTGAAAAAGTTCTACTGGACGGATTTTGATGAGAATTGTATTGTTATTTAGATGCTATTTCAGGAATGATTTTAATGTACTACATATTGTTCTACGTTGCTTAGTCAAGTTATGTGTGAAGGTTATATAGTCAGGTGAACCCGATTCCGAAAGATTAGCCTTTTTGAAAGTTTTTACTGGGTGTATTTTTTGCGACTTGCATTGTTAAGTAGATAATTTATAAGGATGGTTTTAGTATATTTTATATCGTTCTGTTAGTTTTAGAATTATGTGGAAAAGTTCTATAATCAGATGAACCCGATTATCAAAGATTAGCCTTTATAAAAACTACTGAATGGATTTTGTTAGTTAATTTGTTTGCATTGTTAGTTCGACAATTTTTAGTGATGGTTTTAG
This sequence comes from Maratus michaelseni, assembly GCA_963931845.1. NCBI lineage: Eukaryota > Metazoa > Arthropoda > Arachnida > Araneae > Salticidae > Maratus > Maratus michaelseni. The sequence continues at coordinate 452,801,138 of OZ007588.1, forward strand.
TATATTGCATATAGTTTTATCATTCTTTAGCAAACCTTAAATCTAAATGACCAAATAAAAGAGTTGGTCCTTAACAGCTAAAATTTTGACTGCACATTAGAAAATATAATAGCGCAATCACGTCACTTTTCAGTAATGTGGAAGGATATTCCAGGTAAATATACAGATTGCTTTCAAATACAAGGTCAAATTAAACGATATATTTCATTTGATTCAAGTTTCATTTGTAGAAACCGACCAGCGCAGCGGGCTTAGTTTGCTAGTTTTATATATAATTCTTATAGTTTTACCTATTATTTATTTATATTTATATTATTATTATATTTTATTTACTGACTTATTAATATGTAATTATGTATAACAAATTGAGAAAAAAAATCAATTTCATCAAATTAGTTTGATATAAATTAAGCAATATTTGTTTGTTTTAAAAAAAAATATTGAAATATAATTAGACAATTTTAAAAAGTTAAAAATGATCTAAGAACATTAGACATTTTTAAGAATTTAAGGCACCTTTAAATACTTATAAAATACTTTTTATTAAAAATAGTAATGCTTTTCAAGAGACTAAAACTGGAAACTGAATCAAGTATGATATCATCCTCTTTAGAATATATTTTTTAAGTTAAATGTATAGTAAATGAATAACTGCGATTAAAAATTATCTAGTTATAGTTTAATGTACATGTATATGCAAGTTAAATTGGCATTCCACATATTTACTTTAGACTTAACACGCATATTTACTACTTTTCAGCTAATACTCCTTTTATGTAACTGTATGTAAAAACAATGCATGTACTTGAGAATTTCTAAATCACAAAAAAGGATTACTGCATTAATCTGCATTTTTCAAAATAAATTCCAAAATATAACTTAAAATATTGAGAAATATATATTATAAATACATGTAAAAATATAGATACATGGCAACAAAAGTCTATGAACGGAAGTATTTATATTAATTGAAAGCGGCAATACTATCGAGTAATAAACAAAACTGTCAATTTTAATAACGAATGAAAATTTAACTATTACTGTAAATATACCATTGCTAACGAAATTTAGTTTTCTCAATACGGAGATAAATATTGCTGTGCTACATAAATTATCTTTGTATTTTTGCAAAGCTTTTACTTTCGTTAAAATATCCGCATTCTTAAAGGATTTAAATAAAATTAGTTAAATTATCTTTAGATTTTATTTTCAGTACAGACAATCATAAATCTACTTAATAATGTGAATTTTTAAAAGGCTATATTATATTTTATCATTTTAGATAAGTATGCACTTTTAAAGCATAAAATCATATAGTTTTACATTATTTTTCAGTGCTTATTACATATTATAACTATTTCCGGAATTGTGCAGAATTTATTTTCTCCTATTGTGTTTTTTACATTATTAAGCATTAGCTTCTACTTCATAAAAATATTAAAACGGTTTACGTTGAAAAACATTCTTTTTCGCCATTTAATGAAGAATTTAATTTAAGATATCAATAAATAAAAAAATATATGTAATACAAATTTATGCATTTGCACTGTCTTAGACACATAAAAATTAAATACTACATCGGATAAATATAAAAAGGAATTTATTTAAATAATATTTTAAAATAATAATAATACTGTTATACGCTATAAGTTTATCTATTGATAAATTTAAAGTATGCTAAATCCCTTTCTTTTCAATAAATTTAAACCACTCATGAGTTAGGAGAAGATATTAAGTCTACAAATAATTACTACCATTATAAATAAACTGTAAGATACGTTATTTTAAAGTATGAGATTTACATTCAATTAAATGTAATAAAAAGACATTTTACGTGTTATGTAAAATATAGAAAGTTAACTAATACTAAACATATTAATATTTTTTGTTTTGTGAAATGTTAAAAACTTTAAAATTTTGCCCTATTAAAACATATTAGTTCATATGCACATGGAAATCACTTTTAAAAAGAGATGATTCGTAATTTGTTTTAAATGCAACATTACCTAAATTCTACACATAATGAAAATAATTTGGAAATTAATCTGTTAGTAAATTACAAAATAAAAAAGTGAAAAAAGCTTTAATGCTATGATTAAGTAGATTACATGGAACAAATTTACAACTTCAATTGCATAGTATATTAGCCTGTAGCAATAAACAGTTGTGTTGTTATAAACACGTATGGTCTGATAATAATAAAATTAAGCTCAGATATAGTCAAAATCTTGTCTTATTTTTTTTTTTTGACAAAAGTATGACGCAATTGTTTTTTCTTTTATTTATTTTATTATATATTTTTTAAAGATTTTTTTTAAATATTGAGTACAGTCAAACCTCCTAAGTACGTCACAATCGAGTCCACTTAAGCTAACTTACTAAGCGGAGTGACTTCTTAAGCGGAGTTTATATTAAATGTAAGATAAAATATCAAATGTTTATATAAAAGTATACCTATAACTAAATCACATTACATGGTATATGAATTACTAGAATAAAAATTAGAATTCGTACAATTTATGACAAATTAAGGAAAGTATGGTGTGTTACGTAGTATTTAATTGTACAATTAAATGCGTACAATTTTTTACTTCTTCAAAAGAAACCACCTATTTTTGTTTGATGTCTGTTTTCTGAAATCAAACTTCATTTCTCTAAGGAAGCATATTACATTCGCTATCTGTAGTGTCATTCAAAGGCGAAATATAAGTTCATTAGTTTTCTTTTGGTTGTTGTTTGTAACAATCGGTTTGCAAGGATCCTCTTCTTCATGATGGCTGTCGTATTCTATAGCTAGCCCATTCTCCGCTTCCAAAATATAAGCTACAATTTTAGTTATCGTTGTATTCAGATACTTTGTTGTTATGTCAGACAATATTTATAAGAAAGGGCTGTCATCTGAAATTTTGTTAACGTTACAGTCATGCACAACAGAAACAAAGTGTTTTTGGAGATAATCTTGACAAAAAAATTCAACCGACCTTTCCTACCCCTTTTTTTAAAGAGACATCTTAAACAGAGTGGTTTAAAAAATGGTGATGCAATAGCTGGAGTAAAATATGCGAAAATACTTAGGAGAATAGTTTGGACTTCTGAAACGTTATGTATTATGCTGAGTGACGTTTTAACCAAGTGACTTACTAAGGAGGTTTGACTGTATTTTTATTTTTTTTTTATTCATTTCTTTTCCCAACAGTTTATAGTATAATATAATCTGAAAGACGAAACCTCGAGGGACAGGGAAAATATTCCGTTTAAAAAAAAAAAAATTGCATTAGCAGCTGCAATTTCATGAGATCTCTTCAGTCGGAACACAATAATATTTTCATCGTAGACAGTATTTTTTATAGACTGGTTCAGCTTTCACAGGTTTTGCTGTATTTAATAGGACGAAGATATAACATGCATTCATGCATTCTAAATATCTAATTATGATCTACAGTTGTTTTTAAACGTTTTCATGCACTATTAATGATAAAATAACTAAACTTTAAATATATAGAAAAAATTATTCTAAAATTGGAACTCAAATTCACCTTCGTGTATCAATTAAAAATATGAAACCATTTCAAAATGGATCACAATTTGTGTATTACTAAAATAGGTGTAAAATAAAAAGGTTTTAAAACATTAAAACCATTCTAAGATGTTAAAACATTAGTCGAAAGCACTAGGGACTCCGACTAATGTTTTAACATCTTAGAATGGTTTTAATGTTTTAGAACCTTTTTATTTCACACCTATTTTAGTAATACACAAATTGTGATCCATTTTGAAATGGTTTCATATTTTTAATTAGCTAAACATTTTTTAACGTCTGCTGTATAATCTTTTCAATATTAAAAATATCACATTTAATCAGACACTATAAATTAAAAACACATAAATATACAATTAATAAATCAAGCAGACGTTTCAGGCGTTAGCGTGCCTACAAATCTGGAAGTCTTCAATCGAAACTAGTACAGCATTCATTGGATACTGACCATAGTCCGGATTTCACAGGTACAACAGTAATCAGATCCATCTGTAATAATCTTAAGAGTAGAGTGTTTCTTCATGGTTGGTTCACTCGTATGCTGATTTCGCCGTTTAATGCATCTTGTATAGTTCTACCTGAATATACGGTATTATTTTAATGTAAGTTCATTGAAGTTTTCCTGATTTTAACTTGTAAAATTATTGACTGTAAACATGTTTTGAAACAACCTGGTCAACGTATGTTATATCCCTGATGTGGGGCAAAAACGTAGCCTCAAATGTCTACTTGATTTTTTAAATGTATATTTAGGTGTTTTTAATTTATATTGTCTGATTAAATGTGATATTATACTGTTAATGATTTCACGCAATCAAGATAATTTTATTTTTTAACTCCTTCACCACTAATGTCGAGTACAGAATTTTTAATCTTTTAGCAACAGTATTTCTAAGTATAAATTGTCGCTTAAATTAATCGCAGAAGTTTTGTGATTAAATAAGACAAAATTACTTTTCAGACATATTGGTAGGATTGATTAAGGAAATCTTCCACCCTGTGCACATTACATACTCTATACGGTATGATGCACACTATATACACTTGTCGCAAAAGGGTTAAATTAATGGAGCCTGAAAAAAATATATACTGAACAAAAACATAAGAAAAAATTAAAAAGTTTCAATATGAACATTGAATTAGTTACGCGATGTAATTTCAAATCTAATAAAGAAAACCCTTTTATATGAAAATCATAGTTTGTCTCGCCGTTACTCATTTCCATTTCTTTTATTTTCGCAAATAGTTATATTCTTTCGGCAAAGAGAATATTTTATTCAATTTGTTGCATAGTTAGTTAAACAACATAGCTAATAGAAAAGCGCTACTAATAAGATTTTATGTATAGTTAAAAATTCCTTTCTGTTAAAGAGAGATTGAAATAACAAGCCATAAATTTGCTGGATTCAAATTGTGGTACAAAAGAAAAACTTTACTAGTAAAAAGTTGTTACGAGTAAAGTATATTTGTATTTCCAATTTGAGTTGTTAGTTAGATAAGTGCAATTAATGTATTAGTATTCGTTATCTCAACTTCATTATAGATCACGTGTTTGATTAAGCTAAGCATCTTGCCAGACACATATCAGTGGAAAAATTCAAAGTTGTATAGCGTTTCTATAACTTATTGCATAATAACGACGTTCTTTATAAAAATATTTTTTTAACTTAAAAAGATAAGTCGTATGGTAAAGTATGTTTTAAAAAAATATAAGTCAAAGAAGTATTTTAAATATAGTTACATTTAAAAGAATAAAATTTAGTAGGTACTAGCTGATAAGCCCAGCGTTGGGCGGTCCCGTCAGAAAATAATACGAAATGCGAAATCACTCTAAAAATCGCTACACGAAGACGTTCCACTGGTAACTCTTTGTCTTTCGGAAATTAAATAGAGAGATGGACCCAGAAGCGGAAATACATTTAATACCGCCACCTCACATATCTGGATCATTTCATTCAAAGCGGGTGAGATTTTGGTCAAAATTTAGAAAAGTTACCGTCGGATTTTCACAAATTTGCATTTTTGTTAATCAGGAAAATAAATTACGTACAGACTGTAAGTTTCGAATTAATACATCGAATACTTTTCTTAATACTCGAGGATGAGTGAAAATGAGAATATTTCGTTGTCTAGGATTATCAAGTCGGTAACTTTCTTTTGCGGTTTCAATAAAATATCCATTTTCAGAGCACGCACAGGAAACTATTTTAGTTCCACCGCCAAGGGGTGTATTCTGTTATAAAAAAAATTCTGACCACGTGTCCCCGCTGCCTACGGTACCATCTACAGCAGACGTGCTGCACACGAGCTGCAATATCTTTTAGTTCCACTTTCCACCACCAGATGGAGCATTCTGTTCTATATAAACCTCTTTACGAACGAAACTGCGGCACTCGTTCCCGCTGCTTACGGCACCATGTAGAAGGTATGCTGTGCAAACGCAGATAATCCGTCAGTTACACTTTCCACCGCCATGGGGTACAAATTTATGTCTTAATTGGTTAGCTATATCTTAATTAGTTCATGTTAAGTTGAATGAACCAATTCCCGTTGAAATCGGGTCCATAGACCTCGAGAAAATAAATCACCCCCCTGCAGATTAATATTCATAAATGGTGGTAACCAAGGGTTGAAAAACTGATACCGAAGTTTATTTAGTAACTCGAAGACCTCGCAAGAATGTTAGAAAAGATTTCGTTTGAATCTGACCAAGATTAAATGCAAAATCTTTTAGTTACATTTTGCACTACCAAGGGTCATACTCTGTTGTAAAGAAGCCTCTTTCCGGACGAAACTCCGGCAAGTGTCCCCGCTGCTTATGGTACCGTATAGAAGGCGTGCTCTTAAGCGCTGAAAATCTGTTAGTTCCTCTTTCCACCGCTAGGGGGAACCAAATATATGTCTTAATTAGTTATCTATATCTTAACTAGTTCATGTTAAGTTGAATGAATCCTCGTTAAAAACGGGCCCTTCTTTGAATCGGACAAATTTTAAATGAAATTTTTAGTTCCACTTCCCACCGTTAGGGGGCACACTCTGTTCTAAATAAAACTCTTTCCGATCAAAAATCCGGTACGTGTCACTGTTGCCTACGACACCGTATAGCAGGCGTGCTGCGCACGCGCTGCAAAATCTTTAATTCCACTTTCTACAGCCAGGGGGCACCAAATCTGCATCTTAATTTGTTATCTATATCTTAATTAATTCGTGTTAAGTATATTAAACTATTTCTCGTTGATATTGGGCCATAGAACCCGAGAAAAATACCTCTCTCTCGTAATTAACGTTTAGCAATAGTGGTAAACAAGGGCTGATTATACTGAAGTTTATCTAGTACCTGTGAGACTTGAGAAGAATCTTAGAAAAGATTTCGTTTGAATCGGACTAATAATTAAGAAGTTCTGATTTTGAAGGCAGGGGGAAGGAGGGAGTTTCAATGAGAGCATTAACACGATATTTAAATTACAATCGGACACACTACTCCCCCGTCAGAATTAAACGAACGACCTAAAAAAATTAGCAATTATCATTAACTTTGAAACAGAAACAAAATGACGTTTTTTTTTTTTTGACATACAAATACGCTAAGTTACCGTTCGCAATTTCTGAAACCAAATACATAAATGAAGTCGCGGATATGAAAAAACTGAAAAATTGCATAAAACAAATCCCGAAAAAATCACAAATCGCTGTTCGAATTGCAATCAGCTGATGACATTTTCATCAGCCAATCACAATTGCCCGGTTGACTTCCAGCCGTGCCTCCAATCCTCTCAGCTAACAATCACAACGGCCCTCCAATGTTGTTTGACTTCCAGCGGGCGATTTGTGACGTCATTTGAAACTAAAAACGCATGAAAAATGAAATTAAAATAAATCTAATAAAAAAATCCACATTGGGATAATTAAACTCCGGTCTTCCCTTTTTAAATCATGATTTTTTTTTATCTGTAAAGAATATCAACACTTTCCAACCTATAAAGAGATTAAAATAAAATCATGATTTTGATTTTTGAGGTCGAAATGGAAGCAATCAACGAGCCAATCAAGCAATCTGGGCAAAATTTCTTTGTGGCGAAGGAAAAAAATTAGCCAAAAATTCAAAAATCGCTGTACGAATCCCGCATAAACTTTACTAAAAATATGACAAAATTTACTATATTGGGCTATAAAAATCGCATTTAAAAACAATCTATTCAAAAAATCCAAAATAGGGCTTCGGGGGGCAAAATTACATGCATAGTGGTTATAGTTTCAGAAATACGGTTTATTCCCAGGTTTATTTCTAATAGACATGGTTTATTCCCAGGTTTATTCCCAAAAGACCTGGTTTATTCCCAAAAAACCCAGTTTATTCCCAAAAACACAGTTTATTCCCAAAATACCCAGTTTATTCCCATGTTTAAACCGGGTTTTTTCACGACCTCAGCTATCCTATGCAAAAAAATCATTTAAAAATATTAAAATTCGAGCGAGAAATCGCGCGATAACCTTCCCATAGACTTAACATTAGCTGGAGTGTTTCTTCGCGTGACTAGCGTAGGCTCTTTCTTAAGAGCCTACACTAGACACGGGAAGAAACGCTCAAGATAATGAGCTAAGTCTATGGGAAGGTTCTAACGCGATTTCGCGCTCGCAATTTAATATTTTTAAATGTTTTTTTTTTTGCACAGGATAGCTGAGGTCAATCTCCAACGTTGCACAGTGGGGCATTTCGCGGATAAGTCAAAATTTCAGAATACAGTTGAGGAGAAAAATATGCAGCTCACAGTGCAGGTAAATAGTTGGAGAATCTCCGTACAGTTGTAAAATTTTTTCATGAGCAAGCAAATTAGTGCCAGACAAGTTAAAACTTACTTGTAGCAGTAGGTTGTTTATCTGTGCTTTCAACGACAACTTTGTAACTGCTCATTTCAGAGTGATTTTTTTGTTCAAAACGTTTACTTATATGAAATAGTTACGGATTATGAAAGACCAAATAAGTATGTTTATATTTCACATGAATATGTTTATATTTACTTAATTAAAATATATGATAAAGCGACATGAAATGTACCGTATAGTTTGGAAAATTTTATTGTTAATTTAAGTATTCCATAAGGAGTTAGTTAACCTTAAGATTGAGATCCGATGATATTTTTTATATGAATTGTGAGTTCAAAATATGTAGTTAATAACTTTGAAAACAACAGCCGCTAATAACCACAAATTTAGATCAATTTCTTTCAAGCACAAATGTGTATGTTTCTGTAAATGATGATGTTTTCATTTTCCTCTCTTTTTTAAATGTATTCTACGATAGCTAAATTGCAAATGTTGTAAAGAATTGTCATCTTCAGACATAAGACAGTTCAAGTTTGCATATCTGATCACTAAATTTATATCTGGAATGAAAATTATATCAAAATAAACCCTGCTCGACCTTATGGATAAAGCAGAATTTTGAAAATTTACGAAGAGAATATTAGACGATAAGAAATTTTAATTTCCCAAAGGATTAGTTTGTTAACAAAGATAATTATTTAGAAAAGCAAAAGCACCAGATAAAGCATGATTTAAACATTTTTTCTGTGAAAAAGTTAATCTTTATTGCAAGGAATATTCCAGTTGCCGTAAGTACGTCCGGGTTGGCTTCAGGAATTTTTCTGTGAATTGTAATCAAAGAAGCAAATCGAAGAAGTACACAGCAAAAAAATCTTGAAATCCTTTCTCATGCTACCCAATCACAATAGTACGTTACTGGACACTGGAATGCTTTTATAGTAGTCAAATAAATGACAAGGGCTCTATATCTTGCAGCTAAAGGTAAACAGGTCTTATGTAATTATCATGAAACAACTTATTGGAGCTCTCGACTGGTTAGGCTTTATCAATGTATATTGAAGCAAATTAAAACAGTCAGACATAGACATTCACATAAGAAAACATACCCGTCCTATAATTTGCTACAAATGGAAATAATTATTACCCAAATAAGGACTCTTACAAAATTACCGTGACTTCTGGAGAAGTTCAGATGCAACGTTACATGCGTCTTGCACAATCTGAAAGAAGTTGTATAGATAATAAATGATGACGAACGCTTTATAAAATTTAAAGTTAGAATGTGACGGCTTTAAACAAAGAGAATATCAAAAAAATCAAAAATTATGTCAATTTTTACTGAAACATTTTTTGGAATTCATTTGTACTTTTCGAAATTATTCTTCAGTCAAAGATAGAAAAAAATCGTTTGGCAAAGTCTTCCACGCCTAGATTCTGCCGACCATTAAGAATTACGGTTGTAAAAGATATCTAGAGAGTCGAAGTTTAAAAGAAATCGTGTAACGGGGATATTCTAAATTGGTAAGTACTCGGTGAAGATCCACTCTTATCTTGTATGAAACGCATACCAAGTTAACAAAATCGGAATAATTTTTAAAGACTTTATCACTACTTATTCTTGTTGAAAATTTCAGTGCAACAGCCCATGAAAGTCAAATTGAATCGGATAGTGATGAAAACTATTATGATGACAAGTTTCCATCATCTGATGCATAACCTTCGATTTTGTTATCAAATATGTATATTATATATTTTTTCATTTACGTAAATCTAATATGATATTTGTAAAATTTCTGAAATTAAATAAATAATATATGTGATTAATATATACTTCATTTCTATACGGTATTGATTTACTCTATAAAAGCAGAAATGAAAAATTTTCAATTTAAAAAAGATTGAAGTGTAAAAATACTTAAAAAAAAAGAGTTTTCTAAAGTTGATACAGTATTTTGTCTTGTAATGAAATATAATGTAGTTTAAAATCGATGCCATAAATTTCAAAGAGGCATGTAGAAAAAAACGTAAAAATCTAATAATCTATATCTTTTTTATAAAAAAAAAAATTATCGCCAAATTAAAAAAAAAATTAGAATACGACTTCTAAAATTAAAATTTTGAGTTATTCTGTATAAAATGTTAGGTGGATAAAGCACAATTGCAACCAGAGAATTAATCATTAATATTTTATTATAATTAAAGTTAGTGTTATATGTTACAATGATTTTCACATACGCTGTATATATATAAAAAAAAAAAAAAAAAAAAAAAAAAAAAAAAAACATTTTTTTTTCAAAAGAAAAATTACTATAAAAATATACAAGTATGATAAACTAATAAAATATAAACATTCCCTTGCTTTTTTCGCAAGAAATATTTTTGGCCGGCTAAATCCGCAAAATACCCCACTGTGAGTTGTTAGTTTTTACTTTTTCGATTTTGGTTCCAGTTATTTTATATAAGAGTACTTTCACTTTCAGAACCGGTTCCAACCAGTTCCAAAATTGAAAATGCCCGCTTATAAAAAAATTGCAAAAAATCGAAAAAGTAAAAACTAACAACGTTGGAGATTGACCTCAGCTATCCTATACAAAAAAAGCACTTATAATATTAAAATGCGAGCTAGAAATCGCGCTAGAACCTTCCCATAGACTTAACATTAGCTTGAGCGTTTCTTTCCGTGACTAGTGTAGCCTCTTAAGAGCCTACATCAGTCATGCGAAAAAAAGCTTAAGCTAATGTTAAGTCTATGGGAAGGTTCTAGTGTGATTTCTCGCTCGCATTTTAACATTTTTAAATGCTTTTATTTGCATAGGATAGCTGAGGTCAATCTCCAACGTTGTTAGTTTTTACTTTTTCGATTTTGGTTCCAGTTATTTTATATAAGAGTACTTTCACTTTCAGAACCGGTTCCAACCAGTTCCAAAATTGAAAATGCCCGCTTATAAAAAAATTGCAAAAAATCGAAAAAGTAAAAACTAACAACGTTGGAGATTGACCTCAGCTATCCTATACAAAAAAAGCACTTATAATATTAAAATGCGAGCTAGAAATCGCGCTAGAACCTTCCCATAGACTTAACATTAGCTTGAGCGTTTCTTTCCGTGACTAGTGTAGCCTCTTAAGAGCCTACATCAGTCATGCGAAAAAAAGCTTAAGCTAATGTTAAGTCTATGGGAAGGTTCTAGTGTGATTTCTCGCTCGCATTTTAACATTTTTAAATGCTTTTATTTGCATAGGATAGCTGAGGTCAATCTCCAACGTTGTTAGTTTTTACTTTTTCGATTTTGGTTCCAGTTATTTTATATAAAGGTACTTTCACTTTCAGAACCGGTTTTAACTGGTTCCAAATTGAAAATGCCCGCTTAAAAAAAAACTGTAACAAAAATCGAAAAAGTAAAAACTAACAACGTTGGAGATTGACCTCAGCTATCCTATGCAAAAAAAGCATTTAAAAATATTTAAATGCGAGCAAGAAATCGCGCTAGAACCTTCCCATAGACTTAACATTAGCTTGAGCGTTTCTTCCCGTGACTAGTGTAGGCTCTTAAATCGAAAATAAAGAAACAACTGCACGATACACAGTTTCAGTGTCCTGAAGACCTCGTTAACGCCAGAGTTAAATAGCAAGGAATTAAGGCGATGTTAACGGCAGCAGTCTATGGATATACTTAGAAGAAACTTTGAGGGAATCTAAGAAGACAATATGTTTTTTGTTAACATCTTTCTAGAGGTATCATTTATTAATGCAATGATAAACACAAATTTATACTTTTCTTTTTTAAGAAATGTTTATTTAAATGTCCTTCATAGTTTTGTGCGGAGAAAATTTATGAAATTCCAATATCAATTTCTTTATCTGTAAAATATTTAACAAAATTTTTTTTTAATTCTCCTTTTGGAATCTGAAATCTGTATAAGCATGTATTAATTTTCATTGTGTACAATTCAAAATTTTAATTTCAATAATCTAATTTATTAAAAAAAATAATGAGTTAATTGTAAAATATAAATATATAGCTAATAAAAAATATTTAGTTTTAATTGTTGATCAGTAAGATACCTTAGCAACTCAATACATGCCTATAAAAAAGTTTTTCATTTAAAATTAATTTTTATATTATTTGTTACTTCTTCAACGTAGCTAGTAATTTATAATGTATTTTCAACTTTATGTATTTTCCATTTCATTTTCAGTAAAAAAAAAAAGTTTGTCACCATACAGTCCTTTTATGAATGTGTAACTGTGACAAATAAAGAAAGTGTTTCGAGAAGTGCATGCTGTGTGGCGACGATAAGTATAAAAGTGAAATTGGACATAGCAGCAACTTAAGAGAAACTATTCTTTTGTAGAAGTAAAACTCAAATTGATTCATTGTGTTTTGCATTACTTTCCAATAAAAAAATATGTTGCGTAATTTATATATATACTAGTATATAACCACCGTCAAAAATGACGGATTGTTGATCTGCGTTCCATTTTCATAAGACTTCATACAAACAAACAGTATGAAGGTTTTATTATTGAAAGGTGTGTATTGTAGAAAAGAACATTTTAAAGCCGGTAGATGGCGCCAAAACAACATTTATTCGCAACAGATTCAGATTCAGATTCAACCAAGCAGGGAGGCCTACCATATGGCTTTAGCCGCCTCTGCAAGCCCTGCTTGGCAAGTTTATATATATATATAAAAAAATACATATTTGACAAAGCAGCCCTCATTGTTTGCAACAGTGTTCATTTGTTTATATCATGGAGATATAAATAGATTAGGAGAAATTTCGCCTATGGCATCCTCCAAGCAAACTTGCGCCTGACGCCGAAGTGGTCTCATGCGGCCCTGCGGTCTGTACCAGCATCAAATTAACATTGTTCGCTATACGAATGTGTTATTATTTCCTTTATAAATTATTATATTTACATTATATTTTAATATGGCTTGAAACTGTTTTGTATACGGATGTGACACGAAAAATGTGAAAGTCGAAAAACGGAATAATGAATTGAGTATAAGAAATCTATCATTGTTTTCTACTACTAGTAGGCTTATATGTAATGCTGATTTAATATTTAACTGATTTTTATTTTTATTCGAAAGAAAAAATGAGTGAGTAAGATAATGTTTAAAATAACTTCTTTCAATTCTTTCTAAAAGTCTAGTTTAAGAGTTTATACAAAAGTTTCATAAAAAAATTCGTAATAAAACTTTGACACTATGGACACTATGACACTAAACAGGCACTTTTAAATGAAATGTTTAAGGCAAGTATATCAAATCAGACCTTGTATTTGCTAAATATTTTATGACAAAAAAGGCAGTTATTTTTCTCCGAAGTCTTGTTTAAAAGTTTCATGATATAAAAGCTTTATTTAAAAATTTTGACAGAGCAATTTGAAATTAATTCTTTTTAAATCTGGATCAATTTTATATTGAGGCGACAGATGGCAGCACCAGCGAAAGTCAATATCCAGATGTTTAATTTTTTGAATTCTTGAAATTTATTTTGTTTGTTCTCTCTTTAAAAATGTTTGTCAATTGTTTCTTGCAAAAATCTGCCTATCTTTATTGATGTCATTTTTATTTAAATGCACACACATAAGAACAGAAGTTTTAATTTATCAAAATATATTGATCAAATGCACTATATACACAGACATCAACTTATATTTTAATTAAGGGAAAAAAAAGGGAAAAGAATGTTAATAAAAAATACTTTAAATAGTTTGTTCAGTACAGTAAACTTAAATTAAAAAAAATAATAATAACTTTGCTTCAGGACTTGTCTTGAATAGGAATTATTTTTTTTCTTACACAGCTGAAAAAGAAAACAACAATAAAAACAATTGTTGTTTTACTTATTTGTAATTTGTAAAATGTTTTATGAACATTTATCAAATTCTTAAACTGAATAATTCTTTTGTTCATGTTTAATAATAATAATAATAATAATAATAATAATAATAATAATAATAATAAACACGTTTAAAAACATAGCAGGATATGTTTTAATTAGAAAAAATAAGTTAATCCATGAAATATTTATCAAAATTAAACTGAATAATCTAAATAACTAAATAAATCGTATCCAGATTTTTTATCTAGATACTGTCTTAATTACTTTAAATTATCTAAGTACAGTAAAATTTAAAAGAAAAAAATTAACTGTGTTCTAGCTTGTCTTGAATAAGAATTAATATTTTTTTGTTCCTTTTACATAATATAGTTGAAACAAAAATATTTGCAGTTTGTAAACGTTTTATAAATATTTCACAAATTCTTAAAATAGTTCATGTTTCGTGTTTTTTTTAAAGTATAAAACTCAATAAAAACAACGCAGCATTTCTTTTTAAATGCAGCTAAAAAAAAGTTATACTTAAAAACAGGTGTTCGATTTTAAATTCAAATCCAGACAATAGATGGCGCTCCGGCCAGTAATTGAATAACTGGGCATTACCAAACTTCATTTTGGCTTGGATTTGGGGTCAAAATCGTAACGCAGCGTTCCCCTACCTGAGATATTCTATTATATGGCTTATATCTGGGATTCGGATGTTTAATCTGGATTTTTAATTAAGAACTTAAAACATTGTAATAGGATATGACATACATGTTTTATAGGAAAAATAATCTGAACAGACATGATTTCAAGATAATTTAACATAGCTTTTTCATTAAGCCTAACATGGCATTTAACTACAGTCGATACGCAGACCAGAATGGTACGGCCTGGACTGGTTACAGACAGATTCTTGCCTTCGGATTTTATTATAAGTAAGAAGCTTTTTCATTAAGCCTAACATGTCGTTTAACTACAGTCGATACGCTGACCAGAGTGGCACGGCCTGGAATGGTTACAGACAGATTCTTGCCTTCGGATTGTATTATAAGTAAGATATGTGTGTGTTAATGTTATATAAAAATTTTACTTCGCGATATTCCTTTAAATTATTCTAAATTCTGGCATATTCATTATTTCCCGAATAATAGCTATTATTTATTTCTATTTAACTTCCCTTTAAATTCAAAACGCATATATTAATAATTATCTTATTTAAAATCTTAATCTAAAGCTTAAAGCCAATCATAAAATTTTATCAACTATCCAATCTATAACACTCTGAGAGAAGCTAGTTTTTCATTTCGAATGTTTTTAAAAGCCATTTTGTTATTTTCTTCCAATGATCTGCTTTCCCGCGTATTTTTGACGCTAGGTGTTTTACTTCGAAAAACCTCCGTTACCATATAAGGGATTCTTTCTCCTTAATCCCCTCCCTCTCGCATCATTGGCTTAGCTGCCCGGCTCTCCAGCGTACCTTTCACCGATTGGTTCGTTTCTGTACTACGTCAAGTCTGTCGCCCTCCGCGCTTTTTGCAAAAAGTGAATGCAATGTCTTCGGAACTCAGAATTTTGTCTTGTTTCAAGCGCTTAACAACGTGTTATCTGGTGTTTATAAATCTTGTACTAATGTAAATTCGCCTTTTAAGATCTAACAGCATGAAGTAGTGATTCATATTCAAGTCTAAGGGCTTTACGAACATCTTCATAATGTGGGATTTCTTTTACGTTTTTCATGTTGGATAAGTAAACGCCTTAAAACGACAAGTGACTTGTTTTTTATTAGGAGAAATCTCCCGATTGTTCAATTTATTGTTTTAGTGCACTTACGCCCTGCCCTGATTGTCTCGATTAATAAATACGACTGCAAATATCCACCTTGTGTTCACAATGGGAATTATTCTATAACAGCTATTAGCAACAGATTCACGCAAAGTGACTGGATTTGTCGACTGCAAAATATCACCACCGTTCACAAGCTGCCAGTTTCCCATGAATTTTCAATGCATCGATACAAAACCTCACACACACACACACACACACACACACATATATATATATATATATATAACATATATTTAAATAACCAACACATATATATATAATAATATAAAATATATATATATATAACATTTATTTAAATAACCAACTCGCTGTAATCATTAATTTATGCATGATTTTATTTATATAAACAAAAGTTTTAAAATAAAATAATCTGAAGGGAGAAATTTCATTCTTATGAATTGTTAATTGAGAATATTTCTTTTATTCCCAAAGCACTATAAAATACAATAAATAAATTAATATTTTACTTATTCTACAAAATATTTTTAGGTTGGAGTATCATTTATATCATGAATCAAGTACATTCGACGTACTAAATATATATATATATATATATATATATATATGTTCGATACCAAATACCCACCGTCAAACATGGAGGCGAAACTGTGATGGTTTGGAGTTATTTTTAACGTAGCGGAGTTGGACCTTTAGTTCGAATCGAGGGGTATATGGATCGGTTCATGTATGCTGATATATTAAAGACTCATATGCTACCACACACTAAATAAAACATGCCAGCTAAGTGGTATTTTCAGCAAGATAATTATCCGAAACACAAATCCAAGTACGTAAGTGATTTTATGAAACGCAGAAAAGTCAAGGTTCTAGAATGGCCAAGCCAAAGTCCGGATTTGAACGCCATAGAGCATCTATGGGAGGAGTTAGATCGTAGAGTAAGATGCCAAAATTATTCAAATAAGGAGGCTTTATACGAAGCTCTTAAAAATGAGTGGGACTGAAGTGCTTTAAATCGAATACAAAAGTTAGTCGACCCGATGCCCGTGCGTTATGAGGCTGTTATAAAGGTAAGAGAATATGCTATTAAATATTCATTACTATATTTGATAATTATTGTGTTAAAATATTTTTTCTCTTTTAATGTAAAAATACATTTGACTTATCATTTTTCTGATTTTTCTTAGGTTTCACGTTATTTTCTAGCAAATGAAACTCAATTTACTAAAATTCTGTAAAACATTGACTATGGTTAAATAAAATAAATGATTGATTTTTTTATTTTATTACTGTTTTTAATTAAGACAATTATTATCTTTGTCAAAATACTTTTGAGCGCTACTGTATATACATAAATTTATGTTCATCAAATATTAAAATATGGCACTACAATTTAATGAATAATATTTTCCATAAATTACAAACATTTAAAATAAGAATAAAATTACATATTTTGTTTTAAATTATCATTGATGTAATATTAAATTTCCGCGCAAGCATATCTTTCTCAAGTAGTACAGACTGTTGGCCCTTCGTTGACAGTTTGTGAAACCATTGGGAAATGGTAGGACTGGGAATGGCAACTGTGAGACATTGCTGGAAAATGGTAGATAGAGTTCATTTGGAGCGTGTCTGATCAGAGCAGCTAACGGTTGAACTACTGTTGGGCCTTTCTTTGGAAACGATTCGTTGGCCAATGGGACGGCAAAGAGGAAATTAATTACTATATGGGCCAACGTGTGGAAAACAATTAGCCAACGTTGGTCCAACCATTTTGTGCTGATTGGGTTGTACCCAAGGATTTAATATTCTTGATTTTCCACTTATATTAGTCAGTTTTCCGAATACTTCCATCCACTTGTTCCAGTCTTCTAAATTTTTAACTTTGCTATTTTATGTACTACAATTAATTTCGCGGAAACTTGTTAATTTTCATAAAAAAATGAAGAAGAAAGTTTAGATATCGAGGAGATTTCAGGAAAAAAAACAAAAGAAGATAACTATTACTAAGCAGGTGTTTTAAATACAGTGTCTTCTGTGTTCAATAATCGCGCCGAGACGAATTACGTAGAAGAAAATAACAAATTACGAGTCCCGAAATTTCCCTGTGTATCCTACTTGAGTAAAGGTAGATATTATGCTTCCCGGTGATAACGCATATGTTCATAACATTCTAGCACTCTCCCGCAGTCCGAACCTAGATTCAGAAGCCTTATGGAGCGATTTTATAAAACAAAATTAAAAAATATCTGTATTATACCAAATGTTCTTCTGATTGAAAAATAAGAAAAATGAATCGGTATTAATATGGATTATAACAGGGTATACACTATAGTGACCGGTCACTTGCAATTTTAGACGTTTTGTTAACTACCTCGAAAAATACGTGAGGAATTAACCTGAAACTGCAGGTATGTAAACAGTATAGTATAGGTTATATATTTCCGCAAAGATTTTTTCACGAAATCCTATAGAAGACTGTCAACAAATTGAAAAAGAACGAATATCTTTTGGATAACCCTGTAAAAACTAATGTAGCAAAGGCGTTCAAACTCTAGATTATTAATAAGTGGCTTATTGTAATATACTGTGTTCATTTTTATAAGGATAGCATGTATACTCGTAGAGAAACTAAGGTTTTTATAAAAACAGTCCCCAATTTCGCCTAGTTATTTGCTTATAATTTGCAGAGTTTTTAATATAAAAAAAAGTTATTTTGAGAAAATATGAAAAACAACATTGTACATAATACTCTGCAATCCGAATTAAAAAATAAGAAAAATTGGATGAAAATTAAGCAAGTTTACTAAAAAATGTTTCACTGCGCATGCGCGAATGCAATCAAAATATAATATGTATAATGTATTAGCTAAGTATATAGAGAAACTTTTGTGAAAGTCTCAAAATCATAGCTTGAAAATTCTGAAAATTATCGTCGATAGAATAAGCTCGAAATCCGTTGTTTCCACAAAGAAGCAAAAATATAAGGGGTTGTATCAAATATCTGTTGATTAGTGCTAAGATAGCATACACAATATTGCACGTATATTTGGATACAACCCCTCATATTTTTGCTTCCTTTTCGGAACAACGGATTTCGAGCTTATTCTATCGATGATAATTTTCAGAATTTTCAAGCTATGATTTTGAGACTTTCACAAAAGTTGCTCTATATACTTAGATATTATAATATATAAATGCAAAATTATAATATATGCATAAATATAACATTATGCATATTATATTTTGATTGCATCTGCGCATGCGCAGTGACACATTTTTTAGTAAACCTGCTCATTTTCATGCAATTTTTATTATTTTTTAATTCTGATTGCAGAGTATTATGTACATCGTTGATTGTCATATTTTCTGCAAAGAACTTTTTTTATATTAAAAAATCTGCAAATTATAAGCAAATAACTAGGCGAAATTTGGGACTGTTTTTATAAAAACCTTAATTTCTCTACGAGTATACATGCTATCCTTATAAAAATGAACACAGTATATTACAATAAGCTACTTATTAATAATCTAGAGTTTGAACGCCTTTGCTACATTAGTTTGTACAGGATTATCCAAAAGATATTCGTTCTTTTTCAATTTGTTGACAGTCCCCTATGGGGTTTTGTGGAAAAATCTTCGCGGAAATATATAATCTATACTATGCTGTTTACACACCTGCAGTTTCAGGTTAATTCCTGATGTAATTTTCTTGATAGTTAACAAAACGTCTAAAATCGCAAGTGACCGGTCACCTTTCGCAATATAGTGTATATGCATTAATGTAAAACTGCACAGTCACTGACGGTGGTAAACATACGCAAGTTGCAGGTTTTGATAACCAAGAAAGGGTTTTTTTTAAAAGAAAATGCATGAAAATTCCTTTGAAACTAATGTTATTATATAAACGAATTACTTCATATTATTACAAGTCGAAATGCTTAGAAATATTAATATTTAATTATTAAAATTTGTTACAATAAAAAAAAGTATAGTTTAAAAATTTTAAACATATGTGTTTCCTCCGTAGAACATTTTGTTATCCAGGGGGCGCTGCCGAGCGCTCAAGACGGGATGATGCGCGGAGCTGATATTCATTCCCGCCAGTAGTGATGTTTTTGCTTGAGACGTAAGCGCAGTGTACCAACCACTGCCAGTCAATTTTGTTCTCCTTGTAAATAAATGTAATTAGTTAAGTTTTAACTCCACTTTTTATTGAGTACGAATTGATCATCTTAGTTTTATTAACGAAATACAGTCCAACGACATTAGCTGAGCTTTCTACGGAACATGTTTTGGTCCGTCGAGCCGGAGCGCTCATTTAGAACACTGTAAAGAATTATCGCCCTTGGATTTTTGTATGTAGTTATAGATAATTATAATGGCTACTATTAAAGGTACTGTAATCCTCAATCGGAAACGCGGAAACATACGCAGCCAAGTTACACGTATATCAAATGCAATAAAATCAAAACTTGGCCAGAAAGAATTGGAACTCAAGTTAAATGCTCTTCAAACGTTAAAAAAGAAAACAGACGAGTTACGCAACGAGTCGTATTCGGTAATTTCTGATGATGATTTACCGGAATTTGAAAATTCCTTGACGGAGATAGAAGAACAGGTAGAAGTTCTCGAAGTAAGTCTTCTTGATTTAATAAAGCCTAGTGTTTCTAATGTTGAATGTCAAAATAATAATGATAGAATTAATGCTAATGAGTCAAAAATTAAATTGCCGTCAATTAATTTACCCCAATTTTCGGGACGTTACACAGAGTGGTTTAATTTTAAACTACAAGTCACCACCTTGATTGATAGCAATGATGAATTAAATGATGCTCAAAAATTATATTACTTACAATCGGCTTTAACAGGCCCTGTGAAACAATTGCAAAACATTGATGATTCTTATGCTTCCTTGTTCGAAGCTTTAAAAAAACGATTTGAAAACAAACGGTTAATTGTAAATTCTCATATTTCTGAATTATTGAGTAACAACAAAATAAAAATTGAAAATGCGAAAGAAATACGCAATCTGGTAGATAATTTATTGAGTCATTTGAGGGCTCTGAAACAATTAGGACTAGAAAATAATAACTTATCAGAATCAATTTTAATGTATTTTGTGTTACAAAGAATCGATGATGAGTCAAGAAAGGCATTAGAAATGAGTCTTGACTGTAACGACTTGCCTGAATGGAATATTTTTATTGATTTTTTACTGAAAAGGGCTCAAGCTCTCGAAAACCTACAAAAAAGTAACACCGTTGCGAAACCTAGGTATGAAATTACTCAGAAACAAAAAAGTTTATTATTACAGAATGACAAATTTAATTGCGCATTATGTAAACAACCTCATATGATATTTCGATGTCAAAGGTACTTAGATTTAGCGGTTCAAGAGAAATTGAACCAAGTAAGGAAGTTGAAGTTATGTTATAACTGTTTATCGTTATCTCATGCTGTTAATCGATGTAATAAATTGCATAATAAGTGTAGGATTTGTTACTCCAACCATCATAGTTCTCTTCATGGAGCTAATTTTTCGAAACCTGCTTATGAAAATAGGCAAGTTAATTGTATTGCAAATGAACCGCAGTTGAAAACGGAAGATAACGTAAATTCTAATTCAATAGAACCCACCACAAATGCGTTAACATTGAGCTGTCAAAACAGTTATGATCAAAATTTGTCTTGCTCCAGTTATAATGGGTTGATTTCGACAGCTGTGATTTATTTAAGGGGAAGTAATGATTCTCTTTTTCCTTGTATTGCGATTTTAGATACTGCGAGTAATGTCTCATTGGCCACGTTTTCTGTAGCAGATATGTTAGGGTTGCAAAAATATAAGGTCAAGTCATTAATTACTGGATTAAATGATTCTGTCTGTAAAATTAAAAGCAGAATAAATGTAGAAATTTCCAACAAGGATAGAAGTTTTAAAAAATTATCCAACATGTTTTTGGTTCCTAAAATCACTGATTTAACCCCTTCAAGCGCCGTAGACATTTCTAATCTGCACTTACCACAGAATTTAACCTACGCGAACCCAAGATTTTTTGAACCTCAGCGAATTCAAGTGTTATTAGGAGCAGATGTATATTACGAATTGTTATTAGCTGGTCAAATAAAAATTCCTAAAATTTCTATAATTTTACAAAATTCTCATTTAGGATGGATCGCGGGTGGAACAATACAAGATAGAAATGAAAGTAAATTCACGTGTCATTTAATAGAAAATCAAGATGAATTAGATTTGAAAACCTTTTGGGACTTAGAGACGTTGGGAATTAAAGATGACCCAAACAGTGTTAAAAACGAGAAAATTTTAGAAAAATTTCATGAAACTGTGCGTTTTGAAAATAATAGATATGAAATCAGTCTCCCTTGGACAAGGGATTGGAACCATTTAGAAAATAATTATAAAACCGCCGAAGCGCGACTCTCAGGTCTTATAAAAAGAATGAAACGTGATACAAAGTTATACGAACAATATTGCAATATTTTGAATGAGTATTTAGAGATGAACATAATTGAAAGTGTACCCAATTTAGAAAACCCTTCAGATAAACCAGTTTTTTACTTACCGCACCATACAGTATTTAGAGAAGATAGTGTTTATACTAAATGTCGAATAGTTTTTGACGCAAGTTCCCATGAAGCAGGACAATTGTCTTTGAACGACTGCCTTGACGCAGGAACTAATTTAAACCCTAATATTTTTCACTTATTGATTTTTTTCAGACTGAACAAAATTGCTTTTCTAGCAGATATAGAGAAGGCTTTTCTACAAATTGCCATAAACGAAAAGGACAGAGATGTTCTTAGATTTTTGTTTATAGATAAGAATCCTGTCGACAATGACGCATTTAATGTTATCGTCTACAGATTTTCACGCCTAACATTTGGCTTGAACTCAAGCCCATTTTTGCTATCTGCTACAATTAAGCATCATCTTAACAAATTTGAAACGGAATATCCAATAACGACAGAAGTACTCCACAATTGTATTTATGTGGACGACTTAATAACCGGGACAGACACAGTCGAAGATGCGGTGAACATTTCGGAACAATCTCATAAAATAATGAAGGAAGCTAGCATGAATTTACGGAAGTGGATTTCGAATAACAACCAGTTAATGGAAATATGGGATAATCGTGGATTTAGTACTATGCCACAACCTTTTGAGGATACTACAATACATAAGGTTTTGGGGATATCGTGGCAACCCAAGCAAGACATACTTTTGATAGATATTGATAATTTGCTCGAATTTTTGCGTAATGCAAAAAATACAAAACGTTTTGTATTACAAGTTGCAGGTAGAATATTTGACCCTCTGGGTCTAATTTCTCCGTATACAATACGAATTAAATGTTTATTTCAAGAACTGTGGAGTAGGAACTTAACGTGGGATGAAGAACTGCCCTCCGATATTACAAAGACGTGGGAACAATGGTGTTCTGAACTTCCCCAGTTGAGAAATCTAAAAATTCAAAGGAACATTTTTCAGTTTCCCGATGACTCCAGTTACACCCTAACTTTGCATACCTTTGCCGATGCCAGCCCAAAAGCATACGATGCTTCCGTGTATCTACAAATTGATTCACTAAGTGAATCTTCCTTAAATTTGATTACATCAAAATCCAGAGTGGCACCATTGAAAAAAGTGTCACTTCCTAGACTTGAACTTCTAGCAGCATTACTTGCTGCACGCTTAACTTGTGAAGTAAAAACGGTACTAGATCGCAAGGGAACATCGTCTATGTATTTGTGGACAGATTCGCAGATTGTCTTGTACTGGATCAAAGGCTCTGCAAACAGGTGGAAGTCATTTGTGTCGAACCGTGTAAAGGAAATCCAAGCTCTGACAGACCCATCCAGGTGGTTTCACTGTGCAGGGTCCGAGAATCCTGCAGATTTGCTGACACGAGGTATTAAATGTGAAAGTCTTATTCACAATCCTATATGGTGGACTGGTCCGAAGTTTCTGAAAGACTTAGATCAGTGTAACAATGACCAGACTTTAGTGATTCCTAACAAGGACATATATATAAACGAACTAAAAAGAGACTCCGTGAACATTAAAAATGATGACTTTGTTACATTAACTATTTCTCAGGAAGAACTCTTTATTGACCATATTTTTGCATGTACTAATAATTTTGTAAAATTAATTCGTATAATGAGTTTTATTTTTAGATTCACCTTTAACTGTCGTAATAGACTGAAGAGAAGAAGTGGACCACTTTCCCTCGACGAGGTGAAAGAGGCTGAATCGTTTCTAATTCGGTCAGCACAAAGGGGGGAATTTAGGGAAGAATTAAAATGTCTCGAAAAAGGTAAGCCTGTTCACAATAAAAGTAGATTATCTTCCTTAAACGTATTTGTAGGAGAGGATGGATTAATTAGAGTTGGCGGCCGTTTAGCACATGCAGATTTGCCGCTTAACTCAAAGTTTCCAATTGTTTTGCCTGCCAATCATAAGTTAACGGATATTATTTTAAATTTCTTCCATCTCAAATACTTTCATTTAGGCCCACAAGCGTTGCTTTTCCATGTAAGACAAAAATTTTGGCCACTTAATGGCAGAAATAATTGCCGAAGCATTGTTCACAAATGTGTGACATGCTTCAAGAATAAACCTGTTGTCAGCTCCCAATTGATGGCTGATCTTCCGGGGGAACGTGTGACACCAAATTTTGTATTTTCGGTGACAGGTCTGGATTACTGTGGCCCATTTTCTATTAAATTTAAAAATCAAAGGAAGGGCGTATTGAATAAAATTTATGTCGTAGTGTATGTGTGTTTATGCACCAAGGCAATACACCTGGACTTTGTTTCAGATCTCACAACTCAGGCTTTTATAGCTAGTCTAAAACGTTTCTTTGGCAGAAGGGGAAAATGTGCAAAAATCCTATCGGATAATGCAAAAACGTTCATCGGAGCTGACATAGAGTTGAAAAAATTGCATAAACTGATTAGTTTCCCAGATGAGGAATTGTGTAATTTTTTAACCCATGAAGGTGTCAAATGGGAATTTATTCCCCCCAAATCCCCGAATTTTGGTGGCCTCTGGGAGGCGGCTGTAAAATCATTCAAGTTTCATTTAAAACGGGTAATAGGTGATCAAAAATTAACCTTAGAAGAGTTTCTTACTATACTAGCGGAAATTGAGGGAGTTTTGAACTCCCGTCCCCTTACCCCGCTGTCCTCAGATTCCGAAAATTTTGAAACCTTGACACCCTCTCATTTTTTAATCGGTAGACCTATCAGTTCGATCTCCGAACCACCTTTAGATAACATTAATGAAAATAGATTAGCAAAATGGCAGAGAATCACCAAATTTAGTCAACAAATTTGGAAGACTTGGAAGGGCGATTATTTAAATAATTTGCAGCAGAGGGGGAAATGGAAATTTAAAAAGGATGATGTACAGAAAGGAACTTTAGTACTAATAAAGCAGGAAAATTTACCTTCCACCAAATGGCAGGTTGGAAGGATAGTTGAAATTTTTAAGGGAAGGGACAATATAATACGAACCGTAAACTTACGGTTACCAGACGGACGAATTTATATGAGAAATGTCAGAGATGTCTGTATATTACCAGTTCAGTAACAGATTTCTTTTCTTTCTTTAAGCAATTTTTAAGGTATATATTATTTCTGTATGTAATGTTGAATTATAGTGCATTTATGATTGTATTATTATTGTGTATGTAAGTTGTTATATGTTATAATTTTTTCTTTTATGATAATTTTTGCAAATTTATATGTGAATGTATATTGAAATTGCATTTCAATCCTCGGGGGAGTGTTTCCTCCGTAGAACATTTTGTTATCCAGGGGGCGCTGCCGAGCGCTCAAGACGGGATGATGCGCGGAGCTGATATTCATTCCCGCCAGTAGTGATGTTTTTGCTTGAGACGTAAGCGCAGTGTACCAACCACTGCCAGTCAATTTTGTTCTCCTTGTAAATAAATGTAATTAGTTAAGTTTTAACTCCACTTTTTATTGAGTACGAATTGATCATCTTAGTTTTATTAACGAAATACAGTCCAACGACATTAGCTGAGCTTTCTACGGAACAATATGTTTTACAAATCATACAAAAAAGAAATTGAATGGACATAATTAAGAAAATTAGGTATGTAAATCTAGTTATAAATTTATGAATTATATGAAAAATATCTTATTAACATCTTGGTAAACTATTAATACTATTACGAAAAGCATTCACTTCAGTGTTAAAAAAAAAAAAAAAAAAAAAAAAAAAAACTTGTTACACTTTTTAAGAAAATAAATTATTCGACAGCAATTGCTTTTCCGTACTACCTGTTGAATTATTCATCCTTTAAGCGACGTAAAATGTTTCCGGCATTTCAAAATTTACTTTGAAATTCCTACTTTTGTAAAACTTTTTGTAAAAAGACATACAAAAAGGAAATCCCTTAAATTCTTTACTTTGTCTTTTTATAATAATGTATTTTTTATTCCCCAAGCATAATATTTTCAATATAGAACAAAAATTTTAATTTATTGCAAAAACGTTTTTAATGCATTTTGCAGCATTTTTTTTACTTTTTGCTACATTCTGAGAGAAATACTCAAAAGAAGTTACAATAGAAGATATATCGTTCCAAAGAAAGTATAGTTAAAAATATTAACTGAATTATTTAAAATGAAACCTGAAAACAAATTGTATAAATCATTCGAGAATTTCACCGTATACCGGCGTAAAAAGTACCTGTTTACAATTTCAGTCATGAATGTAATACCTAATATTTTGAACAAATGTTACATTTATTTATTTTTAAATTTTTCGAAAATTTTTCAAAGAAAATTTATATTGCTAAAAAAATTTGTCCAACTTAAATATGGAATAAACTAAAAACAAAATCATAAGCATTAATTTTTAACTGCCATTTTTAACGCATTTGTTTTCCAGAAAACACTGAAAATTCACAAAATTCAAAGTATCATAATTCGTTAAGTTTTAGGGGTTAAAGAATGGGATTGCTTTTAATGTCCTTCTTAGACGCAGTGCAAAAATTTTCTAGATATAAATTAAAAAATGGGGGATGTAGAAAATAAAAATTTACATTTTAATATGTATACAGTTCTTCGTAAAACATAATGCCACATTATACATATTCTCAATTTGTATGCGTTTGTAACTGGAACTACTGTGTTCCTATCACCAGTCGTTTAAAAATATCTCACTGTTGAATCACCATTTATATAACAATATATGATTCTTTAATTAGAATAATTCAGGTACAAATTTAAAAGTAATTCTGAAATTTAACTGCTAATATTACAGATATTTTTAAAAACCTTTATAAGTGTTATTGATGACATGAATGCAAACTTAAACCTTAACTAGATGGAACCCGTCAAAACTTGACAGAAAATAAATTACTATAACAATATCAGTAAAATAAGCTTCTTTATTACATAAGAAGGGGTGCGCAAGAAAAAAGTCTTTCAAATATTTTATTTAAAAAGTCCCCCCCCCCCAGTGAAATATAGTACTATTTTCGTTACAAACTCCAAACAAACAATCCTTAAACATCTGTGTAATGCAAATCAGTTTGACATTACCGCCATATTCCCCACGGCAAGAAAGAAAATTTCATGGAGCTATGAAGTATCATACAAATAGTATATCCGTACTTTCATCTCATATTCAGTAAATAAAAGAACAAATTAAATAAAGCTCACCCCCACCCCCCTCCTGTGATAATGCAACCAAATGAGCTCCTATGCACATGTGCATAGCATCTGCC
Organism: Maratus michaelseni; assembly: GCA_963931845.1. NCBI lineage: Eukaryota > Metazoa > Arthropoda > Arachnida > Araneae > Salticidae > Maratus > Maratus michaelseni. The sequence continues at coordinate 452,828,930 of OZ007588.1, forward strand.
GAAAGGCACCGTCTAAATTCGACGTTAAAAAATGTTTTAAAATGTTTAAATTAAAAGTTTTAAAATGTCCTCTTTAATAATTGTTCGTTTCAAATCCATATCTTCTAAAACGCATCCATTGTTTTAAGATAATCAATTTTTATGTAAAGATGAAGAATTTTTTTTTTTTACAATAATAAATCAATCTGCAGATGAGGGAGATTTTTAATGTTTTCAAGTTTAATTTATTTGTATGGTTTCTTTGGTCCCTTTACATAATCAGGATGATCCTTCCTTTTCCATCACAGTCGGGGATTATTTCCCTCTTATACCTACAGTTAAATATCCAGTGGATCATTAAAAAAAAATAATAAAATACAGTTCCTAGCATATTCTGATGTAACATATACATCAACAAATTCAACATATCAATTTTATGTTAACCATAAACTTAATTTTTTTTTTTTTTTTTGGCATATTTCAGTTTAGCGCCAAAATGCTCTATTTTATGGATAATCTGATATTATGATTTATCAGGTTTTTTTTTTAAATTATTATTATTCACTTTTCATGATAACTAGGGAAATCTATTTTCAGTTGTGGCAACTTTCCCAGGGGCTATTTTACATTATTAAAGCAAACTGGTGGTCATTGTTGAGATAGAATTGAAAAATATTTCATCCTTGAAAATTATTTACAAAGTCGTTAAATTAAGCGGCAATTTTCAAATAAATTTCAGTCGAAAACTAATTTTTTTTCTAATTGATGATGTAAGAATTGAAATTTTAAAATGTAATAAAAAATTGAAATTTGTAGTTTTTAGAAGTGATGTAAGCGCCATGAAAGCTAAAGCGATAGTGCCGTTTGTTGTCATATCCGTTATACATTTCTCAAAACTGCCACTGTGTTTTGGCTGGCGTCCAAAAGTAGACTACCATTTTTGACATCGAAAGAGAAATTCACAGTGAAAGAAATAAGACTTTGCCGCTAATAAGGAACTGTTAAATGAACTTATAACAAACTTACCAAAATAATTCCTATAAAATATCAACCCTACATTGTTTATCGTAGCTAAAAATACAATCAGTATTTCAAGTTTTTTTTTTTTTTTTTTTTTTTTTTTTTTTTTTTTTTTTACCATAACACTATTTTTAATAATTTTATTTTTCGTGAAATCCTTTACTTTTGTGAATTTTTTTAGTAAAAAATTAAATCTTCTAACCTATAATTTAAAAAAAGTAATTAGTAACATATAATCAAGGTATGCAATCAAGTTTAAGCAACCAATAAAGGCTCCAGTTCTAATATTTAAAATTAAAAATTGAAAAATCAATATAAATGCTGGACGATTACACCATGAAACATTACAACATTAAAGACGTGAGTATAAAACATCACAAATTTACTGAATGATGTATACAAATGTCAAATTTAAAATTTTATACATACATTAAAATTAAAAATATCGACGTTTCGACCACCTTCTATGGTCATCCTCAGGAAATATTTGTTAACAAATATTTATTGTAAACTAATATTGTTTAACAAATAATGCCTGAGGATGACCATAGAAGGTGGTCGAAACGTAGGTATTTTTAATTTTAATGTATGTATAAAATTTTAAATTTGACATTTGTATACATCATTCAGTAAATTTGTGATGTTTTATACTCACGTCTTTAATGTTGTATTGATAAATCAGTTAAAATTACGTCATGTTGACACAATAATATAAATTTTTCTTTTCAGTTTTATCAATGTTAAAATGCATTTAAGCCAAGTGTAACGTCATTTTAACCGGCGCAAACTTTTCACACGTGCTTTGTATATGTTACTTTATACCACGTATACAAATAAAAATATATTTTGTATTTAATTGTAATGAAACAATGGCATCAACAAAGATATAATGCATAATGATAAAATAAACCCAATGGGAAATATTCCCTTTACGTCACAATAAATATGAATTTTTATTCCCTTATAAAACACACGGATAAATATTTTAACCGAAATTTAACTTGCAAATTAAAAAAACGCGGTTTTAAAGCCGAATTTGTTAATTTGCAAGTTAAATTTCGGTAAAAATACTTATCCGCGTGTTTTATAAGCGAATAAAAATTCATATTTATTGTGACGTCACGGGAATATTGTCCATTTTGGGTTTATTTTATCATTATGCATTATAACTTTGTTGATGCCATTTTTTCATTAAAATTAAATGCAAAATATATTTATTTGTGTGCATGGTGTTTAAGCATTAATGTAAGGTATATGAAGTACGTGTGAAAAGTTTGCGCCGGTGAAAATGACGTTATGCTTAGCTTGAAGTGCATTTTAACATTGATAAAACTAAAGAGAAAAATGTATATGATTGTGTTAACATGACATAATTTTACTGATTTTTGCATTCATAATTATAAAGATTAGAATTGGAGCCGTCATTGATTTCTTCATCTTGATTGCATAACTTCATTACATGTTACCAATTGCTTTTTTTTAATTATAGGATAGAAGATTTCCTTTTTTAATAAAAAAAATCACAAAAGTAAAGGATTTCAGGAAATTTAAAGTTATTAAAAATAGTGTTATGGTAGAAAAAAATCTTGAAATAATGATTGTATGTTTAGCTAGAATAAACAATGTAAGACTAATATTTCATAGGAATCAGAGGGCCCGTGCGAGGATTTCGCACTGAAATCTAATATTTTTAGGTACTTCTCTATTATCCCGTCGACCACTTTTCATAACAAAAAACTATCGCCAAACTGTAAGATTAAACGCCAAAAATGTAGTCCCATTTACTTGATGTCAGAAGCATTATACGTGTTTGTTACGTCAAGTGCTTTTTAATTCGACATTTGCGTGTATTTTTCATTATGTTTTACTGATTTATTAGTTACTTTATTAATTAAAATAAGAATTGTGTCCTTAAATTCTTATATTTTATTTATTTATTTATTTTGATATTCCATTGGCAACGTTCTCCCGTTTATTTGGCGATAGTTTTTCATTATGAAATAATACGGGACGGGATAATAGAGAAGTACCATTTTTTATCAATATGTAATATTTATTAGATGCAGGTTTAAACTTCTAAAGAAAAAGTAAGGATAAAAATATCTGCAAACAATATTTAGTTTTTAGTCAATCCAAAATATTATCAAATTTATTCCATCAAAGTTAGAGTAAAAACTGATCCAAGATTGCAAAAGGCACGCTAGAGAAAAAAAAAATTAACAATCATATTTTGACTGCATTAGAGGATGACGTCATCCGCTTCTGGAAAAACATGGGACATAGAAATATAAATCTAAACATTTCAATTTCAATGTCGCTTTTTAATCATAAATATAAAATAAACCCGTGCGGTGTTTTTTATAATAATTGCTGAGCATCATATAATGTGGTATTTTATTTTTTTGGCAACAATAATTTGAGGAAAACCTTTCATTTCTTTAAAAAAAACAATGCCGATTTAATTTTTAATTTTCAGCAAATTTTAATCAAAAACATGTTTTAACGAAACTTTAAGTGTGCTATGTCAGAAGCCTGTTCAAAATCCTTTCATATGCTATCTCATTCGTCGTTCTGCGTTTCGTATTTTCTGCGAAAAAGGGATGTTGACAGGAGAAATAATACATATATATGATTATTTTGGTAGGTTTGTTATAAGTTCATTTAACAGTTCCTTATTAGCGCAAAGTCCTATTTCTTTCACTGTGAATTTCTCTTTCGATGTCAAAAAATGTTTTTCTACTTTTGGACGCCAGCCAAAATACAGTGGCAATTTTTAGAAATGTACGACAGTTGTGACAACAAAGGCGCTATCGCTTTAGTTTTCATCACGCTTACATCAATTCGAAATACTACAAATTTCTATTTTTTACTACATTTTACAATTTTAATTCTTACATCATCAATTAGAAAAAAAATTAGCTTTCGATTGAAATTTATTTGAAAACTGCCGCTTAATTTAACGACTTTTTAAATATTTTTCAAGCATGAAAATTTTTTCAATTCTATTATGATTGTTTATACAATAGTATAACTTACTCTTATTCATCTGTACCTTAGTAGAAAAACAGCCAATGCTTAAAAACTTCATTTGTGGTCTGTATGCACCAAACACTTCACAGAAATAGTTATAACTTTGTAGTTATAACTATTTTTTTCAGTAACTGTAGTTATAACTGTTTTTTTTTTCAGTAATTAAAAGAATTTTTAAAATATGCATTTAAACACTTTTTCTCAAATTGACAAAAGCTTTCATTAGGCCTTTCTGTACCAAGGTACAAATGTATATATATGTTATTTTAAAATCAAATAGAATGAAAGAAATAAGCTTTGCAAATTTTATGATGAAAAATTTAAAGTGTAAAATCTTATCGAAATAGAACATGCAATAATTTAGAATTGATAATAAAATGATTTTAAAATATTTCTATCAAACATATACAACATATGAAAGTATGAGTTATTACAACTGCAAGTCGAATATTAACACAAAAAATGCATTTGATATTAGTTTTTATGTAAATTAGTTTTTTGAAAGTAAGAAATGATTGATTAAAAGAGAGGCGTTAACGATGAGACAATATGATAAGTAATAAGATTATTTAAATGAAAGGGGTATTTTTTCAGAAATAAACTAAGTAGGATAGTAGTAGAAATAAACTAAAGTAGGAAAATATGGAACTCTTCTAATTCAGCTCCCCCCCCCCCTTCTAAAAAAAATATTTACTTAAATATACATTTTTTTTTTGTCAAACAATGATTGTAGGATTCATACTAATTAAAAAAGATTAAAACGAGAATATTATTCTTAGAACAATTTTAGTGTTAACATTTTTCTACTGCTTACTTTTGGGCTCTAACTCTGATGACATAAATTGGGCTCTGATAAAAGAGCCAGGACTACTGTCTGTATATATCAGTGTTGAATTCAGACACTTTTCTCCGGGAGGGATTTATATGGCTCCCGGGGGGGGGGCAGTACAGAGTTCTGGGGAGGGGAGTTCCACTTTTTGACCATTGAAAGCATAAAATCTTCCTGGCAGAATCCCCTCCCCCCTCCTGGGCCACCCCCTGAATTCAACACTGGTATATATTGTGATTTATTTAACCACATCTCCACTTAAAAAATAAGTGAAATTTACTTGATTAAAGTAAAAAGTTAATGAATATGTGCATATAGAGTAAAATTTCTGAAACACCTTTATGGGGGTTTCAGAACTTACACCTACTTCTAATGAATACTTTTGTAATTCAAAACAGAAATATTTCACATTTTTACCTCAATAGCAGACACTTTCAAATAAAGGACAAATTGGCTCCCCTGGGGTGTCTATTATTTTCAGAAGACCAAAAAGAAAAAAAAGCTGATAGAAATGTCTGCACATTTTTACCTCTGAACAAAGGACAAATTTGGCTCTCCCGATGTGCCTGTTATTTTCAGAAGACCATAAAGAGAAAAGTTTATAGAAATATTTGCACATTTTTACCTCTGAATAGCAGACATCTCCAAATAAAGGACAATTTGGCTCCCCCGAGGTGCCTGTTATTTTCAGAAGACCATAAAGAGAAAAGTTTATACAAATATTTACACATTTTTACCTCTGAATAGCAGACATCTCCAAATAAAGGACAATTTGGCTCCCCCGAGGTGCCTGTTATTTTCAGAAGACCATAAAGAGAAAAGTTTATACAAATATTTGCACATTTTTACCTCTGAATAGCAGACACCTCTGAACAAAGGACAATTTGGCTCCCCCGAGGTGCCTGTTATTTTCGGAAGACCAGAGAAAAGTTTATACAAATATTTGCATATTTTTACCTCTGAATAGCAGACACCTCCAAATAAAGAACAAATTTGGTTCCCTTCCAAGGTGTTCGTTATTTTCAGAAGACTAAATAGAGAAAAGCTTTTGAACTTTTATGGTAAAGAAAATTGACTGAACCATAACATGGAATTCAGTGTGCTCTGTGTGGCGAGGGGGCTAAGCAAGGACTATGAGACTCGTGAGGGTTAAATGAGCTAAATTACATCCATAATTATGTTTAAAAAAAGATTTCAGAGACGAAACCTAGGTATGCAATTTATGGAATTAATAAAAAAAAAAATTAACAAATGTTTAAACACATGTAAAATATAACAGCATGAATTTTTTAATTATTAAACTATACAAAGCAAAATGTATTAAATATTTTTTCTTTAAAAAAAAGAAAAAGTTGTAGCAAACAAAAATTTTGATTATCAGAAAAAACAGACTTTATAATAAGACATTAATTTTTAGAATTTTAAAAGATTATTTAGCTGAAGGAGTAGCAGAAAATTGGAACATTTGATGTTTTTATAATTAATTTTGTTCTCTTCTCCCCCCACCAAAAAGAAAACTTAAGTATAATTCATTTTTCAAAGAGTGATAACAGTAAAAACTAAATATAAATTTCCATCAGCTGAATTTAAATCTAATGTGTATATTTAATATACTCATGAATGACATGTTTCAAAAATTGCTTATTAAATTTACATCCCAACCAACCAACCAATAATTCGCCGTTTTTTCATCGGAATTTGCTTGTGTACTCATCAAAAACTCATCGTAAATTCATCATGATAAAATCTTACTCATCGGGTTTTCATCATATTAGTTTCTAAAATTCATCGGATTTCGATGATCGATGGATCCAAGGCCGATGAGACATTTCTGAGCAATTTCCGATGACAATTCATCGTTATCCGATGAGAATACGATGACCGGCCGCTCATCACTTCATCGGATTTCGATGAGAGGCCATTCAAAGGCCGATGACATTTTGCTACTAGGGATCTTATCAATGACCACCAGTTTACTCCAATAATGTAAAGTAGCCCCTGGGAAAGTTGCCACAATTGAAAATAGATTTCCCTAACCATCATAAAAAGTGAATAATAATTTTTTTTAAAAAAGTGATAAATCATAAGATCAGATTATCCATAAGATAGAACATTTTGGCGCTAAACAAAAATCTGTCAGAAAAAAAAAAGAAAAAAAGACTACTTTTAGTTTATGTTGAACATAAAATTGATATGTTGAATTCGTTGATGAATATGTTCCATCAGATATCAAGATATGCTAGGAATTGTATTTTTTTATTTTTTTTACATTTGCCAACTGTATAAGAGGAAAAATATCCCCGACTGTGATGGAAAAGGGATAATCATCCTGATTATGTCAAGGAACCGAAGAAACCATACAAATAAATTACACTTGAAAACATTAAAAATCTCCATCTGCAAATAGATTTATTACTGTAAAAAACTTCTTAATCTTTGCATAAAAATTGATTAGCTTAAAACAATGGATGCGTTTTAGAAGATATGGATTTGAAACGAACAATGATTAAAGAGGACATTTTAAAACTTTTAATTTAATCATTTTAAAACTTTTTTAACGTCGAATTTTGACGGTGCTTTTGGGCAGGTGCAAAGCACATGCGCAGAGGAGCTCATTCGGTTGCATTATCACAGGGGGGGAGATGTGTGCTTTATTTACTATGTTCTGTTATTTACCGAATATGATATGAATGTAGGAATATACTATTTGTATATACTTCATAGGTCCATGAATTTTTTTTCTTGCCGTGGGAAATATGGTGGTAATGTCAAACTGATTTGCATTACACAGTTATTTACGGACTTTTTGTTTGGAGTTTGCATCGGAAATAGAACTGTATTTGACTGGGGAAAAAAATATTTGAAAGACTGTTTTATACGCAACCCTTCATAAATAATAAAGAAACTTATTTTACTGATACTGTTATAGTTTTTTTTTTTTGCGTCAAATTTTGACGGGTTCCATCTAGTATTTTATTAAAATAATAAAATATCCAATATTTTAATCCTATTTCTAAAAGAAATATTTAAAAATTATTTTTTTACACAACTATATGTTATTCTGCAAACTTTATAAACGATGTTAAAGAAATTAAATATAAAAAAAAATTCAAATGTTTTGAAATTTCGTTATATTTTAGTTTTTTACCAAAAGTAGTCTTGAGGGAAAAAACACCCCCATCCCCTCACGTTATTTCATTAACAAACTGTTTCTTGGTGACCCCGAACATTAGACATTTCATCCCTAGATTTCAGTGCATGAGTTAAGACCTAACTACTGTTAAAGATCAGGTTTACAGATCACTGCTTTTGAACTCCATCCCTGAAATGAAATCACAGTTTCCCACTGTACTTGATTTGATAAAAGTAAACATGCTAACAAAAATATGATAAAATCTCATGGAACATTGTCAGAGTGAAAAAGGATATTAAAAATAAATGAACAACGTAAAATAGCACAAATAAAAATATATAAAATGGCAAACAGCTGTTTCGGAGCCCCTAAAGCTTCATCATTAGTGCCAAATTTAAAAGATTCAAAACAGATTCAAAAGCTCAAGCCATGTTAATATGCTTGCGTGTTCCGCATGCGCCCAAGACTGAATAGCGGTGAGTTTTTCAAAAGCAATAGCGGAGTCAAGAAACACATGTGACGCAGGAGACCCATAGTAGCGCCCGAACAGACTGGACGAGTTTAAGTACGAAGGAGAAAAAGAGGAGGGAAACGAAGAGAATGAATTAAATGAAATGTAGCCAGACATTTGAAAAATTTGGTGCACTGGACGTGGACATATCATTAACTAAGTTGCCTGAGTTCTTCCATATATAATAAGCTCCCCAAAAATCAATGTCGTAAATAGATGAGCATTTCTGAATTATTGAACCCTCTTCAAAAATAAAACTATGATTGTGAGACCAACAATGGTTAGCAATCACGGATCGTTTAGTGTCACAATTTTTAACATAGTTTTTATGTTCCCCCAAGCGGACCTTTAAATCCACCTATTAAATCCACCTATTTTAAGTAAAAAAAGAATAGCCCACAAAAGTTTGTAACAAACTGTAAACTGTATTATTACGCATAATAAAACAATCTTTTTCCCATCTAATGTATGGCCACCTGTATTTTCATAGCTAGAAATTTATGGTCAAAGATGTACAATTGGAGAGAGCATTAGAGTGATAGAGAATTGTCATTAAGAGACGCAAAATGTACCATTCGTTTGGGATTTTTTTTTATCTATAATTATTTATGAATAGAATATGCTTAGATGTCATTTTCCATTTTGCGATTCTCTCTAGTTTTTTTTTAACCCCATAATATTTATTTTCACAAAGTTATGTAGTGTGTATCTTTAGAAGCGGATATGTTTATGAATAAAGGAAAAACAAACATATAAGAGAGAAACAACATGAATTTTTCTCTGTGTACTTCTTCTAACATTTATTACGAAACCCAAATGTAGGCGATTCATCGTTTAGAAAAAAATGCCATACTCAGTAAGAATTAATGCACGAAAATGCCGAAATAAGAGGACACAGGTGATATTCAAAGACTTTATTACTGTTATGCTGCGTATACATTATGCCGTAACCGTCTCCCATAGAGTTCCTATAATATAGGCTGAATCATACCGCCATTTAATAACCCAGCAGACCAAAAACCAAGCTAAAACCGGTTAGCTTACCGTACTAGTGGACGGCGAGTGACAGTAACAGGGACGGCAAACACCTACTCAGGCGGTTTTCTAATGCTGAGCTAGGTTGCAATATGGTGTTATTTTGGGCAACAGAATGGATATACGTCAGCTCCCCTTATAGGAGCCTTAGTCTCCCCGGGTCTACAATGTCTGCGAGGCACAGGTCTTCCAACCAATTAGCGTTTTCATTGGTTGACTACGGGGCGCTGATTGGTTCGGCACTATGATTTAACGCCTGTAAAACCAACGTCCAGAATGATAACGGCATAATAAAAATTAAAAGTTAGTGGCCTATCGGTCCTTTGTAAAGGACTTCCGAAGTCTCCCAGATATAGTAACCACGCTCATATATCTTTAAGCACCTATGCTACCACAATCTAATGTGATTTATTTTTATAAACGACTATTCCAAAATACACAATTCGACATCATGAACGACGCTTTTTAGATACAATATCCCTTCATAGTGGTTAGAAATTATGTTTTCAAGAACACGAACTATCTAACAAATATGATTAGGCTTTTGAAGAAGAAGCGTTGCTCAACTTTTACCTCACTGAAAGCAGTTTTGTACTAGCTGGTATGATCTCCAAATTTTGGACAAAATACTACAATATGTCCATGTGATATCGTTGATTCATTTAGGCTAGAACTTACTGGAGTACACAGGAATAAAGTCAGTGATCTTCATCAAAGAGAATATTGCAGCTTATTAAAAACGATTTTATCCAAAAATTGGCCTTTAAATTTTTTTAATGACACTTTTAAAATATTCAATGCAAAGTATGCTAAATATGCCTAAAAAGTGCTTTTCGTTTTTAAGCATGATCTTCAAAACTGTTACTTTTCATATTTTTAAATTTAAATATCCCTTAATAGATTTGAGCATATAATTTTTATACATTTCGAAAACGAATCCTACGTATCAATGTATTAGATCTGAAAGGTTGATTTTGTCTCTACTGGGAGGAGCATAAATATATTTTATGAACAAAAACACTTTAGCTTGAACCAGAATGATGTCAAGTGGGATTGACCAAGCACGTATATGTGCGGCCCTTAAAATTACTAAGACTCATATGGAGGCAGACCTTAAGTTATGAGGACTCAGGTTCCATAGAAGTCTCTGGAACAAGAAGTTTTCGTAAATCTGTAAACATATGTATTGTCTGGGAGAGCAAATAGAAATCAGAATAGTAGATGCAAAGTTATTCAAGTTAATTTCGAGCAATAGTTTCAATGACTTCGAACTCAGTTTTCATGCTGTTTATTCGAGGCATTTGATGTCTGTGTTTAGAAATATTTAATCTTGGTGTTTCTATTGTATCAATCTGTGACTTATTACGAGACCGGACCAATATTATATAAAAACTAAAAATGTAAAGAGCCATAAATTTTATACAATTTAAAGTATTTACAAACATTATAAAATGTGTAACTATATTCCAAATAGATAATTTATGTTACTGAACTTGTATATTTTTTAAAGAATTATAAATAAGAAAAAGTATGGCAAATTTTTTTGGTTGTCACAGTTATAAGTTCACTGCATATAAGATGTCTAAGAATGCAAGAATAATCCCTTATTAACTAATAAAAGAAATGTGTTATTTTCTGTACACGAAGCGGAGTCAAATATAAACAAAACTTTTGTAAAATAGAATTTTTTAAATATTACTTACAGAAATATAACATTTATCTTTTGCACATAACCTTCTCTAACATCTATACATTTGTTTCAGTATAATATAATTGTTTTTGTTAGTCTTACATAATATAAAAAATTAGGACTTGTATAAAGCCAATTATCCACACATTCTTCAACTTCATCTGAATGAAATCTTTTTCCTTCTAAATCGTCTTTAAAAAGATACAAACAAATGTAATTATACGATAATAAATGCGGACTGCACCCTTGGGCAAAATTATAAGGACACTAAAAAATATAAAGATTCATAAAATGTATACAATTCGATGTATTAGTAAGCATTATATAATATGTATTTATAATGTCTGTAGTTCTAATTTTTATTTAAACCAATGAAATATTAAATTTTTAATTGTCATAATTATAAGGACACTGCTTACAAGTTCGAATTGATAAAACTTTAATAATAAATGTAATCAACTTTATTTTGGAGGAACGTTTCGATGTGTTTGGAATAAGTTTGATGATGTGGAATTTTTAAATGGCTTCTGGAAGGTCTGTAATGTATGAATATTGTTTGTCATTTACATAAAACAGGATAACCATTGCACTCCATTCATTTTTATAATGTTCTTCTCATGCGATCTAGGTAACCAATAAAATAATATGAGATTGTTATCATTGAATTACTTTTTTCGTAATTTTTCAGCAATATCCTGTTTGAAAATGAATTTGTCATCTCCTAAAAGCAAGTATGTTTCAAAGTTTCTGTTTATAAAATACGGGTGTACTCTTTTAAATTCATTTTTCTAGAAATAAAAACTAGATTATTCTTACCTTGATTTGCTACAGCACCTTAAACCATCGCGATTCACCTTTCATTTTGACGAATCTATGTAATGTCTCTATTCCTCCACATATCGATCAAGTATTAACATATAACTTCAGATAAAATGGCTTCACTTTAATGGACCTAAAGTTATACATTAAGACTGGTACGATCGGTAGAGGAATAGTAACGTTTCATGGAGCCTCCAAAATAAAGTATTCTTCATCAAATTGGTAAAAGGTGTTAAATAAAAACTATGAAAACAGTAAAAAAAGTTTTAATAAACTGTTCATGTATTTAAATGATTTATTATATATTATTATATTTAAATGTTTTCTTAATGCTTACATGTTTTGCTAATGTTTATATGTTCTATGTTGTTATATATTTAAAGGAGGATCAGTACTGTTTTGGGGCGCTGTCAGTTCTAAGTAAGAATTTTTTTTTTCGAAGATGATTAAATCAAAAGCATGAGCCTGTGTTTCAGAGACACAAATGTCTTCATATAGCTTTTAAGAGGGATAAATTTTATTTTCCCAAAACTTGTACTGCATCTTGACATACTGCAAAAGCTACGAAAGAGGGGCTCAATGTTAACAATACATACTACATAAAATTCCTACATAAAATTTCTTTTAGGTCATTTGACATTATGCCTATTTTCCTCATAATGTTGGGAAATAATTGATAAATTTATGTAAAAAAAAAATATATTAATTTTATCCATTATTATTATTGAAAATATTTATGTATTTACTGTTTCTATAAATAAGGTTTCAAATTTTCAGTAGTTTTAATTTTATTTTTTATTGGTTTAAAATATGAATAGCAATTTAAAATTAGAGAGCTCTTTTTATATCTTTTTTACGTTATCGGTTACAATTCGAAAAGTTTCAAAAGTTTGTAATTCTTCCAATAAAGTTGGTTAAAATATATATTTTTATAACATTTTTATTGAAAAAAAAAAGAAAATGAAGAAGAAGCGGGTTATAGTTGAGCGAATCAATTTAACCCAAACATTCCATAAAATGAAGTGTCCAAATTCTTGAAATAAATGTGACAAAAAGTTTCATAAACTTGCAGTTTAAAAATATTTCTTTAAACTCTGTATTTTCTTTTGAAAATTCCTTCTTTGATAACAAACTGTCAAATTTTTAGTTTTTGTAAAAACTGACGTTCTGTTTTTCTACTTTATAACAAAATTCAACATATTTGTAGAAAATAAGTTCTTTTTTAAAATAGAATGGCAAAAAATGTAGTTAATTAAAAAAATAGGCATGACTTCATTAAGAAAATATATTTTAATATATTATAAGGTTGTATAAGTTTGCATACAAAATTTAACATTACTAAACAATATTAAAATGCATCCATTAATAATTATGTCAAAATGATCACAAAATATAATATCTGTACAAAACGACAAAATTGATGACGATGCATACAATGAAATAAAACTTTCGAAAGATCTTAGGAAAATCTTTCCATATTAAAGAAAAAATATTTTTAATTTTTTAATCGTGATCTCAAAATGTGGTAAAATAAAAATTTCGACACCTTTTACAATGGCTAATCAAAAATCTATATAACGTTCTTATAATCAATTTAGATATTAATTAATGTATATATTAATTATTTAAAATAATATAATTATTCCAAACAAAATTTCTGCTAATTTCTAACAAAAATTAAAAGGTATCACTTATAACTATTCAATAAGATATTAAAATTATATGCTGTGTTTTGAACTGCAAAATATGTTTTACTTACAAACGTGTTCATACATGATTAAAGACAGTGGATGATTTTTGCATATAACATAACATTTTATTCCTTTACACTTACGCCTAGTATGCATAAAATCTTTTATATTTTAACTTTAGGATATTCAAAAGAATGCAAAAATAGTCACATGAATGGTAATATAAACAGTCATTATGAACAACTATATGAAGAGCTATGATATGAACAGCTATATGAACAGTCATTAAAATTATAAACTGCTATAGAAAAAAATACTAAAATTCTTTTGTCATATTATACAAAAAAAAGTCTTAAAAATTAGAATTAGGAAATTTAAATTAAAAAGAGTTGTTTCAGGTTATATTTACTATTGATTGATACTAGTATTTTTTCATTACATATATTTATGGTTGAATAACAAGTATTATTCCTTTCTTTTTTCTATGACGTGACATCCATTATTGTGTTTTAAATTTAAAAATAAGTAATTTGATGCAGTTATGCAATAAGTGATGCGATGTATACTAGTAAATGAAATATTTTTTCATGTAATCAAATGTTGCATCTTATTACGAACACCATATAATAAAGTCCCAACATTGTATGGAATACCTTCTCTTGTTAATGGAAAGTATGTATTGTTAAGCATCGTACAACACCAAATAAACTGTTTAAAGTTTAGACATAATAACAGTTTTCTATTTATCAGCTTGAAATTTTTATTTATTCTGACATATGAAGTCTTCCTTTATTTACAACTATGAACAATGATGTACATAAGATAGATAAATTTCTAGTGTAACTAGTGTGTATAGAAAATATTTAATATTGTCAAATTTGTATCAGCAATACAAACTTTACATGAATTTAAACAATATATTTATATTTTAAATAATATATTTACAAGGAAAATTATTAATTTTATATAAATTGGAATGTTATATTTTTTAAAGAACAGTTTATTTTTTGTTACGTTTACGTTCAAAGAAAAGTTTCATTTCAAAAGTAACATATTGAAATGAACTAAAACAAAACATCTCACATATAGAATGTGATTGCCAAAACACCCACAAAGCTTCCACAAATATATTCTACAAATATCCAATTGTACATGCTAAGGCAAAAGAATTTGTATTTGTCTCACGTGCATATCTTTTTCATGAATTGGGTTTATGTGGATATACATTTATTTTGCGCTTTGAATCTCCGTAGTATGCCATGTAGAAGAAAACATTTATTATTATAATTTATAATGCAACTTTCGAGGAGCCTAAATTTACCATTCAGAATATAAAATCCAACCCAGTCATTTTTTTAAAGTCTACATAAATATTTTTGGAAGGTATTTACAGCGATGATCTTGTGTGTTAGTTATAGTATTTTTCGTAGCTACTGAAATAAGTATTTCATTAAAGTATCCTTTGTATGCAGCAATCATAAAAAAATGCATATAAATTTTTCCAATTCCTCCTCAAAAGTACTGTACACACTACAACTAAGGCATTTTGATTAAACAGATTTACAAAATACGTATAAATTTGGATTTTTAAAGATATTTCTTATAATTTTAAGTTGTCTTTAAATGCAAATAACAATTTCTTTATGCAAGCATGTAATTTTCTTACGTAAAAAATTAAATAGATTTAAAATAATGTAGAAAACGGAAAATGTGTAATGAAATTTTTGATTTATTTTTCTGCATACATATGTTTGCATATGGAAAGTTGTTTTTAATTATAAAGTTCTTTACTCCAAAAAAATATATCAAACATTTTCTCTTCAAAAAGTTCCTTAAATTTCTCTTCATTTTTCACCTAGCTGGACAGCATAATGTAAACGAATTATGGTTCCACCAGGTATAGAATTTGTGTACTTTTTCTGTAGACAATTCTTTCTGTTTTTCATTCTTTATTCACTATTTTACCTATTTTAGATATTTTGCATTATTTTTAAACTTATAAATCTCTTTCTAATTTAGTGAATAGATATGTAGTATTTTAATGTATTTTTGCAGAACGCTCAGCTTTGCAGCGAAATTGAGCTTCTGTTGCTCCAACAAGTTAAAAATCCCATTGTCTATAATTCCATTATTTTATTAATTACAAAGTTCTAAATTTTTTCACTAAAACCCAGAAAAATGGAACCCAGAGGAAACCCAGAAAAATTGGGAAACCCAGAAAAATTGAGCTTCGCATTGTAAATATATTGTATTAATTTTGTATTTAATCTTTAAATTCTTAATCGGTTTTCCCTACGGGTCCTTTAGATGCAATCTTCTGGATGGGGCTTAAGCCATTTGGCAGGCGTCCCCATCCATCTGATTCTCTTGTCTCTCTCTTGCTATTAGCAGTGTTTTTTAGTCTGTGAATATCTGTGCTTGGGGAGTATATTGTTTTCGAATAACAAAAACTGAATATGTTCGAGAATTCCTCTGTTTATTTTTGACATATTTAACGAAAATTAGTTACATTGACTGAAATATATAAATAGTCATCGTATCCTACTCCTTTGGCGTGAATTGAAATGTTTCCATCGAAATTTTTTTTGAATGGACTTTATAGCATCGCTTTGCCGTAAGTCGCTTTACCTTTTTTGGTGCGTATGTAATTATATAAATACGTAGTACTTATAGTCGTCGACTGGTCCGTCCGTCTGTCCGCATATAACAGCACAAAAACTACCCAATTGAATGGTTTGAAATTTAATGTATACAATCGTTGCAGAATTTTGTCGAGTTATTTCAAAATTTTGAAAATCGAATCAAAACTTAAAAATATATTAATAAAAATTCCCTTTATTCTATTAAATCCTATCATACATAATCTACATAATAAAAGCACAAGTCATGTGACTGAGGAAAACAAATACGAGCTAACCACATCTTATTCTATATACCAAGCGGCCATTTTTATTCAAAATTATTATTTTTTAATAAAATTGTATAAAAGTTGCATTTTTAGAGAGATTGTTAAAAAAAAAAATGTTTGCTTGAGAGATGTGTTACATTAAAAAATGTATAAATTCTGAGATAACTTCAGTTAAAATTAGGTTAACAGCCAACTATCTCAATGCATTCGAGGAAATAAACAAAAGATTCATTCATAGTGAGTCATTGAAATATTAACCATGGAGGTAATCATTCGCAGAGCAAGATCTCCATGGTGAATTTTACAGCCCTGTCTGGTGTCGAAAAAAAATCCGCTTCTGTAAACATGGCATACGTAACAAGAAAAAAAAAGGTATCCTCATTTCGTGCATAGCAGAAGATATAATTTATTTCACTTAAATAATAGCAATGATTTTTTACATTGAAAAACTTAGCACAAAACGAGCGCACCTCATTTGTCACGTTTAACGTACAGTTTTCAACTTGTTATTTGCGTGACAATGTTTCAACTAATATAGTCAATTTCCACGATAGTTTGGCTAGTTTTTGCAGCGTATTTCTGTATGTCAACATACAGATATTACTATAAATAGATGTAGGTATATCGTAATGAAATGGCCAAATTTAAACAGATTCAATGTTTGTCCCACATATATCCAATAATAACTGTGAGTAATACCATGGTGTAACTTCGCACATGTGCGACATGTCGTTATTAGCATTTTATCTTAATAGACGTTACCTTAAAAAAAAATTGTATTTTGAAGCACTGCATCACACAATAGCAAAATTTCGTGTTGAGGACAAGTCCAGTGTAAACATCAGAATTATTTCGGCATTTATCCGTTCATTCATATCTTTATTTTTCGTAAGCAATTGAATTTCCTAAAATAATATAGTTACATCACATGTTCATATTTAAAATATCCAATAATAACTGTGAGTAATACCATGGTGTCACTTCGCACATGTGCGACATGTCGTTATTAGCATTTTATCTTAATAGACGTTACCTTAAAAAAATTGTATTTTGAAGCACTGCATCACACAATAGCAAAATTTCGTGTGGAGGACAAGTCCAGTGTAAACATCAGAATTATTTCGGCATTTATCCCTTCATTCATATCTTTATTTTTCGTAAGCAATCGAATTTCCTAAAATAATATAGTTACATCACATGTTCATATTTAAAATATTTTAAAGGGCTGAGTAGTACAAATGAAAGATGGGAACTAAAACTGTGCCATTCTATGTCAACGGAAGTTACGATGATGTTTCAGTTTCTGAGCACTATTCTGAATGAGCCGAAAAGCAGCTGAAATAATTCATTGTGATTCCAAAGATTAGAAGTCAGGTGCCGAAATGCTTTACAAAGGCTTTTCATTTAGAAGAAAAGCTCTTTACAAACAATATATATAATTCTGAAGTTAAAATGTCATTCATATCTTTTTTTTTTAACTTTCACTACTGAACAGAAAAAAAAAAAATCTTAAAATTTTTTTAGTAAGGATATTTCTTATTGTACATTTTTCAAATTAAATCTTCAAAACATCCAAATAAAATTTTCTTCTTAGTTTAATTATTAATTCATTTGGAAATTAGTAAAAATTTCAATTCATTAAGCATCTTCTATGGTTACGTAACATTTAATTCTGTAGTGAATTCCGGTTATGTTTGCCAAGGATCTTCATAGAGGGCTTAATGGCATTTATACCCCAATCTTTCAAAGTTCAATTTTGTTATGACTAAAAAAATCAAAATCTATATAAATAACGTGTTGTTGTGTTTTTTTATTTTTTTTTATTTAAAAAAAATTATTAAATGTTTTCTTATTTTTTATCTTACTATACAGCACTGCAATTGCAGACTAAAAACCCATTTCTAGAAAAAAAATAATCGAAATCACTGCTAAAAACGTTAAATGTATGCCATATTTGACCACCTGCTAAAAAAATTAAAATTTTACGGACATCAGCTGCATTTTCAAAGTAATATTAGTATAATTTATATATCAAAGTAAAACAAAACTTCGTAAACTACGATGAACAATATTGTAACACACACGTTTCATCTGAAAGTGAATCGTTTCGCTTTTATGAAAACAGATAAAGTATCCGTTTTATTTTACAAGAATATAAAATAACTGAAACCTGTAAAATATTTCGAGACAAGTGTATCAGCAACAATTAAATGGAATTGATTGACATTTATAAATGTTCTAGAAAATTTTGTACTTAAAAATGTATTTAATATTTTTACTATGAATAATTTGGATATTAAAAAAAATCAACATTTGTTATAAATTATTTCACTTAAAAAAATGATAATAATATTTTGAATCTGTAGCAATAGATATTTCCGTTGCTTTTATAGCTTTTTTTACCATCCTGAATTAATTATACTAAGCGTAATTATTCAACTAACTATAAAAAAATCATTATGCATTTCTGATACAGTTATTAACATATTAAGAGTTGCGTATTGTGACATGCGATACAATTTACTAGCCGTAGTAAAGTGTTAATAATTTTCCTCTTAGACAAAATATTTTTGCTAATTAAACTTATTTCATAGGTGACATTACGGCCATAAACTTCAAAGATAAATGGAAACAACTTATCTTTTAGACAGATTATTAAGTGTACAAATAGATAATAACCGGGAACATTTAATATTAGAGAATGCAATATGTTATGTTGTATCGAGAAATGTTTGAAACAGTTTTGTAGATATAAAAAAATTTATAGCTTGTAAATTAGGAATAACAGAAAAATATTTCTTTAGTTTTCCACTGAGTTGTTGAAAATTCGCAAAATATTTTCAATATATAAATCTATTTACAAAATAAAGTTTATCCTTGGCAACTTTTCCAGTAAGATTTGAATGGAAAGCTATAGGAGAAAGATATAAATATCTTAATAATCGGCTCAAATAGTTAACGGGTTAGGTAGACTCCGCATAATATGTTCATCTGCATAATTACTATGTAAATATTGTTGTTAGTTTGTAAATAATGTTGTTAGTATGTTTCTTACAAACAGGTTAAATTTTACAGAATATAGCACCAATTGCATTAGTGATAATTAGCGTGAATCAAATCTACAGTACAAATTTATATTATTTTTAAAAATACATATAATTTTATTTTAAATTATAAACAATTATTATGCAGGAAATGGGTTGTACATTCGTTGCTACATATCTGTATAAATTGTGAATGTATCAATTTTTACTTTTTCCTATCTGATTATATATTTATCCATGCAAAAGTTCACGTTAATATTTACTGTTATATATAGAGTAAAATTTGTCAAATTGGAACATGACTATAGCGCAATCATATCTTAAACGGGAAAATACTGTGATGCGGATAGAAAAGAAACCACAAAAGTATATCCGCTAAGAAAAAAACCAGTGTAACATGGCATATTTATCTGGTCCCTCGCTATTTCGTTTTCTTGGGTTTTACTATATATATGTACATATGAGTGTGGGTATGTATGTACATTACACTGTAAAAAAATTCTGCAGTAATTTTACTGCAACAGAGATTCCAGGCAAAGACCCATAAAAATCGGGATTTTCCCTTAGATAAAAGGACTTTGTCCATAGATAAATGTGTTTTACCCGTAAAAGAATGCAGTGTACATTATTTTACCGTTTAGGTTAAAAATTGGCATTTCCCGTAAAATTACTGAAGCAATTCACTGTAAAATACCGTGTATTATATATTATATACTTAAGGTAATTGAAGCAACATCATTATTAATTACTCGAGGTGGACTTTAAAGACGTTTAATTTACATTTAAATCACAAACACGTACATCAAACACAACACACGTAACAGATACATTTTTACAGTAAACAAAACTTAATAACGGTAGGTGACGTAGTTCGCTGTGGTGCTGCCATCTATTAATTACATTTTCAACTAAACACCACATACTCTCCCCTCCTTAATTTGGAAACTTACATGGAGCTTTTCTTTTCCTGGTGGATCTTCTAGGTACCTGTTGGGAAGAAGAAGAGTTAATTAAAGTATCTTTAGCATCATCAATAGAAGTATTGGGCACCATGGTTTTTGGAACTGAAGGGATCATTCTAGAGTCTGCTGGAACAGGACGTGGAGTATTTCGGAGGACAAAGTCATCTGGTTTAGGATTTGGAGCAGATGGGACAACAGAATCATCTGGTTCAGGATTTGAAGTAGATGGGACAACAGAGTCAGTTTGTCGAAAATCTGGGACACTAGGAGGCATTAGCTGAGAATCACTTTGATTAACAACTGCATTATGACTTTTGTGACTTTCTGTACCACTCTCTTCAAAATTTGAGTCATTAGTTAGATATATCTTCGAACCGACATTAGTTATCTGATCAACATGCCTTTTTTCAAATATTCGAATCAACTTGAATTCTATAATGCAACTTGCCCTCTCTTGCAATAATGCGACAAATTTTCCACTTGGCTTCAACAGTATAATTTCTTACAGCCACTTTCTGGTTAATTTGAAATTCTTTTACTTTAGAATTGGCCTTTCTCGCATTTTGTTTATCATGCACAAAATTTGTAACATTTGGAATTATCAAATCTATTTTCGTTCTTACATTTCGTTTTAGAAATAGAGATGCAGGACTTTCCCCCGTAGTAACATGAGGCATCTTTCTATATTGTAAAAGAAAGTTATTTATTTTCATCTGTAAAGTACCAGATTCTGAAGATAAGGCTTTTAACCATTTTTTAAGAATCTGCACATATCTCTCTGCCTGACCATTTGTAGCTGGATGGTATGGAGCACTAAACCTATGTTTAACCCCATGATTCTTCAAAAATGTCTCAAATTCTTCAGAAGTAAATTGTTTTGCATTATCAGATACCAGAGATATAGGATACCCGTATCTGGCAAAAAGAGAAGAAAGACAAGTAATTGTATGTTCTGACATTGTATTAGGAACAATAAAAACTTCAGGCCATTTGCTATGAGCATCAACCGCAAGCAAAACCATTTTACCCATCACAGAACCAAAATAATCTATGTGAATTCTTTGCCATGGAGCTGTAGGCCATTCCCAATGATGAGTATCTACCTTAGGAGGATTATTTTTTAAATTGACACAAGTAGTGCAATTTCGTGCAAGATCTTCAATATCTTGGTCAATCCCTGGCCACCAAACAAAACTGCGAGCTAAGGACATCATTTTCACTATACCGAAATGTTCAAAGTGCAAATCACGTAAAATTTGTTTGCGGTGAACTTCTGGGATAATTACTCTACATCCTTTTAAAATACAACTATGTTGAAGAGTAAATTCTTCTTGTTTGCCACCAAAAAGTAAATTTTTAGGAATTGGAGAACTAGAAATTAGATGATGAAAAAGTTGACGTATTAAAGGATCAGATTTTGTAGCTACAGCAATTGATTTGGCGTTTAGAGGCAACGTAGAAAATTGGTTAATTTGAAAAAATTCAGATTCATCAATTACATTACTTGAATTTAATTGTGGGGGTAAATCTTCACTACGTAATGGAAGTCGTAAAACAGCATCGACATTTCCATGTTCGGATGTTTTCTTATAGCGAATATCATATTTAAACGCTTGTAAGTATAATGCATATCTTCGCATCCGAGCAGCTGAAAGAACAGGAATACTTTTATTTGGAGAAAAAATAGAAACAAGTGGTTTACTATCTGTAAATAAAGTAAACCTATTACCATATATATATTGAAAAAAATTTCTTTACTCCAAAGATAATAGCTAGTGCTTCCTTATCCACCTGGCTATACTTTTTTTCTGCATTAGTAAGCGTTCTGGACACAAAACCAATTGGTTTTTCCACGTTATCTGGCATCACATCCGAAAGAACTGCAGAGATACCATATGGAGAAGCATCTGTTGCTAACACTAAAGGCAATTTAGGGTTGAAATGAGTAAGAACTCTTTCTGAAATAATTTCATTTTTTATATTTTTAAATGCTTGTTCACAAACAGGAGACCAAATAAATTTTACATTCTTTTTGAGAAAATTGATTTAAAGGATGAGCAATTGTAGATAAATTTGGTACAAATTTAGAATAATATGTGACTAAGCCTAAAAAAGCTTTAACTTGTGACACATTAATTGGTCTAGGAGCATTGACAATAGCTTCAATTTTATCTTGCGTTTTATGAATACCTTGCTTATCAATTTTATAACCACAATACGTAATATGGTCAGCCAGAAAAATTGATTTATCTTTATTTATTCTAATCATAAGAGACGGTAGTTTCTTGAGTGACGCAGCGAAAAACCGAAAACCGAAAGCCCTAAACCGAAGATTTCCGTCACTCTATATATACACGTAGTTTGAGTCCAAAGGAAAAGCGAAAAGCCGACATTTAATATCTCAGCAAATATGAGGCACATCGTTTTGATTTTTTGACAGCTGTCTTATATCTCCGGTCTAACTCTATCCTGAAATTTATAGATTTCTACATGCAGTAGATTTTAAGATCTGGAAATCAATTTTTAAGTAAAATGGGAAGTTTTTCGCTCTGCATGTAATGGTGTCATGGTGTAAGAATCGTATCTCGAAATCCGCCCGAAGGAATTTTTTAAAATTAATATATGATACTAATCGGTTTTATATGAAGTGATTCCCCCTATCCACTTAAATAGGAAAACTCTAGTTTTTTATATAATCCACTTTTAAAATCGGACTATTTTCCTACGAGATTTCTCATAGGAATACATGGGACCGAATCACCTCTTTTGACTGCTCAAAGATAAGGTTAAAAATTGGTCTCGGTATACAGTTAAGCTCGGAATAAATTTTAGCATGTAGCTGATGAATTATTTCGACTCATTTTTTCATTCGAAAATATATTTTTAATTTATAATATATATTGTATTAAATTAAATTGTCGCTTATATATTTTTCTTTTTTGTTCAGAATATATTTCGCATTTTATATATCTGTATTTCGTTGTGAAACTATTTAGATTAATTTTTTAAATAGGGGAAATATTTTTTTAATTATATGCATTCAATTTTACTGTTATTTATAACAAGGTTTTAATTTTTTAAGGATAATATATTTCCCGTTCCTAAACGGAAGTCTGTCTGACAACCAACCAACTGTTCTTTGGGCTTGTTTTCATATATTCATACGCATGCCGTGCATTCCCAGTACGTTGAATTGAAACAGACAAAGTTTTAAAAAATTTCATTCATGAAATCAACAGTAAAAAGAACTCCAGTTCAACATGAATTGCATAAGATCATCAGTAATAAGTAGTATAGATTTAAAAGAAATAGTCTAATCTATGCTTAATCTGCATAAACATTTGTAAACAAAAGAGGAAAAACATTACTTTTTTTTCACAGGTAAATTTTATTTTTTTCGTTGTTTCGTTAAAAATCTGAATTTTTGATATGTCTGCGTAGTTTT
Source organism: Maratus michaelseni (assembly GCA_963931845.1). Taxonomy (NCBI): domain Eukaryota; kingdom Metazoa; phylum Arthropoda; class Arachnida; order Araneae; family Salticidae; genus Maratus; species Maratus michaelseni. The sequence continues at coordinate 452,853,026 of OZ007588.1, forward strand.
AATCATTGTAATACGCAAAAGAAGCATTTATTATAGTGATTTTAAAACATTTTTGTCTGTTTATTTATTTATTTTTAAAAGAATTTTATTTGTATTATACGTTAAGTGAAATTAGTAGTCAGATGAGTCTTTAAATAAAAATACTAAAGTGATCATTTTCGCTTTCGAAATTTTTATTTTATTATTGATAAATGAAAAAAAAAAAAAGAATGTAATCTCGCAGAATGTCTTAAATGTATTTTAAAATTAATTTAATGTGAAAGAATGAAGTTAAAATAAATAGCCATAGATATTATTTTATATTTTTTAAAATTATAATAAATAATAATAATTGTTACTTATATTTAACTTCATTTAGGTTAATATTTATATTTAAATGAAGAAAATCTGACTCACTGGATCATTCTGCTGTCATATATTAAATTATAATCTATAAATCTAACCTCATATGAATTTTTCATACCTTAAAAAAAAAAAAAAGACTATTATTAACCATACTTCTGTGGATATAACTTTAATGGCATTTATTTCCCCCCTCAAATTTGTTTGAATAACTTGAAAACGGAGCGACTAAATTTAATCTAAATATTTTTTAATGTAACATCTTTTTCGCAAAAAAAAAAAAAAAAAAAAAAAAAAAAAACTTTTGTTCTAAAATTAAAAATGTGATTCTTTTTTGTATTACAATAATTAAAAACTAAACAAATCTAAAGAATTCAGATTACGGAGCACTGAAAAACATATTTATAAAATTTGCCCTTGAATAAAAATAAAAATAGTTTTCCTATTTTTGTTTACAAGTTTTATTGACAGATTTAAAACAGACTCGGGTTATTCATTTCTTTAAAAAAATTATCCTACTCAGTGATGATCTTGTCATATAAATAAAGGGGGGGGGGTGTAAACAATAAAACATACAATTCTAAGGTGTTAATCTAGTGTATGCAAAATACAATTTTTAACAGCTTACATTTTCCACTAATACCAAAAAACAATTTTCTTACTTAACCTTAGAACTTCAAAAGTGATGTTTGTTAAAAAGGGGGAAGGTTGCCAAAGCTGTGGATAGAAGTGAATAATGAGGGGGGGGGGGGGGGGGGCTCATACTTTTTCTCTCTCGTGACACATGCACGTACAAACACACAGATGTACAGGTGCAGCGCTTGTCATTCGCCTATGCGCCAAATACAAATACATCATGAAATTGGCGAATAAAAAATTACTATGGTGAAAAGACTAGCGAATAATTTATCGGAAGCTTTTCATTCTTGTAATCATGCTTTGAAACATGAATGATTTTTTTAAAAAGTTTGTAGTGAATAATATGCATGCTATGCCCAAAAAGAAACAATAATAAAACGGTACTGAGTTAAAATTTAATCAGCAGTTTTTTGGGGTTTTTTTAGTTGGCAACAGTTTAATTTTAATCTTTACTTTAAGGCAGAACTACTTACTCTTCCGATTTTTGGATACTACTAAAATTTAATAGAAATTTTTGCCTTATTTAACCATAGCATTTCGAGGATTAAATAAGACAAAAACTTCTATTAAATTTCAGTGGTATGCAAAAATTGGAACAGTTGGCAGCCATGCTTTAAGGTAATACTTTTATTTTTGGATGCACTATAACTCAAAAAAATTAAAAAAGAAAAAAAAAATGGGCACAATATTTGGACATGCAGCAAATGTAAAGCAGTGAGAAAATGCTTTTTTACCCATTCAATAAAGTCAGGGCTGAAAGAGTTAATGATAAAAAATGTATTATATAATTTCGGCTAATTATAGATAAATTTGGCTAAAAATATTTTAATTTGGCTAATTTACTGGCTAGCATTTTGTAAATCTTAGCACAGCCCCTGGATACATATGATCAAAGTATTATATAGAAAGATAAATTAGTGCATTTTCATATTGTTGGCACTATGTTTCTTATTAAACTGTTTATAATAACTTTATTTATACTAAGAAAAGAAAAACCCGCAGAAAATTTTTTTCCTGTGTGTAACTTCTGAATAAATATACCTGTGAAATAAGTGATATCAACAAGTAAATGAAAAGCTTACAGGGTTAAATCCTAGAACAAGCCAGACAGTTGATGGCATTCTTCCATTTGTTTATTAGGCATTGCTATCTGATGATAGTTTTTTTAATGGAAAATAGTCGACAGAATAATAGAGAAATACCTATATTAGTAGTTTTAGAAGCACCACTGTGTGCATAAGGTTGTAAAAAATGAGCATCAGGAACTGTACTCTGCCAAATTGACACTTTAAAATAAATCAACAATTTCTTCATCAACACTATTTTAAAAGAAATATGCCCATAACAAGAGTTCCATATCCTGTACCGTAGATTTGACAATTTTTTGTTAAGTGATCAGTTTCAGTCTTCAGCCTTTTGGGTTGCTTTTTTGAAATAATATTTTTTCTGTAGATGAACAAACATTATTGAAACAACAGCATATGTTTACAGTAGCAAATTCATGCAAAATTTTTCTAAATATATTAACATTTCTTTTAAACGGCTTGTTCTGGAATGAACTAATATTATGTAAATATATTTTTGTGCGTTTTTAACACTTTCCAACCTAGTTTAAAAGTGTTTATGACTTCGGTTTGTCTGCACGTGCTCTAACTAGCATAAATATACTTGGATAGCCCCGAAATTTTTGCGTGTTATTGTCGTTTACTATTGCATGTTCCCTATTTCAACCAGGACCGTAGCTAGGGGGGGGGAGGGGTCAGAACCCCCTGAAAAATTTTGAGCACCCCTCCCCCCTAGGAAAGTTGGCAAGGCCGCCAAATGAAATTCTGTTTCAAAAATCCAAATGAAACTTTAAAAAATTGAACTTAGTTTTGGGGGCTCTTTACAGTTTCGCATAAATACTAAATTGTAGTATTTGTTTAAAAACTGCAAATAAGTGCTTCAACAGGCACACATCCTATCTGCACATACTCAGAATTTGCAACCTTTTGCTGATGCAAACATTGACTTTTGCATTTGTTATATACTGAAATTTTTCATTTTACAGCATTTTCCGTTATTAGCACAAAACAAAGTTATTCTAATGAGTTATAGCCAGTTTAAATACAAGTGATTTTAACTTTTGACTCGACCCAAAATAATTTAAAAATGCAAAATACACCCTTGATTATACCACCCTTGATATTCACCCATGAAATGTAACAGGCAGTCTGTTTTTGCCGCTAACTGAGTGTGGCTAGCTATCTTGTCGTGCCAGTCGAATCTCATCACTTACTTGTTTTCTTAAATAATTATATGTTTTTGTTAAAGTTTAACCTGTGTGTTCCTACTTGATTCTTCGCCATACACACGCACAGTCTGTTCTTTCATAAGATGACAGCATGATTCTTCAAATATGAGTGGCTAGCAAACCAAGCCGCCATAATGTCAACAAGTATAAGAAAAGCTTACAGGGTTAAATCATAGAATAAGCGAGATAGTTGGTGGCGTCAAATTTCGGGAAGCGATAAATGAATTTTTCTTGCTACCAGTTTGTTTACAAAATTTCTTGTTTTTTTGCATGCAAATTCGTATTGGTGGCACAATGTTCCTTATTAAACTGTTTATAATAAGTTTATTTATACTAAGAAAAGAAAAGGCCACAGAATAATAATTTCCAGTCTGTAACTAGAGCATAATTATGCTTGTGAAATAAGTGATGATGTTGTGGCGGGTTAGCTGTATCCTGAACTGTTTATCCATAAACTTTAACTCCATGTTAAACAGGAACTATATTAACTGTAATTTTAACTTTAATTTTATTGTATGACGTTTTTCATACAACTCAACATGTAATGAGTTACTTTTAGCTGTAACCGCATTGTAACAGACAGTCTGTTTTTGCCGCTAACTGAGTGTGGCTGGCTATCTTGTCGTTCCAGTCGAATCTCATCACTTACTTGTTTTTCTTAAATAATTATATGTTTTTGTTAAAGTTTAACCTGTGTGTTCCTACTTGCTTCTTCGCCATACACACGCACAGTCTGTTCTTTTCATAAGCTGACAGCATGATTCTTCAAATATGAGTGGCTAGCAAACCAAGCCGCCATAATGTCAACAAGTAAATGAAAAGCTTACAGGGTTAAATCATAGAACAAGCGAGATAGTTGGTGGCGTCAAATTTGGCGAAGCGATAAATGAATTTTTTTTTGCTACCAGTTTGTTTACAAAATTACTTGTTTTTTTGCATGTAAATTCATATTGGTGGCACAATATTCCTTATTAAACTGTTTATAATAACTTTATTTATACTAAGAAAAGAAAATGCCACAGAATGCAAAAATTGGAACAGTTGGCAGCCATGCTTTAAGTTAATACTTTTATTTTTGGATGCAGTATAACTCAAAAAAATTAAAAAAGAAAAAAATGGGCACAATGTTTGGACATGCAGCAAATGTAAAGCAGTGAGAAAATGCTTTTATACCCATTCAATAAAGTCAGGGCTGAAAGAGTTAATGATAAAAAATGTATTATATACTTTCGGCTAATTATAGATAAATTTGGCTAAAAATATTTTAATTTGGCTAATTTACTGGCTAGCATTTTGTAAATCTTAGCACAGCCCCTGGATACATATGATCAAATTATTATATAGAAAGATAAATTAGTGCATTTTCATATTGTTGGCACTATGTTTCTTATTAAACTGTTTATAATAACTTTATTTATACTAAGAAAAGAAAAAGCCGCAGAAAATTTTTTTCCTGTGTATAACTTGTGAATAATTATACTTGTGAAATAAATGATATCAACAAGTAAATGAAAAGCTTACAGGGTGAAATCCTAGAACAAGCCAGACAGTTGATGGCATTCTTCCATTTGTTTATTAGGCATTGCCATCTGATGATAGTTTTTTTTAATGGAAAATAGTCGACAGAATAATAGAGAAATACCTATATTAGTAGTTTTAGAAGCACCACTGGTTGCATAAAGTTGTAAAAAATAAGCATCAGGAACTGTACTCTGCCAAATTGACACTTTAAAATAAATCAACAATTTCTTAATCAACACTATTTTAAAAGAAATATGCCCATAACAAGAGTTCCATATCCTGTACCATAGATTTGGCAATTTTTTGCAGTCTTCAGCCTTTTGGGTTGCTTTTTTGAAATAATATTTTTTCTGTAGATGAACAAACATTATTGAAATCACAGCATATGTTTACATTAGCAAATTCATGCAAAATTTTTCTAAATATATTAACATTTCATTTAAACGGCTTGTTCTGGAATGAACTAATATTATGCAAATATATTTTTGTGCGTTTTTAACACTTTCCAACCTAGTTCAAAAGTGTTTATGACTTCAGTTTGTCTGCACGTGCTCTAACTAGCATAAATATACTTGGATTGCCCTGAAATTTTTGCGTGTTATTGTCGTTTACTATTGCATGTTCCCTATTTCAACCAGGGCCGTAGCTAGGGGGGGCGGGGGAGGGATCAGAACCCCCTGAAAAATTTTGAGCACCCCTCCCCCCTGGGAAAGTTGGCAAGGCCGCCAAATGAAATTCTGTTTCAAAAATCCAAATGAAACTTTAAAAAATTGAACTTAGTTTTGGGTGATCTTTACAGTTTTGCATAAATACTAAATTGTAGTAGTTGTTTAAAAACTACAAATAAGTGCTTCAACAGGCGCACATCCTATCTGCACATACTCAGAATTTGCAACCTTTTGCTGATGCAAACATTGACTTTTGCATTTGTTATATACTGAAATTTTTCATTTTGCAGCATTTTCCATTATTAGCACAAAACAAAGTTAATCTAATGAGTTATAGCCAGTTTAAATACAAGTGATTTTAACTTTTGACTCGATCGAAAATAATTTTAAAATGCAAAATACAACCTTGATTATACCACACTTGATATTCACCCATGAAATGTAACAGGCAGTCTGTTTTTACGGCTAACTGAGTGTGGCTGGCTATCTTGTCGTGCCAGTCGAATCTCATCACTTACTTGTTTTTCTTAAATAATTATATGTTTTTGTTAAAGTTTAACCTGTGTGTTCCTACTTGATTCTTCGCCATACACAAGCACAGTCTGTTCTTTTCATAAGATGACAGCATGATTCTTCAAATATGAGTGGCTAGCAAACCAAGCCGCCATAATGTCAACAAGTAAATGAAAAGCTTACAGGGTTAAATCATAGAACAAGCGAGATAGTTGGTGGCGTCAAATTTGGCGAAGCGATAAATGAATTTTTTTTTGCTACCAGTTTGTTTACAAAATTACTTGTTTTTTTGCATGTAAATTCGTATTGGTGGCACAATGTTCCTTATTAAACTGTTTATAATAACTTTATTTATACTAAGAAAAGAAAACCACAGAATAAAAATTTCCAGTGTGTAACTAGAGCATAATTATGCTCGTGAAATAAGTGATGATGTTGTGGTGGGTTAGCTGTATCCTGAACTGTTTATCCATAAACTCTAACTCCATGTTAAACAGGAACTATATTAACTGTAATTTTAACTTTAATTTTATTGTATGACGTTTTTCATACAACTCAACGTGTAATGAGTTACTTTTAGCTGTAACCGCATTGTAACTGGCAGTCTGTTTTTGCCGCTAACTGAGTGTGGCTGGCTATCTTGTTATGCCAGTCGAATCTCATCACTTACTTGTTTTCTTAAATATTTATATGTTTTTGTTAAAGTGTAACCTGTGCGTTCCTACTTGATTCTTCGCCATACACACACACCGTCTGTTCCTTTTCATAAGATGACAGCATGATTCTTCAAATATGAGTGGCTAGCAAACCAAGCTGCCATAATGTCAACAAGTAAATGAAAAGCTTACAGGGTTAAATCATAGAACAAGCGAGATAGTTGGTGGCGTGATTTTTTCCATGCACATTCAACAAAATTCGCATCCAGTCAACGCAATTCATAATTTTATAGACCCGATAGACATAATTCATGATGTTTTTCTATGATCTGTGGACAAATTGCAAACTCTTTTCGTGACTGTTTGTTGTAATTTGCGATTTTTCCACGCCCATTCGATGAAATTCGCAGTTAGTCTGTGCTCGATCCATGAAATTCATGATTTTACGTGCTTTATCGACGAAATTTGCGCGGTTTTTTCTGTGGTTTACAGAATTCAAGATATTTTTACATTTTTTTGAATGATTGAGAAAATTCACAACTCTGGAATTTCTGATTTTGGCATATCTGGTTTCTGTCGATCGATTATTGAAATTTGACTTTTTTTTCCCTTGCGACAAAATAGAGAAATTTTTGATTTTGTCATGCCCATTCAACAAAATTTGCATCCAGTCGACGCAATTCATGATTTCATGCACCCGATTGACGAAATTCATGATGTTTTCCTACAATGGACAAAATTTGCAATTTTTCACGAATTATTAAGGAAATCGAAATTTCTGGATATGTTGGCATGTATGGTCTCCGTGGGCAACGAGTTACCCATCACAGGCCACGTTTAGCTCGCGGGCCACAGGTTGTGCATCACAAATCGCATCTATTTGTGAAAGTAATTTACTTTGGATACTTTCATTTTTTAAACCTCTCAGAAATTGTTCCAACAAATTTTCATTTAATGTTTCACTAGCAAAAGCACAAAACGTGGTTAACTTCTTTAATTTTGAAACAAAATCTTGTATAGATTCGTTTTCATTTTGATAAGAATTACGGAATGTAGTTCTAGAACAAAATTTATTAGGGGCGGGGCTTAAGTGCTTTAACAGAAATTCAACTATTTCTTCATATTTTAATGCTTCAGGATTTTTAGGAAAAGTTAAATCTGACAGCAAAGTATATAATTTAGGCCCCATACATGAAATAATGGCAGGTACCTTTTTTTTCTTCAACATCATGTAATAAAAAACTCTGTTCCAATCTCTTAACATATGATTGAAACATTCAATGGAATCATTGAATTCCTTAAAATTAGCAAACATTATCAACTTTTATTTATTGCAGAGAAGAAAAAAATGTCAGCACTACCACCCTCGAAATGACGTACGTATTTAGAATATTACTCTACAGCGTATACTCTTGTAGATGTAAAACCCGAAGCTTCGCCATTTTGAGAATCAGTTGGAATTTCTTTTCAATTTAATTCCGGTAAGAAACTTGACCTGCGTCGCCATAATATTATATATTATATACTTAAATTAAAGTAATTTAAGCAACATCATTATTAATTACTCGAGGTGGACCTTAAAGACGTTTAATTTACATTTAAATCACAAACACGTACATCAAACAGAACACACGTAAAAGATACATTTTTACAGTAAAAAAAAACTTAATACCGGTAGGTGACGTAGTTCGCTGTGGTGCTGCCATCTATTAATTACATTTTCAACTAAACACCACACCGTGTATTTATAATGTTCTTCTTTACAGTGAAATGTACGTATATATATGCATGTCTGTCTATTTCAAAGTTATGTACTTTACTTATATTACAAGATATTTTCAACATTTAAAAAATGTTTTCACAAGTAATATATGTTTGTATTGGGTTTAGAAATAATTCATGAGGCTTTTTTTTTCAAATTTAAATATGCATGCAGAAATGAAACGTATTGGAAAATGTTTCATGTTATTTAAAAGAGAATTTTTGTTCTACAAGATAGTACGGTTTGAATTTTAATTTTTTTAATTTTTTGGCATATTTTCAGATTGTTGAACTAACAGTTTAAGTGAAGAAAACTGAGCATTTTCGACACTATGCTTTTTTAATGTAATCGATCGAGGTTTTATGGTCGCCGAAGCTGCTCGTGAGAACTGCCCTTCGAATGGAGAAGGAGCAATTCTTCAAAGTACACTCGCCGTTTGTTTTTGTTATTCGAAAGTAAAAATTTGATTTCAAAGATGTATCACTTCCCGGACGACACATTAAGATTGATGAAGAGCTATTTGATATCCTTCTTAACGCAATTCCAAGTGAAATGATCAGAGAATTGGAGGAAGAGATGGATTGTAATAAATCAGCTATGGTGAACAATCTTCACTATATGGACAAGGTTTTAAACAAAGGACGTTCCTGAATTATCTCTCAATAAAAAGTTCAAAGTACTACATTTTGATACAATAGTTTCATAATGACAGTTTGTGGACATTCACGTTTAAACAGCCCACTTTTTATATAATCTTCAATACGATATCTGCATTGTTATATGTATATACTTGTATCGCTTTAATTTAAATTAAATTAAGTTAATTTACTACTGAAATCTTTAGTATTCGTTAGAAATAGCTTTATTAAATGAAATAAAGTGAACAGGTTTTTCTTCAAGAGAAATCACTCTTAACGTTCTATCGAGAAAGTCTTAACAAAGCCTTTTTGTTTTTCTTACACTGGTTATGTAAAGGAAATTCAAAAGATTACATATTTATACAAACATTTGCCCAAAGGTAATTTTAAAAAAATGTTTAATTCCACGATTTTTTAATTTGCTTCGTATATAATATATATTTTTTAATCAATTACCAATCTTTACTTTTTAATTTCATTTTTGTAGTATATGCTAATTTCTCACAGTATTTTTTGCGATAAAATTAAATGATAATGATCAATATCTTCGCAAAAAAGAGTAAACAGAGAATTTAATTAGATTGTTATAATCCTTAGTGATCTGAAAGTAAAGAAAAATAATCTTCTAGATATTAAATTTAAAAACAATCTTAGATTTGAAAACCTCGCACTACTTCGCTTGATTGGTTTTATTCGCACTTAGGAACTGCATTTGCGATTGCATTAGAAGTGCTTTTTCTTTCAAAAAATTCGGAAAACTAATTTGTTTACATAAAGTACGTTCCATCACTTTAATAAATATTAAATTCTAAATTTCATACCAAATTTAATTTAATTTAAGATATACAAAAAATAATTATTTAAATATTCCCCAACGTTAAAGTAGTTTTGCAGAATGAAAAATTCCCCAATTATTTAAAATAAACTTATTTTAGTCTAATTTAAATAGTATTATTAAAATATTTAAAAATATATACTTTTTAAAAGAACACAAAATTTAAATTTATTTACATATCTTATGATAAACACAATTTTAATATCCGTAAAATTTAATTGTATATATGTCATTATTGTATACTTTTCGAGAAATACTTCTAGAAAACGATATATATATATTTAAATATTATTTAAATTATGCAAATTAAAATAAAATAATCGCATACTTTGTGATACATTTTATCATTTTTCAAAGTAAGCTTAGTCCAGTCTGCTGAAATTAAAGAGAATGTATGAAATTATGTAAATGCTATAAATTAATATAGAGCTGCAGTAAATACGATTGTCAATTATATATAAAACGGAATTTTGTCCCAACAGGTGGTGGGTGAATGATACCAGGCCATGGATTCTAAGCTTAGTTGTTCGGGCTGTTAGTTTCCTAGTCTAACAAGTGTTGATCTGCTCAAATCGGCTTTTATGTCGGTATTGCGATGAGTGCGAAGGGAGTATATCCTTTCGTTGCACAACGGTTAATTATAAAATTTCTGGTCAGGAAAGGTGTCAAATTCGCCGAAACTTTACGCCTGCTTAAAAAAAATGTCCGAAACACCTGTCTCAAGAAAATCAAGGTCTACGACTGGTGTAAGAAATACATTGAAAAAATGGGAGGTAGTATAAAACGAGGCCCATAATCAAGCCAAATCTCGGCTGTTTGTAATTTTTAAGGCGTTTTGATTGTTAACTTTATTAACAATCGTTGTAATTTGGCATAGTACTAGAGAAGATATAACTTTTATGACGACGAAAAGGGGAGGAATTCCAGATAGTAAAAAAGTATATATATTATTAAAGAGAAATTTTCTGAAAACGATATTTGCAAGTCAAAGACAAGAGTCATGTTTTTAATCTATCTAATATTATAAAGAAGTAACGTTCGTTTTTTGTTTGTTTGTGGAGGGTAATCTCTGGAACTACCGAACCGATATCAAAAGTGATGGCGTCAAATGATTGCGACAATCCTTGCTCCAAAATAGGCTATATTTTATGTCGGTGGCACTACCCCCAAGGGGGGGGGGGGTGAAGGAGCGCAAAAGTTCTAAAATTGCGATTATTGTGATGCTGAAGAAGCTAGAAACTTGAATTTTGGCATGGTAGTTACTTATAACATTTAAATAATCTCTGAGAAAAAATTCTAAAAAATTCTAAAAAATCGAAATGGAAAAGGAGGAAATGCAGGGAAAGTTTTCGAAGAATGTCCTAAATTACGATTTCTATTGAATTCTTAAAGGTAGAAATTTGAAATTTGACATGGCTGCTACTTTTAACACGCAAATAGACATACAACACTGTTTTTTAAAAGAATCGAAATTTAAAAGGATGCAGTAGAAAACAACCGTTCTAAATTACGGTTTTTGTGATTCTGAAAGGACAAGGAACTTGAAATTTTGCATTACATTTAAGATGTAAATTCTCGCTAAGTTTCTAAAAATTACTAAATTTCAAATTAAAAATGAAATGAACCAAAAACTTTCAAAATACATTTTAAATTAGCTTTTATTTGGAAATAATTATAGCTTTTTGCATCCATTTAAGTCTCATGTTCGCCTAATGCAATATAAGAATGAAGTTTACTCAAAGCGTGACTTAATTAGTAATTGTTGAATTATCTGTGTCAGTAAAATTTCCTGTAATGAAAATAGGCTCACATACACCATTTGGAATATTTGAACGATTACGCGAGCAAAGCCGCTGGTTTTGTTAGTATATTATAAATTAAGAATTTTGTAAAATATAAATTGAAGAAAAACACAAAAATAGACCTTCATATGAGAAGACAATTTTAGTCACTGCCACATGATAGTTGTATGACTTTTAGAAATCCATAACTTTATTAGAATATTCTGTATAGCTAGGAAATACAAAACATAAAATTCACAACATAATTATATTTTATATTTTAAATATAATTAAATTTCACTGTGTAATTCTAGATTTTGTAAAAATTACTTATCTCCAAATTTAATGTAATTATATTTCACGGTGAGTAATACAAATACATTTTTTACATGAAGTTCTTAGGGCACACTTTAAATAAAACAGCTATAACTAATCTCTAAGTTTTAAAGTTATTTAGTTATTCTAAATTAGTATTTTGTAACTCCAGCTCTTAATATATACATCTAATTTCCCCCATTCTTTTATGTTAAAAATCGTTTCATTTTCGTTCTAATTTTATGGGAAATTTTTCATAACGTGAACGGCATTGTTCAAGCACAATGTCGTATTTTATGAATCTATCATATGTCTTTTTGTTATAGCAGTTGAAAACAGAAGAAGTAAAATTATACAGTTCTTAATGTAAAATGTTTAGTAGGATATGTTTTATACAACTAAAAATCCATGTGATGTGTAGTGAGCTCGTACAATGTAAAAATTACCTTAGATGCATAATATATTTTTTTTAATTATGATTACTAGATACAAATCTGTTATTTTTAAAATTTTAGAAATTTATAAACCAGATTGTAATTTCTTAGTTCAATTTTCAATTTGTTTTTTATTTTTCTCTAAAATGCATTCTTATGTAGAAAAATTGGGCTAAACATTTTCGATTGAGGATCGTTTCAGCATCGATTGCCGTAAAAAGTATAGCAGTACGAAGTCTTGGGGAAAGACCATCTCGGTCCGAATTTGTCCAGCACAAGCTGCAGACCGAATCGTTAGGCAAGTCCCGTAGATAGCATCATGGGAGTGGATCTCAAGAAGCATGCAAGAGACAAATAATGGTTTTAGTAATGGAAAAGTAGGGAGTTCAATGGTTGCACAAACGAGATACTCATGGTCGAAAGCGTGGATAAGGAGGGTCACTGAATGTCGCTGCTCCATGCGTCTCCCCCGACGCGTTGTCTCGCTACGATGATGCTAAGATAAGAATTTCCGACTCCGACTCACATCGATTTTTACGGAATATCTAGCGGTAGGAGTATAAACGTGAATATTTTTTTCTGCAAGCGGATTATCATAATGATGAAATATCTTCAAATATGAGAAAAATAATTTTTTTAATGGGAAAAGTTTAGGTGAAAGTTCCCTATTCAGTTAGTAAGATTAGCATTTAGCTTATCAAAACAATCTTCAAAGATTATATATATAAAACAAAATTTAAAATTCCGCCCTATCTTAAGAGTATTCTATAATTTTTTTCCCAAATAATGTAATTTTTCTTACTCTTGTTTATTTAATTCTCGTACGATAACATTTATTTTCATCCGTCTTTAAAATATTTCTATATTACTTCCATTTTACCCTACTTTACAATCATCTAAATGTGTTCTATATCATTTATTTCTCTCTTCAAAATCCTATTTAAAAGTATTCACTTATTCTTTTTTTTTCATTTTTTGTTCTCAGTTAATCTATGTAGCTTTGAATGTCTTTTCATTTTTATTTCAATCTTAAATTCCGATTAGATTTATCAGTTCCTTCTCTATTATCCATATTGCAAATCTCATTTTTTTAGTCATTTCTTTTTGTTATTCTAAAAGTTACTTCCGGCCTTTTCGGAGAGACCGCAACACACCTGGTTTTCTTCTTTTTCTAGTCCCCCATTTTAGCTTTCTCATTCGTTGGGTGTGTCTGCCGCATTGCAGGTATTATAGGCATGCGCACCCAGCTTTTAACGGCTCGAATGAGTATCAGAGACAGAATTTTGTGTTGCTTTCAGTTGCTAACATCTATGCACGTCATCAGGAAGTAACGTCTCGATTAACACTATGGAATATCTCTTGTATCTAGATTCTGATTGATTATTTTAATAGACTTATAAATCGGTATAATGCCGTTGCTAATATTATTGCAACATGATGGACTCTTAGCTTGTGGAAAGTACTTTACCCCTGTGAACTGTCGATTGGAACAATAAACATTTTCCCTTTACTGATAATTGTCTATGAGTTATTTTACTGGGAAACAACATAGATTCCTCGATGCTTTGCTATTTTTAACATCGGTGACCGCAAATTACTTAATACCATGCTAGTAAAGAATTGCACTAGCGATGACTTTTATTTTTATAAAATGTCGGGTTGCTGATCGGGGTATGGAAATTATACTGCGAAATGCTTAGTGATAGCTCGGCTGGTTAACTTTAAACTTAATAAGAAAGAAAACACTGATTAAAACTACACAAGGTAAACATGTGAACTATAAACTTTAATTAAAACGTTAAAACCCTCTTGGTTACACATTTGACAGCGACCGCCATCTAACACACATGAGCTCTCTGCTCTGAACTGAAACTTACATAAACAATCACTTTAACAGTTAACAAAAAGAAAGAATAAACCAACTATTCAAACTGCGAAATGTCCTTGCATGCAAGTAAACCCAAGATCACTTGCGAAGTCTGGTTCGATGCACAAGCATGCGGAAGCACATAATCTCTTATCTAGGTATCGTTCTCTCTATCGAAAATGCTCTATCGAACGTGTGTCGGAAAACACTGTCCGAAAACATTGTCGGAAAATATTGTCCGAACATACACCCCCGGCCTTGAAACCTTCAAGGGCTATAATTAACTATTCTCATTCAACAGGTAAAGGACAAAGTTTGTGAATAGGACGTTTGAGCTCTCCCGTAGCAGTTCTTACTATGGCCACTCTAACATGACCATCACTACCTGAAAAGGTTTCAATGATTCTTCCCAGCTTCCATTGAAGCGCCGGCACAAGTTCATTTTTAATGAGCACTAAGTCCCCAATCTTTAAATGTACTGTTGGACGTAACCACTTGGGGCGTTGTTGCAACTGAGACAAATACTCTGCACTCCATCGCTTCCAAAAGTGCTGGAATACTCTCTGTGTCAGTTGCCAACGACGAAGTCGTGAAGGCGGAACCTCAGAAACATCAAGCTCTGGAATAGCTGTCAACGAAGCACCCGTCAAAAAATGACCCGATGTCAAAACCTCTAGATCATTTGGATCACTTGACAACGGACACAAAGGTCTCGAGTTCAAACAAGCTTCAATTTGCGACAATAATGTTGAGAACTCTTCAATTGTAAATAGCGAATTTCCCATTGTTCTACGCAAATGATATTTCACAGACTTTATGTTAGCCTCCCACAGCCCACCAAAATGTGGAGCCGATGGAGGGTTAAATTTCCAAACGATGCCCTCATTAGCAACATAATTCTGTAAGGATTGATCTTTAATGGTGGAGGATATAAATTTATATAATTCCCTCAATTCCTTACTTGCACCCTTAAAATTTGTAGCACAGTCACTTACTAATTCGGCTGGCTTGCCTCTACGAGAAACAAATCTTTTCAGAGCAGCCAAAAACGTTGGAGTGGACAAATCTGACACCAATTCAAGATGAATAGCACGAGTCGAAAAACAAATAAAAATTGCTATGTAACTCTTAAATGCCTTAATACCTCTACGATTTCTCTCTTTACACATAAACGGACCGGCATAATCACATCCCGTCTTCGAAAATGGGCGACTGGGTAAGACACGCATAGCGGGCAGGTCCCCCATTAATTGTGTACCAATAGCTGGGGAAGCACGGAAACACTTTATGCATGTCTTCACAATTTTTCTTACTGCATCTCGACCACTTAAAATCCAAAATTTTGTTCTAAGGACAGATAAAAGAAGCTGAGGACCAGCATGCAAGTAAGTTATATGATAATGTCTAATAAGCAATGCAGTAATATGATGAGACTTAGGCAAAACTATTGGGTGTTTCTGATCTTCAGAAACATTAGATGTGTCTCAACCTTCCACCAACTCGCAAAATACAGCTTGAATCCAGAAATGGATTTAATGTTAAAAGTTTGCTCGAACGTCTTAACAATTTATGATTTCCTAAAGCAAGGATCTCATCAGAAAAACACTGGTGTTGTACTAATTTCACTATCCTCGTTGTGGCTCTCAATAGCTCTGATGTCAAGAGTAAACCGTTTATTCGCTGAGATACCTTTTTTGCATTGTTCACAAATCTCAAGCACCACGCGACAATTCGTACCAGTCTATTCCAAGTGGAATATCTGAAAATCACATGATCATCACTAAGATCAAACACGTTTACAACACAGTTTCGCTTTTCTTCCTCTAAAACAATCTCCTGTATATCTTTACCGTTAACTGGATCATTATGTTGATTGTTGTTCAATGGCTCTCTTAACCATCGAGGACCACGAAACCATAATTCACAATTTACTAATTCCGACGGCAACATACCCCTTGTTCCGCAGTCAGCAGGATTTTCAATTCCAGAAACATGATTCCACGGAACATTAGGAAGTGCTTCTTGGATTTTTGAAACACGGTTAGCCACGAAGGTTTGCCAACGATGAGGCTCTGAAGAAAGCCATGCCAACGCCACATTAGAATCAGTCCAGGCAAATACTTCAGTCTCAGTAAAATTTAAATGCTGTAAAACCATTTTTAGCAAATTTGCCAACAGAAGGGCCGAACACAATTCAAGTCGTGGAATGGACTGAGTCTTAATGGGTGCCACCTTAGTCTTAGATGTCAAAAGATTTACCGTTATTTTTTCATCTTGAGAAATTGAACGCATATATATTACCGCACAATACGCCTTTTCGGACGCATCACAAAAGGCATGAATTTGAAGTCCCATTTTATCTGCAGCCAACACAAATCGAGGAATCCTCAATTGCGAAATTACACTTAAGTCATTTCTAAACGATGTCCACCGTTTACTATAGTCTTCACCAATTGGCTCGTCCCAGGTAAGTGAAATTTTCCATAAATCTTGCAACAAGATCTTCATGAAAACGACACAAGGAGATAGCAACCCCAACGGATCAAACACCTTTGCGACCTCTGACAAGATATCTCTTTTCGAATATCTATTCTTTTTGTCATGGTTTAAAACAGTGAAACAAAAGAAATCACCGTTCAAGTTCCACTGGATTCCCAAAATTTTTATACCACTATCATTCTTTAAGAACAAGGAATCTGCACTTTCTCTACATTCTTCCGAAATGTTTTTCAACACGCCAGGCACATTAGAAATCCATTTTCGCAATTTAAAACCACCTCGCTTCATTAACAATGTCAATTGATCAATTAATTCCACAACTTCCTCTTTATTTTGACCCCCTGACAATAAATCATCCACATAAAAATCCCTTAACACTGCTGCAGATGCCAACGGAAATTCACTCTTCTCATCTAAGGCAAGCTGATGAAGAGATCTAGTAGACTGAAACGGGGCAGATGCGGTACCGTAAGTAACTGTTTTTAAACGGTAATCCTCTATAGTATCTTGGGAATTTTCTCTCCAAAGAATTCTCATAAAGTCTCTATCTTCAGGGTTAATCAAAACCTGTCTAAACATTTTTTCTATATCTGCACATACAACTATAGGTAAAATTCTAAATCTCAACAGTATTGGAAAAAGCTCCTGCTGTATACGTGGACCGACCATAAGAATGTCGTTCAAAGATACACCCGAAGTAGACTTAGCTGAAGCGTCAAAAACAACTCTCAGTTTTGTCGTTGTGCTTGATTCCCGTATTACCGCATGATGTGGTAAATAACAAACACTTGAAGGAACACTCTCCGGCTTGGATACACGTTCCATGTGACCCAATTCAAAATATTCCCTCATAAACTTTCGATAGTCTTCATAAATAAATGGCTGTTTTGAAAGTCTGCGTTCTAACGAACGAAATCTCTGGATAGCCATTTCTCTAGTGTCACCTAATCTAGATGGGGAATCTTTAAATGGAAGTTTCACGACAAATCTTCCAGACATATCTCGAAAATAAGTACGCTTAAAATGATCCTCACATTCCCTCTCCTCCTTAGAAATCTGAACTAATTCCGGAACAGAATCCAAGGACCAAAATTGTTGCACCAAGCCATCTAATTTTAATTGAATATTATTGACGGAAAATGTACGTAGACCTCTATCGAATGAGGTAGTCCCCGTAATTATCCATCCAAGCTTAGAACTTACAGCAAAGGGCAGAGCTTCCCCTCTTTTCACAATTTTCCCATTTAGCAATGTAAAAAATACGTTAACTCCAAGTAGAATATCTACTGGTCGTGACTCAAAAAATAGTGGGTCTGCTAGAACTAAATCATTAAACTTATTCACAACATCTGAAGGAATAGAACTACATGGCACATTAGATGTAATTCTTTTTATCACAAATGCTTTAGTAGCAAATTTTATTTCAGAATTAAAATGAGGAGTAAAATTCAAATTTATCTCTCCATTTGTTTCAGCACTATAAGAACCTAAACATGTAACCTGTACTCTAGTTCTTCGCTTTGGCAAACACAATTTTCGCATACAATTTTCACTTATAAAACATGCCTCACTTCCACTGTCCAGCAACGCGCGGCAATTTACAAGATTACCCACTGAATCAAGAACTTTAATCATTGCTGTACAAAGTAGAGTCTGTCCCATATTCATTAACTGTATTCCCGACCCAGAATTGTTTCGAAACTCAAAGGTGCCAGTGCAGGAAGTTTGACTTAACTCATTTTGTCTCGGTCGAAATTCCGTTGCGTTCGGGGAAAGAGGAACCACCGGAGTTTCAGTCGCATTCTTTACATGAGGGCCAGTATCCCGTGAAATATGCAAGACACTATGATGAGGCTTGTGGCACACTGCACATCTACGCACACTCATACACTTTTTTGCATAATGTTTCTCTAAAAGACAGTTATAACACAAACTATTTGTTCTAGCTATTTCTATTCTTTTCTGCACATTTAATTTCAAATATCGTGGGCATCTGTAAAGTGGATGCGATTCTTTGCATAAAACACAAATATTATTAGCAGACAATAATGTAGTAAATTTAGGTTTTCCACTTTCTTTAACTGCTGTTTTACTATTTTGAAGGGTTCTCGCATGGTCCTTTAAAAAAGATAATAAATTTTCAAGTGTACCCAATTCCTCTTTTTTGAGTGTTCTTTCCCACCAATATCTTGTATTTCCATCCAATTTCTCTGTAATTAAATAAACAATTAATACATCTGAAAATCCTTTAACCTCTTGTTTAAGTACACTCAATGAACGGACACATTCATTAATAACGTCTACACTTTCCAGAAGAGACTGTGCTGTACCCGAAATACAACGCATTCCAATAAATTTCTTAATCAATGAATTAATTAACTCTCTTTTATTTGAATATCGCTCTTTCAACAGCTCTAACGCTGTCCCATAATTCGAATCAGAGATTGGAAGGCATTGAATTATTTTAAGTGCATTGCCTCTGCATGCCGATTTTAAATATTGTAATTTCTGACAGTCTGATAAAACTTCATTACAATCCACACTAGCCCTAAATAAATCATAAAATGGAAGCCACTCCTCCAGATTACCACTGAAAGTGGGAAGTGTGAGTTTCGGCAGTTTAACCTCTGAGGTTTGAGACCTCAACAACCCCGCACTGTTGTTACTTTCGTTTAAAGTAATTCCCGATTTTTTTCGGTTAACACTAAGCCACATACTGTCAACTCGATCCTGTTCAGTCTGCTGCTCCTCAATGTACGTATCAACCTCATTTTTATCACATTTAGCCAAAATCCTATTAAATGTTTCACTCAATTCATCAGTTAATTTTCCTATTTTAATCTCAAACAAAGTTAATTCACTTGAATCGGCTACATTAATACACCCATTTATCTTTTTTTCTAATTTTGTAATAGCAGACTTTAATCCCCTCTTCTTAACTAAAACATCCTTTAAATCTTCCATAACAAATAAAAATTTAAATACAGGAACGAACTCACCGAATCTTTAAAACGTCTTTGATCAACAAAGCAGGGGCTTGGCATCCAACCAACCATGCGCTTGAACTCTAACACTTAACACCAAACTTCCACATTTTACAGTCCAAATTCACTTTCCACATTAGCCTAATCAGCTATTTTCTCCTTTAAAAGAAATCTCGGGCGACGGACCATTTTAATGATAGCTCGGCTGGTTAACTTTAAACTTAATAAGAAAGAAAACACTGATTAAAACTACACAAGGTAAACATGTGAACTATAAACTTTAATTAAAACGTTAAAACCCTCTTGGTTACACATTTGACAGCGACCGCCATCTAACACACATGAGCTCTCTGCTCTGAACTGAAACTTACATAAACAATCACTTTAACAGTTAACAAAAAGAAAGAATAAACCAACTATTCAAACTGCGAAATGTCCTTGCATGCAAGTAAACCCAAGATCACTTGCGAAGTCTGGTTCGATGCACAAGCATGCGGAAGCACATAATCTCTTATCTAGGTATCGTTCTCTCTATCGAAAATGCTCTATCGAACGTGTGTCGGAAAACACTGTCCGAAAACATTGTCGGAAAATATTGTCCGAACACTTTTATTTCCTCGATGCTTTGCTATTTTTAACATCGGTGACCGCAAATTACTTAATACCATGCTAGTAAAGAATTGCACTAGCGATGACTTTTATTTTTATAAAATGTCGGGTTGCTGATCGGGGTATGGAAATTATACTGCGAAATGCTTAGCTTCGAATAATAAATTGGGCTAAAATGGACTATAGATAATTAATCATAACTAATTATAGATAACAAGAGTGGAATGTTTTCATGACAAGTAGAGAGCTAGCAAATCATGTCAACGACCGATCATACAGAGGATATATATTACATATCTATATTTATATACTAATTTTGATATTTTTATTCATATAAAATTGATAATTTTCTTACTTTTCTTTTCAGTTGGAGTTTCAATATATACATATTTATTTTGTTTAATTATTATTATTATATTTTAATATATTTTTGGATCTTACAGACTTTCTTATAAAAATGTAATAAAAAAAGTGGGGTATATGTAAGGCAGTGAATTGGTTTTTAAATTAATGTTGATAGTAAATCATCAATATAAATAAAAAATAATTACACACTGCACACCGCAAGCTTATCTACTATATCCCTGCAATATATGATCCAGCAAATCCTATTCATAGTTTTGTCCTAAACATATTTTTAAAGAAACTTTTTTGACGTTTAACGTTAAATATATTCTTAAATAATTCTTCGATTTAAAATCTGTCCGTTTCGGCATGGTTATCGAACATTTCTCTATAAAACTACCAATTTTCCTATTTTTATATGCAATCGTTTTATTAATATTAGTTGAGAAAGACCACCGGGCACAAAATTTTCTTTTACAAGGGTTACTGCGGTGGTTAATTAATTAATTAATTAATTGATTTATTTTTTAATAGATATTACAAAAGGATTTTTAAAACTAAAGTACACCCATTAATAAACAAAAAAGTTTAAAGATGCGTATATTTCATGTGGCTAATTTAACTTTATTTTAAAAAATTTGACGGACCGCTATTTTAATTTTCAGTAAATTTATATACTTTTTTAACGGTTGATGAGTCTGTAGTTAAGCGAAATTAAAGCTACTTATCACTGAGACAGCATAATAATTAAAGATGTTGATCATCAACGCGGTATTTGAAACACTGAGTGAGTAAATTAATTTTGATCTTTAATGGTGAGTATCTATTTAAAGAGCTATGTACTCTTTAGAGGCATGTTGTAAATGTTTAAAAAGAATAGAAAAATAATAAAAAATAATAATGTTTAGACTTTTTTTTAATATTTTAGTTATTGAATTTTAAATTAGATTCTTTAAAGTATTTCTCGAAAAAGTTTTTTCTCCGCGGAACAACGCGAAACTTTTTCGGATATTTTCTTACTGATTTTTAAACGTAAATGTATGACACTTGCTTGAATGATTATTGAAGTGACTTGTAATCGAGCAGTTTTTCATTTTTTGATAAATGAATTACACCTTTAGTTATAAGTGATCATTATTTTAGATTGGTAGTTTTTGCCCTTTGCAGTGCTGTCTCGTACCGACATTTTGTTAAAAATGTCAACTTTGACAACATTTTCTGAAAGATCTTCTGCCTTTACCAAAAGATGGGAAAAACGTTTCGATTACATATTTTTTGATTAATAAAACCTGCCAATGTTATGAATTTGAGAACAAAAATGAAATAAAAATTTTGTCAAAAAGTAGACAGTTTAGACTTGGGAACATGCTTAATACAATTAATTTTTTTCATGTAATTACGAATACTATGTGCAAGCGTAGAAATTCTGAAAAATATTTTACTTCAGAAAATATTTGTCAACAAATAATAAATCAAATATTTCTAATGACACATTATGCCAGAGATTAATGTCCTGCCAGATATTATCTTTATATAAAAATAACAAATAAAACCTTTGTGCAAGAATATTAAAAGACTGGAAACTAAAGTTTAAAAATGCACAATTAATACACAGGCTAACAGATGTTTGGAATCTACAAGCGTGATTCTTCTTCAGTGCCACAAAGAGCAAAGCACAGTGTGCTAGAAAAAGCTAAACTGGGCAAAACGACAGAGTGGTGGTAGCTTATATACCGGGAGGCGGCAGCACAGACAATCACCTCATCGAGTTCACAGCTAAAATTCCAGAATTAGTTAAACTTGATTTGCATATTAAAACGCAATCGGTCTGCCAAATCATATCTTGGCGGAAAACACCCGAAAACTCGATTTTAGCGGATGGCTCGTAGGTTTACCATTATGTGTTCCTGCTCCCAGTCCTCCATGTTTTCATACCTAAGGGTGCAGGAAAACACAATGGTAAACCTACGATTCAACGCTAAAATCGGGTTTTAAGATTACATGTCCTTCGGTTGCTGGTAATGCTATTTCTGTCATTAATTCTTTGAATGCTGACGAATTTCTGGAGTAATAATCATCGTGAAAGTAAATGCAGTTCTTCGAGCATTTCCTAATACATAAACATTTAACAAAAATGTCTGTACTGTGTAGTATTTATTAAAAATACAAAGTAACATATGTTTGATATATAATTACTAAACATCGAACACAAGAAAATAAAAGTGGCAATGTTGAGACAATAAAAAGCAATTGTTTTGAAAGTACACAGGAAAATATACAGGATGTTTCATAAAAGACTTACTAACTATAAAATTCAGTAATCTGATAACTATAATAAATAAGTGACATTTGGTTATAAAGTATCTAAAAAATAGAGTAAATAAATAAGGTAAATAAATAAAGTAAATAAATTATAAAGTAAATAAATTGTGTATAGAGTAATTTAAAAAATAGATTACATTTTCACCACTATATGGCACCGTGATGTCTCAAATTTAAGGATTCTGAAATACATTTCAAAATTTGATAGCACAAACTTTTTTCAAGTTTCAATAGCTAAATATAATACAAAATGTATTTTAAGTGATTTTTGATGCAGTTTTTATTGAAAACCCTCTTTCTCCGAAACACGTAATCCCAGCTTATCACTCAGGAAGCTATAATCACACCGAAACTTTCTGCACTTGAGAAACCAGGTTGCTCGTGACGTCAAAGCCATGTGCGAGAACTTCTGTAAACACTTAAAACTGTGAATACCCCAAAAATGGGCCTCATGCAGCCATGGCAACTATGTTCTTTATAGACTGTTTCAACGTCAGTGTAACATGATTTTTCCGGACTGAAAGACGTAACTTTTAATCGCTCCTAAAGCGTATAAAACTTTTATATCTTTAAATATGTAAAATTGTAAAAATATAGAATATTAAATCTTTTTAACTTTAAAAGATAAGAATCATATCAATTATAAATATTCAAACAATAATAATGCTTTTCTTCCTTTACATAAGCGACAGTGAAAAAAAGGATATACATATGAGAAGTGACAGTGTCATAAATAAATGTCACGATATAATATTGGATACACTACTCCAGAATCCTGAAAACAGAAGGTAAGAAGACTTTACCTATTTATATGATTTTCAACTGTTTACTATATAAAGACAGGAAATATATATATTTTTATATTGAAAGATTACCCCTACTTAAACTTAGAGTGGCCATTAACTGCACGTTAAAAGGTCCCACAGTAAATAAACTATTTTTACTACAATAAAAAAGATTTCGAGCCTGAAAAAGAATTCGAGAGTAAATGTCTGAATCTGCGCTATATATAAAATAAAATAAAAACAAAAAGTAGGGTATAAAAATATAAAAAGAAAAAGAAAAAGTAAAAGAAGAAAAGAAAACTTAATGATGGCGTCATTTAGAGATACTCAAATGATAGACAAATTAAACGCCACAAACTACGCTAACTGGCGATTCAAGATCGAGATGATATTAACGAAAGATGATTTAATCGAAACTATAACGGAGCAAGCTCCAGCTAGCACGGATGCGGAATTTTCGGCTTGGAACAAAAAAGATAAGAAAGCGCGTGCTCTGATAAATTTGAGCATCGAAGACGCGCAAATAATACACATAAAGAATCTCGAAACTGCTCGCCAAACATGGGATAAACTGAAAGAAATCCACGAACGCGAATCCCTATCAAGCAAGCTCTTTCTCCTTAGGAAATTATATAACACCAAATTAAGTGAGAACGGAAATATGCAAACGCACATAACAAATATACTAGAGCTTATAGATAAATTAGCCGCGATTGGTGAACGCATAAGCGACTCACATATTTCAGCTATAATGCTATGCTCTTTACCAAGGTCTTATGACGTCTTGATCACCGCACTTGAATCGCGCCCCGAGACAGATCTGACACCTAATTTCCTAAGAACGAAGTTAATCGACGAATACATGAGAAGAGCAGAAAACACAGATATTCCGCAAAATACATCAAAAGCGTATAAAATACTAAAGAATTCTGCATACGTAAATAACAACAAAAGAGAGTATAGATACTCCACACATTGCAAAATGAGAAATCACAATACTGCCCAATGCTGGTTCGTAAAACGACAGAACCAAAACAGCTACACTCAACAAACATCTAACCACCATCCGCAACCAAACAGACATTACAAACAAAAGCAATACTCATCATCACTATGCTTCGAAAACACAAACCCGAATCCTAAAAATGAGGAACACGAAACAAAGAATGATAAAATAAATAATGTAGCATTTTTAGCGGACAAAGCTCAAACAAATACATGGATAATAGATAGCGGCAAATCAAATCATATTATCAACGACAAAACATTACTTTCAAACTTCAACGAAGACGCCGAAACAGAAATAACAGTCGCAAACGGTAACAAATTAACATCATATGGTTCCGGAGAAATAAAAATTCAAACGGAAAACAAAAGACAAGAAATTACACTCAAAAACGTCCTATACATACCTAAAATAGAAACAAACCTACTTTTCGTAAGCAAGGCGACCCAAAACGGTTGTGAAGTAACCTTTGAAAAAGAAAAGTGCAGCGTAATAAATGACGGTAAAACAATATTAGAAGGAAAGTTGAAAAATAATCTGTATGAAATAAATTTAACTAACGATACTAGAGAACAAAATTATGTAAACATGACCTACAGCTGTCAAAATCCCAACTGCGTGGAATTATGGCACCGCGGAATGGGACACCGTAGTTATCAAACAATTAAAGAAATGCTAACAAATCAACTAGTTACAGGAATAACGATAAATAACTGCAGACACGAAAACAAATATGAGGTATGCATAGGAGCGAAAACAACAGAAGCACCGTACCCCAAACACGCATCATACAGAGCCACACGTAAAATCGAGTTGATACACAGCGACGTCTGCGGTCCGTTGCAGACCCCTACAATCGGTGGAAAAACATACTTCGTAACTTTCATCGACGACAAAACAAGATTTTGTGTAATCTATTTAATGTCCAGAAAAAGCGAAGTATTCGATAAATTCAAAGACTACATATCTCTAGTACACAATAAATTCGGGAGATACCCAAACAGTATAAGATCAGACAATGGCGGCGAGTACACTAGTACCGAAATGGAAGAATACCTAAGCGAAAAAGGAATAGAGCACCAACTCACAGTACCACAATCACCCAGCCAGAATGGAATTGCGGAGAGAAAGAATAGATATTTACTAGAAATGACCCGCAGTATGTTAATAGAGGCGCAATTACCGCAAAAACTATAGGGAGAGGCAATAAGCACTGCCAACCATATTCAAAATCGCTTACCGACAATGTCAAACAATAAAACCCCATACGAAATGTGGACAAATAGGAAGCCCAATATCCATTACTTAAAAGTATTCGGATGCTTAGCCTATGCACACATAAATAAATCAAAACGCGGAAAATTAGACGAAACCGCACAACAGGGAAAATTTGTCGGTTACGATAACAGAAGTAAAGGATATCGAATTTACACAAGCGACGGAAGAGTCATACTTTCAAGATCCGTCAAATTCCTTGAAAATAAATGTCCTTACACTCAAAACAATAGCAACCCGGAAGAGGGAAAATCAAAACCCGTAGAAAATGAACAATTAGTTGAAAATAACTCAAAGGAAATATTGATAGACTTTACACCTGAAGAATGCAAACCACCCGCGCCCAAACAATCCACAAGTGAACCGCGAAGATCAGAGAGGACAAATCGGGGAGTACCACCCAATCGCTTCGCATATACAGTGAAAACAAACATAATTAACGAACCCAAAGACTGGTTAGAAATGATAAACACTAAAAATCCCATTGAAAGACAAAATTGGATAAACGCCGCGCAAGAAGAAATAAATTCGCTAAAGGAGAACAAAACCTGGGAACTAGTCGAACCTCCACAGGGAAAGAAAATAATAGGAAGTAAATGGACTTTTAAAGTAAAATATGACGATACGGGAAACGTAAAGAGATACAAGGCCCGCCTAGTTGCAAAAGGCTTTCTTCAAAAATATGGTGAAAATTACGACGAGACTTTTGCCCCAGTGGTGTCTCACACAACAATCCGCACATTTCTAGCAGCAGCTGCGTACCACGGATTTAACGTGCACCACCTAGACATTAAAACAGCTTTTATACACGGAGAGCTAGACGAAGACATATACATGACACAACCCGAAGGTCATGAGAAACCAGACCAAATAAATAAAGTATGCAAATTAACGAAGGCTATTTACGAACTTAAACAGGCCGCGAGAGCCTGGAACACGAAAATCAGTGAAACATTACAGGAAATGAAATTTGTGCAAAGCACTACAGACACTTGTTTATTTACGCGCAAAGATAAAAACAAGGAAGACACAGTCTACATAATTGTATACGTGGACGATCTGCTCGTAGCAGGAAACAAAGAAAACATTGAAAAATTTGTAGAGAAACTTAAACTCAAATTCAAACTTAGTGACCTAGGAGAAGTAACGAATTACCTAGGAATAAGCATAAAGAAATTAGACAACGGCTACGCTCTAAACCAAACAACGAAAATTAATGAAATAATAAATAAATTCAATCTTGAAGAAAGTAAACCATACAGCACACCCATGGACACAGGTTATCTAAAAATAAACAATAACGAAAACCTACTTCCAAATAATCACAAGTACAGACAAGGAATAGGTGCATTATTATACTTAGCGACAGTAACTAGACCTGATATACTAACGGCTGTAAACATTCTAAGCCGGAAAAATGAAAAACCAACCGAAATAGACTGGAAAGCTCTGAAGCGTATAATGAGATACCTAAATGCCACAAAGAACTTAAACTTAATTATAAACACCGAACATGCACCAATCTTAGAAGCATATTCAGATGCAAATTGGACACAAGATCCCGAAACGCGAAAATCTACTACAGGAAATGTTTTTATGATAGGCAAGAATCCAATCTACTGGATATCCAAACGACAGTCTTGCATCGCTCAATCATCCGCCGAAGCGGAATACGTAGCAGCAGCAAGCGCAGCCAATGAAATCGTTTGGCTCATAAAACTTCTAGACGATCTAGATTTACCGCAAAATTGTCCAATTACACTATACGAGGACAATCTCTCAGCGATAAAGATGACGGAATCCGAGAAACTTTCCAACAGGACAAAACACATCGAGGTGAAGTACCACGTCATCAAACACCTAACAGAAGCAAAGATAATCGCACTGAAGTACTGTCCTAGCAAATCCATGATCGCAGATCTGTTGACCAAGCCCACTCCCAAACCTGAACATCTGAGAAAACTTGAAAGACTGAAACTGCAAGAACTTCCTTCAACCTGGGATTAAGGGGGGTGTATTGAAAACCCTCTTTCTCCGAAACACGTAATCCCAGCTTATCACTCAGGAAGCTATAATCACACCGAAACTTTCTGCACTTGAGAAACCAGATTGCTCGTGACGTCAAAGCCATGTGCGAGAACTTCTGTAAACACTTAAAACTGTGAATACCCCAAAAATGGGCCTCATGCAGCCATGGCAACTATGTTCTTTATAGACTGTTTCAACGTCAGTGTAACATGATTTTTCCGGACTGAAAGACGTAACTTTTAATCGCTCCTAAAGCGTATAAAACTTTTATATCTTTAAATATGTAAAATTGTAAAAATATAGAATATTAAATCTTCTTAACTTTAAAAGATAAGAATCATATCAATTATAAATATTCACACAATAATAATGCTTTTCTTCCTTTACATAAGCGACAGTGAAAAAAAGGATATACATATGAGAAGTGACAGTGTCATAAATAAATGTCACGATATAATACTGGATACACTACTCCAGAATCCTGAAAACAGAAGGTAAGAAGACTTTACCTATTTATATGATTTTCAACTGTTAACTATATAAAGACAGGAAATATATATATTTTTATATTGAAAGATTACCCCTACTTAAACTTAGAGTGGCCATTAACTGCACGTTAAAAGGTCCCACAGTAAATAAACTATTTTTACTACAGTTTTTTACGTTAGTTTGAGCAATCTTATAATCTGATTCAACGTAGTTCTTCTTCTGATGAAAATTCGAATATGTTTTTTAAATTACTCTATACACAATTTAAGGATCTTTATGGTCTTTATACAAAATTTATGATTTCTGCCTGATGAACATGTGGCTTATTTCATCTTTATTTTTATTACTAGAAGACCCACACGGCTTTAACCGAGGTCATATTAACTATATCTAAAATTACATTAAATTATATAAAAGGAATTTTATGATTGGGACTCCACTGCATTCGGAACTGTAGCAAGAAATCGAAAAAGCGGCAGTCAAAATGACTTATACTTTAATTACACCTAAAATTATTTATTTTTGTTATGCAAACAAACCTAGAAATGAGGGGCTAACTGATTTTGCCATTGTGCGCAATGATCGTGAAAGAGGACAATCGCAATAAAGCTACCATTCATTAATAGCTGTACAATAGTAGCAGACTGCAGAAACAAGTTAATAGAGTTCCCGAGTTCCCGTCCGCGGGGACTCCCGTCCATTCGGGAGTTTGGGTTCCAGATCACGAGTCTCAATTACAAATTCAATACGCCTTGCAATCCAAAATTCAGATAACAAACTCTTGCGACCACACACACACACACACACATATATATATATATATATATATATATATATATATATATATATATATATATATATATTAATTTTTCACGCTTATATTGATATTTATATATAATATTTAATTTAAATATATGACATTGTAAAGTTTTAAATTATGGGTTTGCTGAGTATTCCATACATTTTACAAAGAAGGATAAATATTGACCTGTTTGTTTACACAAAGAAAGAAAAAAAAAGAAAGGTTGGTGGAGGAATATTTATGAAAATTACTACTTCAAAGCAAATAACTATTTTTTTTAACTGAAAGCACAGGTGTATGCACCTCATTTATTTTCCTTTCCACATTTCTGCATACTGCGGTTTTTTTTGTATGCTACTTCTAAAATAATGACTCATGTAAGTTTTTTCGTTGGAGATAATATATATACATATATATTTTGCAATCATACATTACATTTTGTAATAAGATAAAAGCCTTAAATTATTACATAAATTCTAGAAAACTAAAGTAAATGTTATATCCTAACAATGTTGCCTTTTAATCTTATATTTCACAGCCTTATTTGTTAGTAACTGAAATATCATAGAGTATGAGGATGTCTACATTTGGATCATGTGCAGCGGTCATAGTAAAATTCAGCCTCATTATTTTCAATATATTATCTTCTTGGTATTTTTATATTGTACGTCTTAAACAAATCTACTCGAAGTTTATAGTTTGAAAATGGTGGTAGGAAAAATCAAAATTTATAGGACGCTGTGACCCCATGTGGCATTTAACAAATTGAAAATATAAACCTTATGAATTTTAATTATTCTATGAGTACAATATCCTCGTTATATATACAGTCAAGATATTTACACTTTCGCACAATGCAAGATAAAGCATTTTTCACTTGAAAACTAAATCTAACATGAATAAACACACATAAATCCGGTGAAAGTACTGTTTACTGCGTTTATATAAATATTTGAATTTCAGATTATACATATAAAATATCACACTGTTTGCAGTTTTTATTTATGTCAGAAATATCCGTAAGAATGTACATAAAAAGAGTATAACATCTCAAATAAGAAAGTTGGGAAATACGAATTCTCAAAGTATGTATATATTATAGAAATGTCATAAGTGTAGGATGGTCATATTTTACAAACAAGAATATTTTCTAAGAAATGACATGTACATATTTGTGTTAGCATTTAAAAAATGAACGAATAATATAAAAGGATTCTGAGAGAACTTTCAGTTTTCATCATTAAAAACAAAATTTAGATATAATTTAAATAATATTAAATTATATTTTACAGTGTATGAATCATTTTAAGTACTTTAGTAATTCAAATTAAATGAAGATTTTAATTTCTTTATATCCATCTTCGTATTTTTTTGTCGGAAGCAACTAAATGTATCCATCTGATCTAACTAAGAACATCAAAATTCAATTCAGTATTTAAAGGAAAACATAGAAAATGGAAAATGGAGCTGGATGCAGTTGAAATTAGATTAGGGTGATCTTTACCCACATTATGATTTCTTTTAATGGAGCTCGAAAGTTACATGTGTCATCTCCAAACAATTTTTATAATTAAAATTGAGTTTGAAAACCTTTCACGATTGTCATGTATGATCTGTGAAAGAATGGAAGTTTTCGGGAATACAATATAATCATTGCTTCAAAATCCCACCCACTAGTTTTTTACGCTTAGAGAAAATATTAAATAATAGTAACAAATAAGCACTCTATGTTATATAAATACATATAGAGTAATATATATTGTAATGTAATGTGTGAAGACAGTGTTAGCTTCAGAGTAAATAACACACCCAGAAAAAGGAATTGATTGAAACTACAAACATGTTTTGTTGAGTACATTTTGGTTGTTTTGCAAAATTCAATTAAAATTGAACCATTTTACTTTTGTTGGGTCAACCAAATTTTTTTTGATTCAACCAAAGTTTTTCCTGAGTGCAGAACTTTCTAAAAATAGACAATGAAAAAGTGTCAAAGGCATGTTAATTTCCCAATTTATATACACACAGACACACATACATGCATACCCAGACACTCCTACCAAACAGTCACCCACATACATACAGATACATATATATTTATATATAAATATATATATATATCTGTGTGTGTGTATTTGCCTGTATGTATGTATATATTTCGCAAATTATAACGATAAAGGACATGTAATATTATTTACACTAGGAAGTATGTGTTTGATATGTTTTAATATTGTTTAAAACCAGTATAATAATATTAAGGCCTAAGATGAAGAACTACCCGTGCTACACAAATTAATGCTCATAAATGTTTATTTCGCTTATTTCAACTATTTGTTCTATAGTCGTACAATTTTATCAAGTAATCCATTTGGGGGGGGGTGTACAGTGAAATAAGTAAAACAATGCTTCTTTCTTACAGTTGTCAGACACATTATGTATAAATTGCACACTTAATTTCAGGACAAAATTGTGAAAATGAATTTCTCATTATATATATGCATAAATACATTGTATTATTATTTTTAAATCCTTATAGGTAAAAATTAAACTAACGATAGTAAAATGCAAAATAATTTTTTAAATAACAAATGAGAACGGAAGAACAAAGACTAATGCATCTCATTTAGCAAAAATATTCTCCATAGTAATAAGTAATAATTGTAATAGAAAAATTATTAAAAAATAAAACAATTCTTAAAAAGTAGATTTATTAGCGCTAGATATATGCACATATATATATTTCTGATTATACAGAAATAGAATGTGCACTTTTTGTTTTTCTTATATATATTTTTCTAATGCCACTTTTCTAATTCCATTGAAAAAAAAAGAAAAAAAAGTAATTTGCTTTAAGTTCGCACACGTAGTGATTTTATAATGAAATAATATATATTTTTTACTATATAAAATATTTTCATAATAAACTAGTAAAAATAATTTTATTTCTTTTAGAAAAAAATATTGTTTCAGATAGAGAATATAGCATTTTATTTTTTTCACACATTAAACAACAACAAAAATATTTCTCGATATCACAATTGTTCAAAATATAAAAGTGACTATGCAATATGAATAAAAATAGCAGATTTACTAGAAGCGAAAAAAAAATACAACACGTTTATAAAAAGTTGAAGCATTGTTAAATGTATATAACGTTTCATTTATTATGCTTGCAAATTTATCAAAAAAAAAAAATACATGTATTCTAATGAAGTAAACAAGACATTTAAAAAAGAAAACATACTAGAATATTTTTATATAAATGAACTGATTTGCTTGTTAAAGAAAAACATATTCGTCACCAGTAAAAGCATGTTATTTTTATTTGCAAAGCAAACCTTGTTTGCTGTTGCATTTTATGCTTGAAGTAATGTTGTAGATTTTTTTTTTTTTATGATTTTGAGATAATTTGTTTTGTGGTTTCAAAACATTAAACAACATAAAAGATTACATTACATAATAATAACAAATTTTTCTGAGAATTGCATACATTGCAAATATGTAAATGTGTAATTTGTAAAAAAGTACTTTTTATAATAGTTACTTTTAGTAATTTGTTTTTCACGTCAATATAATAATTAAAGTATTTTAAGTGTTATGCTGGGAAATTTCAGAAATTCCAAATCTGTGGTATGAAGATTTCGATATAAGTTAGAAAATTTTAATGTAATATAATAGTGAATTGTTTGAAGCCTGGTTGTACAAGCAATTTAATATCAGTTATTTAATTACTCTTCTTATATTATTTTAGATATTTTCGAATACTTATGTTTTTACTCTTTGTTATATATATATATATATATATATATATAACAAAGAGTAAAAAAACAAGTATTCGACAATATAGCTAAGATAATATAAGAAGAGTAATTAAATAACTGATATTAAATTGCTTGTACAACCAGACGTCAAACAATTCGCTATTATATTACATTAAAATTTGCATCCACTATTTAATTATACGTCATTTATTCAGTACTAAATTCAACTATTTGAAATATTGCAATTATTTTTTCAACTTTTCAATAGTGTTTGAAAGTGTTCAAAAATTGAATAAAATCTCTCAATGCAAACTCTCTGGTATTTAAAATTTTTCATCACTCTTCGATTGTGTTGGAATGTATTCAAAATTACATGTATAATGCCTAAAAATTTTAATATATGTTCATCTGCATAGATTATTAGAAATATCCATATAAATTCAATTCCTCAGTCTGCGAACGTGGAAAATAAAACAAAACAGGAGCAGGAAATTAAGCAATAAGAAAGTGTACGGAGCTATATTGGTCTGGAAATTAAAACTGCAAATTGTTGTCAATTTAACAACAATAAAATAAAGATGTTAAAGATAACAAGTTGGAAATTGTACGATAAACGTGACAAATGAGATGCGTTCGTTTCGTGCTATAACTAGTTTTACAATGTAAAAAATCATCGTTATTATTTCAGTAAAATAAAATATATCGTCTGTTATGAATGAAATGAGTATGCATTTTTTCTTATTATGTATGCTACATTTACAGATGCGATTTTTTTTCGACATCAGACAGCGCGGCAAAATTCACCATGGAGATCTTGTTTTGCGAATGATTACCTCCATGGTTTAATATTTCTATGACTCACGATGAACGAATCTCTTGTGTTTATTTACTTTAATGGATTAAGATATTCGGCTGTTAACCTAATTTCCACTGAAGTTATATCAGAATCTATACATTTTTTAATGTAACTCATATCTCAATCAAACAAATTTTTTTGAACGATATTTCTAAAACTGTAATTTTATGCCATTTTATTCGAAAAAAATAGCTTTGAATAAAAATGGTTCTATATGTATTTCTCCAGTAAGTATGCACGTCGTACATAAGGAATTATTCTGTTATGTCACTTAAATTGTAGGAACAATTGACAAAAAAAATAGATTTAATGCGTTCTTTATACTTTAAAAATGTTAAATATTATAGCAAATTATAGCAAATAAATAGTGAAAACAAATATGCTGTTGATTTTAACGTGAATTGCATTCTTTCAAAACAGTTAGATTTAGTACAAAATAAGTGACAGATATATGAAAAGCGAATGAGAGATTTAATTTATCACAATACTGAATTTTCTTGCATCTGGTTTTTTTGTGTAATTTATGATATATTATTTATTTAATCGTCTTAAATTATGTTAGATATTTTGTTAAATACATTTACATTTACTTAACCATTCAGGATGAGCACTTATTTTTTTTAAACGAGAAGTCAAAGATTGTACATTTTACGCACAATACTTACGATATGATAAATACAAAATGTTGTGTCAGTAATAAATACAGCTTAGAAAAGTTAATATACTTAACAGTAGTAAATGTAAATTTTAATTTAGGTACTATACGTGAGAATAAAATGTAAGAAATATCAAGCCTGATGTAAAATATCTGAAGCTGCGCTCGTTAAAAGGAAAAAAACAACAACAACATAAAAAAACCATGCTTATTATGAAAATAATTATCTGTTTATTTGAAGAAATAGATGACTTAATGCGTTATCTCTCTAAATCGCCAGAGTTTGCTAAGAAAACCAATCCTAATATGTTTAGACAAGTAAGCGAAACATTTATTTTAAAAAAAAGAAAAAAAAGTCCAAAGGCTTTGCAAATGTATTTTTGTTATATTTTTATACAGTTATGTTTTACCTTAAAATTGTAGTTTTAAAAGAAAAAAAACACGAAAAGATATTAGTCGTATCCACAAGTTTTACATAATAAGATTTAAGACAGATTTTGATAATTTACTGTTATAGAATATAAGTTTTGGTATTATGTAAGGAAATATTTAAGAATTGTTTGCCAAAAATTAATAAATATTATACTACTGATTTTCCATTAATCACTTCAGAAAGGTAAAAATGGTTTGCTATTGGGTTCTGTTGTGTTGCCGACTTATTATATAAATATTTTCTTATATATTAGCCATGAATAATGTGATGCTATACTTTCTCAGAAAAAGTTTACAAAAGTGAAATATTTAGAAGATTACAAGAAATGAATGGGGCATCATTGTTTTTTAATTTTATATACCTTTATTTAAAGAAATTACCGTTCACCTATTAATCAAATATTAAATTTCAATAAATGTTTATTTAGATACATACGAATAAGAATGAAACCATTCTCTTTTTGTCTCGCCCTTAATTCACTGAATAAAACTTTCATTATAATATTCATTATTGAAGACTGAAGCAGATTAAAAGAATACTTATTTAGAATCAAGTATGTATTTCTTTGTTTTCATTATTGAGAAGAAAATGTATATGTTTTCTTTGATAAAAGAAAAAAAATCAGTCTTCTGTAGCATAAACGAAAATAATAACGCAATAATAGCGTGTTTTCTATTGTGATGCTTAGCTTTCTTAAATGCATACAAAAAAATAAAAGAATTTTTTTTTAAATTTGTTTTGGTAATACGTTATACATTATGCTTATTTCATATACAAATGTAACAAAAAATATATAAAAGTATTAAAAAAAACAGCCATTTTTGTCGTGAAAAAAGTAATATAACAAAAAATGTGCATAATTTTGCATAGTTCCCATTCAGACGAAGTTCTTTTATTCTTTAAATAAAACTGATAAAAAATGTGTATATTTTTGTGTTTCATTTATTCCATAAATTTAAGTATTTCTTTTATTCTAGAAAAATGTTGCCCGTATATGGAATCATACAAACTATTTTACATTATAGATATACATAGTTCGTATAACTGCCCGCATTCTAACATATCATTTTGGTAAGAAAATCATATAGATATTTGCGATGAAATAAAGTGTCCTCTGTTATTGTACGCCATAAGTTATATGTAAAGCAATCTGATTCAGACCCATGTTCCATTCACGCTGACATTCTTCTAGTGTTTGTGTTTTAGATATCGTTTAAGAGAGTGTACCGAAAGAAGAAAAAAAAAACCTTATAGAAATTCTTAAAAGAAATACTTCTAGATATACATCAGAGTATCCTCTGTCCCAAGTAAAAAAGTTACAGTTGTTATTTGTTCAATATTCTTTAGTATTGTTATTATCAGTTGGTTAGATGAAATAATGAATAATTTATTATCTTACGTGCCTCACAGACTATATCTATGCTTTTCCGTAGGCTCAGCAAGGTCAGGTATATGTATTCTTGTCAAAAAAAAATAATAAAAAAAACATGATACACCTCTTTCAACAGACATATGTTACGAATATAGATTCCATGCCATTGCATTTTCATTTTTTACATCATCCCATGCACAAACACGAAATCCTTAATAAATTAACATTTTTTTTAGTCGGTTAGAATTAATTGACCTTTTACTCTGTTGTCAATTCACATTTCCAATATGAGAAAAATGTTTGTTTCGGTACTTCAGAATAGATCAAATATATGAAAAAGACAGAGGCATGGTGAAATAACAAGAAAACAAGTAACATACAGAATTCCGTAGTTTAGGCAGAAGAACTTACCAATGTAATTAAGACAGGAATATCTGTGGCAAACATAGAAAAATTACTTGCACAACGAACTAAAAAATTTCTTTTTAGAAAGAAAAAATACAAAAGAACAACAAACAAATAAAATAGACAGCATCTAAAAACAGTTATTCGTAGGACGGGGATATTATATCAGGGTCCGTACACGCCTCAAGGAATTTGAATACATATGTTTCGTAATGTAATATTTGCCTTTTTTAATGAAATAATTCTAAGTTTTACTATGGTTTTACGATTACTTTACGAAAACCTTGTTTTTCAAATCTCTTGGGATGTACGAACCCTGCATATATTTTTGCTGTGTAAAATCATTTAAAAATGTGATTTCTGTGTTGAATTTCAAGGATCCATATTTTCTGAAATATCAGTAGTGAGCAGAAGGTTTATGTTGGTTAGTATAATTGCCATTTAATAGGAAGCACATGTGAAGACGAGATTTGGGGTTCCTTTAGTGGCTTGCTTTATACATTTTTTTTTCAAATGTCGAACACTTATGGCAAGAGAAAAGACTGTATCAATAATAAAACGAGAAACACATCATGATGTTCATTGTGATGTGTGATAGTGGAAAACAGTTTCCATGAATCATTATAAGACAATATTTAATATTACATTGTGTTTTTGTGAGTACAAAAATATTTTAAAGGATAATCCTACGCTGAATATCTGGATAACTTGGTTCTTTACTTCCATTCCATTCAAAACTTTTAAGTTTGATGGATTTTTATTATCGAATCTCTTCAACAAGTTCCCCCCCAAAATAATATAGATTTTTTAAATTAAAAATGTAGATAGAAACGTTTCGCTCACAGTAATACGAAATTGGATTGAGCAAATAGTTGTAAAATTAAGGAAAAGAAACTGTTTTTCTTCGTTTTAAATTTAAATTTTAACTTTATATTATACATTTATTTATTTATTGTAATTAATGGTTGAATTTAAAATTTCCTTTCACTTAATACCATTATAATATTTTGGGTTTTATGAAGATCTTTAGTTATTTAGTTATTTAGTTATTTAGTTATTTATTATTTTAGTTTTATTATTTTAGTTTTATTATTTTAGTTTATTATTTTAATTTAGTTATTTAGTTATTTAGTTATTTATTATTTTAGTTTTATTATTTTAGTTTATTATTTTAATTTAGTTAATTAGTTATTTATTATTTTAGTTTATTTATTATTTTAGTTAATTAGTTATTTATTATTTTAGTTTTATTATTTTAGTTTATTATTTTATTTTAGTTATTTAGTTATTATTTATTTGTAGTCAATATCTTAAAATAAAATATTAATAAAGACAACCACACATGATATTTATTTACATGCGATAAAATATGTTGCTGTAATTGGGAGATAAGTTTCGTAACATATTATATAAATCACGTGTGTTATTTTTTTTCACAAATGTTCTGAGGTGTAATTGGAATGTATACATGTTCTGCATTTTAAATATAATTTTCATTTAATTTTATGAAATGTTTCATTAAGAACAAAAAAAATGCTTTTATTACACATATATAAAATTATATTTTAATCAAAGACATTACAATATAGTTATTAAATTTAATACTTACACGGCCATGTGCACGTACTAAATATGCTTTTACATTAAATAGTTATAAAAAAAACAATACCTCTGATTGGAGAGCTGATACATTTTGAAAAAGCAATGAAACTGTAAACATAAACAATTCTTATTTCACGTTGTAAAATAATTGAACTTATTTAAAACTTTTAATTCGATATAAGAACATTGACATTCATAATGTGCACATGGATATTATCTACTTTATCGATAAAATGCAAAATATGTCTGTTTCTCTTTTTAAATTTAATGGTCTACTGAACGGATGTTAATGGGATTTGCACACCTAGTTAGATATTTTCCCATAAAGGTTTTATCATATAAGCTAGTATTTAGCATATAATTCAGCGTTGCTTAGTTGCTGAGTTATATATCTATGGGGGAATTGTCGATAACGTGGACCATAACCAACCGGCGCAATGTAATTAGCGTGTGAAAAATTGTGACCAGGTTTTTTATTAATGTGAGACAAATATTTAGTATTATCTTAGGACAAGTTTATAAAATTTTAGCTGCGCTACAACAACACAAGTCGTAGAAAAGCCCTACAAACCTGTTATTTCACCGATTGACAATGCCTAGCCGAAATCACTGTTCCAAAAGTCCTAAAATTTCGAAAATACTTTTCTTAAAGCAGGTAGCCACGAAAAAAATGTTTTTCACTGCTTTCTAACTGCGCTGTTAAAACTCTCCAGCAAACTCTCCATTCATTCAATCAAGTTTTTTTAATTTGTTACATAACCGCAATGTATCTCTATTCTGAAAAAATTGGACGCTTCATAATATGTTTAAGTGTAAGAAGTGTAAGAATGAGAAAGATATGTTGTTGAGAACACATTTTAAAAAGTAAATGTAAAATTAAACAAACTACCCACTTAAGGTTTTTTAAGTTGCCATTTAATATTTCTAATATCATCGTAATTAAGTAAAATAAGATAGAATAGCTTTTAAAATATGAATATATCTTATATTAAAAATATTTAACAAATACCAGTATTTTTTCTCATTTTACATAAAGATAAAATATGATGCGTTCTTATCAATAAAATATTTTCAATTTTTTTTATGTCACTTAAAAATGTATTTTTTTATTTAGCACGTGAGACTAAACAATGAAATTCCACGAAACAATTTCATTCTATCAAATCTTGTATTATCGTGTTTTCATTTTTTTAAAGTAAATAACACGTGCTTCATTAATCATCATAGTAACTTCAAAAAGTCAAAGCAAGTGTTAAATCCTCTGAAACACTCATTTAATATAGCACTTGAAGTTAACCGATGATAAATGATGTTGTCCAAAACACGCCAAAAAATTTCGTTTTCCAAAAACTTTTTAAATTGTTTTTCTATACACCCATTAACAGTCTCTTATCAGAAAATGTGATTTATTTTCATAAAAATGTTCATGTCTGATATATTTCAAT
This sequence comes from Maratus michaelseni, assembly GCA_963931845.1. Classification (NCBI taxonomy): domain Eukaryota; kingdom Metazoa; phylum Arthropoda; class Arachnida; order Araneae; family Salticidae; genus Maratus; species Maratus michaelseni. The sequence goes on from OZ007588.1 coordinate 452,892,960, forward strand.
CAAAATGAAAAAAAAAAAAATCATTTTTATTTAAACAGATTCATAATTTGTAAGTGACTTAAATAAATATATAAAAATAATTTGTAGAAAACAAGTTATTATTATTATTCTTTTAATTTAAAGTGCAATAAAAAAAAATTTCTCAGCCAGAATAAGAAAAGTATTTCTAGATATGACATATGACTAACAATAAATGCTTCGGGTGCTCAGAAATCATTGAACCTGATGAATACAAATCAATGTACAGAAATTACAACTAAACGATCATGCAGTTTAATGTTTGGTTGACATTAGCATGGCCGATTCACGAACAAATTTGTTACCACATTGTATAGAAGTAACATCTTCTATATTTATATAAATATAACACCTTGAAATTATATACGTCTTTTAAGTAGCTAAAAAGTGTAAACTAAAAATATTATAAACAGTAAAATAGGTTTTATTAGATTGTTGACATATGTTTCAGCTCAGTCTGAGCCATTATCAAAACAAACTTTTTATTTTTGTTTTGATAATGGCTCAAATTGTGCTGAAATATATGTGAACAGTCTAATAAAACCTAGTTTACTGTTTATAATATTTTTATGTTACATTTTTTAGCAATTAAAAAGAAGTAACCACTTTAAAAAATTGCATCATGCAATCAAACTAATCGTGCAGTTTAATGTTTTTTAGGCGCCACTAGCTTTTATTTTTAGTCATATGTCTCATCCAAAAATGTGTTTCTTATTGTGGCTGAGAAAAAAATACTATTTTACTTTTTATTGCACTTTAAATGAAATAAAAACCGTGTTTTTAAAAAATTACTTTTGAACTCAGAAAACATTAAACAGCACGATTAGTTGATTTGCGTGACGCAAATTTTTGTAAGAAGTTACTTGGAAACAAATTTGTCTCTGAGCGCCCCAACCTTTTGTTTTTATTCATATGTAATATCCAGAAATACTTTTGTTATTCTGGCTGAGAAAAAAATATTTTTCACGTTTTAGTGCACTTTAAATGAAATAAAAACCTTGTTTTTAAAAAATTATTTTTGAACTCAGAAAACATTAAACAGCACGATTAGTTGATTTGCGTGACGCAAATTTTTGTAAGAAGTTACTTGGAAACAAATTTGTCTCTGAGCGCCCCAACCTTTTGTTTTTATTCATATGTAATATCCAGAAATACTTTTCTTAGTCTGGCTGAGAAAAAAATATTGTTTTACTTTTTAGTGCACTTTAAATGAAATAAAAACCGTGTTTTTAAAATTTATTTTTTATCTCAGAAAACATTAAACAGCATTATTAGTTGATTTGAGTGACGCAAATTTTTGTAAAAAGTTACTTGGTAAATTTGTCTCTGAGTGCCCCAAGCTTTTGTTTTTAGTCATATGTCATATCCAGAAATACTTTTCTTAGTCTGACTGAGACAAAATATTTTTTTTTAGTTTTTACTGCACTTTAAATTTAATAAAACCTTCTTTTTTAAAAAGATATTTTTTACTTTTTAATGCATTTTAAATGAAATTAAAACCTTGTTTAAAAAAAATATATATATTTGAGCTGAGAAAGCATTTAACAGCTAACAGAAAACATTTAAACAGCACGATTAGTGGATATGCGTGACGCAAAGCTTTGTAAAAAGTTAATTGGTAACAAATTTGTCTCTGATCGCATTAAGCTTTTTTTTTAGTCATGTATCATATCCAGAAATACTTTTACTAGTCTGGTTGAGAAAAAAAAATTAAGTTTTTAGTGCACTTTAAAGGAAATAAAAACCTTGTTTTTTTGTTGTTGTTTTTTTTTTAAATTATTTTTGAACTCAGAAAACATTAAACAGCACGATAAGTTGATTTGCGTGATGCAAATTTTGTAAGAAGTTACTTGGTAACAAGTTTATCTCTGATCATACCAAGCTTTTATTTTTAGTCATATATCTTATCCAGAAATACTTTTCTTAGTCTGACTGAGAAAAAATTATTTTTTTTAGTTTTTAGTGCACTTTAAATTTAATAAAACGTTGTTTTTTAAAAATTATTTTTTACTTTTTAGTTTTATTTAATAATATAGAATCATTTTTTACTGCTAAAGAAAACAAATGTTGATAAACTTTTACCCGGAAAATTTAGCAAGAAATCTGAAAAGCTTGTTAACAAATGCGGTGAAAGAAATATTGATAGGTAAATTGAAAATATTCCAACTTGAGCTGAAAAGAGTGTAACTAAAACCAAATGACAATGATGTTTGTAAAGTATGATCCTTTAGCGGACATGCTGCCGAATTTCAGACGCGTGAGTTTATTGGCTATTGCTTGACAATAAATTAAAGTAAACAAGTTTTGACATTTTCTAAAAATGGAAAAAATCGAAGTTCGAACTGTCATAAGATACTTCGTTAAAAAAGGTTTAACCTGCACAGACATACAAAAATAGTTACATTCCATCTTAAAGGATTCTTACACTTCATATTCGACGATAAAAAAGTGGGCTGCTGAATTTAAACATGGTAAGGAATCCATTCACGATGATGAACGCTCAGGGCGCCCAAAAAACCGCAATGACCGACGAAATCATCTCAAAAATTCGCAATGTCATATTGAATGATCGCCGACTGAAGATACGGGCACTTGCTGACATTGCAAACATCTCGATAAACTGTGTCCAGTACATTTTACACGATGCTTTGGGTATGAAAAAGCTTTCCGCTCAATGCATGCCACATTTGTTCAACGTTGACCAGAAACACCAAAGAATGAACATTTCTCAAGAATGTTCTGAAATGTATTGTGTTGCAATTTGAAAAATTGTTAAAAATCTTGTATTTTCTTTGTCAGGCCTAGAACTTTTCGAACCATCCTCGTACAGGGCTTCACTAAATAATTAACACACAAGAGTGTGATTTAAATATATTGAGTTCCAAGGGGACTGATTACATTGAAAAATAATATGAAATTATGTCAAAAATCTTGTACTTTCACTGTCAGGCAGAGAAATTATCAAACCATCCTGGTATAAATGAAACAATAGTGAACAACACTTCGCACTAATATTTTATGAATATTTATTTCGTATAACCCCCTCCCCTAGTAAAACGGGAAAAAACTATCAATTTCAAAAATATATTTTTCAGTTTTATGCCAGCAACTCATTTAAATAAAAGAAAAACTTCAACCTAAATCATATGGTATGTAAAAATTTAAAAACTAAAATGTTCTAAAACTGCAACATAAGAAATATGGGGTTATATTAAACAAAATGATATTAAAAAATCTTTCAGACTTGTATAGCTTGATATTTAGTTAAGCAATTGGAATACAGAACCACTACGCAAATTATGATTATCGAAATAGTTTAAGAAAAAAGAAAGTCTTGCATCAAGCATAGATTTTGAAACATTTTCCAATACATTCAGAATACCGTAAAAGAACGTAAAAGTCCTTTAATAAGGTGAAAAATGGTATCTAAGGAAACAAACTGGAAAACGCATAACACATTTCACACGCAATTTCGGTAATTTCATCTATATTAGAAAATTATTTTTTGCAGTCACGGATGTGATATATAGGTGAATATGTATACTATATTGTAAATGCTAAAATTTAGTTTACTTATGAAAGACATAACACAGTTGAAAATTCCCGTGCAGCAGTTTTCGCCAATAAATGGTAATGCACAGATTATTTTGTGCAGACCTGTATATGATCTATAGAATTTATACATTCCAAATAATATGGAATACATTAGTTGAATTTAAAAACGAAATGAAAACGCATTTCTAGCAATTATAGGTTCTAGACAGTACTGTAACCGAATAACTGTGTGACTCTGTAAATGCATCATAAATGCTATACATACCATATTCAACAGTAATAATTTTATAGCGCGCTTCAGTGACTTGCACCAATTCAATATGTTTGAAATAGTGTAACATCAATAAAATACACTGCAATTATACTAGACGATAGACAATAATTTAACGTTCTTTTGAGTGTCCCCGTTAATGAAGTATAAATTATAAACACCCTATTTGCTGTATCAAACACGCTATAGCAATTCTATTATATAGAGGGGAAGGTGGCCTAAAATGATCCCCTTAAGGGAAAAACTTGTGTAAAGTAACGTAACTGTTCAAATAAAACTTTGGCCTTTTGTTAGTATGTTTTACACTATATTTTGCATTATAAACATATTTTAATAATATTTTTAACCCAAATTGAGTAATGAAAAAAATAGATTTTTTTAAAAGCAAAAAGTGTCCAAAGAAACATTTTACCCTCACCATATGGCAAAATGATCCTTGATTTAAAAATAATTGTAAATTGTTTTTTATCGGCAAAATAAAGGCTATAAAAGTAATTATGACAATACATAAGTGTAATTCACATCTATAAAGAAAAATTTCAATTTTCTATGAGATGAAAAATTGAATGAAAATTTTCAATGAGAGTCAATCGTGAATATATCTTGAAAGTATTTGTTTATCACAAACATTTGTTTTTTCAACCAGAAGTGAAATAAAATCTTGGTTTTTCAAGAAAAAATGTTTATTTTCAGAAATTCTAAAGCAATTGTGGCAGATGAATTTTTATTTTCAAGTAATAAACTAGTCTCTTCAAAATTTTATAAATAAAAAATTTCTTTGTTTCAAAATATTAAAAAAAAATATTCAAAATATTAAATAAACAAACTTCATTAAGTAAACCAAGTCATATTTCTGTAGATGAAAGACTGTATATCTAAATAAATACGAAAGCTAATGATTACCTTATAACAGATGTTATAAAACCCAATATTTCAAAGAATTCTATTCAGACGCGTAATACTGCGATCACTTGAATGTCGCAATTGCTTCTTCTTCACTTATCACAGCTAGTTTCTGTGTTACTCTGTAGATAGCGCGACCTGTCTGGAAGAAAACATATGTGGATCATTTTAGGCTACCTTCCCCTATATATATATATATATATATATATATATATAATTTACATGGCAAACCGAGTATATTTGCACGAGTTAGAGCACGGAAAGGCAGACACACTGTCAGACAAAGCATAATCATAAAAACCTTTCAACCATGTTGTAAAGTGTTAATGTAAAAGAAGCATAATAGAAAGCAAAATGAATTTATAACTATTAAAATGTTTTACTTTTCTTGGATTTATTAATTCAGACGCATTTGACTCCATTAAATGTCTGATGCTGCATCTCACTGAAATAAAGGTGGAATATATAATAAGAGTATATCTCAACATAGAATTTTCTTTTCCCGAAGATTTTATAGCAGTTATAGTAGTACTTATTTAAATACTGAAAAATTTAGTAAAAAAATATCCCGTAATCGCAAAGCACAATTGTTTTCTTTAAAAGAATATATTTTAGGAAAATTGAACACTTTAAAGAAACATCTTTACATTTAAATGAGAAACCCTCACATTTAAATTAATAAAATAAACATCTCTGAAATTTCTATAAATATTGCCAGTTCACTTTAATAATAACTTCAATCACTTTAATAATAACTTCAAATCCAGAAAACAGGAAATTGAAAATGCGCCATTTTCCAGAAGAAACCACACAATATATTTTTCAATAAATATACGATAGTAAAATAAAAGAACAACGAAATTTTCAATGAGAGTCAATCGTGAATATATCTTGAAAGTATTTGTTTATCACAAACATTTGTTTTTTCAACCAGAAGTGAAATAAAATCTTGGTTTTTCAAGAAAAAATGTTTATTTTCAGAAATTCTATAGCAAGTGTGGCAGATGAAATTTTTTTTTCAAGTAATAAACTAGTCTCTACCAAATTTTATAAATAAAAAATTCCTTTGTTTCAAATTATTTTTTATATCAATTCCTATTTTTAGAATGTCTGATTTAAACAAAAGAATAAAAAATATCTATTTTTTATTAGTGTAGTATATCTTCAACATACAAAAATTGTGTTTCCAGCCTGTTATTTCGTTGTGTTATTAATCTGAGAAAATTAGTAGTTATTGTTATTATATCAGAAAATTTTTCAGATTTACATTCAGCATTCTATTTTAAATGGTACAAAGTACTTTAACCGTGGCCTTAATGCTTTGCGCACCAGTTTAAAAGTGAAATTTTTCAAAAAAAAAAAAAAGAAAAAAGAAAAGAAAAGAAAAGAAAACGCAAACATATATTTGTCTAAGTAAACAATCAAATTCTTGAAACGTCAGTCGTTGAAAATGAATTTCATTGAATAAAGAAAATAAAAGAAGTTCGACACTTAGATTTGGGTATGTAAAACATTTTCCCTCTTAAAAATAGAAAGCTATTGTTTTGAGGCATGTGCATTTAAAGAAAGTTTTCTCAAATTGCGATTGTCTGGTTGTTTCTAACTATGCAAATTATTACATCCGGGACTGTTGGCATTTGTTGTTTAAAGGAAGAGCAGTTTCAAATCAATTAATAAGAAGAAAATGGGTGGTACGAAAAGATTGACGGTAGAGTTGCTTAAAAAGGTAATCGAAACACGAAATAGTGGGTGTCTAATGAAGCAAATAGGCATGTATTTTATTATTTCTGAATCAATAGTGCAATATGTTTTGAAAACATTCGTTACAGACGGAGATATACCCCCAATAACATACCTGACGCCCATCAACATCAACGGTTCGAGAAGATCGGATGTTGCGTCCAGTGCTAATGAACAAAAGATCAGGAACGATGACAGAAGCCGCATCCCTATGGCAAGACGGCATAGGGCGACCAGTGACTCGTAAAATGGCTATAGAAAGATTGCATAAAATGGGCTACAAATCTTACAAAAGCATAGGTAAGCCGATACTAACTCCTCCTCCAAAAAGGAAACGTTTTTCCGTGCCCTGTGGACCACTTAAAATGGACATAATGGAAGTGTTATATAGTCGTATGAATCCCCTTTTTCCAGTTTTGTATAGAAATATCGGTAGCCAGGTCATACGGCAAACAAATGAAGCTTTAAGCCCAAAATACGTCAATCAAGTGTTTAAGTTTCCGTCATATGTTCAAATTTGGGGATGCCTTGGTTATTCTGGTGTCAGCCAAATGATGCCATATGACGGGACTATCAATGTACAACATTATCGGGACATTTTGCACAAGGAGTTGTTGCCTTGAATTTGCACAACTAAGAATTCAATCGTGTTATATTTTTCAACAAGACTTAGCCAAACCGCATACAGCTAGGACAACAAAAGCCTGGCTTCAACAAAATGGTATTCCTGTGCTAGATTGACTTACGAATCCACCAGACATCAATCCTTTCGAGAATTTGTCGCGGTACTTAAAGAAGGAAGTTCAAAAAAAGAAACTATGTGAGAATCAGCAGTTGAAAAAAATTCTTCTTGAAGAATGAAAAAAAATTCCAATTTATGAGTGCCAACGATTAGTTTCAACTATGCCGAGAAGAGTGGGAGATGTTTACGGAGGATAAAGAAATGGTAAGACTTACTAATTTCTTCTCATTTGAACGTGCGCAAAACGTTAGAGACATAAGAAACTTGCGAGGAAATGGATTTCATTGGCCACAAAGTTTATGTCGTTTATTATTTTTTGTTCAAATTCACTATGTAACAGTAAAATATATCTTTTACAATAAGAATAATTTACCTACAATTTTTATTTTTTTTTACTTTTACTGTCAGAAAAGCATGTATAAACTGGTGCGCGAAAAATTAGGACCACTGGTAAGGAAAATCTTATTATATTAATTTTTAGGTAGCTTTCAATACAAAAAGCTACATATTGCAGCCATTCGGAGGAAAGCAATTCAAAAAAAATTTCGTTTATTTTCACCGATCATAACTTCCAGACCCCCAAATCCCCCTCCGTTCGAGTTTTGATATATATATGTAATAATAAAAAATTTTCGCCCTATTTCTTTAGTTAAATTATTCCAAATTCTTCAATTCTTTTTTCCCTCTCTTTTTAAAATATCTCTTAAATCTATTTTGTATTTTATTCCATAACTTAATCAAAATATTCTGTTATTTATCATTCTAAAAATCTTAATCTGTTAAAAGCTACACGTATTTATTAAAACCTTATTTTCTTAAATTGCAACACTGCCTCTAAACGCACCTGCCTAATTTCTTCTTTTGAGACATTTAATTTTTATTCTTTGGAACTTTTATAATACCATTTTTATTTCTATTTAATTCATTCGACATCCCATGATTCCAAGCGGTTTTCGCGCCCAAAGGCCTTTTTACCTTTTTAATTTGCCGCTTCTGTTAAAGAGTTTTAATCATACGTCAGAGACACGTCTTCGTGGTCTCATTTTTTCATCCATTAGCGAGAAAGCTCCGCCTTCTTTATCCCCCTAGCGCCCTCCGAACATGGATGCGAGTGGACCAGCTTGTTCGCGCGTTTTGTACCTTTGGGCCAAATTTTGAAGTATTTATACGGTTACACTGGCTTCGGAGACAGAATTTACACGAATTAGTGGTTGTCATCTAATTGCCGTCACTGGGGAGTCTACACTAATGCATCGGTAGTATGTTCTTCAAGCTCTGCTAATTCTTCAAGATCTTCAAATGTGTTCAGTTTTAATGAAGCGAAAGTTGGTGGAGTTGCTTTCATCTCTGTGATCACAATAAAGCCACTGCTCATCTATTAAGTTATTAAGTCTTCTTTTTAATGTTTTTGGGAAATTTCTTCTGGATTTCACTGCCTCTGCTCAATTTTTACGACTGCAAATACACTACGATTTCCGATGTGATATACTTCGAGATTTGTCTTCATGGTGAGCGACTCGAAGTGATGCCCTGTCCGGGTGTCATGACTACATTTCAACGATCTCGACTGCGGCTACCTCGATATGATTATCAGGTAATTTTAGTGGTTTCGGACTGAGATGTTCCGATTGTCTGGTGGAAAGAACGTTCAAGTCGACAGCAATAGCGATCGTCTATAATGTGCCAATTTTCGACAGGAATGTATCATATATATATAGACTAGCAAGCTACGCCCGCTACGCTGATCAATTTCTCTTAACAAACCTTTAATCAAACGAAATATTGACATTTCATAATTCACTTTTATATTTTAACAGAATAATAAGGCTACTATAATTTGTGACTCGTGCTATAACCAATATGCACGTCAGGACACGTCGCCCTTATCATTATCTTTTTACGCGTGAAGATTTCGATATGGTACTCCATTGTGAAATTTTGTAATTTTTGAAATTCAAAATTTGAAAAATGGCATAATCATTAGATTTGAAATTTATATCAAGAAATATACAACTTTTTACCTTTCAAATGCCGTTTGTCTAACAATTTTCTGACAAATACAGCGAAAACGCCAGTCGTCAGCAACGCATTGCTTTATATTAAAGAGGGTGTTGGAGAAGGGATTGTCATCGTCACTTTTGAAATCGTCTCTTTAGTTACAGAGATTCCACAGAAATTGTAATTTAGAATGATTTTAGAACGCTTTTCGCACATTTCACGCTTTTAAATTTCGATTTTTTTTAAAAAAAATTATTTTTTGAGAGCAGTTACATCTTATAAATAACTACAATGCCAAATATAAAATTTCTAGCTCCTTCAGTATAAAAAAAAGTCGTTATATTCGAACATTTTTCAATACTGCACCCCACTGGGGTTAGTGGCACTTTCATAAAATATATCCTATGCTGGAGTAGTTATTGTCACCATCAATTTCTCCATTACTTTTGAAATCGGTTCCGTGGTTCCATTGAGATTCCATAGAAATTGTAATTTAGAATGTTTTAGAACGCTTTTCTCTTATTTCACCCTTTTAAATTTCAATTTTTTTTAAAAATTTGTCCTTATAAAGCATTTACATCTTATAAGTAGCTACAATGCCAAATTTCAAACTTCTAACTCCTTCAGCATATAAAAAATGCAATTTTAGAACGTTTTTCGCTCCTGCACCACACTGGGATTTGTGGCACCGACGTAAAATATACCCTATGTTGGAGCAGGAATTGTCATCAAAAATTTGCCACCATCACGTTTGAAAAGGGTTCGATAATTCCAGAGATTCCATAGAAATTGTAATTTAGAATGATTTTAGGACACTTTTCGCTCATTTCACCCTATTAAATTTCGATTTTATTAAAATTTATTCTTAGAGAGCATATACATATTATAAGTAACTACCATGCCAAATTTCAGATTTCTAGCTCCTTCAGTATAAAAAAACTCGCAATTTTCGAATATTTTTCACTCCTGCATCCCATTGGGGTTAGTGGCACCAACATAAAATATAGCCTATGTTGGAGTAATGATTGTCACCAACAATTTGCCACCAATACTTTTGAAATCAGTTCTGTGGTTCCAGAGATTCCATAGAAATTGTAATTTAGAATGTTTTTAGAACGCTTTTCTGTCATTTCCCCCTCTTAAATTTCATTTTTTTTAAAAATTTGTTCTTAGAGAGCATTACATCTTATAAGTAACTACAATGCCAAATTTCAAATTTCTAGCTCCTTCAGTATAAAAAAATCGAAATTTTAGAACTTTTTTCGCTTCTGCATCCCCCTGGGGGTAGTGGCACCGACATAAAATATAGCCTATGTTGGAGAAGGGATTGTCAACATCAATTTGCCACCAACACTTTTGAAAACGGTTCTGTAGTTCCAGAGATTCCATAGATATTGCAATTTAGAATGTTTTTAAAACGCTTTTCGCTCATCTCACACCTTTTAAATTTCGATTTTTTTAGAATTTATTCTTAGAGAGCGTTTACATCTTATAAGTAACTACCAACCCAAATTTCATGTTTCGAGCTCTTTCAGTATAAAAATAAATCGAAATTTTTGAACGTTTTTCGCTCTTGCACCCCCGTGTGGTATTGGAACCGACATAAAAAATAAAATATGTTACAGCAAAAACTGTTACCATCAATTTGCCACCATTATTTTTGAAAATGGTTCTGTAGTTCCAGAAATTCCATTGAAATTGTAATTTAGAATGTTTTTAGAACGCTTTTAGCTCATCTCACCCTTTTAAATTTCGAATTTTTTTAGAATTTGTTCTTAGATAGCATTTGCATCTTATAAGTAACTACCATGCTAAATTTCATGTTTCTAACACCTACAGTGTACAAAAAATTCGAAATTTTAGAACGTTTTTCGCTCTTTCACCCCCCTGGTAGTAGTGGCACTGACATAAAATATAGTCTATGTTCTAGCAGGGACTGTCACCCACAATTTGCCAGCATCACTTTTGAAAACGGTTCGGTAGTTCCAGATATTCCATAGAAATTGTAATTTAGAATGTTTTTAGAACGCTTTTCGCTGATCTCACCCATTTAAATTTCGAATTTTATTATAATTTGTTCTTAGAGAGCATTTACATCTTATAAGTAACTACCGTGCCAAATTTCATGTTTATAGCTACTTCAGTATAAAAAAATCGAAATTTTAGAACTTTTTTCGCTTCTGCACCCCCTTGAAGGTAGTGGCACCGACATAAAATATAGCCTATGTTGGAGCAGGGATTGTCACCATCAATTTGCCACCAACACTTTTGAAATCGTTTCAGTAGATCCAGAGATTACCCCCTACAAACAAACAAAAAACAATCTTTACTGCTTTATAATATTAGTATATATATATATATACTAGCAAGCTACGCCCGCTACGCTGGTCAATTTCTTACAACGAACTTTTAATCCAACAAAATATTGACATTCATAATTCACTTTTATATTTTAGCCGAATAATAAGGCTACTATAATTTGTGACTCGTGCTATAGCCAATATACACGGCAGGACACGTCGCCCTTATCATTATCTTTTTACGCATGAAGGATTTGCTATGGCACTCCATTGTGAAATTTGGTAATTTTTCAAATTCAATATTTGAAAAATAGCATAATCATTAGATATGAAATTTATATCAAGAAAAATACAATTTTTTACCTTTCAAACGCAGTTTGCCTCACAATTTTCTGACAAATACTTTTCGAGCTACTATTTTTTTTCAGTAACTTCAAATGTCTCATTTTCCGAGATTAATCTGTGGCAACAATTAGCAAAAAACCCAGTTGTCAGAAACGCACAGTTTTTTATTAAAAAGACTGTTGGAGCAGGGATTGCCACCACCAATTTGCCACCATCACTTTTGAAATCGGTTCGGTAGTTCTAGAGATTCCATAGAAATTGTAATTTAGAATGTTTTTAGAACGCATTTCGCTCATTTCACCCTTTTAAATTTCGAATTTTTTTTTTTATTTTTTTTTTTAGAGAGCATTTACATCTTATAAGTAACTACAATGCCAAATTTCGAATTTCTAGTTCCTCCATTTAAAAAAAAAATCGCAATTTTAGAACGTTTTTCGCTCCTGCACCCCCCCCCCCTGTGGTTAGTGACACTGACATAAAATATAGCCTATGTTGGAGCAGGGGTTGTCACCATCAATTTGCCACCATCAATTTTGAAATCGGTTCGGTTGTTCTAGAGATTCCATTGAAATTGTAATTTAGAATGTGTTTAGAACGCTTTTCGCTCATTTCACCCTTTTAAATTTCGATTTTTTATGTTCTGTTTTTAGAGAGCATTATATCTTATAAGTAACTACAATGCCAAATTTCAAATTTCTAGCTCCTTCAGTATAAACAAAATACGCAATTTTAAGGACGTTTTTCACTCCTGCACCCCCCCTGGGGTTAGTGACACCGACATAAAATATAACCTATGTTGGAGCAGGGGTTGTCACCAACAATTTGCCACCATCACTTTTGAAATCGGTTCGGTAGTTCCAGATATTCCATAGAGATTGAAATTTAGAATGTTTTTAGAAAGCTTTTCGCTGAACTCATCCTTTTAAATTTCGAATTTTTTTAAATTTTATTCTTAGAGAGCATTTACATCTTATAAGTAACTACAATACCAAATTTCATGTTTACAGCTCCTTCAGTATAAAAAAGATCGCAATTTTAGAACGTTTTTCGCTCCTGCACCCCCCTGGGGTTAGTGACACCGACATAAAATATAGCCTATGTTGGAGCAGGGGTTGTCACCATAAATTTGCCACCATCACTTTTGAAATCGGTTTGGTAGTTCTAGAGATTCCTTAGAAATTGTAATTTAGAATGTTTTTAGAACGCTTTTCGCTCATTTCACCCTTTTAAATTTCGAATTTTATTTTGCTGCTTTTAGAGAGCATTTACATCTTATAAGTAACTACAATGCCAAATTTCAAATTTCTAGCTGCTTCAGTGTAAAAAAATCGCAATTTTAGAACGTTTTTCGCTCTTGCTCCTCCCCTGGGGTTAGTGACACCGACATAAAATACAGCCTATGTTGAAACAGGGGTTGTCACCATCACTTTTGAAATCGGTTCGGTAGTTCTAGAGATTCCATAGAAATTGTAATTTAGAATGTTTTTAGAACGCATTTCGCTCATTTCACACTTTTAAATTTCGAATTTTTTTTTTTTGTTTTTAGAGAGCATTTACATCTTATAAGTAACTACAATGCCAAATTTCGAATTTCTAGTTCCTCCATTTAAAAAAAAAATCGCAATTTTAGAACGTTTTTCGCTCCTGCACCCCCCCCCCTGTGGTTAGTGACACTGACATAAAATATAGCCTATGTTGGAGCAGGGTTTGTCACCATCAATTTGCCACCATCAATTTGAAATCGGTTCGGTTGTTCTAGAGATTCCATTGAAATTGTAATTTAGAATGTGTTTAGAACGCTTTTCGCTCATTTCACCCTTTTAAATTTCGATTTTTTTTTTTTTGTTTTTAGAGAGCATTATATCTTATAAGTAACTACAATGCCAAATTTCAAATTTCTAGCTCCTTCAGTAAAAACAAAAATCGCAATTTTAAGGACGTTTTTCACTCCTGCACCCCTCCTGGGGTTAGTGACACCGACATAAAATATAGCATATGTTGGAGCAGGGGTTGTCACCAACAATTTGCCACCATCACTTTTGAAATCGGTTCGGTAGTTCCAGATATTCCATAGAGATTGAAATTTAGAATGTTTTTAGAAAGCTTTTCGCTGAATTCATCCTTTTAAATTTCGAATTTTTTTAAATTTTATTCTTAGAGAGCATTTACATCTTATAAGTAACTACAATGCCAAATTTCATGTTTACAGCTCCTTCAGTATAAAAAAATTCGCAATTTTAGAACGTTTTTCGCTCCTGCACTCCCCTGGGGTTAGTGACACCGACATAAAATATAGCCTATGTTGGAGCAGGGGTTGTCACCATAAATTTGCCACCATCACTTTTGAAATCGGTTTGGTAGTTCTAGAGATTCCTTAGAAATTGTAATTTAGAATGTTTTTAGAACGCTTTTCGCTCATTTCACCCTTTTAAATTTCGAATTTTTTTTTGCTGCTTTTAGAGAGCATTTACATCTTATAAGTAACTACAATGCCAAATTTCAAATTTCTAGCTGCTTCAGTATAAAAAAATCGCAATTTTAGAACGTTTTTCGCTCTTGGTCTTCCCCTGGGGTTAGTGACACCGACATAAAATACAGCCTATATTGAAACAGGGGTTGTCACCATCACTTTTGAAATCGGTTCGGTAGTTCTAGAGATTCCATAGAAATTGTAATTTAGAATGTTTTTAGAACGCTTTTCACTGAATTCATCCTTTTAAATTTCGATTTTTTTTTATTTTGTTCTTAGAGAGCATTTAAATCTTATAAGTAACTACAACGCCAAATTTCAAATTTCTAGCTGCTTGAGTATAGAAAAGATCGCAATTTTAGAACGTTTTTCGCTCCTGCACCCCCCTGGGGTTGTGGCACCGACATAAAATATAGCCTATGTTGGAGCAGGGGTTGTAACCATCAATTTGCCACCATCACTTTTGAAATCGGTTCGGTAGTTCCAGAGATTACCCCTACAAACAAACAAACAAAAAAACAAAAAAAACAATCTTTACTCCTTTATAATATTAGTATATATATATATATATATATATATATATGACATATGTCCTGCTGTAACTCTCTTATTTATGAACCGAATTGAATGTAACTGATTATGTGTAAAGGACATACCAAGGTCTCGACCGAGTTTGTTGGCCAGCTTCATCCGCCATCTTGTTTCAAAATGGCGACAAGTAAAATTTTTAAAAAAATTTAAAAATTCAAAAACATGTACAGAAAAATATAAATTGAAAAAAATTGTTTCTGGTAAGTCTTAGAATATGATACAAGAATTCCGGAAATTTTTTTGTTTTTGCTATATCTTAAAAAATGGCTGAGATATGGCAGTTAGAAATTCTTAGGAGGCGGAGATTTTGAAACAATCAGATATTTGTTATGCTGTCACTCTCGTATTTATGAACCTATAAAATGTGACTGATCATGTGTACGGAACATACCAAGGTCTCGACCGTGTTCGTTGGCCAGCTTCATGCGCCATTTTGTTTAAAATTGCGGCAAGTTAAATTTTTAATTTTTTGAAAAAATTCAAAACATGTATAAAAAATTAATTAAAAAAGATTTTTATGTTAAGTGTTAGATCTTGATATAAGGATTATGGAACTATTTTTGTTTTGGCTTATTCTTAAAAAAATGGCAGAAATATGGTAGTTTGAAATTCTAGGTTGGCTGATATTTTGAAACAATCTGAGTTTTGTTATGCTGTAACTGTCATGCTGAAATTCGCATTCAAATGCAGTATTAACGAAAACAGGGATTGAATCTTCTATAATAGGGTTCCAAGCAATTTAGCTTAGGATGTTTGAGTAAAATGTTTTGAATTTTTAAGAACATGGACTATGGACTATGAAAGCTACCTTTTCCTCCCGGTAAAGGCGGAAGGAATTTTTCTTACTTGTATTGCTAGATAATTGCCTAAATTTAAATATTTAATTTGTGCGGCATTTCATATTACCTATTTCATATATTCAGAATAACTTCACAGCATTCTCGAACGCTCCATAGTTTACTAAATGTTTTGCAAAACATTGAACATAATATTTTTAACATGTGCAAATTTATAACCCTATAACATACTTTCTCTTAAAACTAATAATAAAACTAGTATTGTTTGTTAATGGACAAAGAATCTATATTTTCTGTGATTTATGATCATGAAGTTTCATATCAAAGAAAGAACTTTCTAAACACAACGCGATGAGAAATAACTGAATCTTTCTGGATCAGTAAGACATTCAATAGAAGAACAGGAGGCAACAACAATCAAACTAGACTTGGCACGTGACGCATAGTGAAGAAAAGAACAAAATTAATATAAAAAATAATAAAATAAAATAAAATAAATAAAGATGTAATTTTTATTAAATTAAGTTAAAAAATGAAATATATTAAAGTACCAAAATTAAAATATGTAAAGTAAGGAACAAAGAAACCAAGTCTAATGTGAATTCAGGAAGTAGAAAATGTTTTCTGCTGAAGTAAGAAAGTTTTTCAAATCTGAGAGAATCATAATTTTCAACTTTAACAAATCATCAATAGTAGGATAAACAGATGAATAAAATATGGAATGTTCAAAATCTAATAAAAAAATAAATAAATCATTTCAATTGTATTACGTTTTATACGAATAATATAACTCTTGTTTGGGATTATTCCTTCACTGCACTATTTTTTGTTTTTACTGAACTATGTAAATTATTTATATATGCAGAATTGTTCAAGGGATATAGAAAAAAATAAATAAAAATTGTATCACGCGTAGTATTTGAAGGATTTTTTTTTTCGTAGCTTTGAATATTTGCAAACAAAAATGCAATGAAATAAATAATAATTTATTAAGGAAGTTGCATTCATTAATTCAACATCATAAATTGCAATGAATTAAGCTTAATATTTTATTACGTAAAATTAACAAAAATCATTGAAAAATAATCTGGAATGCTTACAGTAATGTATTTCCACGAATGCTAGTGAATGCATGCATTATGAAACAGACGGAAATAGTTTTTTTTTCTTTATTCAGACTCAAGTTCATATTCTATTTCTGACACCTTTTTCAGTGAGAAAAGTTCATGAATCCTTGAAGCAGCTGAATAATAAATTTATTTCGGCTGCTTGTTCTTTTCCTTAAGTTTGTTTTCCACGTCACGTAGTTATTAAAAATACTTTGTGAACAAGTAAAACAATACAAATGTGTATTTAACAAGTAACAATGATCCAAAACCCCTCTCAGTTGAATTGTCTTCGGTGGCTGCGCTGCTGTGTTTTAAATCATAAACATGTATTAATGCCCTTATTTTAACCTATTCTTTTTTTAAAGAAAATAAAAGAACATCGAACATATTTTCTTGTTTTTCCATATTATTTCAAATTAAATTAGAACTTTTTGGACAAGATCTAACATTTTTCTCAATTTAAGTTCTCCTCTTTCAAATCCAAATAGAATAAATATACTTGTACTAAAATACAAGTAAAAAATTTTTTTTTTCAATCTCTTTCTATTATCCTTTACGGAAAAACGGAGACAATAATGGCAAATGGCTGCATCACAGAGCAACCACTGAGAGAAAACTACCCTCTCAATATCAGGGAGAGAAAGTTTGGCCACATAATTAAATCCGCAATTTTCACTGAAGAAGAGAAGAACTTCCCAATACTGGAAAATCCCCAAAATGCGCTTATTTCAGAGCATATCCTGATGGCTTAAACCATGTAAACCTCTTACTTTCAATGACAGAAAATAAGGCGAAACACTACAGCAATGAATAAGCCTTTAAAAAGGAGATAAATTACCAATATATAATGAGATGGTGATCATCACCTCTGACAATGAATTCGCCTCCGACCATTATCGAATCACCTACGACCCAGTGAACGATCCGGACATTGTAAAAAACAAGAAAGTAAAATCATGCATCAAGCTTCGATTATGAAACACTTTCCTACACTTTCAGAATATTTTAACAAACTTTCCCAGTTTAATAAAGTAAATAAAATACCCAAGTCAACATTTTAGAAAGCGCAAAGCACATTTGAAAATTAGATTTCAGCAATTACAGGCTATAGACAGAAAAGTACGCCAATTAATTTTGCAGCCCTGTATATAATTGTATATATTCTATATAGCAAGCTACAATTTAATTAAGTAAAATAAAACCTATCAGCAGTTTCTACCAATAGACGGAAACATATTTGAAATTCTTTTACAGCCCTGTATAGTACTTTAAGATTTTTATACACGCCACTTACTACGGTAAAGTTTTATTCAGGCAAAATTACGCTGTAAACTACTGAAACCACACTTTCAGAAATTATCATACGTAAGCGGGCCATGTATCCAGTTCTCTGCGTGGCCCTGTATATAATTTTATTTATATTCAGCAACATCTCTTAGTATACTTAATATATTTCACGTTCAAAATGCATAACTCGATTAAAAAAACTCTTTAAGCAATTTACACTGATACACTGTAATGCTTAAGAATTGTTTTGTGTAGCCCTGTATATGATCTATAGCATTTGTACATACCAAATACTATGCAATAATTTAGTTAAATGCATACTCAGCTGAAAGCGCACTTCCAGCAATTATCGCTTATAGACAATATTTCGAATACAGTACTGTATCAGAAAGACTTTTGTGTCTCTGTAAATGAATGATAAATGCCATGCACATCATATTATACAACAGGAATCTTGTAGTAAGCCTCAGTAATGTATATCAATTTCATTATATTTGAAATAGTGTAACGTACTTAAAATACGTTGCAAACAGTTTTCTTCCTAGACTATTATATAAACGAACATATAAATGTATGATAACTGCTCTATACTCCTTATTCTACAGAAATCATGTTTTAGGGCATCTCACACATTGATATCAACTCCATTATGTTTTTAATATTGTAATATGATTAAAATGCATTTTCCCCATAGACCATATGATAAGGGAATTCTTTTGAGTTTCTCTGTAAACTAATTATAAGTGCTACACGTATGATATTCTATAAAAATAGTGAAATATTTGAAATAGTTTAACACCATTAAAAACATTACAGAGTATCCCCCCCCATAAACCATAATCTAACGGCATTCTTTTGAGTACCCCTGTATACGAAGTATACATGGTAAAAACTTCATTTTGAATACCAAACATGTCATTACATATATTAATAACATATATATATTGCATGGCAATCCGAGTATAATTACGTGAGTTGGAGCATGCACAGATGGCAGACAAACCAAATTCATAAACACTTTTCAACTATGTTCGAAAGTGTTAAAAACGTCTGAAGGGCAACTTTTAGACGAAGAAAGGAATTGACTTAGTAAATACGCAATAGAAAGGGAAAAAATAGCTGCAAAAAGGGGAAAATAGTTAAGATACTGATATCGGTGATATCGCAACTAAGATGGAGATATAAATGGGGAAAATAGGGAAAAATATTTAAGATACGGTTTTCGGCATTGACTTTTCAAATCATTCGGAGAAATGGAGAGTAAATGGGGAAAAAATTGCGTTCTGATACATAAACCACTCATATCATCATCCGGAGAGAAAAATAAATATTGGGGGAAAAGTTGCGTTCGTTCCTATAAACCCTTACATCATAAAGAATCTCCGGAATTCTCTTTTCCTGGAGAGAAAAATTTCAGTTACTTTTAATAGAACTTTCGAAAACATAGCGGTAACTATTTTTTAAATTAAGCTGCTAAATAAATATTTTTACTAAAGTGATTTTTAAATTTAAATAATTTTTGCCAGGTAATGTGAAGCGCATGACTAGCATACCCTGAGGATCCGACACAGAATTAAACATAAAAATGAAAATAAATTAAGTTAAAGGAACAGGTCGGAACGTAGCTCCCGTGACCGGTTAAAATGGCGGGTAATAAATCCCGAGATATACTGTTACATTACACAGCGCTTCAAAAGTTTTTAAATAGCGGTATAACTATTCCAAGATTTTAAACTTTATTTTTCTTTGTTTTATAGGTCATGCTGCATAAAACTTTACTTTTCCGGTACATGGTGGTAAATTTTTAACCGAACATATTTTTTGTTAAATGTCCTAGAGACTTTACATAATAGAACACATTAAAAAAATATATTTAATGAAGATAGAATGGTTACTGAATTTTTTTTGTTTGTTTCTATATTGAACGGAGGTATACTTGTATATCTCTGTGGAATGTTACAACTAATTTCTTCTATTAACATTTCACTTATTTTGAAAATGTGATAAACATATTAATCATTTAATAATGCATTTTGCCTCTCTGAAAATTTCTTTGTATGAAAATTAAATTTTATTATGAAAATAATAATAATAATTTTCAAAAACTATGTTTACATTGCTGTTACAAGCCTTTTTTGTAATTTGCACTACAAAAAAAGTTCCTGTAATAATGTTAAAATATTATTCGCATGCAACAACTAATAAGACGTAAATGTGTCATTTTACATTAATTTTGAAATATTCGCACTGCACTAGAAAGGGTCCGGAACTTTTTTATACTGTGTTTTTTATTTAAAGAGTAAGCATTATTTATTTACTAAAAATAAGTTTTGAATTCATATACGTAAAACTTTTTTGACGTATTTACTTCAACTTATATACCTACCGCAAATAAGCAAATATTGCGTATTTATGTTTCCCGTCACAATATTATTAAAGATGCTATCACCTCATATATCTTTATAAAATAAATTAAGCCCCAAGTAATGAGAAGACTATACGACAACCTATATAAAATTAAAAAGAGGTAAATGTTGAAAAATGAAAATTGATGTAATATTTGGTTGTTTAAAATATTGTTATTTAAATTTGTACGCTGAGAAAGGAATGTTTTCCGTAGACTGACCCATATCTTAACGATAGAATTTTATTGCTTTTAAAATCTCATACATTGGGTTTACTACCTATACACCTGTAGAATGTTAAGTAATTCAATGACACCAACAACTGAGCATCACTTTTTATATCCATGTCTTATGATACTTGATAAATGCTGATATTAATCTAATAGAATGCAACATTTAATTGCAGTAATTAAGTTATTGTGGATATTGAAAAAATATTAATTTCCAGATAAAAAAGTTTTTTAACTATAATCACTTTCTTTCTATATTTTCATAATTGTTCTACGTAGTAATGAGCAATTAACTTTTATCACAAAACATGAAATTTTTTAGGTACTTTCTATTTGAACACATTTCATACAGAAATAAATGTCTATATTGTGTCCAATATATATATACTTTTATAAGTATATATAATAGTAATACCTTTGAATTTCAAAATATAATAAACAAGTTCTTACAACAAATATATATATATATATATATATATATATATATATATATATATATATATATATATATATATATATATATATATATATATATATATAGTTGTAATACCTTTGAATTGCAAAATATAATAAACAAGTTCTTGCAACAAATTTATATATATATAATTGTAATACGTTTGAATTTCAAAAAACCTACAGGTTTGTTTTATCACGTGGTTCTTCGGGGTGGACCCTAGCAACAACTTTGACCCTGTGTGCACCCTTGACCAATAGGGCACTCTCAGTTAAGTGTATGCAAAAAAGGGTGGAAGACACGGAAGGCTCATTGGTTAGGCAGATGGAAGAGATTTAACGGGGCTGGTGTTTATGTCAGTTAGGAGGGTTTGAGACGAAGATGAAAAGGTGATTTTTGACAGAGAACGGAAATAATGAAGTAGGCAGCACAGGCAGGGCGGCTGATTTTAAGAAAAAGGGGCTGGCACGGCAATATGGAAGACGAGTTAGCGGCACAGTGACGTGTGAGCACCGGTCTTAGAGAGCTGAACTTACGGCAGATCGTAAGGCCTATCGACTGGCGACTCAAGGCTCGAAAAGTCTTAGCGGTATCGGGCAGAGGCGGCGTGTGCACGGGGAGGCTGCAACTCTGACGGCGAAAAGGAAAGCGTTCTCTTCGCTCGTAATCTAGCGGAGATCATATTGCTGAGATTTGCGATTATCCTGTGACGGAGGCTTCATCATCGAGATGCGGCAGGAGGCTTCTGTGGTCCACGGGCAGAAAAGTGAAAGTTGTGATAGTGAGTTGGCGAGACAACGCCGGGTCTAGAGACTGTAAAAGAAAAAATATCCCTCTTATCCAGTGTATGGATGAACTGTTTGTGAGAATTAAAACGGTAAAGTACAACTGCTGGAAGCTGTCTGGTGAGTGCTGTTTTTATTATATCATGTGAAGCAAAGGGACTATCCTGTTTTAATGTAAAAATGTTTAGTTATATAAATATCTTATGATTTTCGAAATTTATTTAAAAATTATTGTTTTATCACCATTTCGGTATGCTGGTTAGGAAGTGAGAACACAATAATCTTTGTGTTCAGGTATGAGTTTTGTAACTTCTTGTAACTATGTCTTGGTTCGGATTTCTAATGATTGTGATCCTACGATATTGATCTCAATACATATTTCTGGTATTTTATCCTATAAATTCAGTAGGTGTTCTTGAAAGAACCGATGTGTTTTAAAATTACTTTCTTCCTTGTAAATAAACTTATTCACTTTGTTCAAAAAAAAAAATTCCTTTTGTACTCATGCTTAAGACTTCAGTAGCACTTATGCAAAATTTTGGATGTTTCATGCTTGCCATGAAACAGAGTGTGCTTTTGTGATCTGTTCATCTTGTGACAAGGTGCTGTCTTTAGCCACCACTAAGTACATTCGCCACCTCAAATCTCAGGTGGGTTATTCAGAAATTAAACTCTTGACTGCACCTGTCATCTTAATGTTACTTGTGGATTCTCGGTTGATTATCACAAAAGGACACAATAGATTGTAATCTCAATCTACTATTATAGGATATTAAGTATACTTACATATTCATACAGGTGAAGGCTACTGCTAATTGTGAGTAAATTTAAAGAAAGGTAATTAGTAACAATTAAAAATAAATTAAGAGAAATAATATAATAAAAAAAAACACATCTGACAGTACCAATGATAGTAATTTTAACATTTTGCACATAGGCACTAGGCAGCCAAATTAAATTCAAATTGTTAAACTCCATTGGCATCGCATAACATTCAATATCTTTTTATTTTTTGAGTCATGCTTAAAAATACATTGATATGAAAATATACTAGAAAAAAGACAAATATTTTATAGAAAATCCACGGTATACGACAATTTTATTCAACTGATATTTAATTGCAGTGTATCGAAAGAGAATCTATATGTTTCGAAAAATGTCATTTGATTATTAGAAACATAGTGAATCTTATATACAGTACACAAAATTATTCTCACTCGATTTACAACTACTTTTCTAATTAATGCGGTGAATTATTTTTTTTATCAAATAAAATTAATCGCGGAAAATAACGATTAGAATAGTATCCTGATACTATACTGCTCCTTTAATACGTGTGCCATAATAGTCTAAAATCCTTTCCCATTCCACTTTACATTAAATTTGTAAAATATGTTGACTTTATATAAAAAAAAACACAAATAGTGTAGGATTTTAACGAAAACTTTCACACCATATTTGAGTTCGTTATTTCGGAACAAAAGAATAAAATACATACATACATATAAAAGAATACAAGGAATTAATGTAGAATCATTTTCTCTAATTCGATTTTTCTTTAAACTCAAGTCATGTTTCCTTTGTTGATATCACACAGATTTGAGTAAATGATACTTAATTTAGCAACAAGCAAAAAAGAGGAAAACGTAATGGATTCTTTTTTCTCTTTCAACATTAGTTCTTAGAAAAATCTTTTAATTCAATATTCATTATTGCTGTCTTGGGAAGATGAAAAGGATACTTATTTAGATGCAAGACTGTTATTCTTTTTATTAATTATTAAAGGAAAAAAATCTAAAAAGTTTCTTTACTGAAATAATAAGATTTTTCTCGTTTAGTGTAAAAGAATAAAGCTATTCCGTTATGATAGCTAACTTTTTTCAAAAGAGCAAACAAAAACATACTCAATGATTTTTTTTTTAGTATCCATTTATTCAATTTTATTTCTTAAGAAATGTAATAATTTTTCTGAACTTATTAAACTAATTGAACATATTTAAATTCCGGTAAAAACATTCGTAATTTTTTTTTCTTAGATTAATAAAAGTTTGTGGAAGTAATAGTCCAAGAGCCGGCCGTCGATGTTCCTATGTATAAGATACAAGAGAAATACGGCCGGCATAAGTAAGCCCTAACAAAGATTTATAGAAGGCCACCTTTTTTAATTATTTATTTCTGCCGGGTCATGGATTTTTTGCGTCACTTCCGGTGTCAATTTTGAATGTTTGCCTATGTATCGAATACAAGGACCGTACATACATCACAATGTAGGTATGAAAATGTACATTAAGAATATACCGGTCTGCCAAGTCTAATCCTGCCGGAACCAGGTGGCAGATTTACTTTTATGACGTCAATTTTGAGTGTTTTCCTATGTATCGAATACAAGGACCGTGCATACATCACAATGTAGGTTTCAAAGTGTACATTAAGAATATATTGGTCTGCTAGGTCCAATCCTGCCGGAACTAGGTGGCAGACTTACTTTTATGACGTCAATTTTGAGTGTTTACCTATGTATCGAATACAAGGACCATATATACATCACAATGTAGGTTTCAAAGTGTACATTAAGAATATATAGGTCTGCCAGGTCCAATCCTGCCGGAATCAGGTGGCAGACTTACTTTTATGACGTCAATTTTGAGTGTTTACCTATGTATCGAATACAAGGACCGTACATACATCAGAATATAGGTTTCAAAGTATACATTAAGAATATATAGGTCTGCCAGGTCCAATCCTGCCGGAACCAGGTGGCAGACGTACTTTTTTGAAGTCAATTTTGAGTGTTTACCTATGTATCGAATACAAGAACCGTACATACATCACAATGTAGGTTTCAAAGTGTACATTAAGAATATATAGGTCTGCCAGGTCCAATCCTGCCGGAACCAGGTGACAGACGTACTTTTTTTACGTCAATTTTGAGTGTTTTCCTATGTATCGAATACAACGACCCTACATACATCACAATGTAGGTTTCAAACTTGAGCAAACCTTTAATGCCGATGCAGCAAGTTCACGTACTGGGATCATGCATTTCACTAATTCTATTTCGGCCAGACAACGTTGGGCTTTGAGTCATAGTATGAGAATTATTAAACTAATATCAAAGATTATAGATGATTTATGTATTACAGATCATGATGATGTTACTCGTGAATTAG
This sequence comes from Maratus michaelseni, assembly GCA_963931845.1. Lineage (NCBI taxonomy): Eukaryota > Metazoa > Arthropoda > Arachnida > Araneae > Salticidae > Maratus > Maratus michaelseni. The sequence continues at coordinate 452,918,130 of OZ007588.1, forward strand.
AATCTAGCAGGATCACCAAGGATAGACAAGCCGTCTATAATATTATTACGAAAATCAAAGAAAATATAAACCCGTTTGATTTTAATATAGATACAAATTATTTATTTAATATTGTTATTGGAAGATCTGTTTGTGATTCGATTTCTCATCGAGGCTGAACAAATAGGTGAAAACCAAAAACTAAGTTTCATAAGTAGCTGTAATAGCAATGGTGACATATTTGAATCTCCCATTAGCAAAGTAAAAACCCAAACATTTTCTTCAGAATGCATGAAAAAAGCTTTCAAAAATACTGATGGCAGCAAAATTTTTTTAATGAAAATGGAAAGGAATATTTTCGGAAAATTATTAGCAATAGGTATAAGCAGAAAAATTCATCTTGAAATGTGTCTTTCTTATCCATTAGCACCTGCACAATCAGCATTGTTCCAATGCTCAGGTGAAATGCATAAAACAGCAAAATCGGTTTTGGCAAACACAATTAAAGCTTTAGTTGAACCAGAATGTCCATTACAGATTGATGTGGAATTAATAGATGTATTTTACTTGCTTCACAGATTAAAACCAACAGTACCCCAAACCTTTGGCAGGATAGCTGAATTTATATTAAAACAAATTTGCAATACTAAAGCCGACGAAATCCATGTTATTTTAGACAATCATATATCCCCCTCAATAAAAGATATAGAAAGAAAGTATCGGGATGAAATTGATGTACCGTACACCATTATAGGGCCTTCCCAGAGCAGGCCAATAAACTTTTTGAAAAGCCTGAAAAATAAAAATTTAAAGAATCTTTAGTTGAATTTTTAAGTCGATATTGGGGAAGCAATGAAGTGGCTGCAATTTAAGTGAAAAAAAAGTGTATTTAACTGTTGGGAAAAAGTGCTATTCATATATATCAGAAAATGGGATAACTTCAAAAGTGGAAGAGACAGTATTAGAATGCAGCCACGAGGAAGTTGATTCTAGGATAATGTTTCATTTAAATAAATGCGAAAACAGTTCCAAAGTTCTGATAAAAACATCAGATACAGATATTTTGATCATATTATTAGGAAACATCTTAAAATTTCAACATCTTAAAATTTGGCTTTTCTCATCTACCAATAAGGCAGCTCAAAATAATTGTATTAATTGTACAGACCTAGCTAAATTGTTAGAAAATAATATTTGCAATTCCTTGCCTTGTTTTCATGCTTATACTGGATGAGACTATACATCAAGTTTTTATAAAAAGGGTAAAATAAAACCATTTCAAATATTAAGGGAAAATGAAAAATATCAGTTAATATTTGCAAATCTCAATAATCCCCTAAGTATTGAAAACGGAGAGATGATGAGAACAATCCAAGAATTCACTTGTGATATTTATAGTATTAAAAATTGTACAGATGTTAATTTAGCTCGTCTGTTAAATTTTGAAAAACAGTTCGCAACACAATTTAACGAGGAACAGTTTTTCAAAAAAGTAAAATTTACGATTCAAGTTTGATGCCACCTTGCTGGAAATCTCTCAAGCAAAAAGTTTTAAGAACAATTTACGTTACTTCTATGTGGCAAAATGCAACAAATAAGAATTTCATTTTATATGATATCTCTGATTGTGGATGGATTTGTAATGATAATGTTGAAATCAGACCAAATTGGTTTGAAGGAAGTCCAACACCTGTGCTTGTGGAAGATATTTTATTGAATGATGAAAAAGAAAATGAAAGTGAAGATGAAGACACTAGCAGATATATCTCAGATTCTGATGAAGAAGATTGATTAAAAACTTATTCGATATGTGCCAAAGTATTATTGTAAGAATGCGAATTTCTATACCACGTATTATTTTTCATGTCATTTTCAATAAATGAATGTTCTGAAATAAATTTATATTTATTTTCTCTTGATTTTATGTGCATTTTCATTACAGTCTACCAGGGTTGCTTTACTCAGCAGTGTAACTTTAACCCCATTGTCTCAAAAACTTCTGAGGCCTTGTCATTTAGTTGCTAAGTAATTTTTTTTTATTGGCAGCATCAGCTATGAAGCATACTCAGTAACCAAACAGTAGTTTAATATAATTTGTCACTGTGTTTATTTGTTTAAAGATAGCCATTTTGCACATAATGTTACTCACTATTTGAAAAAAAAAAGATTTTTTTAATATGCATTTTGAGTATAAATTAAAATTCTCAAAAATTAATTCGTGCTTTTAAATCTAAAGTCAGCAATTTAAATTGAATCGTATTTATTTATTTTATTATAGAAAAGATTATAATTTTCTATAGATAGTCACTCAGAAAATTGCTAATGAAGGGTAACATTTGCCCAGGTCAATAGCCCCCAAAGGATTTTTGGTATAAATATATAAACATAAAAGAAAAAAAAAACATGGAATTAAAGAATAAAAACTATAATTTTCGAAAGTAAGCCATCATTTGTGGAAGACCAGTACAATGATATCACTGAGATTATTGAGAACAAACATTTACATATAAAAACAAATATCTATAACAATGTTTAAGTCACACGTAAAGTATGCATGATAACAGTTCTTCCAAAATTACTATTTTACACATTAAAGAAGAGTTGTTATATATATATATATATAAGAAAGGAAAGTCAAAGATGTCAATAAGAAAGAAAGTTTGCATTTGTCTAGAGCGTCTACTTAACCTTGTCACAGAACTACATAATTCTTTTCTAGGCTTTGAAACCCATTGAGATGTATGTTTAACCTTTCTATTCGATACACTCAAAATTGGCGTAATAAAAGTAAGAGTCATGTAAGCCATCTGAAGTTGGGGAGAATTAGATTTGGCAGAAACGTATTTTTTATTGTATACTTTGAAATGAACATTATTATGCTTATTTCATACTTTCATCATCGAAATTCACGTAACAAAAGTAAGTTTTCGTTCTGGTTGCGACAGGATTAGACCTGGAAGACCTGTATATTCTAAATGTACATTTTAAAACCTACATTGTGATGTATGCTCGGTCCTTGTATTCTATTCATAGGTAAACACTCAAAATTGACGTCATAAAAGTAAGTCTGCCACCTGGTTCCGGCAGGATTGGACCTGGCAGATCTATATATTCTTAATGTACACTTTGAAACCTACATTGTGATGTATGTACGGTCCTTGTATTCGATACATAGGAAAACACTCAAAATTGACGTCATAAAAGTAAATCTGCCACCTGGTTCCGGCAGGATTAGACTTGGCAGACCGGTATATTCTTAATGTACATTTTCATACCTACATTGTGATGTATGTACGGTCCTTGTATTCGATACATAGACAAACACTCAAAATTGACACCGGAAGTGACGCAAAAAATCCATGACCCAGCAAAAATAAATAATTAAAAAAGGTGGCTTCCTATCGATCTTTGTTAGGGCTTACTTATGCCGGCCGAATTTCTCTTGTATCTTATACATAGGAAAATCGACGGTCGGCTCTTTGTCTATAATGTTTTCTTCAAAAGATGCTTGAATTGAAATTTTTAATAAAAGTGGTTCATAAAAACAAGTGCTGATACTTGTGTTGACAATGAATGTACATAAATTCACTGCAAGCTGAAGAAAAGTTTTGTATAACTGGGCATGAGTGTAGTTTTAATTCTGGAAATATTGGAAACAGTACTTATTGGAAAGAATAACATCAATATTTAGGTGCGAATAAAACACTTTGGCGCACTCCAATATTGAAACAATTTCCCACTCAAATGTATTCGAGCTACGAGGTTATTCAAAATTCGCAAAAGAAATAAAAATTCAATAATTCGAACAGAATAAACTACGATTTTCACATGGGATTTTGACAACAAAACCAATTAGTTCTAAAATAGCTCCATTAATCATCGAATGTTAGCATTGTAGTGATCCCAAAGATATTACCTGTCGCTATTTATCTATCATATGACGGGAATTGCAGTAAAATGTTTTCTTTCTTTCTTTCTTTTTTAAGAGTAAATTTGTACGTCTGACAGCTATTCTTGCTAAAGACATCCGTCAAACTGGCCATTTATAATTCTGGATGCGTTTCGAACTGCAGTACGCCACTGTACTAATTGCTGACACAACTGAGCAAATACAAGTATTACGGCAATAATTTTTCATTACTAAACAAACCTCATATATTTTTACAAATTTCAATGAAAACTGGAAACTGTATCGTGCTACTGTCTAATGTATTGGCACAATTTTTAGACGATTTTCATGGTACTTACAGAACTATTTTATATGAAATATTTATGTTTTAACGTTTAATTTGGTAACCTTTATTACATTACCTTTCTACGTCGTACTTTCCATGGGAATAATGTCTTTTGTAATTTTGGAAGAGGTATTTGTTTTCCATTCCTCTTGAACAGCTTTCTAAAATCCATGAAGTGTTACAGGTCAACTTTTGGATAGCGCGCTTTCTGAAGTTTAAAAGAGCAAAAATTCATGAGTGTTATTTATTATCCGTGCCAGGTCAGATAGAACTGCGCCAAGCATGGCTCGATTTATATAATTTACAGTAACACTTATTTTTAACAAAGTTTATAGTATATTTTTAAATTATAATTTGTAGTTTATTTTTTTAATTATTATTTATAGTTTAGAGTTATATAAGAGTTTAGAGTTTTTTTGTTACTTATGTATTATTGTTCATTTATTATATTATATTTATTTTGTATTATTTACCTTTTTATGAATGTTATATATTTAATAATGTTAAATTACTGTTTTGAACATGATTTGCAACGATAAACAAGATTGGAAACTGACAACAATTTTTGGCGATCTATCTCCTGGACCAGATAATACGTAAATACACATATTTGGAACAATTTTTCCATTTAAAGGCAGATTTTCATGGGACATTTGCACGCGTCTTCTCTGTCTTGCTGACAATATTACCTACTGTGGCCTTAGATGTAGCAAATCCATGCCATTCACAGCGTTTTTAAATAACGGAATACGAATAATTTTCTTTGAAACGTGCAAGAATATAGCTTTCCATTCATCGGTCCTTTAAAATTGCCATTTAAAGAACAATTTGAGTTGCCAGAGGAGATTTTATACTTTCAAAAACATGTTAGATGAGAAAAACAATTTCTCTATGCAGACGATTTTTTCACACCAAAATAAACTCTTCTAAAAAATGTGCGAACAGCCTTTGTAATTCCTGAATTAATGAATAATAGTTTTGTACCACCCGATATATTACTGATATTATTCGTAGTCCAGGAATTAATGTATTTTATGAATTTCTTAGTGCTATATCAATTTCACAATAGAACTGCATGTTTCTTTTAATCTAATTAATTTACAACTTTTAAAGTAGATTAAATAAATGGTAATAACATTTTTATAGCAAGGATATACAAATTTTTTTAAATAGGGAGCTTAGTTTTTACTCTTACTATTTACAGACTATTTCGGTGATGAATTGTTTCATTTACAACATTCGCAATTATAAAATATGTTCTTTTCACTGGGTCAGAGTTTGCTGTCTTTTGCATGAAATAGATATTTTTATGAAAATCACCCGTATGAATATTCTCATAACGAACACACCAAAAACATTACTTCCACTAATGTGAGAGTAGAACACAATGTGCAGGAAAACATATACAGAGTGCCTATATTTAAAATCCTGCGGAAATAAAAAATATTCGTATGCTAGTGAGACAAGCACAAAACACACCAGCTGCAACATAACAAGTCTATAAATTAGCCTTTAAACCAGCATAGAGAACCCAGAGTTCAGCAAAATGTCGAGAAAGGCGCACGTACTTGTACGTCTACATGATGCGTTTCGCGGAAAATTGTTGTTATACTCAGGAAGTACATTTATCCGACAAGAAATAATTCAAAGAAGTAAGAAGAATGTTAGATTCGATGTCTGATGAAAAGTATAGACTATGCGAATCAACATTTAACCGAACAATGCACAGATTTCGTAATAGCCATAAAATACAGGGTGATTCATAAGTAAGTATACAACTTCCAGATGCTTTAAAACAGGAACAGTTTAAGACACGTTCCCTAAATGCAAGCTGTAAGCCATGTGTACTTCTAAAGTTATTTTTCCCGCTGCCGTGCGAAGTGACCTAAGCGATAGCTAGCGTGTTACGCGAATATTAGTAAAAATGGCTGCGTCTGCAGTGGAGAAGGCATTTTGTGTTCTTGAAATGAGTAAAATGGAATCTATAACCATTGTGCAACGGCATTTCCGAACACAATTTGGAAAAGAATCTCTAAACAGAAAATGCATTTATGATTGGTTTAAGAAATTTGAAACTACGGGCTGTTTGTGCAAAGTGGACAAAAATGGATTACCGGTTTGATGTGTGAATGTGAGTTTCAAATTTTTTAAACCAATCATAAATGGATTTTCTGTTTAGAGGTTCTTTACCAAATCTTGTGCTAATCGTTATAAAATGCCGCTGCACAATGGTGACAGATTCCGTTTTGCCTAATTCAAGAACACAAAATGACTTCTTCACTGCAGACGCAGCCATTTTTACTGATATTCGCGTGACACGATAGCTATTTCCTATGTCACTTCGCACGGCAGCGGGAAAATTTTTTGAGTACACCTACCTAACGGTTTGCATTTAACGAACGCGCCTTAAGCTGTTCCTGTTTTACAGCATCTGGAAGTTGTATACATACTTATGAATCACCCTGTAGAACGAACTAACATGCTGAATCGAGTCTTCGTGAACATGATTTAGCACGCACATAGAAGTTGTAGAACGGCAACTTTTGAACATCTATTTAAGTTTAGAACAAATAAATACTTCTTTGGAATTTCTTTGTAATTTTTTTGAAGTTTCACTAGAACATCTAGAGTTTTTAAGAGTTTTTAGAGTTGTTAAAAGAGAGTTTTAGGGGACACAATGTAAAAGATGCGTCGTTTCTAACATTTTCCAACATAGTTGAAAAGTGCTTTTGACTTCGGTTTGTCTATGCGTCTGTCCGTGTTCTAACTCCCTTAAATATACTCGGATTGCCCTGTGATTTTTGTATGTTATTGCACGATCCCTATTCGAAATCAAGTGTGTAGCGTTTATGGTTTGTTTACAGGTATAGTCAAAAGCCTTCTGCTACATTACGGTCAATGGGAAAAATCGTTTCAAGTGCATTTTAATTATGCTACATCATAACAAATATAATGAAATGGATATGTATTTATGAAATGCACTAAAACATGCTTACTGTAGAATATAGGATACAAAACATTTATTATTCATTTACAAGGCCACACAAAAGAGTTCTGTAACATAATGGTCAATGGGAAACAATTGTTTATAGTGCATTTTAACGATGCACCGTTTCAAACACAATTAAACTGATATGCATTTATGAAAGGCAATAAAACATACTTTTTGTAGGATATGGTGTGTAAAGAATTTATTATTCATTTACAGGGCACACAAAAGAATTCCTTTACATATTGGTCTACGTGGAAAACTATTTGCATCGTATTTTAATGATGTTAAACTATTTTAAATATAATGAAATTGATGTAGATTACTGAGCTGTACTACAAGGTACTTGTTTTTATAATATTTGTAGTATTTATTGTTCATTTACAGAGTCACACAAAATATTTCTGTTACAGTACTGTATCCAAAGTACTGTCTATAAGCGATAATTGCTGAAAGCAACACAAAAGATTTCTTAAATATTACTGTGTATCAGCGTAAATTGCTTAAATTGCGGGGAAGGGGGTAATCGCGTTATACATTTTGAGAGTGAATTATATTTAGTATACCAAGATAAGTTTGCACAATTTAAATAAAATCATATACAGGGTCACGAAGAAAACCGGATACATAGCGACCTATGTATGATAATATCTGGAAGTGGGATTTCAATAGTTTTAAACGTGTTTGTGCGTGGATTAAACTTTAGCCTAACATGTGGTGTGTATAAAAAGCTTAAGATTATATACAGGGTTGTACAAAATAATTTAAATATGTTTCCGTGCATTGGTAGAAATTGATGAAGGCGAATTTTCAACTGTGTTAAGTATTTTCTTACTAAAAGAATTGTAGCATACTATATAGAGTATATACAAGTATATTAGTTATATACAGAGATTCACAAAAGAGATAGAGTACTTTTCTGGCTATGGGAGGTAATTGCTAAAATCGGGTTTTCAAATGTGTTATGCGTTTTCTAAAATGATTACTTAGGCATCTTATTTACCTTATTAAACATGGAGGTTCGTTAAACTATTCTGGAAGTGATTTAAAGTGTTTCACAATCTATACTTGATGCATGATTTTTTTTTCTTTTTCAGATTCAAATCAGTATAAAATCTAAGATTTCAATTTCAGTAGCATTTTGAAAGTGTCTGCCTTCCGCAGGTGAAGCTTAGATGGCTTATTCCACCAAAGAAAAGACAGATTTTGTTATTCGAAAAAAGTATTCTCCTTTTATGGTTTACAATTCTTTAAATGAAAATTATTTTAAAAACATATTTTAGAAATAATTGTGCATTTAAAGAAAGGAAAATTAAAAAATAAATAAATAAAATTCTAAATTCACTTGCTTTAAATCTTAAGTTAATTTCAAAATCTAAAATCAATCTATAATAAGGAACACATTTATAGCTTATAGATTCACAATTTTATTTTTTAAGATTTAATTTATCATATTGTTACATAAATAGCCAGAAAAAGTGAAACAGTAATAGATTATATAAACTTAGACTGACTTACAAAGTCTAATTTTAATTTAATTTAAATTTTTATTTAATTTTAAACATCTAAGCTATGAAATTGCATTTTGCTGTAGGATGAAAATGCGCTGCTGTTTAAACGTAGTACGTTAGAAGGCTTCATAGACACGTAGATTTTATATTTGAATAATACAAAGTGAGAAGGCAAAATTGGTATTCATTTTTACGAAATTATAATTTTCGCCAAACTATTCATGTGACTAGTGAATTCATTAAGTTTAAGATACTAAAACTGAAAAGTAGTAAATAATGAATGAAAAAAAATAAACAAATTTACCAATTAAAAAATCTAATAGGGAGTACTAAGAAAATTTTTCAAGAGGTGTATATAGGTTGTTTTGTGTCAAAGTTATCTAAATATAAATGGGAAATATAAACAAGACAATGAGCTCCTGCATTATTAGAATTTTCTTAAAAATTCAATTTTGAACATATATTCTTAAATTGGATTCATTATACGAGAAAATAAAATATTAAGATCATTTTTTAAATATAATTTAAACAAGTCGGTTTATTAGCAGAAAATTCGGTTAATGAATTACTATAGCAAATATAAATATACATTTATTTTATTTACTCGAAAATGTATTTATAATTAGCCATAATTTTAGGCTGTACATCTGATTTTATCATACGATTCTTATATATATTAGAATCAGAAGAATCGCCTTAAAACAATTTTAATTCAACAAAGTTCATACAACTAGACTTACTTAAAATATATATATATTGCTCCATTTATTATCTGAAAAACTTCAAAAGTCAAAGGAAGTGTGAAATTCTCTAAAACACCCATTTAATATAATACATGAAATAACTGAAGATTAACGGGATTGTCTGAGACAGCGAAAAATTTCATTTTATTTTTATTTTTAATTATTTTTCGGCACATACATTTAACTTTCCCTAAGAGTCCCCTAGAACTTTCTCTATACCAATAAGATTTAATTTGTTATTTCTTATAGATAAATATTTCAGGCGAAAATTGGAAAAAATGTGTACAAGTATATTAACATTTTCAATTTAATTCGTTATTGCTTCCTTACAGATTCGATTAGTTTAGTTTTCTCTTTTAAAAATATTGTCATTTGTATGCAAAACATACACATATCAAGATTAAATTTAACAAAAAGAAAATACTTTTAATTTAAATATTCTATTAAGTAAATAACCAGTATAACGTTATAAATTAATTCGTTATAACGAAATTGATTTCGCCAAAGTAATTCTCAAGAACTCACACATTGTTATACTCACTGCAAGATTTAAATTACTTCGAGATGAATTTACAGATATAAAAACTTAATATTTATTATGTGAGATGAAAATTAAGATATATACACAAAGTAATATGATGTGAAGTATTTGAAAGTCAGTGATTGGCAATATCAGTGATTTATTATCATTCTAAATTTCTACATATAAAATAAAAAAGAGGTAAGTTTGTGTCTGTGTGTTTGTGCGTCTGTCTGTTCAGAGTTTTCAAAAGAGACCGTTGCGCGCAAAGCTACAAGATTTGTCAGATAAGACATGTATGCCAAAAGTTATGTACCTTGAAACCACTTTACGATTGTTTGAAAATTAGCCGAGATATTAAATAAAAGCCCCGATGAACGTCGCAATGGTAAGCTCTCATCATGCTGCCATTTGTGTCTGCCCCTGTCCGTGCTTTCCTGCGATTCTCGAGCAGACGAAGAAGAAAGTTTAATGTTTTCAACGCTCGATGTTATAATCTTCTGTTCCCGCGTAGAGTTCGAAAAATGAAAAACACAAAAATTTTTGATGTACCTTTCCGGTTTTAACGGAATATTTCATTTAGAAAATATTAATATTTACTTTTTTAAGAAACATATTTTCTGGCGGTCGATTAGTTAATTTTTATTTGATCCTTTTCTTCTGCAGTTTTAAAGTGACATCGGTGAGTAAAGTTTAAAAATACAGAAAAAAATAGAAAAAAAAAATACCTGATTATTCAGGATAACTTTCCATTTCTAACAGTGCCTTAAAAAATAATCATATTTACTATTTTTAAAAAAAACTGAAATTCCATTTCATGTTTTCAGGTTTTCCGATTCGTTTTCACATTTTGCGTTTTTTCTGTATTTTGAATGTGCCATTCCGGTTTCTTGGATGGAAAAGAAAATACACACTTATTCAGATTACCTTCCCAGTTCTAATTATATCTTTAGTTTCAAAATATATTATTATTTACTCTTTAAAAAATAAATTGCTTGGAGGTCAATTTTGTGTTCATTTTGATCTTACTTTTTTCTGAACTTTTAAAATGACATCCCACTTTCCGGAATGAAAATGCAAAAACTAAAATAAAAACACCCACTTATTCACGGTAACTTTCCTGTTATAACGCTATGTTTGGTTTTAAAATTATTAATATTTACTATTTCAAAAAACATATTTTCTGGAAGTCGTTTCACGAATTCGCGAGATTTTTTATTTCTCATCTATTTTATTTCGCGTTCTAAGAGAATTGTGCTTTATAGATAGTTTGTGAATACTGAAAAATATCAATTCGTGTTTTGTAAGAGTAACGGGTGGGTGCGCGTTTATTATTATTTAGGGTTTCTCGGAAACTTCTGGTCAAAAATTAAATTTTAGCTAAATGTCAGAAATTAAATTGGCAGGATCCACTTAGTACGTTTAGAAAGATTTTCATTTAATAAATATAAACTTTTACAAAATCTCTGCTCGTTAGCCAAAACAGACCGTAGAGTCCATAACACGTCCGGTGTACCCTGCCGAACCCACTGAGGCCCCATACTCTAGATTATCTTGGAAAGTCCTTTGTTTAGAAATATAAAATCGTACAAATTCGAGGTTTCGTCTGCAAAAACAGACAGAAGCTAATATGTTCAGTACACTGCCGAAAGCAGTGCTGCCCCACAAATCTAGGTTGGATTGCATACATTTTCGTTTAAAGATAGAATATCATACAAATTCGAGGTTAAACGATATCGAAGACAGTAAGGCTCCAAACACTAAATTCCTATAGTAGAAAAATGTCTGAATTTAACACTTTTTTAGGTCTATTTAAGGTTACTATTCCGTGTCCGGGCAACACTGGGCGGGTCAGCTAGTTGTAAAAGTGACATTTATTGTTCTTGACATTTCTTTTGGAAATGTGTAATTTTTTATCAATGCTTCCAGGCAAAAAAGTGTTTTCAAGACAGTATGTAAACACCGTCCTTGGATATAATAAATCGTGAAAGACCATCTTTAAATCTACGCCCGATATTCGTTGCCTGCACATGAGACAAATCCTCTCGGTTCGCTTTAAGGCACTTATTTCTGATTTACTGCATCATCAAAAACATTTCCATGACTCATTAGCAAGACATCGGTAGACTTATTGATAAACTGAGTGAGATTACATCAATGACTTCATTCTAGTGATGACTGCCACATCACCCACACAACATGGAGTCTCCTATAGCCAACTAACGCCATTTGAGACGAACAACACAAGTGGATTTTCTCAAATTTCCTCCTCTTTCTCTATGTGATAATCCAATAAGAAGAACAATTCCCATCCTTACACAGCATCGTGAATGATTCCCTTCCGGCTATGCGATAAAGTATGAGCTGCAGCAAAGTAGATAGAGCGACTCCTAAGCAGTAGTCCAGCATATCAATGCAAAAATATCGCATCTAGAGACTGTTTTGCAGAACAGAAGAGGACAGTGAAGCTCTTGTGGCAGACTTTAAACGTTAGTCAACCATCAACACGTAGTTTAACATCACACACAAAAGAATCCCCCTTACAGTAAGTTTTCATTATCAACATTCCCGACAACATGACATCAAAATTCCTGGCTGACACTGCCTCTACTATCTTGGGAAAGCATCCAAAGTAATTTTAACTACTTAAAAAAACTACTATCCAGAACAGACAAATCCACCAACTGGATCATCCTCCTCTCAACCCCACAAGCATAAGGCCTCGTTGTCCAAGGCGCAATCTTCATCGGAGCAATGAGATGCCTTATCCGACCCTGTGCTTTCGTCTTCCGATACAGAAGCTGCCAGCGATTTGGACACACCATAATGTAGCGTCAACAAGCGGCAGTGTGCAACACCTACGTCATCTCCAACGCAGCTGGTGCCTGCAGCAGCACTCTCCTTTACATCAACGTCTCCAAGCATAACACCCGACACAGAACAGCATTCTGCACTCACCACAAGTCCTCCGACTCCACCTGTCCTACGTACAAGTTATGCTACTCCACCGAATGAAAACATCTTAACACAGCTTTCTTCCTACCATAAGACTCCCCAGAAATATGCCTGCTTCACAACCACATAACACGAGGAGTCATCACCAGTTTCGTCCAGCTAACTTCCACAGCGATTCACCTGTGCCTCTTAATGTTATTCTGCCAACGCCTCCTTGACATTCTACATGGCCACCGCCAACATTTCATATCCACAATGGCAATTTTCATAACGCCCTCTGATGTGCTGCCATCCCCATCAAGCACTCTTCTCTCACACGAACTTCCTTATTCTGCTTCAAAAATATTTGCCTTCCCTTCAAACACGAACAACCACTATTCATCATGTCTCGAATTGTCTTGTGAACTCTCATTTAACATTTATTAACTTCCTAACACTCTTTCCACACATTACGTCACCGCCCAGTGTCAAACGGGAAATTTGTTTTTGGCAGTGATACTATACAAGTGCTATTAGCTTGGTCCCAGGCAGGGTAGGCACTTGGCTTAGTTTGTTTGTAATTCTAAAGTTTTAAATTAACGTCCGGTGCCCGTTTATGAGCATTGTGGACTCGGTGTGCGCTGCTTTGTCACGAGGGTTGGATGTCACCAAAATAACCTTTGGGTACGAAGGAACATCAATGCTCTACACTTTGGTTAACCTCGTTGAGCAGTTCCGCTTAGGCATTCAAAATGAACTCTTCCAGCTTTAATAAAAGACTTTCCGATAGTTTATTTTTTCAATACTCTCCTTGCAGTATTATATGTCAGCAGTGATTAAAATTTGTCCGTATGAAAGTCACTCTCATTGGCGATATTGCGCAGTATACGACAGTGCTCACGAAGATAGTAATGTTGTTTTTATGCTTGTATTATCTTATTATCTAGCAGCTGTATAATCTAGATTTTTAAGACAACTTCCGATGGTTCCAAATATCCAGGCACACAAACATGAAATACGTTATTGCCAACGAAGATAATTCTTCTGTTTTCAGCCTTCATCAGATGTTCAAGACAAAACAATTTTTCGCACATCATGGATGCCATAAGCGCTTTAGTGATGTGCTGTGTCCACAGGGCATGTGTTGAAGCCCCCTTGGGTGCTTTGTAAATTACCAGAACACGTTTTTGCTCAGTCCCAATCATTTAATTTTTGCGGTCTGACAAGTGCAGCTTCTAAATTTGGAAATGTTTTCACCAATAAAGTGATGCATTATTCAGCAATCCCATATTCCGTATTACTGTTAGAAATATATATAATATAAACTGTACTATACATAAATATAAACTGTAATCACACTCAAAAATACCCGAGTCCACGAAGTATGCGCGGTTATTCAAAAGAGATTGAACAAACTTTAAGAAGTGATAGTACACACTACAAAAGAGAAAAAAAGAAAACTAGGGTCAAAATTCTTCAATTCACTCAAAAGAACAGGGTTTCTCACTTGATTCCGAATTTGAAATTTTGTTCCTAACTTTAGCAATGATGAAGATATTTTAATTAAAAAATAAATAACCTTTAATCATGCAAAATCAAAAGGATATCACGAAATATTGTAGGCGTGTTTACCGTCCTGATCCTAAAATATTGAACTAGATGCTACATATTTCTGAATGTAAATGACAGTTCATATAGTTTGATTTACCGAAATGCTACACTCTAAACAAGAAAGAGTGACTATTCACTCCGGAGGAGTGGATATTCACTCTATCGCAGAGTCAAAATTTGCCCAACCTCTTTAGAGTGACTATTCACTCTAGGCAAAAGTGAAATTGTTCACTCTTTGAAAGAGTGAATACTCACTCCCGAGAAGTGAATATTCACTCTAAACAGGGGTGGATACTCACTCTTTCAGAAGAGTGACTATCCACTCTTGCAAAAAGAGTGGGTTTTTTCACCCTGATAAGAGTGAATAGTCACTCTTTCATAGGAGTGGCTATCCACTCTTTCATAGGAGTGACTATTCACTCTTGCAAAAGGAGTGGATTTCTCACTCCTCACAGGAGTGAATAGCCACTCTTTCATAGGAGTGAATGTTCACTTTTTATGGAGTGAATTATTTTTTTTTGTTTCTTTTATGGGCATTTTAAAATAATCATATATTTTAGAGCATGCAATGAAAATAGACACAAGCGTGGTAAAGATTGGAATAAAATACTTTATTGGCAACATTTATTTAATTCATAGTTTGTAACAGTAATTGAACTCTTAAGGAAAAATTCAATTGGAATTACATAATGAATTAAATTAGGTTACTGACAGAAATAAACTAAAATATTTTATTCCAAGCTTATCACAATTGTGTTTACTTTCATTGCATGCCTTATAAAGATATGATAGTTTTAAAATTACCATAAGGGCAAGTAATTAACCAAAATCTTAATCAGTTAATTAATTTCTTTCTTTTCAAATACCCATTAAGTTGTATTTAGTATTTTAATAATTCCTGTGATGTACGTTATTTTTTTTTTCATGTGTAATTCAAATTTTACATCTTTAGATCTCTGTATTAATTGCTAATGAATTTAAATCTAATCAAACATTATTGTTTACTGTACTTTAGTTGCTTTTAAAGTTTTATTAATAACTATTTAATAGAGGTATATTCTATGACTAACAATGTGTGATTTCACTTTAATTTTTGTTTTAAATATAAACTCTTATCTTTTGACAGTACTTTTCCGTAAATTAGTGCCTATTATTCTAAGTCCTATTATTCTAAAATCATACATATTATTTCTGTTGTCAACATCCCTTTTTCTATCACTGTAAACTGAAATGTCTGAAACGGATGGTTAAAAAAAGAGACACTTTAAAGTGTCTTAATCTTTTAAGACACTTATTTGTGTCTGAATTTAAGACATTTGAAACGTCTGAATTGCGGCCTTTTTCGTGCTCTGATCTGTCGGCAATAAGTTGCCTTTTTTTACCACATTTTTTTTAAAGCATTAAATGCAGCCATATTTGACCACATTGCATCCTCGATAAATGGGAATATATTTTACCACAAAGCAGGGCTGGTAATTTTTCCAGAAGAAGAACTTGATTAAAGCATGGGAAAACTGGTCCATGGCACTACCTCCCCCCCCCCCCACCGATTTTATGGGGCCTAAAATTTAATACGCAATTTTCGTAAAGCTGATATTTTAAATCTCTTTCGACATTGTACAGATTATATTCAATGTTTTGAGCTTTTACAGTAAGATAAGATTGAAAACAAAAAATATATTTATCTAAAAACAATAAAATCTTTCAATGGTGGATACTTCGGGACCACAGAATTTTTCCGCTATTCGGAAGTGTCCGGTTTTAGAGGTAAAAGCGGACACCTCTATTTAGCGAAAATCCACCTTTTCAATCCACAACACATACATGTTTGAATATTTTTACATCAGAAATGTGGACACCTCCGAATAGTAGACAAATTTTATAGTCTCGAAATGTCCGCTATATCCTACTCTATAAGTTTAAAATATTGAAAGAAATATCAAATTTGGAAGGCACCTAAAATCAGAGAGGAGGGGGTCAGAGCCGGGGAAGAGTTTGCCCATGCATTAATCACGTCCTTCTTCTGGAAGCAACCCAGCTTTTGGCAATTATTACTTAATCACAGTATCTTCAAAATTTTTTAATTAATTAATTGCTTAATTTACTTTCCCTCAAAATTCTCCCCCCAATTCTCAGGCTAAGTTGAGTACCAAAGTTTTGGCACTAAATTGTCCAGCCCTATTCCAACTGCCATGACGACGTGGTGTGCGGCGTCAGATCTCAGAACACTGAAACTCAGGAGTGAACAACACAGTAAAACAGGACTCCATTAGTTGGCCGACTTGGGTACTTGTCTTAGTGGACCGCCTCCATGAGGCGATCAGGCGATTTTCGCCCCATTCTTCAGGCACTCAAACCCGTCAAACTGGGTCGAATCCCGGTAGGTAGGGGCCTGGTCGGTGGTCTCCAAGCCTGATTTATAGTTCGCTAAATGGAGGTATATAGATAACAAACCCAGAAGTCCCGAGGTATCCGCTATCGAGAATTTTAACTGCATAAATTCATTTTACAGTTCATTTTCGTTCATTTCAGTTCATTGTAGTTCATTTTCTTAGTAGAAAGTACGAGTTTCTATCCTTTAAGTATGCTTTAAATTATTTTAACATTTGAATAGAATAGTTCAATAATAATAATAATAATAAGGAAAAATCAAGTTTTCATTCTTTTTCTGAATGTTTTATATTTTTATTCAAATATTAACATCCATAAAAACCACGCTGGTGTTACGAGCCCTTCTTATTAAAATAAATAAATAAATAAAAATAAATAAATAAATAAGAAAGATTTTTTTTTTTTTTGTAAAAATGTTAAGAGTATATTAAAATTTGCTAAACAACTTTTTTTATATCTTGTACATAGCATACTTAAATAGTTATACAAAAAGAACCATTTTAATCCTAAATTTTATTACAAAAATGAAAAACTCCTTAAAAAATAATATATTTGTCTCTGCCATGGGCCAAACATGGTTCTTATCTACCCAATCCCCCCTCCTTTCCCCACACACACATACACACCACCACCACCACTCTTTTTTTTTTTTTTTTCAATTTTCTTTTTTTAGTTCCACATTATTTTGATTCTTTATTTAGAATCTTATTCAATATGACTTTTTTATTTTTTTTTTATTTTTCCAGTTCATATATGATTAAGTAAACCGATTTGGATTCTTTGTTTGTATTATATTTTTTAAATGGCCGTGTGTCTTGAAATTTAAATATATTATTTAGATGGAACACAGATATATATATATTATTATTATTATTATTATTATTAAGGTGACCATATGGGCATTTTTTTATATAGATAAGATGATAATTGTAAGACCTAGTTAATAGAAAGTGTCAGCTATCCTTAAAAAATATATCCATTCTTTTAATAACACTAGGAAAAATTCATTCAAGTTTAAAAACTAATTAGGTGTTAAATATACATCTTAACTTTATGTAAGTAAATATATTAAATTGTAGATTTTTTCTGATTTCCATTTTTTTATTGTAAACTTTTTTATTTTAAAAAAGAATAAAAAATCAAAATCAAAATTAATTTACATTTTCTGCAGTTTTTATAACGTAAAGCTTTCAAAATGAATTTGTGCCTGGAAATCTAAATATGTTATACAGATGGAACACAGGATCTAATTGCAGTTTTTATTTTTTGAGCAAGTTTTCAGATTTAAAAAAAATCCTGAAACTAAATATAATAGTAATTTAATTTTTTTAATTAAAATTTACTAATAAAATATTCAGAATTTTATGATAACTTCATTCGGATGCTTTTATGATTATTTGTCAAGTTTTATGTTCGCCATCTGAAGCTAAAATGTCCATAACATTTCCCATATATATATTTCATTTTGTTAACATGAAAACATTAACTTCAAAATTATAATGTGTAACAGAATTAAATGATTTGTCATTAAAAATAAAAATTCATATGCGAAATCATACCAGTAATACCTGTAACTGAAAATTACAATTGAAAAACATATTAATACAATATCATTTAATAACTTTATACTTTTAATTATGTTGCCATGTTAGTAATTTCTCTTATATACATCAGATTGTAGTACCAGAGTTACTAAACTGTCATTAGAAAATTATATATATATATATATATATATATATATATATATTAATAACATGCAGGAGAAATATTTTCTAGCTTCAAGATCATTTTCCTTATATATAGTACATTTTATCATGTCCAATTGTTAGTTTCTTATCTTTCATGTAAATGCATAAATATACTTTACAAAAAATCCCCAGCAATTTTATGTGAAAAATGTAGTTATGTACGTAAATAATATAAAACACTTACCTTTTTCCAATTTCAAATTAAAATCTGAAAACACCTTTTTACCAGAAGTAATCGAAAAATCAATATTAATATTATGTTTCAATATTTGAAGTTTTGCAAAATCGAAATATAAAATTTTAAGGAATTTTTTTTGGCAAAAATATAATACGAAAATTTTTGCCAAATATGGGTCTGAATATACAAGCAATAAAAGCAATACTCTGCTTTTATGTATTCAAGCAATAATCAGTTTATTTACTAGAAAAAAAAACAAAAAAAAAACATGTATTTATAAATTGGATGATTTAAGGATTAGTAAACGAGATCGTTAATCCTGGAAATGATATAAATTTAGTGGAAAATGAAAAAATAAATACATAAATAATAATAAAAAAAAATACAATTCTTGTAACACTGAAAAATATTTATTCGATATAAAAATATACAAATAAGATAATACATATTATTCTTAAAAAAGTAGTTTAAATAATTAATATTACAGAATTAATAATATTCGCGTAAAACTTCCATTTCAAAATAAAAATTATATTTTCGTAAATAATCGCGCAAGAGCTCTTACCTTTGTAAAATAATCCACAAAATTTTAAATCAATGTTTATATAAATATTAAAAAATATATGCACTTTTTATTTGTCTTTTATATCTTTCTTTAAATGTGCAGATGAATCAGTAAAATTAAAAATATATATATTGAAGAAAATTTTATATTATTCTGGAACTTGGTATTTCGCGAGTATTTTCTTATTCTAGAAACAGCATGGCATCTTTATCAATCAAATAATAGCCATTGAAGTAAATTTTTGAAGAACAAAAACTGCACTAATATAGTTGCAGATGCAGATGACACACCACACATTATGAGAACCACAATTTAAATACTATATTTCGTTATAATCAGGGAATTATACACCATTTAAAATCTGGACAAACTTCGTGAAACAAGCACAAATCATTAAAACAGTTTCTTTTACCGCGCGAATGCCAATGACGTACTGACGTCATCTTACAAAGCAAAACAGCCAGGTCAGCATTTTGAATTTAGCGTTATCACTGACTCACTCAACTTCGTTTATAATATAAAGTTTTTTTGATCTCATTACTTTTTATCAGCGGGAAATAAACCGTTGTAGGAGAATAAATTAGAAACATTTTAATTTCTTTATTTGGTATATTTTTCATAATACAACTTGCATTTATCAATTTACGGAAACTGACATTTATCAATTATTTGAGTTTAATTACTATTATAGTTTTAAAAAGTTTCGACAGATATAAAACATAGTTTAATTACAGATTTTGTCGTAATACTTGCAAATAACTATTGCATTTTCATAAAACATAAGTGTCAGCAGGAGGACAGTGGAGGCCGTTGCCCCTCTCAGTATTTTGAAATTTAACTAATTTTATTTTCTTTATGCCTGATTATTTAAAAAAAAAAATTTCTTCCAAATGGAAATATAATAATTTTTAGCTATTTGCAGTGACGAATTTACAAAACACACAACAACAAATGAGGTAGCCTCCTTCGAAAGCTTTTTAAAGCAGCTTCTGACATAGTACTACCCCCCACATTTCGTTAAAACATGGTTTTTGATTAAATATTGCTATTAATTAAAAATTAAATCGACATTATTTTTATAAATGAAATGCACGATTTTTCCTCAAATTAGTGTTGCCACAAAAATAAAATAACCGTATTATACAGTGCTGAACAATGATTAAAAAAAATAAATAAATAGTAGTACAAAAAAGATAAAATATCAATTCTCCACCTAAGTTTATTTTATATTTATGGTTAAAAAGCAAAATTCGAAATCTACCTGTGTCTGCAGGCGGAGCCGGCAGGGATTTTTTTCTCTATAAGGGTTGGTCCTATAAAAAATTTGTCAGTATAAAAGTTATAGATAATATTAAGAAGATTTATATTAAATTTAAGCGGATTGGATATCTTGTAAATTGACGAAGTTATGAATATTTTTCTTCTTAAACTCCCATCCCCCCTCCTTTAGGCCATTTTTAATGATATCAAAAATCTGTCATACATAAATTTTTGGCCCTTTTCCTAGAAGTAATAATAACTTTAAACAGATTTGATACGTATCATAATTAAGAAGTTATGGGTTTTTTCTGTTTTCACAACCCCCCCCCCCCCATTTCGATTTTGCCCATTAACGAACTTGACCAAGATTTTATGTCCCTTGATTATATGTATCAGTTTGGAAGAGATTTGTGCAGAATTATTGAAGTTAGCGTGTCCATAAAAAAATGATATAGCTATATAGACAGACAGATAGATAGATAGATAAAGTTTTGAACTGGGGGGTGGTTTGGGGTTCTAGGGGTCATGATCGGCGTAGATCTCCAAACATTTTCAGAAATTCCAACATAGGGGAGAATGTAATAGGTAGTATTTCTTACGAAATCTACCTAAAAAGAAAAAGAAAAATGATAATTTCGTTTCTCTCAATAAATAAATATGGACAAAATTATATAATGCCAGGCTTTCACTCTTCAACGGAGTGAAATATTTCACTCTTGTCAAAGGAGTGAGACAGTCACTCTCGACAACGGAGTGACATATTTCACTCCTTTCTAGGGAGTGGAAAATTCCACTCTTTAAGGAGTGTATTTTTATAAAATTCACTCCAAAAAGAGTGAAAATGCCTCTCACTCTTCCAAAGAGTCAACTTCTCACTCCTCCCAATTTTAGAGTGTATGCATTTTCATGGCGTCATTGCATTTCATGCAAAGAAAAGCATGTTAAAAAGGTTTTCAAATATCTTTATTTTAAAACTTTAAAATCAGTTATTTTCGGATTAAGGTGAGACAACCTATATGCTTAGTTAGAAAAAATTAATTAGAACCCGGATTTCATATACCAATTTTTTGTGTATGTATGCTCTATCACCTTTTAATATTTGTCAAGTCTTTTTTCTAAAATATCCTGCAGGTGGTGTTAGTGCTTTGCTATGGGCGATTATGTACCCGGGGAGCATAAGCCGAAAGGGAAATGCTCTCCATGGGAGGTCTTTCTAAGAGAGCCTAACCGTATTAACTCAATCTAAGCAAGGTTTTTAAGAAAACCATGGAAAACTACACACTGTTATGCTGACGAATGCGGAATGGGTTTAATTCCAGCACCTCACATCTACCCACTGAGCTGAGCTCCATATATGACAGAAGATGTGTCTGCCTATTCCCAAATATGTTTCATGGACATGATTCATGAACCTGATTCATGGACCTGATTCATGGACATTATCCATCAACATGATTCACGATGTAAAATATGCTATTAATCACATTCCTTTACACGATTAGAGAATCATTTAATAATTAGATAAGCATAGCTTAATTAGAGAAGCATTAATTAGGATCATAGTATATGAGAACATTATTATTTAACATTGACAACGCGGACTATTTTTTACCATTCCCCTGCATGCTCCATTTGTCTTTCCAGTTTCTGACCGCAGACTCACAAAACCTGTTACATATGGAGCTCAATACATCTACCAGATATGAAAGCAGAACATCTAAGCTGCTCGTGGGACTCCCGTAAGTTGGAAAACATCCTTTTAAACAAAGTGCACTATGAAATGTGTACCTCTTAAAATTCTCTCTTGGAGCTAATAAGATTTTGAACTCTCCGAATAATCATTATATATCAATAGAAACAGAAACCATTTCAAGAAATTAAAAAAAGACATGCTTTTGATTTCTTTTAATATTTCACTGAAGACATAGAAATAATAGAGACTGAGATAGTGTGTGTGTGCATAATACTCATTAAATTCTTCACATATTACACAGAAGATAAATACTTAAAATTAGACGTTTATTACAAAGATTAAAATAGACAGTACTTAAAATTACAACTTTCTGAGATTACTCAAAAGGAAAATCATTCTCACTTCCGTTTTTAGGTGCGTTCGTAATTATATAAATACGTAGCACCTATAGTCGTCGTCTGGTCCGTCCGTCTGTCTGTCTGTCTGTCCGTCCGTCCATCTGTATGTCTGTTCGTCTGTCCGTCCGTCTGTCTGTCCGTCCGTTCGTCTGTCCGCATACAACAGCGCAAAAACTACTCAACCAAATTATTTGAAATTTAATATATATAATCTTTGCAGAATTTTGTCGAGACATTTCAAATTTTATGAAAATCGAATCAAAACTTTAGAAGATATTAATAAAAATATTTATTAAGGAAAGAAAAAAAAATCGGTGCTTTCTTGTTATAGCAGTTTCCGAGTTTTAATAGTCAAGCGACCGAGATACTTATTTTATGACAGAAATTAATCTGCAGACGATGTAATTCATTTCACAGAATTAAAAATCATCACGATCTGAATATTTACATAACTAGCTATAGTACGGAACGCACCTCGTTTGTCGTGTTTGACGTACAATTTCCAACTTGTTTACATTCACTTCATTTGTCACAATGACTTAATTGATGCAAGTTTATTAGCTTAATTTCAAAAAAAGGGGAATTCATAAATACAAATCTTCGTGCTTTCGATTTATCTCAACATTTAAGAGAAGAATGCGAATGACGCTATTCAATTTAAATCCTTCCTATGTTATATCCGATCTTCTTTTTCTTTTTATGATGCATCACACACATTTCTGTGATAGGGGATAAAATTTATTTAAAAATTGAAGGACACTAATCTCAAGATCATTCAAGACACTTCACAATTATCTTGTTGAAATACTTCTAATTGTACTTAAAAAGCTACGCTTATTTCAAAGTAATCTTATATTGCGGATTTTCAAATCCTTAGGATATAATTATGTTCTTATTACATATATATTTTAATCTGTGCATTTTTCTATTTCCATATTTTGAAACAGATGCTAACGAGACTATTAATTTAACAAATGAATGGTTCAGAAACATTAGTTGAATAAGTAATTTTCTATCTACTTAAAAAATATAATTGTAAAATGGAATGCCTCGATAATTATATAAAAAAACAAACACAAACATATTTCACCAGTTTATTATTACTTTTTTCAATATAACACTAGGGAATAGAACTTTGCATTTCCTTTTTATGGCTGTTTTGCACATATAAAACAGAACGAAGATAATTTAAAATATATAACGCAAAATACTATATTCGGAACATGAATTTAAAAATAAAAATGAAAAGAAATATAATTTAACTTTATATAGTGTCATTCCAATTAAATGTAATATGGCAGACAGTATTTATTTCACTACATAAATAATATATTTCCTTTTAGTTCCAGCTGATAATGAAACCTATATCATAGTTCTTGCGACAAAATACTTTTTATGTCTGAGTAAGAAAAGCTGAGAAATGATGGCAAAATTTATGTCGAACCATTACATTTGAGGCATTTTATTGGTTGTATTGTCACTGAAGCAGACTGCTTTCAGACATAATAAATCGTGATAAGAAGATAAAGATGTAGAAGAAAAAAAATCCATTTAAGATTAAATTACTATTAATATTTTTCATTATTCTCAGTATAGTAAATAAAATATAAAACCAAGTTTTATTTTGCAGAATGCGATTACTTAAAGTTCTTTATTTTCTATGAAAAAGAAAATATTCAATTTTCATTAAAAAGCAATATGAAAAAGGAATAATAATAATAACTAGCTGACCCCCACCCGGCGTTGCCCGGACCCGTGATAATAAATTAAAAATAAAAACATCAAGTTTTTATTATTTTATATCTTTAATCCGATTTTGTATAAAATTATATTTTAAAATGAAAAAATTCACGAAAATATATTGATATTTAGTGATAAAAGCACTCATTTTCTTGTTTTTTTTCCTAGGGTCGTTTCATAGTTTTAAAATAAAAAGTTCTTTTAGTCTGAACTCTTTGAAATCTTTGTTGGCCATAAATAAAACGGTTTCACAACCCCTGTAAAAATTTCGTGACAAAATATTGTTATCTGGTTGTAAAAGAAATGTTTTCTTCTCACTTTTTTGTTTGTTTGTTTGTTTTTGCGTCGGTTCCTTTGACATAGCAATAAAAAAACTCGTTCTTCTCTTCCGAACTCTTTGACATTTCAATCGGTTATAAATATAACTGCATCTAAGCTCTCTTTAAAATTTTGCGAAAAGATATGCATATTTAGTAGTGAAAACATAAGTTCGTGAAAAAAAAAAAAAGCTTTAGCTTTCAACCTCAGTGCAAAAATATATTAGAAGGTCTATGCTTTCAATGCAATCGTACGGCTTAATCCGTTTTCAATCAACCTTTATCAATTTCCTAAGCGAAACAGGTGAGTTTTGGGTTAATCAATCACGTTTCCCGTTTCTGAGGGTAGAAGCCTTAAAAAAAAAAAAAAAAAAAAAACGTTGACGCATGCGTAAAGAGACGCTTTTCATGTGGATTTGACAGAATGCGCTTTTTGTTTTAAATATATAGATAATGCTAATTTTTATTTAAGAAATTTTAGTTTTTGAAAATTAAATGTGATTTACTACCATAATTAATATTAACAAACAAAGTTTTAGAGCTGTTAGTACAAGCCGAACCAGTCGAATAAATTAATATTGAGATGTAGATTATTATATTTTATAGATAGTTACACATTTTCAAAACCGTGGAATGCAAATTATTCAACAGAATTCACGAAATAATCATGCACGAAAGATCAAAAAATAAGAATAACCCATAAAGTGCTTTGTTTAGAAGCAAGTTCTGTTTTGAATGATAAAAATATTTTTTACGCTATTACCTCTAAATCATACCTTTTCATGCTTTTATGCATTTGCCTCTCCTCAAGGGGTTCCTCAAATCTCAACTATCTGCAGCAGAACAAATCTGCTCTTTGTTTAAAAACAAAAAACAAAAACAAAAAATGTCCATTATAATAGAAATTGAAAAACTATTATGAAGATTACTTAAACAATTTTTGTGCAAAAAAATAGCATTTATTTTAAACATTTAATTACAAAGCTGTGTGTTAATTCTTTAAATGAACATATAGCTGAATTTTATTTTATTTTGACTCTAGAAAGGTAACCTACTATTTTCATTAATGCATTGCAACTGAGTTGCCGAAATTTATTTCTAATTAGTACATATGGTTTTGATCCTCCTCCTTAGATTAAGACATGTAATAACAGCAGAGAAAGGTTTTGTCAATTTTCCTATTTCCAAGACTTCTTTTTAAAAAATGTAAAAATACATACAATTAATGTTTTTTTTTTTTTTGCTAAACTTTTAAATGTATGTACAATATTTATGCACAAAGCATTGCATGCTGTGTAAGTCTTTTTCTTGCATGGTAATTTAATTTCTTTACTAAACTAAACAAATTAACTAAATAATGGTCTACGTGTAATAAATTTTGAGGAAAGGGGGGGGGGATGTGCCCACGCCGAGTTTCCCAGCCTAACACCCGACCTGGACACATTTTCACTCACTTTTAAAAATTACTACATGTATTTTTTATTTACAAATCAGCATGTAAAATAATAAAAAATGGTTTATGTTTTGTTAGATACAACTAGTATGTACTAGATACAACAAAAAGTTTAATCGAAAAAAATTTACGTAGATTATAAATTAATAAATATACAATCTTCAAATATTTGAAATATTTATATTAAAATTTTTTGAAAATTATTTTCAGCCTTTTTGCTGAAATTGTTATTAAATTAAATTGCCAAAACAAATTTACAAATTAATTAATAATTTTTTTAGATTTATTTTTTACTAAAATAGAGTTATAAACTTTTACTATGAAAATACATTAAAAATTAGTGTGAATACAAATAAATAAATAAATATAAAATAAAATAAAATACTTACAGGAATAAATAAGAGAAGATTTTGCAGATAAAGCCGTCAAAGTACAAATGTTAGATATTTAAAAAAAGAAAGAAAAATAATAAAAAGAAACAATTAAAAAGAAAATGGAGCTTTTAAATCTTAAAAGTACAATTAACGTTTCTATAAATCAGTGTAGTTTCATTTTAGTTAGTATTTTTTTCGTTTATATATATATATGAACATTAAAAGACAAAACAAAAACATCATACAACAATTTGGGGATAAAAATAAATTTGAAAAATGAATAAAAATAGAATATAGAACCACGATAGTATAAAACACTAGCAAAAGACGGGCTCGAGTCATTGTTGAATTATGCTAAGTGGTATTCGTGGGCCTATTATTATTAGAAAATTATACAGCTAAGGATAATTATAAAATTGCTAATTAAGCTATATTTTGAGTAAACTTCATTCCTATACTGCATTAGGCGAACAGGAGACTTAAGTAAATGACAAGAGCTAAAGTTAATTCCAAATAAATGGTAATTTAGAGTGTGTTTTTAAAAATTTCCTCTCATTTATTTTTTTATTTGAAATTTGGAAATTATTAAAAACTGCTCTAAGCGAGTATTTACATTTTAAATGTTAGCACCATGCCAAAATCCAAACTTCTAGTTTAGCAAACATATATAACAATTATATCACAGAAATCACAATTTTAGAACATTTTTGTTCATGCACACATTAACATTTCTAAATTTTTTAAAACTGTTCTGTGGAGGAATTTATGTCTCTTACGTAACAGCATGTAAAATTTCAAGTTTCTATCCCTAACAATTTCACATAAATCCTATTTTACAATATTTACCGCTCATTTCACCATTTGAAACTTTAGAAACCGTTCTTAGCGACCACTGAAATCTTAAAAATAGCCACCATGCCGAATTTCAAGTTTCTAGACCAGCAGCATCACAATTTTAGAACTTTTTTTTTTTTCTGTACTTTTTAAAATTTTTAATTTTTTAAAAACAGTTCTGTGCGAGCATTTACGTCTAAATATCAGACATGTCAAATTTCAAGTTTCTATCCCTAACAATTCTGAATAAACCATAATTTTGTACGTTTTCCGCTCATTTTACACCTTTAAATTTCGAATTTTTAATAAACTGTTTATACCGAACGTCTGCATCTTAAAAGTTACCACTATGCTACTTTTATAGTTTCTAATACAAATAAATCCAATTAAATTATGATTTAGAAAATTTCAAATTTTGTAAATCTCTTGTAAATTTCAAATTTTTTAGAAACCGTTATAGCAATCTTTTGCATTTTAAAAGAAACCACCATGCCAAATTCCATGCTCCTATACCAACTGTACCACATAAATCGCAATTAAAAATTTTTTTTGCTCCTGCACACATTTAATTTTCTCATTTTTAGAAAAAAATGTTCTGGGCAAGCATTTACGTCTGTAGAGTAAAAGCCATGCCAAATTTCAAATTTATAGCCTTAATAGTTCAAAATAAAACGTAATTTAGAACATTTATAGAATGCTTTTCACGCTTTCACACTTTTAAATTTCAATATTTAAAAAAACTGTTGTGTGCGACATTTTTTATCTTAAAAGTAACACCCATGTCAAATTTCAAGTTCCTATTCCTAACAATTCCAATAAAATCGTAATTTAGAACGTTTTTAGAACGCTTTAGATCATTTCACCCTTTTAAATTTTGAATTTCTTTCCAAACCATTGTTAGCGAGCATATGTAACTTAAAAGTGCCTTGCCAAATTTCAAGTTTCTTGTTCTTTCACTATCACAAAAATAGTAACTTAGAACGATTTTTTTTCTCCTGCTCCTTTTTAAATTTTGATTAAAAAATCAGTTATGTGACTTAAAAAGTAGCAGCCATGTCAAATTTAAAGTTTCTGCCCTTAACAATTTCCAAAAAATCGTAATTTAGAACATTTTCAGATTTTTTTTGAAACTGTTATTAGAGTGCTTTTACATCTTATAAGTAACTACTTTCCAAATTTCAAGTCATTCAGTATTATAAAAATCGTAATTTTGGAACGTTATTTACTCCTACAACCCTCCTGGGGTTTTGACACCGACATCGAATATAGCCTGTGTTACAGCAGAGATTGGCACCATCACTTTTGAAATTGGTTCGGTAGTTCCAGAGACTCTATAGAAAATGTAATTTAGAATGTTTTTAGAACACTTTTCACTCATTTAAAACTTTTAAATTTCGAATGTTGTCAGAAACTGTTCTTAGAGATCATTTTCACTTTATAAGTAACTATCATGCCAAATTTCAAAATTCTAGCCCCTTCATTAAACCAAAAATTCAATTTTAGAACGTTTTTCATTACTGCACACCTCTGGTGGTAGTGATTCCGACATAAAATATAATTTATGTTATAGCAGGGATCATCACAAATTGCCACCATCACGTTTGAAATAGGTTCGGTAGTTCCTAAGATTAAACAGGAAATATATTTAGGAATGTTTATATTACGCTTTTCACTCATTTCACACTTTTAATTTTGGATTTTTTTAGAAACTGTTCTTAGAGAGCATTTACACCTTATAAGTAACTACAATGCCAAAGACTTCACTTTTTATTACGTAATTCGTTTACCTTAAAATTGTTTCTAGTCAATTTTAAATTATTAAAATCGAAATTCTGAATATAAGGAAAAATATAAACATATGCTTTATTTAATTTCACGATTCTGCAATAACATAAGGTTCCTTTTCGAAAATATTAGTGTACAAAAGTAAACACTAGTACGGACCCTATATATATTATTTACATCTTTTATTTAATCTAAAATCAATAAGTGCATGTTAAAAATTATTATAAGTAAAACCAAAACGCTAATCTTGAAAGAAAATCAATTTTAAGGTACAAAATTAACCAAAATTTCATTCAGACTCAAAGATTTCTTTATTAACAATAAACTTAGTCTGAAAATCGTTTTATCGCCACTCTTTAAAATTGTACTTTTGTTCTACGCTAAGGTAAAATTCAGAAAAAAATACTTAAAGCAGTGAGATATTTTTGTGCATTAGATTTACCATTAACTTTACCATTATCTTTTCTGCGACATTACATATACTTTTTATTGTTTTACAAAGGAAAATAGGTACCTATTTAAAATGTTTAGTCAGCTACTTTTTTTGACAAAGGAACTTTGCTTTTATTTCATACATTATCTTTTAAGTTTAAAAATGTAATGTAATTATAATTATTGTAGCTTGAAAAATATATTTTACTTATTAGTGTAACTTTTTTCTTCTTTTTAAAAATTTTCGATTAGTCAGCATTCTCTAAGTTATATAAATTGCATTATTATTTTTTTTTCATTAAGATCTTATTTATTTTTTCTATGGACGCAAATACGTATTTATAAGTATATTTTACTTTACTTAATATCATTTAGCATAATTAGGGTTTATTTTCACATTTTCTGCGTTATATTAAACAAATATTGTGCTGATTTATCAAAATAACACATAAAAACTATAATATAAAGGTTTTAGATATTATTTGCAGGAAGGTAATTTCTTTTATTTATTAATGATTTTTCTCGTAAATTTAAGGGTTACAGTAAGGGTACAGTATATATATATATATATATATATATATATATATATACATATACACTAGTGTGCAAAACTTAAGCAACAAACACAAAATGTTAATTTCTGAACACGTGAGTACTCAAAAGGAAATTCTATAAACAGCAAGTTTAGAAAATAGGTACTACCCTAACAGCACAGACAGTCGATGTGAAGTCTTCTTGACATCACAAATGGCCACAATTGTCACAGTCACTACAATGAACAGAAATGTGATATATTTCATTCGTCTCATTTTTACTCTCATTTGGTCACTCCACTGAACAGTCACCATGACTGCTGCTTTTTGACGAGTCACCAGATGACTTTACAATGAAGTCATCTTGTGACTCTTATGTGACTGTCTTTTTGACATTCCATTGTAAAGTCATCATGATAGCTGTTCTGTGACGAGTTCCCAAGTAACAGAAAATGAAATCATCTGGTGACTTTTCACAAAGGCGTGCAATGATGACTTCACCATAGAGTGCCGATCACCAGAAAGTCACCATGTGACTTCATTGTGACATTATTTGGCGACTCATCACAATGCAATGCTCACAATGACTTCAAAGTTCAGTCTTCAACTGACAGTGACTTGAGATTCACAAAGTGACTTCATTGTAAGGTCAGCTGGTGACCATCACAAAGCGACAGTCACAGTGACTTTTCAGTTTTAACAATCATTTGAGAGTAATAATGAGACAGTGAAATATCCCATATTTTGATTCACCGTAGCGATTGTGACACTTCTAATCATGTGTGACGTCAAGGGGACTTCACATCGACTGGCCGTGCTGTTAGGGTAGTACCACTTTTCTACACTGTTGTAGAACTACACTGTTCCTTTTGAGTACTCACTTGTTCAGAAATTAGCATATTGTGTTTGTTGCTTAAGTTTTGCACATCAGTGTATATATATATATATTTATATATATATGTGCGTGTGTGTGTGTGTGTGTGAAGATGCGAGCATTCTATTTAACTTAAAGTTATGATTCTCGATAATCTATTACACATTTTGCAGTAAGTATCACAGTATCCGGTCAAATAATTCTTAAATGGCAGTCATGTTCCAGTTTACTCAGTCTGGCCGGTGAATGTAGAAGATTTTCCAAGAGAAACCGCCGTTATGGAGTTGAATAGACTTTATGAAGTTATATAAAGTATAAGTATTTAGAATGTTTTTATATTTTCGTGGACATCTTTAAAAAAAATTAAGTAAACTTAGATGTTAGAAGAAGAAGTGAATTTGAAGACAAAATAATTCTCTCAATACAAGCAACATAGTTTTTTAGACAACTCAAAATCAGCAAAATATGTGCTCTCGAGCTTATGCGTCTCATTTTAAACTGGTGATGCGTAGGAATCTCTTGGCCAATGCTAGGGTAATTTTCCCAATGAGTGGGTTACAAGTCTGCGGGATTCAATTGAAGTGAACCGTCCTAGCCGAGAATGCGCGGGAAATCGAGTTATGCAATAAAAAAAAGGAAAAAGGCATAAAAATGATAAATGCTTTTAATAGAATGAATTCGGATTCAAGATTTGGGGGAAAATTTTTTTTTTGAAGAAAACATAAATACGGGAACTGATTTTAGATATTATTTGAAAGGGAATAAAATAAGAATTTCGCAATTTAAAATAAATAGAGATTTGCATACGGAAATAAATGGAATATTGTTTAATAAAGGAAAAAATAATAAACCAGGGTTGTAGAATGAATTTAGAAGGTGAAGATTTTTATAGAATAATATTAATAATATACGGAATTTTGAATTTTGTAATTAATATATATATATATATATATATATATATATATATATATAAAGTCTCAAAACGATGAAACACAGTTTAATTTACTACATGTTACAAATAATTAGGCAATGTAAATTTCAAAAGTGTTCAAAATAGAGCAGGAAATAAAATTTTATTATGGTACTAGCAAGCTACGCCCGCTACGCTGGTCAATTTCTCTTAACGAACCTTTAATCAAACAAAATATTGACATTTCATAATTCACTTTTATATTTTAACAGAATAATAAGGATACTATAATTTGTGACTCGTGCTATAGCCAATATACACGTCAGGACACGTCGCCCTTATCATTATCTTTTTACGCGTGAAGGTTTCGCTATGGTACTCTATGGTGAAATTTGGTAATTTTAGAAATTCAATAGTTGAAAATAGCAGAATCATTAGATCATTTTTCTTTAGAATTTGTTCTTAGAGCGCATTTAGAACTTATAAATAACAATCATGCCGAACTTCAAGTTTCTAGCTCCTTCAGCATCGCAAAAATCGCAATTTTAGAAAGTTTTTCGCTTCTGCACCCCCTCGGGGTAGTGGCACCGACATAAAATATAGCCTATGTTGGAGCAGGGATTGTCACCATCCATTTGCCACCATCACTTTTGAAATCGCTTTAGTAGTTCCAGACATTCCATACAAATTGTAATTTAGAATGTTTTTAGAAAATTTTTTGCTTATTTCAGCCTTTTAAATTTCGAATTTTTTTAGACTTTGTTCTTATAGAGCATTTAAATCTTGTAAGTAACGACCATACAAAATGTCAAGCTCCTAACTCCTTCAGTATTGAAAATATCATAATTTTGGAAGGTTTTTCGCTCCTGCACCCTCTGCGGGTAGTAGCACTGACATAAAATTTAGCATATGTTGGAGCAGGGACTGTCACCATCCATTTGCCACCATCACTTTTGAAATCGGTTCTGTAGTTTCAGAGATTCCATAGAAATTGTAATTTAGAATGTTTTTAGAACGCTTCTTCCTCATCTCACCCTTTTAAATTTCGAATGTTTTTATAATTTGTTCTTAGAGAGCATTTACATGTTATAAGTAACTACCATACCAAATTTGATGCTTCTATCTCCTTCATTATACAAAAAAATCGAAATTTTAGAAAGTTTTTCGCTCCTGCACCCCCCTGGGGGTGGTGGCAACGACATAAAATACAGCCTATGTTGGAGCAGGGATTGTCACAATTAATTTGCCACCATCACTTTTAAAATCGCTTCAGTGGTTCCAGAGATTACCCTCTACAAACAAACAAACAAACAAACAAACAATCTTTACTACTTTATATATTAGTATAGATAAGGGGGAATTAGCCCCTTGTTCCCCCCTTCATACTTAACCAATCAATCCCGAAAACTAATCAGGGATGCGCCTTAACACAGTGAACCTATAAATGAAATTTGAAGGAAATGGGATAATTCTGCATGAAAAACCCATTTACATAAATTAAGGGGGTATTAGCCCCCGTTCCCCCCCTTTATACGTAATCAATCAATCCCGAAAACTAATCAGGAAAGCGTCTTAACCCAATGAACCTATAAAAAAATTTTGAAGCAAATAGAATAATTCTGCATGAAAAACCCCTTTATATAAATTAAGGGGGGATTATCCCCCCGTTCCCCCCCTTTATACTTAACCAATCAATCCCGAAAACTAATCAGGGAAGCGCCTTAACACAGTGAACCTATAAACAAAATTTGAAGGAAAACGGAATAATTCTGCATGAAAAACGCATTTAAATAAATTAAGGGGGGGATTATCCCCCCGTTCCCCCCTTTATACTTAACCAATCAATCCCGAAAAGTAATCAGGGAAGCGTCTTAACCCAATGAACCTATAAACAAAATTTGAAGGAAAACGGAATAATTCTGCATGAAAAACCCATTTATATAAATTAAGGGGGGGGGTTTAGCCCTCCGATCCCTCCCTTTATACCTAACTAATCAATCCCGAAAACTAATCAGGGAAGCGCCTTAACTCAGTGAACCTATAAACAAAATTTGAAGGAAAACGGAATAATTCTGCATGAAAAACCCATTTATATAAATAAAGGGGGGGGGGGGAATTAGCCCCCGATCCCCCCTTTATACTTAACTAATCAATCCCGAAAACTAATCAGGGAAGCGCCTTAACTCAGTGGACCTATAAACAAAATTTGAAGGAAAACGGAATAATTCTGCATGAAAAACCCATTAATATAAATTAAGGGGGGGATTAGCCCTCCGATCCCCCCCTTTATACCTAACTAATCAATCCCGAAAACTAATCAGGGAAGCGCCTTAACTCAGTGAACCTATAAACAAAATTTGAAGGAAAACGGAATAATTCTGCATGAAAAACCCATTTATATAAATTAAGGGGGGGAATTAGCCCCCGATCCCCCCCTTTATACTTAACTAATCAATCCCGAAAACTAATCAGGGAAGCGCCTTAACTCAGTGGACCTATAAACAAAATTTGAAGGAAAACGGAATAATTCTGCATGAAAAACCCATTTATATAAATTAAGGGGGGGAATTAGCCGCCCGATCCCCCCCCTTTATATTAACTAATCAATCCCGAAAACTAATCAGGGAAGCGCCTCAACACAGTGAACCTATAAACAAAAGTTGAAGGAAAACGGAATAATTCTGCATGAAAAACCCATTTATATAAATTAAGGGGGGGAATTAGCCCCTTGTTCCCCCCCTTTATACTTAACCAATCAATCCCGAAAAGTAATCAGGGAAGCGTCTTAATCCAATGAACCTATAAACAAAATTTGAAGGAAAACGGAATAATTCTGCATGAAAAACCCATTTATATAAATTAAGGGGGGGATTAGCCCCCATCCTTTATACTTAACTAATCAAACCCGTAAACTAATCAGGGAAGCGCCTTAACTCAGTGAACCTATAAACAAAATTTGAAGGGAAACGGAATAATTCTGCATGAAAAACCCATTTATATAAATTAAGGGGGGGGGGGGATTAGACCCTTGTTCCCCCCCTTTATACTTGACCAATCAATCCCGAAAACTAATCAGGGAAGCGCCTTAACTCAGTGAACCTATAAACAAAATTTGAAGGAAAACGGAATAATTCTGCATGAAAAACCCATTTATATAAATTAAGGGGGGGGGATTAGCCCCTTGTTCCCCCCCTTTTATACTTAACCAATCAATCCCGAAAACTAATCAGGGAAGCGGCTTAACACAGTGAACCTATAAACAAAATTTGAAGGAAAACGGATATTTCTATGAAGAGTTATCGCATTACGTACGTACATACATACATACAGAACCGACTGCCAAGCTCTCAGGGCTTGACAGTCAGTGTGATATCTGAAAAATCGCAATTTTAGAACGTTTTTTGCTCCTGCACCCCCTGGGGTTAGTGGCACCGACATAAAATATAGCCTATGTTGGAGCAGGGGTTGTCACCATCAATTTGCCACCATCACTTTTGAAATCGGTTCGGTAGTTCCAGAGATTACCCCCTACAAACAAACAAACAAGAATTACTCCTTTATAATATTAGTATAGATAATTCATGATATTTGATTTTCAAAAAGTCACTTTTAGTAGTCAAACTCTTTTACACGTCAAAGTTCAATTTTAAAATTTTTATATCGTCGCATATCAGCTAGATTTCTGTCTTTTATAAAAATCGTCGGTAAATGAACAATAATCGCTTGGTGAGATTCACACAATATCGTCTGGAAAAAAGACTAGCAATTTCTCTAGTTAATATCTAAGACAAACATCGACAGGAAATGAGATTAACGTAGGAAATCAATTAATCGTCAAATTTTTAAAAGTATGAATCGGCCGTTAATCCCGAATTGACTAAAATTGAATCCCTTTACAGGAAGGCAAAACAAAAAATGCTCTGGAATCCTTGGATCAAGGCCGAACATTTAACGCAAAAACTTTTTATGATTTTTAATTTTTTGTACAACTTTTTGAAATTGAAATCTTTAAATAGCTATCACAGCGCCCCCTCTAGGCGCAAAACCCCAAATTCAATTGAGAACTGCAGGCTATAGTCAAAAACATATACAAAAAATATTCGATTTATTATCTCCTCTGTAACCTTTCCACTTACCGGGATGACCTAGGGAGTGTGTCACATGACTGAAACCCGTCAACAAGCTGCGAAAGATCTTATCTCAAAAACCATTTTAAAATGCTGCTTTTTCACTTCCAAGGACATATCCATTTTAAACGGACAATGGAATAAAGTACAAAGGGTATTTACACATATTGGGAATGATTTTGATGTTAAATTGAAAACAAAGAGAAACAACAAAGGAAAAAATCTGGCAACATGTAATAACGTTTTAACTGAAATATTGGCTTCCATGAAAAAATATCGTCTGCTACTAAAATGTCACGCGTAAAAAGCGAGTGGCTTGAATGTTATATATTTGCTCTTTCCGAAGATAATTATTCATATTCCATTATATGAAAATCACTTAGCAGGTAATAAGTGGGAAACAATTGTCACAATTGATGAAGCGAGGTTTTATCTAAGTGACTATGATAAAGAAAGGTCGATTTATTTCCGGAAAAGAGGCCAAAATATTTTTTTTATTTTGGTTCAAACACTGAAAGAAAGTTTCTCTAAAGGATTTATGGTGATTGCTGGTATCTCCTACAACGGAAAATTACAGAACAGAAAATTTGAGAAAAATCTCAAAATTAACTCTACTTATTTTCAAAACAATGTTGTAATTCTTATTTTTAAAGAAGAAATTCCAAAACTTTATCCTAAGACGTTAAAAGTGTTGAGTTCCACGAGAATAAAGCGAGCAGCCCATACATGCAAAAGTACAGTCGCATTTCTCAAACAATTGACAAGAGAAACTGGAATCAAGTGTATACATTTTAATCATAGTTCAACCAAGTCCCTAGATGTTTCACCAATGGATTATTGTGTTTTTGGACTGTTAAAACAAGCTCTTGCGAAACGCCGACCAACTACGTTGATCGGACTCTGGAAATATGTGGTGGAGGAACGGAAAAAAAATTCCACTTCCAGTCTTACAAAAAGCCCTACTATCTTGAAAATCCCGATGCAATGTGATAGTTCACAACAAGAGCTACCAGATAGGACATATTAAAAACTAATTGTTTTAATTTATAAATTTTATTTTTGTTTTTAAAATCGTTCCCAATATGTGTAAACACCCTCTGTACAGGGGAATAAAATACTTTGGAAGAAATGTTCTTTTGGTGAGAATAAAAAATGCTTCTGTAAACATTAATATATTAAAAATTTTGAAGATAGTATGAGACGTTTTGTAAAATAAATTTAACAATTTAAAGCGTTTTTTTTATAATTACTTATAGACATTCCCAATTAAAAATATTCTTTGATAAATAAAACCTAATAAATTGAACTTATGTATATGAAGTAAGTTGTTCGAAAGACTTTGTTGATTTAGGTAACTAAATTGAAATATATGAAATAATATTTGAAATTTAGATTATTACAGAAACAAACTAATTAGAAACTGTTTAGTTGAAAAGTAAATTTTATGGAAATTATTCAGGTAAAATGTTGCTAATTAAGAAAACAGAACGTTAGAACCGTAAATAAATGAAAGATGGCATTTTAAAGAAATGTTTTTGAGAACTTTTTTTTAAACATGTTGTAATGTAAATTGTCTTATAAAGAAGTATATCATCTTTTCTACAGATATAGAGGAATTTAATTTTGTGCTTAAAAGTTTAAAACAAATGACAGAACAAAGCATTCGTTAAAATTATTTAGATATTAAAAGAAATAATAAAAGCTATTTTTTCATACATAACCCTAGTATAATAAGAAGCTTTAAAGAAGAGGATTTTCAAAGGTAGTAGCAATGTTAAGTGAAAATATTTTTCATTGTAAGTTGTAAATATTGTATAATTTAAATGTTTGAAAGTTCGTTTTAAATCAAATAATGAATATTGTTAAATGGAAATATTTTCCACTATAAGATACATTAATGTTTATATATTGAGGCTGTCACTTATTAAAACGCAAGAAATTTTGTTTTGTGTTAATATTGCTGTTAAATGATTTTTCAATTAAAATTACAATTAATTACAATTAAAATTTGAAATTGCATTTAATTATTCTTTGTAAGATGAAAAATAGTTATATATAAATAATAAAAGTAACTAATAATTAAGAACGTAATTTATAACTTAAAATGTATTGTTATTTGCATCTTACAGTGGAGAATTAACTGTAATTTAAATTTTAATAGCAATTTAAATTTTAATTGTAATTAATTCTAATATTTATTGCAAACTTATTTAAAATCAATATTTTAAATTTAAACTAAACCGCATTTTTTTACGTTTAAATTATTTATATAATCGATACGTAATTATTTTTGCATATTATTGTGGAAAAACAATTCTGATTAGCAATATTTATTTTTTTAATTAAAACAACAAAACAAACTTTCAAACATTTTAATTATACAATTTTTACAACTTACAATGAAAATTATACTAACTTAACATTGTTCCTGGCTTTGAAAATCCTCTTCTTTAAAGCTTCTTATTATCTTTATTAGGTAATCAGCAAAAGATCATACGATATTGCACTGCATTCGGCAAAAGATTACCAAGTGACCAAATGATCGAAAACTAATAAGAAAAGGTTTTAAAACTGATGATTCAATATTAGTTGAGATGCAATATTCGACAGGCGGTTTGGGAAGCGGACAAAATACCTTTTCCGCCGGCCCCGGAGTGTAAGGTCGCCAGGACGATTAGGACATTCTGGCCGAAGTTTGGTGTAGAATTTTTTACTGTTTGGGGTTTGTGTTGGAATTCAGAGACAACACGTTGAGAATGTTTTGTGAAATGAACTTTGTAATTTTTGTTGTAGGATTTTAACGTACTCATTACATATAATTTCTACCTGCTAAATAAGATATTCAGACGAAATTTTTATGCACTTTTTGACAGTTTTTAAAGTAATTCTGATATAAAGAATGCCATCATCAATGTGTACATAGTACCTATTTTCAATTATTAAATATAATTTTAAGTTTCACGGAAATATGGTTTAAGTCACAAATAAGGTCTAAGTAAATATGATTTTGCGTTTCCTATCATATTACCACCTGATCACCATCTGTTATAAAATTGTTGAATGTGCATAATGATTTATTGCATATTACTTCTTTGTTAATGTCAAATTTATGAGTATTGGATCTTAAATCATGTAAGAAAAAACGAAAATGCACAAGAAAATATGTAATATGTCATAAATTCAAAGCTAAACGATGTGAGGCAATCCCAGGAATTTTACTAAATGATATTTAAAATTATAGATGTGAGCTCCACTGTATGTGAAAGATTGTCATACAGTGTATACTTTTTATTTGTGCTGTCTATCAGGGCATCCACTTGGATTTAATTGATTCCTTATCGATTGAATTCTCTTCTTCATTCTTTAAGGCGTTTTGTCCCGCATCAAGAATGACCTTCAACGATGTACTCAGATAACGGGAAATATTCAATGGTTCAGAGAAATTTTTGTAAACTGTTGTCTAGGATAGTCTTCTTTTTAAAGATACTGATAAACAAATTCAATGTAAGTTTAATCCTCTATTCGGAGCGTGGTGGGTCAAATAGTGAGAGCGTTTTATTCAAATTGTAAAAGATATACTAAGAGAAATATTGGATCGGGATTCTCTTCATTATGAGGAACTAGCTGTTACCCGTGACTTCGTTCACGTATCATTAAAATAAGAATAAATTTATTAATTAAGCAAAATATTTCATTCCCGATAATTAGAAACGTAAATAATTAACTAACTCTTGATCACATTCCATAGGATACAATACAGTATTTCTATGTTATAGAGGCTTTGACATAACTAAGTTTTAAAAAAGTGAAATTTTGTGACAAATAATCACGAAAAGGAAAGTGCAATCAATAAAAAAGGCGGGCCAAATAAAATCGTGGAAATCGGCGAATTGTGTAAAAACATATGTAAAGTTTACCTGGTAAACCATTTTACTTTTAACGCCTTTGTGAAACGTTTTAATAGCCATCCTTTAAAGATAATGGAAATAGTATATTCTTTTTCATTAAATTCAATTCTTGTGAATAGGGAGCAATAATTGTAGACCTAAATGCATGGAGCTTAAATTTGCCTCCTTGATTTAATCTATAACTACAGCGCCTATATTCTAGGGGCTGTACTACAACTGAAAAAAAAATCTTTATTTCTAAATGAAAATATGTTGACAGACGATATTTGTTCTCCAGAATAAATTGACTCATGAAGTTTGAATATGTGAAAATACATTTTTATTTTTAAAAAAATTTACTGTAATCAAGATTTTTTTTTTCTTTCACCATCTATTCAAATTGAAAATAATTCTTTTTTTCAGTTTTAATGAGAAAAAATATATTATTCTGTTTCATTTCTTCTTTTTTATCCGCAAAATTGGAATAATTTAGTTGCCATTTTTAGAGCAACTTCGTTAAATTTATAAAAAAAAATAATAATAATCATATCTCGGAATTTAAATCATTTTTTTTAATTCTGAGAGTTTATGACATCCTCTGCGAAATACAAACAGGCGGTCAGATTTTAATATAATAGATTCGTAATTATTTTTATTTTCCTAATAATCATGGTGTAATTTTTGGCAAAAACTCTCATCTGTATGTAACTGATATTCATGCATAATAATCGCTAGCTAAAAAAAAAGCTAAAAAAATATATTTAAATTTTTCGTTTTAAATATGACGTGAAACTCATCTACTTTCTAAACTTACCGATTCTTGTATTATTAACGTAATGAATTGATTCACGCTCCTTCTAAAACACATTTGAAAATTCCCATTTTATTTCAAGTATGACGTCACTTTTTCCTCAGAGAAATCTCTTTTAAATGGCAAAATTCTTGTTAATTTTCTTTTTCTGGCAATCAGGACGTAAATTTTAGCGGAAAACTCACATTTGTGTGTAACTGGTATTCAAGCTAATTATTAATCAGTATCGATAAAATATATTTCAGTTTTTCATCTTAAATATTACGTCCATTATCTATTTACTTTCATTATACATTGATATTCATGCTCCCTTGTATTATTACGAATATGAAAATACATGTTTTATTTATGACGTCATATTTGTCCAAGCCCATTGGATCCTTTTTATAGTTCCATGGTCCAAGCGAAATCTATTTTTTAATAATATAATTATTGTTGCACTTTTCCTTCTAATTATAACGCAGTTTTTGACAGAAAAATATCTTTTTATTTTAACCGATATTCATACTTCATGTATAATAACAAATACTCCATATTTTTGTTTCAAATATCACGGAAATTCACCTTCTTTTGAATTTTTTTAATTTTCAGTTTTCACGTGAAAATCGTTCAATTGAAAATTAGTTGTTGGGGAAAAATTATTTTTCCGTGTTTTTATTTTTGTGGCAACGATCAAAGCCCTAGCAACGATAAAATAAAGTGGTTAAATTGTATGGAAAAATGTCCATTTATTCTCTATGAAAATAATTAAATTTTTAATTATTAAAGAAAATATTTGAATAAAATAAACAAAAACCAGCCTATGTTAATTTGAGTATTATAATCAACCTACATGCAAAAATACAGGATCATTAAATGCTCCATTTTGACGCTGGCTTCAGCCTAACATTTGCACACAATGAGATTTATAATATTATTAGGATTACTTACTGTATTGGGTGACTGTGAAAGAGTTTTTAACTCCAGATCACTTATTATGTGTCATAGAACATTGATAATGTCTTTTCCATAACTCCTACAAAACTTCTTGCGCGAAATGCTACAGTCTGGTGTACCAGCTATTGATAATGTGGGAATTGGAAATTAATTAAAATATCAATTATCTGCGGAGAGTAATAGAATCATTATTTCTTCGATTCCGTTGAGAGAAGGGCAGTTACGACAGTAGTCTATAAACTGCTATTAAAACAAATAACTTAAAGTAGGAGAAATTGTCCTACTTGAAGATATTAAATAAGAAACGCTCCTATTGGAACTTAGCTTGTGTCTAAAACATTATACTGGATCGATATGATCAAGTAAGAATTTCACTTATAAAAATGAACAATTTTGAGTTATTTACGACCAATTCAGCAATTGTTCAGATTAGAACTGGAAAATTCAGTACCAGAAACAAAGGAAGGGCTACACATAACCACTAGTTTTAGAAAAAAAGTCAAAACACCTCTAACGCAATTTTGAATTTGAAATATTTACTTTCAATAATAATTTTTCCTAATTTCGCTTACCGTTCTTATGTCTTCAAGTGTTTATTGTTATTTTGTATTTATATATATTGTAATTCATAAGTTTGTATTTTCTTTAGATAAGTACTATAAGCAATGTATATACTTGTGTATAGTAAAAGTAGAGTTTATTTTGAATGTTTAGCTACCCATCCAAAATTTGGGAAGAAATGTAGCAGAGAGAGAAACATTTCTCCTTTTAGAGCTGCAAGCGTACTTGGCGAGCATGCTCACTGTAATGCATTTACGCGAGGGAAATAGTCAGTCTAAGCTTGTCTCTCGTTTGTAATATATGTAAATAAAGCTTTTCTATAGCTTTGTAACTATCGTAAATGTTGCCTTCATTCATGGCCTTTGAATAGTTTCTCTACATTTAAATACTTAAAAAATTAAAATTTTATCATCAATGTATCTGTATAGTAAAATATTATTCTTAACAAAGTGTTATTTATAATAATAAATACGTATGTCTGATAAGATTTTTGATTATGCTTAGCAATGTGGTACACCTTGTTCGTCTTATACAGAAAGGAAGGTGAAAATAAAAAAGGTAAAAAATACAACTGGTAGTTTGCGCAGAAAACTAGTATTGCAACTTTATGAAACGTATGTTCTAACTTAAGTTTCCAAACCTCTAAATAAACGAAAAAGCGCGATAAATTAAACTTTATTTGTAGCAATAATTTTAATCAACTTTCTCATTTAGGGTACAATTTTAAATTAATATAAGAATACTAGATGGTATTGGGCAGATCTTGATGATGGATATATTAGACATACTAAATAATACACTATAAACGGTTGCTGTGTGAGATATTATTTTATAGAAAATTTCACTTAATGCTGATGCAGTGTCAAAGCATACTGCGTATTTTGTATAATTTTTTTCGGTACTACTCTATTATCCCGTCGACCACTTTTCATAACAAAAAACTATCGCCAAACTGTAAGATTAAACGCCAAAAATGCAGTCCCATTTGCTTGATGTCAGAAGCAGAATATGTGTTTGTTATGTCATCAAGTGTTTTTTAATTCGACTTTTGCGTGTATTTTTCATTATGTTTTACTGATTTATTAGTTATTTCATTAATTAAAATAACAATTGTGTCCTTAAATTCTTATATTTTATTTCTTTATTTATTTTGATATTCGAATGGCAATGTTCTCCCGTTTATTTGGCGTTACAGACTGGCGATAATTTTTTGTTGTGAAAAGTGGTCGACGGGATAATAGAGTAGTACCTTTTTTTCTCTATGTCTTTTCGATAATGACAGATGCATTCTTAACAATAC
The DNA here is from genome assembly GCA_963931845.1 of Maratus michaelseni. Classification (NCBI taxonomy): domain Eukaryota; kingdom Metazoa; phylum Arthropoda; class Arachnida; order Araneae; family Salticidae; genus Maratus; species Maratus michaelseni. The sequence continues at coordinate 452,961,759 of OZ007588.1, forward strand.
GTGCATTTAAAATTGGAAACAATATTATATGTAATGTTATGACATTGAATTAAATTTATATAATTTTTTTAATGTGATTAAAATGAATTTAGTTAAAACAAATAAATTTATTATATATATTTTTAATATTTTACTGTCATGATTGAAAATATTTAAACATTTGACTGCCATATATCCATCATAGAATATGTTAGTGAATATCGATTATATCTCGAAAATGTTGAATTTCTTAAGATATACATATTATATATATGTATATTATACACTCCCTCATAACATATAATAAAAACTTATTTTCTCTTCGAAACAGAATATAAAACAATATGGAAATCACGTATAACAGCGAAGAATGCAACATTTACTGTATCTATATAAGTATTTGAAGTAAAAAGTGGCCCCATTTCATATTTACAGAGGAAAAATCTCTAGAAATGTTCATAAAAAGACGATAACATATAAAATAAAAACAATCCAGAAATGCCAATATCTAACATATGTGAATATGAAAATAAAAATTGCAACTATAACTTTTTCACATTTATATAAACAAGAGAATATTGAAAAAAAAAAGTAAACTTTTACATGACTGAGAACACGGACACCACATAAGTGTTACTAGAAAAATTATTATAATTAGTATTTAAATTATGAAAAAAGAATACATTGAAAATATTAGAAAAAATATTTTTTCGGCTTTATTAATAAAAAGTTCATTTATACTTTTTACAAAAATAACTTTCCAATTCAATTATAGAAAATACATTATTTAACTAGCTGCATAGAAACACGATGCATTTGCACTGTTTGAAATCTTACGATTTTTTGGTTAACTGTAATTTTAATCTATATTTATAAAACATTTATAATTACATTTTCTTACATTTTCTATTTTAAGTAAGAATTTTATTTATAATGTCATTTAACTGAAATATACATTTTGCAAACAACGTGATTTGCTACAATTATACCAGAGTGCATTTAAAAGAGAGTGTAAAAACGGATAAAACAAGTGGGTAATTGTGATTGAAGATCGCATAAAGGGTTTCGTTTAATATTCCTTTAAAAAAAACACTACATCCTTTTTTAAATAAATCCAAATAAATTTCATTCTCCGAAAAAAAGGCATGTTTTTTAAAAAGTAAAAATTTACTGGTCTATTTTGCTCCTTTTTTCGAACTTCTGAACCGGCACGACAGCGGACGAATCCCGCTATTATACTCTGTCATAATAATATCTGACATGTGGACTATATGCGATATTTAAAAAAAAAACAATTTCAAAATTAAACATGTTGTATAGAGACTTTGAAAATGTTGAAATATGAAAATATTTCCATAATCGGGTTTTTATGATGTTTCAATACTCTCCTCAAACTCATACGATGTTATAATCAATTGCTGATGTCACATCTACTCGCTTTCTCTATTACTCATATTGATTCTCTCTTCGTATTATTTTCAAACATTTGAAAAAGTCATTTAAACTCCCAATATGACGTCAGATTAATTTTCTTTTGAATTCTCTGATGACGTCATATTAACCTGCTTTCTGTACTTACACATACTCATAATTTTGTATTATTTAGAAATGTTTGAAAATTTCCGTTTTATTACCAATAGGACGTCATATTAATCTTTTTTTCAATTGGTGAAGCTTCTTATTTCATTTTCATTTTTCATGTGGAAATCTTTCAATAGAAAATAAATTATTGTAGAAAGAATTTTATTGTGGATTTTTAATTGTTGGCAACTGATATAACAAAAAATATTTAAATTTATTATGAAAAGGCTGTTAGATTTTTAGTTTTTCATATCTCTATATTAAAATAATACGATTTTTCCAAAATTTTGTAACTTTCAGCGTGACAGTAGGTATTCAACAGTAAGTACACAAAATTTGAAATCTGTAAGTTATACAGTTTCTGAGAACTGGCTCTATGCCGGACAGACAGAGAAGCGGGACGAATAGGGTTTCGTGAGATGAAGGAAACCCTAAAAATAGGATTGATCGAAAGGATTTTGTTAAATATTTGTTGATCTTTCTATTACTTTGACTGCAGGGAGCCTGCTATTATTACCAAGCTAATCTTCGTCTACATGTTTAACTCGTTGAAACATGAAAGTCAGCCAGGTGAGTATCGCCAAGTTCTATGATGTGCGTTGCTATGATTTCTCATCACTTTTTTCGAAAAAAATACTTTATTTATTTACTCGCATAATTGCTAATTTTAAATAAATCAAATATTTTTATTCTGAAAGTCTTCTGTCCAAAAACTCGCGAACCATATAAGCAATGCTAATAATATTACACGATTTCGTTTCTTTCAATGTGCATTCAAATTAGTTATGAAGATGAGAACACGTATGCATTTTGTTTTGTTTTATAATTCTCTATCTTTCTATATTAAAAAAAAAAGCAACCACCGCCGCCGCTTTCAATGAAGTTTTGATGCTTTGAGGTCTTTCTGGTCTAATATTTAGAAAACTATTGCATATAAAAATATAAAAAATAGTTATAGTTTTAATAATTGTAGTTTTATAGAGAAATATTTAATAAAAACGCTGAAGCAGACAGTTTTTAAATGGAAGAAAAATTTCAAGAAATATTTAATATTAAAGTCGGTCAAAATATTTCTCTTAAAAAAGTTTTATAGGAATGAAAATTTTGCCTAGGGATTTAAAAATAATTTAAAAGGATATAGTTGAGAAGCTTGTGATGTGCAAGGTACAATTATATTTTTAATTTGACTAATTTTTTGAGGGTTTATTTCAATATTTTATTCAAATTTTCATTATTTTAATTAAGATTTGTTTCCTATTTCTTAAAGTCCATTATTAGGTGCTTTCGTAATTATATAAATACGTAGCACCTATAGTCGTCGTTTGGTCCGTCCGTCTGTCCGTCCGTCTGTCTGTCTGTCTGTCTGTCCGTCTGTCTGTCTGTCCGCATATAACAACGCAAAAACTACCCAACCAAATGGTTTGCAATTTAAAATATATTATCTTTGCAGAATTTTGTCGAGACATTTCAAATTTTATTAAAATCGAATCAAAACTTTAGGAGATATTAATAAAAATATTTATTAAGAAATTTGAATTTTTTTTAAATCGGTGCTTTTTTGTTATAGGAGCTTCCGAAGTTTAATCATCAAGCGACCGAGATACTTATTTTATGACAGAAATTAATCTGCAGACGATATAATTCATTTCACAGAATTAAAAATCATCAAGATCTGAATATTTATATAACTAGCTGATACATATATATCTGAATATTTATATAACTAGTTAAGATATTTGTATGAACAGTGTCATAAAATATATACTTAACTAGCTGTTTAACCCGTTCTACGCACGGGATATCATGAATTTAATTCTAAAACGTGCGTACGAACGCACCTCGTTTGTAACGTTTGACGTACAATTTCCAACTTGTTTGAATTGTTGCCAGTTAGTAAAATAGCGCACATAATAATATTCCCTTTCAATTAAAAAATGTATTTACACATGTCTATTAAAAACAGAAATAAAACATTAAAATAATAATTATATAATCACGTGTTAAACGCAGTAAATAGAGAAAATTACTCAATAATAAATATTCTTGTGCGTGAATATTAAAATGAAAAATAACTAAATTATTAAGCATTCAAAGCGTTAAATGGCGAAACTCACGCCATATTTAAAATGCTCAAATAACAATATTTCCAAACAGTTTCAATTTAAAAATATATTTACAGGAGAGATTAATTTATTTCGACAAAATCTTTTACACATTTTTGCAAATTTATAACAGCGTAAATAATATTTCCCTTCAATTAAAAACTACAGTTTTACGTTTAATAATAGGAAGAAAACTTTGGTGAAAATTACGTTTACTGGAAACGATACCTTTAAACCATCTTTCTGAAAACAACTTTCCGTAATTTTCCATTATCACGTTGACCACTTTTCATTAAAATAAACGCCGTCGTCGAAGTAATGTTGCCATTAGAATCCACAAAAACAGAAAAAAAAACAACAACAACAAAAATTAAATTCAAGAAATTTGAAAAAGGCCCACTGACTAAAGTGTCAACTATCGGTAAATTTAATCTAGGACTTTCCTCAAAGCGATTAGTCTGAGTGATATTGCTGGGAACACAGAGTTAGTAAATATTTGTATGTAATAAAAATGAGACATCTTTAATTAATTATGTATTGGTACAAATTCAAATGATGAAAATGGGGAAATTAAATGGTAGAATTACAAAATACCATATATAAATTCATATACACTGTTAAAAAATATAGGGAATCAAACAAACAAATAGAGAAAAACATGCAGAAAATAAAACACTTAAACATACAGAAAATAAGACACTTAAACATACAGAAAGTAAAACACTTAAACATCGTGTATCGGAATTTTAACTCTGTGAAATGATGTCAAGAACACGAAGAGATTCTTAGCACCAATTAGAGTACCTTTAAATGTCAAAAAATGTGTTTTTTGACAAAGGAATGTTTCATATGGAGTGTACTCCCCTCGGACAATTAAGACTGTTCCATATATGTTTTCCATGGATGCGATGATGTTGTCGATAAGAGTTTGAGAAATTCTGTTCTACTTTTTAAAAAGTGATACCTAACAGTCCCGAACAGTCAACTGCAACACAGGCATCTTGCTCACTGCAATGCGTCATCCGAGTGTTACCCAGACATCCAATACACGCTATGTATTACTTCCTTTTCAAGCAGATTCTCCACAAGTGGATCTTTTTTACCCATTAGTGTGCATTAAAAGAAAGGAATAAGAAGAAGAATAGGAAAGAAAAAAGTAGTCTTTAAATATTTGTTTATTTACAATATTTTTCTTAATTACTCCCTTCGGCTGGTGGATAAGTGTTTATGACGTGAGTTGTAACGAATCTGTTGAGCGTAACTATGCATAGCAACATTTTTTTCTCTTTGAATATCATGGCTTCGGTGTTTAAGGTCGTAACCATTATTTAAATTAACGAAATAAGTAATACATTTTTAAAATATCATTAAAAATACAAATAAACGCTGAATTAAAAATAACTTGATGACATAACTAACACGTGTAACGAATCTGGTATCAATTGAATTCAACGCCACGGTCATGCACCTTTGGCGTTAAATCCCATAATTCAGCGACAGTTTTTTCTTTTATGGAAAGTAGTTGACGGAATAATGAAGAAGTACCCAATTTTCTATAGCATGCTTATAAAATTTCCGGGTGCAGCGACATTGTTTATTTAGCTATTTTACACAATTTGATTTTCATATGTTTAATTGATTTTATTTAGTAAATCGCGAAAGCAGTTGTTAGCTGTTTCGACAGCAGTTGATTAGGCCTTAAAATCCCTCTGTTAAAGCAAAATGAATGGAATCCCGATTACAGCAGATTGCCAATTATCATTTAATTATAATTCAATCTACTGTAATCGTTTTACAAAAAAAAATAATCTTTAATATTTATTTATTTAGAATATTTTTCTTAATTATCCCCTTCGGCTGAGGGGTTAAGTGTTTATGACGTGAGTTGAAACGGAATTTTGTTGAGCATAACTAAGTATAGCAACATTTTTTTAAACGTTTTTTCTCTTTTAATATCATGGCGTCGGCGTTTAAGGCCGTAATTTTTATTTAAATTAAGGAAATAACTAATAAATCTTTTTCAAGTTTTGAACAAGTCTCTGATCTCGGCTATGGACATGTGCTGAGGCACAAGACCAGCAGATTAATTTAGTTAAATAAAATTCACGCATAATGTCTTTAATAGACAATAAGGTTGCATAAATTTAATATACGTTTTCTTAGTAATGTGTATTTGTCGTTTTTATCTACTTAAATATGGATACATCTTGTTTCGAAAAATATAATTATGAAAATGCATATTATAGTATGGTAAATGTATCGTGAATTTATAATAGGTAGCGTAGTAGAACATTAGGCATTCTAGCTGAATTTTGATATTTTCGAATATGCAATAACGTATTTAAGATGTATCGTCATGTAAAATATTTTTCGGCTATTTCAAGAATACTGGGTGTATCTTACTTTAATACTTCAGTACTATCTGATAACAAATTATTGTCTTTATCATGACTTATATTGTAAAAGAAAATTCCAAATCATCAAATTGTATTTTTTCAAGAAAAAGTTATTTAGGGCCGTCAAGTTTGCATTGTTATTTTTATTTATGTAACTTTGTGCAATATACAATAAAACCCTCTCAAATGAGAAAAGTTGCACAATCTTTTCATCTCAAACTTTAAACTTCAAAGTAAAAATCTTTTAAAAACTGAGACAAATGCTTTTTCATGTTTTTCGATATCTACTTCTTCATACATCTCCATTGATAGACATTGAAATACGATTGCTATATTTTTACAACGCTAAGAAAAGAAGTAAATATATAGAAGAACTTCCAATTTTTTCTCACAAGACTGACGACTTCAAAAGGTATATGATAAAAAATTGTTAAAAAACCTTCGTGATATTCTTTTGTAAGTTATATATATTTTTAGGTATTTATGTATTGAAAGAGAAAGAGAGAGAGAAATGTTGCCTTATTGATTGATAGATAGACACTCTGATGTGGATAATGTTTTTTTTAAAGGTTTAAATGTATTTTCATACAAATTAAAACTTAAAGCAGATGCATTATATGAAGATACTTACGTAATATTTTAAAGCATTAAACAAGTCCAGCGTGATGTTAGAAGTAGGTAATTTTATAGAATTTTCAGCAGTTGTGAAGTTTTTTAGTAGCAATATTCCCACTTTGCGGTCTCTGAGGTCAGAAACTGTAAATTTGAGAAAGAGTTATTTTTTACCATCGCCATGAAAAATACAAACGAAGTGGTAAAACTTGTGACATCATTTTTAATAAATTTTATTTTTTTATCATTACAATTTGTAGTAAATTGGTTTTCCGCTTGGGACTCTGAAAATATTGTAAAAAAAAATGATCAATCTTTGAGGAATAATTAAAATTTTTTCTCACACTATCGTTTTTATTAAATTTAATAACGGCAATATCTTCAACTACGCATTAAAATCCTCACTGCGATCGATGGTTTAAACTCGACTGACTCTGACTCGTACGATCAGAAAAAGCAAAATTTTAAAAACGACTTCTCAAAAACAAAATCAGGTCATTTTTAACATAATGACGAAAAAAATTATTAGCGTAGAGCGCAAAATGGTATGCCGAAAATGCGTCACGTTATCTGTGACATGATCGGTCACACCTATGACCGCGGACGGCGTACGGTAAAAATGGCGTAACTAGCGCGGAAGAAATAACAGAAAATCGCTCCCACGGCGAAATAAAATGTCGGCTGCAAAATACAAACAATGTGAAAATCATCACACCTATTACGAAAATTTTCTTTATAGTAAAGTGTGTGTCAGAAACATTCTGTTTATGCTAATTTCTGAAACAAAAATCTATTACGTATAGTTTTACCACAATTTAATAATTTATGTAAGTTGTTAGTAATTTATAAATTTAGTCACAAAGACATGAGATTTAATAAAAATAAGATTATAAAAGGATCAGGGTTTTAAATTGCTTATTTAGATATCTTATTTGATCGGTTATGATCGGTAATTGCTAGAAGTTCTGTTTCATTTGTGATATGCAATTTTATGTAATTTTTAGTGCATTACATGTTGTTTACAACTTCTGTAGATCATATACATGGATAGACGAAAGACTTTGAACATGGATAGAGATTGCTGAAAATGGATTTTTACTGAGTTATGTATTTTTTAAATTGCTTATTTAGATATCTTATTGGATCGTATGAAAAAAAAATATTTTTTTAATAATATTCTGTTAGTGTTGGAAAGTGTTTCTTAATCTATGCCGGATGCATGATTTTTCGTTCTTTTTTTTCTATATATCGCATTTATCATCAAAAATCTCTATTACTTTCAAATTGTTTCAAAATGTTTCTCAGGTTGTCATGTTTAGCGTCGTAATATCTTCTCTTGAATGTTGTCTTTCATCTAAATGACTCAATTTCGTATTAAAACAGCTTGTTTGCATATTTCTTCTTTCATATTTTTTTTTTTGAACATCTGCTTCATTTATGTTATTTACGCATACAGATACTATTCTTTTCTTTAAATCATCTTCTGCTTGTATTTACTATTTCATTTTATCTTGCTATATTTGTACGTAACGTTTTTATAACGAAAACAGCGAGAATTAGATGCCGTAACCTATACAAAATATTTTTACTTTCTCCTATCTTTAAAGGAAGAAAATTTTGGATTCATGAAAATTTTCGACTTCCGGTTTTCGACGGATTTATACGTTTTAGAAGGTCTTGAACACGATTTAAATGTTTTTAGAAAATGCCTGTCTGTGATTCTCTCTGTCCGTAGTCCATAATATAAATTGGTGCTGATTAGTTTTTGGTGAAAATCACCCGACAGCATTTTTTTTGCGATTGCCGCAATAGCTCTATCTCAAGCATTAATGTAGTTATTGTCATCAAACTTCAGATTCAGTTAGACCTTGACAGAAATAAGAGCTGATTACATTTTGGTGTAGATATCCCAACAAGTGACACTGCTATACCCCTTTTTTCATTATTTTTAAATAGATATATCTCAAGAACTAATGCACGGAATTTCATCAAACTTCAGATTCTGTTAGACCTTGACATAAATAGATGGTGATTACGTTTTGGTGCACATAGCCCAACAGGTGGAGCTACTATGCTATTTTTTTCATTAATATCACGATAACTATATCTAAAGAACTAATGCAAGGATTTTCATCAAACTTCAGATTCAGTTAGACGTTGGCGTTAAGTTATTATTGATTAGGTTTCGGTCTAAATCTCCCAAAAGGTGGCGCTGCTATGCTGCATTTTGCAGGATTTACACGATTTTATCAATAGTCTTATCTCAAGAACTAATGCACGGAATTTAATAAAATTTTAGATTCAGTTAGACCTTGATATAAATTGGTGGCTGATTCTTTTTAGTGTATGCGAAACCTGTGTGAGATAGAAGAAAGTTTTGGGATTGGGACATCCGACTAGTTAATATTAACTTAAAAATTATATATTTAAAATTTTAACATTTATTAATTCATTTACAGAACATTCTGTAATTGCACTTTTATAATTTAATGGCAGAGGAAAAAAGGGTTTTACGATAATCAACGATTTAAAAAGGATGAAAATCTTTAATAACAACATTTTTTATCTAGATAATGAGACATTTTTAAAAAAACGCTTGCGTTATACTAAACGTTCTTTTAGTATTTCAATTAACATTTTAATTTCAGTAATAGTTAAAGACCACCGAAACAATAGTAATAGTTAAAAAGTTCGTATATTTTACTTTGTTCAGAGGTATTATTAATAGCCACCATTGATTTTTTGCAAAACCAGAAATATATATTTTACGTAAACTCCTTTTTGGAAACTATAATACTTTTATCAAAATATTTAAAACAGTACTTTATATTTTTTTGTATAATAAGTAATAATCATATTTTTTCCCTTGTTAATTAAGTTAAAATTTATCGTAGGTAAAATAAGTAAATGAAAATAAACTAGAACAGTTACATTTTTCACATTTGAGATCACCAAAAATATTTTTATATAAGTTAAAAAAATATATATATATAGCCGGGAAATCTGTTAGTAAAAAGAACATTATGTGTAGAATTTAATGAAACTTACTACAATATAATTGTGTGCCTCTTAAAAGTTTTTGTATTTAGTTTTAAAGAAATTAAATTATATTTCAACAAAAAGTATATCAATAATAAATCTACTAAAATAGAGAGGCTAACAGTTTATTTTTTATTAAAGAACATTAAAGAAAACTTACGAACTGCGGATTTAAATTTTGTTTTTTATCATTGTTTTAAGTACATGGATAGCAGGAATGATGACATATATTTTCATACATATAGACGAATGATGACATATATTTTCATACATATAGACGAATGATGACTTTTCTTCATACATATAGACGAATGATGACTTTTATTTTCATACATATAGACGAATGACTTAATATTTTTCATCTAAAAACTAACCATAAGATAGTAAACAAAATTAATTTCAACACAATTATTCTAAATTGGTAAATAAATCTTACGAGTTGTAAATTTTCAATTGAGTTAAAATGTATCCACTCCAGGATTCGAACCAGGGAGTATTGAGGTGCCAATGTTCTTCATGCTGAGCTACCCGGAAGATATCCTGTTTAGGTAAGTAATGAAGCGAGGAAATTTTTTTCAAGTAGGTAAATAATAGTCAATGGTGAGAGTATCCTAGTTGAGGTTTATTCCAACAATGTTAAAATGTCCAGACCAGGACTCGAACCTGGGAATCTTTGATTGGTGTGCCAATGCTCTTCCTGCTGAGCTACCCGGACGATATCCTGTCTAGGTAAGTAATGAAAATAGGAAATTTTTTCAACTAGGTAAATAATAGTCAATGGTTGGAGTAACACAGTTGAGGTTTCTTCCATTAGAGTTAAAATGTCCAGACCAGGACTCGAACCTGGGAACCTTTGCTTGATGTGCAAACCTTTCCTGATGAGAAAACCGGATGATATCCTGGTCGGAATATTTCATTCTTGCTTCTTGGACATGGCTGCAAAATACAGCGCTAGATATATTCAACCGAGCTATAACTAGAGCATATACATGATGGAATGACAATGAAAGTTCTATATACCATGTAATTAGGTTATAATCAAAAGAATGAATTTCTTTTTTCAATTAGATAAATCATCTTCAAGGTTGGAGGACTTAGGTTAGGAGGTTGAGGTTTACTCCATCAAAGTATTTTCTCTTTATCATGTAAATGCTATAGTTAAAGTTCGGCTGAATATATATAGCGCTGCAGTTCGCAGCTATACTAACAAATAAGAGTGAATTGTAACCCACTGGATATCGTCCGGGTAGATCAGCAGGAAAACCATTGGTACGCCAAGCCAAGGGTCCAAGTTCGAGTCCTTGCCTGAACATTTTTCTGTCTGTTGGAATGAACCTCAACTATGCTACTCCATCCTTGAAGTTTATTTATCGAATTGAAAAAAATCCGTACTCTTGAGTATAATGCTTGAATAGTTCATTTTTCTTTTGACTAACAGATGGCTTACAAGTGACAAGTCGGTTACAAATTACAAGTAAGCTTACAATTGTTCAATTTGCTGTCCATCATTTAGCAGCACAGTTCTCAGACAAGGCACAACACCGTTCACAACATTAAGCAACATTTCTTGTGTATGGCAAGCGCATATTGGCGGACGGCATATTTCAATGTTGGCAATGATGGCGGTTTCAAGCATTTTTTTTTTTTGATCAAGAATTTACATTTATTCAAACATGCTTTTTTCTGCTTTCGTCAAAACAACCAGCTTCTTTCCCTTCCGTTCGGTGTAAATCGCACCTGTTTATCTTTATTCGTTTACGAATTATTAATTTTTAAATTTGTTCCTGAACTTCGGACTTACAACCTTGATGTAATAGAGAGACAGATTAACCAAAAAGCAGGCCTCACAACTATTTTCATTGAATCTTCTGATAGTAGTTTAATATAAACAAAATGTGTATCTATAACACCTATAAAATTGGCCTAATTAATTTTGAAAATAATTCAGTAGTGTATGAAATTCCATTTATTAAAAACAATGGTTCAAAGTATTATCATAGTACTAGGAGAAAGTTTGTTCTGGAAAAAAAGAACACAGTGCTGATATAAAGTATAATTGAAAAAACACAGTTATCTCAAGATTATATAAAGAAGAAGCCATCCAAATAGATTGCAACGAAAGCAAAATAATTTTTCTCTCCAATCTATATTACCCCTCCATTATAACAGTAACCATTGAAATTGTAACACGTAAAAATTCAATATGTAACGATACAACATCATTTAACTTACCAAAATGACACCATGTTTACGAGTACGGAAATAAATAAGAAAGTAAATATAAAATAAAATAACGTGTGAGAATACGAAAAACGTGAATGATGTCGTTTTAAATAATTGCATTATAGATCGTGCATATGTAGAATAATATCATTTGTCTTGAAAATGGCTTTGGTGTAGCCAGGGCCTGATTACTGCATATGCCAACTAGGCCGCAGTTTTAGGCCCAACACAAATGGGGTCCTCAAAATAAGTAAACTGATTTTTAAAAAATCTTAAACTCAGTTTTCTGCAATGATTTTATCAAAAATCGAAAAAGATTTTGTTTAACTGGGAACCGTAATATCTAATGATAAAAATAAAAAGTAATATAACCTGAGTTTCATGAGAGGTTTTATAAAAAGCAGGAAAACCACCGAATACCCCTGAAAAAAATTCTACGTATTATTATGATTTGAGGATCATAAAGGTGTTGGACCTTGGGCACCAAACAACCTTAATCGGGCTCTGGATGTAGCCTAAGCATGTAGGCATTTTGTAATTAAAACTTTTTTTATATAAAATTTAATTTTTCTAACAAATTAAGTAATAATAAAAGATATTAGTTATTATCTCTATTAAAATAAACCGACTTAACAATCACAATAAAAATTTAAAATAATTAAATAATTGTTTTAAATAGTTGTTTTTATCATTGGTAAATAAATATATTTTCTTAGATAAAATATAAAAATTTTATAGATATGCATAAAAAATATGTTTCGTCTTTTTTTTTTCTTTTTTTTTCCTTTTTTGTCATTTTTTACCTTCATTATTTTAACTGGATTTAAGAAATATATTTCATCTACAAATATGTTAACTCTAACAAGATAAAAATAATCCACATTGCAGTATTTTTAACGGAATTCTACCAGAAAGGATATTGTTCTAGCACATTTTTCTCCAAACTTGATGTGATAAAGCGACAGACTAACCTTACATTAGACCTCACTCCATTTTTAACCAAATGTCCATTAATAGTTCTAACAATAATAAATTCTTCCTGTGCTAGAAAATAACTTTTTACGAATTTTATTCTCGTGATACAATAAAACCATAACTATACAGAGTTATCTAATTAAAAAATCATTCCAAATAACTTCAAATATTTTCAGAATATGTGAACAGTTACATTAATTACTAATAAAGTGACAATTTATTATTATTATTATTATTATTATTATTATTATTATTATTTTAGTGTGTATGTGTGTGTAATTTTGAAACTTATTTTCGTTTTAGAACTTTTCACAATAATAATTTGTAAATTAAAATGTAATATTTCACTATTACCATTTCACTTAAATATTTATATTATGATGAAATGCAAACTAATAATTAAAACAGAATGAATATCCTATTTTTAAAGATGCATTAAAAGAGCCTTTAAATGTCACATTTAATCTTAAGATGTTTTAAAGAAAGGATTTTAGTGTAATTTAAATTTTAAACTAAAATATCTGCTTAGAACTTGAAAACGGAAGAAAAGGTTTTGGAATTGTTATACAAATTATTCAAATGACCGTATGTTTAAAAATATAAGAAATTAGACTTAATAAATTGTGCATAAATTAAGACAGAATTTTATTGTCTATTGAATGGTGTAATTTCTGATATTTAATGAAGTTGACACAAAATTTCTTTATTGTTTCAATACTTTTAAAATTTTGCTTGATGTTTAATTGATGTTTAATCCTTGAATGTTTAATTAAATTACAAAAGTTGCGTTTTCATATCGCGTTATTATTTTGACTCTATGTTTTAAGAAAGAAACAAACACAACAATGTGCAATTAGGTCTAATCATATTAATTACATTAAATATAGATAAATATTTTTATGAAAGCTTTTAAATAAATAATCAGAAATTATTCATTCAAAGGAAAACTAGTCGTTGGGGGCCACCGTAATACTTACTCGTCATGGATATGCATAATATAAAATATGAAAATAAAATATGTGTAAACTATTTATAAAATGCATTGCAATTCGAATAAAATCGTGGCTTGATGACGTCAGTAAATAATAATTGGGGGTTCTGCGCCAGCGCAGTTCACGCAGTCGACCTCTGAAGGTGAAGATCAAGGTTAACGGAAATGGCAGGTGTGGACACCGGAAGTGGCAGGTGGGGATAACAGGCATGTTTAGACAGGAAGTGAACTGGAAGTGTAGACAGGAAGTTTAACCAGAAGTGAATGCGATAACGAAGTAGGGGAGGGCTTATTTTTGGAGGGGGCATAATTTTTTTGGTTGGTTCTGAGCCTTCTAGTCGAGTGGAGTTGAGTTGTAGGAATACTGCTATAAGAATGAATTTAGTTTGAAAATAACATTAGCAGAAAGTTCAAGGAATTTTTTTTTTTGTTTCACCTGAAATAAAAATTCTATTTGCTAACTAACACCTGAAATAAAAATGGAAATCTTTCTGACTTTGTTTTATTTTATAAAAGTTTAACATGACATTTATTTTAAGACCGGAAACGCGACAGGAAGTAAGACCAGAAACCGGATTAGACATGCTTTTTCCAAAAAGGGTTTTCAGGAAGCAGTAAACATGTTTTGGGAACATGTTTGAGAGCTTGTTGGAACAGGAAAGGTGGTTTGTGAGACCGGAAGTAATTAAGATGAGAGAGATAAAGAAGGTGTAGGATTAGACATATTGATTTTGTTCTTTGTAGAGGGTGAAATTTTATTTAATTTTTTATTTAAAGTGTTTTCATTTATTTTTTTTTAATTTAAATTATTGAAAGCGTTTAAAATTATTTTTTATATTATTTTTTATAGTGTTTCACATATTATTTTAATTTTTAGTGACATTAGAACCTGCAATGTTCTGTATCACACATGTCTTATCTAGTAGGTTACTAAGGATGTGTGTGTTGTTATCTCTTCAAATGCAAACCTTAATTTCAGACCTGCGTTTAATTATCTTTATCATAGTTTTAATGAATTACGGGAAATGGTCTTTCACTACCGAGAAATTCGCGAGTTTTGGTATTTAATATGAATGCTTTTACTTCTGTTTGTTGTTCTAATTTACAAACACATTTCTCTCTCACGAGATCATTTCAATATTCGAAATAAAAATTTAGAAGGAGAATTTTAATGTGAAAATACTATGCATGATTCGTTTTTGTATTAACATTATATTCGAAATAGGTTTCTAGTTTTGTTATGAAAAATAACGTGTTTAGATATTTTAAAAACGAAAGCAAAGTGATTTTTATCAATATAAATATTAGCCATACCCCCACACATTTATGTTATTGAATTAAATTTCAATGCTTAATATTGTATTCACCGTACTATTGTACTACAAAAGCTGTTTCACAAACTTGTATACTGAAATTAACGTGTCATTTTTAGGGAAAAAATTAATTCAAGTCTTTGAGACTAATCTTTCATAGGAAAATAAGATTTGTTATACATTGTGTTACATTATCTCTTCCGTTTTTTAAATTTACAAATTTGTTGAATAACTTAAATAATCGTTTTTATGCTAATTAAACAATATATTTTTTAATTATATATATTTTTTAATTAACTTGTAATAGCTATTTTTTTAAAGAGTGCTGTAGAATAACTTATTTCACAAATACTACATCCTTCTTTAGTTAAATATGTTTCACTTAAGACACGACAAAGTGTCACTTCACTTTGGAGTTAAGTGATTAAACAAGAAAAATATTTTTTATAAAAGCACAACACATAAGACTAGTGGCTGAGAGGTTCTACTCTCAAAGCTACTAGACGTTTGGGATTAAACTTCTCTCACGCTCGTCGACCTAACGCTTCGGAGTTTTCTTGGAACCTTACATAAATACGGGTTAGAACACATTAGAAAGACCCCCACGGAGGCCTATATCCCAAGCATAGATTATCGGTTTTAACAAATAACCAACCAACCACAACACATAAGACATTTTAGATTATTACATTTAGTTAATAAGTGATTCGACGTGCAAAATATTATTTATAAAAACATACAATATGATATATAGAACACACTAAACATACAATTTTAAAGATTTTTTTCTTTCAAATGAACAATTTTTAACAAGAATTGAGTGACTATTTAACTTATTAAAGAGAGCGAGTATTTTGTTTTGGTTTATACCATAAAAATAAATTTCCATTAGATTTGATTTTATACAACCAACATTAAAAAAAAAAGAGAATGTAATCTAGTTTTTATAAATTAACGTATTTCAATTTTACAAATACTTCACACCCCATCTTTTTCCCCCTCTTTTGGTAGACTTTATACACATAAGACATAAAAAGCGTTTTAGAATACATCATTTAGAAATTAAGTGATTTCATAAGTAAAATATTATTTATAAAAGCAATAGATACGAGAGTAATAAGGATTTTTACTTTCAAATGTACGAACTTCTGATAGGTAAGACTTTCTAAATCATTGTGCAAGAATTAAGTGGTTATTGATCTTATAACATTATATGATGAAATAGTCACGTGGCGTATTTTTAAACGAATAAAATGTCAGTATTTTTAAACCAATAAAAAGTTAGTATTTTTACACGAGCGCCCTCTATTACTATATAAATTTCAATGAAACGAGTTCATAACATTCTACTGGGACCTGATATCGTTGTAATAGGTTGTATTTTTCGTTAAGTTAGTTTTCATTTAAGTTATTATGGAACGAGTTATGAATTCTTATGTTGGTGATGTAACCAACTTGGAGTGTCAACACTCATCACCGAAGTTAAATAATCAAGAGATGGATTCTACACTTTTATCAAAAGAAGGAATCGTTTCGAATTCTGAAGTGAAACCCACCTCATCAGGACTAAAGAAACAGAAGTTACCCCATATGTGTAAGATGTGTAACAAAGCATGTCCTCGAAAAGTTAACTTAGTGTTTCATATGAAAGTCATCTCAAGGAAAAATCTTTTTGCTGTGAGGTGTGTGCTGAAGTTTTTTCACAAAAGAGTGACTTACGTAATCATCAAAAGATTCACAAATCGCCCAAACAATACAAGTGTAGTGATTGCAACGAGATATTTTATTGAAATATTAGAAGACTGAAACATTAAACTTAACACTTATTGAAACATTAGAAGACTCACAAGTCAGGAAAACAACATTCAGGTACAAAGTGTAGAGAAATGTTTGATTGTGATTCAGATTTAGTACAACATTGTGATACTTATCATAAAGTTATAAAATCACCTTATTCAAAAGATTTGTTATTTGAAAAAGTGAAACTTTTTAAAAGACAAAATGATGTGCGAAATATTTGTACTAAAACTATCATTGTGTCCAATGAGATGGATCAAAAAGACTTTCGTTCATTTTTTAACAGTGTTCGATCGGATGTTTTAAACGAATTAAATTAATCAATTGCAAATGAAAAAGTCAATAAAATGGTATGCAGCCGTTAAAGTGGATGTATATCGTGAATAACAGAATGGTGACTTAGAGAGAGCAACCCCCTTTTCCTTTCCGAAGTGAACTGGAATTAACAGAACAAAACATACATGTGCATGTTGAGAATGCCTTTCTAAAGTTGTACAACGGTTTTGAAGATTTCACAGAACGTGTGTTTAATTGAACATTACAAAAAATTTTGAAATTAGAATTGATTACAGCTCAATATGACAGACTTATTTGAATTGTATTATTTTAAATGCTTAATAAATGGTTTTAATATGAAAAAGTATAATGTTTTTTTTTTTTTAGTTTATGTAAATTACATTGAACAGTTTGACAATGCAACATAAAGTACTGTTTAACATTTTGAATGTCTTAGACAAAATGGGAATGAATTTGTTGAAATTATGTAAAACATGATGAAATGAATGCGATGTATTTATTATATGTTACTTAAACTACAAGAGAAATGTCTGGAAATGTGTTATTTTAAATCTATGATACTGTTAATCACTAACAAGGTAAGGCGTGACGTTATTAATCATCGAAGGGTTTTCCTTTGAATAGTTATTAATCTTACTTATTGATACGAAAGTTGAATTTTTCTCTTCGTTTAAACAATGACACTGCATGTTTTGATAATTTTCCCCCAACAGTAAAGATCACTGTTTTTAACCTAGTTAAGAAAATGTTTAACTTAAACCGTCACTGTGTTTATCCTAGATAAGTAAATGTTTATATTTAACCTACGTATAAATTAAATGATTAACAATAACCATGACTGTCTTTTTAATCTAGATAAGTAAACGTTTTTAAGAAACACATTCAGTTTTCTGTTGACTTTTTTCGAGATTAGACCTGTTGGTGAATGCAGATTAAATTGTATAAAAATATTTTATGAAATGAATATGCGATCCCACGAAGAAGTGTTACCATCTTCAAAGCGTCCCCGCTTAGACAAAGCTATGGAAAATTTAAATACCTGTGAAAAGCAGTTAAAAGACCCAAGATTAAAACATTCTAAAATGGACAATGACTGTGTAACTATATCACGTGATATATCCTCTACTGAGGACTTACCAGATGTGAAACCTGAGATCGCTATGAATTTTTCAAACTTTACCGGTGGTTATGATGCAACATATTTCGAGAATCCACATCAAGAGTCACTTTTTGCCCAGGACTAATTAAATATATTTTTCAAAGACATGAATTTTAAAAATTTAGATTGTTCTACCCCCTTAACCTCGCTAAAGGATGAACCCTTTCAAGATCCTACGAATAATATCTTACAGTCTACTGTTAAACATGAGGTGAACGAGATACAAGCAAACAGTCTTTCGCAAACAGGTGGTGAAATACAAAGCAACACCACACCTACATTTGACACTAAAAGTGAAAAATTATACAATTCCCATGTATTTCACAAAGAACTAAGTTACTGTTTCTACTTAACTTTGAAGTTAAAAAAGAAACAATATTCTATACATATACGAGAATTTAAACGCAATGTATCTACTAATGAAGAAATCTCGACCAAAAACGGGGTTAATATGGATATTTATAGCAGGTATGAGTTTCAATATAAAATCATTGCATTTAATTCAGGATACAAAAGGATTCAGGACAAAATTCAGAATACGACATCCTTTGTTTCTAATAACACGATTTTAGTGTTAAATCAAGATTCTATGATGTGAATTAAAAATTTGAAGAATTTTTCTCATGTTGACTTAAACGAACAGCAAATGGAAAAATTAAAAGAAAGTACCTCACACTTAAATCTTGTCCTTTTACAACATATGTATGCAAAACTATTACCCTTTCTCATTAAACAGAAATGTGTGGTGAGTAACAGATCCACAGAAAAAGAACCTGTATTATGGTCTAAACTTAATACGTGTATCGAGAATAATATGGTAACAATACTTAACCAGTTGTATGAATGTGCTGGATGTATTTTTCGACATGCAAATCAAAGCCTTCACTCATGCTTCGCATTTAATAATAAGGAAAAATTTAATCAACTAGGTGAAGCTTTGTTAATGCTCATCGATTTCGATTATGTAATTTCAACGTTTTTGAATGGAGTTTATAGTGTCAGTGAACACTTTTTACATAAGTCATCCCTCGCTTATCTTGGTTGACTTGTCCAAACTTGTTTTTGTGTGGCACGTCTATTTTGGTGAGTCATCGTTCGCTTATCTTGCTTTACTTGTTTGAACTTGTCTAGTATCCACCATCCCATGTCTTTTGTCATAGCTTAAATGTACTTTATACCAGTCACTTTAATACAAAAGTCTTATCCCAACTTACTGAAACTTTGATAAAAATTTTAATTATTTATAAATTGTATCAAATTTTTATTTTTCTGATATTGTTAATATATTTTCTTCAAAAATATGATAAAGCCCGATTTTAAATCGGAGTCTAAGATAAATGATTAATTAAAAAATTCCCCGAAATTGTAACATTTTAACACTAATAAATATTGTAAACACCCTGTACTTACAAGTTTTGTAAAAATAATATTACTTATAGCTAATTCGTTCGGACCCATGATAAAATTCTTCAATATAGCTAAAATTAGTGTTAAACGAAAACGCAACCATAGGTTTAACTCTCTAATCATGTGTCTTTACATATTATTTTGAAATGTAAAGCATTATATCTGAACGAATGATATAAGACAAAGTTAGAATAGTCCACTTATTTTTCGTTATTAAAAAATTTATACGCAAACACACACAATATCTTACAAGGTTAAAACTTAGCAAAATTTTAAATTTAATTAAAATATTTTAAAAATACTTAAATATTTATCGTTAAAAATATAACACTGATTTTAGCTATAAGAATTTTATCATGGGTCCGAACGAGTTAGCTGTAAGTAATATTATTTTTACAAAACTTGTATGTGCAGGGTGTTTACAATATTTATTAGTGTTAAAATGTTACAATTTCGGGGAACTTTTTAATTAATCATTTATCTTAGACTCCGATTTAAAATCGGACTTTATCATATTTTTGAACGAAAATATATTAACAATATCAGAAAAATAAAAATTTGATACAATTTATAAATAATTAAAATTTTTGTCAAAGTTTCAGTAAGTTGGGATAAGACTTTCGTATTAAAGTGATTGGTATAAAGTACATTTAAGCTATGACAAAAGACATGGGATGGTGGATACTAGACAAGTTCAAACAAGTAAAGCAAGATAAGCGAACGATGACTCACCCAAAAAGACGTGCCACACAAAAACAAGTTTGGACAAGTCAACCAAAATAAGCGAGGGATGACTCATCTAGATAGACGTACTGCATAAAAACAAGACTGGACAAGTTTAGACAAACACTTGATGACATCATTCAACAAGTTTAAACAACCAAACAATGAGCCAGCAGCAAACGGTTGTTAGCAAAGTAGAAAAAATCAAGAATGACTGAGCGAGTGTAAGTTGTATTTAAAGTTTATTCTTATCACACACCGGAAGACTGCTAGCGTCTCTAGCGGCGATTGCAGCGCCCCCTAGCAAAGCTAAGGTACAAACGTTAGTTGAGTGAAAGCAAGAGCAAGAAGTTGACGTGTTTTTCGGTAAGTGTTAATTTCTGTTTTGTTTCTGAAAGGTGTTTTGTGGGAAAGGTAATCGAGTTGTATAAAATAATTAAACTTAAAAGTTAGCAAACAATTTAAAGTCAAACTCAAGTTAGTGTAAAAGTCTATGTTTTTTCTGCACATGTGCAGATACATTGCATATAGTTGATAGTCACCGGTTGGTTGTAAGGATAAACAGTCAGATCATAGTCTCTCGATAGTTAAAACATTCAAACTTATATTTACATAAAACTAAAAATTTAATTTCGATTAACTTGAAGATTTTCTAAAATTTTAATTTAAAACTGTATTTTTGTTTACTTTTCATTGTTTTCTTAACTTTTCAACATAACTTCATTTTTTTCTTAACATTTAACATTTATAAACTTTATTTTTGTTAACTTTAATGTTTTTAAGCTGTTTTGTCAACTTTATTTTATTTTATTTTATTTTATTTTTGTTAACAAATAATTTTTAAATTTTTTTTTCTAACGTGAATATTTCTATTCAATAGTTTAATCTTTTTTGCAATAGTTGAAATTTTTGAAATGGAATATATAAAAAAGTTAAATTACATCTCTTCACTTAAAAATTCGACTAGATGAAAAACTAACTAGGACTTCCCTCAAAGGGATTAGTCTGAGTGATATTGCTGAGAACATAAAGTTAACAATTACGATATAAAGAAGATATCAACAAGAAACTAAGTGAATATACAGCATATGATAGACAAGAGTTAGATAAAGATACAACATATGAAAAATAGCAAATTAAATGATATAATTACAAAATATCATATATAAATTCATATATTGTTATGTTTTCATATGCATTTTTTTATAACATTTGGCAAATAATCTCATTTTCTTAAGCGGGAATTGCTCAAAATTAAAAAAAAAACCGCCGGATCTTTTAAAACGATATTTTTAAAGTCACATAATCAGATTTGCAGCCAATAGCGTATTTTAGCAAGCGTAGTTTAACGCAAATTTAATTTAATTTTTGCAACATTTTCTTTGTGACAAATATCTAAATAAAATATTAAAAAATAAAATATTAAATATTGAAATATTAAATCAAATATTTAATATTTGAATTAAAAAAAAATTCTTTGTTTATTTGTATAACTATTTATAGAAACTCGTATACTTCAAACCACATTGATAACATGCTTTGCTACAAATGTGTCTACCAGTCTATCTACTCGTATGTCTTAGCTGTGTCTCTCTCCGAACTCATCTGTCTACTGTCTCTCTACTCTTCTGTATACCCGTCTCAGTATCCGTCTGTCTTTCTACCCGACTCTTTAATCGTGTCTCTACCTGTCTCGCTTCCCGTTACACTACTCGTCTATCAACACGTCTGTCTGTCTATATACCCCTCTCTCTACCCGTCTGTCAAGTCGTCTCTGTACTCGTCTCTCTATCCACCACGCTACCCGTCTCCCTACCCATCTCACTACCCCTCTGTCAAACCTTTTTTGCACCTGCCTCGCTACCCGTCTGTCTATTCGTTTCGCTACCCGTTAGCTTATCTCTGTCGCTATCCGTCTCTCTACCCGTCTGTCTACCCGTTTGTTTACACGTCTATCTATCTCTCGCCAACTCTTCCCAATATTTAAACAATTTAGTAAACGGAAGCCGTTTATCTGTTATTAAATGCAAACAGGAGTAATTTATCTAAAGAGTGTAATCAGATGCAATTTTTTTAAATACATACATAAACTAGCATAATAATTCACCAGTTTTATTTTCATAGTAGTTTATGTCATTTGACAGTAAATCTCAACTTCTTCAACCCGAACTGCGTCAAGCTTTTTAAAAAAGCCCCAAGGTCCGTATAACTGGGAAGGGGAATTGTCCTCAGGGCTATTAGATACATGTTATTAAGTTAAGTGAAAGTTTCGTAATCGGGTTCGCAGCCAATTTCTTATGTCAGAAAGGGTGGCTTCACGCCATTTTAAATTCATTTCTGTAACTTTCTTTTTCTTTTTTTGGTGGGTGGTTGGGGGGGGGGGAGGGTTCCAAATATATACACTTAAATTCAAACTTTTGCCCCCATGTTAATATTAGTGTTGTTTGTATTATCAATTAATACTTTGTTGATCGAGCTTCATTCGAAACAAATGTAAAAGACTTCGACAGTTTTTTTTTCTAGGAGAAAGTTCCGTAATCGGGCCCTAAGCTAATCGGGGAATTTACTATCATTATTGTTTCTAACTCTTATAGAGTTAAAACTATATTGTTGCTAGCATTACTCTTGTTTGTGACCAACCTCTTCTGTGTATCTGAATAGGGAAAAGTTCCGTATCATGTACTGGTTGGTGCCAAAGGCAGTTGTAGAATCTTACAAATTTTTCTAGAGAGCAGAAAAACATGTTTTTTAAAATATTTACAAATATACGTTTATTAAACCATGTTTTTGAGCCATTTTAAAAAATTAAGTACGGTGCTAAAATAAAATTTTATTGTCATTTTCGATATTTTAATAAGAAATGAAAATACATAACAAACAAATTTAACAAAACTAAGCCATTTTTGGGTACTTCTCTATTATCCCGTCGACCACTTTTCATAACAAAAAACTATCGCCAAACTAAGATTAAACGCCAAAAGTACAGTCCCATTTACTTGATGCCAGAAGCATTATACGTATTTGTTATGCCATCAAGTGGTTTTTAATTCGACATTTGCGTGTATTTTTCATTATGTTTTACTGATTTATTAGTTATTTCATTCATTAAAGTAACAATTGTGTCCTTAAATTCTTATATTTTATTTATTTTGATATTTCAATGGCAACGTTCTCCCGTTTATTTAGCGTTACAGTTTGGCGATAGTTTTTTGTTATGAAAAGTGGTCGACGGGATAATAGAGAAGTACCCATTTTTTGTGATAAATAATTGTTATTGCCAGGGGGGCAAATTGTAAACAATTAATAAGCGAACTAAAAAAAATACCGGAAAAAACTTGTGGGAATCTCAAGAAAGAAATATCTGATATAAATAGCATTTAAAATCTTAAAATGGAGAAGTGGTCCGTAAAAAAATGCAAAACATTATACACCTGATATAAGAATTTTTTAATTTTTTTTATATTTCCGAAAGCACAGATAAAAGGGTAAAAATCCCGGCACAGATGCCATATACTCACCACGTTGGCGCGATTTTTCCCCCGCCCCTTTGGCGAAAACTGTTTGTTGTGTTTGTTTACTTTTATTTTTATTTTAATTCTATAGATTATTTTTATATGTATATCAATATTAATTTAGGCACAGATGTCATATACGCACCAGATTGGCGCGATTTTTCCCCCGCCAATTTGGCGAAAACTTTTTTTTTGAATATTAGTTACAAATACCATACAATAATAGCATGTAATTTTTTATCTCAATATAAAAATAAAATAACGTAATAGATGAAATAGCTCCTATTATTCAAAAATGGGAAATAAAAATAAATAAATGATAGTTTGATATAAATAAATATTGATATATATAATAAAAACAATTTATAGAATTAAAATAAAAAATAAAAGTTAATAAACAACAATTGAAACAAAATAACCAGGTTACCATGTGAGGCATAAAATTGCCATTTTGTTGCAATCGCGCCAATGTGGTGCGTATATGACATCCGCGCCTTTATTTATATCAAACTATTATTTATTTATTTTTATTTCCTTTTTTAAAATAATAGAAGCTGTTTCATTTATTACGTTATTTTATTTTTATATTGAAATAAAAAATCACGTGTACTATTTGTCACACTATTTGTAACTAATATTCAAAAACAAAGTTTTCCCCAAGCTGGTGGAGGGAAAAATCGCGCCAACGTGGTGCTTATATGACATCTGTGCCTTGTTTAATTTCACATAGAGGTACTGCTCTATTATCCCGTCGACCATTTTAAATAACAAAAAACTATCGCCAAACTGTTAGATTAAACGCCAAAAATGCAGTCACATTTACTTGATATCAGAAGCATTATACGTGTTTGTTACGTCATCAAGAAGTTTTTAACGCGACATTTGCGTGCATTTTTCATTATGTTTTACTGATTTATTAGTTATTTCATTCATTAAAATAACAATTGTGTCCTTAAATTCTTATATTTTATTTATTTATGTATTTTGATATTTCAATGACAACGTTCTCCCGTTTATTTGGCGATAGTTTTTTGTTATGAAAAGTGGTCGACGGGATAATAGAGAAGTACCCACATATGTATTGGTACTTTTATGTTAACTTGGCGCAGTTGATAAATCGCCAACTATTTTTCTCATAACATCTTCATATTGCATTCATTTCATTTAAATATAAATCTTTCACTGATTTCATTTGAAATACATACATTAAAAATACACGTCTTTCACACATTTAATTTAAGATACACGCCTTTCACTAATTCCATTTAAAATACTAAAAAGGAAAAGAAAATAAGAAATAATGCCACAAATCGAAACCTTTTATTTAAACATCAAAGAATTGTTCCTAACATACACACGCGAAATAAAAAACTGCTAATGGTGTGATTTACGCCAAATCTCTAATACTAATACTACTCTTACTAATCTGTAATACTTTTCAAACAGAAAAAATTCCAGATTAACTTTCCATTTTTATTAAATTGTTTATTGTGCTGAATATTAGTGCTAGCATATTTTTTTGCTCCATATATTCCATGAACTTTTCAATTCCGATTGTCTACGAAAATCTCCCGCTGGTGAAAATGGCGTACGCACAAAATTTAGTGACGTATGTACTTTAATTGCGCTTTTTTATCTAGTTTTTAATATAAGTTCTAAACGGTTTGACACTTATTCTTGGTAATAAATAGACGACGTTGTCACCTTTATAGGTACCTGCTGTAAAAATTTGAACGAAATCCGTTAAATATTTTTTGAGTTATCCTTGACGAAAGGTTTTAATATCCATCGTAGCTATATATGGGGCAAAGTAAGACTGCGCTGTGTATGAGTCTTCGTTGCACTCAGACAATAAATTCACACAGAGACACTTTGTAGAAATAAACACACACAGATCGTTTATTTTGTCTTAAACAATTCATTATAAACAGTTTGTTCATGAAGCTTATGTAAAAAGGGTTCACTAACACTATAAACTCCATTCAAAAACGTTGAAATTACATAATCGAAATCGATGAGCATTAACAAAGCTTCACCTAGTTGATTAAATTTTTCCTTATTATTAAATGCGAAGCATGAATGAAGGCTTTGATTTGCATGTCGAAAAATACATCCAGCACATTCATACAACTGGTTAAGTATTGTTACCATATTATTCTCGATACACGTATTAAGTTTAGACCATAACACAGGTTCTTTTTCTGTGGATCTGTTATTCACCACACATTTCTGTTTAATGAGAAAGGGTAATGGTTTTGTATACATATGTTGTAAAAGGACAGTATTTAAGTGTGAGGTACTTTCTTTTAATTTTTCCATTTGCTGTTCGTTTATGTCAACATGAGAAAATTCTTAAAATTTTTAATTCACATCATAGAATCTTGATTTAAACTAAAATCGTGTTATTAGAAACAAAGGATGCACTTTTGTATCTTAAATTAAATGCAATGATTTTATATTGAAACTCATACCAGCTATGAATATCCATATTAACCCCGTTTTTGGTCGGGATTTCTTAATTAGTAGATACATTGCGTTTAAATTCCCGTATATGTATAGAATATTGTTTCTTTTTTAACTTCAAAGTTAAGTAGAAACAGTCACTTAGTTCTTTGTGAAATACATGGGAATTGTATAATTTGTCACTTTTAGTGTCAAATGTAGGTGTGGTGTTGCTTTGTATTTCACCACTTGTTTGCGAAAGGCTGTTTGCTTGTAGCTCCTACACCTCATGTTGAACAGTAGTCTGTAAGATATTATTTGTAGGATCTTGAAAGGGTTCATCCTTTAGCAAGGTTAAGGGGGTAGAACAATCTAAATTTTTAAAATTCATATCTTTGAAAAATATATTTAAATAGTCCTGGGCAAAAATTGACTCTTGATGTGGATTCTCGAAAGATGTTGCATCATAACCACCGGTAAAGTTTGAAAAATTCATAGCGATCTCAGGTTTCACATCTGGTAAGTCCTCAGTAGAGGATATATCACGTGATATAGTTACACAGTCATTGTCCTTTTTAGAATGTTTTAATCTTGGGTCTTTTAACTGCTTCTCACAGGTATTTGAATTTTCCATAGCTTTTTCTAAGCGTGGACGCTTTGAAGATGGTAACACTTCTTCGTGGGATCGCATATTCATTTCATAAAATATTTTTATACAATTTAATCTGCATTCACTAACTGGTGTAATCTCGACAAAAGTCAACAGAAAACTGAATGTGTTTCTTAAAAACGTTTACTTATCTAGATTAAAAAGACAGTCATGGTTATGGTTAATCATTTAATTTATACGTAGGTTAAATATAAACATTTAGTTATCTAGGATAAACACAGTGACGGTTTAAGTTAAACATTTTCTTAACTAGGTTAAAAACTGCGATCTTGACTGTTGGGGGGAAAATTATCAAAACATGCAGTGTCATTGTTTAAACGAAGAGAAAAATTCAACTTTCGTATCATGAAGTAAGATTAATACCAATTCAAAGGAAAACCCTTCGATGATTAATAACGTCACGTCTTACCTTGTTAGTGATTAAAAGTATCATAGATTTTAAAATAACACATTTCCAACCATTTCTCTTGTAGTTTAAGTAACATATAATAAATACATCGCATTCATTTCATCATGTTTTACATAATTTCAACAAATTCATTCCCATTTTGTCTAAGACATTCAAAATGTTAAACAGTACTTTATGTTGCATTGTCAAACTGTTCAAAGTAATTTACATAAACTAAAAAAAAAAAACACTATACTTTTTCATATTAAAACTATTTATTAATCATTTAAAATAATACAAATCAAATAAGTCTCTCATATTGAGCTGTAATCAATTCTAATTTCAAAATTTTTTGTAATGTCCAATTAAACACACGTTCTGTGAAATCTTCAAAACCGTTGTACAACTTTAGAAAGGCATTCTCAACATGCACATGTATGTTTTGTTCTGTTAATTCCAGTTCACTTTTGGAAAAGAAAAAGGGGGCTCTCTCTAAGTCACCATCCTGTGATTCACGATATACATCCACCTTAACGGCTGCATACCATTTTATTGACTTTTTTATTTTCAATTGATAATTTAATTCGTTTAAAACATCCGATCGAACACTGTTAAAAAATGAACGAAAGTCTTTTTGATTCATCTCATTGGACACAATGATAGTTTTAGTACAAATATTTCGCACATCATTTTGTCTTTTAAAATGTTTCACTTTTTCAAGTAATAAATCTTTTGAATAGGTTGATTTCACAACTTTATGATAAGTATCACAATGTTGTACTAAATCTGAATCACAATCAAACATTTCGCTACACTTTGTACATGAATGTTGTTTTCCTGACTTGTGAGGCTTCTTATGTTTCCATAAGTCAGCCATTCTTGAAAATATCTCGTTGCAATCACTACACTTGTATTGTTTGGGCGATTTGTGAATCTTTTGATGGTTACGTAAATTACACTTTTGTGAAAAAACTTCAGCACACACCTCACAGCAAAAAGATTTTTCCTTTAGATGATTTTTCATATGAAACACTAAGTTAACTTTTCGAGGACATGCTTTGTTACACATCTTACACATATGGGGTAACTTCTGTTTCTTTAGTCCTGATGAGGTGGGTTTCACTTCATAATTCGAAACGAGTCCTTCTTTGGATAAAAGTGTAGAATCCATCTCTTGATTATTGAACATTGGTGATGAGTGTTGACACTTCAAGTTGGTTACATCACCAACATAAGAATTCATAACTCGTTCTATAATAACGTAAATGAAAACTAACTTAACGAAAATACAACCTATTACAACGATATCAGGTCCCAGTAAAATGTTATGAACTCGTTTCATTGAAATTTATATAGTAATAGAGGGCGCTCGTGTAAAAATACTAACTTTTTTTTGGTTGAAAAATACTGACATTTTATTGGTTTAAAAATACACCCACATGATTATTTCATCATATAATGTTATAAGATCAATAACCACTTAATTCTTGCACAATGATTTAGAAAGTCTTACCTATCAGAAGTTCGTACATTTGAAAGTAAAAATCCTTATTACTCTCGTATCTATTGCTTTTATAAATAATATTTTACTTATGAAATCACTTAATTTCTAAATGATGTATTCTAAAACGCTTTTTATGTCTTATGTGTATAAAGTCTACCAAACGAGGGGAAAAAAGGACGGGGTGTGAAGTATTTGTAAAATTGAAATACGTTAATTCATGAAAACTAGATTACATTCTCTTTTTTTTAAAATGTTGGTTGTATAAAATCAAATCTAATGGAAATTTATTTTTATGGTATATATCAAAACAAAATACTCGCTCTCTTTAATAAGTTAAATAGTCACTCAATTCTTGTTAAAAATTATTCATTTGAAAGGAAAAAATCTTTAAAATTGTATGTTTAGTGTGTTGTATATATCATATTGTATGTTTTTATAAATAATATTTTGCACGTCAAATCACTTATTAACCAAATGTAATAATCTAAAATGTCTTATGTGTTGTGGTTGGTTGGTTATTTGTTAAAACCGATAATCTATGCTTGGGATATAGGCCCTTTCTGTGTTCTAACCCGTATTTAAGTAAGGTTCCAAGAAAACTCCGAAGGGTTAGGTCGACGAGCGCGAGAGAAGTTTAATCCCAAACGTCTAGTAGCTTTGAGAGTAGAACCTCTCAGCCACTAGTCTTATGTGTTATGCTTTTATATAAAAAATATTTTTCTTGTTTAATCACTTAAGTGAAGTGACACTTAGTCATAGCTTAAGTGAAACATATTTAACTAAAGAAGGATGTAGTATTTGTGAAATAAGTTATTTTACAGTACACTTTTAAGAAAAAAATAGCTATTACAAGTTAATTAAAAATATATATAATTAAAAAATATATTGTTTAATTAGCATAAAAACGATTATTTAAGTTATTCAACAAATTTGTAAATTTAAAAAACGGAAGAGATAATGTAACACAATGTATAACAAATCTTTTTTTCCTATGAAAGATTAGTCTCAAAGACTTGAATTATTGTTTTCCCTAAAAATGACACATTAATTTCAGTATACAAGTTTGTGAAACAGCTTTTGTAATAAAATAGTACGGTGAATACAAAATTAAGCATTGAAATTTAATTCAATAACATAAATGTTTGGGGGTATGGCTAATATTTATATTGATAATAATCACTTTGCTTTCGTTTTTAAAATATCTAAACACTTTATTTTTCATAACAAAACAAGAATCCTATTTCGAATATAATGTTAATACAAAAAAGAATCATGCATAGTATTTTCATATTAAAATTTTCCTTCTAAATTTTTATTTCGAATATTGAAATGATCTCGTGAGAGAGAAATGTGTTTGTAAATTAGAACAACAAACAGAAGTAAAAGCATTCATATTAAATACCTAAACTCGCGAATTTCTCGGTAGTGAAAGACAATTTCCCGTAATTCTTTAAAACTATGATAAATATAATTAAACGCAGGTCTGAAATTCCTTGCTACGGTTTGCATTTGAAGAGATAACAACACACACATCCTTAGTAACCTACTAGATAAGACATATGTGATACAGAACATTGCAGGTTCTAATGTCAATAAAAATTAAAATAATATGTAAAACACTATAAAAAATAATATAAAAATAATTTGAAACGCTTTAAATAAATTAAATTAAAAAAAATAAATGAAAACACTTTAAATAAAAAATTAAATAAAATTTCATTCTCTACAAAGAACAAAATCTATATGTCTAATCCGACACCTTCTTTATCTCTCTCATCTTAATTACTTCCGGTTTCACAAACCACCTTTCCTGTTCCAACAAGCTCTCAAACATGTTCCCAAAACATGTTTACTGCTTCCTGAAAACCCTTTGTGGAAAAAACATGTCTAGTCCGGTTTCCGGTCTTACTTCCTGTCGCGTTTCCGGTCTTAAAATAAATTTCATGTTAAACTTTTATAAAATAAAACAAAGTCAGAAAGATTTCCATTTTTATTTCAGGTGTTAGCAAATATAATTTTTATTTCAGGTAAAACAACAAAAAAACAAAAAAAAACAAAAAACAAAACAAAAAAAAATTCCTTGAAAATTCTGCTAATGTTATTATCAAACTAAATTCATTCTTATAGCAGGATTCCTACAACTCAACTCCACTCGATTAGAAGGATCAGAACCAACAAAAAAAATAAGCCCCCTCCAAAAATAAGCACTCCCCTACTTCGTTATCGCATTCACTTCCGGTTAAACTTCCGGTCTTAAATCCTGTCTACACTTCCTGTTCACTTCCTGTTTAAACATGCCTGTTATCCCCACCTGCCACTTCCGGTGTCCACACCTGCTACTTCCGGTAACCTTGAACTTCACCTTCAGAGGTCAAATGCGTGAACTGCGCTGGCGCAGAACCCCCAATTATTATCTACTGACGTCATAAACTGGAAATGCTCTATTACTGAATTGCGTAAAAGGAACATCCTTATAACTCCAAAATTGATAATCATATTAACTAACGGTTTATTGCGTCGGATTAAGCGTCTCATTTCGAATTAAAATATATCTTTGAATTGAAATTTTGGATGAAATACAGGGTCATGAAAAATCGAAGAGTGTGGTAAATAGGATAACAAATACTTCGGCAACTAATTATTCGATCGACTTCATTCTTTATGCAAAATTTAGGTTTTACTTACCCATCATACGTAGTATAGGGTCTCGTAATCGTTTTGAAAATCGAAAAAAAAATGGACGGATTTACACTTTTCAGACATTGGAGATTCCGAAAAACATATTTTTAGAAAAAAAAAATTGCCGTCCGTCTGTTTGTCTGTGTGTCTGTAAACGCTCTATCTCCCGAAAAAATTCAGATAGAGACTTGAAATTTGGTATGTACTTAGTATGTAATAATGGGAAGAAGACTATTTAATTTCAGTAACCTCGATTAACCGGAACTATTTTTTTCGGACTCTCGAAATATTCGTTCTGATAAAAGGTATATAAAAATTTTCGAAATTGTTTATTTTAAGGAGTGGATATAAAAGACAATAAAGAAACATAAATTTTGCATAAAGCATGAAGTATATCGGCTTATTAGTTGCCGAGATATTTGTAATTACATTTTCCACACTCTACGATTTTTCATGACCCGGTATTTCATCCAAATTTCAATTCAAAGATATATTTTAATGGAAAATGAGACGCTGAATCAGATGCAATAAACTGCTAGTTAGTAGGATTATTATTTTTGGAGTTATTAGGATGTTTCTTTTAAGCAATTCAGTAATCGAGCCTTTAAAGTTTATGACGTCATCAAGTCACGATTTTATTATTTTATTCAAGTCATTTTTTATTTTAATATTTTACATTATGCATATCCATGATGGGTAAGTATTACGATGGCCCCCAACGACTAGTTTTTATTGTCTTTTATATTCGGTCCTTAAAATAAACAATTTTGAAAATTTTTATGTACCTTGTATCAGAACGAATATTTTGAGGGTCCGAAAAATATAGTTCCGGATAATCGAGGCTACTGAAATTCAATAAGCTTCTTCCCATTATTACATACTAAGTACATACCAAATTTCAAGTTTCTATCTCAATTTGTTCGTGACATAGAGCGTTTAGAGACACACAGATACACAAACAGACGGCTAAATTTCTTTTTCTAAAAATATGTTCTTTGGAATCTCCAATGTCTGAAACGTGTAAATCCGTTTTTTTTTTTTTTTTTTTTTTTTTTTTTTTTTTTGAGTTTGATAATGATTACAAGACTTACCCTATACTACGTATGATGGGTAAGTAAAAAGAACTTTAACCGTAAATTAAAGGAAAAAAAAATCACATACATAAATACTTTTGGCATTTTGACAAAAGTCGTGATTTAATGCTAGATTAAAGTTTTAAAAAAATAGTATTTTTTATGGCTTTCTGAAACAGATAATGTCTTGTTTGCCAATTTCCCAAAGTAGTTTTCTCCTTGATTTAACTCAAAGGATAATGTTAAGAAACTGAATAATTTGTATTCAAATAAACACTTTCTTTACAAAAGATATTAAAATTTACAAAACGTTATTGTAGTTTACATTTTGAAAGAATATGATTAATTGAAGCATGCATTTCTATAAATAAATGAGAAGGGAAGTTACTGTTTAAGAACTTAGTTATGAAGAAAAACAAAATAAATGAAAATAATATGTATATTTTTGAATATAAGGCTCATTTATTTGCAACACCATTTACATTTTTATGTCAATTTCTAACATGCTGTTAATTTTAATATTTAGCTTGAAATTTTAACATACTTTGTCGAATATAGAAACTTTCTTTAGCTACCTATTATGAATATTATTTTGCCAGATTATTTTAAAATTATGTAACATATGAGATATGGTACGAAATCGTGCGAAGTAATGAAACATTCTATAAAGCAGTATTGAATGGGATGCGATGAAAATTTAAGATATAAAATTCAATGATAAAATAAGTAGAAGAAATATGTTAATAATACCTTTTAAAGTAGTCGTTGGGGACCACCGTAATACTTCCTATCATGGATATGCATAATATTAAATATGAAAATAAAACATGTGTAAGCTATTTATAAAATGTATTGCAATTCGAATAAAATCATGGCTTGATGACGTCATAAACTTTAAATGCTCTGTTACTGAATTGCGTAAAAGAAACAACCTTATAACTCCAAAATTTATAATCATATTAACTAACGGTTTACTGCGTCGAATTAAGCGTCATATTTCCAATTAAAATACATCTTTGAATTGAAATTTGAATGAAATACAGTGTCATGAAAAATCGAAGAGTGTGGGAAATAGGATTACAAATATCTCGGCAACTAATTATCCGATCGACTTCGTTCTTTATGCAAAATTTATGTTTTTTCATTGTCTTTTATATTCAATCGTTAAAATAAACAATTTAGCAAATTTTTATATACCTTTTATCAGAACGAATCTTTCGAGAGTCCGAAAAAAATAGTTCCGTATAATCGAGGTTACTGAAATTCAAGAGGTTTCTTCCTATCATTACATACTAAGTACATACCAAATTTCAAGTCTTTGTATCCACTTGTTCGGGAGATAGAGCGTTTACAGACGGGAACTTTTTTAAAAAATATGTTTTTCGGAATCTCCAGTGTCTGAAACATGTAAATCCGTCATTTTTTTTTTCGATTTTCAAAACGATTACAAGATTTACCCTATACTACCTAGGATGGGTAAGTAAATTTTTTTTCGATTTTCAAAACGATTACAAGACTTACCCTATACTACGTACGATGGGTTAGTCAGGTGAGGGTCTCGTCACCTGATCAAGGTTCTAAATTACGAGACCTATTAAATCTGTCAATTCAACAAAGTTAAACAGAAACCTTGAACCGGCAAACAAAGATAACGGTAGCAAATCACAAGAGAGCAAGCACAGCAGCGATGTGAACAAATCAATAGTCAGGTGGATCACAGCCATGCTGTGATCAGGCGATTTCCGCCCCGCACCCAGGTACTAACCCGTTAAGCTAGGCATTCATGCCGGGCAGGTAGGGGCCTGGTTAGCGGTATAAAAAAAAAAAGTAATAAAGATTTATGTGGATTCATTAAATAAGTTTTCTTAGAAGCGAATTGCATTTTATATGTCTATTTTTCTGTGGTATATGAAATCAATAATTATATAGAAAGTATTGGTTTCATATAAGTATCTATGTTTAAAGAATATTTAGAAATAGACGTGTGATTAAAACTAAACGTGAAAATTTAATCTGTAAACATTTCAAGTTGCAAGCTTTATTATTTTTATACTTTCTACTATTCTAATATTTAATAAACTTTATACATCTTAGATATTTTCGAAAGAATATCAAAAACTATTTCTTACTTTTATATTTTCTGGAAATTTTTATCCTAAAATCTGTATTTCATCTTATTAAATACCAATTTAAGCTATCATTGACATGTGATTATTTATTTATCGGTAACATATTTCACTCAGTAATTTGTTATTTTCTCAGTTTAAAAAAAGTTGCAATTGTCTGTTTTTAAATAGTCAATTTTCTTAAAGACTACTTTTGTTGTAAACAGAGCAATTGCCAATTACAGCAGTTATCACTTTCTGGTTACGCAAAGCTGACGGACGAGATCTTACAGGGGTAATTAAAAATATCATAAAAGACATATTCTAAAAACAATCAAGAGCTATTAAAACTTCTGGTATTTTCATAGCAATCAAAATATAACTAACGCAATTTTTAAAAGACAGTGGGTAATAATTTAAAGAAATATTTTGTAAACTTATTTTTGAAAGATTTTTTCTTTCTAACAGCATAAAATAATAATTAGTCATAACTATATACTTATATTTCTTTACTAAAAGCTCGTAATTATGTGAGTACTTACCTACCACTAAGCCAGGTTTTTATCATTTTAATTTCAAAGTTTTTCCACGAATGTTACATTTACAATTTACATGAATAATTTTATTTACAGCAAAAATTACAAATTACAATTTTCTTTTATTGTGTTTTTCCAAACTATTGTATCACGAAAAAAAAAAAAAAAGAAGAAACGTTCAGTGTAATTTTAAGGAAAAGTCCAGTACTTTCATACACAGAACAGTCTTTTTTTATTTCATTATCGCTATATTATTAATTTGCTCCTGAATGAAAACATATAAATTTGTTTTATGATTCATATCTCCATTTTCATTCATTGTAGTACTGTAGTAAAACGAATCAGTTAATTTTGTACGAATATTATATAAACAGATTGGAACAAAATATAAGAAAAGAGAATGTCTAAAATTATTTTGTAGTGCAATATTCATAGATTTACACACACTTACATACGTACATACATACATATACATGCATACACACACATATGACCGGAATATAGACTATTATATGGAACTAACTGTAGATTTAACTATAATTCAAAACATTGACAAATGTTTAGTTAAATAAACAACGCTTTACACATATGGAGAGTTGCGAGTGAAACATTATTAGTAAACATTATTAGTAACAGTAACTTTGACTTTGTTTATAAAATATAGCGTTTCGGCGGTAAGTTCAGAAAATGAAAGGAATCGTTCGTCTCACACGGTTATTTATATAATATAAAAGAAGATAAACCATCTTATTTAAATATACAATATTTTAATAAAGGTAAATAAGCTTAGATGTTATGTCAGAATATCCGATCAGGTGAAATCGTAACCTCAGGGAGCCACAGCTAGATTGATAATTTTTATTGAAAGAAATAATTAAATCAATGAGACACTGTTTTTCATTGAATTTCACACGATATCCCTCAAATGAAATAGTAGTGTTTACTGAAAATAGATTAATAAATTAGCTATACATTTAAAATATTCTTGATTAATAAACAGTAAAGTATTACTGATAGTTACATCATATTTAAAGTTAATATTATGATCTGAAGTGATTTTGCTTCCAGAAACATTTTAAATCAGGACTGTAAAAAGTACATGTCCTTGCTGGTGCATAGCCAAACTCAGTCTGCATAAAAAGGGTTTTAAAAAGTTAGTGTAGGGAGTCAAGAGTTTGAAAAGCAAGTCCAGGACGTGAAAATTACTGACATGTATTACTGACATTCATTGTTCTGGTACACGCTTAATTAACTTCGCGTTCCTTTAAAGTTTGTAGTGCTGCCATCTGCAGACTGTTTGTTACACTGTTCAATTCCGTTGTTACATATGGTGAGTCAGTGTCTTAAAGATCTTTAATATATCCAGAATAGTCCGAACCGTTTGCATGTGGCTCCATCTCTTGAGTCGATCTGCATTCACACTTTACGTTCAAATCAATTGTATTTTGGAGAAAAAAGGTTTCTAATTTCACTAACACATCTACTTTTGATCGGAAAGTGGTGATGGTAACAATTGCAGTTTTGACCTTAGGAACTCGAACTGAGGTTTTGGCAGCGGCTTTGTGATTGTATCCGCTGTATTAGTCAGTCCGCTGTATTGTATGAGTGAAGGTATCCTCTACCATGTGCTTCGATGGACAGTAGTGTAGGGATACTATTCCACTTTCTTTCATGTGTCGAATATTATGATATTTAACATCGATGTGTTTTATACGCGATTGATGTTTATCATTTTTGAATAACTTTATACATGAGATATTATCTTCATAGATAACGATGGGCAAAGTTTGTGGTAGTTCCTAGGTCCTCTAGAAGGGTTAACAACCATTGCACTTCTTGTCCGGCGCTAGAAGCAGAGATATACTCTGCTTCGGTGGAAGACAATGCAACGCAAGTTTGTTTCTTTGAAAACCAGCACAGTAAGTTGTTTCCAAGTTTAAATGAACTTCCACTAGTCGATTTTCTGTCGGATTTATCACCACCCCAATCAGAATCACACAACGCTGTGAATATTGGGGGTTGACTTTTGTCAAATATAAATTTCAAATGTTTAGTAGTTTTTAGCTTACAGGCTATTAAAACCTGAGAGCTAATGTGCCCGCCCGTTCTGTATGTATGTACGTATGTACGTATGTACGTAACGCGATAACTCTTGATAGAAATATCCGTTTTGTTTCAAATTTTGTTTACAGGTTCATTGTGATAGTTTTGGGGGTTTATTGGTTAAGTATAAAGGGGGAAACGAGGGGAATAGCCTCCCTTAATTTAGATAAATGGGTTTTTCATACAGAAGTATCTGCTTTTCTTCAAATTTTGTATAAATGTTCATTGTGATAAGGCGCTTCCCTGATTAATTTTGAAGGTTCATTGGTTAATCGTAAAGGAGGGAAATGGGGGGCTAACTCCCCTTAATTTAGAGAAATGGGTTTTTCATGCAGAATAATTCGATTTTCTTCAAATTTTGTACATAGGTTCATTGTGATAAGGCGCTTCCCTGATTAGTTTGGGGGGTTGATTGATTAAGTATAAGGGGAAACGGGGGATGATACCCCTTAATATATTGTCGATTTCTTTATTTATCGTGAGGCTTATTTCAAATTCTTTGACATAAGAGTTATAACATACAATTAGTGTGAATAGCCTGTGAGCTCAATACCCTCAGTTTAACTGGGCAGTTTTCTTTTTATTAGGTATCTTAACACCTTTTCTATTGCCTTCCAATCTACCTCTCTAGGTTTCTCATTTCGTCTCCC
The DNA here is from genome assembly GCA_963931845.1 of Maratus michaelseni. Lineage (NCBI taxonomy): Eukaryota > Metazoa > Arthropoda > Arachnida > Araneae > Salticidae > Maratus > Maratus michaelseni. The sequence continues at coordinate 453,000,015 of OZ007588.1, forward strand.
TAAGATATTAATAGTTGCCAAAATGTCTGGTCTGATTAATGTTGCAATATACTACGAAGCCCCTACTGCCTTCCTGTAACGTGTATTATCACTTAACAGTTTATCTTTAGGATCTAGATTAAAATAATCTGTACTCATTGGAGTATAAGTGGGCTTAAAATCTGTTAAATCATTTTTTCTACTATTTCTCGTATTTTATTTTCTTGATCCAACATTAGACTTCCGTCGTTCAATCGTTTGATATTGATTCCGAGATACTGGGATACACTTCCCAAATTTTTTATTTCGTATTCTCGTGATAATTCTCTATATATATCAACCGTATCTCCTTCGTTTTTTGCAACGAATATGTCATCGACATATCCGATAATGTAAGATAACGTTTTTCTTTCGTTTGAACAAACACTGATCAGATGCGCATTCTTTAAATCCTAAATGTTTTAGTGATTTCCTTATTCTTATATGCCATGCTCTCGCGGCCTGTTTCAGGTCATAAATAGCTTTATTTTAGCTATATACTTTGTTTTCTTCACCTTCTACTACATACCCTTCCTGTTGGGTCATTAGAAATTCTTCTTCGAGATTTACGTGAAGAAAAGCGGTCTTCACATCAAGGTGCGTGATTTCGTGATTTTTGTATACTGCGACATTTAAAAGGGTTCTAATTGTGGTGTGTGCTACGACAGGGGCAAATGTCTCGTCGTAGTCACACAAGAATTTTTGCGAGTAGCCTTTGGCTACGATCCTAGCCTTGGATCTTTCTATCTCTCCACGAGCATTTCATTTCGTCTTAAAGGACCATCTACATCCGATTACGCGTTTTCCAGGAGTTGGTTTTACTAGTACCCAAGTTTTATTCTCTATTAATGAAATTATTTCGTCGATGGTCACCTCTAACCATTTATTTTTAATTTCACTGTCCCTGATGTTCTGTATATCTTCTCAATTTTTGGGCTCTTGTACCTGACAGATGTTCGAGCTTATTCGTAAGCATTCGGGGAGAACTCCCCTGTTGGCCCTTTCCGATCTCCGGGGTTCAACGGTAGTATGCTGCGGAACATCGTTTTGATCTTTATCATCATTGTTTAGGTCAATTTCGATGATTTCAGGCGGGGTTTGTGTGTCGTTTTTGTTTGCATCGATTTTCTTTATCCCGTCTTCAATGAATTTCACCGTTCTCGATATAATTACGTTGTTACCTCCTGTAGGTATCCTGTACCCCTTACTTCTGTTGTCATAGCCAAGTAGAACTCCTTCAATGGCTTTTTCATCGAATTTAGATCTCTTCGGTTTTTCGACGTAGGCATATGCCTTACACCCGTAGGTCCTAATGTTTGATAAATTTGGTTTTCTATCATTCCACAGTTCGTAAGGCGTTTTGTTGTTTTCATTTCCCTTGGTGGGTAACCGATTTATAAGGTATGCGGCTGTTAGTACGGCTTCACACCACAATTGTTTTGGTAAATTCGCGTCTGATAACATAGTCCGTGCCATTTCAACTATGGTACGATACTTTCTTTCAGAAACTCCGTTCTGTTGGGAGCAGTATACAACGTTTAATTGATGTTCGATCCCGTTTTCTTTTAAATAATTTCCGAAGCTATCACCCTGGTATTCCTTGGCATTATCCGATCTGATTGCTTTTATTAGTTTCCCAAATTTGTTTTTCGTTAAGGCTATGAATTCCTTTAGTTTTGTTATAGCTTTGGATTTATGTGAAATTAGGTATGTCATGGTGAACCGACTGTAGTCATCAGTAAAATTTATAAAATATCTTTTCCCACTGAGTGTTTCAGTATTCATAGGGCCGCACAGATCTGAATGTATAAGGGTTAAAACTTCTTTAGATCTGTTTGTAGCTGCTTTAGGGTAGGGTGCAATTGACAGTTTGTTCTCAATGCTCTTTGTATAAGTTGTTGCGTGCTTGGTGTTATTTATTTCTATACCTTCTGCTAGTTCGTTTTTAATAAAATATCTAATCGTATAAAAGTTTTTGTGCCCCAACCTTTTGTGCCAAATGGATATGCAGTTTTTATTGTTGCAAGTTGTTTGTGTCAGTACGCTATACCCATAGTTGTCTTTAGGTTCTAATTCATATAAATTGTCATTTAGCTTTGCGGTGAAGATCGTGCGATTATTTTTGACGAACGAGCATAATTCTTTTTCGAAAATTACTTTAATGTTATTTTCTGTGGCCTTTTTAACCGATAAAATATTGCTTTGCAATTCGGGACAGTACAATACATTTTTAAATGTTACGCTATGTTGTGAATCTGTATTTATTTTTACGTCTTCCAGACCTTGTGAGTATAGCCTTTTGCCGTCTACGATAGTTATATCGCCAAAATTCCCTGGCGTAAAATTATATAAAATTTCCTTGGAGAGATACGACATGCCAAGTGCATCCTGAGTCTACAATGTACTTCATCTTGTTGGTTTGTGCTTTATTGGCACAGACCGGATCACTTTCAGAAATATTTTCATTTAATATTTTATCTTCAATTGGAGAAAGCAAGTCATTTATTTTTTCAGTTGTTTCTGCTTTGCTTCCGAAACAAAAAAATAGAGGATTCCTTTAGATTGTTGTGGATGGTTCTTTGGTTAGATCCGTTATTTTAAAAAATGTTTGAGTTATTTAATTGCTTATTTCTGCTGTATTCATTTTTTCCGTAATTGCTAGAATTCCTGTTTTTCAGGTAATAGCACCCACTTCGTACATGATTTTCGTGTTTGCAAAAATTGCAAATTTTTTTAGTTTTAGTGTTTTTATTGAGTTTCGCGAGCATTCGAGTTAGTGTTTTTGTTTTCCTGACGGTGCCAGATTTCGTCAATCAATTTCTTTTTAACGAATTCTAGTGTTAGATCGCTTTCATTGCGCTTTTCTAAAGCAGTGACTAACGCCTAGTATGAGTGAGGAATACTGCATTATAAAAGTGCTACGATGTGTGATTCCGCAATATCTTCTCCTATGGCACTTAATTTGTTTCTCAATGTCAAAATGCTATTTATATGCGAGTTGATGTCCCCGCCCTTGGTAAGTTTTTGTGAATGCAGCTTTCTTAATAGAAAGAGTTTTGACGAGAGAGTAGAGTGCTGGTGCACGCACTTCAACGTTTACCATATCTGCTTGAAAGTTTGCAGATTTTTGACTTGAATTATTTGGGCATCATCAATACATAGATTGATGGTTGCTCTAGCTTTGGCGTCTCCTTTCAACCACTTATCACCTTGAGGTGAAGGAGGATCTTCGGTTATAAAATGAAATGGATCATCTTTCATTAAAAACTTCTCAAGTTTGAAGCTCCAATTGTCATAAATACTGTTATTGAGCTTCTCAATTAGAGAAATTTCTCTTTCTGGCGTGGCCATATTAAGTGTTAAATACCACTTATATATTTATTTATGTATGTTTATTTATAAAGTCAATAAAAGATTTTACCAAATTTATAGCTGCCCCTAAAATTGTAGATTTTTTTCAAAATTACTAATATACTTTGTATATTTCATATATTCAATTTGAAATTTTCATTCTTAAAATATTTTCATTCGATACTTCATCAATATAAGTATATAATATGCTAACACGCATCTTAAAAAAGGTATATATATATGCACAAGATTATTTGTTGTCAATTATATATTACCAATCATATATTATCAATCATATATTATCTATTTGAGGGTTATATACATATTTATTTATTTTTAGCATCTCAGTCTCATGAATGGTTCGTCTCACGTGCATATTTTATATCATATAAAAGAAGATAAACTCTCTCATTTTTATATACAATATTTTAATAAAGGTAAATAAGCTTACCTGTTATGTCAGAATATCCGATCAGGTGAAATCGTAACCTCAGGGGGCCACAGCTAGATTGATAATTTTTATTGAAAGAAATAACTAAATCAATGAGACACTGTTCTTCATTGAAGTTCACACGATATCTCTCAAATGGAATAGTATTGTTTACTTAAAATATATTAATAAATTCGTCATACATTTAAAATATTCTTGATTAATAGTCAGTAAAGTATTACTGATAGTTACATCACATTTAAAGTTAATATTATGATCTGGAGCGATAATTTTGCTTCCAGAAACATTTTAAAATAGGACTATAAAAAGTACATGTCCTTGCTGGTGCATAGCCAAACACAGTCTACGTTAAAAGCGTTTTAAAAAGTTAGTGCAGGGAGTCAAGTGTTTGAAGAGCAAGTCCAGTACGTGAAAATTAGCTGACATGTACACTTATTCATTGTTCTGGTAAACGCTTAATTAACTTCGCGTTCCTTTTAAGTTTGTAGTGCTGCTACAGGGTGTTTCACAAAGGACCCCTAATTTTAAAAATCAATAACCCGGAAACGGTGATAGATATAAACATGAAACCAGTGGTATGTTTATTAAAAAAATCGTAAGAATCTTATACGTAAATCTCAAAATTTAGTTAAAATAGCATCGATAGATGGCGCTGAGAGCGTTAAGAATCCTTCTAAAGAGAGTTCAGAAGCATAGAAAGACTAGTCGTCGAAGATTTCGTCATTGAAATCTGGCCGCTATTAGCGTATAGTAAAAATATTTCCTAAAGTGGTGTATACTGTGAAGGAAGGTGTGTTTATTGTGTTGGAGTACCACTGAATAAATCAGAGTCCTACTGCCGCAAGGAGAAGTTTTTAAACGCGATTTCAAGTCGCAAATGGCCCAGATGGAACAGCAATTCGTGAGCTATTCAAACAAAAAAAAATTCAACAGACAGGCAACGTGGCCGAAGCGAATTATTTTCACTATACGAGAATAGCGGTCAGATTTCAATGAGGAAATCTTCGACGGCTAGTCTTTCTATGCTTCTGAACTATTTTTAAAAGGCTTATTAAACCCTCACAGCGCCATCTATCGGTGCTATTTTTAACTAAATTTTGAGATTTACGTATAAGATTCTTACGATTTTTTTAATTAACATATCACTGGTTTCATGATTCTATCTATCTCCGTTTCCGGGTTATTGATTTTTAAAGTTAGGGGTACTTTGTAAAACACCCTGTATCTGCAGACTGTTTGTCACACTGTTCAATTTCGTTGTTACATATGGTGAGTCAGTGTCTAAAAGGTCTTTAATATGTCCAGAATTGTCCGAACCCTTTGCATGTGGCTCCATCTCTTGAGTCGATCTGCATTCATACTTAACGTTTAAATCAGTTGTATTATGGAGAAGAAAGGTTTCTCATTTCACTAACAGAAAACGCAACTGATAATACTTTTTTAATTACATGCACAAATGTATATTATTTTGTCTTACTCTCAATCTGTCTCTCTGCCCCTCCCCCGTCCCTTTCTTACACATAGATACGTACACGTGTACAAATATATGTATATACGTTCTTTTATTTGTTTATTCGTTTGTGTGTGTGTGTGTATTTGACTATCGAACTACTAATTATTTTTAATAATGAGGAATTTGTTGTGTGACTTACTGTTAAGACATATATTTTATGAATTACTTCTTTCAAGTTATTTAGCTTTAATGGTAACACATGACGCAGAGATTCAAATGGTACATCCGTATTGTTTCAATTAAACACCATAGTGGCAATTTAGATTTAATACATCATTACGCTCAGGGAATATTACTTGGAATTTAGTGGCATGAATAATTTATCAAAATGTAGAAACGTATCTGTTAAGCACTTAAAACAATCTTTCCTTAATGTACAGTTAAAGTATGTTGGTATTTTTAACTGCATTTCAAGTTTTCTGTCTACAGACATTGTGTACTTGGCAAAGGTTTGTTATTTTATTGTACATTAATATTATGGTAACGAATAAGAAAAATCATATTTATTCGATTTTAATATAGTTCAGTTTTGTATTTAAAAAGAATATAAATTTTTAATCTATAAAATTATATAAAAGTGCAAAATGTTTTAGTTAATGAACTTAAAATAATATAGACCATTACTTTATTTCTTATAAGATTACTGTAGATCTGTAAACACCTAAATATTTATTAAGAGTACCATGCAACTTTTTTGTTGCAATAATCTTCAACTTATGTAATCGCAGAATTTGTATAATATTCTGCGATTAAATAGAAAGATTTCCATTTCAGAATTCTGATACTCAAAAGTTAGGGCAATACACACATTGTAAAAAAAGATTTTCAGTAAAAACAAAAATTATCTTTTCTGAATATCTCACATATAATTTTTGTCTCCTAAGTATTATCCTTGTAATCATTTTAATGAGGTTCACATATACATAGAATGTAAAATAAACTTAAAATCATTCTAATTAAAACAACTTTATTAAACACAAAGACATAAAACTTTTAGGAACAAAATCTATTCGTCGAAGAACACATAACTTATTTGGAATGTTACATGAAAAATGCTTACTCTGCATCTTTGGTTTACCGAATCTGCTAATGGATCTATCAGTCGTATAGAGATTTTTTCACAAATAAGAAAATGTGAAACTAAAAGAAATGTTTAAGATTTAACTAAAAAATTATGTAAAAAACGTCGAAATTGATACTTTTTCAAAAGTTTTTCCACTGTTACTGGTATTTCTCACTATAATACAGATAAATTCCTAAATATTAGACGAGAGGAGGCCAAAATAGGACATCACTAATTTTGTTAAAACTAAATACTGTTATCTATTTTAGTTTATTCGTGAGAGGAAGTACCTATAAACTCACTTCTATACGCTAAAATATTTCTAATTGCTACTAGATTGCAAAGTTTTATGGATAAAAAACCTGACTTTTTAAGCCAAAAGTAAAATCTGAGTTTTATTTTGAATTTCCTGTTGACATTTATTTAAAATGTAAAACAAAAGTAGTTAACTGTTACAATAATTCCATGCATCCTGTATTTACAAGCCACTAATTAAGTTAAATCCTAAAAAGCAGCATGTTTAATATGATAAGCCATGTATTAAACATACTGCCTTGAGGGTGTAATTGGACACTCGGACAGAAAGGGACATGCCCATATCTTCTGTGTTCCGAAACATCTACATATATTTCATAATTTCACTTCATTTTTTTATATTGACATTTTTCTTTAAAATTAATTTTGTAATAAATCTCAAAATACTTTAAAAAAGAAGAAGATACTACTTACTTTTGGCCTACTTTTCGACAAGAAATACATTTTTTTGACAACAAATACATTTACAAAAGTTTCTTTTAAGCTTTTCGACAACAAATACATTTAATGCTGCAGTTATAAAGCTGCATTTTAATAAATAAAAGTAAATCATACTTTTAGGTGAACGTAGATCTTTAAAGTATAATATTCGTTAAAATGTAAACTACGCACTTCACCTCTCTACACTGATCCCGCATATATGAGGGATTATTTGTACATTTCTCTCTGCAATAATAATGAGTCCTCCCAACCTAAAAAACACCCAAAGAAATCCGAGTTACGGTTGACAATTATTTTCCGAAGCAAGTACATATTCAGACTATTTATACAGGGTGTCCGAAAAGTCTGGATACGGTCAAATAACTCGAGAAATATACATCGGATTGAAAAACGGCAAAATGCATGTTCAATATTTTTGAAAAATCTATTTAAGGATATGAAAGTTACCACCCCCGGGGGGATAGAGGGACGACTTTGAAATCTTAAATGATGGCCCCCATTTTTTATTGCAGATTCGGATTCTACGGGAAAAAATACGTAACTTTTGTATTGAACATTTTCTTCGAAACATTGTAGATGGCGCTGTAATCGAGTGCAATGCTGTGAGAATCATTACCATTGCAATGTCTGGAAACGCTCGAATAACTCGAGAAATATACATCAGATTGAAAAACGGAAAAATACGTGCTTAATATTTTAGAAAAATGACAACTTTGATATCACTAAATAGATTTTTCAAAACTATTGAACATGCATTTTTCCGTTTTTCAATACGATGTATATTTCTCGAGTTATTCGAGCATTTCCAGACATTGCAATGGTAACGATTCTCACAGCATTGCACTCGATTACAGCGCCATCTACAATGTTTCGAAGAAAATGTTCAATACAAAAGTTACGTATTTTTTCCCGTAGAATACGAATCTGCAATAAAAAATACGGGTAATCATTTAAGACTTCAAAGTTGCCCCCCTTTCTCCCCCGGGGGGGAGGGCAAAGTTGGGGGGGTGCAACTTTCATATCCCTAAATAGATTTTTCAAAAATATTGAACATGCATTTTGCCGTTTTTCAATCCAATGTATATTTCTCGAGTTATTTGACCGCTTCCAGACTTTTCGGACACCCTTATATTTTTAAGCAATGGTGTCTAAGAAATAAAAAGCTGCAAAAGCGGGCCCTTGGGCCAAACCAACAACAACAACAACCCATTGGGCTTATGGTTTGGTCAGTTAACGACAATAGTACTTATTTTAAATTGCAAATAGTTAATTATTTAACAACCTTTCATGGGCCCAATGGACGGGTAGCCAAGTCAATTAGCACATTAAAAGTAAATTAATTTCAATAATGTAGTTAAAGTATAATTCAAAATAAGTTTAGTTTAAAATGTTACTAACATTCTTCTCTTCCAGGTTCCCCTTGCAGTTCCTCGTGCTGCCGGTTGGGACGGGCCAATGGCTGGCCCCAACTGGTAGCACAAGGGTCTCTTTTTGGCAGCAGTTTTTTTTATTCATTTGATTTTTGACTGTTCGCCTCTTTATTAGGTGCAAATGGACATTGTCCGCACAAGCTACCGGACCCGCTCCAATGGGACAGCCCACGGAGCCAATTTTTACCAGGTGGGGTACGGTAGAAAGGCGCAGTCCCGTCAGCCCCCGCAGCGTTTCCGTCTGCCTTGCAACTCGGCCCAAAAATTTTCCTCGATGGTACGACTTAGCTAATGGCGAAAAATATATTTTAATTTCAGTGGTTTCAATTATCTAATTAATTGCTTTAATTAGTTTCCCTCAAAATTCTCCCCCCTTTTTCAAGCTAAGTTCAGTACCAACGTTTCGGCACTAAATTGTCCAGCCCCATTCCAACTGTCACGACGAGTACGTGGTGTGCGGCGTCAGATCTCAGAACATTTAAATTTAGGAGTGAACAACACAGAAAAATCCGGACTCAATTGGTTGGCCGACCTGGGTACTTGTCTTTGTGGACCGCCCCAATAGGGCGATCAGGCGAATTTCGAGCCAATGACCAGGCACCCAAACCCGTCAAACTGAGTCGAATCCCGGTAGGTAGGGGCCTGGTCAGTGGTCTCCAAGCAATGGTGTCTTATTATGAAATTTAGCTGAAATAAAATCGCCAGATAATCATTTCTAGTTATGTTTCTGGGTTACTCGTAATTTTCTGCTAATTAAAGTACATAGAATTCATTTGAAATTTCATAACTAAATTAGGTAAACTTCCATTTTAAAGTATAGTATTTTTGGTATTTGCGTATTATCTGCAGAAGAAAGAGGTAGATCGCTAAAAACGGTTGTTAATCGTTAATCATGTTTATTTTCAATCGCGTTCAAAAGAGTAATTACAATACATTTATTAAATACGGAACATCATTTAAGTTGGTAAATAATATATATTTGCGATTACGGTTTCCCTGCTTCTGCAGCGAGCGAGGCCGCACTCCAATCAGCTATCACCTACCGCCTAAAGCGTAATGATGTAAGAACGTACGTGTGTAAGGCATGCACTCTCCAAACGACACTGCGAATGAGAAGTCAATTGAAGTGTAGTTCGGAGGGGATGATGAGTTTTTCGCGGTATTTCGAGCAGAAAGCAAAAGTGAAGGTCCCGAGTTCGAATCACCGACTGGAAAAGTTATCACTCAGTTTGAAAAATTACAACGGGTGTCTTAATAAATATTTGGCACCATCATTTGAGGGAAGCATTCATACAGAACTCGATCAGTCTATGCCGGATAGCAATGAATGATTTTTCAAAAAATTCTAAGAACTTACTTTTTTATATTCGATTTTATGTTACAATATTCAATTTTATTATTTATTTATTTATTACAATTAATTGTATGTTGTCTTGATTAATAGCCTATTTCTCATTAGCGTAATTCTATTATGAGTCTTCATTTCTGATGTATTAAATGATTAATTAAAACTTTTTGATTTAATTTCTATTTAATGTGTTTTTTTTTTATATCATAAACAGATGCAAAATATGTTGAACGACACTTCTTATTGTTACGTATAATGTCAAAATTATACGTAAATTAATCTGCACATAAAAATGGTGAACATGTAACTTTCCGCTAAAGCACAGGGAAATTTGATAAGGTACATAACGAAATTACGATTGATAGAAGAATCGTGTTTTGAACGTGCACATCTATAGAGTGCATGGAAATTGAACTAAAGGTAAAGAATATCAGTACAAAAACAATTAACGGGTTAAAAGTTGTGACGCAGCACTTTCTTTTGGCTCTAAGAATTTTAAATATGGGTCATAAAAGCAATGATATCAAATTTAAGTGACATTATGTTAATATTTTTTCTTTAAATCATAATTTTCTTTTTAGTTTTATTTATATTCACAGGTGTAATTATTATTTTAATATGAAACAATATATAAAATTTATTCGCTGATGCTTTTTTATTCACATCTCTCATGAATTCAAAGTATGGGTTTTAAAAGAAATGATATCAAAATTTGAGTGACACCTTGACGTGAATTTAATAGGACTGTTTTAAAATTCAATTTAAATTATTTTTGGTTTGTCTTCTAAAGTATATTTACACATACAAACAATACTTTTAATTTTTAATATACTTTTAAATATATTACTTTCACTGAGCCTATATTATGTATTGAAATGTATCTATTTCAATAAATTGATTTATCTTCTGTGCCACGCTATCCAACATCATAAGTAAAATTTATGTAAATGATTATTTTGCGTCATATTATCCATTTGCATACATTTCCCTTTGTTTGGATACTATGACGCAAAATAATCATTTACATAAATTTTACTTATGATGTTGGATAGCGTGGCACAGAAGATAAATCAATTTATTGAAATAGATACATTTCAATACATAATATAGGCTCAGTGAAAGTAATATATTTAAAAGTGTGGTGAATTTTGGAACTAAAATCGATATATCCTGTCGATGTCGAGTCGAATGAATTAAACTACATTGTGATCGGACCCATAGAATTCGAGTTAGCTACAAAATCCGTTAGTTCCATCTTCCACCACTAGAGAGCGCACTCTGTTCTATACAAACATAGCTGAAATCTTTGAGGCTGTCGATTTGGAGTCTAATGAGCCATACCTCGTCGTGATCGGGTCCATAGAACCCGAGATAGGAAAGCGCCCCCTGGTGGTGAATTTTGGAACTAAAATCGATATATCCTGTCGATGTCGAGTCGAATGAATTAAACTACATTGTGATCGGACCCATAGAATTTGAGTTAGCTACAAAACCCGTTAGTTCCATCTTCCACCACTAAAGGGCGCACTCTGTTCTATACAAACATAGCTGAAATCTTTGAGGCTGTCGATTTTGAGTCGAATGAGCCATACCTCGTCGTGATTGGGCCCATAGAACACAAGATAGGAACTAAAATCGATATATCCTGTCGATGTCGAGTCGACTGAATAACTGCATTAGATACCAATTAGTCTCGGAGAAAATTGCAAATTTCGTCATTTGGCAGCGTAAAAATCATGAATTTCACCGATCGGCATAAAAAAAACATGAATTTTGTCGATAGGGGGAGAAAAGATCATAAATTTCGTCAAACAGCGGGTAAAAATCATGAATTTCATTTATAAGCACATGAAAAACGCAAATTTCATCAAACGCTCGCATAAAAATAAAAAAATTCGTTCATCGGGCATGAAAAAACATTCATTTCGTCAAGTTTGCTCGTAAAATTCACAAATTTCGTCAAAAGGGTGCATAAGAATCAAGAATTTCGTCGATTGTATGATAAAAAAAAAATTCATCAATCCGGCACGTAAAAAGTGTGAATTTTGTCGATCAGGTGCGTAAAAATTGCCGAGTTGAATGAATTAAACTGCATTAGATACCAATTAGTCTCTGAAAAAATTGCAAATTTCTTCATTTGGCAGCGTAAAAATCATGAATTTCATTGATCAATGTGTAAAAATCATGAATTTCATCGATCGGCACAGAAAAAACATGAATTTTCTCGATAGGGGGAGAAAAGATTATAAATTTCGTCAAACAGGCGGGTAAAAATCATGAATTTCATTTATTAGCACATGCAAAACGCAAATTTCATCAAATGCTCGCATAAAAATAAAAAAATTCGTTGATCGGGCACGAAAAAACATTAATTTCGTCAAGTTTGCACGTAAAAATCACAAATTTCGTCAAACGGGTGCATAAAAATCAAGAATTTCGGCAATCGGGTGATAAAAAAAAAAATTGTCAATCCGGCACGTAAAAAGTATGAATTTTGTCGATGAGGTGCGTAAAAATTTCGAGTCGAATGAATTAAACTGCATTAGATACTAATTAGTCTCTGAAAAAATTGCAAATTTCATCATTTGGCAGCATAAAAATCAGGAATTTCGTTGATCAATGTGCAGAAATCATGAATTTCATCGATCGTACACAGAAAAAACATGAATTTTGTCAATAGGGAGAGAAAAAACCATAAATTTCGTCTAACAGGCGGGTAAAAATCATGAATTTCATTTATCAGCGCATGAAAATCGCAAATTTCATCAAACGGTCGCATGAAAATAAAAAAATTCGTTGATCGGGCATGAAAAAAATCATTAATTTCATCAAGGTTGCACATAAAATCACAAATTTAATCAAATGAGTGTACAAAAATGAAGGATTTCGTCGATCGGGTGATAAAAAAAAAATCGTCAACCCGGCAAAGTATGATTTCTGTCGATCAGGTGCGTAAAAATCATGAATTTTGTAGAATGGGTGCGTAAAAATCACGTATTCGTCAAGTGGACGCGTAAAAATCCCTAATTTCAGTAAACGGGTAACATAATTTAACATAAAATTTATTAATTTCATCGATCACGCACAGAAAAAACAAATTTCTTCAATCGGGCACATAAAAATCATAAATTTCATCCATCGGATGCAGAAATATCATTAATTTCATAGATTAGGTGTGGAAAAATCATTAATTTCAGCGATTGGGTGAAAGAAAATCAAGAATTTTGTCAAACGGACAAGGAAAGAAACACGAAGGGAAAAAAGAAAATCTGAAAATCCTGCATTAGGCCTGTTTTTCCACATTTTTAATCGCCAGTTTTATCGCCGAGTGCTTAATTCATTAAAGCCTCAGTCACTGATACAGGTACAAATGTTTCTCGCCCATAATAAAAAAAAAATAAATAATTAAAAAAAATCACAGAATACAGCAACCTCAAAAATATATGAAACTTGTTACAGCAGCTATGAGCTATCATTAACATATGTATGCACATTTCATCCTCTTGAAAACAACAACAAAAAAACATAACTGGATACAGAAAATTTTTTATGTAGCGATGTATAAATAAATGAAATTCATTAAAGCAGCGATTACTAACACATGTATGTGTCGATTCATTGTTATACTATTTGTATTGTTGAAAATTGGCAGTCGTTACCCGTCAAATGCATCTACATTATTGCATTTGACAACTACAAAATTAATTAATAGATGCAATTAATTTAATGTTCAATAGAATTACATGTTATATTATTTTGACGATATAAATTAAAAACAGTAGTTTAAAATAATTACCATTTAAAATTAATTAATATTAAAGAATAATTATTTTGGTTAAAAATAATAATAAAGCTAAAAATCCATGAAACAGTTCAGGATGGTTCGGATAAACAGTTCAGGATACAGCTAACTCGCCACAACATCATCACTTATTTCACAAGCATAATTATGCTTTAGTTATACACTGGATATTTTTATTATGTGGCCTTTTCTTTTCTTACTATAAATAAAGTTATTATAAACAGTTTAATAAGAAACATTGTGCCAGCAATATTAATGTGCATGCAAAAAACACAATGAATTTTGTAAACAAACTTGTAGCAAGAAAAATTCATTTATCGCTTTGCCAAATTTGACGCCACCAACTATCTCGCTTGTTCTATTATTTAACCCTGTAAGCTTTTCATTTACTTGTTGACATCATCACTTATTTCACAAGTATAATTATGCACTAGTATACTAGAAATACTACTACACAGGAAAAATACCCTGTGTTTTACTATAAAACACAGAGAATTTTGTAAACAAACCAATAGCAAGAAAAATTAATTTATCGCTTCTCCAAATTTGACCCCAGCAACTGTCTCGCTTGTTCTATGATTTAACCTTGTAAGGTTTTCATTTACTTGTTGACATCATCACTTATTTCACAAGTATAATTTTGCGCTAGTTATACACTGGAAAATTTTCTGGAAAATTCTGCGGCCTTTTCTTTTCTTAGTATAAATAGTTATTATAAACAGTTTAATAAGAAACATAGTGCCAACAATACGAATACAGTAGACTCTCTCATATCCGCACAGCTTGGGACCAGAGGTTATGCGGATTTTAGAATTTTGTGGATTTCTGGTCACTGTTTTGTTTACATTTTTTAAACAGTAATTTGAATGTAATAATGCACTCAAAATTATCATGAATGCTTACAATAAAGTAAAATATTAAAATAACTATGGGAAATAATGTAAAGGTTACATAAATAATTGGTAATACATGATTAAATATGCGTAATAATGATGAGATAACTTTTTCTTGAATTATTCAATGAAACTCGCCACATAAAGGTACACTAGTAATTTACATCAAAACCATAAAATTACAAAATTTTATTTGATGTTTGACCAGATTTAATAAACAAAAAAGCTTGATTAATACATAAATGTATTTGATAAAAAGATCAATCACCACTAATATCAGTGTTATCTTGAAAATTTTCCGAGATAAATTTATACTTCCTTTATGAAAAAGCAAGAGTTAAATGATATTAACCAGAATTAGATAATAAAATCAGTACAGAATGACATAAAAATAAAAAAGTTTGAATTTCCTTCTATATCTTAATTGTAAGTTTCACTGTTTACATCTGAAACAATGTGCAGATTTTAGGGTTGCGGATTTGAGAGAGTCTACTGTATTCACTAATTTATCTTTCTGTATAATACTTTGATCATATATATCTGTGTGTGTGTGTGTTTGTTTGGTCATGCATGTGTCAGATAGAGAAAAAGTATGAGCCCCCCCCCCCCCCCCTTATTATTCACTTCTAGCCACAGCTATGTCGTCCTCTTTAATTTACAACAAACATCGCTTTTTGAAGTTTTAAGGTTAAGTAAGAAAATTGTTTTTTGGTATTCAGTATAAAATGTAAGTTGTTAAAAACTTTATTTTTGATACACTGGATTAACACTTTGAAATTGTAGTTTTTATTGTTTACACCCACCCCTTTAAAATTATATGAAATGTATTACACGAGACCATCAGTGAGTAGGATAATTTTTTGTAAAGAAATGAAAAACCCGAAGTCTGTTTTAAATCTTCGATACTTGCAAACAAAATAGGAAAGCTAATTCTATTCAAGGGCAAATTTTATAAATGCTTTTCAGTGCTCCATGATCTTAATTTTTTTAGGTATGTTTAGTTTTTAATTATTGTAATACAAAAATAATCAATTTTTTAATTATAGTATATATATATATATATATATATTTGCGAAAAATATGTTAAATTAAAAAAATATTTAGACTAAATTTAGTCGCTCCCTTTTCAATTTATTCAAACAAATTTGAGTGGAAAATAAATGTCATTAAAGTTCTATCAGTCATAGAAATATGTTTAATAATAGTCATTATGTTTCCCCCCCCCCTTTTTTATGGTATGAAAAATTCATATGAGGTTAGATTTATAGATTATAATCTAATATGTGACAGCAGAATGAGCCAGCGAGTCAAGATTTTCTTCATTTAAATATAAATATAAATCTAGATGAAGTTAAATAAAAGTAACTATTATTATTTATTATAATTTTAAAATAATATTCAGAGCTATTTATTTTAACTTCATGCTTTCACATTAAATTAATTTTAAAATACATTTAAGACATTCTGCGATATTACATTCTTTTTTTTTTTCATTTATCAATAATCAAATTCAAACTTCGAAAGCGAAAATGGTCACCTTAGTATTTTTATTTTAAGACTCATCTGGCTGCTAATTTCACTTAATGTATAATACAAATAAAATTCTTTAAAAAATAAATAAATAAACAGACAAAAAAGTTTTAAAATCAGGCATTAATAACTATTTTTGCTTCTTTTTCATATTCCAATGGTTAAAACTACATAGACATATCAAAAATTCAGATTTTTACGAAACACCGAAAAACAAAAAACAATTTACCCGTGAAAAAAAGTAATGTTTTTCCTATTTTGTTTACAAAACGTTTTATGCAGATTACATATAGATTAGACTATTTCTTTTAAACGTATGCTACTTACTGATGATCTTATGCAATTCATGTTGAACTGGAGTTATTTTTCTGTTGATTTCATGAATGAAATCTTTTAAAAGTTAGTCTGTGTCAATTCAACGTGCTGGGAATGCACGGCACGCGTATGAATATATGAAAACATAAACAAGCCCAAAGAACAGTTGGTTGGTTGTCAGACAGACTTCCGTTTAGGAACGGGAAATATATTATCCAACCAACGAGAAATATATTATCCTTAAAAAATTAAAACCTTGTTATAAATAACAGTAAAATTGAATGCATATAATTAAAAAATATTTCCCCTATTTAAAAAATGAATCTAAATAATTTTACAACGAAATACAGATATATAAAATGCGAAATGTATTTTGAACAAAAAAGAAAAATATATAAGCGACAATTTAATTTAATACAATATATATTACGAATTAAAAAAATATTTTTGTATAAAAAAATGAGTCAAAATAATTCATCAGCTACATGCTAAAATTTATTCCGAGCTTAACTGTATACTGAGAACCAATTTTTAACCTTATGTTTGAGCAGTCAAAAGAGGTGATTCGGCTCCATGTATTCCTATGAGAAAACGCGTAAGAAAATAGTCCGATTTTAAAAGTGGATTATAGTGAAAACAAGAGTTTTCCTACGTTAACGCAAAATCTTATTCGCTTCATCTAAAACTGATTAATATAATATATTAATTTTAAAAAAATCGTTCGATCCATTTTCGAGATAACAACTATGTGCCCATTACAACCATTACATCTCCAATTTTCGCTTAAAAATAGGTTTCCAGATCTCAAAATCTACTGCATGTAGAAATCTATAAATTTCAGGATAGAGTTAGGCCATAGATATAAGACTAATGTGAAAAAATCGAAACGGTATGCCTCATATTTACTGAGGTATTAAATGTCGGCGTTTCGATTTTCCTTTGATATCCTGTTAGCTGTATATATGAGAGTGACGGAATCTTCGGTTTTGGGCTTACGGTTTTCGGTTTTTCGCTGCGTCACTCGAGAAACTACCATCTCTCATGATTAAAGACATAATGATAAATCTAGATTTCAGAGACTCAACATGCGTGAAAATCTGGTTAATACCGAATGATATAGGGTTCTGCGTCAATTCGTCGCGCACAATTCATCGTGGAACAATTCATCGCGCACAATTCGTCGCGGCGTCAATTCGTCGTAGCGTCAATTCGTCGCGGCGTCAATTCGTCGCGGCGTCAATTCGTCGCGGCTCAAATCGTCGCGACGTCAATTCGTCGCAGTGTCAATTCGCCGCAGCGTCAATTTAGAGAATTGTAACTAACATTTTACAGGCAATTTTGGAGGAATCATTTTTCATATGTGATTTTTGTGAATTTCCCTGATGAGAACATGAAGGTTTAATGAATTACAACAACTCATTTCTTATTTAAATTAGAGATCGAATAAATATTGCTTTAGATTACCGAAAAAATGGCGGAAGATTTAGGATAAAATCACTCAGAGCATAAAAAAAATGACGAATACAAATGCTAGAAAAAAAATTACATATGCGTTACACAGGGTACAAAAGAGGACCCCCACCTCCTCCTTATATTTGAAAGAATTAGGAAGTAAAAAAAGTATTTAGTTTTCGCTGTGACGAATTGACGTTGCGACGAATTGAGCCCGCGACGAATTGAGCTCGCGACGAATTGAGCTCGCGACGAATTGACGCCGCGACGAATTGACGCTGCGACGAATTAACGCTGCGACGAATTGACGCTGCGACGAATTGTGCGCGACGAATTGTTCCGCGATGAATTGTGCGAGATGAATTGACGCGACACCATGATATAGATACAAAATGTCGGTCGTGTACATTCGTTGAACGAATTTTAGAGAATATTTACAATATTTTTTTAAACAGAAATTGAATTGCCTTTATTTAAAAATAGTTTGAAAATCGTTTAGTCTATTCATATATTTCTTTCCTTTCTGCGAAATTTCTCTCCTTTTTAAAACAAAGTACTGGAAAAGTCCAAAAGATTTATAACTCCAGATTATAGACAGTGTGTTAAAATAATATTAGATAAAAGTTGATTGTGTTATGTACTAAGTACGAAGAAACCATATGTAATGTTCATACACCAAAACCAATTACAACGTTGTAACGCACAAATATAAAAATTGAGACAAAAAACCACATACGGCCGTTTCAAGGATGCATCGATCCCCTTCCTCAGTGCGAGAAAAAAAAGGGATAAAAATGGATTCAAAGAACCCCTCGGTTATAGCCCCGAGTACTGGCTGGAATAAAATGCTAAAACAAGAGTTTATATATACCAAAGAAGTGACGTAGTTGACCGGAATTAACTGAAGAAAGGAGTCACTGCGCAGGATCCCTCCACACGTGCGAGAGAAAAGGGGGTGCTGGTCATATCATTCACCAAGGCTGAACTGTGTTTGTGAATAAGGTAAGCTTCGTGAAAGTCGAGATCTATAACTGAATTACATTTTTGGATAATTTTAGCTTCTGAATAATTAAACCTATGGTTGGAATCCCAACAATGTTTAGCTATTGTAGATTTCTCACACTCCTGCTTTTTAATATAATTTTGGTGTTCTTTCAGCCTAATTCTAAGAGCACGCTTCGTCTGCCCAATGTAAGAGAGGCCGCATTCACAAAAAATTCTGCAAATGCCCCAGGTATTATGTTCATCAATTTGATCTTTAAGGTTGGAAAAGTAAACTTTTTTGGTTGGAGAGAAAACAACTTTGAAACTAAACCTATTATTTGAAACTAAACCTACTTTTCCAACCTTAAAGATCAGTACTCGGCTATTCAAGCCAGTACACTCGGGGCTATAACCGAGGGGTTGTTTGAATCCATTTTTATCTTTTTTTTTTTTTTCGCATTGAGGAAGGGGATCGATGCATCCTTAAAACGGCCGTATGTGTTTTTTTGTCTCAATTTTTATATTTGTGCGTTACAACGTTGTAATTGGTTTTGGTGTATGAATTAAAATTCGCACAAAGTATTCAATTTATACATATGTAATGTTCAATACGTAAATTTAAAACCATAAGTTATATAATTTTAATACATGAAATTCTATTTACCGATTTTTGAAAAGGCATGTTAAATCTGTATAACGATAGAAAACAATTTCCATGTTATCTGTAACTAAAGTTTCGAAAAATATTCTTTTGCACCAATATTTATAGTTTAAAAAAATTTTAAATAGAAGTTCATCATTTGTACATGCGAGTTTTTCAATGATACTTTATGGAGGGTAAAGCATCAGAGAAGAAAGTCAAAAACATTATTTTAAAAAAGGTGATTGTAAATCTCAATTTGTTTTATGTTAAAGAAACATTCTATGCCCGCCATATTTTATATCAGAATCAAAATTAATTCTCTTGGCGAAAGGGCAGAACCTAATAAAAAGAACAATTCCACAACATATGGCAACATATGGCGTCATAACGACGATGGATTTTCTGCCTATAAAAAAATTTGTTTTTTAATTCATGAAATTATAAAATTTCTTAAATGATGTCTCGTCAATATCGGGAAATACTTAAAATTGATATACAAGTAAACTAACAAACAAGAAATTGGTGAGGCAACAAAAACTCTTAAGACACCATAAACACATGAATTTGTCGAAATTTTACGTCAAGATAATGAATAAAAATGAATATTTTCATAGTGCCACAGAAGACGCCATTTAAAATGAATTTTTTAGCGTACCTATACTTATTTATTATAAATCATTTTGAAATCCACATTATAGAATTTTAGTAGTCTTTGTTCCAGAATGAACTTCAAAAGTTAATTTTATTTTGATTTGTTTCAGTTTAAGAACTTTAAGATTTTGGAGAGAAAAGGATAAAATCCTAATGACAATTTTAAGTAAACTGAATATTTAAAATTATTATTCCTCTCATTATCACTCATTGTACTGCAAAGAGCTTTGAACATCAATGATTTGTGAAAAATAAGTTTAACCCATTCCTCTAATTAGGGAAGTTCCTCAACTGCCAGATCGGGATTTTGTTGTGAGTGGTGTCGTTGAAAAGCTCTTTCCATGGAGATCAAGGAAATGTATACAACTACCCATCCGAATCCAACTGGTGAGGAGTTATAGGCCGATGCATTTCTGACATTTATTGATTTCTCCAGGTCGCTAGCTATGCAGGAATAACACCCTGTATGGGATAAAAGGCAGTTTATAGTACAGTTATGTAACTCGATGTTGCCAGTGTGAGGTTAGTGAAGGTTCCATGATCCCTCTAGTAAGAAACACAAGATTGTGACCACATTTTCACAATCATATATAACTAATTGGACTGCACGGACTTCGAGTATGCTTTAAAAAACATCAGGAACTAAATCCTCGTCTGATCCAAAGGGATGAAAAGAGGACATGGACAGGGCCTATGGGGACAGTTCCCGAGCTCTCAAACATGGAGGAATTTAGCAGTATCTGTGGGGGAAGTGGCATCCGAAGTCATGCCCATTTCTGAAGATGTCGTCGGTGAGTTTTCAGACTGTAATGCTATCGCCGACAACATTGCGAACATTGCAAAACTCCTTAGTTTGAAACTGATAGGATATTTTGGGGAATCCGACGAAAAAGAGCCAACTACTGAAGAGAAGGCCATTAGTCACTGACGTTTCAAGCCAGTGAAAAGTATGATCGAAAACGAATTTTTCTGTTCACTCGATACTCTGTATGCGAGCAGCATCGACGAAAATGAACTGATAAGTAATTTGGAAATAAATACGGACCCCACTTTCGAATATGAAAAACCTGCGAAAAAAAGTGGACAGGAAGTGAAGGAGTATCCTTAGAAATAATGTCGAAAGCAGTAGAAACGTATAAGAAGGCAAAGAAAAATAAGCTAATGGATTTGCAAGATATATGTAGGCAAGTAAAATACCACAAGATGATTCATCGGTGGGCACATTAAGTAGGGAAAGGTGGGAACATGCAGAGCAAAATTAAATTAATTTCCAAACACGTGTGGTCGCAATTTTATCATAATCGCAGATATTTAAAAACCACAGTTCATGACAGGGACCCCAAAATGTGGGCCATTGACAAATCATTGCAGCTTGGAATTCCTGGATTCCCAGCAAGCTCACACTTCATCAAGAAGTTCAAACAGTAACATAAAATAAAAGTCGAAAGGTGACACAAATCGTAACAAAAAGAGATTTGTTTCCGGAAGTGTCTTTGCAACCTGTGATCGACGAATCCCGGGAAAACGTGAAAAAAATGATTGAGCAGCGAAAGTGTCCACTGTCCAACGTCCTGAATGCCGATCAAAGTGGCTGGCAATACGAGATTGTATCTAACAGAACTCTCGATATGAAGGGATCTAAAGACGTGGCTTCATCGGTCATAAAAACAAAATGACACATTCCTATACCGTGCAAATGTATATTAACGCCAAAGGAAAATTTATGGGATCTTTACTACTTGTAACACAGGAATGTCAGGGAGAATTTTGTCCCAAAGTTAGGGAAAATGTGCGACGAATATCAACCTCAAATTTGCTCATTACATGTTCCGAGTCAGGAAAGAGCACAAAACAAATAACTGTGGCATACTTCGATAAACTAAAAGAATGAATTGGTGATTAGGAAACAATGATGGTGCTGGATAGTTGGATTGGCCAAACTGATCTACGTTTATGCATTGAGAAATTTGGATTCAATGTGGAGCCTTTTCTTGTCCCACCCGGCATGACAAAATATCTTCAGCCATTACACGTTTATTTTTTCAACAGGACAAGTGCTTGATAAAAAGAATAGTGGAATATTCAAAAACTCATCAGGGTGTTTGTGGAGATATCGACATGACCACTAGAGAAAGCATAATAAAATTGCATAAGTTGTCCCATAAGCAATTCTCCTCGCCCACCCTCGATGACATGCGTCGGTATGCCTTTCAAAAGGCTTTAATTAGAGACAGGGATCCCGTCTTTTGATCAGTAAAACAGGCATTCTTTAACTCTACTAATAACACCTGTGACAACTGCGAAACAACCGCATTCCTTGGGTGTACCTGGTGTTGGAAACACTCATGCTTCAGCCATTTGTGAAGTTACTTTTCCCACCAAGCATAAACTGACTTCTCTGTAATGCGTCAACTCTCTTTTCTACCACACAAAGTGTCTTTCCTGCATAGCTAGTGACCTGGATAAATCTATAAATGGCAGAAATACATCATCCTATAACTCTTCACCAATTGCATTAGGACGGGTAGTTGTACGCATTTCCTTGATACTCATGATAAGAGCTTTCGAACGACACCACTCTCCACAAAATCTCGATCATGCAGTTGGGGACCTTATACTTAGTAAGAGATAATCACAACGGAAAAAAAAGTTTATATTTTACAATTTTATTTTTTAAATTACTGGAATTTTAAATATTTGTGAGCTCATTTCTTTTCATTTATGAAGAAATATTGACATCGATGAAGTACTGCAATTGATATCTGAATGTCTTTAAAAGAAGAAAATTTAAAAAATAAATATTCTTTCTTTAAAACCGATCTAACCTTTTAAAAAAAGTAATTCACAAATTTATAATCAAATATTTAAACAACGACTGAGGAATTTATATATATATTCTTAATTAGATGTGAATATCTATCATATATCACACTGGTCCGGTTTTACATTTATTATATTAAAAAAAAATCTAGATCTAATTTTAAAAAGTATAAATCCGACTACAAATACAATTAAAAACATTCTTTAATTTCATAAAAACTTTATTCCTTATGCAATGTAAGCAAGAAAAAAGTATATCATTGATGACATAGCAAGCTTTTTTCATTTGTTTTTTCCTTTATTGTTCATTACATTATCCTTTTTTCTACACAAAGGTAATTTTATAGTTACTTTTCTAACATTTTGTTTTACTCAATGTATTCCTATAGAAAATATGTACTGTTCTTTTTTTTCTTCAGTTTATTTTTCTATAAATTCCAGTTGTTATGAATTATTTTCATGTCTGACAAATCCAATTATTCTTCATATTTTCCTTCTTTTGTAATTTTTAAAATAAGAAATACAATGTAACAAATGCGAAACACAAAAGCAAAGATTTTCAAAAGGATAGGCATGTTTTTATTTTATTTTATTTTGCATTATCTCAGATCACAATTTTTTTGTTATTTGAATTAATAATACAAAGCATGTATTAATATAAAAAAAATACCAAAGGATATTTTTCTAAAGAAATTATTAAAAAAAACTGTGAAAGTCACTTTTAAAAATAAATTTTTGTATCTTTTGATGTTTGTATTACAGGATATGTTCTTTTAAAAATATATTTTATTATTTTTACAATCAAGTATGTCAGAACTTACAAATATTTTTTATTATTCAAATGCAGTATGTTTTTGTAAACTTTTTCATTGTAAAATTGCATTTATTACCAGAAATGTTAGACAACTATTTACAGAAGTATTCTCTTGTATGCTGAATGCATAAAAAATGAAAGAAAGTAAGATTTGATTCATATACTGTAAAAAAAAAGAAAGAAAATTTTCTTTATATTGCAAGAAAGCTTTCGAAAATATTATGCAACCTTTCCGTATCACCTACGATTCCGAAATGCGTTCCTTTACCTTTAGATACCTCAGGAAACAACCAGGCAGCAACTGAGAAGTTTCACTCTCAAAGCTGGTAGACGAGAGGTGCAGTGTTCGTACCAATATCGTGCTCATGGGAATAACGTTTCAGATTTTTTCATGCACCCCAGAAACCAACACACTGCGTATTATCACTGGCATTCTCACTGACACACCGCTGTGAGGTGGTGGATTCATCCACTTAACCTGTACCCGTCGTCGTGTCGAAGAACCTCTCGCAATGCCGGGCTCCCGGTCATATTCCCTACCTAAAGGGCCGATTGAGAACCAGCCGAAGGTGCGTGCCAGTGAAATTTATGTATAACAACAATATAAGGATAATGATAGTTGTGTGATTTTATTTTTAAGAGTTTATAAAAATTAAGTATGTGTCTATTTTCGATAACTGTAGTGAGAGATGTTTTTTTAAATATAGTACTTGTGTTAATTGCATTAGAAATCAGTTGTTTGTAAAAATATTTGCAAATAAAGGCATAATTATTCAGTGATTTTTCAACATATGTAATAATAAATTTGTTTTGTAGATTTTGAATATTACTATCTAACTGTTTTAAATATTAATTATGGTTATGCTGAAAATGTTTATAAAGTTCTATGCTTAATTTGTTTGATACATTAAATTTCCATTCATCAAAATACTGAAGAGGTTTGCTATAATCAATTGAAATTTTGTATATCAAAAGATATAAATCAAGATTAAATTGTTTTAATATTGAATAAATAGTATAAGGAAGTAGTAGTACATATAATTATGTAGAATATATGTAGAATAGTACATATAAGTAAGGAAATTTGTACCAATTGACATTAGCTTACGTAAATTATCATTTGAAACAATAGTTAAATCACCAGTAATAATATGTGTATGGAAAGTATCAACAAACTTACTATACAATGGATTATTACAAAAACATTGTGAATTATCATTAGAAGTTAAAGATTTTGCAAAGTTATTCTAATTAAAAATACGATGCCCTAATGTAATATTGTATTTGCAAGTTTTATGTATAGTCAAGGGATTAATAAGAAATAAATTACTGTCATTGTTTGTAATATTCTGAAGATTAATTTTATTAAGCACTGGATTTGAAAAATGAATAATTAATTGAGTATTGTTTGCTTTATTATATGATTTTTTAAAGTATTACAATTAGAACAGTAGATCTATAATGAAGTAGATCAAAGAAAACACCACTGAAATGTGAAGAAAACTTAAAAGAGATGAAAATCTTGTAATAGAGTTAAAGATGTTTCTTTTTTACAGAAAAAATAAATTTTCTAGTAGCAAACCAATTATATGAATTATTAAAATTTGCATCCAGGTTTTTTTTTTTTTAATTTTCTGCTAATGTGTTTTCTTGAAATGTATGGAGTATCACTTTTTAGGGTTTCGTTCATCTCACGAAACCCTATTACTCCCCCTTCGTTGTCTGTCCGTCACACAGCCGGTTCTTAGAAACTATTTAACTTACAGGCATGAAATTTTGTGTACTTATAGCTGAATAGCTGCTATGAAGCTCAAAATCATAAAATTTGAAAAAATCGTGTTATTTTAATATAGAGAGATAAAAGACCAAAAATCTAACAGTGTTTTCCTATTAATTATAAATATTTTTCGTCATAGCAGTTGCCAACAATTAAAAATCCACAATACAATTCTTTCTACAATAATTAATTTTCTATTGAAAGATTTCCACGTGAAAAATGAAAATTAAATAAAAAGTTTCACCAATTAAAAAAAAAAAAGATTAATATGACGTCCTATTGGTAATAAAACGGAAATTTTCAATAATTTTTCAATAATACAAGGAGTATGAGTATGTGTAAATACAGAAAGCAGCTTAATATGACGTCATTAGAGAATTAAGAAGAAAATTAATCTGACGTCATAACGGATTTTTCAAATGTTTGTGAATAATACAAAGAGAGTATCAATATGAGTAACACAGAATAGTAAATATATAAGTTTGAGAAACGTAATGAATCATGATAAAAACCCGATTATGGAAATATTGACATATTTTACATTTTGAAGGTCTCTATACAACATGTTTAATTTTGAAATTGATTTTTTTTAATATCGCATTTAGTCCACATGACAGATATTATTATGACAGAGTATAATAGCGGGCTTGGTCCGCTATCTGGCCTGTTCAGATATTAGAAATAACAAGAAAAATAGACCGGTAAATTTTAATTTATAAAAAACATAACTTTTTTTTTAATGAAATTTATTTGGATTTATTAAAGAAAGGGTAATGTGTCTTGAAAGGAATATTAAACGAAACCCTTTGTGCGATCTTCGATCACACCTACCCACTTGTTTTGTTTTCCTCTTTATGACCTAGTAGTTTGTTTGTTAACTACATGATTTCGTTCAGAATATATGTTCCCATATCGGTCAAATTTAGTGGAATTTGTGTAAACATGGTGTGGTTAAAACATTTGAATTAAGTCCATATGGGTAGAAAGTATTACGTGATTTAAACAAAATTAATTCATAAAGCAATCTATCATTAAAAGTTTTGTGCATAATACTTAATATCTTAATATTAATATTTTTAAAATCATGAAGTTGAAAATGTAAATACTCAACATTGTTTGTACTACTGTATTGAATATATGTTCTGTGTTGATTAATTCTATATCTATTGTCTATACAAGAAAGAATAAATTGTTCATTCTGGCTGTCAAACAAATTTCTTTTATATTTCTTGATGTTAAATATCATGTCATTATAAACCATTTTCTTTGGTAAAATATTTTCAATTTATTTCATTTGAAAGGGAATAATAAGAATGTCTGACATTTAATTCTTAAGATTAAAATTGGTCTGATGAAATTACTTTTTTTCACAGAGAAAAAGTTGTGTTTTCTACTTTCATGTTTGATAGAACTTTTTCATACATACCAAAAAGTTTATTTTCTCATCAATATAATGTTATTAAATGTAGCTTTGAACTTTTACTGTGATAATGTATTTTACCTACATTTTAAAAAATTAGGTTTTTAATGTAAAAGAAAAAATTACATTTGTTTTGTTAATGTGTCTCCCACAGCCCTACAAAACCCCTGCTTTACTGTACAAACATTGGCATAAAAATAAACTTGCTCTCAGTTCGAGACAATAAAAGTATAAGAGAAGCCGAAATGCTTTCACGTATGCTAGTAGTTTCTCATGTTATGTATATCCAGAAGGACATAAAGCAGCCAATAAATCACAAAAAAAAAGGAATGATCTGCAAGTTAGATACTCTAAGAGAAGAAAGAATTATTACGGAGGTATGGTTTTGCATTATAATACGAGATAAAAAAAAAAAAGACCGTTAAGGTTTTCTAAGATATCTAATATAACATTCTAGCACTACGGTATAAAATTATACATTATTTTATTATTTTATTTGTCTGATTATCTTTGCATAATATTTATAAATAATACGCTTTAAATCAGTAATATATTGTATTTAAATTAGGTTGCTACATAATGTATCTATACATTGTAATTTTTTAAGATAAAAATAAAACATACTGAAACCTCTATATTCAAAATTTACACCAACTAAAATCTATAATCTGCATTTAAATAATAATATTTAAACCATGAAAACTTAACTAATTTCCCTAATTGCAACAAATAAATTTGTACGAAAAAAGAATAGATTTAATTAGAGCACCACAATTGTGCCATAAAATAATATCTCTAAAGCTAATCATATATTCTAATACGAGCAAATCTTGTGTGTGGTTATATATATATATATATATATATATATATATATATATATATATATGCAAATTTTATCTCAAAGACGGCTCTAACGATTTTGACGAAATTTTGTATCCTACCGTTTTGGGGCACCAGAAAACCATTCGGCTAGGTCACATGTTCGAGAAAATTCGATTAGTGGGTCATTTTGGGTCATTTTGGGTCATGGTCTAGCTAATTGTATCTGAAAAACGGTTCAAACGATTTTGACGAAATTTTGTATCCGACCATTTTCGGGCACAAGAAGATTATTGGGTTGGGTCACATGTTCGAGAACTTTCGATTAGTGGATCATTTTGGGTCAACGCGGGTCAAATTAATTTTATCTAAAAAACGGATCTAACGATTTTGATTAAATTTATATCCTTCGGGTTTCGGGCACCACAAGACAATGGGTTGGTCACATGTTCGAGAAAATTTTACTAGTGGGTCATTTCTGGGTCATTGTGGGTCAAGATCTAAAAAGCGGCTCAATTTACACTAAATTTTGCATCCAATGGTTTTCGAGCACGAGAAGACTGTTGTGTTAGGTCATATGTTCGAAAATTCAATTAGTGGGTGATTTTGGTCATGGGTCATTATGGGTCAAGCTATTTTATCTTAAAAACGGCTCAGACTATTTACACTAAATTTTGCATCCTATGGTTTTCGGGCACGAGAAGACTGTTGGGCTAAGTCACATGTTCGAGAAAATTCAATTAGTGGGTCATTTTGGTCATGGGTCATGATATTTGAACTCAAATTTAATTTTGACCGAGCATAGCTCGGTCTTCCCTGCTCGTAACATTAATTGCTTATATAAAAATAAAGAAAGTTAACTTCAATTCATAAATCCTATTTTAAAATTCGCATTTAATGTTTTTTCTTCTAAATATATTAATTATGACTTTTTAATTTTCGGTTACGTTTTAGTTTTTTTACGGTATTATCTGTGAGTTGATTTTTTGACGAATGCGTATGAGAACAGTTTTTGTTTTCTAATAATATTCGTTTTCAAGCTTCAATTATATTAAATATAAATTGCCGTTGCTCAGGTCAGTATGATGCACACCAAGTATGAACTAAAATGTAAAAATACATTTAATAAAACAATAAAAGACACAGTAATAAAAATTATAAAATCAATTTCAATAGACGTTTGAAGCTTCATACAAGCTCCTCATTAGGAGCTTGTATACAGCAGCTTGTATAATCAGTGAGTGAAGCCATTGGTTATGAACCAAGTCAATGTATGAGGAGCTTTGTATAATCAATTTCAGTAGACGTTTCAAGCTCCGCATAAGAGCTTGAAACGTCTAATGTAATTGATTTTACTTTGTGATATTAATGTGTTGTTTTTGTTTTATTAAATGTCTGATTTTAAATGTATTTTTAATTTTAAAATTCTTATTCAGACGTAATACGCATAGTTATTATGAACTAAAATGTTTTTGGAAACTCTGACACTTTTGAGAAATAAATATTGAAAAATGATACAATATTTCGTTATAAAACTATTTATAAATTAATATAATGTTTATTTATTATACTAAAGTTGTCCACGCAAGAAACGGTGCAAATACGTGAAGAAATAGGAGTTGTTCATTTTTAGCGTGCAACAAATGGCAATAAATTAATTTTCAAAGTTTCCATAGTCGTATTAAAGATGATACTTCTACAGATAATTTTCCACAGTGTGACAAATAAAATTCAGAACGTAAAAAATTGTTTTTCGGGGGTTTCTCAAAAATGGTGATTCTAAAGGAGATTAAATTACGTCTGTGTTTACTTATAATTTTCAAATAACTACATATTGAATTAATAATTACTACTTCAAAAGAATTTGAACATAAAATGTTTGTTATACTGTTACATAAAGCAGCGTATTAGATAAAACAAAATTAATAACATTCACAAATTGAAAGTGAATGTCACAAATTCACCAGTGAAACATATTTATGTTTCACAGGAACGTGATACCCTGTTCAGATCGGATATTTAAGATATGTTAGACCGCCGAACTCACAGAGGGAGTTCCAGAAACTCACTCAGTGAGTTCGAACTTTCTGTTGCTATATACTGCCAGTACCACTCACTCTGATTGGCTCTGGAGGCCGATTGGCTTTTGAGGTTGCCTTAACATATGAACATGCGCACATTCTATGTTTGATCAGATCTGGGACACGGTGATGTTCAGTGAGTTATCTTAGATAAGTTTTGTGGTGTGGACAGGTATTCAATTCCCGGAAGGTACCGCGAACAGGGTATAACTTAAATTAGAAAAATATTTTTTCTTAAAAACAAAACAAAAAAATTGGGTTTATTTATGTGATAAAAAGTATAGAAATTTATGTATAACATATTTAAGAGGAATAGAGGACAAATGGCGAAATAGATACATGTAAAGTCACTTAAAACTCCCATTATGCATGACAATGTAAATTCAATTTGACTATTTATTTTAATTCATAGCCCTTAATATCAGCATGGGCAGAATTAAAATTCATTAAACATTTCGTCATAATTTCAGTTTTATGAATGGAGATGCTCATTTTCATTTTATAAATGGAAAAAATTCACATTTGTAAAATTAGGATATAAGTTTTTAGTTATTTTTATATTATGACTTATTTGAACGAACAGTGTTCTGTAAAATGTTCCGAAAGTAGAATGAAGTTTTTTTTTAATGTTTTAAACTTAGAGTTTTATTCATAAATATTATACCTACAATGATTACATGTAAATGATGTCATTTTCTAGACACTTTTAGACGGGACGTTTTGTTTGAAAATAGAAAGAACTATCTCTCTATTTAATATAATTCGAAGAAAATGTTAACACCGCATATAAAGTACTAGAATATGTAGTCATATGTTATAGATATAATATACACCCGAAATAGGAAATAAGACATAATAATCGTTTCTTTAGAGCCAGTTTGACGTCAGACTGAAAGTGCTTGTTAAAAAGTGACGTCATTTTAGCAGATTATTTGTTTTCCTTGAATATTGTTTTTTACTTGAAATGTCTATATTAAGGTAGAACTCCAAGTACATTTAAATGAAGGTGGTACGTCATTTTAACGCATTTCTAGTAACCTTTTTTAATTATATATACGAAAAAAGCACATTATTTTCTCAGAATGACGTCAATTTTATATTTGAAAATATATCAAGGTTGAATTTTTATTGGCTTATAAAACTATTGTCGATGCGCAAATTTCTTTTTGTGGTAATAGGAAAGAAATAATTGTTAGATATATTTCCTCATATTGGATTAACTTAGTATTTCTGCAACCACTTAAAAACCAGATGTTCAAAAAAGGAAAAAACAGCGACAAGTTTTCTTCTACTTAGTGCAATATCTCGTGAATTGATTCATCGGAAATAAATATCTTTCTGACAGTTATAGCCAATTATCTTCCAATACAGATGCCAGCTTATTTTTCATCAAAAGCGATAGTGAAATCACTTAATGACTATTTTGTTTATATCATCAAATAATGAACAAAGTGCACACACTAATTAAAGAACTTTTATCATTGCTGCAACAAGTAGGAAAACCCAGACATTTGTGAAATGTTTTTATATTTCAGATGTACTTTTTAATTCCGTGAATTTTGCTCATTTATTTGTGATGTATGCCAGAAACTGTAATTAAAAGAAAATATCGGGTCTGTTTACAGATTAAGGACAAACTTAATAACTTAAAAAAACATTCTCATTCTTTTTGACTTTAAAAAAATCTTTACTTCATTCTGCCAATAAAACTAACCCTGTTAACATCTCTAAAAGAGCAAATGGCTCTCATAATCTATAAGAATCTAAAATGTTAATATTGTTTTGTAACTTAAGTAAATATAATCTAAAATTTAAATTTAATTAATTGTGAAATTCAGAAATATATATACTTAATACTTATACACAAAAAAAAGACTAATTATTTGAGTTTATTCTAACATTTTAAAAAGTTCTATCCAGATTTCAAAATATAAAGGATTTATTCATATCATGTACTAGTGATCCCCATCGGATAAGTTTATATATGGATACTACTACGGAATACCAGTACGAAGATCACCGACAGAAAAGGTAAAACAATTCTTTTTCATTTCTCATTTATTGAAGATATCAAGTAGTCATTTATTTTTCTGAGAAACCTCTTTTCCGAGATAGCGCCGCTAATGAATTCACACCTCGAGCAATAATTGCATCAGCAAATGAAGAAAAGGTAGATTTCTAAAATTATAAACTATGATAGGTGGTTAAAAAAGAAGGTCAAAGAATGGTCTCGTAAATTTTTAAAGTTGACAGTAATTTTACTCATATTCTAAAACGTATGTATATCAAGTTTCAGGCAAACATACCAAAAATTGTAGATTTGTATAAGGAACATTACATACAGACAATAACAATATATAGGTATAAATATTTACACATTACGCACAGAGGTTAAGGTTGACAGAGGCCCAGGGTCCAGCAAATGTTTGGGAACTTTCAAACTAAAGAGTAGTAGCTAGAATCTTTTTCTCCAATATTCCGAGGTTTTCTGCATTTTATAAAAATTCTCTTGAAACAGATAAATTTAAATTTTTGCTTTTTGATGCTATAATATCTAAAATATCTCTTGATCTTAAATATTTCTTTAAAAAGATCTAATAAAATATTTTGTGTACATCTCACCTAATTTAAGCTGTTTTCTAAAATTGAATTGGTCGATCATGTGGAATGTGTGTACAATTCTAACATGAAGGCACATTGTAGGTACGGAGCAAGACCAGACATGTTTACAATCATGTTTAATATTAATTATTTTTTCATTAGATATTGCGAAGTGGTTGCCAGATAACTAAAACCCTTTTTTTATTTTTGTGCAAATCATTGAGGAAAACTGCAATTTTAATATTTATTTTCAAAATCATTTTACGAGGGAAAACCTTTAAGTAAGTCACAAAAGATAATGAAATAATAACTTACTTCACTATATTCACTTCAAAACTATTTTTATTTCTCAATGTATTCTCCACCAATATTTATGCACTTATATCACCGTTTTATCAGTGCCCCAACATCAGCTGCATAAGATTCTTTGGGTTGCTGTCTCAGCCACATTAGGACTTCAAGTTGAACCTTTTTATCATCTGTGAACATCATCTTGCTTCCAAGACGGTTTTTTAGTGGGCTAAACAGATGAAAATCGCTTGGGGCTAAGTCGAAGCTGTATGGTGGATGTTGAAGAAGTTGTAAGATGATGTTCACAGATGATGACAAGGTTGAACTTGAAGTTTTAATGAGACTGAGACAGCAATCCAAAGAATCTTATGCAGCTGGTGTTGGGACACTGATAAAACGGTGATATAAGTGAATAAATATTGGTGGAGAATATGTTGAGAAATAAAAATAGTTTTGAAGTGAATATCATTCTAAGTAATTATTTAATTATCTTTTGTGACTTTAATGACTTTCCCTCGTACTTATTCTAGGGATCTCATCCGCTGCGGACCCAAGGCTACGGCCTAGTTGGCTTATACAGTAGTCGGGCCCTGATTACGCCTACGTGTAACTCTCATATCTTTTCAATTTGCACTACACGTGAAGAATCTACTTTTTTTAATTTAATATTCCGAAACATGTTTTACTTTGTTTTTAAAAAGGAAAACATATCCTTACAATACACTGAAGCATAAAATATTAAATATCCCTTTTCTATAGAAACGTTTACAACAAATCTTCTTGTTTAATTCCAGATTCATTAAAAAGAGAAAAAGACAAGAAAAATATTAATATTTAATTCACAACACTTTTTTTTTGTTTTAGTTTCTTTCTTGTTTTCATTCTAAAACTAACTTTAATGTAGTATGAAATCTACTTTATTAATATAGAAAAACCAATAACAACGAACAAAAATCAAACGGGATTAATTTTAACAAACTTTTTATAATATAAAAAGATAAATTTTAAAATGAAACAAAAGTCAATTCGATAACTTAAGGTAACGCTTCTAATGATAAGAAATTAGGGAATTTCGGAATAATTAAATATTTTTTTCACAACACTCGAATAATTAAAAAATATATATTAAAGATTTGAAAGTGATTAAATCCTTTTTGTTATTCTATTTTTTTTCTTCTGGCATTTAATCTCTTGATGCTTTTTACTCGCTACGTGACGCTTAACTTGTGATTTTTTCTTTTTTATTCAGTTTGCGGAATTTTTATAATTTACGGGGATATGCAGGATAAAGTCAAACATGCTCTCAAAAATAATTTAGCGATGTATAAAAAAGATTTAGCAGTGCTATAATCCCACTACTCTCTACGGTTTCATTAATTAAATTTTTAATTATGTTTTTCTAATGTCTCTTTTCAATTACAAACGGTACTGATTAATTTATTTTATGTGTTTTAATTTCTTGTAAGGATTAATAAAGTAAATCCTTGTAAAATGTTGTAAAAAATTATCTTCTTTAAAAATCGTTTAGCTTTAATATTAATTTTAAAAAATCTTGACACTTTATTTAATTTTGTTTTTTGTGCGATGTATTTTAATGTAATATTTCTTGTTTTTAAAACATAACTTTTATCTAACAAAATCTTAAAACATAAATACAATGGTAATCGCTTCTAACATAGCTGAAAGGAGCGTCAATAATATAACTTCTTTACAACCGGTTTCTTTTTTTTTTTTAGAATGTTATGATTTCAAGGGAATTTAAAAAAAATTGATTTATCCAGCATATTTATTTACTCGACCACAAATTTCGCAAATTCTATGGTAGATGATATTCGATTTTTTCAATAAACGAATTGTAATGCGTGAAATACAATTAGTTTGCACAATATTGCTGAAATACAATTAATATTGGTGAAATATATACATTTTTTTAAATATGAGAGGAATTAATGTTTAAGAGAAACTCTTGTTATTTTGGCAGAGTCTATAGAATAATTTATGTGATTCTATGCCTACAGTATGTATGCATATATGTGTATGTATGTGACTATGTATACATATATTTTCTACCACTTCAAGAAAGCCATATTTAAAAAAAACACAATCAACAGTTAAAAGTAAATCAGAAGTCTTTTTGTGAATTCTGCAAGTGATGATCATAATAAGTAATATTGTTTTGTGAAGACTATGTTTTGAAACGTATTATTTCATGTTTCAAAACATTGTTTTTTATTTAATATTAATTTTTGTTTCAGAGTTTCACTTAAACTATTTTTAAGACAACTTTATTTTCTATATTTTAAATGATATGCTTTATGCCCGATCATTATTTTCTCAATAATTTTCTGTTTATTAATTTTGAAATTTATACATTTTTTTTTTAATCTGTATACATTCTATTGTGTATTGGAGTTCCTAACTTGCGGTTTATTCGGTCGAGATGTTTCATATCAACAAATTAGTTGTCATTACTAAATGTTTTTTCTGAGTGAATTATGTGTAGGGGATGTCACCCATAGATAGCTCAAGTGGAATAGCATTTGCAATTCAAGCCAAAGTTTCTGAGTTCGAGACGCCGCCTGGACATATTTTCCCTCATTTGGAAACATTACTATTTGTATAAAGTAGGAATCGTCAACCATTTTCTCTAAAAATGTACAATTATTATACAGACATACATACATTAAATATAATAATCCAACATGGAGTGAAAAATTAGCCAGAGCCAGGAATCGAACCTCGGACCACAGCGTTCCGGGCTGCCACTCTAACCACTGAACCACCGGCCGATTCCTGAGTCTGCAAATTCTCACTAATAAACCATGTTGGAGAGAAAGTCATCAGCCATCTATGACATTAAATACAATAATCCAACATGGAGTGAAAAATTAGCCAGAGCCAGGAATCGAACCTTAATAAACCATATTGTTTATTAGTGAGAAGTTGCAGACTCAGGAATCGGCCGGAGTGGCTCAACAGTTAGAGCAACAGCCCGGAACGCTGTGGACTCAGGTTCGATTCCTGGCTTTGGCTAATTTTTCACTCCATGTTGGATTATTGTATTTAATGTATGTATGTCTGTATAATAATTGTATTATCTTTAAACGTTGAATGCAGGCGTTATTTATGTGTTATTTAATATTTTTCCTGAAAGTCTTTGCCAAATGTAATATTTGCCTTATTTAATAGCATGGTTTCTGTCGTCCATTAAAGCCCATTTTTCTATTCTAAAATAGTGGTAGCATGCTGTCTGCGAGCAACAGGTTGAAGGCCTCTGGAATGAAATATAATTTAAAGCATTTTGAAAAAATATATATATTTTAGCTTTTTTGTGTGAAAAGATTTTTTTTTCACAAAGTGCAGCTGCGTGCACTGAGAAAAAAATTCTACCACTTACATCTACAAACTAAATTGTGGCTCTTGAAAAAATGGTTCCATGTCATCCTGATAAATTCTAGTTGTCTTTGCTGGAGAGTTCTAGTCTCCCCTACTCAAATTCAAGAGTGTTTTCATATATTATCGTGATCAAACTTATTTAAAAATCTCTGCAGATAAATGTGACCACAAGAGGTTAGTTTTAGTAACTATAATTACAGTTTATAAATTTTTTCCAAAAATCAAGTGATAATTTCTTGGAATTCACACGATTCATAATATAATTTATTGTTTCATCACCTAGAAAACTATAGACTAGAAATTATGGATTATTTCGTTTATTCAGTTTATTCGTTTGCCTTATTCGCATAGCTCGAAAATCTATATTTCTAGTTTAGGGGTTTAGAAAATGACTACTTATTCGTTATAGATGAAGGCAGTATAAGTTTTCTTTCAGTATGTTAAATGAATGACAAAAACTAAAATTAGAAGTTAAAACCTTAGATTTGCCTGAACTAATCGCTTTAATACTCACATCAGTTTGACTCAATGTCTATAATGGCAAGGCTAATGGATTTAAAATTACATTATCTGAAGACGTCTCAAATCCATCTTCTTAGATTAGTTGGATTTCAAATATACGAAAGAGGTGTATTACGAATTGATTTAGAATAGCGATATCAGTGCCAGAATAAATATAAATATTGTACAACACAGTTAAGGAACACAATATAATCTGATTTTAATGTACTGGCAAAACACATACAGATGCCGCGTTACTGCAAATTAGAGATTCCGAGAAGAATATTTATGTGAGTAATAATCCTCTTTGGTATTATCTGTTTATCTGAAACTTTAATGTATTCTTTATTTTAAATTTTAATAAAATAATACTTATAAGCAGAAATTCGGAGAAGAAACCTGCAAAAATCAAATTATTTAAAATCTCATAAGTATTTGTGTACATTAATAATGATATGAATCAATACATTGTTTTTTTTCTTTTTACATTTGAAACATTAAAAATGTAGTTTTCAACATACATTTGTGTATTCATACTTTATTATTGAAATGGGAATAATCATTTCTATCTTTCTGATAGTTAGTCCTGTAAGCGAGTTATTTTGCGTGTCTCTGTAAATAAACGATACAGTCTACGTACTCTATAATCTATAGAAAACAGTCTGTAGTGCATTTCAGTGATGTATGTTAATTTCATCGAAATATAGTAACATCATTAAAAAACACTGCAGCGAATATTCCCCTAAGATAACAATGCAATGGAATAACTTTGTGCGCCACTGTAAACGAAAAATAATTTCTACTTACTTTTTACTCTATATAGCAATTAAATGTTAATTCCAATTATTACAAATATTATTAAAATTCAATTATTAAAATTAATTGAAATTTACTCTATATAGCATCTTGTCATCTACTTCAGTGATGCATATCAATTTCATTGAGCATGATGCAAATCAATTTCAAAGAGTAACATTATTAAAATGCACTGAAAACGATTTTTCCCCATTGATTTTAAAGTAACGGAACAATATTGAGTGTCCCTGTATACTAACTATAAATGGCACACACTTCATTTTCAATACCGAACATCACATATTAAACCTCAATAACATATATAAATTACATGGCAATCCGAGTTCATTATCGTGAGTTAGAGCACGGAAAGACAGACGGCCAGACAAACAACTTGACAGACAAACCGAATACATAAACACTTTTCAACTGCATTGGAAATTATTAAAAAAGTGTTAATATTAATAATAATGGTACTACTACTACTAATAATAATAATAAAAACATTTGTAAAAAGATACGATTTTACGAAGTGTAGTTAAAAATGTTGAAACAATTTCATAATTGTTTGTAAAACATTAAATATTTAAAACAACTGAGATCAGAAAGAAAATCAATATCTTAATATATATATATATATAGATAGATATGTAATCAAAAACTTCACATGTAAAAAATGCAGCCAAGTATCGTGACTCTTTTAATGTAAAAAGTTCTGAGATCATGTAAAGCCAAGTTTTATCGCTCTTATTTACTCTGACATTTTCATTCACAAATCAGTCCTAGTTTCTACATCTGTAGTTAATGATTATTTTGTGATTTGGAACGTGACGCAGCAAGAGAATGTGACGGCTGTTGGTTACATTTTATTAATCGAGTTTCTTTAAAAAATATTGCACAAAATAGTATTTATATGAGTATTGAACGTACATTAATCTTGGCTTTACACGATCTCAGAACATTTTACGGTAAAAGAGTCACGAGACTTGGCTGCATTTATTACATGTGACGTTTTTGATGGGATTTCACTTAATTTTGTAAGCAATCTTCCTTTTCTTGACTATGGGCTCTTTTGGACATGATCCACTGATTTTCGCCAAGCCCTGTTCTTATTATTTGGAAGTACAAAACATTTGGAGCTTCAGTTCCGTTTGCACAGTCCTCTAGATAAAAAGAAGTTTCAAGTTCTTAGGGAAGCACTAAGTTATGGTGGGGGTGAGTCAAAAGTACGCTCAGTTGTTTCCAGGTAAGGTGCTACCAATCTGAGGTATTACTCGCAGCCCTAAAAACTTGATATTTGACATAAAAGTACTGTTTAAAATAAAAAGGCAGACAAAGTTAAATATTCCAGAAAATTCCAACAAATTGAACTATTTTCGATTTTTTGATTTTACAGTTCGAATTTTTCGATTTTTTTTTTTTTTTTTTAAGTTTCCGTATTTTTAAATTTTTTCTTTCTTTGTATGCTGAACCCCCTACTTTTAGGACAAATTTGAAGTTTCTAGAACTACAAAATCGGATTATTTTCGATTTTTTACAAATATTTCGATATTTCGATTTTATTTTCAAATTATCCAATTTTTTAATTTTCCTCCCTTTTTAATCCTAAACATTAACACTACACCAAATTTTAAGTTTCTAAGACTACAAGACCAAATTGTTTTAAATTTTTCGTTTTTTTTTTCAAATTTTTCGAATTTTTCGGATTTTTTCTTTTTTTCTTTTTTTTGTTTCCTAAGTACTACCTTTATTCCTAATTTAAAGTTTATAGTGCTAAAAAATCAAATTATTTTCAAATTTTCGATTTTTTCGATTTTTTAAAATTTTATTTTCGAATTTTATTGTGTTTTTAATTTTCCCTTTTTCTGTATCCACTTTCACTACCTTTACGCAGAATTTAAGTTTCTAAGGCTAGGAGTTCGAATTAGTTTAAATTTTTCAATTGTTTTCAAATTTTTGAAATTTCCGGATTTTTGAAATTTTGCTTTTTTTGCATCTAAAAACTACTTTTATTCCAAATTTCAAGTTTATAGAGATACGTCATGTACTTGATCTTTTTGATGATCGTTGAGTGAGTGAGTGAGTAAATGAGTGAGTGAGTGTCAAAAATTTGAAATTTTAGTTCATATATCTCTCGAACTAGAAAAGATAGAGAGAGCCGTTAAATTTGAAAATTTTGCCCCAATTGCATCGTACTCTATATAAACGAAGTTTCAGGTTTTTATGAAACTCCAGCGCAAAGATATGGGGGGGATCAAAAGTTCCCTGAGTTGCTTCCAGAAAAGGGTGCTCACGGCTATGCTTTCTCGACTTTGCGGATGTACTGCCGTGCTTCCAGATAACAAAGCTTTCAGATAAACCGTGCTTCCAGATAAACAAATTCTTTGTTTAATTATACTACATTTTAAAAACCACATATCTAAAGGCTTAGATTAAAGACATAAGATCTTGCCTGAGAAATTTAGAGAGTTTGTCCTTTGCTAAGTATATTTATTTTGTTTATCTAACGCGGGTAATATGATTGATACATCTGATTGCTCTAAATTCATATAGTTTAGGAACTAAAAATTGTTTTAGGTTTCTGGGCGACTCCAGCACAAAAATATGGAGGGAGGAGCAAAAGCACCTTGAGTTGCTTCCTGGAAAGGTGCTATCGATCTGTTTAGAATAAAAAGAAAATAAAAATTCCGGAAAATTTCAACAAATCAAACATTTTTCTTTTCAAAATTTTCGATGCTTTGAATCTTTTTATTTGAAATTTCCGCAATTTTTAATTTTTCCTTTTTTTTTTTTTTTGTATCTTAAATCCTACCTTTTTGCCAATTTTCAAGTGTGTAGGACTACAAAATCGAAATATTTTCGAACTTTCGGTTTTTTACATATATTTCGATTTTTGCGATTTTATTTTCGAATTATCAGAATTTTTTAATTTTTCATTTTAATTAATCGTAAACACTATCTTTACACCAAATTTTAATTTATAATTCTAAGAGATCGAATTATTTTCAATTTTTCGATTTTTTGTAATTTTTCTATTTTTTTCTTCAACTGTTTCGAATTTTTTATTTATTTTTATTTTATTTTATTTATTTTTTTGGCATCCTAAATACTACTTTTATTCCAAATTTCAAGTTTCTAGGGCTACGGGATGTACCTTATCTTTTTGATGATCTGTGAGTGAATGAGAGACTGACAAAAAATCGAAACTTTGAGTTCATATATCGACTGAACTAGAAAAGATAGAAACGTAAAATTTTAAATTTTGGTCCTGTGTGTCACATATTCTAGACAAACGAAATTTCTGGTTTTTGGGAAACTGAAGTGCAAAGATATGTAGGGGTCAAAAGTGCCCCGAGTTTCTTCCAGAAAAGGATTATTACGGCCCTGCATTCTCGACACTGCCGTGCCTCCAGATATGTACTGAGAAAAAACGTTGAATTTACGTATTTTAATAAAACTTTACTACCGCATTTTACTACCGAAATTAAAATTCTTTAATGCTATATTTAATATGAAGCTTAATAAATACTAAATCAAAAAGGACCATTTTTTGCATGAAAGCATTTAACTAAATTCAATTGCGACATTGATAAATATTTATCATAGCTCAATTAAGCAAAATTTAAGGGAAAGAACAGCAAAGATTGAGAGAGAATATTATCAATGGTACATATATTTTTCCAAATAGCAAAAATTTTAAGCTTTTTGGGAAAATAAAATAAGCTGGGGAGAAAAGGAAAATTTGCCATTTATCAATAAAACACAATCCTAAAAAAAAAAAAAAAAAAAAAAAAAAAAAAAAAAAAAACCTTGAAATGTTTCCAAGATTCCTTTACACTTGGCGGTCCACTAACTTCAAATAACAACTAAACGCTTAAAAAAATTATTTCAAATTTGTATTCCATCCACTATATTTTTTTAATCTAATTATTTATTGAAAAGAAAGGAATAGTAAAGCCAAAATAAAATCCATAAGTTTTAATAAAAACAAAATTACATAAAACAAAGGTGAGAAATATTTTATGTTAAAAAAAAATATTTTATGTTAAAATATATTTTATGTTAAAAGAACGTTACACGTGTTTGTCATGTCATCGAGTGATTAATTCAACTTTTATCTGTATTTTTAACGATATTTTAGTAATTTATTAGATATTTCGTTGATTTAAATAATAATTACGGCTGTGACCGGCGCCGCCATGATATTAAAAGAGAAAAAGCGTTGAAAAAATGTTGCTATGCGTAGTTACGCACAACAGATCCTTTTCAATTCACGTCATAAACATTTATACACCAGCCGTGTTACCTCCCACCACCACATTAGTCAAATAAAGAAAAAAAAAGATAATTGCACTCTGCACACCGCAAGTTTATCAAGTTTAAATCCTTTCAAAATATTATTAAATCCCTACGCATAGTTTTTGTTCCTATAAAACTTTTTTAATTAAGGAAAATGTTGCAAAATCTATATATTATTTATGTTATCAACATCTAAGCAAATATAAAACGCAGAACGATAAATGAAATACCATATGAAAAGATTTCGAAGAGGCTTCTGACATAGTACACTCACATTTCGTTAAAACATGTATTTTGATTAAAAATTGCAAGAAATAAAAAAATAAATCGGCATTGTTTTCATAAAGGAAATAAAAGGCTTTCCTCAAATTAGTATTGCCACAAAAATATAATACCGCAACAATGATTTTAAAAAATTCTTCAATAAAGATATAATGGGACATAGTTGTTGCACGGGTTTATTTTATATTTATGATTTAAAAGCAAAAGCTAAATTCAAATGCTCAATTTAATTTTATTTATCCCATGTTTTTTTTTCGAAGCAGATGATGTCATCTTCTAATGCAGTTAAAATACGATTGATAATATATATATATATATATATATATTGCGTGTCCTATTTTCGGTCAGATTTTAGTGTAGCTTTGATGGAATAAATGAGATGATATTCTGGCTTGACTAATGTTGTTTTCAGATATTTTTAGTCCTTATTTTTTTATATATAAATTTAAACCTGCATCTAAAAATATTAAATATTGCTAAAATATATTAGACTGCAGTGCGAAATCTTCACGCGGGCCCACTGGTACATAAATATTTAAGATTACTTTTTTTTTCTCTTTTCATTAATGTATTATAAATTTTATTGTTTAAAGTTAGTGATTGTTGACACTTTAGTGAGTGGGGCGTTTTCTAATTTCTTGTATTTGTTTTTTTAGATTCCAATGGCAACATTCATCTATTTGTTTTTACGGCGTTAGAGTTTGGCGATAGATTTTTTTTATGTAAAGTTATCAACGGTATAACAGAGAAGTACCGAAAATCGTTTTCTGTAAGACGTTTTAAATGTATCCTTTCCAATATGACGCAATTTTCACCATTTTTTTTTCTGTTATTAAATGTAAAATTGAAGGGAAATATTATTACTTACGCTGTTTTAAATTTTACAACAATATATTGTTGTAAAAAATCAATACTCAAAATCTGTTATCTATAGATAACAGATTTTGTCGAAATAAATGAATCTCTCATGTAAATATATTTTTTAATTGAATCTGTTTGGAAATATTGCTATTTGAGCATTTTAAACATTGCATAAG
Source organism: Maratus michaelseni (assembly GCA_963931845.1). Taxonomy (NCBI): domain Eukaryota; kingdom Metazoa; phylum Arthropoda; class Arachnida; order Araneae; family Salticidae; genus Maratus; species Maratus michaelseni. The sequence continues at coordinate 453,043,148 of OZ007588.1, forward strand.
TTTTCCCATTTAATGCTTTGAACGCGTATTAATTTAATTATTTCTCTTTTTAATATTCACGCGCAAGTATATTTTTTATTAATTAATTTTCTGCATTTACGTATTTTAATACGTGATCATTTAATTATTATTGTAATTTTTATTTCTGTTTTTACTAGTCACGTGAAAATACATTTTTTAATTCAAAGGGAATATTATTATGTGCGCTATTTTACAAATTGGTAAAAATTTAAATGATGGATTTTTTTCTAACTATGAAATAAATCTCAATAAAAATGATGAAATTTTGAATAAAAAATTGATAAAGAGCCTCAACAAATTAGTCAAATTAAACAAATAATTGCACTCCGCACACCGCAAGTTTATCAAGTATATCCTTTAAAAATATTATTAAATCCCTATGCATAGTTTTTGTTCCTACACAATTTTTTTAAGAGAACTATTTTGACCTAATTTATTTTAAATATCTTTTAAAACAGTTCTTCGATTTAAAAACTGTCTACTTCAGCGTGTTTATTGAACATTTATCTACAAAACTACCAATTTTCACATTTTCCTATGCAACAGTTTTATAATATTAGTCCAATAAGACCTCAAAGTACAAAAACTTTGTTGACACCGGCGGTGAGATAGCGGTGGTTACTTTTTTTTTAATATAGAGAGATACATATCACCTATGAAACATGTGATAAATGTATTTCTGTTACTTTTAAATGATTGGCTAAAATTTAATACTTTAACACAATCATACACAGTGGTAAATTATTATACAAACTAGCAAACTACGCCCGCTACGCAGGTCAATTTCTCTTAACGCCCCTTTAATCAAACGAAATATTGACCTTGAATTTGACCCAAACTAGGTCAATTCTCTGTACACTCTATTATGGAATATGTCAGCTTAAAAAAAAAAAAAAAAGAATAATTGTGTTACATTATGGTGTCTATGGGGAAAAATCATCTCCGTTAGATTTCAATGAAGTTACTATACTTCAAATATAATGAAATTGATATGCCTCACTGAGGTGGACTAAAATATGCTTTTTGTGGAGAATTAAATAAAAATCATGCACTCGTGACATCATAATTCAATTTTATATTTTAACAGAATAATAAGGATACTATAATTTGTGACTCGTGCAAATAGTGAAGTCGTCAGTATACATACGTCAGCACACATTGCCGTTATAATTATCTTTTTATTTCACTATGGTACTCCATTGTAAAATTTGGTAATTTTTGAAATTCAATATTTGAAAAACTGCATAATTATTAGATTTGAATTTTATATCAAGAAAAATACGATTTTTTACCTTTCTAACGAAGTTTGTCTAACAATTTTGTGTTAAATACTTTTCGAGCTATTAATTTTTTCAGCAACTTCAAATGTTTCATTTTTCGAGATTAATCTGTGGCAAGGAATTTCCCAGTCTTCAGCAACACATAGCTTTTTATTAAAGAGTATTGATGTTTTTTTTTCAACTGAGTGAAAAACTGTCCAGGCCGGACATCGAAGACAGAAACTTGTAACAGGTAACTGGAACAACAGTCCGAAGACAAAATTCACTTCAGGCAATAACATATGGTGTGCCATGTAGATAGCTGAATAGAATAAACTGCAGGTAAGGGAACTCAATTACACGATGGTAACGTTGATGCAAATGTGTAGTAAAATATTCAGCACTGTTGCCGTCTTGGGTAAATATAGGTACGTAAATTAAAGTTCACTTACCTTCATTTTTCCTTCAGTCCAGAGAGTTATCAGTGTAATCCACTTGGGGTGCTTCAATATAATCCATGAGCATGATATCTAGATAAAAGGCATATGATTTAATCCATGGTGTGAAAATAATACTTTTTTACGAACGCACTGTTGTATCTATTTTAATACATAAGATATAGTTTCATTGTTAGTTAAATGTTAATTAACTGGAATCGTTCTTTCTTCGTTAAATTATTTAATTTTACTTTAAAGATAATACAATTTATATATAAGTTTAGGTATAAATGTTGTAAATATTAGTTTAATATTAACATTATAAGGAGCATGCATCTTTTGCTCCTTTCCGCATGAAAAAAATACTCTAGAAGAATAAGTAATATTAAAGAGTCTTTTACTTCATAAAAAGGTTTTTAAGTCTTCGGAAAAAACAGTTTGTCAGTCTATCAATGTTCATAACGTAAAAGGGAATTCTTTGATTTCAACGTGCTTCATCTTTGGAGAGAAACATTGAATTTCCACTGATCTGAAGTAATTTTTAGTTCAAGATATTGCTTTTCTTTCGCTGTAAATAATCAATTTGATGAGATTATGTAGTTTTTCTCAACAATATTAATATTTTAATACAATCATACCAATTGCTAAAGTTATCATACAAATTGAAACTTTTCCAACTGAGTGAAACGTTTCCCTGCAGAAACCCCACATAAGTGAGCTTGATACTCATTTTATCGACCCTGAAGGTATGGAAGCTTGAGTAATCATTCCCGAAATCCGTAGGCGAACTTTGATCCTAAATCGTGGCAGTGCCAAGGCCTGACCATTGAGCCTTCGGACTTTAAATAAATCTTATATATGTATATTTCTTTATATTTAGTAACATTTTCTAGTCTATATTAAATATAATAAATCACATCAATTAGTTAAAAAAATATTTTATTAAGTTAGATCTACAATTTTATCAATAACTTTAATCAATATTCTCATTGAAGTTACATTTTCGAAGTATCTTTTGAATGCTTATAAGACTATTATAATTATGCAATTAGCATTAGTTTTGATTGACCTTTAGCTAGAAATTTAAGGATTTATAAACATATCTAATTTTGCTGATGACAAAATATATTAGCAAATACATGTTGATTTGTAAGCAGATTTATAGGTAATTCCGAAATTAAATTTTAGAGCTTTGTCATCAAATAAATTCCGAGAACGTAATGAAAGTATATGTTTCTAATTTGTTCTAAAATAATATGGAAAGAACAGAGAGCACATGATTTAATCTGGAAAATGATTAAAATTTCGATGGTTCAGATATTGTCGAAATCTAGTCAGAGAATTTTGCTATTGTCAGCAACATAAATGTTATGAATTTTCACTCTGAATGTGCTTTAAATGTTCAAACTAATTTCAATTTCTTCTCTTGTCCCATTATAGAAAATATTTTTAAGTTATAAAATGAATATTATTGCACAATAATGCGTCATTAATGTAGGTTAAGTGTCTCGGTAAAGTGAAAGAATCAATGTATTGATTTATATTTTGATTGGTTTATTAGATGTAAATATAATGAAAGTATGCATATATACAGTTAAATTGGATTCATTAAACAGAATGAAATTATGCCTACACAGTTCACCTATCATGATCAAACATGCATCGTTCCTGATTGTTTATTAGTAAATACTTGTTACCACTGTAATTGAATTCTCAAAGTTTTTTCAAAGTGATTCTGCCGGATTAACCGATAGATGTTCACACGACTGTGTCGGTTTTTAGGATATATTTGGATCTGTAAGTTGAGAATTTGGCTTTGTGTACCTGTAGCACTCCCCACGCTGTCACATGCTTATATTTTCAGTTGTAGAACATTCGAAAGGTCATTAACAGTTGAAAGTTTTTCTTTTTACGTCCAACCTCCCTCATATTCAAGAACATACACGCGCATTATAAAATAACATTTTCTGAATTATTAAAAATGTAGAAATTTTTATACTAAAACTACCGATTTAAGGCTATACTAAGTCGACTAAAACTATTTTATATAAACAAACAACATATATGCTAATTAAATTTCAAGCAAAGCTGGAATTACGCTGGAGATTACTTATATAACACAGGATATGAATTATTACTTGCTACTCAGCGTATTTTTTCATTCATTTGGCTATACGCAGAGTAGAAAGTAATAATTCATATTCTTTATTATTAAACAAACAATTTGAAAATTATTGGAATTTCATATGCTATGAAAGTAATTTTCTAAATTTTTACCGCTTTTAGGAATCATATGAAAATATACATTAATTCATCTCTTCCATGTTTATATCATTAAATAATAGATACATTCCTTTTCTTCCTTAAGTGAAATATTTTTGTAATGGACTATCTGTTTTAGTGAAAGTTTTTACACAATTTACATAATTTTACATAATTTTTACATATAAGACGACATGTCGCAATTCAATAAAGATCTCAAACAACAATTATCAGCAAATTAACAGCAAGAATTATTCAATTTAAAGCCTGTTTATTAACAAAAATTGCTTCCGTATATTTTGGTCAGAAATTTCATTCAAAAAATTATTATATGTATATATATATATATATATATATATATGTTAAGGTCAATATGATTAATTCAGTCATTATTAATAATAACTGGTTATTATTAATAATTGACCGCATTAATCATATTGACCGTAACATATACATATATATATATATGTATGTGTACGTTTGTACATGCGTATGGATAAGATGTAGTGTGAGAGAGATTCTAGCCTAACGTACTAAACTGTGTGCTTTATTCTTGTAGGATAAAATCTTATCCGTCATTAAATTATAAACTTACAGTACTATGGACAAACTACTGATATAAATAGTTACCTAACTGCTAATTACATTTTATTCTGCAATGTTTTATTCAGACATGCTCTGTCAAAGTGTAGATATTAAATGTTCTTTGATATTCGAAACAATATGTGTGACAGTCTTTAACTCCTTAAGTACATAATTAAATTCCTATTTGTTAATGAGTTCCTGAATAAAATGTATGTTTAAGATGCATATTAATTAGTTTTGTCTCATGATAATAACAGAGAATATACTTTAATTGTATTAAATATGTGTCAAGTTTAGAAGATTCTAGAGCAGGATAATTTCATCTTTTACCAGCAAGATTCTAAGCATTGAGATTTATTGGTATAAATTTAGTTTGTATAGCACTGTGTTAAAAGTAAATTATTTACGAATTCATCCAACTTTAATAATATTTTAAATATACAACGTTAGATAACATTGAGAGAACTCCAAACCTAATCTCCGAAAACTTGCGTATGAGAGAAAATAGAGCTTTCATATTATGTACTTGAATTTAAGCATAAAGAAATGTATCTAATTATTTATTTCAGCAGAGCTAACATTACACTAGAAATTAATGAATATAACAAAATGTTGTGAATTATCACTTACTACACAGCATTCAACCTTCAGAGTGAAAACATGGCCAGATAGGGAATCAAACTCGGTACCCTTGGTATCACGCATCAATGCTCTACCATTTGAGGCATCCGGACGACATCCAGTCTAGCATTTTTCACTCTTATATGCTGGCAAGGCTGCAACATTCCAGCACAAGATGGAAAGTCAATCATCAGCACACATCTTCAGTGGTATGCATGATACTAATTAAATCCAAGTATAGGTAAATATATTTCTAATTAAATTTTTCAGTAGAGCTGAAATTACGCTGATAATTAATTAATATAACAAAGGATGGGAATTATCTCTTACTGCACAGCGTAACACCAAGTTACAGTTGACTTTCCATGTTGTACTGCAAAGTTGCAGCCTTGCCAATATATAAGAGTGAGAAATGCTAGACTGAATGTCGTCCGGATGCCTCAAATGGTAGAGCATTGATGTATTATACTAAGGGTTCCGTGTTCGATCCCCAGTCTAGACATTTTTTCTCTCTGTTAGTTGTACGCTGTGTAGTATAGTAAGTGGTAATTCACATACTTTGTTACATTCATAAAGAAATGTGTTATCTCATAAAATTCTTCTAAAACTCACATACATACACACGTAAGATAAGTGTACTAGTAATGGATCAGGTGAGAAATACAATAGTCCCACCTGTTTTGATAAATTAAAAACACGCTTATGTTGTTTTTACGTAAATTCTTCACTTCATTTTAAGATACTTTAACGTAATCATAATTACATAAGTAATTCAAAAAGCTGTATAAAAATTATAATTATACAACCGGTTTAATAAAATCCCAAGAGAATCAGAAAAAAAGGTGAAATTTACTACTTGGTTAATAGAATTAATTTAATTTTCATCTATGTTTCTCAATTAGTTTTCATCTATGTCTGTTTTCTTTTGATCAAAATTTTTCTTCGCATGATATCAGTATTAAAAGATAAAATAAATTCATCAGCGAAAATTAAATAACCGTATAAATAACTGAACTTCGTTTATTTAACATTACATTTTTATACATATGAGAAATATAGTGTTTAAATATTTCAACATCTTCTAAAACTCACATACATACACATGTAAGATAAGTGTACTAGTAATGGATCAGGTGAGAAATACAATGGTCCCAACTGTTTTGATAAATTAAAAACACGCTTATGTTGTTTTTACGTAGATTCTTCAATTCATTTTAAGATACTTTAACGTAATCATAATTACATAAGTAATTCAAAAATCTGTATAAAAATTATAATTATACAACCGGTTAAATAAAATCCCAAGTGAATCAGAAATAAAAGGTGAAATTTCCTACTTGGTTAATAGAATTAATTTAATTTTCATCTATGTACGGGTTTTCTTTTGATCAAAATTTTTCTTCGCATGATATCAGTATTAAAAGATAAAATAAATTCATCAGCGAAAATTAAACAACCGTACAAATAACTGAACTTCGTTTATTTAACATTACATTTTTATACATATGAGAAACATAGTGTTTAATTATTTCAAAATATTTCAAACTTTGCGATTTTAAATTTGAGTTAAAAATGATTTATCCCCCATTCGTTTTCCAAAGAAAATTTTCCATACATTCATTCATCAAAATCTAGCCCGATTTATAAAATGGTAAAAAAAAAAAATTAAAAATAAATAAAAAATAAAGGATGGTTCTCTTTAATTTTGCTGGACTTCGTTTGATTTTATAAAGGAGTATACATTTTGTAGACAGTTTGAAAGAGTTTAACGAATTTTTTTTTTATCTCTTCGTCGTAGATATTTGACTTCCGCGGTCTATTTAAAAAGATTCCAGGAGTAACTATTTTATATTTTTACTTACCCATAATACGTAGTATAGGGTAAGTATTGTAATCGAAAATAAAATTTTGACGGATTTACACGTTTCAGACACTGGAGATTCTGAAAAACATATTTTTAGAAAAAAAATGCCGTCTGTCTATTTGTGTGTCTGTGTGCCTGTGTGTGTGTCTGTAAATGATCTATCACCAGAACAATTTGAGATAGAGACTTGAAATTTGGTGTGTACTTTGTATGTAATAATGGAAAGAAGCTTATTGAATTTCAATAACCTCGATTATCCGGAACAATTTTTTTCGGACTCTCGAAATATTCATTCTGATAAAAGGTATACAACAATTTTCGAAATGGGCAGAAGTTTATTGAATTTCAGTTACCTCGATTATCCGGAACTATTTTATTCGGACTCTCGAAATATTCGTTCTGTTAAAAGGTATATAAAATTTTTCGAAATTGTTTAGTTTAAGGAATGAATATAAAATACAATAAAAAAACGCAAATTTTGTATAAAGAATGAAGTCAATCGGATAGTTAGTTGCCGAGATAATTGTAATCTTATTTTGCCACACTCTTCGATTTTTCATGACCCTGTATTTCATTCACATTTCAATTCAAAGATATATTTTAATTGGAAATAAGACGCTTAATCCGACGCAGTAAACCGTTAGTTAATATGATTATCAATTTTGGAGTTATAAGAATGTTTCTTTTCCGCAATTCAGTAATAGAGCATTTAAAGTTTATAACGTCATCAAGCCACGATTTTATTCGAATTTCAATGCATTTTATAAAGAGTTTACACATGTTTTATTTTCATATTTTATATTATGCATATCCATGATGGGTAACTATTACGGTGGCCCCCAACTACTAGTTTTCTATGTATTGTTGTAAGGCTATTTTTAATTCAGTGAAGCTAATCATATTTATATAAAAAAAAAAATACGTATTTTTTTTCTCACGTGAAATGATGTCTTATTAGATATCACAGCGTAAGGATGTATTTAATCGGGACAAGATATTTGTTAAGTTGTGTCTACAAATGATTTAGATAAATTTTGGGTGGGAAGTAAAGCTAAAGGAATACTTTCGGATTCATTATGGGAATGAGTTTTTTCTTGCCTCATTAAAACTCTTTGTGCAGATTGGTTTGTTTCTTCAATGTAAAATGTCTAAATTACAAAAAAGTCCTTCCGGCCTGTACCGGGAGGATAAGGTAGCTTTTCTATATCTTCAGTTTAAAATTTTAACTAATGTTACTCGAAAACAGCAAGCTAAAATACAAAGAAATCGTTTACAAAAATTCGTTAATACTGAATTTGAATAAGAAATTCGTTAAACTAGCCGATCCCGCGCAGAGTATCTGCACTCTAGTGTCTACTTTTTTAAATACTATATTCATATTAGAATATACGAATTTCAGCATTATATGTATAAATATGATACATAAAAACTTCTCCACTTAGGATTGGGTACTTTGAAAAAAAAAATATATACACATCATAAGATATGGACACCATTTAGAAATTTGAAAACAGAGGTATTTTTTCAGCATCGTGCATATAAAATACTTTGCATGCACACAATAATTGCTGGGTACTCTTAAAAAAATGTATACATATTATATTGAAAATATCTACACCATTGACAGTTAGGAAATTTTTTTTTCTGCATCGAAAACGTCTTTATATACACAATTGTAAATTTCAGAGCTCGGCGATACTACAGTAACTGAATCAAAAGATTAAATTCTTGAAAGACCCACATACAACGGACAACTAAAAACTGGTTTTGACAAATCTAAGCAATTTTTTTCAAAAGTTTGACGCTTGGCTTTATTTATAATAATTGAAAACGCTGATCGGATAGGAAATTATATACGCTTAAATGAAAAAGGCATATTATTGTTTGATGTAATAAGTGATACTCGATAAATGAGAAAAGTTTCATTAATATTGCAATCATTTTTTTTATGTTTGTGTGTGTGTGTGTGTGCTTCAATAACATTATTGTGTAACTTACTAACTGTAAGTCTTGCACCATTGCACAGAACTATAGAAGGTAATACATTTCTTAGTAACATTATGATAGCTCCTGGCTTTAATTTCAGTTTATGACGTGGCATTCCAATTGGTGTTAAACTGTTAAAAAGTTCTTCAGTGTATGCAAGTTAACTTATTATGGTGTCAATGCTTTCATAAACCCTTTAAGTTCCTGTCTTTTCATACATTGTAAAACACGATTATTAATTTCAATTGACAAATTGTTTGTCACTGTTAGTATGGCTCGTCCTTTAAGCTTTCGAGGTGTCACCGTTAAAAAATCAATGTTACTGAAAAGTTGCTGCACTGAATCTTGTATATCTGGATAGCAAATTGTGGGCAACTTAATAGCTTCCCCACTTTGACATTCTCTAAACTGTGACAGCCAACTTGTTAACTCTCTCTCTCTGTTTGAAGGGCACGCATATTTTTTGTAAGTTGCATAATGTAAAATCTTCTCTTTTTTATGCAACTTGAAACTGTTAATGATCTTGAACTTTTAAAAATGGCAGGTAAGACTGACTTGACAGAAATCTCCACCTAATAAGATTGTTTTATTCATTTCTATGCGGACAACAATGCGGACAACAATGAGGTTAAACTGCATAAAGTACAACAATGGACTTAATGTTTCAATTAATAACAAAATGGCGCGTTTCTTCGCTTGATTTCGCACTTTATTTTCTTTCCTTTTTAGAAAGCAGCTAGTTTTTAAAATAAAATGAGAAAAATTTCCGGCCAATTTTTACAAAAATTGTATTTTCGGATGGAAAATTTTTTTTTACGTATGTTTGGGGACTTTTAAATCTATACCTCAAATACTTTTCTTAATATTTGCAAATTAGTGAAAACAAACTTCCCGTTGCCATCGGCACATGCTAAATAATCGGGATTTCTGTGCCGCGTACGATAGCGTAATATATATATAGATTATTGAGCTATAGCCAAGTTGGATTCATTTATGAAAACTTATTTATGTCGCCAAATTTGGCGATATTTCGTCAAATGTCGCCAAGTTTGACGAGAATTTGGCGATAACGGATATTAATATATAGTTTTATGCGTATTATTGGGAAAATGATTACAACAGTGAAAGAAAATAATTTGCGAGAAATCGCGTTCTCTAAAACTCATAAATTAATCGTTGGTTTTTTGTAATGTGCTGTCTTGTTTCAAAATGTCAGCCACCCTAGAATTTCAAACTGCTCTATCTCAGCCATTTTTTAAGATAGAGGTAAAACAAAAAATGCTCCGGAATCCTTGTATCAAGGCCTATCACTTAATTAAAAAATAAATTTTAAATTTTAACTTTTTTGTATATTTATTTTAGTTTTAAAATTTTGAGAAGCCGCCATCTTGAAACAAGATGGCGGACCAAGCTGGCATACGAACTCGGTCGAGGCATTGGTGAGCTTAATACACACAATTAGCTTCATCCAAATTAATTTATAAATACGAGCGTTATCGTATCACATAGATCATATATATATATATATATATATATATATATATATATATATATATATATATATATATATATATATATATATATGTATGTATATAAATCAACATTTGAACGGAGGTTGGTTTTGAGGCCTGGGGGTCATGATCGGTGAAAATATATCGAAATTTTCCGGAATTTCTTTCCTCCGAACGGCTGCAATAGGTAGCTTTATACTTTTTTGTATTGAAAGCTACCTAATAACAATACGTTTCGTATTGAGTCTGAAGAATTGAGGTATTTTCCTTCCAGTTTTTAAATTTTAGAAATAAGGATATATACCTTTTTTTATTTTAACCGATTATCTTCATGTTTATGTATGATTTATAAGAAAATTAGATGAAAAAGACGAATCAGAAACAACCAATGTGTCTTGTGTTAGAAGACAGTGATATTTGCACTTTAAAAGGTAAATAATATAAAAGGTTACTTTTGAACAAACAAAAAATCTATTTCACAGAAATTAAATAACTTTTTACTACATTTTGAATAAAGAACATAAGTTATCTTATATAACTCATGTTTGAATAAATAATATAATTGAGAATATTATACCTCGAGTAATCGACTTCATCGCAATCCAAAATTACGTAAAATCTAGTTTTTCAAAATACGCTTTTAAAATACTTACTTTTGAAAACTAGAGCGTCAGGTTGTTTGCAATACTTAAAATAGAAATAATTTATGTAAGAGACACTCCTTTATCTGATAGTTGACTAATTTTGGGTGCAAGTAATATTTCGAAACAATGTTCGACGTTTTTGAAAGTTGATATATATATATATATATATTGCTTGATGATATGTAAGCGAACTCATATCCTAAAAACATACTTAAGTTTTGTTTAAAAACCATGCTGTTCTAAAATTATGCAGTGAAATAAACTCAAAGTTTTGTATCTTTTCAAAAATTTCATGAAATATTTTGAAATCTCGAAAAACTCAGATTTTTCGGTAAAAAAAAAATCTTGTTTTTTTATCTAATAAATGCATATAAAATAACACTTTATAAAAATACGCTACACTTTTTATTTATTAATCAGCTACATTAAAAAAAAAGCCAGATATAATTTTTTTATAAGAGTGTACGTAAACTATTTCGCGCAATGTACTTCATCGCAAACCAAAATTACGTAAATTCGAGTTTCTCTAAAAATGTTTTTAAAATTTGGAGTTAAGAAAATTAAAGTGTATTGAGGTTACTCTTGCCACGTAAAACAGAAACTCTTTAAATTGCAGATACATTGAAATTGTTTGTAATATTTAAGTCATTTTGTGTAGAATCAATATTTTTAATTTTGGATGTTCGACCTTCTTCCACATTGATTTTTCTCATTTGATTGCATGTATCTTTTTACATAATGTCTCTCTTTGATTAAAAGGAATTACCCTGCATAGAAAAAATGTGTTTTTAAAAGAAGATGGTGTTAGAGAAAGGTTATATTTAAAATAATTGACTTAGTGTAATTAATGAGTGTAAACAAAACGTTTTATTTCTTGCTTTTATACATACCTTAGATAAAACAAATTTATCACGTATTAAATAATTTGTCATCTTTAAATAAAATGAAGCACCTTCAATTAAAAATATTAAGAAAATAAAAATAAAGTAATTTTATACACTTTCACAGACCATATGAACTCTGTGAATATGAACAATTTCTGCAGCAACATACCTGCAACCATCGCTTGGGATTCACCATTGCAATATTCACAGCATATTTCATAATAAAAAGATTTCATATTTATAAATCAGAAAGATTTTGAAACAGAAACTTCAAGTAAAAAGTAAATTGAATTATGAATAAATTAAACATGTTGCAATGATTAGTATACTTTTAAGGGACACCAAATTGTTCGCCAGAGGTTGCTAGTTAAATTAAAATGTCAGCCATGGCTAAAACAAGGAAATGAATACTAATTTAAACAGGACATGTAACTTAATTATTACGTTATTGCATATTTCTTCCACATCTTCTTTTAGTAAAAAAGTTTAAAAAAAAATAAATGAATGTAATAGTTGTGTAATAAATAATGGTAACTTAAATGAAAATTTAATATTAAAAGATATTATTTGGTGAATAATATTGAGATATAGTACACACACTTTTTATGACAATGCTGATAAAATGTAAATGCAACTTATTTTAATTTTAAAATTTTAAGAATTTTTTTTATTTAAAATTTGTTAGAAAAATCTACAAAATAAAATCATGTGTAAAAATCATATCCATGTAAATCGCAAAAAAATCAAAACTATTGTTCATCTTTTCATTCTGCTTTTCAAAATATTTTGCAAATGCGAAAAAAAAAAAAAAAAAAAAAAAAAAAAATTTTTCGTACATTATGCTTTTTTAAACATATTTCAGATTTTCTCTTTGCCATTTTCCAATAGTGTGTTCCCAGGAAAGCTACTTGTAGTAGAGGTAGAAAATTCATATTTTTCTTTGTGTCACGACCAACTGAATTTAATGCTTACACCCAGAAAAAGGAATTGATTAAAAATACAAAACATGTTTTGTTGAGTACATTTTGGTTGTTTTAGCAAAATTCAAGTAAAATTGAACCATTTTACTTGAATTAACAAAACATTTTTTGCTGACGATACAAAAAATTTTTTTGGAATTGCAAAAAAAAAATTTTTTTGTTTTTTCGGGTTTTTTTTGTTGATTCCTACTCTTAAACGTTACAGAGTAGGACAATTATTTTTAACAAGACAAAACTATAAATTTGTACATTACAGCATTAAAAAAATCAGAGAACATTCCTAATATCAATTAAAACTTTGTGTATGTTTGGCATATTTATGAAGCTATGCAAAGGATAAAAACGTAAATTGAATGCACTTATAATAAAATGCACAGTTTTGAATTTCCTATATATATACCACATACGCTGGCACAACTATCGGAATCATATAAATACTTTCATTTGAAACATTTATGTTGGAGTCAAATTTCTATATCTACCCTATATGTATATTACAGGGTGTCCGAAAAGCCTGGATATGCAACTCGAGAGGTATGCATCGGATAGAAAAACAGAAAAATGCATGTTCAATATTTTCGAAAAATCTGTTTAGGGATATCAGAGTTGTCCCCCAACTCTGCAATAAATTTTACTTACCGGTTAAAAATTAATTATTATAAAATTATATAGATGAAATTAATTTACAATATTAAGTTTTACAAATTAATAACTGAATAAAGAAAATTTTCATAACCTATTAGATTTCTAAATAAAATATTGCTTTTATGAATAAATATCTTATGTACAGGGTTGTTATAATATAAATATTTCTATTTGAAGCTGTCTGTAGCTCGAAGAAATGACCTGAATAAAACCAAAATTGGTACATTTGCTATTCGAGAAGAGGGAAGAAAAATGGAACAATAGAAAAAAATAAATTTGCAATAATCACCGACAGATGGTGCTACTGATTGTGAAATGTAATGTGTAATACAAGAACAAAGAATTAAGGCTTCAAACCGGATGGGATACCTAATTTATTGGAAAATGCCACATTGAACGTGGTTACGCTTTCGCATGGCGGTGCCGATCGTGTCAAGGTTCCACATGCCATTGTACCAGAGGACACAATCCTGGCGGTGCACGACGTGCATAATTGGGGAATGTAACGCATCAGGAGTGGTGTTTCGCACATGTTGTGATATTCGGTAAAGTCATTAAGGTTTACGACACCCCCACGGTACACAATATTACATATTACATTTCACACTCAAAAGCGCCATCTGTAGGCGATTATTGCAATTAATTTTTTTATTGTTCCATTCTTCTTCCCCCTTCGCGAATAGTAAGCGTACCTATTTTGGTTTCATTACGGTTATTCCTTCAAGCTACAGACAGATCCAAATAGAGATACTTATATTATAACCACCCAGTACAAATTCTCGATTACGTGTTAGTAATGATTAAAACTGTAACAAATTCATAAATTTTACACATTTTTTTAAATAGTACGATTAAAAAAATATTTTAAAGAGAAAAAATATACTGCTTTTTTAAAAAAATTATTCAAAAGTATTTATAAGACGTTAAATTAAAATTTTCTGAATTAAATGTACCACACTAAAGTTTGGTAAATAGTGTTTCATACAAATACCGGAAAATGTTTATTAAGAAACATGCAAATTGAAATACACATATATGAAATGAAACTATTCAGAATTTTATGTACATCACACTTAACTTCTATTTTTGTTCGTCAATGGAAATCTTTGGTAACTGTCACTAAATTTTGAGATGTCTTCTACTTCTCTTCTATATCGAATTTCAGAACGTTTAGCGCTACTTTCAGATTCAAGATTTTTATCTTTGATCCATTCTATGTAACAACATGAGAACATCAATCATTCCTGAATGAAGAGTGCACTCTGACAAGATTTAAATTCGCATTTGAATGTCACACGCATTTTGTTGTATTTTAGATACGTCAGTATCTGTCATATAAATAAGCATACAAATTCATGAGTTTTCCACAATTGACTTGTAACGTATTTCTTAATTGCATATTAAGTATTTTACGATGCAACATAAAAGAAAATGAAACATTATTTAAAAATATATGGAAAATATTGAGAAATGTTAAAGTGGATTTTATTCTAAATATAATTTTTTTTATTTCAATACGAAATATTTGCTATAAAAACCGGCACTTGCTTTCTAGTACATTTTGTAAAGTACAGAGAACTTACAAAAAATAGTCACTTGTAGAAAATGTTTACTTTTTCTGCTTAAATTATACAGATTAAGTAAATAAATATATATATTTTATATGCCATCTAATAATAATTGAACAACATTCCATTTTTAGAAGTAATTACATTTCTTCTTTCTTTTCTTCTTTATAAATGTATCACGTTAGAAGACACCAATATTTGCCCAATAGGTAATCTGTTGATAATTATAAATTATGTATATGTATGTGTGTGTATGTGTTTGTATAAAATATTTAACTAAACGTCTCATAAAAACTTTCTATTGAGTTTCGAAAGAATTGAATATTATATATTTTTCCTGTATAAATAGTTCTAATATTCTTCAATATTTTTCTAAAAAATCTTCGAACAGTTTTAAGGTGCACGTGATAGTCGGTGGCATCCATAATATACAATTCATAGGAATTTATTAAAAAATATTTTTTGACCGAAATGTACTATACTTAGTTTGTGAAATGTCCGGTTTTTTTCTTCAATTTTGTATACTAATTATGTTTATCTAGTAAATGTGTATTATTCAATGCCGAAATATGTAACAAAAGAAAATGTTTTTAAAATACAGAATTCTTGAAACATCAGTTGTTTAATTAATTGAATTAAATTAAATTAAATATATGTATAAATATAATTATATGAATGCAATTTTAAATAATTTTTAATTCATATGTGCATGCATATATTTAAGTTTTCAGCAGTATAATATCCGCTCTCTACCGATAAACATACTTATGTTTAAAGGATAATTATGGATACGTTACCTAAGCCGGTGTCAAAAACAGAAAATGAACAATACAACTGTTACAGAATAACGCTCAATGAAATTTTATTAAAAATGTTTTCAGGCTAAATTATTATTCATAAACAAATAAGTTTTAAAAAATTGTCAATGTCACAATAACTTTGATAATTTTTATTCATTAATATACTTTTTAAGAAAGGCAAACAACATTAGAAATTTCTACTTAAAGACCCTACTTTGAATTAGAAAATCTTCCTTCAGAGAACATTACATTCTGATAATTGGGATAATGCATCTCATAATGAAATGAAATAATAAATAGTTAAACTTTCTTTCTTCATTAAAACGCAAAAACAAAATATATATATTAAAAATAAATTATATTTATTACGTATATTAAACGAACAATACAAATTTTTATGTTTATCCACAAATATCAATAAATTGAGGTAAAATTTATTAAACTCTTTTATTATCCTTATGCGATTTTTTGGATATCAAAAAATTATATCTATAAGTGTATGAGTTTACTTTTATACGTACAACGAAAAAATCATTAAAAGCATAGAATCGTTTGATAAAACAAAGGAAATGTAAATGCTGTCAATTTCTTTTTAAAATATATGATAAGTCATTTATAAAAACAACCTTGGCTGTCGATTGTTTTTGGCATTGGTGTTAGTGCTCCCAACGCTGAAATATATATTTACAATTTATAGAAATCTGTATATACCGCAGATATTTTTGGGGGTTATTCATTTACTCATATCATTTAGATATCCATTTACAAAACTTCTTAAGGTTTCGAAGTTCTGCAAAAATACAAAGAAAAGCGCAATTAATAAGTATTCGGCCGAAATTGTCTTAAATTCATTAATATGTTAAGGTCTGAAAAAAGAAAACCAACTCAATTAACATTTCTGTTTGTGACGTAAAAACCAATGCCCAGCAGAATAAAATGCCAATTATTTTTAATGCACCAAATTTCTCATGTCAGTGATATTTATCAGCTGTGCGTTTACATATTACATCTCGAATAATTCTATAACTTGAATAATTCTCGCATAATTCTCTCTCGACAATTATATTTTCAGTCAACGTTTCCCCTTGAAAATGGACTCGTTTGTGTTTAATGTTAGAAGAGTGATTTCTGATATAAACATTTCATCTATTATTGTGAGCCTGAATATTCATCCATCCGACTTCAAGCTGGTGAAACGAAACACGTGTGCGCTGACAAAGTACTTTTCTGTTTTCTGTGAGATTCTCATTAAAGAACTTACACGTGTAACCTCAAGAGTTCAAGGCTAAATGACGTAGACTTGACTGTGTTTTTTTTCTCTCATCCAAGAACTAATACTTCAGTCTCTGAGTAACTTTTATTTAATGCAGACCTGCTGAACAATTCTATTAAATTAAATGTTTTAACTTTTTATAGTGTGATGTAAATTTTATAATGTAAAATTAATCTTTCTTTTTCTTCAACAGTAATTAAATAATTAACTTAGAAATTATACAATGAAGCAATACTTTATTTAGAGAAGATGTTTTTTTATTTTCATCAGTGATCGAAAGAAGTTATTAAATAGTGCCATTGGATTTATAGTAAAATTGGATACCCTTACTACACCTTCGCGGATTCAAAAGGTAGGACAAACTTTCTCTACCTTTCTTTTATTATCATGAAGTCTTAAAGTGAATTTTAAGAATAAAATTAGAAGAAGAATTTATTTACCGTAGTTCTAAAAATTATCAGATTATGAGCGCTGAGGATTGAACACGGTAAAACCGCTCTCTAATAAGAAAAATAAAAAAAACTATATTTTAAACAATAGAAACTATAAAAGTATTATTAAAATTAATAAAAATACAACATCATGGCTTCAAATATGAAAGAAATGTGTAGCATAGAAAAACTGAACTCCAATAATTATGCGATTTGGAAGTTCAAGGTAGAGATGCTGTTAATGAAAGAGGATTTAATCAACCAGATAACTGATGATCCGCCAAACCCCTTAACAGGCGAATGGACGAAGAAAGACAATAAAGCCAGGGCTATTATAAATTTAAGCTTAGAAGACTCACAGCTGATTTACATAAAAAACGAAACATCAGCTAAAGCTACATGGTTAGCATTAAAAACAATACATGAGCGCGCGAATTTATCTAGTAAATTATATTTGCTAAGAAAACTATATAGTATAAAACTAGTTGAAAATGGTAATATGAACGACCATATTGTTAAAATATTAGAAACCGCTGATAGGTTAAAAGCAATAGGAGAAGAGATTAAGGACTCTCATCTATCTGCACTTTTGTTGTGCTCCCTTCCACCTAGCTATGATACTCTGATCACGGCATTAGAGACCCGATCAGAGACAGAATTAAATTCGGAATTTATAAAAGGAAAACTAACAGATGAATTTCAAAGGAGACAAGAAAGCTCCAATTCATCGCATGAAAATGTATACAAAACATTTAATAAACAAAAACAAAACACTAGGGCATATCCAAAAAGAGAACAAAACCTTTTTTGCACGAATTGCAAAAGAAAAAACCATGTGCGACAAAATTGTTGGTTTCTTAAGAATAAAAATTCTAAGAACCAAACAAATGAAAAATACAGACAAAATTCGTCTTTATGCTTTGAAGCAAGTAATTTTACTCCGAAAACTAAAGCAGAAAAAAACACACAAATTCAAGAGAGTAAAAGCGAAGAAAATCAAAACGTAAAAACAATGTCTCAAAGGCAATTATCATTAATCGCACATAATGAATCTAAATCTACTTGGATTGTTGATTCTGGAAGCAGTTCACATATTTGTAATGACATAAATGTATTTGTTGACATTGACAATAACAACAAAAATACTGTCACGATAGCAAACGGAACAACACTAAAATCGCACGGGACAGGTACAATAAAATTACGGACACAATCAAATGACATAACTTTAAAGGACGTTTTATATGTCCCTGATATTCAATCAAATTTAATGTCGGTTACGAAAGCCACAAAGTATGGTTATGAATTCATGTTTGAAAATAACACCTGTAACTTATCCTATAATGGAAAAACTCTCTTAGAAGGAAAAAAGAGAGAAAATTTATATGAAATTGACCTATATAAACCAAAGCAAGAAATCTATGTCAATTTTGCTGAACAATGCAAGAATAAAAACTGCATTGAGCTTTGGCATAAGAGATTAGGTCATAGAAATGTTAATTCAATTAAACAACTCTTATCCAACAATTTAGCAACAGGTCTAGAAATTAAAAATTGCAAACATGACATAGTTTGTGAGAGTTGTATAAAGGGAAAACTAACAAATGCACCGTATCCAAAACAGAGTGAGAACAGAGCTAAGAAGGCGATCGATCTGGTGCATACGGATGTATGTGGTCCGATGCAAACAGAAAGCATAGGAGGGAAGAAATATTTTCTCACATTCACAGATGATTTTAGTAGATTCACAATGATATTTCTTTTATCGAATAAAAGTGAGGTAGTTACCAAAGTGAAAGAATATGTAGCCATAACGAAAAATAAATTCGGTCGCACAGTTAAAGAAATCCGATCAGACAATGGGGGTGAATACACTAGCGAAGAATTAGAAAAATTCTTAAAATATGAAGGTATTCATCACCAGTTCACTATTCCGCATTGTGCACCTCAGAACGGTGTTTCGGAAAGAAAGAATAGGACTTTAGTCGAAATGACAAGGTGCCTATTATCGGAAGCGCAGCTGCCAAATAAATTTTGGGCCGAAGCTTTAAATACAGCTGTGTATCTTATAAACAGATTACCAACAAAATCACACAATTCAACTCCATACCAGCTATGGACAAACAAAAAACCGGATTTATCAAACATAAAAATATTTGGCTGCAAAGCTTATGCTTATCTCGATAAATCCCAAAGAGGAAAACTCGATGATAAAGCAATAAAAGGAACATTTATCGGTTATGATAATAGATCAAAAGGATATAGGATCTACATTGGCAATAATAAAGTAATAAGGGCAAGAACTGTTAAATTTATAGAAAACTCTAATTCAAATGAAAACGAAAAAAAATCCATTGATATGAGAGAAGAATTAGAAGTTCAGAAACAACCTGAAAAAGCAGGGGGAGATTCCTCAAAATTCTTTATAGACATGCAGGAAGATAAACAAACAGACAATGAGGAAAATTTAAACGAAAACGAACCTAGAAGATCTCAACGATCAAATAGGGGAGTTCCACCCGATAGATTCTCTTATATTACTAAAATACAAAAAGAAAATATTGAACCAACAGAGTGGAAAGATATAGCGAAAATCGAAAACCCATATGATAGAAACAAATGGTACGAAGCAACTAATGAAGAAATTAATTCATTAAGAAAAAACAAAACATGGGAACTAATTGATCCACCACCTGGAATAAAAGTAATTGGGAATAAATGGGTATTCACAAAAAAATATAATGAAAATAATGAAATAGAAAAATATAAGGCACGTCTTGTAGCCAAAGGTTTTTCTCAAAAATACGGAAGCGATTATTTTGAAACCTTCGCTCCAGTAGTAACGTATACAACTATAAGAGCGTTTCTAGCATGTGCAGCGTATAAAAATTTAGATGTTAATCATATAGATATTAAGACTGCATTCCTCCACGGAAATTTAGAAGAGGAAGTTTATATGTCACAACCAGAAGGGCATGTAATACCGGGAGAGGAAAATAAAATTTGCAAACTAAAAAAATCAATTTACGGATTGAAGCAATCCGCACGAGCATGGAACATTAAATTAGAAGAAAGTTTAACTAAACTTGGTTTTGTGCAAAGCACCTCCGATCCATGTCTCTTCACACGAAAATTAAAGGAAAGTACAACATACATCATTATATATGTTGATGATTTATTAATTTCAGGGGAAACTAAAGAAATAAATGAAATAATAGAACAACTAAAAAAGGAATATGAAGTCAAAAATTTAGGACTTGTAAATTATTATCTGGGGATAAACATAAAAAGAAGTAAAGAAGGAAATTTCGCACTTGATCAAAGAAACAAAATAAAAGAACTGATCGAAAAATTCGATTTAAAGGAAGCGAAACCCTGTGATACTCCGATGGAACCCGGGTACTTAAACATAATTGATGAGGAAAATTTACTTTCTAATAACAGTAAATATAGGCAAGCTATCGGAACATTGTTATATATAGCTACAATAACCAGACCAGACATAGCCGCCGCTGTGAACATTTTGAGTCGTAGAAACGAAAAACCCAGAGAAAAGGATTGGAACGCAGTAAAGCGGGTTATTAGATATTTAAAAACAACACAAGAACTAAAACTAATTATTAGTAAAGAAAATGAGCCAATACTAACAACATATGCTGACTCCGATTGGGCAGGGGATAAAAATGACCGTAAATCAACAACGGGAAATTTATGTAAATTAGGAAATACACCAATTTCCTGGTCAACTAAGAAACAAAATTCAGTTGCCTTATCATCCGCTGAGGCTGAATACATCTCAGCAGCAACTTCAGCACAAGAGACAGTTTGGATTATCAATCTTCTAAAGGACCTTGATCTACAACAAAATTTGCCCATAACTTTATTCGAAGATAATCAAGCTTGTATAAACATGGTTAAAAATTATAAACATCATTCGAAAACTAAACATATCGATATAAAATACAACAGCATAAAAGATCTTAAGGAAAAGGGAATAATTGAACTACAATATTGCCCAACCAAAACTATGACAGCTGACATTCTAACGAAACCCCTTCCCAAACCTGACTTTACAAAACACAGAACAGGTTTAAATCTCAAGAACATTTATACTTCAGAAATCAAGCAGGGGTGTTAGAAGAGTGATTTCTGATATAAACATTTCATCTATTATTGTGAGCCTGAATATTCATCCATCCGACTTCAAGCTGGTGAAACGAAACACGTGTGCGCTGACAAAGTACTTTTCTGTTTTCTGTGAGATTCTCATTAAAGAACTTACACGTGTAACCTCAAGAGTTCAAGGCTAAATGACGTAGACTTGACTGTGTTTTTTTTCTCTCATCCAAGAACTAATACTTCAGTCTCTGAGTAACTTTTATTTAATGCAGACCTGCTGAACAATTCTATTAAATTAAATGTTTTAACTTTTTATAGTGTGATGTAAATTTTATAATGTAAAATTAATCTTTCTTTTTCTTCAACAGTAATTAAATAATTAACTTAGAAATTATACAATGAAGCAATACTTTATTTAGAGAAGATGTTTTTTTATTTTCATCAGTGATCGAAAGAAGTTATTAAATAGTGCCATTGGATTTATAGTAAAATTGGATACCCTTACTACACCTTCGCGGATTCAAAAGGTAGGACAAACTTTCTCTACCTTTCTTTTATTATCATGAAGTCTTAAAGTGAATTTTAAGAATAAAATTAGAAGAAGAATTTATTTACCGTAGTTCTAAAAATTATCATTTAAAAGATCTCGGGATTAAATATGTTGTAATATCTTTCAGCACCTTTTAAGCATATTTTTAATAAATACAACTTTTGTCAAATAATATTTGTAGGAGATATGATAACATAATCAAAGTATAGACAATTGATGGGACAACTTTGTGACACACAAACTTTGTCAGAAAGCAATTCTCTCTTAGAAGAACGTACGAAAATATCAGCTACGATAAGGCCATGACCGATCATGAAGTACTTGACATATACTTTATGAACTTGGAAAACAATTTCAGGGCGTCTCGCCCGAGAACAATGGAATTACGACGAGACGAATTTTGTGGACGACTCTTGAAGTAAAAATGTGATCACTCAAAGAGGAGCAAAATATCCTCATTGCTTTAGCGACAAATCCGAAAAATTGTGGTCCACGTCGACAGAGAATGAACTGTAGGGAGCAAGACACAATGATATAAAATCAGATTGGTTCAACTACCATGTTTTTCAGGACTGGTTTATATCATAAGAGTTGTAATTTTCCGACAGCACGAAAAATGTCCGGGCCAGGATACGAACCCGGGATATCTTGGCTGAAGCTGCCATGCTCTACCAACTGAGCCATCCCGGTCGAATCTGGAGGACTTAATTTATCCAGTTAACCTTATTGATCATAGCATCTGTTCTGATATCTGAATCAGCTCAACAGAATAAAATGGGGTTTTGCGTCCTGTTGGAAAATTACAACTCATATGATTTCTTTACTAATTTGAATAATTGTGTTAAAATTAATCTACTGGTTTATATCACTTATGCTTCCTGTTGTGAAAACGAAAGACGGTCCAATGAGGACTGGGACATCGGGGACGGGATTAAATTTTGTATATAAGGAACGAAGTTTTATTCATCATCGGCCCACCAACGCCAGTGGGCAACCTATGGCTGTTTGCAATCAAATACGTAGATTTAGCTGCCAACAATTTGTAAATATTATTTAAATAAAAAGTTTAATAAACGTTTTATTGGCTAACTTTCTGAAAGTAACTTTTTCTTTTTATTTCAAGGCGTAAAAACACACCTGTTACAAAGTACCCTCACCGAATGTGGTAACTTTGTGGCATCTTGAAACCTAAATATCTCAGTTGACATTAACAATATAGATTGGCGCAATAAATTTGTGTTGAAAAAGGATATATAAAAATGTTTAGAAATAGTAGTTCTGGGTTACTTATAAAACAGACGGGCTGGTGTGAGAACCTCAAAATGTGTTACAAAGTACGTCTTACGGTTCCTTCAAACACAGGCTAATTTATTGTAATCGGGCTTTGGCGGCCAATGTTGGTCTAAAATATTAATATTAGCGAGTAAATGATCGCCTACGGAACCATTATTATTTAAATATTTATCAGACAACATAAATCCTACATTATTGCAACAATGTAATTAGTTTAATTTACCAGTTGAATGTGTTACGTTGAATCTGTTACGCAACAGTATATGGCCAAATCAGCACCTCCTGTTTGAAGGATTTAAAGGCGGAAATTCTATATTTTCAGATTTTTCTGGCTAATAGTGTAGAAAACCGACTTACGTCTCCAATTTTATGATTCTACGACTATTAGAAATATCTTAGGTACTTGCTGATGACCAGTGAGTCAGTGACAAAAAAACCCTTTTTTGGAATCGTATATTTCAAAAAGTATTAAATACAGAAACATGAAATTGTGGAAATCAGTTTAATTTGATTATACTAATGTGTGTTGCAAAGGAAAACATTGTGGATCTCCCCAAAACTAACTTATGAGAGGGTAAAAAGTGTGCCGAAATGGTTCAAGAAAAGATAACTACGGCCTGTGCGAAATTGGCGGACGCACTGCCGGGCTCCCAGATAAACAGAAAAATAAAATTAAAATACAAGAATTAATGTTTTTTGTTTTAGACAAATATTTATGTAGTGTTCACAAGTTTGCGTATTAAATTTATTCTTAATTTATTCTTCATTTCGATATTATAAAACTAAGCATATTCTATTTGATTTTATTATTTAGTGGGCCTTATATTTTCATCTAAAATCTACTTTCTGATAGAACTGAAATTTTTTATATGTTTCCAAAGTAAAAGCTATAGATTTTGAAAAAAAAAACTTTTATTTAAAAAAATCCTCAAGAATAAATTGCTTTTTTGTGAAGTATGAAATATTTCTTCACACTAAAGTTTTAAACAACTAATGAACTTCGAAACTTCACAGTTAATTGAAACTTTTTACGTGAAAAAGCGATTCGGCAACAAAATTTAACAGATATTTTCAAGTACTTTATCTTAAAAAATCAATACCTACTTTTATTTTCCCTGTTCAGAATAATTTGAATGAGGTAACTGAGAGTAAGAAAGATTCTTTTTTTATTTTTTCAAGTTTTGTATTTTAAGCAAAAAATGCATAGTGAGATGAATGTATGAGAGGAATTGTAAAAGATAATGTTTACTTCAGTTTTGTGATATTTCTAAATTCTGATCTGTAACAGCTGTACATATTAGCGATTTCAGTAAAATGGATTCTTAATGACTACTGCAGGTAAATATGTATATACAGTTGCTAATTTCAAGATTTTTTTTTCATACATTGTTTAAACTAATAAATAGTACCTAAAGTAAATTATTTTCATTTATTGAATTTTTCACATTTTTCGTATCATAAAAATCAGTTATTGAAAGGATAACAAATAAATAAATAAATAAATAAATAAATAAATAAAAAATAAGTAACGGTGAAGTTTTAAATATTATTTATTTCTATTTTTAATTAAGATATTTGAAAACTTGTTTCCTTTCAAATTTCTTGCTTGCTTGGTTGGATTTCACTTAAAATTATTGCTGGCTCGAACATCATTAGTGTTTATTTGATTTTAGCATCTAACTTTGGCAAAACTCATTAGCCACTGTTCTTCAGCATAGAGGTTTTTTAGAACAGTGTATGCATTGAAATAGGGTGTGCTGGCTAATGTATTTAAGGGCCTTTTTTTGTTTTGTTTTGTTTTTATTTATTAATCTTTGATGTATGGTCATGCTTAACATTTGTAATATGGTTCATAGTAGTTTTTTTTAACTTAATTTAAATTGAATTGTGAGTCTCAGGTACATACAGATTATATTTATAATTGAGTTTTTTGACATTCACGTCCAATGAAATTCAAACATTTAATTATTCAGAGTTTTTAGACGATTATAATTAAGCTCTTCCCAGTTTTGTCCTAGTTAGACAGTATTTTTATACCCAATAGAATTGTGGGTATTTTATTTGGCTACGTAAATTATATAATTATTACAACTATTAATTCTCTTATAGCTTGTAACGTAAGCCTTTTTCCCTTACTGTTTATCTTATATACTGCTGTCTTTAAATGTTTAAAGCCACTATTTATAGGAAATTCATAAAAATCCATTGCAACAAATCAATTCAAAAATTATTATTAAAAATTCCGTAACCGTAATAATTGCCTCAAATTCCGAGTCAAGATGATTTGAATTCCCAAAAGTCAACTCGCCGGCATGGCCCCACTTAAAAATAAATATAACGAAATAAATAAAATAAAATAAAATAAAGTTAAATAAATAAAATAAAATTCATCACCACAAATAATCTCATCGAGCCTAATACGCTCCCGTGATACATTATTATTTATTTCAATTAAGGGGGAATTACACCGGGGACCAATTGTTTCCCCTTCTCCCTCTTCTCTCTACGGGGCTGCTTTGTAATAGGTCTTTGGAAAGCTCTTGTTTTTCTGTTTTTATTGGTAAATTTACCTAACTAACCCTCCCCCCATTTTGTTCTGTTTTATTTTTTGGTGAAGTTTTTTCCAATTCACCTCTTTTCCCCCTTTCTCCCCTTCAATATTTTTTTCTCTCTCATGACTCGGTTATTCGTATGCGTGTAGGTCTATGGATTCTTCATCGGCAACACGCTTAAACAAGTTAAAATCACAAGTTAGTTCATCTTAAGCAAGGCACCGTAATTCCAGCCTCAAATATTTCAATAAAATGAGTATATTTTTTTGAATTATCTTTTACACATATCACAGACGAAAATCTTAATAGACATCATCTTTAAACCAGTATCTTGACGTTTTTTAAACATAATTTGAAAAATTCTTGGTAGAAAAATTTTAAATTTTGAATGCTCATAAAGCAGGACATAATAAATATAAATCCATCAGAAACATTGTAGGTTGCAATTCATATTTTTTTTAGAATATTAATTTCATAATTCATAATTGATATTATAAAATAAAAAAAAAATTACAAATTCAAAGTATTTATGTTTGGTAGTAGTAGTATTTTTAGTATTATAAACATGCAACAAATTAGCACATTAAGATGATAATTTCCGGATATATTAATAAAAATATAAAAATGCAATTTAACATTAGAAGCTCTAAATTTTGAATGTTTTTAATTCAAACATTTATAATACACATGACTTGCCATTTGGTATATAGGTATAGTTTGAACCTAAGATTTAAAATAACGTGTCAAAATTGGGTGTTGCCATTGAAAAAAACAAAGTTTGAGTTGATATGTAGATTGTGTATGTAGATTTCCCCCTAAGGAAATTTTATATACATCATTTAAAAGTAGAAATTATTTCCAATCGTTTTGGTACCAGTCACTTCCTTCTACAATAATTTGTTGCAGAGTTAGTAGGCGATGTTTACGCATAAGTCATTTTAGCCCGAATTTTTTACATTTATATCTTCGCAAGATATTTTTAATAAGACAGAACTTCGATTTTTTATATGTCACTAAAACTAACAAAATATAAATTTATTCTTCTAATAATCAACTGTACTTTTCAGAAAATGAGAACGCGCATTTAATATATTTCAAAAATTTAGTAAATGTCCGATGAGTCAAAGTGTGTTAACTGTGTCCATTTATTCACAGTCTGCCAACGCTTTACATAAAATGTAATCTATAATGAATGTGTAAAGTGCATTAGTTTACCATGAAGTAAAATTTTTAAATGGAAAAGATTATCATATTTGTCCATTAATGAAATCAAAATCGTCATTCTAATAAAATGCTTCTAATTCCTTTTTTAATGTTAAAAATATCTTATGATGATTTTGTCATTAAAATAATATTTATCTCTGATGCTAAATGGATTTCCTGTAATATACAGACGTGTTCTTCATCATGTAATGTAGTGTAACACAACCTTAAGAATTTTAACACCATAATTAATTAAAATGTTTTTTTTTATAAACAATGTCCAACATAACTTAATTAATCATTTAAAAATCGTTCTCATAAAATATTGAACTCTTCCCTTTTAATGTATTACAATTACATCTTGAGATATTCACAACCATGCAAAATCTAAAGCAATATTTTTTTTTAATTACAAAAACACAATGAAATGAACTTTTATAATATAAAACGAGCATTAAATAAAGACATTAACTTATAATTCTTACAAGTTTAACAGTTAATTTTAATTCAACATTAAAGAACTTGATTGTAAAAAGTCACGCGAATCTCAGATTTACTTGCAGACAAATGAAGTCACGAAACAATTAAATTACGCTGAACTAAATCATAAAAATAAGTAAAAAAAAAAAAAAAAAAAAATCAGAAATGGCTTTCGTGAAATTAAAATTATTTTTCGTAAATAATATTTAATGTGTTTTCATATTTTTAAATTATTAAGTATAAAAAATACTTTACATCGATCTAGCCATTAATCTCGTGTTTATAAAATAAATACAAGGTTAATAGAAAATATTAAATCAAACAATAACTTAACTTTTTTTTTTTTTTTTTTTAACGAGTAACATATATATATTAAAAAATGAGCATTCAACGAAAAATAAAATATACTTAAACAAATTAACTTTTTAAAGGAAATGCAAAATTAATTTGTCATGTAATTTTATTAGTCAGTAGGTTTATATTAATAATAATATAAATTATTAAATAAGCCATATATCTATCATTGTGTGATTATTTTATTACTGATAGATTCGAAAACCCAGCAAAAACCTAATTAAACTTCAACGCAATAATTTTGTCCACCTAGATCCTTAAAACGCCCCACTGTTCGTCGGGATAGAAATTTCGCCTGCTGATCAGACGGCCAGGGTTTTGACCTCCTTCTGATCGTTTTTCTTTCTTAATTAATTTTACATTTTTGACACGGTTAAACTTTTAAGCACAGCATAAAAGTTTAACCGTGTTTAATCTCTAGATTGCATTTTCTAGAGATAATTTATGTCTAGAAAATGTTTTTTTTTTGTTCAATTATTATTATTTACCTTTTTATATACTTATATTTTAAGCACAGTTCTAAAACGATGAATTACTGCAACTTTGAATTTTATGTATTTTCCAAAAAATAAAAATACATTTACCTTTTCTGATTTTTTTTTCAGGAAAATTTATATTTTATCCATAATTATTTTAACTAATATCTCTGCTGACGAAAATTTATACTAATTTATGTCTAGAAAATGTTTTTTTTTTTTTTTGTTCAATTATTATTATTTACCTTTTTATATATTTATATTTTAAGCACAGTTATAAAATGATACTTTTTTTTTTTTCAATTTACTTTATGGAATTTTAAATGGAAATTCATTATTATTATTAACTTATGAATATTATTTCTGGTATCAAACATCCCAAACGTACTTACGTGTATATAATTGCAATAGCATATCTTCAAAAATGTAATGAAATATTAAAGAAGTAACACTCATATGTATTTTTTCTAGTTGTATAATTTTTTTTTTAATATAATCCATATACATTTTTCTGTAAAGTTCAAATGCAGCATAATGTTTCCTTTGCACGGATAGGAATTGGCAAAAAAAAAAAAAAATTGCGTTTCAAAATATTTTTTTCATTTTAACAAATAAAAAAAATAGTAAACTGGAAATAATATTTTCTGAATTTTTCAACTTTGTGTACTTTTAAAAATTCTTATGAAATAATAAAGATGAAGAATTATAAAAACACAAAAGAACATTAAAAATATTTCGTTATTACGGTCATTTGCTCTATCTCATTGCAATATCTGTTTTTAAAATTCTCAGTCAATTTTGAATGATAATTTTTTGTTTATACTATATCATATAAAGAAATAATCAAAATGAAGCATTAAATGTTACTGCAATTTATCTTTCCCTCACATATTTCATTATAAAGAAAGTCCCTAGCACTTATTTTGATGAAGTTTTTTTTATTCCTTATCTTCCTTTCATTTTCATTCATCATTCTGACCAGATTATTCACGACATTCAATCCATCATGACTTTGTCCCATTTAGTTCAATATTTTCCTTTATAATAAATGTTTATGCATTCAGATTTTATATATAAGAATTACAATGTTAAAATACTTATGCTATTACATTTAAATGACTAATTTTCGATTTTTTAAAAATTCTTTTATTTAAAAGACTCAACATTTATCTTTCCAAGAGGGTTTGTGATTTCTTCGTACAATCATCGTAAGTGCAGTCATGGCTGTTTTTGTTTTAGCCTTCAAACCGGAAGTGAGTATATAAGTAACAGAAAAGTGTACTAAGTCAGAAAACATCTTCTGATATTGAGATTAAGGAAAGTACAGCATATAAATATGAAAGTTTTAAGAACGTGGACTTCATATCTCCAATAGATTTTCTTAAAGATACAAATTGCATTTTCTGAAAAACATTATTTTCATGAATAGTCAGTTATGAAAAACATTCTATCTAGAAAAAGTATGATTAAATTTATTTATAACTGTTCTTGTACAGTTTGTCTGGTGTTGTGTCATAAACTATCGGATTAAATATCTCAGAAATTTCGGAAATTTCACAGCTATATTTATAAATTAATGTACAGAAAATGTATGAAATATCATCAAAATAATATTTTGAATGGATGTATCTATGGGAGTTTTTATTTTATGTCTTTGATTCTACTTCATTACATTTATAGAAAAAAAAATTGTATACATATGAAAAAAATAATAAACTATCATAATTTTGGTAAACATAAAATATCGTTAAACATTTTTGAACAGCTGTCGCAGACGCACCGGGGTTGGTGCGATGTTTGTTTTGCACCATTTTGGCGAGAAAACCCGGTATTCGGGTACCTGTTAGGCCTAGCTTGCTAAAACATCTTGTTACTTCTATTTTATTATGAAACAGTTTATCTATCCTATATATATATAAAATCCTAATGAAACGAATTTGTGAAACGATTTTATGAAACGAATTTATGAAACGATTTTATGAAACGACTGATTAAACGACTGATTATGTTTCAAGGCTATTTTTAATAAAATATTAAACGCTTGATGGTGAAATTAATACCAATTGTTCATAAAAATCCGCGGATGTCAAAACTGGTAATAGAATTTTGAAATTGGAATTAGTTTTAGAGTTATTAATTTTTTTCTAATTTTAATGACATTTCTGTAATGATGGCACCTAATTACTCAGTTTTTTTTGTGACAAAAAAGGGAAAAAATTGAAAAGGATCCCGATAGGGATTATTGATTTCTTTTTATTCGTCATTTTCAAATTGAAATTGAATTTATCTTTTATTTCAATCGATAATAAAGACAAGATTGTGATTAAATTATGTTTTTCAGGAAAATTTGAAAAAAAAAAAATGACATTTCTATCGTCAGGATTCAATCGTCTGTCAGCATTTAATTTAATTTATAAACTGAAAATATTTTGAATAAATTCGTCCAAATGACGTCATTTAGGTAAACGTGAGGCTAACGAAAAAGAAAGGCTACCGCGGTGCTTTACGCGTATATTTTTTTACAGACCGTCGGAGTCACGTGATGCTCGAATGCACCAATGCAGGTGCACGAAAAGAGCATCACGTCATTCTAGCGGTCTGTAAAAAAAGATAAGCGGAATGCACCGCGGTAGCCTGTCTTTTTCGTTAGCCTCGGAAAGAAACCAAACGCAAAAGAAAGGGAGGAAAAGGAATTAATAGTAATTATTATTTATTGATATCATTTTGTTATTTTTTTGTAAAATTTAACTAAACGAATTTATAAAATCATTAATTCGGATATTTGAAACTAATATATAAAATAATAATTGCCCAACTGAACGGTAGAATAAAATATCCTGCTTGGTTTTTTCCGCCAAGCTTTTTAAAAAAGCGTCAAGACCCCTATAATAGAAAAGCACCAAAAGTTCATTGGGTTTATTTTCATAACTTTTGGCAACAAATCTATGTATATTAACGAATCTATCCCTTTTTGAAGCTCGAATTACGCCAAACCTAAAAGCAAAGAATCCTATAATGGAAAAGTACCCGATTTTCTTATGGACAATATTCAAGTGACAGAACATGGTGTAAAATTACCGCGGATAGCAAATTTGTTTAAATATCTCATCAATTGATGCCGAATAAATGCAGGCATGCATGCACAAAATATTTAATTAATTTTGTATGATAAATAATTATTAGAAAATTCGTATATACATATTAATTAAAAAAAATAATTTACATATTTAAAATAACATGAAAATATGCATGATGGTGCACTAAAATAGAGAGAAAATTAAAACTTGTTACTGAAAATGTCTATAACATAGTACTTTTCAATACCGTGGTTCTTAATGTTATTCACAAGCAGATGGAATTTTTCTCATCCTTAAACGCAAAGGAGGAATAGAATAGAGATCGTTGTTATAAAAGCCCGAGAGGTAGTCAGAATTTAAACCTAACCATTTTATACAAGCTGGTTTTCAAGTAGTAATTGATTTTACTTATCAATCCCGAAAACAGTCGTCAGTTGTCGCAACAGCTGTGTATGAGGTCATGATAATCGAAAAATGTCCCATTAAAATGTTAAAAGCATGGCAACCCAATTACAGATTTACCAATATTTTTAAAATAAAGCACGCTGTCATGTTTTTAGAGGCCTCGAAGTCTGAGCGGGGGTTGGCGAGCGTAGCTCGCAGGGGGTAGGCCCCCTAGTTTTATTATAAAATACACACAATTTTTATAATAAACACATACAATATATTTTATTATAAAACACACACAATGATTTATTTATTATAAAACACACAATATTTGATATATTGATGATACACAGATTCTGCTCTACTGGGTTGCCATACGCAACAAAATATCGCCAAAATTGCCGGGTTGCCCAGATTTAAAATCGCCCTATTAGCGCCGAAAATATACCCCGGTGCGACTGTGGCAGCTGTACCATTTTCTTCATTAAAATTGTAGAAATTAAAGGAAACTTCATCAGAATTATTTATATAACAAATTCATTTGTCTTCGTATACATTAATCAATTTTTAAAATACAGTATTATACTGGTTTTTCCTTTACTTAAAAAATGGGTGTTAAACGTAGTAGAAAACCATACTTCTTTAAAAATGAATTGTAATTTATTGAGCACGTTCAGTATCTTATAAAAAATAACAACTGAAAATTTTTAAGTTGCGCTAAGTTATTTTCCGTAAAAAATTAAATAACATAATGTTATTTTTTAAAAGAACAACTATATATTATTTTTAAAAGGATTGAAAAGGATTCATGTAGTGCATAAACTGATGTCTACAGTTTACAGATTTCTGTAAAATTATTCGACTTTGCGGAAAATAAAATAATGTGGAATCTTTATTTCTAGAGAAACTTCTATAACATTGATTGAGTAAAATAAATAATTAGAAATTTAAACATGAATATATCTTTGAATTTCCATATATCCTAGGATAAAGGTTATAAGAGAATTGTTATAATATTTAATAATCATACTTATTCCAATAGCACACTCCTTTCCTATTTTTATTTTGAAATGAATATTGCCTTGTAAAATGTTTTACAGTTCTTTCTCAATTCATGAAACTGTTTGAATAAATCCATTTCAATATTACTTTGTGCTTTTATTTCAATATGTATGAAAATTATGTTCCATAAATCGCTTTTACCAGAACACATGTCTCAACTACCAAAGTCAGTTCATCAATTATTTTTTTGTTACTTTAATAATTAATAGATAATGTGAATTGAAAAATTTTATAAGACAGAAGTACCTATATTTTTCCTTAACATAAATTTAATATTACTGTGGATAAAATATGTTTCTATTTAGAATTATATAATGACGCAATTTATTCAGAAATTTTAAATGTAGTACCGAATAAAATCTATATATGCTACAACATGCAATTTTTCAGCTTTCCTAACAACAAAATTTCTATAGAAAAACATTTGTATGAAGCAAGCATCTTTAATCCAGTTTTTCGCTTTAAAGCTGATATTCAAAATCCTCCAGCATCACAGAAATGGTAATGGCTTTTTCGTCGTTCTAGAAATACTTTTAAAACGGCGAAAAGCATTTGCAAATTGCGCTTTTCCATTGCACGAGAAAGCTGCTCTCGTAATCTTAAAAATTTCGAAGATAGAATTTAAAAGTGACAATATATAATAAAAATATATTCTGTTTGCAAGAGAAATATTCTTTTGGGCAAAGTATAAATAAAACAGTAGTAAAGATATTAGATTATAATTAATGATTTAAAACAAAATCGAAAATTATTTTTAGTAAGTATTCTTAACTGCATTTGAAATTGATCCAGATGCATTAAATACATATATTCAATAAAAAGGAAAGTTTAAAGAAAATCATGAACTTAAAAAAAGATTTTTAAAAAGAATTATTTTACTTAGCATTTGAATTTAACAAAAATATTTTGTTAATGATATTTTAGAGTTACATTCTTAGTACAATTGTACTATGTTATTGAGCGTTAAAATAACACTGCTCAAAAAAATTAGGGGAGCAAACAAAGACGTGAAGACAGCCATGCATGGGCATAAAATGGAGAATACACGTGTATCGATGCGCAATGCAGAAAAAAAATTGCAAAAAAATTGTAAGGGAGCTTTAATTCGTTGAAACGATGGAAATAACAAGAAAAGACGGTTTAAAGCAAAAACTTGGTTACATGTAAATGAAAAAAAAGTATTGTTTAGAAATGATGAAAGATGTTTATTATGGAGTGTGGTCCCCTCAAACAGCTAAGACTGCTCTACACTTCTTTTTCATGGATGCCATGAGGTTATCGATAAGAATTTGAGAAATATTGTTCCCCTCCTCAAGAATTGCAATCTCCATGTCCCGGATAGTAAAACGAGGACTTGGTCTCGCTGCAATGCGGTGTCCGAATGTGTCCGAAACATGCTCGATCGGATTCAGGTCAGGAGAACATGCTGGCCATTACATATGCTGTATTGTTTCAGCTTCAAGCATGTTCTCCACAAGATGACATGCATGCGATCTGGCATTATAATGCCTGAAAACAAAGAAATCATCAATGGCTGCAGCGTAAGGTAGGACATGATGTCTATGAGGTCTCAGTATCTCATCTCGACACGTTTTGGCCGTCAAAGCGCCATTCCGAATGATATACAGGTCCGTACGTCCAGTTATGCTGATTCCGGCCGACACCATTAACCCACCTCATATGAAATGTGATTTTTCACGAACGAATGTGGGGTTATTTCGAGTGGCTCTTACCCTGCATACCAAAATACGTCGAGTGTCACACTCCAGATTGAATCTGTACTCGTTTGTAAACAGCACTTGACTCCGATCACGTTGCCTCCAATCTCCATGTTCAACACCCCACCTTCTTCGTGCCGCATGGCAGCATGAGGGCAACGTAATACAGACCGGTGGCTTACGTGCATAGAGACCACCGTGATGAAGCCTATTTTGGACTGTTTGGCTGGACACCTTTCGTCCTGCTGCCAAGATCGACTGTCTTGTCAGCTGAGTAGCATTGTCTGTTCTGTTTCGACGAGCTATCACCATGATTTATCGCTCATCAGTTGCCAATGAAGTACGTGGTTGACTTTGCCCTGGTCAACGTCTAACATTCCCTGTTTTCTGGAATCGATTCCACAGCTTTGCAGTGACACTTCTAGCGACTCCAACAACTTCCGCTACACTTCGTTGTGTTTGCCTGGATTCAAGTCTCCCGATAATACCCCGAACCATGGATTCCGGTAAATCACGTTGTTGTGACATTTTCAAATAATCTTTTCTCAAAACAAAAGCTAAGGAATTGAATTTCACAACTGAGACAGTGAAACAGACGTTTCTGCAAAATCCCGTTTTCTGCACGTATCTTTTTTGTCTGGTTTTTGACGTCATGAGCATTGATTTGCATATGAAATTTTCTTCTTCTGTTTTTCTGTTACGCTTTGGATTATGGATGTTTTATTTTACTTTACTTAGCGGTGTAATTATTTGCGTAATTTCGTTAAAACACTGTGCTCCCCTTATTATTTTGAGCGGTGTAAGTTTAATAAAACGAAAAACGAATAAACCAAAAGAAAAAAAATAATCTAACATATTTTATATAAACTATATATAACACAGTCTAATATAACATAGTTTTCTTTTCTAAA
Organism: Maratus michaelseni; assembly: GCA_963931845.1. Taxonomy (NCBI): domain Eukaryota; kingdom Metazoa; phylum Arthropoda; class Arachnida; order Araneae; family Salticidae; genus Maratus; species Maratus michaelseni. The sequence goes on from OZ007588.1 coordinate 453,079,101, forward strand.
TAATATTGAACTAAAATGTACATCTATACTTCTATACTAATATTATAAAATAGTCAAGATTGTTTTTTTGTCTGTTTGTTTGTTTGTAGGGGGTAATCTCTGGAACTACTGAAGCGATTTCAAAAGTGATGGTGGCAAATTGGTGGTGATAATCCCTGATCCAACATAGGCTATATATTATATAGGTACCACTACCCCCAGAGGGCTGCAGGAGCGAAAAACGTTCTAAAATTTCGATTTTTATTTTTACACTGAAGGAGCTAAAAACGTGAAATTTTGCATGGTAATTACTTATAAGATCTAAATGCTCTCTAAGAACAAATTCTAAAAAAAAATCGAAATTTCAAAGGGTGAGATGAGAGAAAAGCATTCTAAAAACATTCTGAATTACAATTTCTATGGAATCTCTGGAACTACAGAACCGTTTTCAAAAGTGATGGTAGCAAATCGATGGTGACATTCCCTTCTGTAAACATAGGTTATATTTTATGTCGGTGCCACTACCCGCAGAGGGAGCAAGAGCGAAAAACGTTCCAAAATTACGATATTTTCAATACTGAAGGAGCTAGGAACTTGACATTTTGTATGGTCGTTACTTTCAAGATTTAAATGCTCTATAAGAACAAATTCTAAAAAAAATCGAAATTAAAAGGCTGAAATGAGCCAAAAATGTTCCAAAAACATTCTAAATTACCATTTCTATGTAATCTCTGGAACTACTGAAGCGATTTCAAAAGTGATGGTGGCAAATTGATGGTGACAGTCCCTGCTCCAACATAGGTTATGTTTTATAACGGTGCCACTACCGCAGGAGGTGCAAGAGTGAAAAACTTTCCAAAATTTCGATTTTTTTTATACTGAAGGAGCTAGAAACTTGATATTTGGCATGGTAGTTATTTATAAAATGTACATGCTTTCTAAGAACAAATTCTAAAAAAATTCGAAATTTAAAAGGGTGAGATGAGCGAAAAACGTTCTAAAAACATTCTAAATTACAATTTCTATCGTATCGCTGGAACTACCGAACCCTTTTCAAAAGTTATGGTAGCAAATTGATAGTGACAGTCCCTGCTGAAACATAGACTATATTTTATGTCAGTGCCACTACCACAGGGAGGTGCAAGAGCGAAAAACGTTCAAAAATTTTGACTTTTTTATACTGAAGGAGCTAGAAACAGGAAATTTGTCATGGTAGTTACTTATAAGATGTAAATGCTCTCTAAGAACAAATGCTAAAAAAATCGAAATTTAAACGGGTGAGATGAGTAAAAAGCGTTCTAAAAACATTCTAAATTACAATATCTATGGAATTTCTGGAACTACAGAACTGTTTTCAAAAGTGATGTTGGCAAATTGATGGTGACAGTTCCTGCTGTAACATAGGGTATATTTCATGTCGATGCCACTACCCCCAGAGGAGTGCAGGAGCGAAAAACGTTCTAAAATTTCGTTTTTTTTATACTGAAGGTGTTAGGAACTTGACATTTTGTATGGTCGTTAATGATAAGATTTAAATGCTCTATAAGAAGAAATTCTAAAAAAATTCGAAATTTAAAACGATCAGATGAGCGAAACGCGTTCTAAAAACATTCTAAATTACAATTTCTATGGAATCTCTGGAACTACCGAACCCTTTTCAAAAGTTATGATAGCAAATCGATGGTGACATTCCCTGCTGTAACATAGACTATATTTTATGTCGGTGCCACTAACGGCAGAGGGTGCAGGAGCCAAAAATGTTCCAAAATTACGATATTTTCAATACTGAAGGAAGTAGGAACTTGACATTTTGTATGGTCGTTACTGACAAGATTTAAATGCTCTATAAGAACAAATTCTAAAAAAATTCGAAATTTAAAAGGCTGAAATGAGCAAAAAATTTTCCAAAAACATTCTGAATTACAATTTCTCTGGAATCGCAGGAACTACTGAAGCGATTTCAAAAGTGATGGTGGAAAATTGATGGTGACAATCCCTGCTCCAACATAGGCTATGTTTTATATCGGTGCCACTACTACAGGGAGGTGCAAGAGCGAAAAACATTCTAAAATTTCGAATATTTTTGTACTGAAGGAGCTACAAACTTGAAATTTGCATTGTAGTTATTTATAAAATGTAAATGCTCTCTAAGAACAAATTCTAAAAAAATTCAAAATTTAAATGGGTGAGATGAGCGAAAAGTGGTCTAAAACCATTTTAAATTACATTTCTATGGAATCTCTGGAACTACAGAACCATTTTCAAAAGTGATGGTAACAGTTCCTGCTGTTCCTGCTGGGGGAGGGGTGTGAAAGAATGAAAAACGTTCTAAATTTTCGTTTTTTTTCAACATTAGTGTGGTTTAATTAGTAATTTCTGAATTATCTGTGGCAGTAAAATTTCCTCTAATGAAAATAGGCCAACGAATACCACTTGGCATTTTTCAAGAATTACGCGAGCAAAGCCGCGGGTTTTGCTAGTAAATTTATAATTTAATTTTTAAATAAATACGCTTCATTTTATAATATTAATTTTAAATTTACTATTTTCTAAAGCTAAATACACCTGACTTGGCTTTTAAACATCACAATTAATTTTCATAAAACAAAATCTGTTTATTGAAAATACTAGCAAAACTCTTTTAAAAATATATTTTCTTGAGGATCCGTATCCGTATTTATTTCTATACCAAATTTAAATACCCGGTTGGAAGATCTCTGATTTTTCTTTTCATTCTTTTATATCTCAGCTCAAGGGCTTTGTCATAACGCTTTTACTTTAAATGCAATTTTCCATTGCTTTATCTCGACAAATACCGTGAATAAGAGTTAAAATGTGTTTGGGAGTATGTAATATTGTGAAATGAATTTTAATGATTTGGCGATATTTTGGCTTAACATTGTCAAAATATTGATATTACAATATTACAAACATTGCCTCACCCACTTTACTATACGGAAGTGAGGTATGGACACTCACAAAAAATGATGAAAGACAAATACAATCTACAGAGATGAAATTTTTGAGGAGTGTGAAAGGATGTTCGATAATGGATAAAATGAGAAATGACTACATCAGAAGAGAGCATGAGGTTATGCCAATATTTATTAAAATAAAAAATTACAGAAGGAAATGGAGGGACCACATGGAATGGATGGATTCTGATTGCATACAAAAATCATCCTTGAATTATAAACCAAGGGAGAAAAAAGACAGAAGAAGGCCACGAAAGAGATGGATTGAGGCCGGAGCAGGCTTATAGCCTTAAACCATGTTTTGGGATGATGATGATGATGATGACGCCTTCTCCCATAACCAAGAGTTCAGGGCCGTTTTCACGTCTTCGTCATCATTGTAGTGGTTGCCGCCAAGATAATGTTTGAGATAGTGGAAAAGATGGAACTTGCTCGGCGCAAGGTCGGAGCTGTAGAAGGAGGGGGGTTGCGGTCTAAAACTTCCCAGCCGAAAGAGTCCAATAAAGCTCGGATCTGAGCTGCGGCGTGAGGCCTTGCATTGTCATAGAGTAAAAAAATTCCCTCTGTCAGCATGTCGCGTCTTTTGATTTGAATCACTCTGCGTAGTTTTCGCAGGGCTAAGCCGTACGTTACACGGTGCGGGCGATTCGAAAATTGTGAACATTTTAAAGACACAGAACATACCGTACATGTTACCTACAGAGCTGCAACTGAGCACAGTTTTTTCCAAGGAATGCCGGGCACGACGCAAGCACTCGTTGCGGCGCGCGCGCCACCTATTAGTGTATACCACGAAACAGCCCTTACTGAAAAAACACGCTGCGTACATGGATTGGAATTCACGCATAAGTTGGGGCATTAACGTTGTATAAGAAGTTTTATAGAATTTTTTTTTATATGGAATTTTGATAAAACGTACTCAATATATATATATACACCGAATCTAATTTTTTTTTAACAAGTCTTCATCTAAAATTATCTTAGAACAAATGAAGATACTGTTATTCATATTTTTTTTTCTTTTTTGACTCTTTTATTTAAAAGTAATTTTCTGTAAGAAAGAAGCAATGCTTGTCCCTGATAAATCTCTTAGCTTTCGGATATCTTTACATACAGAAGTAGAAATATCTAAGGATGGAGTATTTTATAGAAATCCAAGATTTATTTGAAAATAAAGCCCCTAGACTTTTTTTAAATTGAGGTTTGACTGATTAATAGGAACGATAGATCATCACAGGAAATAGGACTATTGCTTTTGTGATTTTTTCCACAGATTATTGCGGATTTGTTGAAACTTGTTGCCGCATTTATATATATATATATATATATATATATATATATCTTTAAAATTTCGATTTATGTATAAAAAAAGACTTTCATATTCTACCAAAAAATTACATTGACAGAGATAACACAATTGATGTCACTATGATAAATTTATTTTCAAACATGAAGAGTAATCTTTTTTTTTCTTTTTACTTTTATTAGATGTAAAACTATGTATTTTAAAACTATGGGTCCATCCTCAATGAAAATTATTGTCAAAATTACAAAATCTCAAAAAAAAAAAAAAAAAAAAAAAAAAAAAAAAAAACAATCTCAATTGGTTGCTGCATTGAACATGCTGCAGAACTTGGTAAAAAATGCAGTTTCAATGTAAAGTTTCAGTGTAAGTCTGCAGTTTCAATGTAAAAAATGCAGCAAGTCTCGTGACCATTGTATCCTAAAAAGTTATGAGACCGTGTAAAGCCAAGTTTATCCGTCTTATTAACTCTGAAATTTTCATTCACAAATCAATCCCAGTCTCTAGATCTTTAGTTAAAGATTATTCTGTGACTTGGCAATTACGCAGCACAAGAAAGTTATGGGTGTTATGGGATAGGATGGACCTATTATGAATGCGAGGAATGAAAGCATAAAGGAGGGATGTCTTGCGTGGATGATTTTCTAAAAGGGGTTGTTTGGCACGTATTCACGTTACATCGGAAGCAAACCATCCAAACCTACGGACATCCAGCTCAACCGCAGAAGAGATTTCGCACACGGGCTTGTAATATTATATAAATTAAGGCCACGCTACAAATACATATACGTTCAATGCTCATATAAATACTGTTTTATACAATATTTTATTAATAAACTCTATTATGTGAGCAACAGCCGTCCCATTCTTTTACTGCGCAATTTCCAAGTCAAAAAATAATCTTTAATTAAAGATCAAGAGACTAGGAGGGATTTGTGAATGAAAATTCCAGAGTTAATAAGAGAAATAAACTTGACACGATCTCAGAACTTATTACGGTAAAAGGGTCATGAAACTTGACTGCATTTTTTACATGTGACGTTTCTGATGGGGTCAGACTTTCCTAGCGCATAACTAAAACTCTGAGTCTATAATCTCAGAATGGATTTTTTCATAATTTGTCATGTTTAAAAGGATATATCTAAACTTTCTTGAAAGATATGTGAATAGAATTTTGTACAGAATTTTCAGGTTATGTTTTTAATAAATTGACTTCTAGATGTTTAATTTCGTGAGAAATTTTTTAAAATATATTCCCCGAAGTAAAAATAACTCTCAAAAATCCTCTTTTTTTTACTTTTAAATTTATTATACATTTTGTAAGTAATATATTTATAAAACCTGAAAAAAAAAATCATTTTTGCGCACAATAATGAAACCCGGTAATGAAATCGGGCAAGTGGTTTCAAGAGTAATATAAAATATTAAATAAATTTAATTTTTTAATTTTCAAAACTTTTTTATCTGAAAATTAATTTTCATACAAAGGCACGTTTCAAGTAAAAAATCATTAAAAAATGCCTATAAATAACGAAAAAATCTCTTAATATCTAAACTTTGATATAATGATACGAGAATTACCAGAACGTTTATTCTAATACTGTAAACCATGTACATTTTGAAGTGTTTATATTCCTTATATTGAAATATGAGCGATGTTATTATATATATTAGCTTCTTTTACTATCACACATAAAAAATGGCTCTTTGATAAGAGATCAGGATATCACTCAACCCCAAAATTGGATTCGCTATAAAAAAAGCTGCACACAAACTCGAATATATTTTTTATCATATAATTCTGCCAAAAAATTCATGAAGTGTGAGAGTTGAATGCCACAATAAAATTATACCCTTTGGCAAATTTCAAAGCATTTAAACCTGCTTGTCACATTACTATTGAACAGGTTTGCATTACTGTTAACTGAAGTGACATATTAATGTAAGATTTCAGCAGCATACATGGGAATGTCCTTTTATAAATCTTGAAATTCGAGATTTTATTTGCCATTTTTGAATTTTTGATAATGATTTTTTTTCCGATGAGTGAGGCATACTAAAATAATATTATTATGAAAATGACTTTATGGCTATTTTTGCTAATAGGTGTTGAAAATACTTATGAGTTCGATTGTATATATGTTTCTCTGTATAAATATATATTTGGTCTTTGATTCTTTACTAAAAAAAGAATTAATAATAATAATTTATAAAGAAGTAACATTTGTTTATTTGTGTGTTTGTTTGTAGAGCTAATATGTGAAACTACCTAACCGATTTAAAAAATAAAGATGGCAAAATGCTGCTGATTATCTCTGCTCTAACATTTTTTAATCGAATTATACATTTTGAACGTGAACTATATTTAGTATACTAAGAGATGTTTGTAGAATGTAAATAAAATCATATACAGATACACGAAAAGAACTGGATACATGACCACCTATGTACGATAATTTCTGGAAATGTGATTTCAGTAGTTTTCGAAGTATTTTGCCTAAATTAAACTTTAGCTTAATACGTGTTGTGTATTAAAATCTGAAGATAATATGCAGGGCTGTACAAAAAAAATTATAAAATATTTACAAATATCGGTAGAAAACGTTGAAGGTGAATTTTTAACTGTGTTATGTGTTGTCTTACTAAACTAAATTGTAGCATACTGTATAGAGTACATATAAATAAATAGACTATATACAAGGCTGCACAAAGTTTTAGAGAACTTTTTTTTTGTTATGGAATGTAATTGCTGATATTTGGTTTAGAAATGTGTTAGCGTTTCTAAAATGTTTACTTATGTATCTAATTTACCTTATTAAACAGCGAAGGTAAAGTAATCTAGATTAAAGTAATCTAGATTAAAGTAATCTAGAAGTGATGTAAAGTGCTTCATAATCTATGCTTAATGCATGATTTGCATTTCTTGTTTCATTTTATAATGATTACCAAACCACTTCTTTGATACTATGCGCATGTTTTATGCGACACTTTTGAATTTGCAAATAGTTGAATGTCAAACCCAAAACTTTTTATCTGATAATTTCTAATATTTTATTAATTTTAGTAATATTTCTATTATGTTGTTATATTTGTTTCAAGAAAATTCTGAAAACATAATATCGGAAATACTCGTACGTAATAGAATTAACAAAAGACATTAAAAATGTAATAAAGAAACTTCGAGGTAATAAAATCCATTTATGCAATGGAATTGTTATTTTACAAAAGGGATAAAAAAGATAAAAGTTGTATATCATAAAAGTTGTATATTATGAAAACAAAGCAACAATGTATTTTGTGTTAAAGTTAAAAAAATTAAAAAAGTAATATAAAACTGGAAATGTTTGTTTTTAAGGTTTATAAAAATTAAACAGACAAAAAATATTTTTTTTCATTGTAACGGTTTGTGTCAGAGATAACGCTTTTGTAAATGTTAAACTTTCCCAAAAGTTTTATTTGTTTAAAGAAAAACATTTACTTTTAATAATTTAAAATCTCTAAAAATATCTCTTAAAATAGTACAACAAACAATAGTAACATTTTCTTAAGGAGACAAAGGAACAAAAACAAAAGTATATTATTGAGTTTTTTAGAAAAGGAATTTATATATATTTTTTCTCCTTTTCACTTTTATTTGAAATGTGAAGAAAACAATCTTTTTGTATTATATTTGCTTCTATATATTTTTATTAATCATAGAAGAAATATTTAACTACTGCATCAAATTACATCATTCTTTTTTTAAATGAAAGATATTTGGACACATATTTGTTATCGTGCATTCATTTGTTCGAGAATTTAATTAATTAGCCGTAATTTTCAATTAAACTTTTACTTCTGCTAATGACGTCATAATCGGATAACGCCCATTGTTGCGAAGCACATATAGTTTATTCTCTGAACTCTGTGGTTACGAGGATAAAAAAAAAATAAATATTAAAAGCCACGCGACTTTTAGGCCGAATTTTTTAATTTGCAAGTTAAATTTCGGTAAAAATATTTATCCGCGTGTTTTATAAGCGAATAAAAATTCATATTTATTGTGACGTCAAGGGAATATTGTTCATTGGGTTTATTTTATCATTATGCATTATAACTTTGTTGACGGCATTTTTTCATTACTAAATACAAAATATATTTTTATTTGTATGCATGGTGTTTAAGCATTATAGTAACGTATATAAATTACGTGAAAAAAGTTTGCGCCTGTGAAAATGACGTTATGCTTAGCTTGAAATGCATTTTTACATTGATAAAACTAAAGTGAAAAATTTATATGATTGTGTCAACAGGACGTAATATTAACTGATTTTTCAATTCTTAATTATAAAGAACAGAACTGGAGTCTTTATTGGGGAGGAAATGTGAGCTTTATTTGCAATGTTTTTTTATTCACTGAATATGATATGAACGTAGGAATATACTATTTGTATATACTTCATAGGTCCATGAATTTTTTTCTTGCCGTGGGGAATATGGCGGTAATGTCAAACTTATTTGCATTTCACAGTTGTTTACGGATTGTTTGTTTGGAGTTTGCATCGGAAATAGTACTGTATTTGACTGGGGAAAAATCTTTTAAAATAAAATTTTTGAAAGACTGTCTCATACGCACCCCTTCTTAAATAATAAAGAAGCTTATTTGACTGATGTTGTTATAGTATTTTTTCCGTCAAGTTTTGACGGGTTCCATCTAGTTATCTTTTAAAATAGTACAACAAACAAAAGTAACATTGTCTTAAACCGAGAAAGGAAGGAAAATGAAAGTATAAAGATGGACTAAAAAAAGGAAATTTAAAAATTCCTTTAACTTTTATTTGTAATATGAAGAAAATATATCTTCCGAAAGTATTCTGTATTCGATTTTCTTTTATTGAAGTTTTATTAATAATTTGTTTTTAAAAAATCGATGAGTGAAATGATTTTCAAAATCAAAAAGAAATATATAACTCATAAATAAAATAATATTTTGTAGCTGTTTGTAGATTTGAACATTGTGATAAAAATGGTATTAGAATTTGAAGAACATTATCTTAATATTCCAGTGATTTTCTTACTTGTGATATAAGACAGAAATATATCAAAAATATATTTTCTAAATCACAGTGTTTTTTAAAAGGAACAACAAAAAATATAATATTTATTATTATTTCACATCGAAATGCGATGGAGTGAGAGGTCCTACCCCCCTTGAACAATGATAAAATGTTCTCAAACAGTATATTTATTCCAATTTTAACGCTTTTTATCCTCTTAAGTATGTAAAACGGCCATATTAGTCTTTTTTGTACGTCTTTGCATCAAAGGTTTTTAATTACATAAGCTCAGTTTATAGAAAATATATATCATATAACAAAAATATAAAATTATGAATAATTTTATTTTGTTATTTACGGTTATATAATGAATGAAATTTAGAAACTGTGAATGAGTCTGAAGGCCAGAAAGTAGTCCTTAAGAAGAAAAGAATGCAGTGTTCAGTCAGCTATCGAGAACTACTGAATAAATAAATGTTTTTTTTTAATAACTTTCAAAGTAATTAAACTACCTTAGATATAAAGAAATAAGGAGTGTTACATGCGGTAAACCTCTTTCTTCTGGATGCAGAAGGTGCATTATCCTCAGAATCTGTCAGGACGCAATGATAAATTTTTACAATACTTTTTATCCACGAAGGGTGAAAAAATCATTAGTTTTTAGAAAAAAAATGATTTCTGTTCTCTTTTGGGAAGACTTTGAAACAGCCTTATGATATGGATTGCTTTACATATAACAAATCTCATAAAACTATTGGTTGGAAATCTTGAAAAGCTTGCTATATTGGAATATCTGGTTTAATTCGTCCTACAATTGGATACAAAAATAATGCTGTGAAAATTGTTACATATATTGGACTCTATCGGTCTAGCATTCTAATGAGAAATTTGCTATATTGCACGGAAGTCATTTTGAGCGTCCATTGCATCTATTGGAAATGTGTTTTGTTCAGGATATTGTTTTAAGGCCAACTTTACGTGGAAATCTTAATTCATCACCCAATATATCCCAATATCGCGTCATCCTTCCCCCGTAACAATCCGTCCTTTACTGTCAGCGAAAGTTTTGAATGTGTAAAAAATCTATTAAAAAATTATTACTTTAAAATCTATGTCAAGAAATAATTATTTATATGAAAGCATATAGGAATGCAATAGGGAAGGTAGGATGGAGAATCATTACACAAGTATTTAAACATTTGCACGTACATTTTATATTTTTGCCAATAATACGTTTCTGAGAAAAGATTTAATTATTAAATTTTAAATTTTACATGATGTCAAATTAATTTAAAACTCAATACAATATTCTATTACCAACAGTCTATCTAATTTTCATACATGTTATATTAATTAAATTTTTATCAAGAGACGAAAAGCTACTTGTATCTTGGCTAGAATAATTTCAGAATGAAAATTCTAAAGTTAATGATATGAAGATGCTTTGGTAGCTATAAGTTTTGTAGCCTATTGGTTGCGTATGGAAATAAGATTAAATACGAAATAGTGCATATCTATCAAAAATGTGCTTTATAATGTGAATTGGATTAGTAGGGTTTTATTTTCTTTTTACTTCGACGAAAACCGAATATTTCACCAGACTATATTGGTAATGCCCCAACATCAAAGAATAAATTTGAGAATGTAGAAAAAAATAATTAAATTTATTTTTGAATAAGCAAATAGAAAATACTGTTATTTAGTTTTAGTAATTGATGCATTTAATGGTAACATAAAATATCAAACTTTCAGTAAAACAAAACGCAACGCAATTGTTTATATGAAGAATAAATAATTGGAAAATGGCTTTACCTTTTTACAATCACAATACAAAACGCATATTTTAAAATTGAAATTTGTTATAAAATGGAAAAATTTTGAAGAAAATAAAGATTTTTTTCTCTTTTTTTTTCTTTGCCCAGTTGAAAGCTGTGCTTTTATTTTAAAGAAATATATGTATATATTTTTTAACACCTAATTGTTTCAGTCAACGTATAGATGGAAAACATTGTATTAATTTCTTATTTCAAACAGTGAGGCGATTTATATATCATATTTAAAAAGTTGTGTCATTTTTCTAAGAAAACGTAATTTTACATATAGTTTATTAGAATGGAGAAATTATATATTACCAACTGTGGTTAATTTCATGTTCAAAATTATTTGTTTAAATTATTTTTTTTCAGAATTTTTTTATTTACTGTATGCTATATAACTGTTTATATTTTAACAGATATGCATGAAACATACATATCACATTTACAATTTAAAAAATATGTATTATTTCACAAAATAAAATACATTTTTTTTTAATTAAGAAAATAAGTGAATCTTTAATACGTAAACTTTTATGCTTATTATTTAAAAGATTTATATTAAGGTACTTTTAATACAATTCCCATAACGGAATTAAGTGAAACAAACAGTGCAGAGCATATAAAGTAACATAATATACACCAGCATTTCTTTATATCTTAGTTACCAGGAACCCCCTTTTCGAAGTTCCTCCAATTCGTGAGCTCCGCAAATTTGAATGAAATTACTGCTACTCTATAGAATATCAAATGGAAGATAAAAACATACTAACAAAGATAAACAATATAATTATAATGTACCTTTAACGATATTCTTAGTTTTTCCTATCATTTACTTGCACGATTATTCAAGGATTCTAGACAAGCGATTATATTTACACTGAACCCATGACATATAGCGGACCATATTTTTAAAATATGGTATATTTTTATATATTAATTTTTGTAGGAACCGCTGAGCTGTAACTGAGTATTTAATCTCTCTCAGTTCTGCATCTTCATCTTGTTCTATTTCACTTTTTGATGTATTTCGTGTTAGGTGATGATTTTTCAATATTTACCTAATTAAAAGAACTTTTTTCTGACAATTAAATTGTTTATTTACGATTTATTTGTCTTAGTACCAAAAGGTTTCGTAATTTTTTTCTCGCAGTTCTCGCAATAGCTTTATAATCTATGTTGGACATAATATTTTTATTCTTCGTTTTTCTGACTTTGGGAATTGTTAGATGTATTAAATTGCTAAAAATGTTAAATTTGTAGGAACATATTTTCTTCATATTTGGAGAAATTCACTTTGTCAGTTTAATAGTGTTAATCATAACATTATATCAATAATTAAAATTATTTGCTTTAAAAATATATATATATATTATTGGTCAACTTTAAAAATAATATTCAATGTTCCATAGAAACACTGGATAAATTTAGCTAAATTAACTGCATCTAATGTACTAAAATTTTTGTTTTAAATTTCAAAGTTACCTTGAAACAAAATATTAGAGAAAATTTTTATTACGCACAGTTAAATTATTATTAATCGAACCGTTAATATTTTAAAACAGTTCCCCAACTACCTGCAGTATTTTTTATTAAGTAATTTTTTGGTGAGAAGCTGAACATTTCTTTTTAAGAGTGTCTTGATTTCTTTCGTTATAGATGTATAATTTTTTCCGTTGTATTTTTCTTCGTTGCTGTTTTTATTCAAGTAGCGAGATAATTTTATTACTGAACAGTTTAATAATTTCAGGGAATATAATATCTCATATTTAAGCGGAGGTAACCTCACATATCAGAGGGAGGTATATTCAAGTAATGAGAATAATATCAAATATTTGAATGAATGTATAATAAAATGTTTTCATTTGAATCATGTAATAATTCTTGAAAATTTTATAAAAAGTGAGCGTGCCTCTTCAGCAAAACCTATAATTAATATGATCCATATCTTATGGTACAATGTAAAATATTTAATATCAGATTAAAAAAACAAACACATAATAACAGTTTTCAGTAGTGATTTGATTATAATTTGAGTATAATTTGATTAATAATTTGATAATTTGATTATAACTTGATAATTTGATTATAACTTGATAATTTGATTATAATTTGAGTATTTGATTATGAACACTATCAATCATTTTTTATTTTTAATTCAATCATACTGATTGGTAAAGATATAATATGAAATGACATTTTTCCAACTGAGTGAAAAAGTGTTCAGGCCAGGGGCCGAACCTCAGACCTTTGGCTTAAATTTCCAACGCTCTGCCTATTGAGCTAGCTTAACATGTCCGTCGGCTGTCTGTCTCGCTAGCTCAATAGGTAGAGCGTTGACAATTTAAGTCAAAGGTCTTGGTTAATTTTATCACACTTATTCTAATTGTGCGAGATCTAAATAAAACATATGAGATATAAATTTTTCAACTGGGTGAAAATCGAACTAGGGACTTATTAGCTAAATTTGCCAATGCTCTGTCAGCTGAGCCATTCCGGACGAATCTGGAGTACCTAATTCATCCAGGTAACTTTATCCATCATAGCAACTTCTCTGATATCTGAATGAGCTCAACAGAGTAAATCGCAGGTAATGGAACTTCAGTAAACGCTGGATACGTAATTAAACTAGATTAATTTTAGCACAATTATTCTAATTGGTAAATAAATAATATTAGATGTAATTTTCCAAATGTTCGGAAATTATTTTAGGGGAAACTAATCTAGTGTAATTACATATCCAACATTTAATAGAGTTCCATTATTTGTGATTTCTTCGTTGAGCTCATTAAGATATCAGATGAGATGCTATGGTCAATAAGGTTAGCTAGGTGAATTAGGTCATCGTAATTCGTCCTGGATAGCTCATTTGTCAGAGCATTCACAGGTTTAGCCAAGAGGTCCCTAGTTCGAATCCTTGCAAGAAAATGTTTTGCACAGTTGGAAAATGACATCTCAAAGGTCTTGGGTTGGACTCACGACCTGGACACTTTTTCACACAGTTGGAAAAATGCCAATTCGTATGATTATCAATCAGTCCTAAAAGTTTATTTAAAAAAATTTCCATATTATAATGAAGCTTATGCAGTAATACATTATTCTCTACACATGTTAACGTATTTATCTAGAATTATACATTTATTTTAGTTAAACAATGAATACTGTTGTGGAAATATTCTGAAAGCGCTTCCGTGGTTTGCAATTCTACCCCGACAGTTTACAGAATATTCGCAATTGCAGATTTAATGGAACCAATATCCTAGACCAATTAGGGATGAACAAAGCCTAAGGAAATTTGTCGAGGCTAGTCTGAACTATGAATAATATAATGGAACAATAACCCAGCCGTAAAGTGTTAAATACATAGGTGATTTGGAGCCTTTATGTTAAATGATAATTCTCTAGAAGCTAAAATTTTATTTCTGTGAGAGTAGGTAAGTTTATAAATTAAATTTTAAAGGAATATTGTCGGGTGTTTTTTTTTTCACTTGATTTAAAGTGTGTATCCTAAAAATATCCGAATAATGTTAAAATAAATGTATAGTAAAAAATATTTATAAAAACATTTTATGATTCTACAGTAACTAAATAATGAAAAACGTTAATCTTACGTTTACAGTGAATATGGCTTTTATATTTCGGTAAAAAATTACACAAACATAGATTTTGCTGCTGAAAGAACATTTACAAAATATTTAAAAGCATTTGTAGCATCAATAAGTTCACAGAAAATGTTAGCGTTTTAAATTATCTAATAATGAAATTATTTAAATTTTCAGAGCGCAAACCACATCTTGTCATTCGAAAAACCATAGAATCCTATAAAATGACTGGTTATTCAAATTTATTACGTAAATCAGAAAAAAAAATCACCGTATTTTTAGTAAAGGTGCACTCCAAGGAAATAGTAAATAACTAAATATTAACTAAAAAGTAATAAGGAATATAATTAAGCTGATGAAAGGGAATATTAATACAGGATATTTTAAGTTGAAAAAAAAAATTGTATTTTAGAAAGATTTTAAAAGTCAATATTTTTTTTTTTTAATCAGAAAAAAATATCATTTTTAATTCTTTTTAAAATAAAAATAGTGTCCGAATTCTTAGGTTTTTAAAATCCTGTATAATGCGCGAATTCTTATAGTTTATTTATATAAAACTCAATTTATAAATAAAACTTTTTTTGCATATTTGTAAAATTTTGCAATAATTACGATATTCCTAATACAATAAAAATAATTGGTTACCAATGTGTTTTTGAATAGAAAATTTCATATCTAACGAAAACTGTTATTTATCTTACATTTTACAATGGAAATATTTTTCTGCTTACATGCAGTTGCTTTAAATCCTTTCAAATTGTTTTTCGTTATTCTACATTTCGTATTTAATTTCAAAACTTTTTATTATAATACAAAATCTCTGTGGATGATTAACTCAGCTGTAACAATTAAGTAGTATTTTTTAGATAATTAGCTACAGAAAGGGCATTAGGATTTTAATAAGGCAAAATTACCAACAAATTTAGCAGCAGCCATTTATCGTCACTAACACTAATTGTTTTCAACTGTTACCTGCTGTTTTATCCTTTCTTTTAAAAATTCGATTATATAACGAAGATATTTTTGCAAAATTTAATAATTATTATAAAAAATACGTAATAAAGTCCAAACTTTGTAAATTTCTAATAAATGTGGCATTCGGTTTCACGCTAACATCAATTTCTGAAGTTTATCTCTTTGAAAACTTAATTAATCTTTCTTTTCTCCAACTCCAGAAATATAGATTTTTTTCTGTGTAAAAGAAGTCAGTTAAGAAAGCAATTTCACTCAATTCATTCTGTTCTATTGTATGCTTTACATAGTGTCCTGAGTTTTAAGAAAACATATTTTCAGGATAAAGTGTCCATTTTTGTAGACAAATATATTAACGAAAGTATTCAGGAGGTTCATCAGTTTAATGGTAACTTTAAATGAAATATTTGTTTTAATATTTTTTTTCCTCTAACATACTTTTTTTTTTCATAATTATTCGATTTAAACCTACCCTTCAGAAATTATTCTTTTCAAATTATTTTAGTAAAAAATCCATTTTATTATCAATGAAAAATTATTTTATTTATGACACGGAAAATATTCACCATTTTAAAAGTTAGTATAATTGTTCAGCGCAAAATTTACAGTCATAAAACCAAATATTAGTTTCGGTTTTGCATTTTTATTAATGTAAATGCATTAGTTACAAACCTAGAACTAAAGGTTTTAGATTATATAAAAATATTTTAATTGTTAAGAAGATATAATTAACACGTTAGAAAATAAATTTTAATCAAAACAAATAAAATTAACATCATATATTTAAACAAAAAAACAAACAAATAATTAGGTTTAGGTGTATATGTAATGAATTTATATTAATGAAAACTTAAAACTGAAACTAAAAGTTAGTTTTTGTGCCACCACAATGAGTAATGTAATATTTATAATATGAAGATAATAATATTAAGATAATAATATTAAGATTTAATAATATTATCTTAATAATATTATCATTATAATAATATTAAGATTTAGTTTTTTTCATAAATGGTGAATATTTTTCGCGTCATAAATAAAAGTTTGATTCTTTGATATTAAAATGAATTAAATAATATAATAATTGTAAAGAATAATTCTTAAAGAGTATGTTTTATGTTTTAATCGAATATACACTGCTCAAAACCATTAAAGGATATTGCAGTTTTAGGTGGATTTTGTATCTGGGAAACTTTTTAGCTGATTGATACATGGTCGACAGACATAGTAGGTTATATGAGAATAAATTACACATGTTTGGCAGAAAAAAATGCATTTTATTGCGCATTTGTGTACAAAAGGAAAAAAACACAATTTGTGCATATGAGAAAAAAAGAATAAGAAAAGGTGTTTTCTTCAAAGAAAATCATTTTCAGTAGGGGGTATGGTTTCCACGGGCGGCCAGCAACGTTGAACACCTTTGAGGCATGGACTCAATGAGGCTATTAATGACGAGTTGAGGTATTCTGCCCCACTCTTCCAGAAGAGCTCTTTCCAGTTCTTGGAGAGTTTGTGGGGGTTGTTGGCGGCCAGAAACTCGTCTTCCTAGAGCGTTCCAAACGTGCTCGATTGGATTAATGTCTGGAGAACACGCTGGCCATTCCATTCGAACGATTCCTTCCTCGAAAAGGAAATCCTCCACCAGGTTTGCACGATGTGGCCTGCAGTTATCGTCCATTAAAATGAAGTTATCTCCGATTGCTGCAGCGTAAGGGACTACAATAGGTCTGAGGATGTCGTCCCTATATCGGCGACCAGTCAGAGCTCCATCTCGAATGATGTAGAGGTCAGTGCGCCCGTCAATGGAGATGCCACCATACACCAACACTCCTCCACCGCCAAATCTGACACTTTCGTGCACGAACGCAGGATTATTCCTACTGCCACGGTCCCTCCAGATGAAAATACACCTATTATCCGGATGCACAGAAAAACGGGACTCGTCAGAAAACAGAATATTGCTCCATTCATTTCTCCTCCAGTTGACATGCTCGGTTGCCCACTCCCTGCGGTCGCGACGATGCCTTGATGTTAATCTAACACATACCATCGGTCGGCGAGCATACAGACCTACAGCATGGAGCCGGTTTCGGACAGTCTGAGTTGAAATCGTGGTGCAAGTAGCCGAGCGAAGGTGTTGTTGGAGAAGAGTAGCGTTCATGTTTCGGTGTATCCGAGCTGTTAACGCTAAATACCGATCTTCATTGGGCGTTGTTGCCCGTCTACGACCTTGCTCTGGTCTTCGGCCTGCACATCCACTCTCCAAAAAACGGTTCCAGATCCTGGAAATGACACTTTGTGACACTCAAATGGCTTGCGCTACTTCGGCTTGAGTTTGGCCCCCCTCTAACCTACCAACAATTCTCCATGCTTCTGAATCTGTCAAATGACTTCGCTGAGACATCGTACTCATCGAAACAAAGCAATCACTGAATACCGATCATCCTTGTCTTCATTCTCTTTTATCCAGTTGAAAGTCAAATTTCATTCGCTGCCGCTGAAGCGACGTTTTTGACGTCGAACTCAAAATTTGCATACTCCACAGTTTGAAAACCAGAAGAATTTGCATTTGTGATTCTCTTCTTCTATTTTCGGCAAAAAAAATTTCGTTTATATCTTTATTTTATATAAAACTTCAAATATCCTTTAATTGTTTTGAGCAGTGTATCTGAAGAAAACTATGATACATGAAATAAATGTAAAAAAAAAATCGTGCAATTAAAGGTACTGTAAAACTGAAAAACCCTTTTAAAGTATTTTTGCAACATTTTATTTCTGGTATATCAATATAACATACATTTTACATTGTATTTGTAAAAAGCCTTCTTATTTAAAAAAATATATAAAGCCTATAAATAAATAATATAAAGCCTTCTTATATATAAAGTCGCACAAAAAAGGGGATATATTACCGTTCTTTTACAAATATTTAATAAAGAGTGTTTAACACTTCATCTACCAAATTATGTATTAATGGTAATTTGGACTTCGAAAGCATTTTTTCTGAATACTTGAAAACATGTTAGTAGATTTCTACAATCATGAAATAAATTTTAGAAATTTTCCATTTATTAAAATGTAATGAACTAAATCAGTATTTACAAGACTTGTAGACTATTTACAGCTCTACCCAAATCATTTCTTCAGGATAGTGTTTTTTGCATTTTATAGAATTAGGAAATGTAGAAATAAACTTACATATAAACATGGAAAATTTTTAAAACCGAAACTTTCAATTGAATCTATTTCAACATCAAAAGAAGCTGAGCAGTTACAATTGGAAAAAGTAAATATCCATTTAAAAATATTTTTGCTTTAACGATTAATGTGTTTGGAACACCCAGAAAAAGGAATTGATTAAAACAACAAAACATGTTTTGTTAAGTACATTTTGGTTGTTTTAGCAAAATTTTTAGTTGAAGTAAAAAAATTGGTTTTGTTGCTTGGAAAAAAAAAATTTAACACTCTTACAAAATTTTAACAAAATTTCATCAATTTTACTTGAATTAACAAAATCTGCTTTTTTTAATTTTACAATAATTTTCTAATTCCAGCAAAATTTTGTTGTTTTTGCAAAATTTAAATTATTGTGTAGTAGCCATAACTCTCTCACGTAACTTGATTTATTTGACTTATATAGATATATAATTAAAGGATTAACATAATTTTTGGATAATAAAAACTTTTTTTCATTGGGACGGACCAAGGTAGTTTTAAAAATTCCCCTGTCCCATTTATTACTTTCTTCTACTTTTACAAGAAGAAAGTATTGGAATCATGAAAATTTTCGACTTCCGGTTTCCGACGGATTTTAGGTGGTCCTGAACACGATTGGACTGCGTTTAGAAAATGACTGTCAATGACTCTATCTGTCTGTATGTGACAAACATTTTGTGGGCGCTCTATCTCAAGAACTAATGCAGAGAATTTAATAAAACTTTATACAGTTGAACTCCAGATATACGTTACCTGAGTTCTACGTTTCCCTCAGTCATACGTTTCAACTCAGTGACCCCGGCCATTTGCCATTAAAATTAGCTGGGTTATACGTTTTGAGTTATACTTTTCCCTCAGTTATACATTACGTTTTTGCGTCCCCGGACAAAATTGTGTCTCATTTATACATTTTGTATCCAAAAACACTGACAACGCGTCGGATGAGTCTGTTTTGAAAGATCTCACTCAAACTTTGGAGCTTATCTGTCGGCTTTTGATGTAGTAAAGCGGTTCGTTAGTAGTAAAAGCAGTAACGATAAGGCGGCTTCATTGTGCATTATTAACAGAAATGCAGTTGGCTGTTCAATGTTGGCAAAAGAAACAATCGAAGATTAGTGATTATTTCAACAAGATTCAGTAAACTACTGAAATGTCTTTTGATAAATGTTTTACATACAAAGGTGATTCCAATGACTTTTTTAAGTACACTATGTGTATTAAAAATATTTTTAATAAAGATTTCATAATAAAACAACTTCATGTGTACTTTTCTTATGTACCTTTTTTCAATTCTGTTCCATTTCCGAAAATGTATGTCATGGATGCAGTAATACTTAGGAAACTTCTGTTTTCGATATTAAAGGTAACGAACTCCTTAGCGGAACAAAGTTTTTACGATATATTTAAAAAATGGTTCCGGTTGACCATTAATTGAGTTGTGCGTTTTAGTGAGTTATGCGTTTTGTTGTTCGCTCCCGAGCAAAATGTATAACTGGAGTTCTACTATATTCAGTTACTTTCTGATATAAATTGTTGCTGATTAGTTTTTGGTGTAAATCGCGCAACAGGTGGCGCTGCTATGTTGCAATTTTCGCGATTTCTGCAGTAGTTCCATCTCATTTTCAGCAGTTAATTACGCCTGTAATCTTTGAATAATAACCAGTGAAATTTTATCTTGCTTTTTGCAGACGTAATTCACTGCTGAAAATGAATTAAAAATTAACTATGTATTGTCGTATGCTGGGCTTTGTATTGTCGTCTCATGTTTGCCGCAAAAATTTGCGTGCTCCTGATGACTTTCCATCTTGTGCTGCGGTATCAGCCGTTCCGACATACATAAGAGTGGGAAATGCCGTACTGAGATATCGTTCCTTGTAGCTCAGTGGTAGAGCCTCAGGACGCTGTTCTGAGGACCCGAGATCGACTCCCGGCTTGAGCAATTTTCACTCTCTCGGTTTGCGCTTGATAAAAATTCGTTTGTTATTATTCAAGGTTTACAAGCATAATTCACTGCTGAAAATGAATTAAAAAATAGTTAAAATTGCATATTTAGATTGTTCATTTAACAAAAGTTTTTGTAGTATAAACAAAACAAGTTCGTAATATAACATATTTTATTATTTAAACAAACAAAATATATTTTGTTGAAAAAAGAAAATAGATTGTTAAAATAACACATAACATATATCTATGTAACAAAACGAATTTTGTTAATTCAAGTAAAATGGAACCATTTTACTTGAATTAACGAAACATTTTTTTGCTGGCGATACAAATTTTTTTTTTTGGAATTGCAAAAAAAAAAAAATCAAATTGTTTTTCAATATTTATCATTATTTTTTTTGTTGATTCAAACAAAATTTCTATTGACCCATATTTAAACGAAAAGTTTTGTTGGGTCAACCAAATTTTTGTTGATTCAACAAAACTTTTTTCTGGGTGAACATGATAAAATAAAGTGTCTAGTATGAAGATTTTATGACAAGTTTCTTTTAATGGTACTTTAAAATATCGTCGGTGCATAAAGAGTTAAAGTTGCGTTCTGTATTTAAGAGGTAACACCACTTTGATTCCCTGAATTTTATGCCTTTTTCGGGATTTGTTTTATAAGAAAAATTATGTGTTTATAAAAATCCCTTTACATTAACTTATCATACATGTGTTAAAGAAGAAATTTACTTGTATTTATTTCAGTTGATGTACTAAAAAAAAGAATAAAGGCGTGACAGTGCCGGGAGCTCTTTCACAGTAAATTAAGAAAACTTTTGATTTTGCAGAAAAAAAATACTTGCTCCGCTATTTCCGTCAAATAAATAGTTTTTTTTTATTTTTCTCAAGACAGTTGTTTTCTGTAAAATCAACAGAGTTTTTTTAAACGCTTCCTT
The DNA here is from genome assembly GCA_963931845.1 of Maratus michaelseni. NCBI lineage: Eukaryota > Metazoa > Arthropoda > Arachnida > Araneae > Salticidae > Maratus > Maratus michaelseni. The sequence continues at coordinate 453,100,883 of OZ007588.1, forward strand.
TACAAATTTTTTTGATAAAAATTGCAAAAAATCATCACATTTTTTTATTTTATTATTAAATACAAGGAAACGAAACAAAACAAAATATACAGGTTTTAAGTTGAATTTTTAATTTTTTGCAGGTGTAAAAAATTTAGTTTTAATATTAGTTTACTATCCCGAGTTATCTCGGGCAAATGGAAAAAGTTAAATATTAGTCTTTGCATGATAATTTTTTAAACAAGGGACAACACAAAGTGATACCTGACATTCTGTACACTGGTATCTGGTCTCTTTTCTTACTGGCTTACCACTGGAATCTCTTTTACGGGAGTTTCTATCTCTTTTTTCTTTTCTGTCGTCTTCAGTAAGGCTACATACAGAAGAATCACTTCCACTATTTTCAAAGTCTGCCTCTTCATAATCACTGCTTGAAAAATCATCGCTTTCGCTATCTTGCATCATCGCCATTATTTTTTTTCAACGCAACTATCCTTCTTTATACATTACTAATCCACAAGCCGACGTATACTATACAATAGGAAAAACACGTGACCAATCCCGCTTAAAGAACCGTAAAACCAACAAAACTTGGCAACTGCCAATCAAAGCTGAATATTTCCTTTCATTTCATCCAGGCCGAGTAAAATCGTGATAAAACAAATCGTACTGACAAATTCTGCTTCACCCGAGTATTCTCGGGATAATAATTAACTGCAATATATGCGAACCCGAGATAACTCGGGATAATCAGGCAAGCTGTTAACAGTCTTGAAAAGAGAGAGGGTCAAGCGTTAGCCACGATAATTGATCGTAGACATAACATAGAACAATGGAACAAAAAACAAGAACGAAAAATCATGCGTCAAGCATAGATTATGTAGCACTTTCCAACGCTTCCAAAATAATTTTACAAATCATACCGTTTAATAAGCTAAAAGATAACTTCTAAGTAAACAATTTGGAAAACGCATAACATATTTAAAAACATAATTTCAGGAATTTCCAACATATACAATATTCGGAAAAATATCCGAATACTTTTATTCAGCCCTGTATAGGATATATAGAATTGTATATATACTACATAGGATGCTAAATTTTAGTTCAGTTAGGAAACGTGTAGCACATTTTAAAATTCTCCGTCTGGAGTTTGTCAATAAACAGAAATGTGTTCGCGAACTTTTGTGCTGCCCTGTATAGGATCTACAGAATTTATACACACCACGTAATAGACAAAAAGCAAGTTAACATTAAAATCGCGTTCAGTAACTTAAAACGCACTTCCAGGAATTATTGTTAACAGACAGTAGATAATTCTTTTGCGTGTCCCTGTAAATGAACGATGACTGCTATACACACAATATTCCGTAGTAAGTCTCTTGTAATGCACCTTAGTGATCTATATAAATTTCAATGCGTTTAAAATAGTGAAACATTATTTAAATAAACCGCAGACGATTTTTCTCCATAGACGTAATGTAACGGAATTATTTTTACTGTCCCTGTAAAGTAACTATAAGTGCTATGCACACCCTGTTCCATATTAAGCTTCTTCTAATGCACCTTAGTGATATATATAAATTTCAATGCGTTTAAAATAGTGAAACATTATTTAAATAAACAGCAAATGATTTTTCCCCATAGACCGCAATGTAACGGAATTCTTTTGAGTGTCCCTGTAAAAAAACTATAAGTGCTACACACTTCCGTTGAAATAGGGAACATGCTATAGATAACGATAATAACATATAAAAATTGCAGAGCAATCCGAGCATATTTACGGGAGTTAGAGCACGGACAGACGGCAGACGGCAGACGGCAGACGGCCAGACGGCCAGACGGCAGACGGCCAGACGGCCAGACGGCAGACGGCCAGACGGCCAGACGGCAGACGGCCAGACGGCCAGACAAACCGAAGTCATAAGCACTTTTCAACTAGGTTGGAAAGTGCTAAAAACGGATTTTATTGTCCAAAAGCTATAGTGAAATGCGCATCCATTTTTTAAAAAAAATGTATGTATTTTTTTAGGACAATTACATCAATTTAAAAATTATATAAATTTTAAACCAAAATCTCGTTATTTAAAGTTACACAAAAAAAGCGAGAGATCTAAATGTCGAAATAAATCCGACATATTTCACAAAAACAATATATGAAAATTAATATTAAAAAAATGAAGTTGATTGATTGAAAATTGTCGGAGCTGGCCTGTCCACAGATTTTGAAAATATTTCTCCTGAAAAAAAAAACAGAAAAGAAAAGAAAGTTTGTTTTTATAAATTATTTTTTTAATTTCGAAAATATAACGGTTTCAGGGGTTTCTAAAGATAAAGAACGCTTTTGGGAATCGTGAAGAACTTGGAAGAAGTTATTGTATATGTTCGCTTATGGTTATATTATTTTTACCTAGATAAATAAACGGTTTTCTTTTTTTGGAGTGTACTCATAGTGTGGGAGTCTAATTATTTATTTTAAAATCTCTGTATACTGATGCGGTTGACGAAGATTTGTAACAATATTCTCGTAATGTTCGAGAGGGATTTGTAATCAATACTAGATATATAACCTTACTTTCTTTTTATTTAGTTGTAGTGTATATTTTCCACATAAAACCAAAGCATATATTTCTTAATTCGAAAGATTATGAGTTGGAAATGTACAATATAAATATTTTATTTCGTTAAAGTTAAATTTATATATATAAAAAAATACTTGTTTTATGCTTTAATTGTATCCATTTTCAACAAATTCCTTTTGTTTAGATACAATGTTTAAAAATCACTGCTTCAGAGAAAGCACGTTTTTTTTATAAGAAAATTTAATGCCTTTAAAATAAGATTAGAATATTTTTGAAAAGAACAGTAAATTTGCCTTCAGTTTATTCTTCTTTCTCAATATAAAGTCTCAAAGCGGCAATAGTGCATTGAAAAATTTGCCTCCGCTGAAAATTGTTTTATGCGTCCCTCACACTGTTTTGTTTTGCAACAGTGGATATTGATATTGTTTATTTATGACAGACGGCTCACGTTTGAATGAATGAATTTATCGAAGAATTCATAGATATGTCTGAGTATAGTCTTTTTTATATAGAACAACTTTCTTTAAGAAGATTTTTTCTCCTGTTTATCGAAAAGAAATTTATTGTACTTATCTTAAATATGTTATTTATATCTTTTGTTATATAATAATATAATATTGGTACTAAATATCCTTTATGTTTTTTGTTATTTTATTTATAAAGAATTTAAAAAATAAAAGCATAGAAATCTGTCCTCTTTATAACACAAAATTCTGTATTTCTGTGTCTACGGGCGATCCAAGAAACGTATAATTGAAAGAGGTAATCCAGGAGTTAAGATTAATAAATGAATATACTCCGTATAGAAATAAAATTTCAGGTACATACATTTCTTTAAACATAAATTAAAAATTCACCTACAAGAATATTTTTTAATGAACCACATATTTAAATTTAAAAAACATCTTATTCAAAAAATAATTTTCGAGATATAAGTACTATGTTTCTTTCCATGAAACATTTTGTAAAATTTACAGAATTTTTAAATTATTTCAAATTCAACTTGAAGTCAAGATTGATTTTTAAAACTTAATCTTTATAAATTTGTAAAAAATAGAATTGAAAGATATGGAAAACGTATGTTTATTAACAGTTTAAAAAAAACTCGGTAATAAAATTTTTCGTTTAAAATGTAGATCTTAAATATAAAACATCTTTTAACACTTTCCAACATAGGATAGTTGGAAACTGTTTATGACTTCGTTTCGTATATCTTTCAGTGCTGTAACTCTAGTAAATAAGCTTCGATTTCCATGATATTGATATATGTGCTTGAGGTTCAATATAGCATGTTAGCATACATAGCATCTATTCATAATCTATTCATTATGAATAGATTCAATAGCATTCCCTACTGAAAATGAAGCATTAGCTCTAGTAAGCGCTTTAACTCTAGTAAATAAGCTTCGATTTCCATGATATTGATGTATGTGCTTGAGGTTCAATATAGCATGTTAGCATGTATAGCATCTATTCATAATCTATTCTGTATGAATAGATTCAATAGCATTCCCTACTGAAAATGAAGCATTAACTCTAGTGAGCGCTTTAACTCTAGTAAATAAGCTTCGATTTCCATGATATTGATATATGTGCTTGAGGTTCAATATAGCATGTTAGCATATATAGCATCTATTCATAATCTATTCATTATGAATAGATTCAATAGCATTCCCTACTGAAAATGAAGCATTAACTCTAGTAAGCGCTTTAACTCTAGTAAATAAGCTTTGATTTCTATGATATTGATATATGTGCTAGAGGTTCAATGTAGCATGTTAGCATATATAGCATCTATTCATGATCTATTCATTATGAATAGATTCAATAGCATTACCTATTGAAAATGAAGCATGTAGCTGTTATAATCCATTTACAGGAACACACAATAGAATTCAAAGATTTCGTAAGCACTATGGGTGTGAATTACTTAAAGTGTGTTTCTAACTGTACTATGCATGTCCTAACTAAACTATATTTTAATATACTGAAGAATTTTTGTAGAATAAAAATAAATGCACATACACGGTTTATCAAAAGAAAATAGATACGTTGCCGCATCTATTCATAATCTATTCATTATGAATAGATTCAATAGCAATCCCTATTGAAAATAATGCATGTGCCTGTTATAATCCGTTTACAGGAACACACAATAGAATTCTAAGATTTCGTAAACACAGTAGGTGTGAATTACTTAAAGCGTGTTTCTAACTGTGCTATGCATGTCCTAACTAAACTATATTTTAATATACTAAAGAATGTTTGTAGAATAAAAATAAATGCATATACACGGTTGATCAAAAGAAAATAGATACGTTGCAGTCTATGTTACGTAATTGCTGGGAGTGCTATTTTAGCTGTGTTACAAGTTGTATAGCTGAATTTAGTTTTAATATGTATTATATGGTGCTTATACTTTCTTTAGATAAAGATATACCTGAATTGATTCAGGTTAACTTTCTGTATTTCCTGAAAGTGCATTTTAAAATGTTTTATACATTCAGCTGTATCAAATTTTATCATATTATGTGGTGTTAGTATAGCATTATATAAATAAATTAATATTCATTGGTGCACAAAATAATAGGGATACAGTGACACCAGTGAATGGTAATTGTAAGAAAAAAGTTTTCCCGATTAGTCATATTTTAGATGAGTCATATGTGAGCATAAAAATATACGTCATTTACAAGGCTGCACAAAATAATTCGCATACATTACTATCTATAGACAGTACTTGCTGAGAGTGTTATTTTAAGCTATGTTACACGTTTTATAGCTGAATCTAATTTTAAGATGCATTATATGGTGTGTATATGTTATTTAGATAAAGAACCACCCAAATTGATTCAGATTAACCCTCTGGACTGTATTTTCTGAAAATGCATTTTAAATGTGTTACACGTTCAGCTAAATCAAATTTTATCATATTTTGGTGTTAGTATAGTATTATATATATAAATTCATTGCTGTACAAAATGATATGGATGCAATGTAATCTGTGGATGGTAATCCCAAGAAAAGAGTTTTCCAGATGAGTTAAGTTTTAGTTACACCATGTGTTTATAAGAAACATACATAATGTATAAGGAATTGCATACATTACCATCTATAGACAATAAATGTTGAGAATACATTTATAACTGTGTTATTTTTTCTAAATTGTTTGCTTAGAAATCTCACTTCATTAAAAAAAAAAAAAAAAAAGAAAAAAAAAAAAAAAGAAATTTTGTATCAAGATTCTGATAGTGATGAAAAGTGGTTCTATACCTGACTCATGATTTTTCGTTCTTGTTTATACTTCAGGAGATATGTCATTTTTAAGTCTGCCTCTGCTGTTGTTTGCGATTTTGTTTTATGAATAGTTTTCAAACTTCATAATGTATATGGGCTTTACGTTAAATAGGGAAAATGCGCCAGTTACTGACCAGGCATCCTTAATTGACTAGTGAGACACAAAAATGTATGTATAAAAAAATAACGCATGGATATGTTAATTTTGGTTGGTATAAAACATAAAATTACCATGTTCATGCATTAATTTTTATATTATACAGTTTTGTGTTTCATTGGTCATTTACTGGTGTATTCACCCTATAATGACAGCAGACTTTTTTTACCAGTTCTTTGAAAAGAGGAACATGGATACAAATCATTTATTAACTCTATTTTGTGTTAAATATATACATATTACACTTTAATATTTAATAAAAATTCATAAAGTATTACATAAATTAACGTGAGAGGATAATAGTTTCAAACAGATATATATGACTTAGAAAGCACACTGTGTTTAGTCATAGTTCAAAAAATTCGTCTCCTGTAAACTCTTGATCAAAAAGATGTCATATATCAAGAAAATTTAGAATAATAAGTATATTCCATTTGAAAAATTATTAACATCTTTTTTTTAACACAAAAGAAACAGTCTAAAGGCTACTAACAAATTATAAACACATTATTTTTTTTATGAAATCAAAGCCTTAAGATATGAGTTTATTTATTAACATTTATATATACAAGTTAAGATATTTTCAGTATTAACAAAAAAGTAAATATCCTTCAGACTTTCCTATTTATGATAATAAAACTCATTACGTTCCCATTCAATGAAAAACAAATGCAATTCTTCTGGTCCCCATGCAGTTTGATTAGTTGAATAAGGCAGTGGAATGGTACGCTTGATGAATTGCCAGAGTAATGGGTTTGTATTCTTATTTTTTTTTATATCCGATGTTGTTTATTTATTTTCGATAGCGTATTGTTTGAGAAATCCTTGTCACAGTAGCTATTTTATTACTTTTTTTACAACGCTTATAAAAATAACCTTCAGTAAAATTCCAAAACTAATATTTCAATTCTTTTTTACCCGACTTCTTGTTGAAAAGGAAGGTAATATTTTTGACCGTCGCTAATATAAGATTATTTATTCACTGTTAATATGGTTAAGGATGCATTGCCAGTGTAATGGGTTTTCATTCGGATTTTTTTTATATCCCATGTTTTTTAATTATTTTCGATATCGTATTGCTTGAGAAATCTTTAATACAAAAGCTATTTTAGTACATTTTTTACAATGCTCGTAAAAATGATCTTCAATAAAATTGTAAAACTAATATATCAAATTTTGTTTAACAGACTGATCGCAGAAAAGGAAGGTAATGTTTTTGACCGTGGATAATTTTTAAGATTCTTTATTCACTAATAAAATATGAAAGAATGGATATATTTTAATTAAAGATGTACCAAAATGTTTGATTTTGATCCACGAGTGTCAAAGATTGCATTTATATAATCTAAGTCTCCTGGAACAATGGGGTATCTCGAAAATGCTAAAAAATGGTTGTTCTATTAAAAAGCATACTGTTGAAAATACGGTAAACCTCTTTGGCCCATCGGTAACATGTTCAGCTTTCGAGCGTAAGATTACAGGTTCGAAACCAGACGTTTTAATTGTAGCATTGGATATATTTTAATTAAAGATGTACCAAAATGTTTGATTTTGATCCACGAGTGTAAAAGATTGCATTTATATAATCTAAGTCTCCTGGAACAATGGGGTACCTCGAAAATGCTAAAAAATGGTTGTTCTATTAAAAAGTATACTGTTGAAAATACTGTAAACTTCTTTGGCCCATCGGTAACATGTTCAGCTTTCGAGCGTAAGATTCCAGGTTCGAACCCAGGCGTTTTAATTCTAGCATTGCTAATGAAATATAATATCGTACGGCTCTAAATATTGACGTTGTTGCATTTTATCATATAAGTGGAAAGCTTGAGTTTGTATTTCGTTTTATTTTCTTTCCGTTTGAAGTAATTGATAGTATCGTCATTTTTCGAAGTCGCTTTTTTAACACTTTCCAACATAGTTGAAAAGTGTTCCATATTATGTTTATGGATGTTTATGAATGTTTATGAATTCAGTTTGTCTGTATGTCTATACAAGAACTAACTCGTGTAAATATACTCGCATTGTCATATAATGCATACATGTTATTGGGATATACTGTGCATGTTCCGTATTGAAATGAAGTGTGTAGCATTTATACTTCTTTTTCAAGGACATTCAAAAAATACAGTTACATTATGATATTAGGGAAAAAAACGTTTGCAGTGTGTTTTAATGATTTTACTATATTTCAAACATATTGAAATATATATACATCACTTAGATGCAGTATAATACGTTTACTGTGGAATATGGTGTGCATAGCATTTTATCGTTCATTTACACGGACACACAAAATAATTCGGTTACAGTACTGTCTATGAGCGGTAATTGCTAGAAGTGTGTTTTCAGTTGTGGTATGCGTTTGTGAATTTAGCTGATTTGTTGTATATTACTTGGTGATAATAAATTCTATAGCTCATATACATGGCTTCACAACATAATTTCAATACATTTCCCCTTATTGACGGAAATTCTTAAAAAGTAATTTTGAACGAATCCTAACTTAGCAAAATTTTAACATACTATGCAGTACATATAAAAATCTATCGATAATATACATGGATTCACAAAATAATTTAAATACTTTTCTGTAAATGGACGTTAATTACTGAAATTTAGTTTTTATACCTGTTATGGGTTTTTCAAATTGTTCGTATAGGTATTATTTTTCACCTTATTAGGTGAAGTTTTATTTCAGCAGTCCGAATATGTAGAAAAGTGTTTCTTAGTCTTTGCTTGACACAATATTTTTCTTTCTAGTTTAATTACTAATAAATTATTACTTGTTTATGTAAGATTTTCAAATAAAAACATGAAGTTTCTTTAACTAAACTTTTCGTCAATGAAACATTTAAAGAAAAATTATTATTCCCGGTCTCTATATATCTTGTAATTCCCTTTGTCAGGTATGTTTGCACATCACGGTTTAAAAAAAATATATATTAAATATTTTGATCTTCTATAAACACTTTCTATTTAAATTGTAGTCGTGATATTTATGGGATGTGTAAATGTATCCTTTTATTAAAAACAAATTACTGTTTCATATTTGTTTGTTTTGCGATAAGTGATATTGAATGGATTTTGTACTTCTTTTATATATGCATGAATGAGTCACAAATGATGCTAGTTTTAATTAAGTAGTACATATTTTTTTTTAGTAAAGATCAATATATTTGAAATGTGTAAGAACAAAATTTCTTTTTCAGAAAATCTACCAAATTTTCTATATTTCGTACACTTTATTTCTTTTCAAGTAATAAATTCATTAAAAAATTAAAGCAGCTGTTCGTTTTATTATTTTTTATGTTTTTAATAATATATTTTTACGAAATTCTTCAAGCAGGTATGTCTTTATTTTTATACTAGCTGATCCACATGGAGTTGCCCGGTCCCGTCTTGAAATAATACGAAATGCGAAATCACTCTTAAAAATCGCTGCACAAAACGGTTCCTCTGGTAACCCTTTCGTCTTTAGGAAATTAAATAGAGAGATGGACCCCAAAGCAGAAATAAATTCAATACCGTACTCTCAAAGGTCTGAATCATTTGATTCAAAGCTAGTCAGTTTTAGGTAAAGCTTTTAAAAAAAGCTACCGTCCTATTTTCACAAAATTTGCATTTTCGGAATCAGAAAGATAAACTACAGTGCGTCTCATAAATATAAAGACACAGATGTTTTTGAAATTACATTTTATTAATTCAGTACAAGAAATTAAATTTTATACCTCATATTAAGAACATTGAAATGAATATGTTATCAGGGTTTAAATTTAAATAAAATAATTTCGACTCGAATAATAAAAAATATAAAAAAACACGCTGTCTCATAAATATAAAGACAAATTTGAAACTGCTTCATATGCAAATTTTTTTCGAATGCGCGAGTACAGAAATAATGCGCACGCGCAGAAATACGCTTTAAGTTACCCAAGCGAGTAAAGTTTTTTTAATTGTTTCAATTGCAAAGATGCCGCGGAACATTGAAATTTCTAAAGATGAGATTAGTAATATACGTGGATTTAAAGCTAATAGCTTAACAGTTTCTCCAATATGTAAAAAAACTGGGAGAAGCAAAGCATCAGTTTATAAAGTTTTATCAGAAAATTTCAATTTCAATTCGAGAAAACGATCTGGCAGACCAAGAAAGACTAGTGAAAGACTCGATCGTAGGATCATGCGACTTGTTTCGTCGCAAAAAATGTCACTCCGACAAGTTTCTCAACGAGTTGATGGTATGGTCTCAAAGGACACAGTACATCGTTGTATAAAAGAAAGCAAAATATTGTGTGCCAGCATATGTGTAGATTTCCTTTACTGAAGAAAGAACACAAAGAACGGAGGCTACTCTGGGCTAAAGATCATATGCATTGGAAAAACGAATGGATGCAAGTCATTTTTGCATATGAAAAGAGATTTAACTTGGATGGTCCAGATTGGTTGGAATTCCTACTGGCACGATTTAAGACGTGAACCTCGAACCCTTTTCAGTAGGCAGTAAGAGGGAGGTTCTGTGATGTTTTGGTGTGCCTTCTCTTTTAATGGAATTGCAGATATTGCTTTTCTGGAAGGTAAACAGACATCTAAAGAGTATATAGAAGGGCTCGATAGTCACCCGTTGCCAATTGCTGAAACTCTTGATGGTCGGAATTATTTGTACAAACAGGATGATGCATAGATTCACCCATCAAGACTCCCAAAAATGGTTTGCTGATAACAATGTTCCCGTCAAGGTGTGGCCCGCACGTAGCCCTGATTTAAATCTAGTTGAGAATTTTTGGGGCATTCTTGTTCGCAGTGTATATGCATCTGGAAGACAGTTTTCAAACGTCTTTGAGTTGAAAAAAGAAATCGAACGAAGTTGTTTTGATATAATGCCAGAATACTTACACAACATAATAAACAGCATGCCAGCTAGAATATTTGCCGTCATTAGTAAAAATGGATATATTAATTCAAAAGTATGTAAAATATCTTCATATTTATGAGACAGCAAATTTGTTTCCATTTATAAATTTTCGAGTTGAAACTATTTAATTATATCTTAATTTACAGTAAAATGTTTGTTTGGTACATGCTTTTTCTTATACGCATAAACATATTTTTGAATACTGAATTATTAAAATATTATTAGAAAACATCAGTGTCTTTATATTTATGAGACGCACTGTACATACATACTGTGAGTTTCGAATCGATACCTTCAATACTTTTATTAATACTCGAGGATGGGTGAGAATGAGAATATTTCGTTGTCTGTGATTATCAAATCGGTAACTTTCTTTTGCGGATTCGATAAAAATAGCCATTTTCGGCACACGTGCAGGAAAATATGTTAGTTCCAGTTTCTATCCCCAGGTGGAACATTCTGTTCTAAATAAACCTCTTTCCGAACGAGACTCCACCACTCATTCCCTCTGCTTACGGCACCAAATTGAAGGTGTGCCGTGCACGTCAAATATCTTTCTTTGTTAGTTCGAGTTAAGTTGAATGAAATAATTCTGGTAGAAATTGGGCTCATAGAACCCGAGAAAATACCCCCTGGTGATTAATGTTAAAAAATAGTGGTAACCAAAGGCTGAAAATGTGATATCAAAGTTTATCTAGTACCTGGGCGACTTGAGAAGAATGTTAGATAAGATTTCGTTTGAATCGGACTAATATTAAGCGTATTCTGATTAGGGAGGCAGGAAGTTTCGATCAGAGCATTAACGCGATATTCAAATTACAACCGGACACTCTTCTCCCGCCTCAAAATTAAACCTACGACATTTAACATTAGGATTTATCGAACAATATGAGGCTTTTTTTTTGTTTTGTCATACAAATACTGTAAGTTATCGTTGGAAAATTCTGAAAACAAATATATAAATGACGTCATGTACCTGAAAAAACTCTGAAAATCGCATAAAACAAATCGCGAAAAATTCACAAATCGCTATTCGATTTGCAATCAGCTGATGTCCTTTTCGTCCGTCAGTCACAAATGCCCAGTTTACTTCAAGTTGTACTATAAGTGTGCCTTCAAGTGTTCCTTTCCGCTACGAATAACAACTGCCCTCCAACGGGGTTTGACTTCCAATAAGCGGATTTGGGACGTCATTTGAAACAGAAAATGCTGCAAAACATGAAAATACGTTAAAAAACGCATACAAAATAATATATATATATATATATATATATTAAAAAAATCCAAATCTGGATAATGAACAGTATTCTTCCTTTGGGTCAAGGCTACAAAAAACTCTCCATTTGAAAGCATTATTCTCTTGAAGAATTCACTTATTTTTTATTCAGCTACTGAAACGATAGAGATGTATGCAATAGATCTGAATAATATAAGGAATATTGATTCAATTTTAGATTAATTTTGTGTTAATTATTGAATTTATTAGAAATATAACGTTAAAATCAAAGGTTTGTTTACAAATTATATAAATTAAACATATTTTACTTAAATATGCTTCTCTTTTCCGATTTCAATGTTAATTTTTAGTATTTAAATTTTGTTTATTTAAATTTTGCAAATCATGCTTTTTTCAAATTTTTCATTATTTAACAATTAAATAATGAAAAATTTAAATATTTTCATATTTAATTTGATAGTTGAAATTTGATATTTAATAATTAAATAATGAAAGGAAATGCTTTTTTTTTCATTCATTCGGTTTTTCAGCTCATAAGTGTGACAATATAATAACGGGACTAAGAAAAATAGCGAAAAAAACCTTCGTGAGCGCAAAGCGTAATCATACGATTACGTCCCCATTTTACCTACTGTAACGTCACAAGAATATTATCCATTAATAAGCCGCCCTTCTCTTTTAAAGTCATGATTTTTTATTTGTAATGAATAATCAACTCTCTCCAAGCTAAAAAGAGAAAAAAAATAACGATTTTGAGCATAACTGACGCCAAAATGGAAGCAACCAATCAAGCATTCTGGGAATAATTGAATGGAAAAAATTCGCCAAAAAATTAAAAGTCGCTGTACGTTTTTTGAATAAACCTTATTGAAATGAGGACAAAGTTTACTATATTGGGCTAAAAAATTGGAACGGGATTCCAGTTACTAATGTGGAAAAATAGCAGTAAAACGTAAAAAAACGCTAAAAATCGCATAAAAAATTAATTAAAAATTAAATTAAAAAGAATGTATTCAAAACTTAAAAAGTCCTTCCAGCCTGTACCGGGAAGAAAATGTAGCTTTCATAGTCCGTGTTTTTAAAAATTCAACATCCGAAGCTAAATTGCTTGGAACTCAATTATAGAAAATTCAATCCCGGTTTTCGTTAAAACTGAATTTAAATGCAAATTTCAGCATGATAATTACAGCATAACAAAAATAAGATTGTTTCAAAATGTCAGCCACTCTGAAATTTCAAACTGCCATATCTCTGCCATTTTAGGTAGCTTTCATTACAAAAAGCTACCTATTGCAGCCGTTCGGAGGAAAGCAATTCCAAAAACTCTCATGCTGAAATTTGCATTCAAATCCAGTTTTAACGAAAACTGGGATTGAATATTCTATAATCGGGTTCCAAGCATTTTAGCTTCGGGTGTTTGAGTAAAATGAGTTGAAGTTACCTTTTCCTCCCGGTACAGGCCGGAAGGACTTATCACGATCTAACACTTAACGGAAACAACTTTTTCAATTTATAATTTTTTTGTACATCTTTTTGAATTTTTATAATTTTTAAAGTTTTTAACTGGCTGCCATTTTGAAACAAGAAGGCGGTTGAAGCTGGCCAACGAAATTGGTCGAGACCTTGGTATGTCCTATACACATACTCAGTCATATCCAAATCGGTTCATAAATAAGAGAGTGACATATGTCATATATATATATATATATATATATATATAAATCAACATTTGAACGGAGGGTGGTTTTGGGGTCTAGGTGTCATGAAAGGTGAAAATATACCAACATTTTTTTGGAATTGTTTTCCTCTGAACGACTGCAATACGTAGCTTTTTGTAATGAAAGCTACCTACAAATCGGGCTTTGAGATGCAAAACTACATAACACACACACACACACTCACACAAACTTCTTTCTTTATTATTATAGATTTAAAAAAAAATGAAAAAAATTATTGTCAATACATTTGTTAGAACTCTCTCAAAATTCTGATAACTATAAATTTTATTCCATTCCAGTAAGTGTTAATCAATTTCTTATTAAAAGTGATAAGAATATATCTTTCGTTGTCAATTATTGCATTAAGGTACTAAACTCTATCATATTACAGTGGAGATAATATTTTTTTTAAACACTAAATCCTTGATTCTGCATAAATAAGGTCAGCAATAATGAGGGCAGAATTAAATAACAACAACATAAAAAAAATCATCAAATAATGAGAATTTGGATGTAAGAAAAATAATTTGAGCGTCTCATTATTTTAAGATTATTCTTACATTATTCTTTTATACTGGAATATTTTAATCGTATATTTATTTTTAACAAAATATTTTAAATTAATTTATTAAATTAAAAAACTGTTACTTTTGTTTCAGACAAAAATGTAAATTTTATTAGAAGGTGGTAATTTTTCTAATTATGTTACAAATGCTATAATTTTTTTTTTAAATGTAATAACATTTTATTATCCTTTCTCAGTCTAATTGAGTAATTATTTTTTAATAATCTGGATGCATATACATAAAATGGCAATATACCAAACATACGTTGTCCAAATAATTTTATTATTTTTTTATATAAGGCCAATTTTTAAAAATGTCAATTAATTAAAGAAAATAACTTCCGCGAATTATTATGAGACTGTGCATAAAATCATTTTTGCATATTCAAAAGCGCCTGGTTAATTTGAACTAATTTTTTACAGGTAAAACTCATAATTTATAACTCTTAATGGTTTTTGTATTTTTTACTATTTAATTACAATACGAAAAGCTGAACCAATAACATCGTTGTCTAAATCACTTTGTTTTATATATTTTTATACCACTATTTTTACAAAAAAAATAAATCAAATATTTAACGAAAAAAGATAAGAAAAAATCACATTTATGTGACTATGTTTATGGTATTATTATTTTAAAGACTTATTGGAGATTTAATTATATTTTTAAGAGTAATAAAATATATTTGCTGTACTGCTTTAAAAGATTATTTTGGATATTTTAAAGTATTAAAAATAAATATTTCCCTTGCACTAGTGAAACTTTCAGATAAGTTTAACAAAACTTGCAGGAAAAAAAATCTCCTG
Source organism: Maratus michaelseni (assembly GCA_963931845.1). Classification (NCBI taxonomy): domain Eukaryota; kingdom Metazoa; phylum Arthropoda; class Arachnida; order Araneae; family Salticidae; genus Maratus; species Maratus michaelseni. The sequence continues at coordinate 453,116,134 of OZ007588.1, forward strand.
TAGAAACATTTACATTTGAAAAACGACGTACAGATTTTTTTTAAATATTTTCTCTTATTCTTAAGACAAACATTTCCATTGTTGAAATAAAGTTGTTTTTAAGTTAAGTAATTTTTTGTTAAAAAAATGCGATACTTAGAAACTTTTCTCAAAGAGCAGTTTATCACGAAATAATATATATTTTTATACTTTATTTCAATTGTAGAAGATAATTTTTCTGTTTCATATGTGATAGAATGTTATTTATCAAACGATACACATGTGATATCAACATAACTGGCAAGTTATTTCAGGAATAAACTTAAATTTAAATAAATTAATGTTCATAGACAATACTATATTTGCACAAGCCAATACTTATTTATGTATACTCAGAAACTGTCATAGAAAAAGGCAGGAAATTCATAGAAAGTATCTTCATAGGCATATAGTTAAATCATTTCACAGGAAAAAGTAAAAATGAGACTAAATTCGTCGAAGTTATAAAATTTCAGATTTATTTGCATTCTAGAATCATTTTGTGGTAAATCCATTCCTCCTTTTTTCACAAAAAGTGACATTGGGAACCGCATTTTTAACACTTTCCAACCTAGTTGAAAAGTGTTTATGACTTCGGTTTGTCTGCCGTATGGCCGTCTGCCGTCTGCCCGCGCTCTAACTCCCGTAAATATGCTCGGATTGCCCTGCAATTTTTATATGTTATTGTCGTTATCTATAGCAGGTTCCCTATTTCAACTGAAGTGTGTAGCACCTATAGTTTTTTTACAGGGACACTCAAAAGAATTCCTTTACATTACGTCTATGGAGAAAAATCGTCTGCGGTTTAAATAAATAATGTTTCACTATTTTAAACGCATTGAAATTTTTATATATCCCTAAGGTGCATTACAAGAGGCTTACTACAGAATATTGTGTGCATAGCAGACATCGTTCATTTACAGGCAGACACAAAAGAATTCTCTACTGTCTATTAACAATAATTCCTGGAAGTGCGTTTTAAGTTGCTGAACGCGATTTTAAATTTAACTCACTTTTTGTCTATTACTTGGTGTGTATGACTTCTGTAGATCATATACAGGGCAGCACAAAAGTTCGCGAACACATTTCCGTTTATTGACAGAAACTCCAGAAGGAGAATTTCAAACTGTGCTACGCGTTTCCTAACTAAATTAAAATTTAGCATCCTATGTAGTATATATACAAATCTATAGATCCTATACAGGGCTGAATAAAAGTTTTCGGATATTTTTCCGAATATTGTATATGTTGGAAATTTATATTGGAAATTCCTGAAATTACGTTTTTAAATATGTTATGCGTTTTCCAAATTGTTTACTTAGATGTTATCTTTCAGCCTATTAAACGGTAATGATTTGTAAAATTATTTTCGAACCGTTGGAAAGTGTTACATAATCTATGCTTGACGTATGATTTTTCGTTCTTGTTAGTTTCGTTCTTGTCAGTGCGAAACCCAAATATTACATTTGTGAAAATTTTCGAGAGTTCTACATGCAAACAAACGAAATTGGCTTTTAAAAAGTGTGCTATTTAAGTTAGCATAAAAGTTAGATTTTTGACAACTGAGAATGTTATATGCATACATACGTGTCATGTGTTACACAATTTGATTACCCCTATTTCTTAGTAGTAATTTTTGCTTTATTTAACTTTAGAAATCTGCGATTAAATAAAGAAAATCTTTCTATTCCAAAATAATTGTATTAAAAACCCCTAATAATTGGCACTTGTGTGCAGATTTTGCTTTTTTTCATCACAATTAACAGAAATAGATCAATAACACTGATGTCGAAATCGTAATATTTGTTCAAATTTATAGAATAAATTTTATACTACAGGGCCTGATATATCGTCATATATCTAATTTATCATACATCACATATATATATATATATATATATATATATATATATATTTATATATACAGGGTGTCCCAAAAAGGAGTACCCATTTTTAAAAATGAATAAGAAACAAACGAATAGAGTTATTAAAAGAATTCTTGCAGGAAACGGATATGTGAGGTCTGGAATTTTATTTAGAGTATTTTATTATGTTAGTTCAAATTTCTTACCGACAGATGGAGCTGCGGCTACCGCATTCATTAGCAATAGTTGAAAATTAAATGACAATATTTTCAATATGTCCTCCATTCATCACAATAACATATCGGAGTCTTATTAGAATGAAATTAGCACACACCTTCTGCAACGTCTGTACGGAAATGGCTGCACACTCTTGAGCGATTAATCGCTAGACCTCAGCTAGCGAAGTGGGATTTTGGCAGTAAACTACACCCTTCAGATGGCCCCAAAGAAAAAAATCACACGGATTTAAATCTGGTGAGTAAGGTGGCCAATTCATACCCTTGCCGGTTAATTTCGGGTAATTTTCGGTGCTGTAGCGCCATCTATCGGTCAGATTTTGAACTATCATAATAAAGTGTTCTAAGCAAAATTCCAGACTTCACACATCCGTTTCCTGCAAGAATTTTTTTAATAACTCTATTCGTTTGTTTCTTATTCATTTTTAAAGATAAGTACTCCTTTTTGGGACACCCTGTATATATATATATATATATATATATAATTACATAAATCCTAATTTTATATTTTTACGAAGATTAAATGTTCCCAATTGTAAAAATGACCTCATATTAAAAATAAAAATAAATAATAATAATAATAATAATAATATTTTTAAAAAAACGTAACTTACATTTATAAAGCTCAAACTTTTATCTAAAATTATGACGTAATTTTCAATAAACTTTTAATTTGACACCTTTTAATAAAAAAAATATATTGAAAACGAATGTGCATAGTCGTGCTAAGGAGAATTTTAAGTTTTTTCGAATATAGCTTTTTTGTCAATGTTTTCTGAAAAACATAAATTATTTAAATTTTCCTACATTTCTTTCCGATTAATAAAAGTCGCTAAGTTAAAAAAATTTTTTTTTAATACATTTTACTAAATTAAGTCACATTTAGGGGGAAAAAAATATTTTTTTTCGTGTATAACATTCAGTTTAGTGCCAAAGTGCCGTATTTTATGGGTTTATTTTTTTTAATCTTATATTAAATCTTCGGAATCTAATCCATATACAAATGGCATATTTGAGCAAGTGTGATTTAGAAAAACGGGTTTTTTGTAAATCTGTAGCGGAAGTGAGACACAGTTTAAATGTATTTTAGCCCATGATGGCAAAGCTTGGAAGTGAATCCAATTACGAAAGATTAATGTAGATGAAAAAACAAACAAAAAAGTTTTCTTTTTTTTATTTTCCTCTGGACAAACATGTATCTATTGACAAATGTTGCAATAGATACGTTTACTCTCTTACTAACTCCTTTATATCATTGTAGCAAACAGCTGTTCATTGTTTAGATTAAACACAAATTTAAACTTATAAATTATTTCAAAAGCTATAAAAAGTCACTGAATTTACAAGGAAGGTCTCCAGAAGCACATACTCAGAAAAGTTTGAAAAAATTACAGAATTTTCTTCTTATGTGTCTATATAACGTTTGTAAAAAAATTGTAGTGGAAACTCGATATAAAGATCATAAAAAAATATGAACATTTCGTTTTTTTGGCGACACAATGGGAAAAAATTTTTATGAGAAATATTCTTTAAGGAAAAAAATTTTCTACTCTTCATACTGAACTAGTTTAAGAAAGTTTAACAAAAAACAGTGCAATTTTATTACTATGCTTGTAGCGGCCATATTAAATGTCCGCTGGTGTGGTAGAGCACGAGGGAAGAAGTACAACTGTTTTCAAACCAAAAACTGGTTTATTAGCACAATTAGCAGGGGGTTTGAGCGAGCTCCACGAAATTTTCCTAAAAGTTTAAATTAACTAAAGATTTTTTTGCTAACAACTTGTAGCTTTATCAAAACTGAAACAATATCATTGAACCTTAACCTTTAAAATATATAAGCACGATCCAACACTCTTATCCTTCAAATTAAATAAGCACTGATGCAGGTTCAAATCAGCTTTACCACTACATAAAACTCCAATATAAAATACTAAGGCCGACTATCAAATCTGAGACTCGATGCGAGGTCTCAAGGCTAAATCTAAATCTCAATCTAAGTCGCAATATTCAACTTCCCAGGCCAAGTATACTCTAGCTCCCCTGAGCTCTCTCCAGCTCCTCTGAGCTCTGAACTCAAGTCAAAATTCGCTGCTTATATACTTCAGTGTCGATCGACCAGCTCCAGAAAATTTGCATAATTAAAATTACACGGCGATTCACAATTTCAGGGATTCAGCTGACCATCGAAAGTTAAAGAAAGATAGAGAGCCTTTATAACTTTTGCGCACATAGTCAGTTAATGGACAAAACGATCTCATTCACACATTGCCTACTCACGTGATGAGAGTAGTCAATACCTTACATGCTTTGTCATATACATTTATATGGAAAGAAAATTAACGATCGTATTCTACGGTTTAGAGCACCATTTATTAAAAATGCTTCAAACTGAAAATTAATGTTCGATTCTGAGCACTGTCAATTTGACTTCAATATTGTGAGTGTAGGAGACAGCAAGAAAAAAAGTATTGTTGCCCGGGAAAAAATGACTTATTCAATATCGAAATGTGTGAGAGCATTTTTAATCGGGCACTTACTGTTAAAATACACTTCAAACTTATCCAGCTGGTGAAACCGTGTAAAATTAAATAACTTCACCATTACGCAACTTGTATATATATATATATATATATATATATATATATTTTTTTTTTTTAAACCACAAAATATAGCACCTTGCCAAACGTTCAGTCATAACCTATTACCTAACACTTATGCCTGCCTAAATAAATGATAAATCATTCCTTGTAACACATCGCATCATGTTATTTTACTCAATCATATAAAACTAAAAAAAATAAGGGAATAAAATAAATCAAAACGGAAAAATTATTCAGCAGGAAACTATCAACAGTACTTTTAGCGAAAGTTGCAATCGGCATAAATTTCTTTCTTGCCATTTGATCACTGCGGGTAAATTTTTATTTCGCATTTTGAAGAAGTGCTAACGAGAAAGGTTTGTATAGAGAAGCAACAGACAATGCCTTTTTTTCTTTCAAAGCGATGCAAAGAATGTTCTTTATTCAAAATCGATTCAGAATTCAAAATAAGCGTCGACGTCTCATTTTTGGTTTCTTAGCCTTTTGTTAGTTTGGGAACTGTTATCTTAGAAATGATTTATTTTCTTTTTTGTGTCGAAAATTAGATACACGTTTTCGAAAATGTTTCTATTTTTTTAGTTTTGAATTATGTTTCTTACATAATGCCATTTAACGTTAGAGGCATAAAATGATTGATGTTTGGATATAAACATTCTGATTTGTTTTTAAAATATGTTGTTACATATTAGACATTTTTCATACTTATATCTGATCATAATACATAAAAAATTAACATACTATTAAATATTACTTTACATTTAAAAAAAAAGTAATGTAAAAGTAACTTAAAAGTACAATTTTAAAAATATAAAATGTGGTATAATATAAAAGTAATGTAAACGTAATTAAAAATAATATAAAAGTAATTAAAAATAATATAAAATTAATTAAAAAGTAATAATAAAAAAGTAATATAAAAGTAATTTTAAAAGTATAAATTTAAAAATAATAAAAAAGTACTATAAAAGTATAAATTGAAAAGTAATTGAAAAGTACTATAAGAGTATAAATTTCAAAGCAATTTAAAAAGGCATTACGTAAGTAAAAATAATAAAAAGCTTTTGTTTAACAATTTATTTTTAACTTGATAAAATATTCTTTCTTTTTATACGTGTTGCAATATGACGCTATTAATTACACCTATTTATCATAATACATTCATCAAAACGGTTCTACAACGTAGTATTCCCTAATATCAGATAATGCATATTATGTTTATTTCCGAATGTAAAAATCAAAAACATGGGACATTGCCTTATATTTTTAAATGCTTTATTTAGCAAATAAATTATATCGTTATTTTTTTTAAATTATTATTCCTATGGAGATAAGGTAATATTACTCTTGAATGAAACAAAAATGATTTAAAATATCTTCAAATGTATAAGTAAATGCATATATGTTCAGTATTTATTATATAAATTATATATTCAGTTCTAAATAGCATTTTTGTAAATACAAAATGCTTCTGTGCAGCAAAGATATAAGGAATAAAAAAGATGTAAAATCCCACTTCCCTTTACTTTAAAGGTATGAAAAGAGGCAATTGAAAACACGGAGCAGTCATTTACTCTGCAACATATTTTTCCATTACTGTCTTCACTTGGATTTTAAAATCATTTATTTTTGAGATAAAATATTTCGTTTTGCATAAATATATTCTGCTTGGGATTTAGAATTAGTACAGAAAAAAGAAACATATTTACATTTCACTTTGGAGTAGTTTTTTATTATTTTTATTTTTATTTTTTATTAAAAACATAATAAAAGTTATATTTTTGATTTATTCATTTAAACAAAATGTAAATTAAGTGAAAGCTGATTTAAACTAGTCGGTATATTCCTTACGATTTGCAAATAAAATAAATGATATATTATTAAAAATGTTATATGTAATTAATTACTCAAATCAATAATAAAAAAAATGTATTTTATAGAGAAAAAAGTTTGATTTAATTATTTTTTTATTTTGGTTTCATTCCAGTCCAATAATCAAGAGGCATAACTGTTTCGTTCCTAATTCATGACTAGTTAATACCAGGTTTGGCCCGAGTTTTTTTTTTTTGAAGAAGATATATAAAAATGTAAAAGTTTTTTTTTTTTTTTTTTTTTTTTTTTTTGCAAAAAAGTTATTATGTAAAATAATATCAAAATTATGCTACATGCGCGAAAAATATTAGTGTAACCGATTACTATATCTTGTAACTTCATCACTTGCGTTCTGTACTATTAACAATTTTAAGAGTAAACCTTGATTTCAGAAAATAAAATAATATTACGCACAGAATATATTACTTTTTAGAAAATTTATTTTTTTTTTCAAAAGTAATCGTTATTTTTCACGCCATTCTCTTTTAAATATTTTCAGATTGTTTGAATCATTTTGAATTAGAACATTGTTTTTAACTTTGCCAAAAAACGCAAATAAATTATTATTAATTATTTACAAAATTATTAAAATATTTTTAAGTTAAAAATTGAAGCATTGAAATAAAAGAATTTTTTTTTCAAGTATAAACTTTGAAAGTATGTAAACATATTAAAATATTATGATGAGAACAGTATTATGTGATAAAAAATTAAATGCTAATAATAACTGAAAATAAATAAAAGTAATAATTTAGTAATACATTAATAAACCCCGAAAACAATGTACGTTAGTAACACCAAAATCAAGTACTTATCTTAATTTGATGTTATTAAAAAATTACACAAATGTCTTATATATTATTTACAGGATATAATAAACGAAATAGGAAATTATTGCATAATTTCCTTTATTGCAAATACAAATCTATTTCTAATCATTTAATTTTTAAAAATGAGAAATTTTATTGTTGTTTTTGTACAGGTCAAATATTATGTAATATGCAAGATTTAAAACAAGAAAAATACTAACTTCAAATGCAGTTAGAAGGAAACAGTTATCTTAATAACCTAATCGTTTATAGAATGACTTCCCTTCTTCCAACGTAACAAGTACACAAAAATCTATCCAAACGAACTAAGGAGCTCCCGTTTTTGTGATTACCGATTTAATTTTTGTGATTTAGATTTATTAGATTTTCAATACTGAAGAAAAGTTCCTGAGGAAATCGAAAATTTCAACTCTACAAGCAGTTTTGAAGTTATATGAAGCCTAGTACAATCTTATATGGAACAAGTGATTTAGAAAAAACAGTTCATAATTATCCCGTATCACAAAAAGTGCAGAGTAATTAGGAACAAAGTTCTGTAGGTCCTTGAAAATGAGTTGAGACAAAAATTGGATGATATTACGTTAGAGTTAATCATTACTTAGATATTATTTATTAGGGATAACTAGTCTATTGATTTTATTTGATAGAAACGATGAATATTCACAAACTACAAAACTGTTTGTCACTTTGAACTATTAAGGAATTTTATAAGCGCGAGCTAGGGTGACAAACGTGAAGCAGAAACGGTGGAAACACTCTCATGCTGTCAACAGGGATATAAACCTTCGTTTTCTATTTCAATATAGCATCAGCTACTCCCACATGAACGTTAGTGGTGCTTGTCTGTATTACCCAATTTTCATAATTATCCCCAACTGACCAAACATTAAAAAATAATACAGGTTTAAACATTTTATATTTCAGGTATAAGCATGCTACTTTTCAAACATAGCGAGATAATATATTTCAATATCTTATACATTTAAAACTATTTTAGGGTTTCACAAAAGCTGCTAGTCGATTTTTAAATGTATTTCTTGGATGGTTTACCTTAAATAATATGATTAAATAAAAGATACCTTTAACTAGACGTTGTAAAAAATGTTTTATTTTCAGAAATTTTGTACATCTGAAATGCTTTATTATTTCAGACACTTAAAATATCTGAATTGCTGCCATTTTTGACATATTATTTTTTGGTACCAGGAAGCAATTTTGATCGTTTTTTTAAAAGCATTATACGCAGTAGCTATGTTTTACCACATTGAATGCTTTGAAGGGCTCCGATATAATACCTAAAAGTAAGGAGGAAGTATTATAAAAATTACGATGGGTTTTTGCTAGTGTTGCAAAGGCTAGAAAAAACCCGGTTTAAACCTGGGAATAAACCCGGTTTTTCGGAATTAACAGGGTTTTTTGGGGAATAAACTGGGTCTTTTGGGAATAAACTTGGGAATAAACCAGGTCTATTGGAAATAAACCTGGGAATAAACCGGATTTTTGCAACTCCCGTTTTTGCCTAAGTTTCGCTTCTTCTGGACTTTTTAAAATTAGATATGGATGTTCCAACTGCCACTTATTTGTAACGAAGAATATATCCTAAACTGCTGAAATAATCATATTCAAATTATATATATTAATAATAATTATTTTACTAATATTTTGTTTAAGTTATATGACATTTAATATTTGTATCTCAATTAATATGTATGAATTTTATATATTTTTAACAAATCCTTACATTTAATCTTATAATACAGAAAAAAATAAACTAAAGCATTTACTAGATTTAATTCTATGATATGATTTATTATTTTTCCTTCAAATTTCAAATAAAATCGATGTATCACTTTTCTGTCAGGTTCCTTGCAGTTGCTTAAAACAAATGATTTGGAAGATACATCGACGAAGAAAGTATTCAATTGGTGATAAATGATAGCCAGTTAGGATATTAAAAATATATAGATTGTTATATAACTGATAATGCTATTTCGCCATTTCAATATATATGTATTTAGTTGACTTTTATATATTTTTAACACATCCTTACATTTAATCTTATAATATAGAAAAAAAAATAAACTAAAGCATTTACTAGATTTAATTCTATGATATGATTTGAAATAAAATCCATGCATCACTTTGCTGTCAGGTTCCTTGCAGTTGCTTAAAACAAATGATTTGGAAGATACATCGATGGAGAAAGCATTCAACTGGTGATAAATGATGGCCAGTTAGGATATTATATATACATACATTGCTATATAACTGATAATGCTATTTCTCCATTTCAATATATATGTATTTATTTGACTTTTATATATTTTTAACACATCCTTACATTTAATCTTATAATATAGAAAAAAATAAACTAAAGCATTTACTAGATTTAATTCTATGATATGATTTGAAATAAAATCCATGCATCACTTTGCTGTCAGGTTCCTTGCAGTTGCTTAAAACAAATGATTTGGAAGATACATCGACGGAGAAAGCATTCAACTGGTGATAAATGATAGCCAGTTAGGATATTATATATATATATATACATTGCTATATAACTGATAATGCTATTTCGCCATTTCAGTATATATGTATAGATCGCCAGCCAATCCAATGCATTTATTACAAGGGTAGAAAAGACATGTTGTCCAGTCATGAAAATCATGGTGCGTGATTGTCATGTCAATTTTTAAATATATGTAAATTGAATTAAACTATGTATTAAATATATTATTTTAAAATCCATATTTGAGATTGCTGGCATTTTTAAATAAAAGAGTTGTGAAAAAGACACAACCAAATAATTGTTGTAAAGATCTCTTTCGAAGCTAAGAAAGACATATTTGCTATATGACGGCATAAATTATGTATTACTACGTCCAAAAATCATACAAAACGCGAAAAATTCTACATATCACGAAAAATTTGAAATTTGCATGAATTCCGAGTAAACTTTATTAATTGCATGAATTCCGAGTAAACTTTATTAAAAGAGAACACAATCTATTATATTTTGCTAGATATGTAAACCGTATTCGTTTTGCTAATGTGGAAAAATCACAGCAAATCTCGAAAAAACGCTGAAAAACGCATAAAAAATAGCAGAACTTTTAAAAACCATGGAGAATAAAATTTACTATACTGGGCTAAAAGATTAAAACAGGATTCTTTACACGAATGTCGAAAAATTGCCGCGGAATGCAAAAAATCTCCTAAAATTGCATAAAAAAATTCGCGAAAAATTCAATAATCACTATATGAATTGCGGATAAACTTTATAGAAAAAAGAGCAAAATTCACTATATTAGGCTAACATATTTAAACCGGAAGTGCTTTTTATTAATGTGGAAAAATCACCACAAAACACAAAAAAAAATTCTGTATTATTACTATATTAGGCTAAAATTTTGAAACAGAATTTCTTTTAGAAATGTCAAAAAATCACCGCGGAACGCGAAGAAACGCTGAAAATCGCACTAAAGTCCTCGATAAAAATTTAAGTATTGCGGTGAACAAAACTTACTATATTAGGATAAAAGTTTAAAACCGAATTGTTTTTACGAAATTCAAAAACACGTTGGGAAAAAAACAAAAACAACAACAACAAAATCCACTAAATATCACATTAAAAATTGCATAAAATTCTAAAATGAAAGATAACAAAATTTACTGCAGTGGACTGAAAGTTTGAAATCATGTTCCTTTTACTAATGTCTCAAGTTCAATGCAGAACCCGAAAAAACGCTAAAAATTGCGCTGAAAATCGCAGTAAAAATCACTAAAAATTAAAAAATCGCACAGAACAAAGCGTGGTAAAATGGTAAAAATCGTATAAAAAATTAAATAAAAAAACCTAATCGAAAATCCGGTTTCAAGGCATATACAAACAGGTGTCTTCCTCCAAACACTTCTAGCTCTGCGTGCAGCGGTCTCTTCAAAACACAATAAACAGACACACACTAACACAAAATTTTATATTTATTGTTATATATGAGGATTGAAATCCGATCATTAAAAGACATAAAGTGCAAAAAAAATTACAAAATATGGAAAAAAAATCTTGGAAAAATGTCAATATCTAATAAAAAATCAGCAATAGTTTTCTTATTCTTCTAATCTTCCATAATCGGATCCACAGCTGATGTTGACAACAATTTTCAATTCCTTGTTTATTTCAACCTCTTTTCCCAATCGGGTTTCTGTCAACAGGTTCACGAATAAAATTTATTTTTTATCTCGTGAAATATTTATTTAGAAACTTTTTAACACTTTCCAACCTAGTTGAAAAGTGTTTATGACTTCGGTTTGTCTGGCCGTATGGCCGTTCTCTAACTCCCGTAAATATGCTCGGATTGCCCTGCAATTTTTATATGTTATTGTCGTTATCTATACCATGTTCCCTATTTCAACAGAAGTGTGTAGCACTGATAGTTTTTTTACAGGGACACTCAAAAGAATTCCGTTATATTACGGTCAATGGGGAAAAATCGTTTGCGGATTATTTTAATGATGTTACACAATATCAAATACATTGTAATTGATATATATCACTAAGGTGCATTACAAGGAGCCTTATATGGAATATGGTGTGCGTAGCAGTTATAGTTAACACTTTACAGGGACAGTCAAAAGAATTCCGTTACATTACGTCTATGGAGAAAAATCGTTTGCGGCTCAATAAAATAATGTTTCATTATTTTAAACGAATTGAAATTTATATATATTACTAAGGTGCATGACAAGAGGCTTACTACAGAATAGTGTGTGTATAGCAGTCATCGTTCATTTACAGGGACACACAAAATAATTCTCTACTTTCTGTAAACAATAATTCCTGGAAGTGCGTTTTAAGTTGCTGAACACGATTTTAAATTTAACTCACTTTTTGTCTATTACTTGGTGTGCATAAATTCTGTATTTCATATACAGGGCAGCACAAAAGTTCGCGAACACATTTCCGTTTATTGAAAGAAACTCCAGAAGGAGAATTTCAAACTGTGCTACGCGTTTCGTAACTAAAATAAAATTTAGCATCCTATGTAGTGTATATACAAATCTATAGATCATATACTGGGTTGAATAAAAGTACCGTATTTACCCGCGTATAAGTCGAGAAATTTTGGACAAAAAAAGACTTTAAAGTTGGGGGGGTCGACTTATACGAGGGTCCTTAATTTTTTTTTTTTTTTTTTTTTTTTTACCTGAAGTCAAAAATGCCCTTCTGAAAATCAATTGTTCTCTTTTCGCATTCCATAACACAATGACGTCGCTTGCTGTCGATTTCCATACCAGGAGAGAAAAAGCGGAATTAATTGCTTTTTCTTATCAGCGCTGAGGTAAAGGTTTGGAGACTGGGGTTTGGTGCTGGCGATGAACGTACGCCTAATACCCTCCCTCTGAGAGATCAGTAGATAAAATTCCGAGAATGTATCACCCCTATGTGCAATTGAATCGTCCGCGAGTGGATAGAAACATTTGACCATGAACATAGATCTAAAGAAGGACTTCTAATGAAATAGCCTTTCCAAGAAGAAAATCGTTCCTCGAAATAGGTGGCACATGTGGTAAGACGGATTCCCAATACGTCACCAGTTCGTCTGCTTCTTCAAACCGTCTGACGTTTGGTGGATATCTGATATACAGTTTCGGTTTGATGTTGTAGGTGGCGCTGCCTTGACAGGGATTCTCGCCGGCTGCTCAGAACCGTGCGCGTATCTGTGCAGCTGCCATTTCGTTCCAAAGTCACGACACGATATTAACATGTTTCGTTAGAAGTCCTTCTTTAGATCTATGTTCATGTAGGTGACTCTCTAAAAACACGTGACCCGCGTTATATTTTGCGTGTTCTTGATAGTACACTTATTCATTATTTCTTCGTTTATCTTACTGCACTTTTTCTCCTTGCTTCTACTGATATGGCTGATTTAGTTATTAGAAAACAGAAACGCAATTCATACGCAGCTGGATTTAAACTTAAAGTTATTTCTTTTGCTAAAGAGTCTAACAACTGTGCTGGTTCTCGTCAGTTTGGGGTTCACGGAAAATTGATTCGTATTGGCGCAAGAATAAGGCAAAGCTAAAAAACATCCCAAAATCAAAAAAAGTCTCTGCGGCATGGAAAATCGCCCTTTCCAGAACTCGAAAATGTATTGCATGATTGGGTTCTAGAGTGCCGGCAGAATGGTTTTATTGTCACTAGAACTGCCATACGTTTATGAGCAATGAAGCTTGCAAAAGAAGAAAAGTATGGTGTTCCAAACATGTTTCGTGCATCAGAACATTGGTGCACTAGATTTATGAATCGTCATGGTTTGACATTACGCAAGCGCACTAAACTGGCACAAAAATTACCATCTGACTTGGAAGCAAAGATTATGAAATTTCAAAAATACGTCACTGATCAAATAAAAAAGAATTCTTTTGAACTTTGCCGTATAGGAAACATGGACGAAACACCCATGTGTTTCGACCTACCAGAAAATAAAATAGTGAACTGCAAGGGGGAAAATAGCATTTTGGCAAAAACGACTGGGCTCGAAAAAACCCGTTTTACGGTCGTTCTTTCCTGTTTGGCCGAAGGTAGTAAGCATCATCCGTTGATTATTTTTAAAAGAAACACGTTGCCGAAAAATGTTACATTTCCATCTGGTGTGCTGATTCGAGCCCATGAAAAGGGTTGGATGAATGCTGACGGAACAGTCGATTGGCTTAAAAATTTGTGGGGTAAAAGACCGGGAGCTGTTTTAAAAAAACCTTCCCTTTTAGTTTACGACTCGTTTCGTGGCCACTTTTCTGAAAACGTGAATAAAGTGACGAAAGAACTGAAAATGACTGTAGCTGTAATCCCGGGAGGGTTGACATCCGTTAGACCTTTGCCCTAGACGTTTGCCCCCTAGACGTTTGCCCTAGACGTTTGCCTCAATAAGCCCTTCAAAGCTAATGTTAGAAAATATTGGGCAGAGTGGATTTAATCCGGTTGTCCAACATTTACAAAGTGCGGTAACATTAGAAAGCCGACATTGCACTAATTTCCCAGTGGGTTAAAGATGCGTGGAATCAAATTCCTTCCGAAATTATTATAAAATCGTTCAGGAAATGCTGATAAGCAACGAACTAGACGGCACAGAAGATGATGCCATTTTCCAAAGTGATAACAACGAGGAAGAATGTAGCGATACAGAGATTGAAAACGTGTATCATGGTGAGCTGATGACGACGAATGATTTTTGTGAATTGTTTGGCGAGTCCGATACTGAATAGGACCTTGAATCAGTTTAACTTTGTATATTACTTTAGTATATTATTATCTTTATTATTGTATATTTAGTACTTATTTTATATAATTTCGAATAAATGTACAAAAAAAATAAAGTTTCTTTATTATTGTACATTTAGTACTTTCTTTTTTTTTCAGGTGATTTTGAATAATGTATTTTTGAAAAAATCCAAATTTCTTGATCGGAAAAGTGGGGGATCGACTTATACGCGGGATTTTAAAAAATTCAGATTTCTTGATCGGGAAAGTGGGGGGTCGACTTATACGCGGGATCGACGTATACGCGGGTAAATACGGTATTCGGATATTTTTCCGAATATTGTATATGTTGGAAATATATGTTGGAATTTCCTGAAATTACTCCTGAAATTATTTTTTTTAAATATGTTATGCGTTTTCCAAATTGTTTACTTAGATGTTATCTTTTAGCTTATTAAACGGTAATGATTTGTAAAATTATTGTGGAAGCGTTGGGAAGTGTTACATAATCTATGCTTGACGCATGATGTTTCGTTCTTGTTTTTATATTTTTATGAGTCATTTTCGTAAAATTTAAAATTATTTATTTATTTATTATCTGTTTGCATGTAAAACGCTCTTTGTGAGTCCTGACGAATACCTACGCTATACACAGCAAAAGTCACCTGTGCCCATCAAGCGATCAATCGAATAAGGTGCGGACTTATATTTTAAATGTTTTTCCTATATAAGTTTTCAACATTTTTATTTAAAGCCAACTATCATTATGCTTCGGAATAAGGAATTGTTATGAAATTTCATTAAAGAATTGGACTGAAAGAATTGGAGTAGGTGTAAGGATTGAACATATTTTATGACTGAAATTATATTATTTTATATTTTTACAAATAAATACAAGTTATGAATTGTCGTAAATTGTGAAGATTTTTTCGTGTGTTACAACAATAATTCATACAGCTCTTTAAAAGTGAGAGTTAAATTTATGAATGAGGTACATCCCCTAAAAGACGGTTATGTCATTATTATGAAATTTGAAAGATTGAAGCATTTTGATTGAAGTTTGAGTTTGTTGTAAGTTCTATTTCTTAGCTATTTTTATTATATATGCAAACCTTCTGATTTTTGAGTGTAACTATTTCTAAATGATAATCATCGTATTTATTAACTTTAAACATCTGTATTAAGTAAAGTGAATATATCTAGTCGGAAATAATTGTACAAAAAAATCAGAAGCATTAGTAATGCCTTTATATGCATATTTGAGGAAAAATCTATATATTTCTAAATATAAATGTAGGAGATATGTAATAATAATAATACTATTTTTAATTACTATTTTTAACTAATATTTCATTGACATACCATCATGAAATAAAGCACACGCATTTTTTATTAGTGGGTAAACGACAGTAAAACTTTTCTAAATAATAAAAAAAATCGAGTTTTTGAAATTTAAACAAGAACGAAAAATCATGCGTCAAGCATGGATTATGAAACACTTCCTAACACATCCTGTACGGAAACTTTTCAGTTCAATACGGTGAAAGAAGATATGTAAGTAAACAGTTTAGAAAACATATAACACATTGAAAAGCACAATTTTTGAAATTACCTTCCATTGTTAAAAAAGTAGTCGAATTATTTTAGGCAGCCCTGTTCATGATCTATAGATCTGGATATATACTACATAACATGATAAAATTCAGTTCTTTTTAATTAATTCACATTCAACAGTTTTTTGCCAATTGATGGAAATGCACTCGAAATCTTTTGTACAGCCCTGTATATTATCTAAGGACTTTTGTACACACCACTTAATAAACTAAAAGGTAAAAAACGCATCCAGGTAAAAAACACATAAGGCAACTTTAAACTAATTTCCAGCAATTACAAACCGTAAGCGACAATGTATCTTGTTCTTTGCGCAGCCCTGTATATGATTTATTTATATTCCACAAATTTCTATTAGACTACTAAATATAGTTCAGCAAGAAAATGCATAACATAATTAAAAACTACCCTTAAGCAATTCACTCCCATAGTCTGTAATACTTACGAATTTTCTTGTGTATCCCTGTATATTATCAGCTGAATTTATACACACCACGTACTATGAAAAAAATTCAGTTAAACTTCAAAACGTGAACCAAAATTGAAAACGAATTATCACACATACACTGTAATTATCGCACGTTTACTGTAAGCGATATCTTTTGTGTGTCCCTGTAAATGAACATTAAACGCAATGCGCACTAAACATTTAAACGAGTAATTTATAGAGCTCCTCAGTAATGCATATAATTTCCATTATAGTGAAACATCATTAAATTACACTACAAATGATTTGTCTTTATAGAACAATACGTAACATAATTCTTTTGTTTGACCCTGTTAAATGAATAATTATTCATTTAACAATTGTCTAACAATCATTTAACAAAATCATCATAATAAATGTTTTGCACCCCGTATTCTACAAAAAGCATGGTTTAATGCGCTTCATAATTATATATCAATTTCACCATTTTGCAAATGGTGTAGCATCTTCAAAATACACTTGAAACGATTATTTCCTATTGAGTGTAATGTAACAGAATACTTTTCACTGTCCCTGTAAAAAATAACTATAAGTGCAACACACTTCATTTTCAATAGGGAACATGTTGCAGTAATAACAATAACATAATTTTTTTAGGGCAATCCCAGCATATTTACGCGAGATAGAGCACGGACAGACGGCAGACAAACCGAAGTCATAAACGCTTTTCAACTATGTTGGAAAATTATAAAAAAGATAGCACACTGAGAAGAGGACTAAAATTACATTATGAGTAATATACGTAGTTTTGTAGCACATCCAATTAAAGGCAAGAAAAACTTTATAAAATGACATAAACGAAATTTTTCTAACTTTTAAAATATACACTAAAACACTTTTTATTTTGCTTAAAAGACGTCAACGTATCAATATAAACATTAAAGATGTTAAAATTTAAAATTTACATGTTTCGATTTGTTCATCAAATCGTCATCAGAATATACACAAACCACAAACATAATGTACATAAAAATCAGAGAGTCTGAACAGTCACTATGTTAAAGAAGGTACAACGCCCTCTATACTTTTAATTTTAACACCGCTCTTAGCTCCATCTACAGACCGCTTCCCACTATTATTCAACCACTCAACCCAAATCTTCGGAATGTTAAAAGACAACGTATCATTACATGCTTTCTAACTACTTAAAAATAAAAAATAAAAAAATAATAAAAAGTGTTTTTGTGTATATTTTAAAAGTTAATTTTAATGGACGTATTTCGACTCTCCACTTTATTTGAAATATAATAACATTTGAAATTTTTCTAAGTCAAAGAATTTCTGAGAAATGGATATTATTTTTAATTTGTTGTAAAAAAATAAAATAAAATAAAAATAAAATAAACATTTGTTCAAAAGAGTTTGCTTTGCATTTTTTAGGTAAATTATCTGTGCAACAATGTCAGTTTCTGAGTTATAGAGAGTTAGTCTATTGATGGATTTCACATGGAATATCCCTTATGGAAAATAAAATTTTTATACAAAGCATACACAAAAAATAGCAATAGATAATTTTACAGTCTAAACGTAATAATAATAAAACAAAATCTTACTTCCTCAGGGTAAATAAGTTTATTTATTAACATGTTACAAAAAATACAGTTTGAAAGTTAATAGGATTATGCTGCTGTTTTTCACCAACAATAAAGTATATATACAAGGGTTGAATCGATCGTGTTAATTTATATCTTTTTTAGTTTCAAGCCACTCAGAATTATAAAAATTGGGATGTGCTGTGTCGTCTACACCAAGGTATTTTTATGTCTATGGGTGGTGAGACGGAAACAATGATACACAGTTTATGTTTGTTTAAATTGATTTATTTGTCATTAGCACGCAATGGGAGAACTGCGTCGGTGTACAAGATTGAGTATTCGGCGATGGTTGGAGAAGTACTATATGAAATGTAGGGTTTCAGCGGGGATGTGATTACCAAATGTGAGATGCGTTGATGTGGGTGGTTGATCGTAAATATCAATATTGCTTTGCACAGCGTTTTTCTTTTTCTCTCTTTCATTGTATTCCCTGAATCGTTCTGCGGAAGTCATAGTGGGCTTTAGCATCATTTCATAGGTAGATTCCTCCTCGTTTGGCTCAGCCATGTTCGGCGGAAATGTGTCTGGCTGAAATGTAATTAGTGGCTGGATACGCCGAGTCATGTATTTCTGACGTCATTAATGATTTTCTACAGACATGTCTACTCACGTCTTCCTTCTTTTTTGAATTTAATTCTCTGAGTTGTTGCAATCTATGTTCATGCTTTTTACATTAGCGCTGATCGCGTCGTTTTGGTTTCGTTTTGGTTTCGTCACGTGATGTGGCATGTTACGATAATACAATCGGCACGTTCACATTCTGCTGCTGCATAGAATTGTCAACTTCTTCTTCATCTAATTCCGGAAAGTATTGAGGTATTTGAGTCATGCTTTCACTATTAATTTTGTTTTGTCGAACACCATTTATGCTATTAATATCATTAGTGGCCTTTTTGCTTAACTAGTAATTAGGTAGATTTCGTAAGAAATACTACCTATAAACTACCAGTCGCTATAGGGTTACTACCAGGCGCTCCAGTCGCTACAAGGTTCTTATTCATACTAAACCGCTCGAAATCAGAGGTTCACAGGATAGGTCCCATCATGGCCTAATGACGTCAAAACTTTGTGTGTGAAGCATGAAGCCAAGTGACTGCCCTATACCATCCTACATTTTTATTTAACTCAGGGGGAAAGTCGGGTAGCCGCGGACGGCGTGTTATCGGGGACATTATGGTGATGATTATTGTTGGACTGAAATATTTTAATGCATAACGCATGAATTGAGGTAGTTTTTGGGCCGTTCGTTCGTACCAATTGCGTTGTAAACAATTACCCAAAGGTTCTACATCCAGGAAGGCAGACATGAAATATCCAATGAACGAAGACATCTCAGCTGAAAGTTTTTTATTGATATATAGCAAGTATAAGATGGTAAGAATGGTGTGGTCTCGGATGTTAGAGGCTTAGAACAGTTGTTGACAGACCAAGAGCTAGGAGTGATTTTGTCCTTTTGGGCAGTAGATTGTCTCGCCAAGATTCTATAATACACCGAGCCAGCAAACCGCAGACGCGCAAAAGAATTTATGTACGTTAAGGATAATTAATAGAAAGTAATGAAAAAGCTACCACATTTGGCGAACCCGTAATTTTTGTGAATTTTAGAGGACACAGGCGGGCAACCCGGTGGGAAAGGAATTTTAGTCAAAGGAAAGAGCTAAACATTGTATCTGGGAAATTACATTACTTGCACAATTTGTTTATGAACAGAAAAAGCATTACTTGCACAATGCGAGAAATATAATATGACAACAAAAACTAGTTTAAATTGGAAAGTAAATATAAACAAATGCAAATGTATATATATAAACACTAATTATGCATATCGATAAAAGTTGAATATAAGCAAGCGTTTTCCTTTATTCAAGTGAAAATAAAAATCTATTAGGCAAAATTATGTTAAAAATAGAGTGATACTGTGCAAAGTATGAATACTGACAATGGGAAATAAAATTACGTGGAAAATTATGAATATATTGCAAAAAGTATCATAAAAATTGTAAACAACATGGCAAAAGGACTGGTGCATATGAGCAAAAATTGGATTAAAAATTGTTTATAACATTTTTATCTATTAAATTGTAGTGTCCCCAAATATGAATTTTTTTTTTAAGTAAAAGGTGTGGGATTTATAAATAATAAAAATATATAGGAAAAATAATCATATAAACTGAAAAGTAAACACCGTAGGTATTATGCGCTATCAGAAAGTACGTGTGTAAAATTTTGAGAAAAAGCAGTCCTATCGTCTACCATATGACTCATAGACATGTCATATGACAGGAATGCAAAAAGAAAATTTTATCTATCCAGTATATCTGTATTTTGTATGTGTGTAGTGTAGAGTACTTCTGAAAAATACATTTACCAGATGACATTTACAAGCCATATTTATAAAAATTAAATCCTATAAATGAAAGAAAAATGTTTTGTAAATGTGTAAACATTGTACGTTGATGAGAGAACATGAAGTAAATACGTGAAAAATGTATTAAAACTTACCTATACCATTATTAAAATTCAATCCAAAAACATTGAACTGATGAATTCCATGATGTGAAGTTAAATTGTTATATAAGCAGAATTTATTTTTCTTTTTCTTTTTTAATTACATGAAGTATATTATAATCATGGAAAGAGATACGATGAATAGCGTAAAGAATAAATAAATATTGCGATAGCGAATTCTTTTTTTTCTTTTTGTTTTTGAAAAAAATGCCATGTCAACTATCTATTAAAATGATTGAAATTGAACCAATTTGTGAAGAGTCACAGTTCAAAAATGATGTAAACTATAAAATTTAAATGAACCGACGAGAGAGAGAACCATTGGAATTTTTGCATAAAATGAAAATGAATGTGTCTAAAAATAGTTTAAAAAGGAAGAGTATATTGTAAAATAAAGAGAAAATGAATATTCCAAACAGTATAGAGAACCAATGTAAACAATTGCATGTGTAACAGTGAATGAAAGACCACAATTTTATATTCAAAGCATTCTGCGAAAAAACATTGTAAAACTTTGTAGAAAAATATGCTATGTACCCCTTTGTACTGCAAAAATGCTCTGAAAAATTGTAGAAAGGAGTATCATCTACGAAAAGTCCATCAGCACTCAAAAGAAAGAACTTTGTAAGAAAATAAAACATTGTACGTTGGGCGCTAATAAATGACTTTCATGGAAGACACTGCGTGTAATATGGAGATACCAGAAAAATGAGAATATTCTGGAAAAATGCAATCGTAAACAAATCGAACTTGAGGAAATAGCAGAAAATTTTTAATTTTTGAACCTTGTATCAAGTAAGATACCTGTAAAATGTAAACGTTGACAAGAGAAGATAAACTATATTTGTATTACCTACCAAGAAAACTGTTAAACACTAAACATGAGCATAAATATTGAAATTATAACCATTACCTGAATATGTGTCCTGACAAAATAATAAAAAAATGCGTCTTGTTACACATCGAAAACATGTAGGGGAATGTCAAGATTTCAGTGTACAATAGATAATAGAGCCAATTTTTTTAAAATACAATAAAATGCAAAAATTTAAATCTGAAACAGCAATAAAAAGTGTGTGTGTGTGTGTATACCCGACAAACTATTTGTGCCTAGGATGACGAGTACATAAGAATGTAGAATGTACGATGAAAAAATAAATACTAGTTACTGTACTAGTTTCGATGAACAATGTGAAATATGTAAATTACCTGAATACGATGACTTTCAGAAATTATTGAATAGAACATATATATATCGATGAGAGAGAAGTAAAAAGAAAGCGTGCAATCTGAGTACTTGAAAAGTACAAAATATCACGACCAAAATAAATTAAGGCGTGTGTAAAAATTTTAACAGCATAAAAATATATTGTACGAAGTGAGTAACATTAATGTAAAATGGAGAACCTTTTCAGAATTGAGCAAATTAAAACAAATTTTACACCAGAAATTAAAATGACAAAATATGACATTACAAATTTTGAAAAGTGTAAGAAATATTTCACACATAACCACAGTGATTGGCCGGTCACTTTGATCGAATGTGGAATAAACAATCGTTGACTAATCCTGCGGAAATCAATCAACGAAAAGATGTACTTACACTTAAAGTAACTGTTAAAATTAAAAGTGGAATTTTAAATTATTCCATGAAAATATATATGAGCTCCTTGAATCGAGAATTATACAACTGCATAAAATGTAAAGAAAAATTATAAATTTTGAACATAAATTTTAAAATCAAATTTGTGTAAAAATGTAACAAAACGTTGAAAAAAACATATTCCAAGTATGTAAGTATGCCGAATGACATATTCTACCTAAAAGTTTAAATTGCCTATGGAAATGATTAAAACATGAATGTCTTTCAGTCAAATAAATTATAATATCAGAACTGTACGAAGATGAGCATAAATGAGAAGAATGCTTAGAAAACTGATGTAAATATTATAAAGTACATAATATTTTAAAAGTTAAGTAGATAGCACTATGACATGACCAGCAAATATATCTAAAAGTTGTAATTAATATCTGTGAGAAAAAGAATAATCGTGTGTGCAGATAAAAAAACATCCCTAAAAGTGACCAAAATATTTAAAACTAAAATATACATGGCAACACTGATGTAATTCTTTTTACTTATTATTATTATTATTATTATTATTTTGAACCATGCCAGTATTCTTTTACACATATATCTGAACTCTTTAAAATATGAAGAAGTATTATAATTTCTCAGTTACTAGCTTGAGAAAAAACTATCATATTTTAAAATACTTTTGAAATATCAATTTACTTTTTCTTTTCCATCACCATAGATATCTCGACAGTGAAAAAATTAAGTGGGGAGAATTGGGATATTGACAAATCTGGAAAGTACATTACATACAAGAAGAGTGACAAATCCTAGCAAATCACTATAAAAGAAATTAAATAATATTTATCCCATCACAGATTTTATAGAAAGAATGGGCCAAAAATATAGACACAAAAATTCTAAACTAAATAAAGTTTTTAAAATATGAGAATGAGCATTACCACAAATTATAATATTTGTCAATGATTTCTCCTGAAAACTATAAAAATTTACCTGTAGTGCCCTAGTATAGATCAAAAACATTACATACACCAAAAATGAAAATGTTACTTGCATAAGCGAATGTTTCATGGATATATCGCGATATTCACATTCCGTCCACCCTTTGGAGCCAGCCCATCATATATGGCAAAATGTAAATATATATACACGAAACAGAGCTTGTAGCATCACACATAACATAGAAAATGACCTACACAAAAACTAACACATATAATGTAATGCAGTTTACCTTTTAAGGAATTTCAGGATAATTAAAATTCGTTAATGGTATAAAATGGATGGTGGGAAAGAAAACACATATTCATTATAGTTAACTAAAAATGCTCAAAGAGTAAAACTATAAAATTTTTATGACATAAAGATGTTAACAGAATAATTCTTGATGCAATGCCATTAACCAATTAGTTGATACTTACTTACATGATCTATCAATATCAGCTTTCAAAAACAGTAAGTAGTTAAAAAATATATGCAACACTCCCATATACATTCATTATATGTGAAAATTCTCCCTATCTCTATTAATTTGAAAAAATCTGATAAACATCTTGTATTTTTTTTTATATTTATAGAATGTTATGAAATAGGAAAACAGCTTTTAATATGCATAAAAAATCTAGAATATAATATTTAAAATATAAAAATGCATACGAAAAATGTATGACTAAATTTTTTCATTTGAGGAAAAAATCATACTCTGGTTGTACACAATTATTAAAAAAAACATATATAATATCATATAAAATGTGACATACATATAGAAAAATTTGTGAATGTTTGCATGACTAATTGACATACTGATTAATGAAAATTTCAAAAGACATTAATTTAACGAGATAAGTTTCCAAGGAAACTTGCACTTATATTTTAACAAATTAAATTTCAAATTATTTATCTACCTTTATTCAAACCAAAGTAAAGGATATGTCATGCACTCATCGAAAATTTAAATAATATACTGATGAAGTTACTTATGATCTTCATCATTTTATACAATTAACAACAAAAACAGTAGGATTTATTTATTCAGTTTATAATATATGCATGAGTATAATTTAAGTTAACGTATTCAGCAATCATAGATATAAAAAAATTACCTTAGAAAAGGAAAAAAATCTTTTTCTTGTTTTTTTTTTGTTTTTTTTTTTATAAAAAAACATCATGTAAAAGAATTTTGAGAGAAACAATACTATAGGCTGAAGGAAATCATTAAAACATGTATATATTAAATAATCTTTAAAATATGGTACTTACTTCTTTGAAGAATACACATATCCTAGAATTAAAAATTTACTCTACCTATAACATTTTTATCCTCACATTTTGTATAAAATTTACTTTTCACAGGATGACTGTATATTGCATTAGTCAATATAGAATATTCTGAAACGCAGAATTCTATTTGGTTTCTTTTTTTTTATTATTATTATGATTGTTTTTCTTGTTTCACATTCATTTAGATGCTTTCATATGGATGCAAACTCATTAGTGACAGATAGAAGTAAATAAAAAGTTACCGCGTAAAGATATCGGAACAATAATGATGAGTCAGATTTCAAGAGTTGGAGGTTCAGGCGATAACATTTGACGATAGTCTGTTATAAGTAATTACACATCCTGAAGATTTCACTTGTTTAGAAGGAAACATTAATATTCAGTAGATTCGCGCGAAGGTTGCATTTTTTTTTAAATAAAATTTTGTAGAACCGAATGATGATAATGCGGAACAGAAAGGGAGAATCAGGAAAACTTGTATAGATTGAAAATTACGATCCGGAAATCCGGAAGAAAAATTCACATAATCCTGAGATATCCAGAACAGTACCGCTTGAAAAAAAAAACTTTTATATCATCCAGAGACCATCTGAGACTATGGGATATGACTGGTAAATGAACGGGAGATGATTGGAGATGTCCGGAAAAGGATTGGAGAGGAACTGGATACCATCTGGATAGCAGACAGGATATCAGAATCAGACGATGGGAGACAGGAGAAGACCGGAGACCACCCCGACTATACTATGTGATCAAATATTGCCTTCCGTAGGTCACACCAACTGTGTATGGTGATGATTATTGTTGGGCTGAAATATTTTAATGCATAACGCATGAATTGAGATAGTTTTTGGGCCGTTCGTTCGTACCATTTGCGTTGTAAACAATTACCCAAAGGTTCTACATCCAGGAAGGCAGACATGAAATATCCAATGAACGAAGACATCTCAGCTGAAAGTTTTTTATTGATATATAGCAAGTATAAGATGGTAAGAATGGGGTGGTCTCGGATGTTAGAGGCTTAGAACAGTTGTTGACAGACCAAGAGCTAGGAGTGATTTTGCCCTTTTGGGCAGTAGATTGTCTCGCCAAGATTCGATAATACACCGAGCCAGCAAACCGCAGACGCGCAAAAGAATTTATATACGTTAAGGATAATTAATAGAAATGTTTTGGGAGGATGTAATAAAAAAGCTACCACATTTGGCGAACCCGTAATTTTTGTGAATTTTAGAGGACACAGGCGGGCAACCCGGTGGGAAAGGAATTTTTGTCAAAGGAAAGAGCTAAACATTGTATCTGGGAAATTACATTACTTGCACAATTTGTTTATGAACAGAAAAAGGTTGGGCGTCCAAGCAGCTGTCAATGAATGTCCAGAACACATAACATTACTGTTATGTCATGTATTTAAATTTAAGAGTAAAATATGTTTCATTTAAATATTTCCCTTTTCACATGACATACATTTGTTTTTACCATCCCCAAGCCTACGTTAAATTACAAACGAACTCCATTGCTTCACGATGTTTTCGGGTAAACACACGATTCATCCACGATCTATCGCTGTGCTTCTGGATCACTGTTGATCGCTGTTACTTGCTGTTACTTTCGACCCAGAGCTCTCGTCTGACGATCGCCGCTCTGATTAGTCGTAGTTTGACGTCATAGTCCGTGAAGTCAATGGAGTTTCGCGTACGTTTTTCTTTTCACAGAATGGCAGCAACTGTATGCAAATTTTTCCAAGGCAGACTAGTATATGTAGCAGGTCAAGATGTTTGTATTTCGCCCTTTTCTTCCTTGTCTGTTGTTGCTTTGTCTTGCTTTTCTTACGTAGCTCGCTTGAAAGCAGCACTTAGTTTTCTTGCCATGTAACTATACTTACGACGTCGTAGCTTGGCTACGTTTTGAAGGCTGCTGGCGGCTATTATTTTTTCATGAAAGTTTATTTTGATTTTATTTTTAAGTTTGTTCGGCGGAAGTAAAGCTGACGTTGGTTTGTCATTTGTAATTAATCATCAATAAAAGTCATCTTGTTGTTACTTCTGCTGTACTTATTAAAGTCTTCCACATCCATGCATTTCCAAGCTTAAAGATTCCACTCCGTACTCTGCTTAATATAGATAATTTATTGTGAAAAAGAGAACAGGGTTATGGGCCCAGACTCATAACCAGAAATTTAAGTGGTATTTTAAGGAAATGTGGAAGTGAAGAAATGGTGATAATTTTGTGCCTGTGGACTCTCTCTCTGTGGTTCTTTTTTGAAAAATGAACTTTCGTTTTTTTTAATTTTCTTGCATGTTGTTGACCTTCTGAAAGCTTCAAGTTCGAGAGTTGCCGTGATAAAGCGACGGGGGCTGATGGAAAATAATCAAAACGTCACCCTGCTGACCGGTAGTAATTGGGAAACTTGGAAGCATGAAGTGAAGGTTCTGTTGCTGCATTATGGAGCGTGGGAGTTCATTGAGAAATAGGATGGAGAAGAGATACCCAATAGGTTATCACCGGCTAAAACGGAAACTCCAGATATTACTGAAAAATCTGTGCTGACATGGAGAGAAAAACAAGATGTGAAATTAAGGAAGAATAGAGCCTACACCATTGTTTATCAATCCCTGAGTTCTGAATTTAAGCCTTTAATTTCAAGTACCACTGATGGAGCAAAAGCCTGGAAAATTCTTCATGACCATTTTGAGCCAACCACCAGAGCAAGAGTAATTGAACTTCTTGATGTGTTCTTTAATACAAGGTTTGTTCCTGGTGAAAACTTAGGACTTTTCCTATGTAGAGTGAAGCAAGCTGCTGAGCGCCTTCGTGACGTTGGTCATCAGCTCCAGCCTCTTTATCTGGGCTATCAGATGATTCGGAGCCTTCCAGATGAATTTCAAGCTACTGTTCAAGCCATTTATAGGTGGACTGATGCTGAGTTCCTGCCTGAAAGAATAGAAGCTGAGTTGTTGCTGGAGGAGAATCGTTTAAAGTTGTCTCAAAAGGACTTTTCTAATATAGCTTTTGCCAGTGAATCGTCTGTTAAACCAGGTAAATCTAGAGATTTTTATAAAAACAAAAGTAAAATTGGTCCTTGTTTTTATTGTAAAATGTATGGTCATTTAATTTCTAATTGTAAACTTAAATTAAGTAAATCTAGTAATGAAGCTTGTAATGATAAAAGTAATTCAGATGTTAATCGTAAAAGTAATTTTCATAAATGTGGTTCTGGAAATTTTAAATCTAATGTCAAAACTAAAAGTAATTTCCAAAATAAAAGTAATTTTCAAAGTAAAAATTTTTCAAGACCTTTGGAAACTAGTAATGTAGAATGTAAATCTCTTTTGAATTGTACCTTCTCTGAACTTTAATGTAGCTTAATTGAGCTTTCTCCTGAATTGTGCGAGGCTAATTCATCAGATCTGGGCTATGGAAATTCCCATTGGGTTTTTGACACTGCCGCTACAGCGCATTTTTGTAGCAATAGAAATTTATTTTTCACTTTTGAGCCAGTATCTGACTTGCACATGTCTCTTGCAGTTGGGGAGAAAGAATGTCCAGTTGAGGGTAAGGGTACAATTCAGTTTTTGGTACGTTGTAAAAATGGCAAATTCAATCGTATTATCTTAAAAGATGTTTTGTATAATCCTAACTTAAGAAGAAATTTGCTCTCTGGTGTTAAGCTTGAAAAACTCGGGATAAATTTTGTGGGTAAAAATGGTAAAGTTTTTGTTTATGACAAACATGGAAATGAACTTTTTTATGCTTTAAGGAAAAATGACCTGTATTTTTTGAAGCCATCAAAGTATGTTACTAAATGTAAGGGAAATGACAATCCAGTCAATTTGTCAGCAAATCAAGTGGATAAAGTAAATGTTAATGAGTTGTGGCATGAACGTTTTTGCCATATTAACAGTGAATATTTAATTAACACCAGTAAACAAGAAAGTGTTAATGGTCTTCCTATGCTATCAAAATTGACTGAAGATTGTATTTCTTGTAAATTGGCTAAATCTAAAAGGGTCTCTTTTAAGTCTGTTGGTCAAATCCGTTCTAAAGTTCCTCTCCAGCTGCTGCATATGGATTTGTGTGGGCCACTGCCAGTTTCGTCTCATGGGGGTAGCAGGTATTTTTTATCTATAATAGATGATTTTTCTAGAAAAGTTACTGTATATGCCCTTAAGAATAAATCTGATGTTTTCGAGACATTTCTTAAGTATCAAAAGAGAGCCGAAAGGTTTTTAGATAAGAAAGTAGTCTCTGTTAGAACAGATGGGGGACTTGAATTCTGTAATGATGAATATGATAACTTTCTGGAAAGTCAGGGCATTGCCCATGAGAAAACGAACCCGGGGATGTTAAAAAGGGGGCTGATTGTTATGTCATGTATTTAAATTTAAGAGTAAAATATGTTTCATTTAAATATTTCCCTTTTCACATGACATACATTTGTTTTTACCATCCCCAAGCCTACGTTAAATTACAAACGAACTCCATTGCTTCACGATGTTTTCGGGTAAACACGCGATTCATCCACGATCTATCGCTGTGCTTCTGGATCACTGTTGATCGCTGTTACTTGCTGTTACTTTCGACCCAGAGCTCTCGTCTGACGATCGCCGCTCTGATTGGTCGTAGTTTGACGTCATAGTCCGTGAAGTCAATGGAGTTTCGCGTACGTTTTTCTTTTCACAGAATGGCAGCAACTGTATGCAAATTTTTCCAAGGCAGACTAGTATATGTAGCAGGTCAAGATGTTTGTATTTCGCCCTTTTCTCCCTTGTCTGTTGTTGCTTTGTCTTGCTTTTCTTACGTAGCTCGCTTGAAAGCAGCACTTAGTTTTCTTGCCATGTAACTATACTTACGACGTCGTAGCTTGGCTACGTTTTGAAGGCTGCTTGGCGGCTATTATTTTTTGATGAAAGTTTATTTTGATTTTATTTTTAAGTTTGTTCGGCGAAAGTAAAGCTGACGTTGGTTTGTCATTTGTAATTAATCATCAATAAAAGTCATCTTGTTGTTACTTCTGCTGTACTTATTAAAGTCTTCCACATCCATGCATTTCCAAGCTTAAAGATTCCACTCCGTACTCTGCTTAATATAGTTAATTTATTGTGAAAAAGAGAACAATTACATCTGTTATAACCGCATTGGAATTAAAATAGATTTATAACGTACATGCTGCATTTAGTAAAGATAGTCTTTCATATGAGAAAAGGAAGTAACATTTGAGGTTTTAGAATAAGAGATATTTTAGCGAAGAGAATATTAATTAATATATTGAAAATTAAGTTAGGAAGATAATAATTTAGAATAAAGATATGTATAAATGATTCTATATCATAGACATTTCAATTTCTAAGAAATTCAAAGTGTTGCGTAAATAAAGAGTTATTGTAAATGATCGCCTTCTAGAGTCGAAACGTGTGAACGACGAGTAAGTTAGTCGTGAGTGAGTGTTTTGTTTTCGTCAATAAATTTTCGTTGCTCCTGTCAAACTTTATTGAACATTTATTTAACATTTGAAGAAGACTACATTCAGTGCCAGGAATGTAAAGACTGGGCACATGGAGATTATGTTTATATAGACGCATCGGGATTTTATTATAATAGTGTGATGTTTGTAAGGCAAAAGAACGGTTGGGACACCATTGATTAATGTATCCGGGGCTACCAGCAGTTTCTTGTGACGCCAAAAAAATAAGGCCAAACTACTTTCAGTATATTTCGTTAAATAATTCGATATTATTAGCAATGTTTAATTAAAATCATTAAAGAAGTTCGTAATTTTATTTTAAGTATAAAATAAAGACAGAAATTTCATTCATTTGTTTTTTATTTGCAATTTATCCAAGTGTCCGGGTCTACCCGATCTTCCCTACTTTTCATCCACAACGAGTAATTGCGGCGGGACCGAGAGCAAAATTTCGTGACGCTCACATTCCGAACATAAGGGGATGAGTTGTTAGACATTGTCACGTCGAAACTATCTTTTTTATCTATCCATATTTTTTTCCCTTTAAAATTGCTACCTATTGTGTTCTTTATATTATTACAGTAAATAAAATTATTGATATATTTTTGAAGATTAGATTCATCGTTCAAGAATCTACTGAAACATTACACAGAACATAACAGTAGGTCACGATACACATTTTGGAAACTGATGTTCTATCATATTGATCATTAGGTATCCTTTTAAATAGGTTTGCGCTCCTAACACCCAACCATGTTCATATAAAATTAAATAAGGTTTAGCCGCAAATCATAACATCTCCTTAGAGACCTTTGTCAGATGTTTGAGCAAAATATTTTACATTTTCATATCGTGCAGTGTTATACATCGTCTTGGGTATACTCGTCGATTTATAAGGGAGAAATGGTGTTTTTTGGGGGGGGCTAGATTTTTTAAGTCATTCTTCTTAGAGGGAAAATGAAATTTCCTTCCTAGGTTTAAATCCAATTACTTTTTTGCCTTTATATTACCTTTAATCAATTATCTTTTAAAGACTTTCTCAAATATTTATTGACTACTAATTTTTTTTCTTAAATGAACGAAATATTCATGTGCTTTTAAGCATAAATAAAGAATTGGATAGTTTTTATTTGTTGGTTTGATAAAGAAAAAATATTACTAAGAAAATATTGTAAAATTTGATGATTTAAACCGATATTTTGGTTGTTGATAGACCAAGAAAAGTCATCACGAGACAGTAATTAATTATAAATCAAGATTTAATACATCTCTTGAAAATTAAAACAATTCCCGATTACAAATCCCTTCAATAGTCATGTTAGTAAATTTTATGATTTAAAGAATAAAAGTTAGTCCATGAATGTGTCATAATGTTTCGCATTGCTAAGCGAAGATATAGTATATATTTTTGAGACGAGCATTAAAGAAAAAAGTCTTCATTGCATATTTAACGTTTTACATAAGCAAACTGTCTGCTAGGGAAAGTAAATTACTTATGGTACATATGAAAATTTACAGAATAATACCGCTGAATATTTATTTACCATATATACCAGCGTCCACTATAATATAGCATTAACATAAGTGGGTTATGGAGGGCTTTCATGTAATTAAAGTGAAAAAAAGTAAAATGTTCAAGTGGAAATTAACTTTGTGTCTAGAAATTCTTAGTATCGGCTGGCAACACTGATCCCTTGTGAAACAGTACATGTGCACACATCGTCTTCTGTCAGCAAAATATAGAGGTAAGATTTATCCTTAATTTTAAATGATGCTTTTCAAAATATTTTGATAAATTGTATATATGTAAAATCTAGGGAAAATGCTTAAGTGATACTAAAATAAAACAGTAAGAGGCTTATAAAGACCTTTTTAATGATTCAACATACGTTTCAACGCTCATTACGCCGTCATTTTCAAGAAAATATAATGATAAATAAAATATTCTTGCAAAATTTGAAAAATAACATTGAAAACATGAATCACGAGATCCAAATATGTAAAACTGAGAAAAGCAGGTGCTTGAAGTAGCCAACTGTAATCGTGAAAATTATATTTCGCTATTGCTGTTTGAAACGGAAAAGGACCTCGTGCCAAATTTTAGGCAATTCAAATGAGGCGAAATCATTGCAAATGTTTACGTTACGTATGTAGATTTCTATTGCTTCATGGATAATGGATGGGAATTAGGTTCTTGATGGGTAAATTATTTTACTATTTTTAAAATCAATTTCTATTGCTTCGGTTCTATGTAGTCGTGCCAGCGCTGTAGTACTCCTGTTATATTTTATATCTGCTATATTCTCTTTTAATCTTGTTTTTTGTTATATGTGTTACGTATAATACATCAGATTTCTAAATGCTAAGAATCAGATAAAAATATCAGTTTTGGAAAGTGTTATTGCTCCCCAGTTGCATAATACACATATTTCCTAAATATTATAAAATGTATCTTAAAAATTATATATTGTGTTCGATTAATTTGTTTTTGCTTTAAAATAAACTATTTTTATATTATTAATAATGGACATTGTTAAAATTCAATTGTGAATTCTTTATTTACAATACTAAAATAGTAATATCTTTTATATTTATTATATATAATATTTCCGAAACAAAACACTTATAAATACAACGAATTTTTAAATTATTCATATTCATTAATTTATTTATACTAAAGAAAAAAATGTTTCTTAAACTTTCAAGAAATGTTTGTTTATTTTCAAACTCTTCCGATTTATTTTCATCTTTTTATAATTGAAATTTTTCGCTCACAACAAGAAAAATATAATTATTTTAATTTTATCATAAAAGAAAAAACATAAAATACATTAAAAATTTAGAAATACTACATCCAATCTTCATTTTATACAAAAAAGTTAAATCAGATGATGTTATAACGAATAACTTAGAACGCATAAGCAGAAATATTTCGCGTGATTAATGGTTGAAAAGAGAATAGTTTGTTTTTTAAATGAAACCTTTTTATGATTTACATTATGTTTTGCTCTACGAATATTTTTCTTAATTTTTGCTATATTTGTATAGTAAAATTCAGATTGTTAATTTTTTTTTTTCGTATGTTGTAAAATGTTATCTTTAGTGGCAATTGCTGTTTTTATGACTTATTAAACAAGTTACAAATTAGTTTCACATGAGCTTTAATTAAAGTACGAGGTATTATAAAATGTAAAAATAGAATGATTTTATGTATGTTAATAACAATGACACTATTGGAAACTCGTTATTTTAGTGAAGAATTTATATTTTTATATTTAAAAAAAATGTACTGATATGGTTCTTAAAAGTGTAATACAAAAATTTTTACAGAGTACAATTATTAGATCACTGCCACTTATATGATGATATTATGTTTATATTCTTCGTTATTATCTTCCAATAATATTATATTCTTTTATACTGTATGAATATAATACATTTTCTATATTTTTTTAAAGAAATGTTTTGAAATCGTCACATGCAAATTAAGCAAAACGGGTATTCTATTGGAGGTATAATAATATATAACAGAAATATTACGATCATAACCAATGCATCACCTACATCAGTTTGCTACTAGTCATATCATATATTCTAATATATCCTACCAATTTGGGGCACCAGAAAACCATTGGGCTAGGTCACATGCTCGAGAAAATTCGATTAGTGGGTCATTTTGCTTCACCATAGGTCAGGGTCAAGCTAATTGTATCTAAAAAACGGTTTAAACGATTTTGACTAAATTTTGTATCCTACTATTTTCGGGCACGAGAAGACTATTGGGCTGGGTCACATGTTCGACAACTTTCGATTAGTGGGTCATTTTTGGGCCAACACGAGTCAAGTTAATTTTATAGAAAAAACGGCTCTAACGATTTTGATTAAATTTTTGTATCCCACGAGTTTCGGGCACGAGAAAATCATTGGGATACGTCACATGTCCGAGAAAATTCGATTGGTGGATCATTTATGGGTCACTGTGGGTCAAGCTAATTTTATCTAAAAAATGGCTCAGACTATTTACGCTAAATTTTGCATCGTATGGTTTTCGGGCACGAGAAGACTGTTGGGCTAGGTCACATGTTCGAGAAAATTTGATTAGTGGATCATTTTGGTCATGGGTCATTATGGGTCAAGCTATTTTTATCTTAAAAATGGCTCAGAGGATTTGAAGTAATTTAACAGTCTACAGTTTTAGGGAACGAGAAGACTATTGGGCTAGGCCACATGTTCGAGAGATTTCAATTAGTGGGTCATTTTGGTCATGGGTCATTATGGGTCAAGCTATTTTTATCTTAGAAACGGCTCAGAAAATTTGAACTAAATTTAGTATCCTACAGTTTTAGGAAACGAGAAGACTATTGGGCTAGGTCACATGTTCGAGAAATTTCGATTACTGGGTCATTTTGGTCATGGGATATTATGGGTCAAGCAATTTTTATCTTAAAAACGGCTCAGAGGATTTCAAGTAAATTTTGTATCCTACAGTTTTCGGGCACGAGAAAAGCATTGGACTAGGTCACATGCTCGATAAAATCTGATTAGTGGGTCATTTTTGGGTCACTGTGGGTTAAGCTAATCTTATTTAAAAAGCGGTTCAGACTATTTTGACTAAATTTTATATCCAACGGGTTTCGGGCACGGGAAGACAATTGGGCTTGGTCACATGTTCGAGAAAATTTGAATAATGGGGCATTTTGGTCCTGGGTCATGATATTTGAAATCAAAGATAATTTTGTCCGAGTTTTTCCTGCTCGAATATTCTAATTCGCCTATTCTAAATCTTGTGTGTGTGTGTGTGGCAATATATATATATATATATATATATATATATATATATATATATCTTAAAAAGGCTTTAACGATTTTGACGAAATTCTGTATCCTACTGTTTTGGGACACCAGAAAACCATGGTCACATGTTCGAGAATATTCAATTAGTGGGTCCTTTTGGGTAACCATGGGTCAGGGTCAAGCTAATTGTATCTAAAAAACGCTTTAAACGATTTTAACTAAATTTCGTATTTTACCAATTTCATGGACAGAGCCTGGATTCATTAAAGACGACGTGAGACGCCATTCCTGCGTCATATACAGCACCATGATGCCAGCATACACGGTTGATGGCATCCTGGAAAACGCACATTGCCAGCTTGCATTCGAATCCTCATACTGTCATATCACCTGTAGTGACGGTATGAAGTGTCATTGGATACACGACTCGATAACCTCTTTTTAACACTTTCCAACCTAGTTGAAAAGTGTTTATGACTTCGGTTTGTCTGGCCGGATGGCCGTCTGGCCGTCTGTCCGTGCTCTAACTTCCGTAAATATGCTCGGATTGCTCTGCAATTTTTATATGTTATT
Organism: Maratus michaelseni; assembly: GCA_963931845.1. Taxonomy (NCBI): domain Eukaryota; kingdom Metazoa; phylum Arthropoda; class Arachnida; order Araneae; family Salticidae; genus Maratus; species Maratus michaelseni. The sequence continues at coordinate 453,151,716 of OZ007588.1, forward strand.
GTAGTACTCTATAGCATGTTCCCTATTTCAACGGAAGTGTGTAGCACTTATAGTTTTTTTACAGGGACACTCAAAAGAATTTCGTTACATTGCGATCTATGGGGAAAAATCATTTGCGGTTTATTTTAATGATGTTACTCAATTTCAAACACATTGTAATTGATATATATCACTAAGGTGCATTACAAGAAGCTTAATATGGAATAGGGTGTGCATAGCACTTATAGTAACTTTACAGGAACAGTCAAAAGAATTCCGTTACATTACATGTATGGAGAAAAATCGTCTGCGGTTTATTTAAATAATGCTTCATTATTTTAAACACATTGAAATTTATATATATCACTAAGGTGCATTACAAGAGGCTTACTACAGAATACTGTGTGTATATCAGTCATCGTTCATTTACAGGGAGACACAAAAGAATTCTCTACTGTCTGTTTACAATAATTCCTGGAAGTGCGTTTTAAGTTACTGAACGCGATTTTAAATTTAACTCACTTTTTGTGTATTTACGTGGTGTGTATAAATTCTGTAGATCATATACAGGGAAGCACAAAAATTCGCAAACACATTTCCGTTTATTGACAAACTCCAGAAGGATAATTTTAAACTGTGCTACGCTTTTCCTAACTGAACTAAAATTTAGCATCCTATGTAGTATATACATACAAATTTATAGATCATATACAGGGCTGAATAAAAGTATTCGAATATTTTTCCGAGTACTCTATAGGTTGCAAATTCCTGAAATTATTTTTTTAAATATGTTATGCGTTTTCCAAATTATTTACTTAGATGCTATCTTTCAGCTTATTAAAAGGTATGATTTGTAAAATTATTTTGGAAGCGTTGGAAAGTGCTACATAATCTATGCTTGAAGCAAGATTTTTCGTTCTTGTTTTCATTGCCGGCAATTTTAACAGCAGCCGTTACATTTCTTATGTGTTACGGCCCATGGTTCTGCCTTATCTTCGATGCCTCCGCAACTCTACGTTTAAGCAGCACAATGCACGACCGCATGTTGGTCGTACTATCCTGACCTTTCTTGATACAGAACATGTTCGACTGTTGCCCTGGCCGGCACGTTCTCCTGATTTCTCACCAATTGAAAATGTCCTGTCAATGGCTTCTGAGTGACTGGCCCGCCACGATTCGCCCGTCACTACGGTTGATGAACTGTGGCATAGTGTTGAAGCTGCATGGACTGATGTACCCGTACATGACATCCAATCTCTGTTCGACTCCATGGCTAGGCAGATAAATTCTGCTATTGCGGCCAGAAGTGGGTGCTTTGGGTAGTGTTTTCTCAGGATCTATATCTCCTAATTTTTTAATGTATTTGACAAATAAATATCATTCTGTTATTTACATTCCTTCATGGTGTAGCATTTTGGATGGCCAGTAGTGTATATTACAAAAAATGTATGTTTGTGAAAATAATTTGAATTGTATAACCTAAGCAACTTGAAACATAAATTGTTTAAATATTTATACTTCTGATTAAAATATTTGAATAAAAATTACAATATTATTAAAGTGAATAAAGTTTATTAAATTAGATCGATTTTTTATAAATTTAACAGCAAATTAATAAATGATTATAAAATTAACCAAGAAATTAATGAATTATGAAAAAACAAATTAATTAACCATCATTTAAATCAGTAGTTTGACTGATATATTACTACATTAACAACTGAATCACAAGCTATTAGAAATGAATTAAATTGTAATTATATCAATTCTATGGAGTAATATTATATTAAACTGATGTACAAGGGCATTTCGAAAAGTAAAGATACACCGTACGCCGGAGGAAAAAAAGTTTTGGCAAGCAAGTTGGCAACACAGGTGTTAACCTTGAACCGTTAGCTTTCTCCTCGCGGTCGTTCGGCATTTCAACGTTGATTCTGGTTGGAGTAGGTCGTATTTAAAATGGTTCCACCGATTCCGAATCCCGCCAAATGCGAAGTGCGCTCCGTCATACGTTTTCTTCATGCAAGAGGTCAGCGACCAGCGGATATTCACGAAGAAATTGTTTCTGTTTATGGGAATTTATGAATCTACAAAATGTAACGAAATGGTGTCGTCATTTCTCTGAAGGTAGGACAGATGTTCATGACGAACAAAGAACAGGTCGGCCATCTGTGATCTCTGATGCCCTTCTTCAGAGAACGGAGGAAGCAATTCGTGCGAATAGACATCTCAAATTGAAAGAATTGCATCAGATCATACCAGAAGTTCCACGACGATGATGAGATCAAAGATGAAGTTGAAATGTGGTTCCGACAACAGGCGGAAACCTTCTATGACTGTGGGATACAAAAGCTTGTGCCCCGACTTAACAAATGTTTGGATAACGGGGGTGATTATGTCAAAAAATAATAAATAATCCAGTTAATAAGATGTAACTTACGTTTTCTAAATAAATGTTTTTTTTTTTTTTTTTTTTTTAAGGAATGCGAGCCATTGTACCTTTACTTTTCGAAATGCCCTCGTATTAAAAAATTAATTATTTTAAATAGTAGGCATAAGTTTTAAAAGACCAAAAAATATTTTTTTCGTATAAAACAACAACAACAACAACAAAACTGTATAGAATCATTAGTCTATAGAACTTAATTACGAATAAGATAGGAATAAGATAATAGTACCCTATAGAAAAATTGTTCTACAGAAAAAAAATTCCGTAGAACTTCTTAGACTTCTCTAGAAACACTTTCTTTAGAAAAAATATTCTATAGAAAGCTTCAAAACACAAACGAAATAGTATTCTATAGAAAGGCTATGATGATATAGAGTTTGCAAAGAATTCTATAGAGTTCTATAGAGCTCTATAAACTATTTTCATAAGAAGTAATAAGATTTTTCCAGACGGGAGTTTTTATTTAAAGAAATACATAATATTGCAAATTTTGTAGTTTTTGTTTATTGGTTATTAAATTAATTTTCTTCAGTAACTTAATATGTAATTTATTTATAAAGTAATTACTATGATATCACAACGACAATTAGAAAAACATCGTGAACATCTGTCTTCTATTTCAAAACTTCCTGAATTGTTAAAAAAAAAGATCATATATACACATTGCATTATAAATTCATTTTTCTATTGTTATTTATATCTTTAAAATTTATGTCTTTGAAAAATATCTTGTAAAATATTTTTTCCTTTACTTCTGAAAACTTATGTGTACATATTTTATTTTAATTTGTGTTGCTGTTAAAGGAAAAAAAAAACTTACGGATATAGTCTAAACCACTTGACTCAAATGTATCTATAAATCTCTAAAAATGAAAATTTTTCAGAAGATTTAATATATGTTTATTTTGCTATCTATTACAGAAAAAGTTTATTAATCGGTTACATTCTTTAGTAAACTAAGTATTTCACGAAATTGTATGCATGATTTATCTTTAAAGAATGATGTATCATAAATTTCTTCGCATTATCCAGGCTATTGTTATACTTTGAGAAAGTTGTTTCCTTTACTATGTAAAACAGATTGTACCTTTTGTTTTCTAAATTACCAATAAATACTGCTAAAAGTTACATCTATTTTCAGAATTCAGATATTAGTTTTTATGAACAGTAATAAGTTTAAATTTATGTTACATTAATCCTATAAAGTAAATAAGAGAAGAAATTTAGTGCTTTTTTTGAGTAATATATAGGGTCAATCGGGGCAAGTTTGAGACAACGAAAAAAATGGGGCTAATGGGAGATGCACAAAGAGCGTGTCAATTTTTATATTAATCAAATTGGCTTTGTAAGTATTTTGTAAGTAATGTATCATTTTACTGATATCCATTACGAATACACTCAAAGTATAAATGGGGGAAAAAATGCATTACAATAACCTTACCATTATTCATAAGAAAACTTTTCTGTCAAACTTCAAAACTTTTTTCGTGCAACACTTAAATAAAAACTAAAAATAAATTACTCTAATAGGCTTTTATTTAGCATGATATGGTGCGGCTTTTTAGCCTTTAACATTTGAAATGTGTTTAATATAGCCTGAGTTACAAACAAATTAAACTGAGGCAATGTATAGGGATAGTATGAGATAGTGCTTGGGGCTATTATAATACTGTTCTACCATGTAGCTTGAAACATCCACCACAAATAAATGTTCCACACATTATGTTAATTATCGATTGTCTTTTTGTTTTTATATGCCATTTTTTTAGCCTAATAATAGTACATTCTTCTTTGTTTGTTACAGAATTTTCATCGAATGATATGAAATGCTATCTTGTTGATTGAACAACTTAGTTCTATACTTCAAACTAAAAGTGATATTGAAAGGTAAAACCTGTGTATTTCTGAACGTTGAAAATGGTGCGTGATTACAAACAGAAAAAAGAAGAAGTTTACCTACAAAGTATTTTAGAAGAAAGCAAAAGAGCCAATATTCAATGGTAAATAATTAAGTTCTTTAGCTAAAAATTGTAAGATTTATAGATTGTTTTTGTGCTTTAAAATTATGCCAATATAAACCAGTTCACATTCTGCATCTGCTATAGTAACAGCTGCGGGCAAAGATTCATCAATTTTTTCAAGTTATTGTGAGATGTGGCATTTACAGATAATAAAAAGAAAATGCTGCTGCAAAGTAGAAAAGGAAATGAATTAGTGTTATTTAAAAAATGATTAGAAATAAATAGTGGAATAAAAAAACTCATAAAAAAGGCAAACAAAAGAGTGATATTATATGAGAAAAAGACGATACAAGTGTTGAAAATTATAAAAGGGAAATTTAAGATGCAGGGGATTGGACAAGCGCAGAAGTTATTACCCAGATATCAGGTAAGGAACCGGGAGATTAAACTGAAAATAAAATAGTTATAAAAATATAATTAAAAAATAAGAAGTTTGATAAATTGTACAAGTGACACAGGAATGACAGCGAAGAGTTGCCTTCATGGTGGTGATGAAGAAGCATTTACAGATTTCATTGCAAATGCCCAATGGAAAGCAATTGATAAAGTTGTTTACGACACACCAATATTTCAAGAGAATATTAAAAAAAGAACTTTTTTAGCAGGCTTTAAACGTGGAGTTATAATGTGTACTGATTATATAAGTACTTTTGTCACATAAACGAAGTATATGAAGCCGACGGAAAGGTAACAGTCCAAGGTTTGAGCTGTTCCAGTTCTAACGATTGATTAAAGGACTGATTTCACCCATAAAGAAGATAAAATCTTTGCAGAGAACATTATGGATTCTGTGTCTGTCCTGTTTTTCTCTAAAATCCCATTAAAAATGGGGAAAACTACATGTAGTTTTGTTGGTTATATTATTGAACAGTGAATTACCTCAATTAGTAATAAGCATTTCTAATATCTTTCTTATTCAATAACATGTGAAAATTGACTTCTGAAAGCACGTAAAAATATAACTTTTAATGTTGCTCATAATTGTATTCATTTTTAAAGCACTAAATAATAATTTAATAAATTAGGGAAGGAGTTTATTGCAGTGAATCAGTATTCTAACGGACGCATGAAAGATGGCCAAATTTCATGAAAAATGAAAGATAAAAAAATAAAGAATAATGCAGATGAAGAATTAGATCAGAGGCAACATTCTTTCAGGTTTCTCACGTACAACCACTTAAAAATAAGTAATGCCGTCTCACATTAGCCCCATTCCGTGAGTCTAATATGAGACAGGATTTTATACATTATTTACCTTTATTTTTATGACTAGCGATATTTTTTTATCTATAAACCGATGAAAGAAAAAAACATAAGTTACAGTATTTTTTATTGGGACTAGAGTCAACAGATCGAAAGTGACTTTGAAAAGTTTGGGTTTATATCTCATAATAGCCCTGATTGAGCCTAAATCTTATACCATGAAAACTATTTTCTGCGCCCATCGTTTCTCATATAATCCAAATTTCGCTTAATTTATAAGAGAAATGTATAATGAAAAACTGTATATATTATTCTAAAATTAATATACTACAGATAAATCTCCAATCTTAAAATAGATTCTTAAATATATTTCATATACTCAGATGATTTCTAAAAACTTTATATGCTTTATCAATGGCGTATTTTACTTTGCACCCAAAATAATTTGATTTTATGTACACTGATGTCCAGAAATTAAGGGGCAGTGACCAATTTCAGACGTTTCGTCGAATATCTACTGAAACTCGTGAGTAAATGCCCGATATGCCCTTGAACTTTGGGGATATAAAGAACATGTTTGACTTCATGTTTTTCAGTGAAGATTTTGTCGCGAGGACAATTAGTGGAGGGCGGGCTATAATAATTTAAATAATAAAATAATATTTTTGATCACCCGAGTAACAGAAAATGCTAAAAATGGTCTGTCACTGTAGCAAATGACTATGTAGGTAATATTCAACATTTGTGTGCATTTGTGTAAGCATAGCACGTATATTCGTGAAGATGTTAACGTTTCTGTGAAAAATTCAAAATATATTTGTTGTAGCATGCAGAGTTTTCAACCAAATTTAACACCGCTTTCTAAAAACTTGACAAAACAACATAGATATAGTATGCTGTAATTCACATATTAATATGCTGAATATTTGATGAGATATGGGTACTTGTATGAAATTTTAACTGCGCATGCGTGAACTACAGCAAAGATTTTTTTTTAACATGATTTGATAGTCAATACTATAGGGCAACTCATATAAAAAGACCAGTGAAATATCATGAAAATTCAAAACGTTACAGAAATAAATGATAAATTGTGGAGGAAATCCCATAGGATTATATGGGATACCCATACCTCATCAAATATTCAATATATTAATATTTTAATTACAGTATACTATATTTCTACAATTTTTTGAAGTTTTTGTAAAGCGGTGTTAAATTCGGCTGAAAACTCTGCATGCTATAAAAAAAAACCTTTTGAATTCTTCACAAAAACGTTAACATCTTCAAGAATATACGTGCTATGCTTACACAAATGCATACAAATGCTGAACAGGACCTACATAGTCATTTGCTACAGTGACAGGCCATTTTTCTGTTGCTTGTGTGATCGAAAATATTATTTTATTTATTAAAATTAGTATTGTCCCCCCATAATTGTCCCCGCGATAAAATCTTCACTGAAAACATGAAGTCAAACATGTTCTTTACATACTCAAAGTTCAAAGGCATTTCTTCACGAGTTTCAGTAGATACGAAACGTCTGAAATTGGTCACTGCCTCTTAATTTCTGGATACCAGTGTAATTTGGTACAAATAAAATCTTTCCTCAAGCACAATTTCTAAAGCTACTATTAAGGTACTAGTATTTTTGTACATATTCTTCAATTTACAGATATATTATTATGAGATAAAAATATTAAATGTACAATGATGCAACACACAAAAGGATCCTACTTTCCGCTTATTTGGGTAAGGGATCAATAAACATAGGGAAACAGGTTTCATTTTGAGTGATGGTGAAGAATATATTTCGTATTCAAAACAAAAAATCAAAATAATTGGTCACGCATTGTTTATAAACAATTTCCAGCAGTTACAGAATACTGTAACAAATCTTCTTTATATAATAAGAGAAAATAAAATACGTAAGTAAGCAGTTTAGAAAACGCGTAACACAGTTTAACACTCTATTTCAGCAATCAACGCCCGCAGTCGATAAGATACTGGAACTCTTTTGAGTAGCCGTGTATATGATCTGCAGATTTGTTACACCTCATGGTTTGCTAAATTTTAATTCAGCTGTAAAATGCAAAATAACATTTAATTTTTTTTTCTGGTGTCATTTTCTATTGGGACTATATCTATGGTGTCTATAATTTGTGCAGCCCTGTATATGATTTACAAATTTTTCTAAATACCATACATTAAGCTAAAATTTAATTTGAATAGCGAGCGTATAACACAACTAAAATCCCAATTCCAGCAATTACCATCCATAAACAGCAGTATATTCAGTTTTTTGCGTAACCCTATATATAAATTTATTTAAATACAAACATATCTCAGTATAACATATGAAACGTAAAAAAACATTATCAATGGGTTTTTAGAAGAAAACAAATTAAAGGAAATTAATAACTTTTTCTGGAAATATTTTTATTCTAATTTATGATAATGTATTCGAAGAAATAAAAGTCTTAAAAGTATAAGCAGGTGTGGAACAATTACATTTAAAATCGTTTTACGTAAAAAAAAAATAGATAAAAGTATAAATAAAGCATTGAAAATTACATTTATCATTTATTTAAGGACAGTTTCTTTACAACAATAAACAAATGTCATTAAATATTAAGAAAATATAAATACGTTTCAATCATTACCGTGTATATTAAATAATTTGATACAATTTTTTTTTCATAGAGAATCTACTTACTAATTCATATTTGCTTCGTGATAAATTTGTATGTATTTATTCATTATATTTCTGTATATGCTAATAGCAAATTTCATTAAAGATATTTGATTAAAAAAAATAAAAATATATATTTATCGAAATGGAAATATGTAAACTAGCACAACACGCAGGGCACTACATTCAGTGGAATTCACAATGATTACTAATTTCTTTCAAACTCTTTACCAGTTCAAAATGTTTGATTAGAAAATGAAAATGCGTTGTTTATAACAAGAGGAAGGTAATGATATTGGAATTCAGATCATTAAAATGAAATATGAGAAATATTTTCTCAAAACTTCTCTGGATTTGATTAAAAATCATCTCTATTTTGTAATTATGTATACTTTTGTAATTATATCTCTTTTATAAACAAGCATGATTGTAGAGAAATATTGAAATTTTTATATAAATAACTTATTATATATACATGCATTTTTTCTTATGTATTATATGAGATACATTTTGTTCATTTTATTAAAATCTAATTATTACATAATAAATACAATGTATAAGGAAAATAAATTACAAATTTCTAATTGAAACTTAAAAGGTTATAAGTTTCTATATCTACTATTTTTTTTTTTTTGAACAGAGATTTAATAATTACCGACTATATATACATTATTAATCTGCAACATTTAAAATTCAATGATGCAATTTTTATGCAAAATGCATTAACACTGTAAAAATATAACGACATATAGTATAAATATGGCGGAAAACATTAGAAACAATTTTTTCAGCAAATTTGCTACGATGAACAATTAATTGCTCATCGATCAAAAATAATTATATAGACATCAATAATTAAAAATAATTATATTATAAAACGAATTTGCAGAATGGAAAACGCAATTTTAATAATTACTACTGCAGAAAATATAGCCAATATTAAATATATATATATATATATCAAAATCACAAATGATATGAGAATCGTTATACTGTAAAAATGCTTGTGTATAAACTCAAAACGATAACAACGAAGCAAAATTCAAACTATTAGACAAGTCTATTCGTTATAACTGATATCATCTATCTATACTATTAAAATAAAGTTTCTCTCTGTGTGTGTGTCTGTCTGTCTGTCTCTCGGCGATAGCTTGGAAAATCTAATGCATATAGAAGTCTGAAAATTTAGGTGAGGGTAGTCCAAGACCTCTCCTGATGCACCTGAGTCTCAGAATTTTAATATTTTTATAATTATTCTAGATATTAATTAAAAACTCATTAAATATCGCAAAATTGCGATCTTTTTATCTAGAAATGGCTCAAACCATTCCACAACTCCAAAAATAATAAATGAAAAGCAGGTGCAGACGTTTCACTGAAACAAGAATGCTACAATGGGAGGGTTTACCAGATAAATATTCCAGTCACAAATTTTAAGGTATATACAAATTTTTAAAACTATATGGGATACGGATTTGAAAATTGGTATGTTTAAAAAAATCTAGCGCACCTAGAAGTCTGAATATTTAGGTTAGGATAGTCCAAAGCCTCTCCTGATGCACCTGAGCCTCAGAATTTTAATATTTTAATAACTAACCAATATATTAATTAAAAACTGATTATTTTTTCGATTTTGTTTGCAGGTATTTTTTATTAGCATACTTTCACTTTGAGAACCGGTTTCAAAAGTATCGTCATTTAAAAAAAAAAAATGCAAACAAATTCTTATCACCTCCGCTATCTGATGCAAAAAATTTATAATAATAATAATAATAATAAAAATATTGAAATGCAAACGAGATATTATAAGATAACTGTTCTATAGGATTAACATTAGCGAGCGGAAGTTTTCGCTTGAGTGATGTAGCCTCTTAATCTTCAGGGGGGTGAGGGGTTATTTCGAGTGCAGCAAACGCCTGCTATACGGTAGCGTGGACACGTGTTAGGTTCGTTTATATCTGAATGCATCCTCTCCCAGCGGATGGTTTTCCAAAGCGTTTACATCACTTAAAAAAATAATTTCATACAAAATCGGGTTAAAGATATAAAACCATACAAACTTGATATTTGTTTCAATTTATTATCACGGAGCTAGTTGTAATACAGTAACCCCTCGTTATATCGCGCCTCGGTATATTCCGCATTCGGCTATTTCGCTCTTTCTTAGTTGTCCCCCGATAAATTTCCAGTTTGTTGATAAAAGAATATACGGAATACTAGTCAGCGGCATTTCTCTGCACACAAAAATTATTTCTGGCAGTTTAAGGAAATAATAGTTCTATGGCCCAAGAAGAGAACAGCGAAAAGAAAGTATGTGACGAGGATTTAGTAATGCCGATGACTGAAGATGTTCAGTTTCTCAAAAAGGTGTATGAAACTTTTGAAACGTCGAAATCTAAACATATAAATAAAATGTAATTAGTTCACTTTCGTTCTTTAATTTTCAGTGGCAAGCAGATAATCAAAGAAAAAGGACAAACAAGTCTAGATTCTTATTTTCAGAAAACACTATAAAATGTAAGTAAAAATGTATACTATATATGTATGGTTTTGTATTTTTTTAACGTATTCCCATCTTTTTTGCGTTGAATTTGTAGCTCTTTTGAACAAGTATTATTAAATTGAAACTGCTTTAAGCTTTAGGGTTTAGGACTCTTTATTTTTCATTTATAAACACTCTTCTCTCTCCTCTCGTTATATCGCTACTCTCGGTATATCGCATTTTTCTTATCTCCCAAGTAGCGCGATATATCGAGGGGTTACTGTATAAACGATCTCTCCATAAGACTGATATTAGTAAGTCCACTATATTTCCTATATTAATTTTGTTATTTTGTTGCTAAAATTTTGTATTTTAAAACAAGGGTGTGTAATAAGTATATCATAGTTATATTTTAGAACCTTCTCACCGCCGCGACCTGATATATCCGTTCACTGTGCTGTAGGTTTCACAGCAATACAAGGTTTGTTTAAATTAATATAATTCTACAAATATAATGCAGTTTTAAAAAATCAAGTAATGATTGATACTCTCAAGGATTATCCTTATATACGTAATTAAGTTTTATATCTCAAGTTCGAAAATTCAGGTTTTTTAAGCATTTAAAAAAAAAATTACAGAGAAAACAACATTACAAATTTGCCCTTTTGCTCGGCGGTCAGGGGGTTAATAGTTATATTTTAATGATTATCGTACGGAAAACTATGTTTGAGATGATGTTATTTTATTTTCATACTTACTTGTATGTTTTATACTATTTTATTTTAATGCTTTATATATTTAACCACATTTTTGTTCTTTCATTGTTTTTTGCTGTCTACTAAAAGAGATTTTCGTAAACTCTTCTTAAATCATACAAGACAATAAAAGTAAATAAAAGGTTTGATCTCACCTAATTTTCTGGTTCGTGTTCTATGAGCTTCTTTAAAGGTAGAAACATCTTTTACTACTGAAGATTATTTATTGGACAGGTAGACACACTTAATGACGATACAGAACGAATACACGACAAGCTATGTACAAACGTAAAGTAAACAAAACAGTCAGTCAGTCTAAAAGTTCAACGCGCTTAGCACCATCTGGTGGTTCCTTTTCATTTTGCAACAACTTCCGCCGGGCGAAGTTCGTCTGGAGACGAAAGTGTTGAAAATTCAAGTGGGCAAAGAAGCTGCACCGGTCTTCCTACAAATTTTCGGAACGCTTGAATGAACGTTTTTGTGGTCAAGTCCGGGGTTAATTCTAGGTGTACTGCTCTTGTTACAGCACATCTGAAGAGCAATATGTAAGTTTTCTTAGTCTCATTGTGATCTTTAATGTACAACGGACCTAAGTAATCTAGGCCTGTAACTTGGAATGGATAGGCTTCATTTATTCTGTCGGCAGGTAGAGGTGCAGTAATCTGGGTGGCAGGTTTAACACGAAGTTTTTCACATAAATTGCATCTAAATATCAAACTCTTGATTCTTTGTCTTGCTTTCAATATCCAAGTTTTTTCTCTGAGTTGTGTTAAAGTTTTCGATACACCACCATGTCTTGTTTTTTCATGACAATCTTTGATGATAAGATTTGATAAATGAGATCTACTAGGTAGTAAAACTGGATGAGCTTCATGGTATGAGATATTAGCTTGCTGTAATCGTCCACCAATCAAGATTATTTTTCTTTCATTTAAAATTGGATTGAACGGTCGAATAACTGAGTTTGCTGGTACTGGTTTTCCCTGCGTCAGCGCTGAATATTCTTCGGGAAAATGCTCCATTTGTGTAAGTTTAATCCAGTATTCTTCGGCAAATTCAAGTTCTTCTGTAGCCAAGGGACCACTTCTCTTACTCTGAGGATTCCTTGTATTGTGGATGAATCTTTGAATCCATGCAGTAATTCGTAATATTTGTTTAAGTTTGCTGAATCTTTGGATATCGAAAAGATCTTCAAGTTTCGTTGTCAGGAGCATATTCACCACTTCATAATCTTTATTTTCTAAGTTGGTTTCCTGATCGGTATGAACGTTGGATTGTGGCCATTGACTTTCGCACTTCCTTAGCCACGGTGGCCCAAACCACCAAAGCTCCAGGTCCTTTAGACTGGTTAAGTTTTCACCCCGTGTTAAAATATCAGCAGGGTTATCATTCCCAGGACAGTGATTCCAACAATCAGGTTCAGATATTTTCTTGATTTCATCTACTCTGTTCTTGACAAACATCTTCAATTTTCGAGAATTATTCTTGATCCAGTGAAGAACAATCGTGGAATCTGACCAAAATATAGTCTTCGTATCCTTCGGTGTACTTGAATGTAGTCGAATATGATCGAACAATCTGGCTCCTATAAGTGCAGCAAGAAGCTCTAACCTCGGCAGAGTTATTTCTTTAACTGGTGCAACCCTAGTCTTTGAAGTGACTAAATTGGAATGGAAAATTCCGTCAGAGTTGCGAAAACGTACATAAATAACTGCTCCGTAAGCTCGTTTGCTGGCATCTACGAAGACGTGAAATTGACAGTTCGTAAGTTCTTCCATTCCTTTCATTGAGAATAGATGTCTTGGTACAGATATCTGCTTCAAATAAAACAATTCTTCACACCAATCTTGAAATATTTTTGCTAAGTCGGTTGGTAAAGCATCATCCCAATTGAGTTTTTTCTTCCATATGTCTTGCAGTAGTATTTTAGCTCGAACTGCAAATGGTGATATTAAGCCCAACGGGTCGTAGATTCTTCCCATAGTTTTTATTACGCTTCTCTTCGTAAATTTTAATTCTGTCATATCTCTTAAAAGCTTATCCCTATCAACGCTTAAGACATCATCTGCTGAATTCCAGCAATAGCCAAGGACCTTGCATAACGTGGATTCCTCGTTAACTTCTTCCTTAAATCGATCTTGCAATGAGCGTACATTTGTTTTCCATTTTCTCATATTAAAGCCTGCTTCTCCCAAAATGAGCCTTATTTGTTCGTGGACGGTGTACGCTAAATCTGTGTCTTCTAAACTGTGTATAAGGTCGTCTACATACAATCTACTGTTCAAAACGCTGAAGGCAGTTGGATAAATATCCCCATACTTCTTGATGTGATGTTTAATTGTCGCGTTCAGTAAAAATGAGCTCGATCTTGCTCCAAAAATTACACGCGTCATCCTCAAAACTTTGGGTTCAGCGTCTAAATCTTCCGTAACCCATAGAAATCTAACTGCGTCTCTTTCTTCTGGCGCCAGGGCAATTTGCAAAAATGCACCTTCTATATCTGCCGTTATGGCAACCTTATTCAGACGGAACTGCAAAAGAAGTATTAGAATATCGGGCGTTAAATTCTGACCTGGACTCAGCAGTCATTAAGGGACGGAAAATTATGTTCACTCGAGGAGGCATCGAAAACTATTCTCATTTTCGTCGTTGTTTTATCTTCGCGTATTACTGCGTGATGTGGCATGTAATAGATCTTAGAATTATCACCACATTAATTTTCATTGACCCTTTCAGCTATTCCTTGAATTAGGTGCTTTGAAATAATGTCCTTGTACTGACTATGAAAATTTCGATTTTTCTTAAATCTTTTGACAAGTGTTCGCAAACGGTTGTTAGCATTACTATAGTTATCGTGTAGCGACTCAGAATGTTCGTTCCATGGTAGTTTAACTTGGTAGCGAACTTCGATTAGTTTCGTAGAATTTTCAAATTCTTTCATAACTTCGTCATCTTCATTCAGATTGTCACTACGCGATATTCCAAAACCTTCTAAATCGAACAATCTTTTCAAAATGTCTGATTCTTCTAAATTTTGATTACGCACTATAACATTCATTACGCTAACATCCTTAAAATTCTTGCGTTTAGCTTCAGAACCATTAAATACATAACCTAGTTTCGTTTCCATTCCTACTAAAGCACCGGAAACTCTTTTGACTTTCCCTGTAGCTATTTTCCAGAAATAGTCTGACCCAATTAAAAGAGATACCCTTAAATTTTCAGACCCTTCAATATCAGCTATCTGTATTTTGGCATCATTACAAAATTTGTGAATTTCTTTACTAGGGCCTTGAATTTCAGCTTCAGATATCGAAGATGTTTCAATGGCTTCTATAGAAATAATTTTCTTTGGATCATAAATGCGTCGTAAATTTACTTTCACCCTATTTCTTACAATCGATTTCTTTGGTTTTGACCCAAAAGCATAAATTGCTAATTTTTCTTTTCCTATAACTTCTAAATTAAATTTACGAGATAACGTTTTATCGATGAACGTATTTTGCGACCCTGAATCCATGATAATTTTTATTTTTCTTTCCTGAGAATTATTACTTAAAAAGGCGACAGCTGTTTGTAAAAATACATTTTCGTTTACTGCAGTTGTTGCGCAACTCAGAGCATGGGAATCATTTTTCTTTCGGGAGACTTTGAGACGCCTTCCCGTTTGTTATTTTGCTTTTCAGTTTCGTCACAAATTAAAACATTATGTCTTCGAGTAAAAATGTTGCAACGCATTTTTTCGCGGCAAAATTTTGATACGTGGGATTCGCGAAGGCAAAGGAAACAATAACCCTTTCGTAAAAGACTCGATTTTCGTTCATTAATGGTTAAGGGACAGTTAAAATTTTCGTGTTCCCCTGCACAAAATAGGCAGTCTTTCTTGATAAGTGCATTTAATGTAGCTGCTGTGGGTATATTATTATGAGTTTCATGTTTTCGATAAGGTAATTCTTTAATTTTATTCTTTTCAAATACTTCATCATTTCGAAACATATACGTTTTTTCTCGCGTTTCGATTTCATGTTTCAGAAATTCTAATAATTTGGCACAGTTCCAAGAATCTTCGCCTGTAGCGGAACGATTGAATCCGAGCACAATTTCTTCAGGAATTAATTTGACTAAGATAGCGAATAAAATTCCCCCATAGTTATTTAATTCTACTCCGGCTGTTTCGAGACTTCTGATTTGAATAATACAGGTATCATGCAATTGTCTAAGCTCTCTTAAATTCGCTCCAGATTTTACAGGATTTAGGCTTAATAGGTTGTTTACATGCGATCGTATTATTAATTTATTTTTTCCGAATCTTTCTTTTAACAATCCGATCGCGACATCGTAATTATTTTGTGTTAAAGCTAAACCTTGAATACATTTTAAAGCTGCTCCTGTTAAGAAATTCTTTAAGTAATTTAACTTCTCCATGTTAGTTAACTTTACATTTTCATGTATAGCTACTTCAAATTGCCCCCAGAATTCCTGCCAATTTTCATATTTCCCATCGAAAGGTTTTATTGTAAGCTTCGGTAATCTTACGTGAGAATAATTCTTTGATTCATCAGGTCCTGTGGACAATAGAATAGAAGAGTTTATTTTACTTTCGTTAGAAGCATTACGCTTTAAATATCGATCAATTTTAGCTTTCGTTTTCGTAATTTTTTCGCGATATTCTTGACTGGATGATACATCTTTTTCTAGCGTTTCTAAGTTATCTACAAGTTTATGAATTTCTGAATCTAATTTGTAAACTTGTTCTGCATTCTCGATTAATTGAATTTTAACGTCTTCAATTTCGTCTATAACTTTTTCGTCTCCTGCCAAATATTCAGTTATTTTGTTAATAATCTTCGTTAAAGATGTTCTAAGAGACTTACGCATACTTTTTGATTTATCTAATTCGCTAGGTAGCGCCATTTTCTAAATTTCAACTCTTGGGAATTTCGGCACCATAAAAGAGACTTTTGTAAACTTTTCTTAAATCATACAAGACAATAAAAGTAAATAAAAGGTTTGATCTCACCTAATTTTCTGGTTCGTGTTCTATGAGCTTCTTTAAAGGTAGAAACATCTTTTACTAATGAAGATTATTTATTGGACAGGTAGACACACTTAATGACGATACAGAACGAATACACGACAAGCTATGTACAAACGTAAAGTAAACAAAACAGTCAGTCAGTCTGAAAATTCAACGCGCTTAGCGCCATCTGGTGGTTCCTTTTCATTTTGCAACATCTACAATCTAGTTTCGATGAATCCGAACAGATTGATTATTAATATTTAAAATTATCTGAGACACTATTTTTTAGCTTACTGCATTTTCTATAAATGATTTTTTGAGCAAGGAACAATCACGCTCAAGAAACTACATTTAAACTTATTTATATTTCATTCCGTGATTAACCTTTAAAACCACAAACTGCGCTACTCAGTGAAGAAACAGTTGCATATTCCTAATTAATTATGCAATTAACAACACTTCATTTACCCTCTTCCCGAAAACCTTATAATGCTAAACCAATGTTAAAAGTTGAAGTTCGCATTCTTTTTTTACTCTCTTTCATTATTCAATTCCTACTATTAGCTCACACTCTCTATATATTTATATATCTTGTTCAAATTTTCAATCGTTAATAAAATATTTTCTATTCATCCTATCAAGTTCAAATAAATTTTTTTTAAACTTGTACTGGATCACAATTGATGTTAATACAGTTTTTACAAATATTAATTCATTAATTAAATTAAGGTAATTAATTTTAATTTTATATTTCACTTCTGTTCAAAATTATAAACTCACTCCATATTTATAGTCTCACCTTCACACGTAAAAAGATAATGGGGCTGTTCACGGACGAAGATCAGGCGGCTCGCGGGCGAAGGAGACTATAAATGTGGAGTAAGTCTATACTTTTGAACAGAAATGAAGTATAAAACAAAAATTAAATAATAAAATTTAATTAATTAATTAATATTTGAAAACAACTGTATTATCGTTAACTGTAACATCGCTATGGCAGTTTATTGTGAAGTTTGGTAATTTTTGAAATTCAATGTTTGAAAAACGGCATAATCATTAGATTTTAAATTTATATCAAGAAAAATACAATTTTTTAAACTCTCTAACGCAGTTTGTCTAACAATTTTGTGAGAAATACTTTTCGAGCTATTAATTTTTGGTATTTTAGCTACTTATTTTTTATTTAATTTTTAATACATTTCAAAAATTTCTCTTATGTAAGATATTTAGCAGGATATAAATTTAGGAATAAATACCGTCAGTGGCGAAGCGTGTAGATCGCTGGAAAAAATTTCTATTTGACCTAAGTAGGAATTGACTTAAAAAAAAGTTTTTATATTACTTGTTTTTATTGATAAATCACCCACTGGCGTACGGAATATGCCAGTGGTACGAAATCTGGATGGCCGTGTATTTTCTGTAATTTACTCCATTTTCTTTTTTAATTAAATTATTTTTTTATTCGTAGATAGGATGTCTGTTACCCTTATACTATTACTAGACATTAGACGCTATTCTTGTTTAGCATCAAAAGTTGATGCTTAGGCTTTAAAATGCGTTGGCGTATACGTCACCCACGTCTTTATATTACTACACTGTAAAAAAGGACCAATGTTTCTTATTTTATGAAAATATGCTATAACCACGAACGAAAATACAATATAATCTTCTGAGCTATCCGAAATTTCAAATAGCATGTTACGTTGTCTTTTGAATCCCCAGAAACGAATACATTTTTAAAATTTAAAGAATAATTTATAAAAACAAATTATTTTTAGTTGCCCGAATTTTTCAGAATCGTTTCCGAAGGATTTTTATAGTGTATTAATGAGTGTCCTCAGCCTGGAATACCTGTTTTTCGAATGCTATCAATTCTGAAGTAAACATTTTCATGCTAAAAAAAAATGTATAACAGACAAACATGCAAGGTTAACAGCGTTAACAATAACATTAAAATTAAGATTATTTCTTTACTCTTTCATGCATAAATTAACTTATGCGGCTGAACACGTGTACTTGAGAATGGATAACATTCGAAAAACAGGTATTTCAGCCTGAGGACACTAATTAATACGCTATAAAAACCCTTCGGAAACGTTTCTGAAAAATCGGGCAGCTAAAAATAATTTGTTTTTATAAATTATTCTTTAAATTTTGAAAATGTATTCGTTTCTGGGGATTCAAAAGACAATGTAACATGCCATTTGAAATTTCGGATAACTTAGAAGATTATATTATATTTTCGTTCGTGGTTATAGCATATTTTCATAAAATAAGAAACATTGGTCATTTTTTACAGTGTACAAACAGCCCCCTGTTATATTAATTCTGATTAAATTAGTCGTTCTTTAACAAATTCAAGTTTATTGGTTTCAATACGATTACTCGGCATTGCATTACACAAGGATATCATTAAAAGTTGTTATGTAGGCTTTAAAAACAGATGACACATTAAAAACAGTACGCCACCCGTGTCTTTATAGAATTATTACGAGCTCTAATTATATATTTCTTGCGTATGAATAATTTTATTATTCCTTCATAATACCAACTTTTCAAAGAAAATATAGAGATATGGAAATAGGAATGGAAATGAAGCAAATAAATTAAATCTCATTTTTATTTCATTCTACCGTTAGGTACTTCTCCATTATCCTGTCGACCACTTTTCATTAAAAAAAAAACTATCCCCAAACTATAGGATTTAACGCCAAAAATGCAATCCCATTCACTTAACGTCAAAAGCATTTCACGTGTTTGCTATGTCATCAAGTTGATTTTAATTCGACATTCACATATATTTTTACTTTCTTCTATCTTTACAAGAAGAAAGTATTGGATTCATGAAAATTTTCGACTTCCGGTTTTCGACGGATTTATACGTTTTAGAAGGTCCTGAACACGATTTGACCATTTTTAGAAAATGTCTGTCTGTGATTCTGTCTATCTGTATGCGACAAAAATTTTGTGGGCGCTCTATCTCAAGGACTAATGCTCGGAATTTAATAAAACTTTACATTCAGTTAGTCCCTGATATAAATTGGTGCTTATTAGTTTTTGGTAAATATCGCCAGGCCGGTGGCACTGCTATGCAGCATTTTTCGCGATTTCCGCAATAGCTCTATCTCAAGAACTAATGCTCGGAATTTAATAAAACTTTATATTCAGTTAGTGTCTGATATAAATTGGTGCCGATTAGTTTTTGGTAAAAATCGCCCAGCAGGTGGCGCTGCTATGCAGCATTTTGAAGGATTTACACGATTTTAGCGATAGTCATATCTCAAGAATCACGGAATTTAATAAAACTTGAGTTTCAGTAAGACCTTGATATAAATTGGTGCTTTTTTTTTGTGTATGCGAAACCTATGTGAAATAGAAGAAAGTTTTGGGATTGACACATCCGACTAGTTTATTATGTTTTACTGATTTATTAGTTGTTTCGTTAATGAAACTAACGACTGCGCCCTTAAAAGGCGGTACCATGATAATGAAAGAGAAAAAGCATTGAAAAAATGTCTCGATACATAATTACATGAAATAGATCAG
Source organism: Maratus michaelseni (assembly GCA_963931845.1). Classification (NCBI taxonomy): domain Eukaryota; kingdom Metazoa; phylum Arthropoda; class Arachnida; order Araneae; family Salticidae; genus Maratus; species Maratus michaelseni. The sequence goes on from OZ007588.1 coordinate 453,171,863, forward strand.
TTTCAACCGACGTCACACACATTTATTCATTAGCCGAGAGGTACAATTAACAAAAATAATGTAAATAAATAAATATCCAAGATTATTACTTTCTTCTATTTTTACACGAAGAAAGTATTGGATTCATGAAAATTTTCCGGTTTTCGACGGATTTATACGTTTTAGAAGGTCGGGGACACGATTTGACACCATTTTTAGAAAATGTCTGTCTGTGATTCTGTCTGTCTGTCTGTCTGTATGCGACAAAAATTTTTGGGCGCTCTATCTCAAGAAATAATGCACGAAATTTAATAAAACTTTACATTCTGTTAGTCCTTGATATAAATTGGTGCTGATTAGTTTTTGATGAAAATCGCCCGACAGGTGGCGCCGCCATGCTGCATTTTTTGCGATTTCCGTAATAGATCTATCTCAAGAACTAATGTAGTTATTTTCATCAAACTTCAGGTTCAGTTAGACCTTGACATAAATAGTTGCTGATTACGTTTTGATGTAGATATCCCAACAGGTGACGCTGCTATACCACTTTATTTTCGATTAATACGATAGCTATATCTCAAGAACTAATGCACGGAATGTCCTCAACCTTCAGGTTCAATTAGACCCTGACATAAATAGAGGTGAATTATGTTTAGGTGTAGATATCCCAACAGATGGCGCTGTTATACCACTTTTTTCTCGATTTTTACGATAGCTATATCTCAAGAACAAATGCACGGAATTTCATCAAACTTCAGATTCTGTTAGACGTTGACATAAATAGATGCTGCTTACGTTTAATTATAAATTATCCAAGAGGTGGCGCTGTTATGCTACTTTTTTCATTATTAACACGATAACTGTATCTCCAGAACTAATGCACATATTTTCACCAAACTTCAGATTTAGTTATACGTTGACATAAGTTGTTGTTGGTTAGGTTTGGGTCTAAATCTCGCAAAAGGTGGGGTTACTATGCTGCATTTACAGGATTTACACGATTTTAGCAGCAGTCATATCTCAAGAACTAATGCACGGAATTTAATAAAACTTTAGATTCAGTTACACTTTGATATAAATTGGTGCTGATTCTTTTAGTGTATGCAAAATCTGTCTGAGATAGAAGAAAGTTTTGGGATTGGCACATGCGACAAGTTTTTTTCTGTTTTCCTTAATATATTGCAATTTTTTTTGTTTAAACTTACTGATAGTTGACATTTTGGTGAGTGGGGCTTTTCCGAATTTCTTGTATTTTATTTATTTATTTTGCTATTCCAATGGCAAAATTCTTCCGTTTGTAAATCTTGCGTTACAGATTGACGATAGTTTTTTTTTATGAAAAGTGGTTGTCGGAATAAAGGACTAGTACCTAGCGTTATACTCCGATCAACCTATAAACAGTGTGTCCCTTTCTATCTTTGATCAACAGCTATTCCCTTAAACCATTAGTATTTGAAATATAAATCCACCTGATTTTTTCCCTCAAATAATGTCCTTCAGCATAGAAAAATCAATTTATTGCAAAAATGTAATTATTTTTCAAGTTAAGGAAAAGTTACCCTGGTGCTATATAAGTTACAGTTACAAATATATTTTACATCTCTAACAAGCGAATAGTAAATACTACTATTCTATTATTGTACTACCAAAACATGCCGCGCTATAAATTTTTGCTGTTTTCGGGCACTAAAAACATGTTTAGCGATTTTACTATAAAAAATACCCTCTTATATTGTTGGAATTTATTGAATGAACAAGTTTTTTCGGTACTTTTCGGTTTGCCGGGCGTCAGTTTTATATACACGTGTATATATACACACATATGTATATATACATATATTTGTACATAACATGTACATATATGTACACACACACACACATTACATATATATATATATATATATATGTTATATAAAAATTTATTTCCTTCGTATCCTTCCATTTTATTCGCATTAATACTTTAAAATTAATCTAAATTCTGTCATAGTCAGTATTTCCTTAATTCTTAATAATATCTATTCCTATTTAAAGTCCTTTTAAAAGTAAATATCCGTATATTAATAATTATTTTATTCCAAATCTTAATCTAAAATTTAAAATCATTCGTAGCTTTTATCAGTTCCCCAATCTATAAAATTCTGAGACGCGTTCTCATTTCCAATGTTTTCTAAAAGCCATTTTCTTTTTATTATTATTATTATGCTAAATTTTTCGCGCGCTGAGGTAGTTTCACTCCAAAACTAATCCGCTACCAGGTTCGGAATTCTTTACCGTCTTGTCTTAGCTCCTCCTTCGCTTCTCATTTGCTGGGCTGGAGCTAGCCTCTCACTCATTGGTTTGTACGCTCGTGACGTAAATTACTGTATGTCTCCGCTGAAGGAACAAAACCAGGTCGCATCGGTCGGAGCACTAGATTTTTGACGTTTTTGGAAGTCTAAACAAATATGTGTCTGGTGTTTTTATGTCCGTAGAATATTCGACTGGCCCAGTAACATCTTAATTCAATGAAGTGAAGCAACGTTAGCCCGAGGGCTATAAGTTTTAGACCTTTGGGAATTGTTTCTGTGTTGTTCGTCTTCTAATAAAATTATTTGTCTGGAGATTGGCTGTATGTATTGGAAAACTTTGGTGGACCCATTTCATTGCCTTCTACTTCGCCATACTCGCTAATATCGACTGCAACTTGCTATATCGTTGAAGGACTGCCATCTTTTCATCGAATATTATTCATCGTAATATCTCAACCTCGTCAAAATGCTACAAAAAGCCCGTTAGGATTCCATGAACTTGCGCTGAGCTATGCCAATGTTCTGATGGACGGATGAACTGCGAATGTATTGCCGGCTACTGTTGTACATCTTCATAGCGAAGAGTGTGCGTCTAGTTCTCGCGAAGAGTATGTCGATTAGTTGTTCTTCTGCCCGTCTGATAAACGGAGAAGCTGTGATATGTTGCTGAATGCGGATGCTGTACATTTTCCATTGTGGTGTGTGAAACTGATTCTCATTAAGATATACATCGAGTTTTTCAAAAAGTGTTGTAATAATTTATCCCTGGAAACACCAGATGCAGACCAGTATGAATGTTCTACAAAACAACATCTCAATAATGATGGAATGATCTAAATAATATTTTCTTTTACAGAAAAAAAAATGAAATAGTATCATTATACAAAAAAATAAATAAATTGATCTGTCTCAAAAATTTCAAAAAGTAAACAGGCAGACAACTTGTGAACGGAATTACGTAAGTTTGAAAAAAGTTATTATTGTATGAATTATTTATTATTTTATTTATTTTTATGTTATTTAAGTTTCGCTCAGATTTTCTTATTTGTTGTATTATTATTATAACTATCATTATTTATTAGAGATGGAGGTATTTACATTTGTTATTTAATTTAAATTTTATTTTATATCTGTTGTGTTAATTCTCTTTTGATTTTTATATTAATGTTATTGCGATCTGGACATGTAAAAGTCCTTGGTGATCACAAAATGAGTGTAAACGAAATAAACATCATTCCTTTTGATTTCGAATCTGGAATGAACATTCAATCTTGGTTAAACCATTTTGACAAAACATGCCTTTCTGAAAAGAAAGATGACAATTGGAAGATTAAAAATATTTCAAAATATTTGAAAGGAGAGGCTCTGAAGGTATTTATCAATGAATGTTTAGAATGTAAAGCTTTTGACAAAATAACTGATATTCTTACTGAAAAATTCATAATTGTTCATGTTCCTCGATTTTCAGAATTTGCTTCTATAAAATTAAATGATCTCAATGATTTGGATAAGTACTTTCGAAAAAAGATTGAAATAGGTAGACAACTTTGTTTATGTGAAACTATAATAGTACAGGGATTAACAGACGGTTTCAGACCTGAGTACCAGAATTATATGATTAGTAATCCTCCAAAAAATACAATAGACTGGTACCTAATGGCTAAACAGCTAGTAGTCATTCCTACTTCCCAGGTCAACAATAGTAAATGTAGGAGTAATTTTCAGAATTATAGATCATTGCCACAATATGATCAGGCACCTAGACATTGGGTTCGCCCAAGTCGAAATTTTCATATGCCAAATTCCAATTTTCATTCACAGAACAATTTTAATGCTCCAAATTCTAGATTTATCAATCCTAGGTTGCCTACTACACATTTTCAGAGCAAATACCCAAGTAGACCATGTCGAATGTGTTTAAATAGAGGTATCCAAAATGCTTATCACTGGGAGAGGAATTGTGTATTCAATGTGAGCTCTTTGCAATCTTCTGCACCCCCTCTTAGTCAACCACAACCATCTACTGATACTATATGACAGTTAATTGTATCAGGATATGTAAATAACAGGGAACTACCTTGTGTGATTGACTCTGGCTCAACCATAAGTATTTTACCTTTTAAAATTGTTAAATTGTTAAATGCTAAAGTTATAAATATTCCACCTGTTATTATTGGCCAAGCCAAAGGAACTGTTGTAATAGATAAAGCTTGTAAATTATCGTTTAAATTAGGTAATGTGCAACAAAATATTAGATTTTTGATATGTAATACAAATTTAGATAATGCTATATTAGGTTTAAAAGAATGCTGTAAGTTTAATTTAATTATTGACTGTGCTACATGTCGAGTATTACAAGGAGACCTTGTTTTAAATGAATCTAAGAGCATATCCAGTGATAAATTGAGATTACTTCATTTTAATGTTAACTATGATTATCAGAGAGTGCAACCCGATTATGGAAAGATCATATCTCCTCAATCCTTTGTTCCATCTAATGTTGATAATTCTAAATTAATTGGGGAAATAAATTCTATAGAAAATGAAACTTTAAGGGAAAGTATAAGGGATTATTTAGACATTTTTCTAAAAATAAATTTGATGTCGGGAGAATTAATATTGAACCGCGACGTATTTTTCTTAATTCTGACCTACCAATATCTCTGAGGCCATACAGAACTTCCCCTTTAGAAGAAAAAGAGATTTCGGATCAAATTCAATCACTATTAGATGCTGGTTTAATTAAAGAGAGCAATAGTCCCTATTCTGCCCCTGTTACATTAGTAATGAAAAGAGAAGAAGGTAAGAAAACTAGATTATGTGTTGACTATAGAAAATCAAACGCAATAATGAAAAATGACGCCAAACCCCTTCCTCGTATCGATGGAATTTTAGATAAATTGAGTAGTGCGCAGTATTTTTCAACTTTAGATTTAGCCTCTGGCTACTGGCACGTACCCATACATCCATCCGATACTGAGAAATTGGCTTTTGCTACCAACTTTGGGCTCTTTGAATGGTTAGTTCTGCCCTTCGGGATTAAATTAGGCCCCCCGATATTTAATAGAACCCTTAGAAGAATACTTACTAAATACAAAATATACTTTGCTTGCCATTATTTTGATGATATCATTATTTTTTCTTCCTCATTAGAAGAAAACATCCAACATTTAAACCAAATATTTGAATTATGTAGACGTGAAAACATTAAACTTAAACTATCTAAATGCAATTTTGTTCAAAGTAAAATTAACTTCCTAGGATATACCATCCAGAATGGCACATTAACTCTTGCTAATGCTAATATTGAAGAAATAAAAAAACTAAAACCCCCTTCAAATGTAAAAGAACTTCAGAGATTCTTAGGATCTATCAATGTTTATCACAAGTTTATAGATAAATATGCCGAAATTCGAGTCCCTCTTAACAGATTACTCAGGAAAAATACATTATGGGAATGGAATACAGATTGTCAAAATTCTTTTCAAAAATTAAAGGATGCCTTAATAGCCAAACCTATCTTAAAAATTTATGACCCTAAGTTACCCCTCCATATGTTTGTTGATGCCTCACAGGTGGCAGTAAGTGCAGTCTTAAAACAACCTGATAGTAATAATTTTTTACATCCAATTGCTTATTACTCTAGAGGATTGAGAAGTTATGAGAAGAATTATTTTATTACCGAGTTAGAGTGTCTTGCCATCATTGACACGTTAGGCAAATTCTATTATTATTTTCATGGTGTAAATTTTACCATTTCATACTGATCATGCATCTCTTTTATGGTTAAAAAATACTAAACATTTGAGATGCAGGTTATTTAGATGGTCTTTGAAGTTGAGCATGTTTGAATATAATATAGTTTACGAAAAGGGATCCACAAATGTCGAAGCCGACATGTTGTCGAGAAACCCAGTTTCACATTTTATTCAACCACTTACTTTTCTTCTGGACGTTAAAGAAATTATAGAGAGGCAGGAAAAAGATAATGTGTGTGGTAAAAATTATCTAAAGGAAAATGGACTTATGATTATTAAAAGGAAAGGATTTCGAAAACTAGTAGTCCCCATGTCTTTAAGGAGAAAAATACTAAATGTTGCTCATGAAAAATTTGGTCATCCTGGTATCCAAAAAATGTTAAATTTAATCTCCCCTAATTATTATTGGCCTGACATGACGCAAGATATAACCAATTTTGTAAAACATTGTGATATTTGTCAAAAGAATAAAAAACCCAGACAGAAAAAATTTGGCTTATTACAAGCTATGCCCACCACAGATCAACCTTTTGAATGTCTTTCTATTGATACTGTGGGAGGATTCAATTATTATAACTCCACCAAAAAATATCTACACATCATCATCGACCATGCAACCAGATATGTTTGGGCATTTCCTTTCAAAAGTGTTACCACAGAAACATACACAAATTGCTTAAAACAAGTCTTCAATATTCAATTCCCTCAACGATTATTCTGTTTCAACAAAATTTTCGATATACAGGGTCCTCAAAAGGTATTAAGTGATAGGAATGCAGCCTTTACTTCACCTAGATTTAAAAAATTTTTGCGGGAATCACAATATTAAGCAACGTTTTACCACATCATATCACACTCAAACGAATGGCAAATGTGAGAGAGTGAATCAATCAATAGTTACAAGATTAAAGTGTAAAGTTAATTCTACTACCTCCAAAATTCCTTGGACCAAACTTCTGACTGAAGTAGTTAATGAATACAATAATACACCCCATTCCATAACCAAATTCCCTCCTGCTTATTTACTTTTTGGCAAATTACCCTATGATTACCCTCTTAAGCAAAATTATTACCCTCCTGTCCAGGAAACCCTCAACATTGCTAAAAAACGCACGGATGAATTTTACTGGAAAAGTAAAAAATATTATGATAGAAATTATGTGGAGCCAAAATTTGAGATAGGAGATCTTGTTATCTATGAAGAATTCCATTATCCCAATACCAGAAAGCTCTCACAAGTTTTTAGTGGTCCCTATCAAATCCTTAAAAAATTATCTGATGTAAATGTTGAAATTAATAAACAGACTCAAAATAAATTTACTGAAATAGTCCATGTATCAAAATTACGCCCTTATTACCCTCCTGACAAATTAAAGTTATCCCATGAGCAACAACAAACTAATGTTAAATCAATAGCTTAAAATTAAACTTAGTAAAGCAAAAATTAACTAAATTTAATGAAATCAAATTATAATTGACTAATCAATTCTCTTCTGTATAACAGTATGTTCTTGAATATAGGAATTCCCAAGAATATTACTGCCAATATTTTTGCTTGAGTTAACTTTTTATGCAGGCGTAAATTAGTTGATTTGAGTTAAAAGCTTTTTATATTGGAGTGAATTGAATTAGAACAATAAAGTAAATTGGAATAGCAAATTAGATTAGAATAATACATTAAATTAAAATAATTGAATAAAAATTCACTGGATTAAATTAAATTATAATAATAGAATAAAATTCTCTACTAATAGTAATAGTTAAACTTATTATCCACCGTTCACTTCAAGGTCTTATTTTCATTGAGCAGCTTATGTTTCTCTTGTTTGACTGAAAACAGAGAGCACATTATCTTACTGAATTGTTGATAATTTTTCACAGATATTTCTTAGTTTACTATTTATTATTTTTATTTCCTTTTATTAAGTATATTTTCATTCCTCACTGATATTGAAAAAGAATGAGGAATTAAAATTATATACAGATGAATTACTGATTTAGTATTATTTTGAAGTTGTTTGTTATTGTTGATATTATTATGTCGTTATTATAATTGTTGTTGTTATTTATTATGTGATAAGATTATAAAAGAGAATATTCTTGAGAATTGTGATAAAAGAGAACCACTGATAGTATATTAGTTGATGATAAACAGTCACATCTTACTAGCAAAACATCTAATACTCATATCTAATTGATGGAACCTTATTAACTGACTGGACTTCACTTAATAAGTGCAATTATCAAGCTATACCTACTTATCAAGGCACAAAACTTATCAAGCATCACAAACCAGTACTTTAATTGTTTATTAAACTTAGTGGGGATGAAACTTTCTTATGTTTTTGAACTTTATGATTAACTGGAGTCATCCTACTACAGAATCAATACACTCTATTGCCGTAAACTGTATTACTGGCTAATACTTGACATATCTGTGCCTTCATATCCATACCAAGAAACTTTTTTTGGAAATGAGAGGTCTATAACTCAGACTGTTACTGATTAAGAGGACTATTAGACATTTATACTTTTCACTGCTTAGACAAAAATGCTTTGTTTACTTCATTTTCATCCTTTTCACTATTTATGTTTGAAGAGTAAAAGAAAAATTATTTGTTACTAATTTATTTATATTGTAATTGTATGTATTTCTGTATTTAAACAATTCCCACAGGTTCGCGTTTACAAAAATAACTATTGAATTAACTTTAATAAAATCAAAGAATTTTTGGCATTAACTAGAATACCAGATAAATATTTTGTAATCCAAATACTTGCTTGCCTTAATGAACATGTAGATCATCGGATCTACCCGTCATTCGGATTTTTAGGGGGGGGGATAATGTTATATAAAAATTTATTTCCTTCGTATACTTCCATTTTATTCGCATTAATATTTTAAAATTAATCTAACTTCTGACATAGTAAGTATTTCCTTAATTCTTAATAATATCTATTCCTATTTAAAGTCCTTTTAAAAGTAAATATCCGTATATTAATAATTATTTTATTCCAAATCTTAATCTAAAATTTAAGATCATTCGTAGCTTTTATCAGTTCCCCAATCTATAAAATTCTGAGACTCGTTCTCATTTCGAATGTTTTTTAAAAGCTATTTTCTTTTTATTATTATTATTATGCTAAATTTTTCGCGCGCTGAGGTAGTTTCACTCCAAAATTAATCCGCTACCAGGTTCGGAATTCTTTAACGTCTTAGCTCCTCCTTCGCACCTCATTTGCTGGGCTGGAGCTAGCCTCTCACTCATTGGTTTGTACGCTCGTGACGTAAATTACTGTATGTCTCCGCTGAAGGAAGAAAACCAGGTCGCATCGGTCGGAGCACTAGATTTTTGACGTTTTTGGAAGTCTAAACAAATATGTGTCTGGTGTTTTTATGTCCGTAGAATATTCAACTGGCCCAGTAACATCTTAATTCAATGAAGTGAAGCAACGTTAGCCCGAGGGCTATAAGTTTTAGACCTTTGGGAATTGTTTCTGTGTTGTTCGTCTTCTAATAAAATTATTTGTCTGGAGATTGGCTGGATTTATTGGAAAACTTTGGTGGACCCATTTCATTGCCTTCTACTTCGCCATACTCGCTAATATCGACTGCAACTTGCTATATCGTTGAAGGACTGCCATCTTTTCATCGACTATTATTCATCGTAATATCTCAACCTCGTCAAAATGCTACATATATATATATATATATATGTACTTGTACATATACCAGTGGCGCCCGGCTAACCAAAAAGTACCGTTTTTTCTTTATATTTGATTTTCGAAGACTATACACTTTTATGTATCTGAAAAGTGTCGCAAAGAATATGTTTAACTACATAAATATTTTAAAATAAAATAAAAGAAACACAGATACCACGATTATTATTAGTTTTCTTCTTATATAATCTCATTAAAAACAAGAATGAAAAATCATGCGTCAAGCATAGATTATGTAACACTTTCCAACGCTTCAAAAATAATTTTACAAATCATGACCGTTTAATAAGCTAAAAGATAACATCTAAGTAAACAATTTGGAAAACGCATAACCTATTTAAAAACGTCATTTCAGGAATTTCCAACATATACAATATTCGGAGAAATATCCGAATACTTTTATTCAGCCCTGTATGGGATCTATAGATTTGTATATATACTACATAGGATGCTAAATTTCAGTTCAGTTAGGAAACGCGTAGCACAGTTTAAAATTCTTCGTCTGGAGTTTCTGTCAATAAACGGAAATGTGTTTGAGAACTTTTGTGTTTCCCTGTATAGGATCTACAGAATTTATACACACCACGTAATAGACAAAAAGCGAGTTAAAATTAAAATCGCGTTCAGTAACTTAAAACGCACTTCCAGGAATTATTGTTAACAGACAGTAGAGAATTCTTTTGTGTGTCCCTGTAAATGAACGATGACTGCTATACACATACTATTCTGTAGTAAGCCTCTTGTAATGCACCTTAGTGATATATATAAATTTCAATGCGTTTAAATTAGTGAAACATTATTTAAATAAACCGCAGACGATTTTTCTCCATAGACGTAATGTAACGGAATTCTTTTGACTGTCCCTGTAAAGTAACTATAAGTGCTATGCACACCCTATTCCATATTAAGCTTCTTCTAATGCACCTTAGTGATATATATAAATTTCAATGCGTTTAAAATAGTGAAACATTATTTAAATAAACCGCAAATGATTTTTCCCCATAGACCGCAATGCAACGGAATTCTTTTGAGTGTCCCTGTAAAAAAAGTATAAGTGCTACACACTTCCGTTGAAATAGGGAACGTGCTATAGATAACGACAACAACATATAAAAATTGCAGAGCAATCCGAACCAATTTACGGGGGTTAGAGCACGGACAGACGGACAGACGGACAGACGGCAGACGGCCATACGGCCAGACAAACCGAAGTCATAAACACTTTTCAACTAGGTTGGAAAGTGCTAAAAACAAAAAACAAAAACTTTCTAAACAATTGCTTGTTTTTTTTTTTTGTTTTTTTTTTTCTTTTTTATTCAGAAACCTTTTTGTACACTATTTTTATTTAGATATAAAACAAAGATTCAAGGTCTTCTATTTTTACGATAATGAAATACTCGTTTAACACTTGAAAATGGGACCATAAAATTTTGGATACTAGGGACATAAATCATCTTATCGTTTTATCTGACAAACATATGAAAAATAACTTTTTTAAAGAATAGATTTCTTTGACAAATAACATTTGCAAAATGAAATGACCTTTTGAAATATTTAGAAAGTTTTTTATCGTAAAAGTTTATTAGAAAAGGATTCTGTCTGCTTTTTAAACAGCATTTTTTCGTTTTTAAAATAGTTTTGCTTAATATAAAATAAGGTTTAACTTTTTGACTCAACATTTTTTTTTTTATATTTTGCAGTTTTTAATCTCCTTTGTTAAGGGTGTCAAAATTCTCAAAATAATGCATTTTTTTTTTTTTTTTTTTTTTTTTTTTTACTAATAAAATACTACAAAGTTAACTAAATTAAATAATGCAAACATAATTAATTCAGTAAGTAATATTTTTATAAATCCTGAAAAAAATTAATAAGAAATTTGTTTCTGCTCACAATAAGAAAAATGTAATGAAATCGCGCAAACGGTTCATGAGTTATATCAAAATTTTAATTTGTTTAAAATTTAAAATTTAAATTTTTTTATTTAAAAAACTTTTAAAGCTTTCAAAAACATTTTATGTGAAAAGTAATCTTTAAAGAAGACACATTTCAGGATAAATGTTGATTAACAAATGCCTATAAAATGAAATTTTGATCCCGGACAACCTTAAAAACAACAGAGAAAATGGCATAGTAAACTTCCCTTATTAATTACATATATTAACCTCACTATATTAATTTAATGACAGTCCAAATATATTTACTAGAGATAGAGCAAGACGGTAGACAGACACTCTGAGGACAAAAACACTTTTCAACTATGTTAGAAAGTGATAAAAAGTCAAGTTCTGTCTTTTCCTATTCCCTTTAAACTCTAGTACATTGTTGCGGCTTTCGGCTGCGAGCATTTCATGTGAGCAGCCGTTGATATTCATCCAAGAATGCTTCTTAGCAACAGGTTGACAGTTTTGTTATCTGACGCGGTGCAATGCGTCAATTGTAGTATTTTCTAAAATAAAATTCTTTATTTTGCTATAATTTTTATTATTATATAGTGACTTATCTATTCGACATTTATAAATAATAATGATCATGTATATATATATATATATATATGTGTGTGTGTGTGTGTGTAAACTTTTTACGAAGATGATTTAATATTCCACGAGAAAATGGCAGTTTGTTAAAGATGGTGAATTATTGCAGTCGTAATCAAGAATCATGGCGAGGAGGTTAGGCAATGATGAAACACCATAATAATTTCTTCAATAATGACAGCCAATTTCCAGATAAATTGTTTATTAACGACCAGGAACGATTGCAGTAACAGTTCCCACAGTATCAAATATAAACTTATAGCCCTCAGGCTTGACGATAACTCACTACATTATTTAATAGATCTTAAGAGACTGTTGTGAAATTCTAAATCGCAGAACACCAGATAGTGATTTGGTCAGCACGTCCAAACACGACAAAAATCTGCTCTCCAAATGCTTGCAAGCGAATTTTGTTAACGGCGCGTAGAGTTATTGAAACGACACGTAACGTATGCACGAGCCAATGAGTGACAGACGAAATTAAGCTAAGCGAATGGGGTGCGATGGAGAAGATTTAACACGAAAGAATCCCTATCGTAGCTGCGCATTGATTTTGATGTGAAAAATACCCAGCGTGCGAAGCGAAGCATGGAATTTTTAAAAAAAAGGCTTTTAAAAACATTCGAAATGACAATAAGCGTCATCAGAATATTATAGATTGGAGAGTTGGAAAAAGTTACGAATGAACTTAAAGTTTTAGATTAAGATTTGGAATAAGATAATTATTAATATACGTTTTATTACTTTTAAAAGGACATTAAATAGGAATAAATATTATTAAGAATTAAGGAAATAATGACTATGTCAGAATTTAGAATAATTTAAAGGAATAATGCGAAATAAATTTTTTATATAACATATATATATATCATATATCAAAATCAAATTATTCACTTTTTCCCATTTATTCCCCCTTTTTTAACAAGCGTAAAATTGATAGTGTATCTCACTGACATTCAGCTAAGCATTCAATAAAATATGAATTAGCGTTGAAAAATGTACAATATTTTATTTACGCTTTGCTGAAATCTGTGAATGTTAAATTCATTTACTTTTATTTATTTATTTTTTTTTTTTTCATTTCGTGAGTATTTTTTTTTTCAATAATACTTGCATAGGTGTGAATATTCAGAGAATGCAATAGTAAATAATTATCATTTTGTAAAACATAATTTAGTTTTATTTTCAATTGAACCTAATATCTTGAAACAAAAAGAAATTTCTTTGTAAAAGTATATTTATTTGAAATAGGTATAATAATTCCATCTCTAAATGTTTCTAACATGTAAATAAATTTGTTAACGAGTAAAATGATACCGAATGTGTTTGAAAATCAATCAATTTGCTCATTTTTTCTGTAAAAATAAATGGCTATTTAGATACTTAAAGAAATAAGGTAAGTGAGGGTAATACGACTATTTTGTTATTTCAGAGTTACTTTCAATGTTTACAAATATGTGTTTTCCAAATTGTTTACTTAGATATCAACTTTCTCCTTATTAAACGGTAATGATTTGTAAAGTTATTTTGGAAGTATTGGAAAGTGTTACATAATCTATGCTTGAATCATGATTTTTCGTTCTTGTTTATATTTTAATTTATAATCTTGACTTGGATAAATTTTGTCAACATCCAGAACACGTACCAAATTTAACCTGAAACTATTTCTTGAGGTCTTTTTATTTTCAACAATTGTTTCTTGTTCTTGTGAATTATCTGTTTCCGATATTTTATTTTTATCATGACTAGAGGGCTCTGCCCCCTACGAGCTACGTTTGCCAACCCCCGTTCTGACACCGCATGATTTAAAAACACTCTGATTTGATCAACTCTAAAACGATTACTGAAGATTGTATTATAATTAAACGACGAGTGGTGATTTGCTGTGGCCATGTTTCCATTCATTTTCCTTTGTCTGGGGCATTTTAAGGTTGAATCAACTGCTGTCGAAACAGCTAACAACTGTTTTCCTGACTGATTAAATAAGATCAACTAAAGATTTTAATTCAACTTGTGTGAAATGTTTAAGTAAATAATGTCGCTGCATTGGAGAGTTTTACAACGATGCTATAAAAAATTGGTTACTTCTCCATCATCCCGTCGACTACTTTTTATAAAAATAAAAGGACTGCCGCCAAAATGTATCATTTAACGCCAAACGCGCATGATCGTGGCGTCTCGTCGCATTCAGTTGACATCAGATGCGTTATACGTATTACTTATTTCATCGAGGGGTTTAATTCAACGTTTATTTGTCTTTTTTATACTTCTCCATTAGCCCGTCGATCAATTTTCATTAAAAAAAAAAAAAAAAAAAAAAAAAAAAAAACTATCGCCAAACTGTAACGCTAAATAACAAATAGAAGAATTTTGCCATTGGAATCGCAAAAAAATAAAAATAAAATAAACAAATAAATAAACAAAAAAATAAAATACAGGAAATTCAGAAAAACCCCTCACACCAAAGTGTCAAATATCAGTAAGTATAAACACTAAAATTTACAATATATGTATTAATGAAAACAGAAAAAAAATAATCTTGGATATTTATTTATATTATTTTTTTTTAATTATCTCTCTCGCCTGGTGAATAAATGTTTGTGACGTCAGTTGAAACTGATCTATTGTATGTAACTGTTCATCGCAATTTTTTTCAATGCCTTTTCTTTTTTAATATCATGGCACTGCCGTTTAAGGATGCATTTGTTATTTTAATTAATGAAATATTTAATAAATCAGTGAAACATAATAAAAAATATATGTATATGTCGAATTAAAAACCACTTGATGCCATAACAAACACATGTAATGCCTCTGACGTCAAGTGAATGTGACGCCAAATTCATGCATTTTTGGTGTCAAATCCTATAGTTTGGCGATAGTTTTTATGAAAAGTGGTTGACGGGATAAAGGAGAAGTACCATCTTGTTAATGATATTTTAACAATTTATTAGTTATTTCGGCATTTTAAAGGTAATTATTAAACGTAAAAATATAGTTTTTAGTTGAGAGGAAATATTATTTAAGCTGTCTTAAAATTTGCAATAATAGGTAAAAGATTTCTCGAAATAAATTAATATCTCGTGTAAATATAATTTTTAATTGAAATTGTTTGGAAATATTGTTATTTGAGCATTTTAAATATGACTTAAGTTTCGCTTAATGCTTTGAAAATTCCTAATAATTTAATTATTTCTATTTTTAATATTCACGCACAAGTATATTTTTTATTACGTAATTTTCTACATTTACTTTTTTTAAGACGTGATCATTTAATTATTATTTTAGTTTTATTTCTGTTTTTAATAGTCACGTGTAAATACATTTCTTAATTGAAAGGGAATATTATTATATGCGCTATTTTACAAATTGACAACAATTCCAAATAATGGGTTTTATGAAATATGAAATAAATCTTCATCAAAATATTGAAAACTTTGAATTAAAAATTGAAATATAACCTCAAAAATTATTCAAATTAAAAAAATAATTGCAGTCTGCATACCGCAAGTTTGTCAACTATATACTTATAAATTATGGTTAAATGCCTGTGCATAGTTTTCGTTCCTATAAAACATTTTTTAGAAAACTATTTTGACCAACTTTCATATTAAATATCTCTTAAAATAATTCTTTGATTTAAAAACTGTCTGCTTCAACGTGTTTATCAAACATTTCTTTATAAAACTACCAATTTTAAATTTTTATATGTAATAGTTTTCTGGATATCAGTCCAGAAAGACTTCAAGGCACAAAATCTTCATTGACAGCGGTTGAGGCTGCGGCGGCGGTGATTACTATTTTTTAATATATAGAGATAATTGGCAACACAATTTGATCTTTTAACGAAATTTTCTACAATTTTAATACAACCTGCTTCAAAATTATTGTCCTCGCCAATATTTTTAATTCCCTCTTCATTTATCGCCAAATTTAGGTTACGAATTACATCCATTCTTAGGACCATGTCACATGCAAGAGATTCCCAAACATAAACTAGTCGTTGGGGGCCACCGTAATACTTACCCATCATGGATATGCATAATGTAAAATTTGAAAATAAAAAATGTGTAAACTACTTATGAATTGCATTGCAATTCGAATAAAAACGTGGCTTCATGACGTCATAAACTTTAAATTCTCTATTTACTGAATTGCGTAAAAAAAACATCCTTATAACTCCAAAAATTATAATTATATTAACTAACGGATAACTGCGTCAGATTAAGTGTCTCATTTCCAATTAAAATATATCCTTGAATTGAAATTTGGATGAAATACAGGGTCATGAAAAATCGAAGGGTGTAGAAAATATAATTGCAAATATCTCGGCAACTCATTATCCGATCGCCTTCATTCATTATGCAAACTTTATGTTTTTTTATTGTCTTTTATATTCATTCCTTAAAATAAATAATTTCGAAAATTTTTATATACCTATTATCAGAACGAATATTTAGAGAGTCCGAAAAAATAGTTCCGGATAATCGAGGTTACTGAAATTCAATAAGCTTCTTCCCATTATTACATACAATGTACATACCAAATTTCAAGTCTCTATCTCAATTTGTTCGGGAGATAGAGCGTTTACAGACACACAGACGGACGAATTTTTTTTTTTTCTAAAAATATGTTTTTTGGAATCTTCAGTGTCTGAAACGTGTAAAAACAAAAAAAAATTCGATTTTTAAAACGATTGCAAGACTGTGGAAATTGGAAAACCATCAACATTGAACTAAGAGGGAAAATAACCTAAAGGATATGCAATGCCATCAATGCCACATAATGAGGTGTTATCAAGGTAATTTTGGTGACCCAATATTTACATAATTTATATAGCTTGTTAGGATTAAATGAGATCCTGTATCAAATAATATATGTGTTTCTTTACCGCTGATATTCATATTTTTTCATGTGAGTGTTAGTTTTATGTCTGTTTGTATTAACGTGAACTTTCCACACATGAAAACTGGCATATAGGCGGTGGTAACTTGGGTGGTTTTGGGTAGATGAGTCTGGAGCGAACTCATCCGTTTCTCCGTTACTGCCATTTCCATGGTGTCGCTTATGAAAGAATGATTTTGTAATGCCATGTTCGAGCATTTTTAGTTTTCTGTCTTCAAAGTTGTGTGAAATTATTTTATTTATTGGCTTGATATTACGTATTGTAGCCTCATAGTAATGAAATTTGTTTACTATTATATCTACATTTATAATTTTAGAGAGGTAATCTACACTGCAAAAAATAATTGTTGATTTTACAGTATAAAACTGGCACCCCAGCTGCCAGTATTATATCGTAAAATTAACAGTATTAAACAGTAAAAAAAGCAGTAATACGCTGCCGCGCAAGCAGTAATACGCAACCGTGCATGCGCGGTTGCGTATTACTGCTTGCGCGGCAGCGTATTACTGCTTTTTTTACTGTTTAATACTGTTAATTTTACGATATAATACTGGCAGCTGGGGTGCCAGTTTTATACTGTAAAATCAACAATTATTTTTTGCAGTGTATAAAATGTTCTCGTATTTCAACAGTTAATTTGCGCTTTATTTTATTAGTTAATATTATCCCTTTTAATCCTTGAAAATCAGATATCTCGAGGCCGTTAACAAATTATTTGAAGTAATTCCTCAATTCAAAAGCAAAATAACGCCAAGTGGCTAAAGGCTCCTTGTTATGTGGAATAAATTTTTGTCTAAACTCTTCTGGAGTCATCTTAAAGCGTTTGAGTAACAGGTTTTTCACGTAATCGTAATCATTTACCTCAGGAGTTGTTTCTCTGGCTATAATATTTACGATTTCAAACGGAAGCAAACTTAAAGATACTCTACCCAGTCTTCTTTTACAATATTTGATCTAGCAATTTGTCATTCGAATAATGCCAAATAAATACGAATATCGCACATACCGTCAAAGTGCGTCATTATTTTTTTAGAAATCAAGTTTCTTACATATAGTTTATGTCAAAGAAGCAACGTTTGCATCTTGTGATTTAGCTTGGCGTTCCGACTTACTCAATTTAAATTCTTTTTCTGCTTGAAGCCTTCTTTCTCCTTGCTCTGCTCCAAGTATTTCTTTTTCAAATTCTCTTTCCGCTGTAAGCCTTCTTTCTTGTTTTTCTTCTTTTTTCCACAATCTTTCGCTTTCTTCTTTTCTTCTTCTCTTCTTCTCTTCGCAATCTTTCGCTTTCTTCTTCTTATCGCAATCTTTCGCTTTCGCTTCTCTCAGCTGTTATAACTTCGAGCGCGATCTTTGGCAAAATCTTCATAGTGACACTTGGATTCCTTAACTAATTTTATTAGACCTAGTATTTTCTAGTTTTCTGGAACTATTAATCCTAGATTGTCACATAGGGTTAAAAGATCTACTGTTCTTGCTCGATTCAAAACTGCCACAATTTCTCTTTACTATTTTATAACAAGATAAAACTATCGACGCTTGTTACTGTGCTAGTAGACTCGATTATGGAACTTAAAGCTTATGTTCAATACTTTCAATCATAATTGAAGTTCTTGGTTTTCACTCAAAAAAAAATTTTTTTTTTACTTTCCATCCCGGAATATTGCTCTTTCATTTTCACATCCCGGTTTAAAATATTTGTTATTCATATTACGGTCCGAGCCCCCAAAATTGTGGGATTAAAGTAAATAATGTATAATTTCACTACAATTGGAATTCATCAAGTACAATTACAAACAAGCAGGTTTAATAAACAATAAAATATACAACTGGATAATTAACATACAAATTGATTTTTATTACTAAACAATAACGACTTTCCGTCTTTCTCTAAATACGTACTTTTCCAAGCTTCTGTGAGCTTTGCGTCTTATAACAACTAACAGTAACAACCTAAAATTTATGGAACACTCCTTCAGTTGTTCTTGATTGCACGCTTTCATTCTCGCATAGCGTGAACCCTTAATCATGTTTGCATATACTGTAGATCGTGGTTATTATTAATTCGTTGAGTTCAATCAATTGTTAGTTGTTACTATTACCTTTCATTTGCTACTTATATATAAAATAGGAAAACGTTAAAATAATAATTTTCACGTTTTCCAGTTTGACCAACTTAAGCACCTGCTTGCCTTGGACATGCGATCTCGTGGTTTATGTTTACCATTTTTAAGACTTCGGGAGAATATTTATTTACCATTTTTGATCTGAAGATGTCGCCGTTAGAGCGAAGGAAACATATGTGGCCTAAAATGATCCTAACGGGCAAAACGATCCACATATGTTTTTTCCCAGGCAGGTCGCGCTACCTACAGGGTAACACATAAACTAGTTGTGATAAGTGAAGAAGAAGCAATGGCGGTATTCAAGCGATCGCAGTATTACGCGTCCGAATAGCATTATTTGAAACATTGTGTTATAACATCTGTTTCAAGGTAAGCACTAACTTTCATTTTTATGTAGATATAAAGTCTTTCATGTACATAAATGTGACTTAGTTTACTTAATGGAGTATGTTTTTAGATGTTAATTACACTTATGTATTGTCATAATTACTTTTATATCCTTTATTTTTCCGATAAAAAACAATTTACAATTATTTTTAAATGAAGGATCATTTTGCCCTTTGGTGAGGGTAAACTAATCCTTTGGATACTTTTAAAATATCTGTTTTTTTCATTACTCAATTTGGGTTTAAAATATTATTAAAATGTGTTTATAATGCAAAATATACTGTAAAACATACTAGCGAAGGGCTAAAGTTTTATTTAAATAGTTACGTTATTTTACACAAGTTTTTTCCTTAAGGAGATCATTTTAGAACACGAACCCCTATATATGTATTGTAAATGTCAAAGGAGATTTTTTATTTAGCTTGGAAGACAACAAACACTAATTACGAGTAACAGTAAATAGGTTGTTCAAAACAGATCCTTGAAGTATTAAAATAAATTTTGTAATTTACGATAATTTGATAGGAAGAGCTTGATATTATTGCATACTACGCATAAAAATATTTTATCACGTCTTATCTAAACAGGCTGAAATTGTGACATGCTTGACTGCAATGTAATTTATTTGAGTAAAAAAAAAAGACTAATTGGTATAAAATAAATGTTTACCAGATTATCCATTAGTATTTATAATGATATTGGATTTAAAATGTTTATATTACAATAAATACATTATAAAAAATAACATATTTCTATGAAACATTAGTTAACATCTATAACATATTAAATATTAACAAATAGCAAATGCTACAATTTGGAGAATAACTTACATCTGATCCGTAATATGACTTTTAATCTTGAAAGAAAATAAAGAAAATAGCCTTTAAGGCATTATTAAAAAACAAATGGCCGCATATTTTGAAACAAAATTAATTTAAATGGAATCATTTATTCAAAATCATATAATTAATTGCTTAAGAAAGGAAAAATATCTAAACATTATATTGGAGTATACTAAAAACAATATCACTATTATCAGTAATGGAAAGTGCACATTCTTTCTCAATGTGACTGGCAGCATATTTAACTAACAAGAATTAATAAACAAGGATGTTATGAAAATTCCCGTTCCTTTAACATTCATTCTTTTATGAGCTCTATGAACTCATAACAGGAGCAATAAATTTTAATGGTTTATTCTTTGATATTGTTTTTGAAACAGTCCATTTAACAAACATTTAATTTTCTTCAGAAATTATACAAATGTTATTATCAGTTTTCTTAATATCAAAGCCAAACAGTTTTAAAAATTACTAAGAATAAACTAATAGTTATACATTAAAAGAACAATTATTTGCAGATGTTTCTAAAATCTCAATATGTGCAGTATTTTATTTTTATATGTACAACGGCGTCTGATTATCCTAATATGTATAATCTCAAAATTAAATTATGGCTGACTGAATATCATAATTCAGTAATAAAGGAATTTAAATGATGCACTTCATTAAAATGAATTGCTCAAAATGCAAGAAGGTAATAAAAAGAGATGTTTGTATGCTAGAGAGCGAATGTGAGGAATAAAAAATAAAATGTGTAAAATCTTTCTGCTATTTTCCACATAATGAGATAATAAGATGGAATTTTGCGAAAGAAATTGAATTTTAACAGAAACAGAATAATAAAGAATACAATTTATATATTAAAGCACACATAAACAATACGTCTGTTTATATTTTAAGTACAATTTAAGAACGTATTAATTCAGACACAGCTAAATACAATAACTCAACATGAGCGAAAATTGAACTGAGCCAAGATTCGAACCTGAGATCTTCAGCATAACGTGCTATTGCTCTGACCACTGAGCTACCCAGGCTGATGTCCTGGCACGACGATTTCTCACATTTATACAGTTGGAAATAATGTATAAATTAATTCATCTTTAGTATTGTAATCTCTTGCTGCATTGTTTGCTGGCAGGTGATTCTTTCCAACGTGTATAAATGTGAGACATTCCCGAGGTAGGATATATAGCTCAGTGTTCAGAGAAATAGCATGTTACGCTGAATGTCCCAGGTTCGAGTCCTGGCACATATCAATTCTTCACTCATGTGAGATTATAGAATTTAGTTGTGTCTCAATTAATATGCTCTTAAATTGTAATTAAGAAAAATTAGTTTAAAGATTTTGTATCATGGTTGTTAAATTAAAGCTGACAGACACAATAACTGAGTATTTTCAGATTGTTGGTGATGTAAATAATAGATTATGTTAGTTGTAGTATTTAAGCTGTAAAATACAAGACATTTTTACTCAACAGTTAAACAAACATAACTGTCAGATAAATAGAATCCCTTTGAATGAGTTCACGTAGAGCGTATGTATGTAATATTTTCTAGACCGTATTTTCGCTACCATATCGAAATGGTTATGTGTGTTTTTCAAAATTGGTCAATAGGAGTTCAGATATGTGAATTTATTCCAGTAACCTGTTACTTATTCCTTCGACGAAGCTTAATAAATGCGGCTTGTATAATATTTCGTTGTTTATATTTTTTTGTCTAAATGTACGGAACAGTACGGAATCTACGGTACGGAATCTACGGTACGGAATCTGAATAAATTGCAAAATCTGAAATTACAATAGGAAAAGGAGGTGTAATAAGAGGTGGTCAAATAATCCATTTTAAATTTACATTTAAAAATTAATTAATTAGGCTAAAATAGAGTTTTATCTTAAAATTATTGTTACCTATCCACTAAAATAGATCCCATTGTTACCTATACATCATGGTTTTATATATGATATTCCGCCTTTGAAAAATTTCTCTACTGCTTTAAACTACTTACAAGAATTCACGACTTTTCAAATAAAAAATTGTTAAATTTTTACATATAATTGATATGCCTGTTTTTGACTAATATGTTAATTCGCATCCTGCTATGCAAATTTTAAAAACTTTTTTTTAAGTACGTGTATTTAGTAGTAAAGCATCCTTTTATCCCGTTGGTCTTTCGACTGGGTACAACAGACAACTTCTTATTATCTCTTTATAATCTATCAGTATAATGTTTCAGATTTCGTATTTTTTTTATTTTAGTCCATGCCTAATGTTTGTACATTGATATTTCGCATCAGTGAAATATCCAGAGCGTATGCTAATTTGTAGAGAAAATAAAGAAACTTCAATGTGTAGTCGAAGAAAACTTGTTTTTTAATCTGACAAGATTTGTTGAAAGAACTTTCTTAATGTCCACGATATAATCTCATTTAGTTTAACACAATCTACTGTATTATTTATTTGTATGAATGTTAAACGATCGTCTGTCTCTTAATCCCCCCACAGGTGGTAATAAGACAATATTAAAAATATTTCCAGCAGTATTAAAAATATTTTTAAAACAGTGACTTTAACATTAGTCAAATTGAGACAAAGGCGACAAAATGACGTTGCAAATAAAACATCACAAACTCTTTCCCGTATACACGAAATGTGCAAAAAATGAAATTTAATAATTTGTGACACATAAAAAAACTCGTAAATTTGCAAACTTTTCTTCATTTCAGCAATGCATTTAAAGAGCATTATAGTTCCAAAAATATAATAGTAATTCAATTCGGCAGACATTCAACAAAAACATGTACACAATATGTATGTTTTTTTTTCTTTTCTAATATTCTTCATTTTTAGAAAATACTTATTAAAATCTTTTTTGCGAGTTACAGTTACTTTAACTGTCAATAGTACACATGGATTTTATCCTATTATCTTTAGGTTGCCTTTTTTTCTTTTCAAGTGCAAGAAAAGTTTTCTAAACACACTTATAATATAAACCAGACTTGCATCTCTCAAAAACTGGGCCTTTATATTTTAAAAATCCAATAATACATTATTAAATCCATTAAAACACATCAAAAGTTCTCTGACGTTTGTTAAAAAATTATTATGATAATTAGAGTTTTTGACATGTTAAAAGATTAATGAACATCATTAATCTAGTGACTGACAAGAATGATTAAATATCATGTATCGTTCTTTCAAAAATGTAGTAATCTTTTACTTATAACAAATTTTACATGAATTAAAAAAAAGCAATTATTTCATTTGAGCAATATAAGAATAGATCATTAATTGTTATCCGTTTTCACTATATAATAATGAGAGTTTTTTTCTTTCTTTATGTTAGTATTTGTTATTTTTTGTTGTATAAGATTAAGATTCAGTTGTTTACTTTCCTTACGTTATTTTTTATTTTTTTCATTTTATTATGATGAAATTCAAGTAAGTGTCCTTTGTATATGTTAAATATTATACTATATTAAAATAAGTTTCATTGTCTGCAACAAGTATACATTTAAAATATAACGTGCTAAATTTTATAAAAGTCAATTAATAAGTTACATATTATTTCCTTAAAGAGCTCGAATTAACATTAAAAGACCATTAAAAGACAGTGTAAAAATGAAAAGTGATACATATATGTTTTACAAATTAATGCATACGGGTTCTAATAAGTTTTCTACTATATTTCATCTTTCAGTCTCTTTGTTTGTTCAGTATTTTGCTTAGTATGTTTTCTTGGTATGTTATTCTGTATTTTTTCTAAATATTTCAAGAACTATCACTAATTGTCTATATTAATACTTCTAATACATTAAACATAAAAAAAAATATTTTATTAGAAAGTAAACAATTGATGTGATTAAAGATTTTAACAATTAAAATAGCTTGAAGAACTGCACTTAAATTTATACGAAGGCATAATGAAAATGCTTACAAATAAAATAATACAGCTGCATTATATGTTTTATTCAATTGAATAAAAAAAAGTTTAATAATGGAAAACACTACTGAAGTAACTTTGCTTTATACCAGAATTTTTATATATACGGCCAGAAAATATTAAATATACATAACCTTATAATCCTTATATTAAAAAAATAAATCATACAGCTAGAAATGTAAAAATAATACAATTCTAGAAAGGAAGTGAATGGAATTAACTTGTAACCGTAATTAATTATTTGCACTAGAAGTAATAACAATTTGAAAAGAGTTTTACACAAATTATATTTATTTCCATTTACAGAAATATCGGACATTACATTTCTAATAATAATACAGAATTGATAAAAGAACAATTTAAAAAAAAATCTTCACATGACAGCCGGTCATTTTGCCTTTAATAAATTGAATAAACAGAATTTGTTTCAACAATTAAAAAAAATGAAACCGAACATTATCACATATTTTGTTAGAGATATGTTCCCAGTAATATTATTGTATTTTTTTTTATATAAAATTTCTTTCGAAGAGGGATTTTATTTTTGTTCATTAGTTCTTTCATTTTTCTACTCGAGGCAATGTACACAGAAAAAGAGTGATGAAGACGTGATCATACATAACAAATCTTCTCTAAATAAACGTGATCAAACGTAATAATTTTTATGTACAGTCATTCTCCTGCAAACAAACAGCGAGAGAGAAATTCCAATATTATCTGATAACCAGATTGTTGCAGAAATTTTTTTAAATGCACCATTCGGACAGAGAATAGTGTCTGCTATATTTATTTCTGTATAAGGTAAGTTTGTGAAGCTGTATTCTATATTGAGGTACATCTAAATACTTTTTATTTATATCATCGATTGTTTAATTAAACAAGTATTATAAAATTTATATAGCTTTAGATTTTAAGTTAGTTATTCCATATATTAATTAAATACATGTCATCATTAAATTAATAATTTGGTCAGATTTAGTAAAAGAACTTGTTCGTTGTCTTGTGAATTCAATAGTATTATATATATATATATATATATATATATATATATATATATATATATATCTGTGTGTGTGTGTGTGTGTGTGTGTGTCTGTCTGTGTGTGTCTGTCTGTGTGTGTATGTATGTAGTTAAAAAAATCCAAATTAAACTAAACATATACCACATAATTTAAACAATAAAATGAAAAATATAATTAAGGGGTCAGGTAACCGTTGAACTCACAAAATACACGAAAAAGAGACCTCTATAACAATTACAGTAACTCCGTAACTAATTGACTTTGAATTATAAAATTTTAAATACATATTCATAAAGCTTTATTTTATAAATTAAAATTCTCTTAAAATGTATGTACTCATATAAAGCTTATAAATTTATTTTAAAATATAATACAATTTTTACGAAAAAATTATTCTTGCATGTATTGCGCGCATGATTTTTCACATTTGAATTGCTAAAACCAGACCGAAAAATTTTAATGTATAGGGGAAGGCCTGGCAAAGTGGTCACCCTAAGGTTTTGTGATTGTTTGTTACCACTTAAAATACATATACATAACTGACAATTTGCATAGAATAAGAGTGACTACTTAGAAGTGTAAGAGTATTCATAATTTTTACGAAATAATAAAGTGGAAGTGAGAATTTGGTTTTTTTACAAAAAAGGTCTAAATGGCCCCTTTGCCTGACCTAGATGGGCAAAGTGGTCACTCCATGGACACTTTCCTCTACAGGTGTAAAAATCCTGAAATCACTATTTAAATGATTAGAACATTTTTATTGTCATAACAAATCGTATAAAACATAATAAAAGATTGAAAATTGTATGAAAATCCAATAAAAGTTTGACAAACCGAAATAAAAAATTATAAATCAGAATAAAACACTGCATTTTTCGCAAATGAACGTAACATCATCTTCTTCGCGAAGTGAACAGGTCTCATGAGCCCAGAGGTAACGAACATTGCACCTGATCCAACCTTCATCACTTGATCTAATAAACGGCCACTACCCTGACCACTTTGCCCGTTTGGGAGCCATGCCAGAAAATACTTTCTACAGTGGAAACTAATGAACAATCAGCGACCACTCACCCACCAATGTGAAGCCGAAAACATGCTCTTTTCTTACACATGCAATAAATAAATGCAAGTACAACAGGTAATTGTTAATTGTATGTAATATAAGTCACTTACCTTAGATCACAAACTTCAAAAACTGGGAAACCCACTCTAAAATTATAAAACATGGAATCACCTTGTTCAACGATTGTCTGATTATTCACTGCCAACAAATGAAATAGTCTGACAGCAAACCACACAATGTCGGCGCTCTGGTCACGTAATTATATTTGGTGACCACTTTACCCACCCTGGCTACTTTACCCGGCCTTCCCCTACATATTTGCATGTTCTCAAATTGACCTACGATAAAAAAAAATAAAATGTGTAGATCCCGATTTTTTTTCTTTAGAGAAATTCGAAATATCGAGTTTTTTTAATGCAAAAGTAGTCATGAATTCTAAACTTGTTAATTGAGAAACATAATAATAGGTCATTTCCTAGTCATAATCCATATAATCCATCTTTAGTCTTTAAAACTTTTGTCAAATGAAACCAAACTAAAGTAAAACCTGATGCTTAGTATTAAATTTTCTGTACTCGAACTTTTATAAAATCATTATTTCATTCATTATTTCATTTTAGTTGCTGTTTTAAAAAATAATTTTACAAATTTCAAGCCTAAACATTTTAAAAGTGAATCTTATTCTTGTACTAATTAGAACACTTCCAAGTTCTTTTGAATTGTTGAAAAATCCTACAATAAAATATTTACTTTAGGATTAAAAAATCATATTTCTTATTTAAGCTTTCCCTTATCTTTAAACAATCTTTTTCTATTATTTTACTTCTTTTACTTGGACAAGATCTTTTTGTCAAAACACACTGGCATATAATGCTTATTGAACTATTACTTGCATGCTAGTTTGCATGGAAATAAAAATGTACATATTCTTTCAAATCATGTATAAAACTATAGTAGGTGCTAATATTTTTGCTGAATGTAAAATTAATATGGTTCACCTTATTGAAAAAACAAAGAATGTTGTGTTCATGTGTGGAATAAAATATAAATTAGTAGAATTTTAATTTTAGAATAAGGTTCTTTTTCGTTATACTCTTATGAAAGTTATGAAATTTGATATCACAAATATCTTGAACATGAATGAAAGTGTTTTCAGCATAATCATGGAATTAGATAAGAAAAAAAAATACTTAAATTGTTTTATAAATTATACACTAAGAAATTTTTACTATGTCACAATTACAACCTTCTCACCGCCGTGAACTGATATATCCGTTCACTATGCTGCAGGTTTCACTGCAATAGAAGCATTGTTTAAATTAATATAATTCTACAAATATGACGCAGTTTTAAAATATCGAGTAATGATTACTACTGTCAAGGAATATACTCATATACGTAATTAAGTTTTTTATACCAAGTTTGAAAATTCATCTTTTCTTGACATTTAAAAAACAAAATAACAGAAAAACATTACAAATTTGCTCATTTGCTCGACGGCTAGAGGGTTAATGCTTATTACATGATACGAAGTAATACACTCTTCATATCACTGTTATCGACGTAATGTTTTAAATTTTCTTTTGTAAACTTGACACAATTCTTTTGTAAATCATATTTTCACACAATAATGCTGTGGTATTAATTATATTTAAAGCTTTCCTTTAACATTAGTAAGTTAATTAAGTCATAAATTATATCGAATTCTATTTCAGTAATCATCGATTACACATACTATAACTTTTCGTTACTCATTTTAACAAAACATGCCATTATTTTCAAAATGTAATGTAAAATATATCTTTCTAGATATACAAAGTGATAAATAAAATACTCAGAAGATATAAATTATGTTTAATTCCAGTACGCACTCTCTTATGTAACTGAAAGAGTATTATTTACAAACTTATCAAGAAATTCGAAATGCTCTTGTCCTTTGTTTTTATTTGAGCACACAATAAGTTACAATATTTTCGATCAGTCTGTCAAATGTAGAAATCTGTTTGGTAATGTGCAGTTTTTAGAGTTGTTCCATTCAGCTACCCACATTTCCACCTCTACGTAATTTTTTAAATTTCCATCTTGGATATGGTGCTTCATTTATACCGACGTTTTTACCGACGTTTTATGTTTCGATATGGTGTTATCAAGAAGCTCGAAATGCTTTTGTCCTTGTTTTTATTTGAGCACACATTTCTTTTTATAATAAAATAACTAGACACAGTATTTGTATGCTTTCGATTAGAAGTTACAATATTTTAGACCAGTCTGTCAAAAGTAGAAATCCGTTTTATGTAATGTGCAGTTTTTCGAGTTGTTCCATTCAGCTACCCACATTTCCACCTCTACGTAATTTTAATTTCCATCTTCGATATGGTGTTTCATTTAGACCGACGTTTCTACCGACGTTTTATTTTTCGATATGGTGTTACCAAGAAGCTCGAAATGCTTTTGTTCTTTGTTTTTATTTGAGCACACATTTTTTTTTATAATAAAATAACTAGACACAGTATTTGTATGCTTTGGTTTAGAAATTACAATATTTTCGATCAGTTTGACAAAAATAGAAATACGTTTGATGTAAAGTGTAGGTTTCCGAGTTGTTCCATTCAGCTACCCACATTTCCTCCTCTTTTTTCATTTAGCGGAATCCTTCAGTGTCATATTCAGCTAACTATATGGATGCACTCAAACATCATATTAGACATGCAATACGTTTTGTTTTACAGCCAAACAGCATGATCAACTATATAGTAGAGGAGTTTAACTTCATAGCAAGTGGATGTTAGAGACGTCAATGTTGTATGCAATTGTGTCTGAAAAGATTAAAAAATCTTCATTTACTACATAAATCGACCTCAACAGCTCTTACCACAGCCTTCATAGGCTCCCAAACTGCACATCAAACCTCTGTCACCGTTATTGTTTTCATTCTGAGGTCAATATCGATGGTTATCGAAAACCAATATATGATTTGGGTACACTTTTGAAACCATTCAACAATGTTCAAACGCCATCCACTGGTTGGAAATTATCAAATCCAAAAATTTTCATTCCTACTGATTCATTGATTAATTTAAATCAGCTATCTTTATAGTATCTCTACAATTGAATATTCTCTACATTCGTCTGAAAGAGTGAATTGTTTCAGGCCATTTGAACTTTTTTTAATAAAGGTAATTAATTTTCCTTTATATTATGTAATAACATAAATAGGATACATTCGTGAAAAGTTTAAATTGATTAAGATATATCAACAATGGGTATTACCTTTTATTAAATACTATATTTCAATAAAAACAAACAAAATGTGTGTCAGAGTGAATTGTTTTTTTTATTTCTTAATACACAATAGTAACATTTTGTAAATGCTTACTCAGACAGACAATCGCGTTTTCATGAAATTATATAAGTGAAACAATTTCTTTCTTCTTTACATGATCTCGTGGGATTTAAACTCCATAAAACTTTTCTTCGAAACTTTTGTTACATTACAGTTTTATAATGTTACGAAAGTTAAATTGTTTTTTTTTACTAAGAGAAGTCATTATGGTCATTGGAAGTAATTTTGTTTGTTTTATAACGAGACTTTCTTGTTCCTTTGATTTAAAAGAACTGAAACTGGAAACAAGAGTCCTATAATCTTATTTGCATTTTTAGGAATGTTTTTACTTGACAAAATAAGATTATTTCAATATAATGTTTGTCTTTAGCTCACAGGCTATCAAAGCCTGAGAGCAAATGTGCCCGCTCGTTCTGTATGTATGTATGTATGTACGTATGTACGCATGTACGTAACGCGATAACTCTTGATAGAAATATCCGTTTTGCTTAAAATTTTGTTTATAGGTTCCTTGTGATAAGGCGCTTCCCTGATTAGTTTTCGGGGTTCATTGGTTAAGTATAAAGGGGGGAGACGGGGCTAATCCCCCTTAATTTAAATAAATGGGTTTTTCATGCAGAAATATCCGATTTGCTTCAAATTTTGTATATAGGTTCATTGTGATAAGGCGCTTCCCTGATTAGTTTTGTGGATTCTTTAGTGAAGTCTAAAGGGGGGAACGGGGGGGGGGTAATTTCCCCCTTAATTTATTGTCGATTTCTTCATTTTTTGAGGAACATTATTCTTTGAAATAAGAGTATAATATGCAATCAGTGTGAATAGCCTGTGAGCTCAATGCCATCACTTTAACTGGGCACTTTTCTTTTTATTTAAGTAATATCACACTATGCAAAATGTAACATACATGTGTAATTAAGATGTGTAGAATGTTTAAAAATCTTGTTATAATTTTTGCTATAATAATTCAGATAAAATAGATAAGCATTACTTCTTAAGTTTGAAATATTGAATGCTAATTCCATAGAATCTTTATATATTTAAATTTAATTAATTACAATGTTAATATTATTTCATCATTGGGAGTTTATTTTGAGGTTGTATAGGCAGAGACGCAATGAGCCATACCTTTATCATTTCAGTGAAAAAACGGGTATTAAAAACCGTTAACACTGCATGTTTTCATACGAATTCAGCAACTTAAAAACTTTTTTTTATAAATAGCATGTTAATAGTTTGCTTTTATAAAAGATCTGTATAAGTTTTCTTTTACTGAATTGATACCGATCTTTTTAAATATTATAATCACTGTCTTCAGAAATGTTTCCTTCACAATAAAGTTTTGTCTTCTTTAAAAACTTTTCAGACCGAGATTCATGCATTTGTCTATGTCTTTATAAAATACCGTCCGTAGACAAAAATGTCGTTATCATAAACATCAGAGTAATATCGCTAGGTTTTTAAACATTATAACAGCAAATATTTTATAATCTGTAAATCAGGGAAAAGTGATAATATTTTACCTTTGCACGACGACCCAATTTTAGATATATGAATATACAGAAAACTAAAGCAATGTTGTACACTTACATCTGAAAGTGAGTGCCAAGAGTTGTCTGCATTTAATAATGAAATAAATTGCTATAAGAAAAATGCACTCTTTTATGCCAACAATTGTTTTATTTAGCTTATAAATGAAATTTACGTCGTTATTCGAAATCGTTAAAAAAATATTTACGTAAAATGAAAACAATATTGCATAATGACGGTATACTACTAAGGTAAGACGTAAGTTGGCATCGTAACATATATGAACACTTAGAGAAAATAAATTTGAAAACAAACCTCCAATTAAAGTATTAAATATATTGCATAATAAAATATATAGCATACATTTGACAAAATTGAATCTTATAATTTTATTATTTGCTCCACTTATAACATCCAAATTTAATAAATACTTTAAAACAGCGGTCGTTACAAATAAATAAAAAAAATATATAGTTTTAAATTCAGCCAATTCAATAAAACCTTCATTGGAGAGACAATGAATTTTTCTGAATTTCTATTTTCTACATTTTACATTTTTAAATAAAAAAAAAGAACACCCAGTCGTAATTGCTTTTTTTTAATAAGAATATGTAGACTTTTTTTCAAGGAACTGTATAGAAAGAACAAATTTAATATTCGTAGTAATCCGTTAAATTTAGGAGCATCACATTAAACGACTAAGAGCAAAGGGACAAGGAAAAAGATCTTCAACGGGTTTGTCACAATTCTATTCGACTAAGTATTTTCAATAACAAAAGTTTAATAGGACTAAAATTCTTTTAAGAAAAAGGAAACTTTTGGAATCCACTTTCAGAGTTAATTTTGAGCATATTGTGAGGAGTATCACAATAATCACATTAGTCTTAAAAGTGTATTAAAAAAATTCAATGCTAAAAATTCAGAAATTTCTTTTTTGATATCATTGTGTTAGTAAGGGAAAATTTTAAAATGAGAACCTTGCAAATATTGTTGGTGATATGCGTTCGGTGTTTTATTATATTTTAAATTTACACATATTTTATATTTGACTATGGGCACTTCCTACCCTATTTTATTTTCTCTGCTTTTAGGCTGTTTCATTTGAGTTTATATTAATTCACTATCTGACAAGGCAACGTTTTTTTCAGAGAGACAAATGTTTTTCCATAAATGCTAACAAAAAAATTAAAGAGATTATACTATTAATTAAAAGAGAAATGTCTTTCTTCCGATCTTTAGTGTTAAAAGCAAAATGCTAATAAAATAATTAATTATTCAAAATTACTTAACTTTGTATACTATTGCATTTTTGAAACTTACGATAAGAAACTTTATATTTAGTATATGTAGTTTCTCTTTGACAACTTTTTAAAAAGCATTTGATTTCCGTTTTACTAGATAAGAGTTTTCGAGTTGCAATATAATTTTTATTTAATCTTCTACTTGTTTTTTTGTATATTTAAAGTGAATTTGACTGATAATCAAACTCTTTAATTAATACATTTAAAGCATAAAATAAGTAAATAATATTTTGAAATTGTAAAATACCTCTATTTTTGTCAAATATTTCTCAAAAACTTTGTAATTTTTTTCGAAATTTCTTCATATTTTGATTTAATCCCCAACAGAACAGAAGAACATTCTTTAAAATTTATTAAACAAATGAAAGTTATATACATTTTGTTTCTTTCACATTCAAAGTGAAACTATACAAAAGAAGTTACCAGTATAAACTAGTCGTTGGGGGCCACCGTAGTACTTACCCATCATGGATATGCATGATATGAAATATGAAAATAAAACACGTGTAAACTACTATTACTTACCCATCATACGTAGTATATGGTAAGTCTTGTAATCGTTTTGAAAATCGAAATTTTTTTTTTGACGGATTTACACGTTTCAGACACTGGAGATTCCGAAAAACATATTTTTAGAAAAAAAATTTTGCCGTCCGTCTGTGTGTCTGTGTGTGTGTCTGTGTGTGTGTCTGTGTGCTCTATCTCCCGAAAAAATTGAGATAGAGACTTGCATTTTGGTATGTACTTAGTATGTAATAATGGGAAGAAGCCTATTTCATTTCATTAACCTCGATTAACCGGAACAATTTTTTTCGGACTCTCGAAATATTCGTTCTGATGAAAGGTATATAAAAATTTCGAAATTGTTTATTTTACGAAATGAATATAAAAGACAATAAAAAAACATAAATTTTGCATAAAGCATGAAGTCGATCGGATAATTAGTTACCGAGATATTTGGAATCCTATTTTCCACACTCTTCGATTTTTCATGACCCTGTATTTCATCCAAATTTCACATTAAAGATATATTTCAATTGGAAATTTGACGCTTAATCAGATGCAATAAATCGCTAGTTAATAGGATTATTATTTTTGGAGTTATAAGGAAAAACCTCTTTCAAGCAATTCAATAATCGAGCCTTTAAAGTTTGTGAAGTCATCAAGCCACGATTTTATTTGAATTGCAATGCATTTTATAAGTAGTTTACACATTTTTATTTTAATATTTTACATTATGCATATCCATGATGGGTAAGTATTACGGTGGCCCCCAACGACTAGTTTATAAAATGAATTGCAATTCGAATAAAATCGTGGCTTGATGACGTCATAAATTTTAAATGCTCTATTGCAGAATTGTATAGAAGGAACTTCTTCATGACTCCAAAATTATTAATCATATTGACTAACAGTTTACTTCGTCAGATTAAGCGGCTCTTTTCCAATTAAAATATATCTTTGAATTGCAATTTGAATGAAATACAGGGTCACAAGCATTTACGTAAAAGAAACATCCTCATAACTCCAAAATTGGTAATCCTATTAACTAATGGTTTACTGCGTCGGATTAAGCGTCTCATTTCCAATTAAAATATATGTTTGAATTTAAATTTGAATGAAAAACAGGGTTATATAAAGTCGAAGAGTGTGGTAAATAGGATTACAAATATCTCATTATCCAATCAACTTCATTCTTTATGCAAAATTTATGTTTTTTTATTGACTTTTATATTCACTCTTTAAAATAAACAATTTCGAAAATTTTTATACATATTTTATCAGAACGAATTTTTTGTGAGTCCGAAAAAAATAGTTTCGAATAATCGAGATTACTGAAATTCAATAAGCTTCTTCCCATTATTACATACTAAGTACATACCAAATTTCAAGCCTCTATCTCAGTTTGTTCGGGAAATAGAGCTTTTACAGACACACAC
The DNA here is from genome assembly GCA_963931845.1 of Maratus michaelseni. Classification (NCBI taxonomy): domain Eukaryota; kingdom Metazoa; phylum Arthropoda; class Arachnida; order Araneae; family Salticidae; genus Maratus; species Maratus michaelseni. The sequence goes on from OZ007588.1 coordinate 453,206,548, forward strand.
ACAGACAGACGGACGTCAATTTTTGTTAAATATGTTTTTCTGAATCTCCAGTGTCTGAAACGTGTAAATCCGTCCAAAAAATGTTTTCGATTTTCAAAACGATTACAAGACTTACCCTATACTACGTATGATGGATAAGTAATAATAGTAGATGTCCGAATGTATGTGTCTAAGAATTTTATTTTTTATAAAATCTATAACAGAAAAAAATAACGTTAATAAAATTTGAACTACGAGATCTTTACTTAATTTAAAAGTCTTAAGTTTGTGTGACTGGTGAAATTTATAAAGTTAATTCGAAATATTTTCTGAAATTAATTACTGAGATCGTCAAATAAAATTCATTTAAGGTAAATATATACATATATATATATATATATATATATATATATATAATAAGGTAAATAGTGGGCCACTTAAGGAAATTTGTCTGGTTATTATTAAAATATTAGTGGACTCAAAAAGATATATATATTGTTTTAGCTAGTCCTATCCTTCATCTATCAGAATAAATATTCAAAGTTTCAAAATATACTCCTTGCAAATAATTAACAATTAAAAATGTTACCTTAATATATGCTCCAGTAGTGGCCATAGGAAAATTTTTGACGCACCAGTAATTCAAATATACGTTTTGAAAAGTGTTTGTTAAATACTCAACTAATTTATTATTAGTTACCTTCTTAATTTTTACAAAAAAGTTTTTCAATAAAACACCATTCTTTATTGATTATTTTAAATATGTAGGGAATGAATTTGTTAACCTCTTCACTCGGCAGGTCCACATATGTGGCCCACCGTACTTTTTTGTTTTAAAAACGTGTTTTCTAACATAATTACGATTCCGATCGCAAAATGATATGATTCGAAATAATCCAAATAAATTAAAACTCTTGCCCTGAAATCAAGTTTTTCAATAAAACTCCATTATTTATTGATTATTTTAAATATGTAGGAAATGTCTTTGTTAACCTCTTCACTCGGCAGGTCCACATATGTGGCCCACCGTTCTTTCTCGTTTAAAAAAACGTGTTTTCTAACATAATTACGATTCCGATCGCAAAATGATATGATTCGAAATAATCCAAATAAATTAAAACTCTTGCCCTGAAATCAAGTTTTTCAATAAAACTCCATGCTTTATTGATTATTTTAAATATGTAGGAAATGCCTTTGTTAACCTCTTCACTCGGCAGGTCCACATATGTGGCCCACCGTTCTTTTTTGTTTTCAAAACGTGTTTTCTAACATATTTACGATTCCGATCGCAAAATGATATGATTCGAAATAATCCAAATAAATTAAAACTCTTGCCCTGAAATCAAGTTTTTCAATAAAACTCCATTCTTTATTGATTATTTTAAATATGTAGGAAATGCCTTTGTTAACTTCTTCACTCGGCAGGTCCACATATGTGGCCAACCGTTCTTTTTTGTTTTCAAAACGTGTTTTCTAACATAATTACGATTCCGATCGCAAAATGATATGATTCGAAATAATCCAAATAAATTAAAACTCTTGCCCTGAAATCAAGTTTGAGAAAAAGTAATTCTGTTATAATAAATAATATTATGTCTATTTTAGTATTGAAGAGGATAATACATTTTAATTAAAATTTACGAATGGTGAATTTTGATTGATTTTACAAAATTGTAATTGGATGTTTTAAATTAGGCACAGAAAAATAAGCAACATCTAAAAAAGTACTTTATTATACATAACATTTAGATTTTTTTTGTTTTATATCGCTGATAAATATTTATTTCAATTACCATTCTCCCATTAAAAGTACACTCAATTTTGATGTAGAAATTTATTAAAATATAAATAATTGTAAAATCCATATGAAGTATTTAATTAAAATTTTAAATAAATAAAAAAGAAAATATGATTCCATACCAGATTTCTAAATGTATTCATAATTTTAAAATCTTTAAGAAGTAAATGAGTAATACATATTCCTCAAAAATTACTTTTACATTCTTATGTTACAATGATTTAATCGATCTAGTTTTAAACTGCGAAAATATAAAACCGTATACAAGACAAAACGACATGATTTTTCTGGATCAATCAATAATTCTTTAAACTTTTATTCATTACACTTTATGATGTGCAGAATATTAATGTTTTTCTTTTGGAAAACTTTTAAGCATCGTTAAACAACTTATAAATTAAGTTTCACTCAGATGCATTTTTTCTTTGTTCGGAGGGGATCTAAGTGTTGTTATCTTAATTAATTAAAGTAACAAGTGCGAAGTAAAATTCGTAAAGTAATTTGCTTTGTCTATAGTTTACGTTTTACTTACTTTAGTTCAAGCAGTTAAATGAAAACAATATTAAAGAAATAGATTAGTAACATATGTTAGATTAGCAAAATATTTTGTAATAGTGTGAGATTTAATTCATGGTATATTGTTAAAACTGATGATAAATTAATAATTTGCTCTAGTTCATTTAGAGCGGAGGACACAATTTATTCCTGAACCAGTTAATTCAGTTAATACCCAAAATATATTTATCATTTGAAGAAACTAAACTACTACCCGGGCTTCATGGGTTACAGAACATACATGAAATCTATCTTTTTTTAGCACTTTCCAACCTAGTTGAAAAGTGCTTATGACTTCGGTTTGTCTGGCCGTCTGGCCGTCTGGCCGTCTGGCCGTCTGCCGTCTGGCCGTCTGGCCGTCTGCCGTCTGCCGTCTGTCCGTGCTCTAACTCCCGTAAATATGCTCGGATGGATCTGCAATTTTTATATGTTATTGTCGTTATCTATAGCATGTTCCCTATTTCAACGGAAGTGTGTAGCACTTATAGTTTTTTTACAGGGACACTCAAAAGAATTCCGTTACATTGCGGTCTATGGGGAAAAATCATTTGCGGTTTATTTAAATAATGTTTCACTATTTTAAACGCATTGTAATTTATATATATTACTAAGGTGCATTAGAAGAAGCTTAATATGGAACAGGGTGTGCATAGCACTTATAGTTACTTTACAGGGACAGTAAAAATAATTCCGTTACATTACGTCTATGGAGAAAAATCGTCTGCGGTTTATTTAAATAATGTTTCACTATTTTAAACGCATTGAAATTTATATAGATCACTAAGGTGCATTACAAGAGACTTACTACGGAATATTGTGTGTATAGCAGTCATCGTTCATTTACAGGGACACGCAAAAGAATTCTCTACTGTCTGTTAACAATAATTCCTGGAAGTGCGTTTTAAGTTATTGAACGCGATTTTAATTTTAACTGGCTTTTTGTCTATTACGTGGTGTGTATAAATTCTGTAGATCCTATACAGGGCAGTACAAAAGTTCGCGAACACATTTCTGTTTATTGACAAACTCCAGACGGAGAATTTTAAACTGTGCTACGCGTTTCCTAACTGAACTAAAATTATCATCCTATGTAGTATATATACAAATCTATAGATCCTATACAGGGCTGAATAAAAGTATTCGGATATTTTTCCGAATATTGTATATGTTGGAAATTCCTGAAATTATGTTTTTAAATATGTTATGCGTTTTCTAAATTGTTTACTTAGATGTTAGCTTTTAGCTTATTAAACGGTATGATTTGTAAAATTATTTTGGAAGCGTTGGAAAGTGCTATATAATCTATGCTTGACGCATGATTTTTCGTTCTTGTTTAAATCTAAAACTCTGATAGATATGTTAAATTTAATATATTTTTGTAGTTACCCACTAACAACACAAAAACGCAATTTTATTTAAAAAATATCAGTAACGTTTCAAATAAAATATTCAAATTTATTAAAAGCGGTACTTTCGTATTAGCTGCATGTCAGAAATTAATAACTGAAAAAATCGACAGAGATTTTGTTACTTATGGTAGACATTTTTATTCTGATAATTTCAATGATTTAAGCTCCTAGTTCGATTGCATGCCTGTTAAATGTTTGTTTTATTGATACTATTTTACTTATTTATTTACTTATTGATGAAATTTTAATTTCGTTATGGAATATTAGCCGAAAACTGAATTATTGTTTTAAGTGCAAACGGGTAAATCTTTCGTAATAGGGCTGCAAGAGACAGAGATGCATTAAAAAAAATCTTATGCTTGAAAATTATTTTTAAAATTTTGAAATACCAGTAAATTGAGATACAGTTTTCACAATTTTGTTACTTGAAAGAACATTTTTTTCTCGAATTCGAAGGTATAAAAATTGAATTTTCGCGATGATACATGCACCGGAGTTAATAAAACTGCAATAAAAATAAATTTTATTGTTCTTTAATTGCCATAATCAATATGGCGTCAGCGTTACTGATGGAGATATTTTTTTCGTTATAATGAACGTATACAGGGTAGTCGAAATTACAATTTCCCATTTCAGCCAGCTAAGGTCTGTCTCAAAAGTTTAAGCACAAGCATAAAATGTCTATTTTCAAAGAATTATAAAAAGTTAGAATGAATAACATTTTTTTATTAGCAGATTTCGCAGCATTATTTAAATAAATGATATCAAAAGTAGAAAAAAATAAATTACATAATTGTAAAAAATATAATAAAAAAATGTTTAAAAAAAAAAACTCTCTCAAAAGTTTATGCACGATGTTCAACACAACCAGATTTATAATTTTTACAGAACATTTACTTAAAAATTATTTTTCGTGATTTCGGATTAGTTCAAATAAACGTGCGTCCATCGAAATTATTAGTTTTTGTAGGGTTTCTGGTGGCAAAGAGTACCATGCTTTCTCAATAGCCTCTTGGAGTTCTTCAATAGAGTCATACTTATGTCCATTGCCGTAAACCTGGCGGGTTAAAATACCCCAGACATTCTCAATCGGGTTTAAGTCTGGACATAAAGCTGGCCAGTCAAGAACTTTAACATTTTTCTGAGAAAGACAAAGTTTTGTAGAATGTGATACGTGGATTAAGGCATTGTCTTGTTGAAAGGTCCATTCAGGACCCCCTCAAAATGTCACCGAATGGAAGAAAATGTTGGTTTAGCGTATCTCTTGATAATTTTTTGAATCTCGTCTTCCTTTTAGAAAAGCCAGAAAGGTCTGGCCATTGAATCCAAATGCCCCCCAAACCATAACAGATTTACCGCCTTGCTGCCTGCTGAAAAATGCCCTTGGTTCCTTTCGTAAATCATGCGAATACGCGTTCCAACCATCAGGGCCATCTAAGTTCCACTTTTTCTCATCGCTGAATAAAAGAGTAAGCCATTTGTCCCCGTAGGACATGTGTTTTTTTAGCCCAGTTCAATCTTGCCTGTTTGTGATGTAATTTGAGAGACGCTTTGCGAGCCATTTCCTTTAGTATGATGTAATCACACTCTTTAATACGTCTATGCACAGTGTCTTTGGACATCTGTACACTGAGATTATTTTTAATTTGCCGTATGGACATATTTTGTCTAGATACCAATCTCCGTATTCTCCAATCAGTCTGAACAGTCGTCATACGTGGTCGTCCAAATCTTGGTTTCCACTTAAAATTATCATTTCTATAGAGTACTTGATATATACCTCGCTTTGATCGATTTAAAACTTTTGCAATTTTAGAAACAGTTTTATTTTGCGATTTCAATTTAAAAACTTTCAAAATCTCACATTTTGTGAATTCTTTACCCGTCGCATTTTTAAAACGAGAGGAAATAATTTCTCCACCTTTTATACTTTTATAAAAGTGCAAGATGATTTCATATAACGTCATTACACATGGCCAATCCCGTGTTTCTAAAAATATTTGCATAAAGTACTTAAACTTTTGAGACAGCGTCTCTTCAAGAAAAAAGAAAAATTAAATAGAAATAAATATATTTTTTATTTTAACCGCCCAAAATGGCTTATTTTATTTTATTTTGATTAAATGTCAAGTATTTATTGTAAATTAGCATAAAATATTTTCTTCTTCATTTATTTTAAATCAGATTTGCAGAGTGCTTAAACTTTTGAGACAGACTATATGTAAAACTATGTGTGTATCATAATAAAATTTTAAGACTTCAGATACTGAATCTGTGGAGATTTTAATTGCCATCTGTAATCCAAGCTGAAGTTTTCTATTTATTCTGTGTGAGAATACAGTATATTCCTTACAGAGAATGCAAGACTTACAGAGTTACAGCTTACAGAGTACAGCTTTCAGAGTACAGCTTACAGAGTACAGCTTACAGCTTACAGAGTTACAGCTTACAGAGTTACAGCTTACAGAGAATGAAAATTATGTGAGAATACAGAATATTCCTTACTATCGTAAGGAATATCTTTTATGTATGGGGTTATCTATCAGCAACAATTAAACTGTTGATGCAATGTCTTTCTTTCTCTTTTGAGGATTTCTCATTTGTTTAGTTTATGTAAAAAAGACAAGATGAAGAACACATCTGCGACTTGCTATATAAGATTAAAAAAAATAATAATGAAAGTATAATCTGAGGCATAAGCTGTCAAAATCGATTGCTATTATGATATATACACCGCCTTTTGTAGTCCTCTGAGTTGGGTAAGTTAAAATGATGACAATACATTTTAAGTATACTTTTAACAGTACTTTTTAAAATAAGATTACTTTTGATTATAACCTAAGTGGAAACACAGGCACATTTATTTATATATATGTTTGTGAATCCATATATATATATATTATCTTACTACATGCATTCATGCATAGATACTTGATTACGAAAAAGAAGAAGTTTACACAAGATTTAAATTGTTAAACACTGTAGTAGTTATCGTTAAATATCGTAAAACTTAAAATCTATTGTGCCACCATTAAATAATGCATGTTTTAGAAAAGTTATCTTAATTTGTTTTTTTTTTAACCTTATGAAAAAGATAAGTAAACTATATGTTCTAATAGTACTCTCTTTTAATTTTTATTTCCTTGTAATTAGAAATTGACAGAAACTTTAAATAAGAACGTTTCTGTCAAATCGCACAAAATTAATATTGAGGAATTTACATTTTTGCCAATATAGTACCTATTTTGGTAAAACTTATCTCGCTATTCCATGATCAATATTTGGAATGGGAAGCCAATATTTATTTGGATGTGGTAATTCACCGCAAATATTTAACCAATACATGGGTTTCATTCGAAATAATTCAATATAAATGCAATATTGTCACGATATTTGCCCCATTATAACAAGTAGGCCCATGACTGGTTTACTATTAAACACACTACCATTTAAAACAATAGGATTAGCTTTTGATGAGATTACATAGATCCACATTAAGTGATTTTAAAGCATTCGAATAAACATATAAGATGTAAAACATGCATTGTATCCACGTAAAATTTGAATGTTTTGCATAATACATGGTATATGAATAAGTAATTTTCTTCATTACATTTTTCCAATTTTGCAATTGTGACAGTAAATACGACAGAAAATACGTTTAAAAATTTTCGGGTCTATAGGATTGATTTCCCTTCACGTTTGAAGATGAAATTTTGAAGATTCCAAACGTGTTTACGTATTTTCTATTAAGTGCGCAAAAATATTCGCGGAATTTTACCGAAAACTGCTGATATTGAAGTACATTGTTGAAATCTTGCAGCAAACTGTCCAGTTATTAAACCGTTTTTATTGGAAACAGACAGAAAACCGTAATTTAACTTTATTCTGACCATATTATTGGCAATATTATGGTGAGAAAAGAATTAAATTATGGATATCTAACTGTTTTCTAAAAAACGGTCAGATGGACTGCGTTTGCAGCAAATGTTTAACAGTGCACCTTTTTCTCGGCAGCTAGACTAGTAACACCACATACACAACATTTTGAGTTCACTTACAAGTTTATAAAATAGATAATCTACAGTAATATTTTACGTATGAATTGATCGTTCGGCAAGAAATCGAAACTAGTCGTTGGGGACCACCGTAATACTTACCCATCATGAATATGCATAATGTAAAATATTAAAATAAAAATGTGTAAACTACTTATAAAATGCATTGCAATTCAAATAAAATCGTGGCTTGATGACGTCATACTTTAAAGGCTCGATTACTGAATTGTTTAATAGAAACATCCTTATAACTCAAAAAACAATAATTTTATTACTTAGCGGTTTATTGCATCTGAGGAAGCGTCTCATTTTCAATTAAAATATATCTTTGAATTGAAATTTGGATGAAATACAGGGTCATGAAAAATCGAAGAGTGGGGAAAATAGGATTACAAATATCTCGGCAACTCATTATCCGATCCACTTCATGCTTTATGCAAAATTTATGTTTTTTTATTGTCTTTTATATTCACTGCTTAAAATAAACAATTTCGAAAATTGTTATATACTTATTATCAGAAGGAATATTTCGAGAGTCCAAAAGAAAAAAAAATAGTTCCGGATAATCGAGGTTGCAGAAATTCAATAAGCTTCTTCCCATTATTACATACTAAGTGCATACCAAATTTCAAGTCTCTATCTCAATTTTTTCGGGAGATAGAGCGTTTACAGACACACAGACGGACGGCAAAAATTTTTTTCTAAAAATATGTTTTTCGAAATCTCCAGTGTCTGAAACGTGAAAATTCGTCAAATTTTTTTTTTCCATTTTCAAAACGATTACAAGACTTACCCTATACTACGTATGATGGGTAAGTAATAAAAAATGAAATCATGACGTCTCTAAAACAAACTGTAACAGATTTTTAATTTAACATTACTAAACGCTAATTGTTTTTCAGATCTTTAGTAGTTCTTTAGTTTTTCTTGTTTAGTGATCTTTAGTAGTTCACGAACAAAATATATATTAACATCAGATGTTTAGTAGTGTCGTAACTGTTGCTGCCCGTTAAATTTATCAATTTCAATTAAAATTTATAAAAATATATAACGTATTTATTAAATATTTCTTTTTATATTCAAATTATATTTTTCAATTATTCATAACCATATTTTGTGTTAATCAAAACATGGACGTTTTAGATCATTAAATTATAGCTTTTGTGTATAATGGTATGATATTTATGGTTTGTTTATGATATTTATGGTATGTCATGATACCATTTGTATTTATGATACAAATGGTATGATAAAGGACTATTTTTTTTCTGGAGAAAATAATTGTAAGAAAACATTTTTCGTTTGGCTGTTTGATTCAAAAATATATTCTGAAAGCTTTTCCTTCCTGAAATATGTGGAGTATATATACTAAAATCGTCAAGGGAATAGAAAGATAAATGGACCTTAAAACCATCGTATCGAAAATTTTCTAAGTAAAAAAAAGCACAAATTTAAGATGAAAAAAATATCTTTAAAAACAATTTGTGATAAAATATGAATATCCAAGTTAATAAAACAGTACGCGATATATGAATTTCAAAGCGGGTATAATTTGTGCTGAATTTTGTCGCGCAATATTTCTTTTACGAACCATCTTCATTAGAATTATTGTTTTTGAAACATAGGCAACTTCTCAAGATAATTTCTGTAATCATTGTAAGAAAACCTTTCAGTTGATTACTAAACGTTATTGAAAAACGGGACGTTTTATGTTGTTAAAATGTTCTTTTTATATCTATTTTAAGAGAAATCTTAAAAATTATTTTTTCATTGATGCATATGAGTATAAGATAACCTTATTATAATTTATAAAACTAACTAGTTTTCGAAATATCTTATAGACATTGATTTAATTTTCGAAAAAAGAAAGAAAATGAAAAATGTATAAACGTAAGAAACAAAGAATGTGTTTTGAAGAACTTCTTTTAATGAGCTTTTTTATTTATGTACTTATATATTTTACGTTAATTATTATAAGTATATTACTATATTCCGCTGCAAATATGAAAGCTTTTTCCGTATAAAATTTTTGGAATATTTATTAGAATCATCAAAGGAATCAAAAGATAAATGGGTCTTAAACTATTCATATTTAAAATTTTCTTAGTATAAAAATTAGTAAATTTAATAGAAAAAAGTTACTTTAGAAGATTAACTCGATGAAAACAGTGATATTAAAATTATAATTAAGTATGTAACATAAAAGTTTTTGAAAAGAGTAAATTTTTTATATAAATTGTAATGCTGCACCTTTGTTAAAGTGCATCTTTCTGAGATTAGTTTTCAAATAAATGAAACAGCTAAAAATAATTTTAATAATTCAGAAAGGGTTTTAACACAAAAACAAGTCAACACATGTATTTCGATTAATCACTTTCTACTTTCAAACATTTGAGTGTTATTTTAATATATTACTTTTTCCAGAGATTAATATTAAGCTATTGTAAAATGCTGCGCTTTATATCGTACCTAATAAAGTGGAATCTAAAAAGTTATTTTTCTTAAAGATATGTGGGAAAAATGGTTTCTATCTGTTATAAATAGCTTGATCTAGAAATATTCTTGAATCTAGCTATATATAACAGATTGAAGAAAATTTTCTTCCGGAAAAAATGTGAAAGCTTTTACTATTTGAAATATTCGTGGTATATTTACTAAAATCATCAAGGGAATCCGAAGATAAATGGATCTTAAAGCCATCGTATCTAAAATTTTCAAACTTTTAAAATTATAGAATAAATAAAATAAAAATGAAGGTAAATTTAAGATATTGGAATATATTTGAAGGATATGTCTAAGAAAATTTGGATACTCATATCGTAATCCTAATATTATTATAAATGCGAAAGTGTTTGTGAACGTTTAGCTGAAGCCAGCGTTAAAACGTATAATTCAATTCTTTTGTATCTTTGCATATAGATGGATTGTAATTCAGAAATAAACATATGTTATATTTTGTTTATGGTATTCAATATTCTTCATAATAATTCAAAATTTCATTATTTTGATAGAGAATAAATGGACATTTTCTACGTATAAAATTTTAAAATGGTTAAATTTACTTTATCGTTGCTAATAATTTATCGCTGCCAATACTGAATCAAAACCCAGAAAAATAATTTTTACTCAACTATTTATTTTAAATAAAAAAAATTCCACGTGAAAAATGAAATCATTTTTGTAAGAATTAAGAAGAAATCGAAATAATATTATCTATATCTCTATCTATATATATACATAAATATGTTCCTTATACAAATTTACAGTTTTTATCCGACTTGAACGAAACTTGATGGACATATGCTTTAGAACACGAGTAAAATTACTGTGAACTTAAAAAATTTCTCAGAACATTGTTTACCATTCTTTTTAAACATCTCCCATATTTTATCATTACAGAAATCTGTTTTTTAAGGCAATTTCTTTCCCGTTGCCATTAAAAGAAGCTTCGTTTACAAAATATTTTTATAAACCAATAAAAAATCATTTTCTTTCACTATAAATTGAAATCAGAAACTGATGTGTATTATGGGAAGATAATGTAATTTTTTTTGTATATTACAAATATTACTATAAGTGTGTATAAATAACATAGTACATTTATTTAAATGTGTTTGGAGATAAAAATAAATAATTTAGCTTGTAATTTTACAAAGGTAAATTGTTTCTACTGGTTTGTTAATATTAAAGTAAAATTTCCAAGAAATAAAAAAATTTTTTTGCTTATTCAAACTTCATGATTCAATTTATTCTACACTAGCTGATCCGCCTGGCGTTGCCTGGTCCTATAAAAAAGATATGAAATGCGAAATCATTCTAAAAATCGCTGCACGAAATCGTTCCTCTGGTCTTTGTCTTTCAAAAATTGAATAGCTAGGTGACCCCGAAGCGAAAGTAAACTCAATACCACCCCTTCAAATTCGGATTTTCACAAAATTTCCATTTTCCGAATCCGAAATATAAACTGCGTACACACTGGGAGTTTAGAATCAGTACCTCCAATACTTTTCTTAATTCTCGAGGATTAGTTAAAATGAGAATATTTCGTTGCCTGGGATTATCAAATCGGTAACTTTCTTTTGCGGTTTCAATGAAAATAGCCATTTTCGGCACACGCGCAGGAAAATATTTTTATTCCACCGCCAGGGGATGAATTCTATTCTAAAAAAAATTGGACAACTGTCCCCACTGCCTACGGTGACGTGTGTAGCAGAAGTGCTGCGCACGCGATGCAAAATCTTTTAGTTCCAGTTTCAACCACCAGGTGGAACATTCTGTTTTAAACAAACCTCTTTCCCAACGAAACTCCGGCACTTGTCCCCGCTGTTTATGACACCGTATAGAAGCCATATGGCACCGTATAGAAGTGCTGTGGTCTCTTCAGAACACAGCTGAAAACACACAAAAACAAAACTTCCTTCTTTATTATAGTTAGAGATAATCAAAAATAGTCTGTCAAATATTAACATTTCATCATCATTGATATCATGTCAAATCATTACATGGTAATTTTTTTTTAGCTTTAGCTCCTTGGATTTAGGTGGACAATAATTTCCCACTATTAATAAAAATTGGATATAAAGAAAACAATATAGTATTTTCCATTAATTATTCTTTAAAGATGGCTGTTAAAACAAAAGGGATTAAAGGAAAAATGGTTTATCGGAACCAATGATGTATTTTTTTTCTTGTAAAACATTCATTTTAATTTTAAAAACTATTATATTTTTTAAAGTTCGTTAAAGTGGCGTCATTCTGGGTTCTCTGGTTGTGGGGATACCTAAAGTCGCGTACTTGCACAGGAAATTCCCGATATTTACTGCCACTGAAAAGCAATATAATTCAAGAAATAGCAGACCATTTTCACTTATTCGGTGTTTCATGGTGCAACAGGTGACTGTACTCTGTATTCGAATGGGGTGGTGGACACACTGAGCACTTGAAGGGGTATATCCGCTGGAGAAAATTTATCATTTAAAAAATATAACATGTATATTGCTTTCATTTCAGCAGCGTTGTCGATATTTTGAACTAATATATTTTTTTTACTTTGAAACACACGGGATAGTAGAATAATCATTTCTACAGTTCCAATATGTACGCAGTCAATTTCTTCAAATATACTTATTCGCTTTTGTAGTATTTTAATTTAGATTAATGTTATTTTTAACAGACCAAGAAAGTTTTTAAAGATTAAATTAAATATTCTAATTTTGTATAGCTTGTAGAAACAAAGAACTGTATATGTGTGGAGATCTCCTATTCCTACTCTACTTCTGTCTCCATACAGCTTTTAGCCTTTCACATTCTCCACCGATAGCAGCAACAGACAGTGGTACTTGTACAGGTGTTGCTGACGTCAGATCAAATAATCTGTGGTAGCTGCATTCTAAAGAACACGGCAGATGAGAGAAATATGATGGATTAATTGGACTAGCAAAAATCGCGTGATTGAGGTTTAAAATGCAGTTTCAGCTTTCGTTTAAAGGTGCTTATTTATTCTATTGTAAATAATTCAATTTGTATATACTTATTATCTACAATATATCATTTAATTAACTTCTGAGTCAAACTTGCATTTCTATTTAAGGTTTGTATTATTATTTCACTCCGTATGTGACAATCAGAACATGGATTCGACACACTTATAAATAGTATAAATAAGTAATGAAGATATGTGATTCTGGCAAATAAATGATAATTCAGCAAGTCGAGAATAATAGAATATGTTATATATTATGGTGAAGAATTACTGATTTTAGTATTTGTGTTTATATGAAGTCGGAAACCTTTTTAGAAATTTCACTAAATTATGAAAAGTTTTCGAACGTTCAGATACTCTGAAGACTTATTTTTGGAAATGATGGCGACAGAAAAAATCGCCAAAGAATTCGGGAATTTCAGGGATTTCCATTTAAAAGCAAAAGCGGTAAATATGAAAGAAACATGTTTAAAGTTAAAAACGACTTTTCAGTCATATTTTTGTAATGTCTTATACTTTGATAACGCGGGTACTTTTGATGAAATGGCTGCTAGAATAATTTCTCGACTATGCAATTTGAATGTCTAAACTTATAATTGTGCATCAAAGTAATAGTGATATGAAACCTGAAATTTTAAATTAGAGTGCTAAAAAAAGTCAAGCGATTGTGTTTGTAATATTTCGAATAATAGAATTGATGGTGAAAAACAAATGCTCAAAGTGTTTCTCGTGACAACTCGAGAAATAATTCTGTAGTACACAAAGAAAGAAAGAAAGAAAGAAATCGTGCAACTTCTAATTCTCGATGATTTGCTAAAATCTTCTATCAACTGTAATAATCTTGAGAACATTATTGCTACCTATAACGGTAGTCCATATAAAATGTTTCAAAATGGATTGGTAATTTTGAGTTTATTATCTCGTTGTTTAATTTAAATGATTTATATAAACTTTGTGTTTTATGAAAAGATGCATGACGGATAAATCAAAATTGTCCATTAACAATGAAACAAAAGTAAATTTTGGGGGAAAATTAAAAAAAAATTATATCAATTTATGAATTTGGCAACACATGTGATTCGGCAGAATTGCGTGAATTGTTATCTAAAAGAAAAATGGATGATAAGGATTGATGATTTTTTTAATCTTAAAGCAGCTGTATTCTCGTTGTAATATTGTAGATGATGCATTAACACAACATATAATTAAAGGTATTAACGACCCCGTGTTTAAATTATCATTTCTGTATGGATGTCAAAATAGATATGAATTTAAACAGAAACTTAAAATTTGTAAGAAACTGAGATTATATTATGATAAAATGTTAAACTAGCCAAACCAGAAGTTTAGTTTTAAAATAAAACTAAACCAGTAACGTCTGATATACACTGTTGCAACTGTAGAGGTAATATCCCTAAAAGCATAAAATGAAACAAGAAATATGAAATTTGTTACCTGGAGAGTAAAAAGCTATCAAGGAAAAGTTGCATCATCAAAAAAGAATGCAATGCAGTTAGGCGTATTATATAGAATAACGTTTCTTTCAAAGTCATCAAAGTACGTCTGAAAAACTCTCATAAAATTATTGAAAGAATTCCTTCGGTTGAAATTTATTTAAGAGACTATTTACCAACTTCCAAACTTACAAAAATTATTTTTTTTTGTATTTTCTGAATATACATTTAGTAAAAATATTCCGTTACATTTTCTTATCGATCTGATAAAAATTAAGAGTGCCACACCACTTTACTTTACTTTATTCTATCATACATAAATCATAAATCGAAGCTTTAAATGTGATTATCTCAAAACTATGTTTTTAAAGACTGTGACCAGGATAACTCTAACAAATCTCAACCTATCTTCTTCAAATTTTGACCAAATTTTAATAACATTATCTAGAGTGTAATCGTCCATTTTGGCGATTTGAGGATTCTTTCTATGTTTTCTAAACAAGCAACGTTCAAAATCTTTTGTGAAAATCGATATCTTAACTATTTGGATGGCCCCACCATTTTGTTCAAAATCAATTTTTCCAAAACCTAATTGATTAAACTCTAGTTTTAAGTGTTCGGAGTAAAGACATGATGATTTTTATTTTTTCAGATAACATTTGACAGAATTACGGGGATTACTATGGATGACTATTAGAACAACACCATTTCCGAGGATACCAATTTTATTTCGTCATTACAAAAATCCATTTATTTTCTTTAAAGTGTAATAAACAAAATACAAAAAAAAGTTTTTCAAATATATTGTTTCGTTTTCCTGAAAATAATTCCTAAAATTCACCTTTTTTTTTTACCTTACAGGTAGGTTTAACCACTTAATATAATTGAATCTAACACATAAAAATAAATGGGTGACACACAAAAAAAATACAAATTATTTTATTTTATTTTCAATAAAATCGTATTCCTTTATTATTTTATCAATGATATATAGTATAATGGGAAGGTAACTGAAAATAATTTTATTTTAATATTATCGTATTCGTATATGAAAAGTGCTATGGTTTTGCTGCTTTTTGCGGTCACCGTTATTCCTCTTCCAGCCTTGAGACCTTAGTAGTATGGTATTTGCTGCCATTACCGGTATTAAACTGATACGAGACAAGTTGCGAAAATAATGCTTCACTTAAATAATCAACTAATAACTTATTGATTAAAATAGCATACATTTATTTCACAGTAATAGTCCTTATTGGCCCATATATAATATTAGCACTTGCCTTATGCGACTGTCGAATGACAATCTCCCTGATCGCACGTTTTACACACCTTCGTTACGCACCACTAATACACACAATTCCGGTGGAGTTCTATCATAACCACTTCAAAGATGATTCTCATACTCGCCCTGTATATATCCGGCGGTGCGTTGCTTCGCTACCTCCGGCACAGTCCTATGCACGTTCTCTCCGGTCTTGACCGTCTACGCAGCTGCTCTCCCAGGACACTGCCTGTACTGCTCACTCCACTGCACACTACCGACTCCCTCGTGTCGCACACTTCACCCCATTCTCCAGATCTCCGGGGCCTGCATTTCTTCCTTCACGGATTTTCCACACTTGTAAAAACATTTCTCTAGAACGTTCCCTCTTTTCTATTATCTTCCCAACTTAGTTCGCTAGGAATCCATTGCTCATTGTATCTACGTTTCAAAACCGGATTAGTTCCTTTCAAAATGATGCCGTGAACACCCTACAAATAGTTGTGCGCATCAGGGAAATTCCATTGTCAATCACATACAGAAGTTTACAGGAAAAGAAAATATACATCTGAATGCAGTAATATACAATAATGATTAAATATAATTCATTAAATTAACTAGATATATACAACATAGGTTCTGTTAAAGTCAGAAACCTGACAAAAAGAATACAGTTAAATTCACAACATGAAAATCCCTGTCATAATTTTGAATCGCAATTTTCTTCTCCATTAGTATTAATTAAATTAATGTATTGACAGAGTATATATTTAAAATGGATAATTGGAAACACATAACAAAAATAACTTGTTATGAAATAAACAGATTATAATAAAGTATTATAATGGCAAATAAATAATTACAATTGTAGCATAATATTCAAGTCTTAACTGGAGCATGGAATTGCGTATAGTAATATTTTGAAATGAGCAACTAGCAAATTCTTCCATTATATGTAGTTTCATATTACATCTGAATAAATAAGATTACGCATACTTCTGAACTAATGATATTTAAATATTATACATGTAAAACAATATTTTAGTTGATATCAGCGTTACTGGAAATTAGGACAAATATTTAATGATGTTTATGTAACGTATGTTATATTTACATAATTTGCCTTATTAAAACAAGGAATTCTTGGAGCGAAAAATGTCTAAGTAAAACACATGTATCCGTGTTTAGTTAGAATGTGTGATGTAGTATTTTCTACATAAATAAGAAAAGTTGATTGTTTTTAAAACTACCATTTAATTTCATGAAAAAATATATATGAAAACTGAATATAAAATATTTTAAACATCAGCCAAATATTCTTAATATTTATGGTAATTTTAATTATTAGTAGTACCATTGTTACTGTGGCTATGATTCATATTGTTATTGTGATATTCTTGTTCTTGCAAATCATATTTTTACTGAATAAACATGCAAATTGTATTTTTAAACAAAATAAAAATTTAAACATAAACATTAAATTCAGATTAAAGTAATTCTAAACATATCTAAAATCAGATTAAAGTAACTTTCCTATATTTATATAAACAAGCAAAAATGTAACAAAAATGTGAAATATTTTATCTTTAATCATGGATGTTTCTTAAATTCTAATGTTACTCAAAAATAAATAAATAAATCAATAAAATAGACGCTGAAGATATATGGACTGAAATATTGTGAAACTCCAAAGACTGCTAAATATTAAACTTTACTGTTAAGTACAAGAATTTAACAAAATGAGTTAGTAAATTTCCAAAAAATTCTTCTAAACACTTCTATTTCGGACTTTTCCACATATATATTTAAATTTTTTACATAGGTTTAAAGAAAGTGTTTGTTTTATATATTATTATGTATCTAATGAATTAATAGTGGTACTTTAAAATAATAATTTAATTGTCACATAATGACTACGAATGTAGAAGACATTAAGAAATATTATTAAATGGGTATTTCAGTTAAAAAAAATATTTTTATTGTTATAAAGCTTTCAGATATAAATGATATGCGTAATCTTTAATCTTTCATTTTATTTTTGGTAACATATAATACAAAAAGTAAGAATCTTCATATTAAAGCCGACTGGAAGAAAGGAATTTCAAAACATGTCAATTAATTTTCCCCAATCATGACCCTCAGTTGCACACCCGCAATCCATTTATTTATAAATGGGAAAGAATAAAAAAAAACATTTAAAATTAAAAATTAAAATTATATTTGAAAAGTTAAAAGTAAAATTTCCAGGTTATTTTTCATAACTTTTAAAATCCAATACTTAAAACGTATTTGCCCCTGTTAACTTTGTTTCTAAGCCCAACATCTGTTACGAGCAATTACTAATTAAGATTAAACTTTAAGATTAAAATTGCTGATTAGAGCTCGTGTTTCTCTTCTTTGTAATCAGCAGTGCGTCCGATTAGAGGTAAGCCAAAACTCTGGATATCTTCTAGGCAATTAAAATTAAGTTCCATACTTTTTTTATACTTCTGCCCCTGCTGGGAAGATTTTTAATTAACCAAATATATAGCGGTACAGTGAGAGAATTTGTTGTTTTTACCAATGAAGAATTGATTTTAAAACTAACGTCGCTGTATACATCGTTTTTTCAGACAATGGAATATTAAAGTCGACAGGTCTCTTGCTACAACTCGGATCTGATTTAACGAAAAAAGGTATCCTGTAACGTAAAAGAAATAAAAAGCCAGGTCCAATACAAACTATTCCCTTTATGTGTCACTACTACACGAAATATATCCAATTGACGATACAGAGAAAAAAAAAAGGAAGGCAAAATTCTCTTCAGAAGGAAGAAATGATATCCAATTTATTAAAATAATATATATAGTGATAATTACCCCTGTATATGTTGGCAACGAACGATTAAAAACATTTAAGGCCAATTTAGACAGATGGTCAAGATATAAAAGTTAAAATTAAGAATCCAGAAACACAATTCACTTAATACTGTAGTAAAACAAACTAGTCGTTGGGGTTCACCATAATACTTACCCATCATGGATATACATAATATAAAATATGAAAATAAAACATGTGTAAACTATTTATAAAATGCATTGCAATTCGAATAAAATCGTGTCTTGATGACGTCATAAAGTTTAAATGCTCTATTACTGAATTGCGTAAAAGAAACACCCTTATAACACCAAAATTGTCAATCATATTAACTAAAGGTTTATTGCGTCGGATTAAGCGTCTCATTTCAAATTAAAAGATATCTTTTAATTGAAGTTTGAAGGAAATACAGTGTCATGAAAAATCGAAGAGTGTTGAAAATAGGATTACAAATATCTCGGCAACTCATTATCCGATCGACTTCATTCTTTATGAAAAATTTATGTTTTTTAATTGTCTTTTATATTCACTGCTTAAAATAAACAATTTCGAAAATTGTTATATACTTATTATCAGAAGGAATATTTCGAGAGTCCAAAAGAAAAAAAAATAGTTCCGGATAATCGAGGTTGCAGAAATTCAATAAGCTTCTTCCCATTATTACATACTAAGTGCATACCAAATTTCAAGTCTCTATCTAAATTTGTTCGGGAGATAGAGCGTTTACAGACACACAGACACACAGACAGACGGACGGCAATTTTTTTTTCTAAAAATATGTTTATCGGAATCTCCAGTGTCTGAAACGTGTAAATCCGTCAAAAATGTTTTTTTCGATTTTCAAAACGATTATAAGACTTACCCTATACTACGTATGATGGGTAAGTAATATAACATATATATACTGTAAAAAACGTATTAAAACAATGAAATAAAACATCAATAATTTTACTAAAGATAATATATGTTTAATAAAGAAACTAGATGGAACCCGTCAAAATTTGACGGCAAACAACTTGATAATACCATAAAAGTAAAATTTATAGTTGCTTTAACTTGACAAATTTCATAGTGGGGAGCATAATATGATTAAGTGGTCACAGACTTTTCCATCGATATATCACATGAGGGGTGTGTGCAAAATTTAGAAAAGTACACCCTTGGGGGGTCAAAGTGGGGGGATGGACATGGGAGATGCATAATATGATTAAGTGGTGACAGACCTTTCCAATGATATATAACATGAGGTTGTGTGCAAAATTTAGAAAGTACCCCTTGAGGGGGGCAAAGTGAGGAGATGGACACCGGATATGCATAATATGATTAAGTGGTCACAGACCTTTTCAATGATATATAACATGAGGGTTGTGTGCAAAATTTAGAAAGTACCCCTTGGGGGGAAAGTGGGGAGATGGGCATCGGAGATGCATAATATGATTAAGTGGTCACAGACCTTTCCAATGATATATGACATGAGGGGTGTCAACAAAATTTAGAAAAGTATTCCTTAGGGGGGTGGGGGGGGCAAAGTGGGGAGATGGACATTGGAGATGCATAATATGATTAAGTGGTCACAGACCTTTCTAATGATATATAACATGAGGGTAATGTGCAAAATTTAGAAAGTACACTTTTGGGGGGGGGGAAAGTGGGGAGATGGACATCGGAGATGCATAATATGATTAAGCAGTTACAGACCTTTCCAACAATATATGACATGAGGAGTGTCAACAAAATTTAGAAAAGTATCCCTTGGGGGGGGGCAAAGGGGGGAGATGGACATTGGAGATGCATAAAATAATTAAGTGGTCACAGACCTTTCCAATGATATATAACATGAGGATAATGTGCAAAATTTAGAAAGTACCCATTCGGGGGGGGGGGAAGTGGGGAGATGCATAATATGATTAAGTGGTCACAGACCTTTCCAATGATATATGACATGAGGGGTGTCAACAAAATTTAGAAAAGTATCCCTTAGGGGGGTGGGGGGGCAAAGTGGGGAGATGGACATTGGAGATGCATAATATGATTAAGTGGTCACAGACCTTTCCAATGATATATAACATGAGGGTTGTGTGCAAAATTTAGAAAGTACCATTTGGGGGGGAAGGGGGGCAAAGTGGGGAGATGGACATAGGAGATGCATAATATGATTAAGTGGTCACAGACCTTTCCAATGATATATAACATGAGGGTAATGTGCAAAATTTAGAAAGTACCCTTTGGGGGGGCAAAGTGGGGAGATGGACATCGGAGATGCATAATATGATTAAGCAGTTACAGACCTTTCCAACAATATATGACATGAGGGGTGTCAACAAAATTTAGAAAAGTATCCCTTGGGGGGGTGGGGGGGGCAAAGTGGGGAGATGGACATTGGAGATGCATAAAATGATTAAGTGGTCACAGACCTTTCCAATGATATATAACAGGAGGGTAATGTGCAAAATTTAGAAAGTACCCTTTGGGGGAGGGCAAAGTGGGGAGATGGACATTAGAGATGCATAATATGATTAAGCAGTTACAGACCTTTCCAACAATATATGACATGAGGGGTGTCAACAAAATTTAGAAAAGTATCCCTTGGGGGGGGAAAGTGGGGAGATGGGCATCGGAGATGCATAATATGATTAACTGGTCACAGACCTTTCCAATGATATATGACATGAGGGGTGTCAACAAAATTTAGAAAAGTATCCCTTAGGGGGGTGGGGGGGGCAAAGTGGGGAGATGGACATTGGAGATGCATAATATGATTAAGTGGTCACAGACCTTTCCAATGATATATAACATGAGGGTTGTGTGCAAAATTTAGAAAGTACTCTTTTGGGGGGGAAGGGGGGCAAAGTGGGGAGATGGACATCGGAGATGCATAATATGATTAAGTGGTCACAGACCTTTCCAATGATATATAACATGAGGGTAATGTGCAAAATTTAGAAAGTACCCTTTGGGGGGGGGGGCAAAGTAGGGAGATGGACATCGGAGATGCATAATATGATTAAGCAGTTACAGACCTTTCCAACAATATATGACATGAGGGGTGTCAACAAAATTTAGAAAAGTATCCCTTGGGGGGGTGGGGGGGGGCAAAGTGGGGAGATGGACATTGGAGATGCATAAAATGATTAAGTGGTCACAGACCTTTCCAATGATATATAACAGGAAGGTAATGTGCAAAATTTAGAAAGTACCCTTTGGGGGGGGCGAAGTGGGGAGATGGACATAGGAGATGCATAATATGATTAAGCAGTTACAGACCTTTCCAACAATATATGACATGAGGGGTGTCAACAAAATTTAGAAAAGTATCCCTTGGGGGGTGGGGGGGGGAAAGTGGGGAGATGGGCATCGGAGATGCATAATATGATTAATTGGTCACAGACCTTTCCAATGATATATGACATGAGGGGTGTCTACAAAATTTAGAAAAGTATCCCTTAGGGGGGTGGGGGGCAAAGTGAGGAGATGGACATTGGAGATGCATAATATGATTAAGTGGTCACAGACATTTCCAATGATATATAACATGAGGGTTGTGTGCAAAATTTAGAGAAGTACCCTTGGGGGGGTGGGGGGACAAAGTGGGGAGATGGACATTGGAGATGCATAAAATGATTAAGTGGTCACAGACCTTTCCAATGATATATAACATGAGGGTAATGTGCAAAATTTAGAAAGTACCCTTTGGGGGGGGGAAGTGAGGAGATGGACACCGGAGATGCATAATATGATTAAGCAGTCACAGACCTTTCCAACAATGTATGACATGAGGGGTGTCAACAAAATTTTGAAAAGTGCCCCCTTGAGGGGGGGGGGCGGGATGGACCCCGGAGATGCATAACATGAATAAGTGGTCAAAGACTTTTCCACCGATATATCACATGAGGGGTGTGTGCAAAATTTAGAAAAGTGTCCCACTTGGGGGGGGGGGAGTGGGGGGATGGACACCGGAGATGCATAATATGAAAAAGAGGTCACAGCCGTTTCAACTTGCAACTTTTTTTCTCGAAGGCATTTGACAATATTAAATTTTTTTTTACCCAAGACAATTTAACGATATTCTTATTTTTTTTGCGTAATTCGTCAAACGTTCATGGAAAAAAATCATGAAATTCGCTAATCAATAGTTGATAAATTATAAAATTCAACAATCAATAGCAGTAAAATTGGTCAATCGATAACGGAAAAATCACGAAATTCATCAAATGGTCTCCCGTAAAAAAAATTGTCCTGCACACTGATGTGATGATCAAAAGGGTTTTGAAGTATAGGACAAAATTAGCACTTGCCAAACAGCGAGTAATACTGCAAATTTGGCAATGGACTTTATTGCCACCACTGGTCAAACATAATAGTCACACTCACCAATTGCGATGATTGAATGGAAAAAGATTTTTTTCTCTGCTGTCGCGCGACAAATTTTGAAACCATTTGGCAAATTTCATCCCCGAAATTGGCAGATTGTGAATTTTTTTCTCGAAGCCATTCGACGATATTCGAAAATTTTTTCTCCCGAAACCAGTTGATGAATTTTGCGATTTTTCCACTTTATCGATTAATGAATTTTGCACTTCTTCCGCTATCGATTGACGAATTTCGAATTTTATCGACTATCGGTTAACGAATTTCACGATTTTTTTTCCATGAACGAACAAATTGCGCACTTTCTGCTAATTGACACATTTCGCCCTTTACAATTCAGTCAATGAGTTGAACGTTGTTTCTTTCGAGAAATGTCAGGAATGAAACAATGATTCTTTAGGTTGAATTTACTTCGTTCGATGCCCCATGGAAGAATGTGTGCGATGCAGCAACGGGCGTCACAGACTTTTTAGGGCACCTGCAGACTAAAAACATCCAACCAATCTTCGCGGGGGGAAAATAACAGATTTTGTCAAATGATTGAGGAAAAAACACTACTTTATCAAAGAATCATGGGAAAACATGACTTTTGTTAAAAGACCACCGAAAAAACGTAATTATGCAAAAGGATCGCGAAAGATAAGCAAATTTTGTCAAAGAATCGCAAAAAAGGAAATTTCACCAAAAGATCACGCTTTTTAACTAAATTTCGTCTAAAAATTGCGGAATAAAATGTATTTTATCAAAGAATTGCTGGAAAATGCGAATTTCGTTAAGGATCGTGAGAAAAATGCGAAATTCTTCAAAGGATCGCTGAAAAAACACTAATTTCGTCAAAGAATTGCTGAAAAAACATGAATCTCACCCAATAACAGAAAAATCATGGTTCATAATCATTATATCTAGTAGTATATGTAAATACAGTTTGTGATATAAGACAAAATTAACATTCACCAATCGGCGAGTAATACTGGAAATTGGTGATTGATGTTATTGCCACCACTGGCTAAACTTAGTCACACTCGCCAATTGCGATGATTGAATGTAAAATGAAATTTTTTTTTCCCGCTGTCACTCAAAGAATTTTGAAACCATTTGGTGAAGTTTTTCCGAAACCATTTTGTGAATTTCCCGATTTTTTCTTCAAAATCATTTGACAAAGAGACTATTTTCTCGATGGCATTTGACAATATTCAAAATTTTTTACCCGAGACATTCTTAATTTTTTTTGTGCAATTCGACAAATGTTCATGGAAAAAATCATGAAATTCGTTAATCAATAGTCGATAAATTGTGAAATTCAGCAATCGTTAGCGGTAAAATCGTAAAAATTGTCAATCGATTAAGGAAAAATAATGAAATTCATCAAACGGTTTCCGGTAAAAAAATTGTCTTGCACGCTGATGTGATGATCAAAAGGGTTTTGAAGGCATTTATTTTATTTGTTGTATTGTGTATAAATACCTAGGTGGAAGCAGTTTGCTTATTTTGTCAAATGTTTCAACAATATTCGACCCAATACGCATGCGTAAAAAAAATCTTCCGGTAGGACCGGCCAATGAGGTGAAGGTCTATTACAGTCTCTAGAAACGCGTTTGGGATCATCTCCTGTTGTTTTTTTCTTGCACTTTGCGTTAAACCTAGGAAGGTATTTATATAGAACTCACTGTGGAGTGTTTAGAAGGTATTTATTTATTTCATTTATTATAATTTGTATGAATACTTAGGTGTCCATTTCGGATTTACTGTTTAAAAATGAATTTAGGCTCTTTTAACGTTCGTGAAATCAATCCCGATGGAAATTGTCTTTTTAGATCTCTATCATTTTGTTTATATAGTACAGAAAATGATTATTCAAATGTATGTAAAAATATCGTAGAAAAACGTAATACAAAATTGGACCACTTATAGTCCGTTTATTATCGGGGATGAATCTTATGGTGTTCCGATTGCTAATGAAGACAATTATGTAAATATATGGTTCTTCATAGAGGTATATGGTTCTTCACACTTCAATAGAAGCATTGTTTAAATTAATATAATTCTACAAATATGATGCAGTTTTACAATATCGAGTAATGATTAATACTGTCAAAGAATATACTCATATACGTAATTAAGTTTTGGTACTTCTCTATTATCTCATCGACCACTTTTCATAAAAAAAAACTATCGCCAAATAAATGGGAGAACGTTGTCATTGGAATATCAAAATAAATAAATAAAATATAAGAATTTAAGGATACAATTGTTATTTTAATTAATGAAATAACTAATAAATCAAATAAACATAATGAAAAATACACGCAAATGTTGAATTAAAAACCACTTGATGACATAAAAAACACGTATAATGTTTTCGACATCAAGTAAATGGGACTGCATTTTTGGCATTTAATCATACAGTTTGGCGATAGTATTTTGTTATGAAAAGTGGTCGATGGGATAATAGAGAAGTACTCAAGTTTTTTATACCAAGTTTGAAAATTTATCTTTTTTTGACATTTAAAAAAAATAACATAAAAAACATTACAAATTTGCCCATTTAAAACATTCAAGATTTGTATATATACAAAAATACAATGTAAATATTAATATTGTTACATGTTACATTATATACATTGTTTGCATATAATTATTCAAATATTAAGAGTTTGCAAATCAAAACATTCTAAAGATTTGTATACATACATACAAACAATATAATGCATACATACTCTTTACAAATAAAATAGCCCACTTATGTAATGACAAAACTTTTAAATCGAATAGAGATAATATATTTCTGTTTTGTTATGAAAAGTGGTCAATGGGATAATAGAGAAAAGTACCTAAGTTTTTTATACCAAGTTTGAAAATTTATCTTTTTTTGACATTTAAAAAAAATAACAGAAAAAACATTACATATTTGCCCATTTAAAACATTCAAGATTTGTATACATACAAACAATACAATGTAAATATTAATATTGTTACATGATACATTATACATTGTTTGTATATATACTTCTTTGTATACATATATTGTTTGTATACATACAAACAGATATAATGTAAACATTATTCAAATATTAAGAGTTTGCAAATCAAAACATTATAAAGATTTGTATACATACAAACAATATAATGTATACATACTCTTTACAAATAAAATAGCCCACTTATGTAATGACAAAACTTTTAAATCGAATAGAGATAATGTATTTCTGTTTATTTTATAACTTATATTCAGATGCTCAGATTCTGCTTTTTTCGAACACATAATAATAAAAATATTACTACCGTGCGTACTGTCTTTTGACATTATATTTACATAATCGTTTTCATTATCAATCGGAACACCATAAGATTCATTCCCGATAATAAACAGACCATAAGTGGTCCAATTTTGTATTACGTGTTCTACACGTTTGAATAATTATTTTCTGTACTATATAAACAAAATCGTAGAGATCTAAAAAAAAAATTTCCATCGGGATTTCGCCAACGTATGAGCCTAAATTCATTTTTAAACAGTAAATCCGAAATGAACACCTAAGTATTCATACAAATTACAATAAATAAAATAAATAAATAAAATAAATACCTTCTAAACACTCCACAGTGAGTTCTAGATAAATATCTTCCTAGGTTTAACGCAACGTGACAACAGAAGAAAACAACAGATGATACGATCCCAAACACGTTTGTAGAGACAGTCATAAACCCTCACCTCATTAGCTGGTGATTTTTTGACGCATGCCTAAAATTTCATTGCATTTCATTGCATTTCGGTCGAATTTCGATGGAATATTTGATTTGACAGAATTACCAAACAGTTTTAAATATATGGATAAGGAAATCTAAATAAAATAAAAATATTTTAAAACATTTATTAACCATTGGGAAAATAGTTGCTACTTTCAGTCGAGAATGGACCAAATGATGCACGCACTTTACTTTTTTAACCGTTTTTAACGAAATTCTGTAACGTTAGAAGAATTTTTTAAGCGTTTTCAACGAAATTCTGCAACTTTAGAAGATTTTTTTTTCGAATAGGCAATAGAGATGCATAAAATCGTTACAAAAATGTTAGACTTGCAAAAAGGATAGATGCAAACTATCAGATATGAAAAAAAAAAAATACATTATATCAGGTTGTCTCCGGAATGGGAAATGCTACAATTTTTATTCCATTCTTTTCAAAAGATAGAAGGTTAACACCAGTTCCAATTAATGGAAATTTATATTTTTCCCCTATACCGCTGGAACGGAATAGGGCAGTAAACATTTCCTTGATTAATGTCTCACTAAACATTTTTCATTTTTCTCAATGATATATTTTCTTAACAACTCTCAATTTAAAAAAAAAAAGAAAAAAAAACTTCTTTTGTCAGATATCTTGATCAGCTGAACAGAATAAATCGCAGGTAATGTTGAGATGATTAAGATATCAGACCAGATGCTTTGATCAATAAGTTTAACTGGATGAAATAGGTCCTCCAGATTTGACCGGGATGGCTCAGTTGGTAGAAGATGGCAGCTTCAGCCAAGGTATCTCAGGTTCGAATCCTGGTCCGGACATTTTTCGTCCAGTTGGAATATTATAACTCATATAATTTCCTTACCAATTTGAATAATTAATCTAATGTAACTGATTTTTATTTAATTTTCAGCAGTGACATTCGCTCGATGTCATTGAATAATAAACATGGCCTAAGAAAATGAATAATACACATGATGTTTATTATTCAACGAATTTGGGCGAATGCCACTGCTGGAAATTAATTGATGTTTATTATTCAACGACTTCGGAGGAATGTCACTCATGAAAATTAATTGAAAAATTAACTAAAATCTACTTATGTGTTTGTCGTATGCTGGACGTTGGTGTGGCTTGGTATGTCGTCTCAAGTTTACCGCAGACTTGCGCGCTCATGATGACATTTCCATCTTGTGCTGCGGTTGCAGCCTTCCCGACATATGTGAGAGAGAAATGCCAAAAATGGTATCGTTCTCGTAGACATTGCAGCGTTATTCCAAGGTTCGGGTTCGATTTCCGGCTTGGATATTTTCACTCTGTCAGTTTACGCTTAGTTAGCAAGGTAAAAACTCACATGTTTATTATAAATTAACTGGTATTTAAGCACACAGTCCGAAAATCATATGATTCCAAGATATTTTTTTACACAAAAATGATAATTTAACATTTCTTTCACTTTAAAATGCCTTGCTGAAGCCATAAAGGTGAAATCTGGCCTTGTTCTAAAATGTTTAAATAAAAGCTCTTTCTCCTTCCTTACAAAAGATTACGAAGTAAACATATTATTATAATTTTTGTTAATCATAAAATTTTCTTCATTAAATTCCATCTTACATATTTTACATTATGTAATTGATAACAAATTGTAAAATTAATATTGTAAAATGAATTAATTTTCAGTAACATGAAATAACTAAATCGTATAGCACGGTGTAAAATGAGTATAGTATATTTCCAGTTTCTGTCTTACTTTTAAAAATATTTATACCGTCTATGCAAATTTTAAAAACAATTATTAATAATAAGTGCTTTTCCTGAATCGATTAGTATCAGTTTTTATAAGTGAAAATCTCTGACGTAATTATCTTGGTGTGTTAATATTTCTGTGCATAATAAGGATGCTAAATTGCATTTTATACATTAATAAACAGTTGCTTACCCTTCAGCATAAATACTGTAATTGTACTGCTTAGAGTGATTAAATATTATTAGCATAAGTATAGTTTATCGACAGAAATGCCGATTAATATCTGGAGAAATGTCTGGAGAAAATATTCCAACTAATATCGATATATTATTTAAACAGTTATTGACAATATGACAATTACTTCCAATTTCCCATTGTAATTAACATTCTGGCAATAAATGTCATGTATTAAAGTTTCGGTGTGAATTGATATGTAGAAATAATAAATAAAGCTAATAATTGATAAGTAGTATGTTCGAAAGTTAATAAAATTCGGCCATTATTTTTTCATTATTGCTATAGCATAAACTGTTTAAAAAGAGTGAAACTGACCATTTGAAAATTTTTTTAGTTCAGTGTTTTAAACCCTTTTTAACGTATAATTATTTAAGACGGAAAATGACACAATTAAGAAAAAAGACAATTGTGATAAAATTTGAAACATTTAAGTATATTTTAAACCCTTGCTGTTCCTAAAATCCTGAACTTTTGAAAACTTCCCAGCTAAAAATGAACTGCAGTTGGAATTCTGTGTTGATTTGGCACAAATCACTGCAGTTTTTTTTTAAGTTGATACAACTGTGAAATAACTACAGTTTATAAACTGTGGTTATTTTGCAAAAAATTTATTTTGCTTTTCTTTCTCTTTTTTAGTGGCGCCATATATGTGTCATCTTCGCATAATTATTTGTAAATATTTTAAAATAATATTTTCTCCCACCTGCTGAGATCTGACTCGAGATGAGGGTGATACGGTTGGAAGTCGAGCACTTTTACTTACTGAGCTAGTGGGTCTTATGAAAGGTTTGATTGTATAGGGTCAAAAGGGGAGATAAGCAGGAATTTCTTTCGTTGGTAGGTAATTTGACGGCGTGAAAGATGGGATTTTGAGGTGATTTTTTTTAATGCTCTGTGCGTGTGTACTTCGAAATTAATTTATTATTTAAAGGTGTGGAATAAATATCTTAGCGGATATTTATTTATATACAGAATTAATTTAGGATATATATATATTTTTATATGTTGTTATATATTTTAACTTGAAAAAAAATTAATAAATAGTAATTTTGAAAATGAAAATCATTAAAAAAATAGTATGTTTTTATAAATATAGGTTTTGTGAAGAGACGTATTTTATTAAGAGAATTTTGTGACGGACACTGTTTTATTAGTAGTGATTTTGTGAAGTGACTATTGATGAGTTTATTAATAATTTTTTGTGAAGGTACCTTCTTATATTTTTATAGCTTGTGAAATAATTTTACTTTAATCTTAATAATTAATAACTCTTAAATAAAATAAGAAAAATAGTTGTTAATTTTTTATATTAATGCGTAATTAAAAAAAAAATGTTGAATTAATTTGCGAATTAGTTTTTTTTCCTGTTTTATTAATATGTATACATTTTCTTTTCTTTTTTTTCTTTTTATTTATTTATTTTTATTTTTATTTTTATTTTTATTTTTTGCAAAGAGACTGGTTTATATTGTTATAGCTCGTAAAATAATTTTAATTAAATTTTAATAGTTAATAATTTTTGAATAAAAGAAGAAAATAGAAAATTAGTTGTTGCTTTATAAATGTAAAAAATAAGTTGAATTAATTTGCGTACTAGTTTTAGTTTCTTTGTACAATTAAGTTTAAAACGATTAAGTATGTATATATTTAATTATTTTATATAATTAGAAGTTTTAATTAAATTTTATTATATGAATTATAATATGTCGATGGCTCAGAGCACTTTCATTTTTTAAATTAATGCGTAAGATAATTATATAATATTGTATGAATTAGTAAATTTGCATAATAGACGATATGGTTTTAACGCATTAGTTTTGTACTTAAAATGTTATAGGGGACCGCTATCATGTTTCTGCCCTGGGCCAAAGAAAGTTTTAAGTCGGTGCCTGGTTAGGTCTAACATTTTTACGATAAACAACATTGATTGTTTTTTATGTATAATTTTGTTTTGAATTTTAATGTTTAATATCTTTGAATATTTGTTTTGTTTCACTTAAAGAAAGGGACAGGGAAGGATTTCGAAGGTGCTCAAATTAGGACCTTAAAATAAAAGTCTTGAAAACAGTAATAATTATTATTAATAAAGTAAATAGTGAATCATGCGACAATAACAAAAACTGAAAAGCTTTAACATCACTTTTAAAACTGCAGATAAACTACAGAAAATATAACACAAGCTTTCTATAAAGTAAGTTCTGTAAAATTACCTCACAGTAACTACAGTTATACTGCAGATACATCAGAAAATATACTTCTGAATTAATAACTGTAAAAATACTTCAAATCTACTGCAGTTTTACTACAAATGTAAAGTCTCATTATTTTTTTAATTGATGGTTGTAAAAGGATTTCACATAAACTACAGTATTTTTGCAGATAATAGCTCAGAATATTTTTGAAATAATTACTGCAAAATTACTTCACATTAGCTACAAAATAACTGAAGTATTTTTACAGTCGAGATTGCACTACAGAAAATCTACAGTTGACTGTAGAAAAACCTCAAAAACGCTTCACTTCTGTAAAAAAACTGCAGTTAATTTTTAGCTGGGTTTTTTTTATTTGTATGTTTTCTACAAATTTAGGAAGCGTATTTCCGAAAAAGGTAAGAAAACGTACATATAAAATGTCGTGAACTATATCTAAACTAATAAAAGAAAGTTTCGCTCTGTGTGTCTGTGTGTCTGTGTGTGTGTCTGTTGGCGATGGCTAGGAAAATCTGGCCCACCTAAAAGGCTGGAAATTTAGATTTAGGTAGTCCAAACCCTCTCCTGGTGCAACATTACTTCAGAATTTTAATATTTTAATTACTTTCTGAAATATTAATTAAAATGCACAAAGAACTCTCATTAAAAATACGCTTTTATTCTCTTGGGTTGGTTGGTTCACTGGTTGGTTGCATCGATTCTTCACAGAAGTAATTAAATAAACCAGAGTAGCGACGCACAAATAAGGATTTCTAACTAAATAGTGTCAACATGGATTGAAGTTATTAGCGTAGAGGAGCCATGCGAATGTCACGCCACCTGTACATGACAAATTACACATACGCCCCACTGATTGAAATATTTTGCAGGCATATTTTTCTTCATGACAATTAGTCGGGTTAAAGTTTTTTCTTTTTACATGACATTTATTATTTTGATGGAGATTGTTAATACAGAAAACTTTATTTAACAGATTCTTTTTTATATTTGAGGGAATTAAGAGGGACAAGGGTCTAATTACATTTAAGCTTCAAGGTGTATTTCTAGAAAGCAGTTACCAGAATTTCCGAATAGTAGTGTAAAAGTAGTAAGCCAAATTTCAAATTAAGTTCCTAGCTTAACCAAATGAATCAATCATTAAAGATGTATTGTGATCCTCCTAATTAGTTATTTGCTGAAGGCCACTTGAACAACCCTCCCCCCTCCCGGACCGTCCTTCAAGGTTTTTTCTCTAACTCTGCTCCGTTTCCATATCTCAGCAACTATCTTTCCGATTTCAACACAAGTGATTTCAAACATTATAATTAATTTAATAGTCACCATTTATAACATTAAACTAAATTTATGAGTAGCGGTTACCACTATTTACGAATAACAGTTTAAGCCAAATTTGTAATTAAATTCAAAGCTTAAGCAAACGAACGATTTTTGAAAGATTCATAGTGGTCCTCCTAATTAGTTATTTTCTGAATCCCACTTGAACAACCCCCCCCCCCACCCCTCCCGGCCCGTCCTTCAAGGT